>CM056209.1:21027676-22252051 GCA_029692085.1 Gymnothorax javanicus
TCTATATGGTGGACCTGATCAGTGAAAATCCTGAAAAATTTAAATCTCTTCAGCAACACTTCCCGTTCCTTCATTGTCAATAACTACATAACTGTTATGTTCTAGACAAGGAACCAGATGCAGAGGCAGCGTAAAATCCAATAGTAGGGTTTATTGATAGGAACATGGAAATGGAAGATGGGGACGAATAAAAGGGCACAGTTCAGTTCAGACGTTAGTCTGCTCAGGTGTAGGCAGTGGTGGGCGAGGTTCTGCCAATCCGCTAACCACTAATTAGGCGGGAGGAAACTCCGGAATAGGATAGCACTGCTCAGTACAGAAGTTGTGGGTAAAGCTGTGCTGTTAATCGCCAGCCAGTGGCCTCTGGGACTGCAGTCAGGTGGAGTACACACTACGCCAGCGCTGAACTGTCCCACAGGAGGATGGAGTATCTTGAGGGGAACATGGTTTCAATCCTGATGACCGTAGAAGGATTGGCAGCTTGTTCCGAACAAACTGGACAGAGGAAAATTCTCGGGAGGGTGAGCAAGAACCCGATCTCAGTCTAGGATCCTAATTAGGCACATGAGCTTGTTTGTATTAAGCTGGGCTGGCGAACTGACTTGATCTGTGTTTACTTTAATGCAGTCTCAACCCTGGACCCTGATCAGGATTGGAAGCTTGTTCGAGTTAATTAGGTAAAGAGGAAAGAGACCGAGAATAACTGTCGTTAAAGCTCATGTTACACTTAACAAAGATAAAGAGTTTTGACTTGGAATACTGACTGGTTCTAAGCACAAAAGGCAAACTACAATTCAGCGACTTGCAATGCAAAGCAGAGGGCTTAAATACCCATCACATGATTATTAGAGAATAACTATAAAATGAAACACAGCTGGAGAGTGGCAACTGCTTAAGATGTAAAGCAATCAGAGGAGACATACTTCTAATAGACACCCAAGTTGCTGAATAGGAAGAAACATGAAAGGAATTCACACAACGGGTTGTGACAGAACTCCATGTTATGAAAAATATAAGATAATTATGAAATATATAAGATAAAGGTGACCTATGTTGGATTGCTTTATAAATGAGAGTCAGCCAGTGCTGCGTTCTCCTAGTAGCTTGGGATGGCCAACCCACAGCCTTATACAGAGAACAATGTTCTGAAATTATCCCCTGTAATAAAAGGAAGTGCTGGATGATAAACCATAACAAGCCTTTTCAAGTGGTGGGGGCTGCATGCATGTAGATAATATAACTATAATCAAGTACTGAAAAGACTGAATTGAAAGCTTCCTATTATCACATGAGAAATATGATTCGTCTCTGTAAAAGAACCCAATTTAATGTTTTGACTTTTTTTGTCAGTTCATCAAGGTGTATTTTAAAACACCACTTTTCATCAGTAAATATTTCAAGGTACTTGTACAATGGCACTGACTTAATTACACAGCCGTCCACAATGCAAATTCTAATTGTACTTTCCCTCAATGAGTGGAATCTAGATAAATGCATATATTTTATTTTTGCTACATTTAAAACTAGTTTCAGCTCTAGAAGTGAGTGCTGAAAGGAATCAAAGGCTGTTTGCAGGCAGATATGGTCACATTCAATGATGAAGCAGAAGTACTATATACAGCACTGTATCATCAGCATAGACGTGCGCCTTACTGTGACTTTCAAATTGTTAATATACTGTATGTAATGTTAGACTACACTGCATTTTTAATACCTATCTGAATACTTTTCAACATTCTTATATTTTGACTGCTGCCTATGATACGCTGTCTTTTTTCCCAAGTTATATCCTTGGATGTCTGAAAGGGAGGTTTATAAACTTAGTGCTAAAAAGCACATTAAAAAATTCTCATTTCCACTGCCATTCACTGCCTTTGATTCTCCCCTTGTGAAGAACAGGCTGTTCTGAGTGTGAGTCCCTGCTACGATAATTACCTGTGGGAGAGAGAGAGAGAGAGAGAGAGAGAGAGGTAATTGACAATTTTGTGCGTCTCAAATAGCATATATATTTCCTTTGACTTGTTTGGTAGTTTCTTGCACTAAAACAAGAACGTTTCCATCTCAAGGGGTTGCACAGCACAAAAGGAAGTGCGTCAATGTATAGAGCTGGTGTTATGCAATTTTCATGTCACAGACCTCATTTGCATTTTGACTCACCCAAATCCACTTTTTCCCCAAATGCTGGCACTCTATGGAAGTTTCATCGAAGTGATTCGTAGCCAGCAGAACTGTTCACAAATTAACATGTATTGCTTCCTTCTTTGTGCAACAGTTGCACTATCGCCTCCAGTCACAAAATTACCAGACTGGAATGAGCCAGTTTTGATGTGCGATTCTTTTAAGACTTACACTTTGCCAACTGTGTTTACATTCTCAACATAAGGCAGAGAGAGAGAGAGAGAGAGAGAGAGAGAGAGAGAGAGAGAGAGAGACAGACAGAGACAGAGAGAGAGAGAGATGAGAGAGAGATGGAGAAAAAGAGGTGCAGAGATCGAGCAAGGCTGTGGGAAGGGGCACAGCACACAGTCACAGCGGGTAGGCATCAACTGTGCAGAGCAGGTCTGTATGTCATGCGAAAATCTGCAGGAATTTCAAACCATAAGTATCAAACACTTCAACAAAAAAGATGGGCCTAATAGCTCAACTTCAGGGTCTTCAAAGTCAACAGTCTCTGGGCTGTTAGATACAGAGGAGACCACTGCACAGGTGGACTGAAATCAGAAAAGGCATTTTTCCATAATGAGTCCTTTAAAGCTTTAAAGATGATAAGCACTAAACAGAAATACAGGCTAATACAGAGGCCACTGCAATTCACATTTACCAGGAGCTCGGCTGTGCATTATGAAATATTCATGCCATTTATGCACAGTATAGCAGGTGCATATACTTTATCAGCACTGAGCCATCTGTGAGTTTGGCCATGGATTTCCCAAGCTGATATGGAGCCTGTGCCTGAAGGGTTAATTTTTCACGCAACTCTGCAGGGCCAAAGACCAAAACAAGACTGTATTCGCCAATGACCGCTTTATTTCCTTTTTTGGGAGAGAAAAACAGACTTATTTTGATCCTGAAAAATATAGCATCTGCTGGTATTTTGCAACCTAAAATCAGCAAGCTGGAAAGACATGTAATCCAAGTAGGCTTAATTGAATCTGCGGAGAAAAAACACTTGACTTCCTGAGCTTGAAGACTCACTTTGAAATGTCAAACAACACTGTACGCAGAGTGTACTGCCTTTAAAAACAGACCAGATGAGGTTGATAAGAGCCAGAATAGGAAGTAGTCTGGCCAGTGGACTGCAGTAACAGTTGACTCTCCCATTGACCAGACCCTCTGAATGCATGGAGGCATACCTGGGACGATTATCAGCCTTAGCCGGTCATACTCGTAAAACGACATCACTGCTGTTCATGGTCCTGAATGTCTTTCAGTCTTTGGGGGTAGCAAGAGAATGGCTATAAACAACAAGCTGTCACAACCCTTGTGTGAATCCCTAGTGTGTCTCTTCACAATTCAGCAGCAAGTACATATGTCTATTAGGTGTATGAGTGTTGTAATTGGTGTACTACTCATGTGTGTCTCCTCTCTCTGCTGAATCTTGTTACTCGCTCATTTTCTAATGAGTGAAGGGTATTTAAGTCTTTCATGTGTGTGCTTGTTGCTGGATTGTAAAGTTGCTTTTGTACTGAGATTCATGTCACGAGTGTCAGTCAAACTTCTTTGCCTTTGTCTTTGTCATGCAGCCACTAATTTAGTGGCAGCTAAAGTCTCATTTAAACCATTATGATGATTAGTTCATTTGAACAAGCGTCCAATCCTAATCAGGGTCAAGGATAGGGACTGAGTTCAATTTAGCTTATTTCAATCTTGTTCATCAACTCCAGTTTTCAAGACCAAGTCTCCTATCCTAGTCAGAATACAGGACTAGGACTGCGTTCTTGTTAACCATTGCTAGTCAATTCTATTTATCAAGTTTGTCAGGAACAAGCTTACATCCCTAACCTGGAGCCAGGGCTGGGACTGAATTCCTCTCAAGCATCAACTCGCCTCTTTATGGGCAATCCAGTGCTGGGAAGTGCCTTAACATCTGGCTGCACACTGGAAGCCACAAGCAGGTGACAGCAGCCAAGAATTGCCTATTACACCTGTGCTAAAGTGTTCCTCTTCCTCTCTAGGGGGTTCCGTCCCCTCATACTCTCTTCGGGGTTTTGTTTGCATTGTTACTGGACTGCTGCCAATAAATGCTAATTGTATTGCAAGTCTGTCTCCGCACTTGATGCCTGTTCTGGATCATAACACAAGCAGTCATACCCCCATCTAAATACTTAAAGCAAAAAAATTTGTATTTCATCGTAAACTGGGAAAATTATAAACGTGATGACAGGAGTAAACAGACATAATAAACTAAATATTTATGTAGTTATACAAACTGGGAAGTGATTCTGCCGCTAGATGATGTTATAAACAGTAGGAAAGCGCTTATGTGATCCAAATCAGGTGCTTATTTTTTTTGTTGTTGTTGTTGTTGTTGGAATATATAGCTTTCCAGGCCATTATTGTACAATAGAAAATATTTTATTCACCTTCTGAAGTTATAACTGTGCGACTGTTGAAATGCCCAGACCTCACATTTCACATTGATGATGGCAGGTCTACAAAACCAAGCAAATTTATTGGGCTGACATGAGCTTCATTACCTGCAGTCAGAGGTCAGTTGAGTTCCTCCGTTGCCTGAAAACTGCCGGCTGTTGAGAGAAATTATGGTGAGCTATTACCATTTATTGATCCAGGGGGTAATTAACTGGGCAATATGACTTCCTCACAACCTCAGAACCCCAGCATATTCTCTGACGCATTTGTTTGATCACGTAAAGTTATATTGATGGCTGTGAGTATCTTGCAAGAACACAAACACACATGCACATGCACACACACACACACACACACATATGTGCACACACGCGCGAGCATGCACACACACACACACACACACACACATGCACACAGCTGCAACTACACAGTAAAATGTTTAATATTAAATCAACTTTTACAGAAATTATGAGTCCACGATGGCCACAGTGTCTCACTTGAACTGTCAGAGTTGAATTACTGCAGCACATTTTACAGTGCAAATCCTTGATTTAATAGTTAATAAAGCAAACATTCTTTTCTACTCATAAGACACTAGTAAGCTACTAATCCTGCAATACCATGTATGTTATATATCAATTTATTGATTTCCTTTCAAATTAACCCCTGCTGAGGTGTTGAGAACAGCTTTGTGTTTCTGGTTTCTCAATGACTGAACACACAGACTCATTATGCCAGAAATGCACTTCACCGTACACGCATCTTAGGTTCATTACGCTTTAGCCAAGATGCTGTGACAGATATCAAGGAGTTTATGCGCAATATGCAGTTAACCAACTACGGGATCTCCTCGATTGGGAAATTTTATTAAGGCAGCTGCGGAAGTCTTTCTGAATGCTAATGATAAATTGGCTTTGAAATCAAAGAAGCTCACAGTGTGCATTTTTATGTTGACAGTGTGGTCTTACTTTTCTTCTGATGCTGACTGGCAACATATAAGAGATGAGCAAATCTCCATTCCTGTATGTAATACAGTATGCTCTTTCTTAATGTGGATTTCTCTTTAGGCTATGATATGTAAATCAAGACGAAAATAATCTCTATAATTTTAGCATACACTTGCAATTTCATTGGAGATATCCTGCACTCTATAAATGTTTTCAAAGGAGCCAGAGAAAAACAATAAGAAATTGTAAATGACTAATATAAGCGTCCCCCAGAACATGGAGCCATTCAATGAAAAATAGGAAGATATTAACGTCAATTAATGTTAATATCTGAGCATCGTCAAAGTATGGATCTGGTTTATGTTTACGATTATCACTCAGCATTATTTAACAGCCCAAGAACATCCGGTAAAAGTTGATTTATGAGGCCATAATGTAGAAAGTACTGTTTGATTGTGGATGGTTTATTGAGTGGTTGTGTACAATTACGATCACGCATCTTTTGTGAATACAGATCGCCTCTGTAACAACCTTTTCATCATGCAGTTCATTCCAAATTTATTCCTGTAGCTTCACAATGTTTCTAATTGAACAGAACAAATGTTTGCAAAGATAGAGATACCAGATCTAAGTTTGCTTGAGAACCAATATTTTGAGATAATAACCTTAGAACAGAGTCAACATTTTTTTGTTATTTTTATACCGTTGGCAGAGTCATTCACCACATCTGAATCCAGCTGAACTTGCATTTTAAATGATGAAGAGGAAAATGAAAGCAAAAATTCCCTGAAACAAGCAGATACTGAAAAGGGCTGCAGTGCAGGCCTGGCAAAGCATCACCAGGAAAGATAGCACCTTATCAGTTTTATATGTCAATGACAAATAAACAGCCATTTCATGCAACGAGTATGGGACCAAATATTAAAAATATTACAGTATCCCACATTTTGTTAAACTGTCCAAAATCTTTTACGTGCGGCCGCAGAATGTGTGCAGAAGACGCAAATATTCTTAAAGGATCCATAAAAAAAATGAAAACTCAAAACTAAAGATGACTTTCTGTCATTATATCTTTTCAAGCCTAAAGTGCTGGAGCATAGAAACAAAATGAAAATTTCACTGTCCAATGAATTATGATGCTCACTGTACATCATAAACAGATGTTTTAATGGATTGTTCAGTCTGGCAAAAATAAGTGCAAGGATTATTCTATGGCACAAAGAACACATGCCACCATTAGATTAGAAGATGTGCATTATGGGTGATGAGAGCAGTAATGGCCTAAGTTCAGTTACAGGCCAGTTGGGCCATCTCAACTCCAAGCCACAATCAAAAGCTTTGCCATGTATTTGCAATCTTGTACAAGAAAGGGAATATTTATAATTGCACATGTAATTATTAGTTTCTTGGTAGGAAGCATTTTTCTCTTCTGACATCATATTCAAGGTCACTTTGACCAGATAGTTCATTTTACCTACATTTTATTTCACAGTATTTTGTTTTTTTGTGCTCAAGTGTTTTTCTACCATTGACTTTTTGAATGGGCTGTACCTCTTGGGATTCTTAAAAATGTATTTTTCCTGTCAGTAATCAATGCTCCTGTCAAGGCTCATGAGAGTGGTGCTGCAGACCCAGGAAATGGCATTGAATTACAAATGCCAATTTCCACAAAACTGGCTGTTTCTGTTGTGGACAATTTCTTTTCTTCTTTGGTAAGTATGGGATTCTCAGTGTCAGTTCTGGGCTTCTCTTTTGTCAGTGTTGGTTAAGTTTACTTTGGTTTTTGTTGTTCTGTGTAGTTTAAGTTCTGTTAATTCTGCTATGCATGTTTCTTCTTTTCTTGTGCTGCCATGTGTCTTTATTTTACCCTTGCTCTTACTCTGCTCTTGCCCTCCCCACTCTGTTCTCTTATTGTTTCTCATTCCCCTCTTTGTTGCAGTGCCCCTCTCTGCTCGCCTTTCCACCTGTTTTGTGTTTCCTGATTGCTTCCCCAGTTATTTAATCCCTCTGTTCTTCCATATGGAGATTGTCTCAGTTTTGCTTGTCACGTAAGAGCCTTGTTCCGAACTGTCTGTTTTGCTTGTCACTTATAGTATGAGCCTTGTTCCAAATGTTGATACCTGTATTTCAGTTTTCTTTGGTTTACAGTTTATGGGCTTTGGATTGCCTTTAGTATCTGCTTACTTTTGGCTATGGCTTTGATTTATCAGTGGTTAACAATTCTGCCTCTATACCTGTGTTATATTCTGCCCAACTGGTTCCAGATCTTCAGCCAGTGTTACAATTTTGTATCTGCCCATCGATCCTGTACCACTATCCTACCTAATTGGCGAAACCATCGACGCATGATTTCAAAAACTAACCATTTAATAGGCGAACAAATGATGAAGTCAAAGCTGTTTTGCATCATCTTTCAATTAATAAGTTCAAGCAAAGCATTTTGAAAGAAATTAAAACACTTGTTCAGCAACTAAAGTTGAAGCTTACTAGTTTTACCAGGGTCTAATTTGATCCATTTGAATGTTATTACCTGAAATTATTTTCAATATGGAAAAATGAGCGCTTGGGCAATGGACTCGTTTCATAAATCATAGGGGTCAAAGTTCAGGAGGGTCAAGGTCATGGATCTGAATCGCCTAATTTACATTATATCTCAAAACTACTGTAGATAACCACAACCTTGAGCTGAGTGACCATGAGAGGTCAAACCAAGGGTAACAAGATTTCAGAGCACTATATCTCCAAAACTACTGTAGATAGCGACTTGGTTACTATTCATCACATATAGGCACTCATATATGGCAAGTAAAATGAAATCATGACCTTTGACATTGTGTGACCTTGAAAGGTAAAACCACATATACCCGAAAAGTGGATGAAGTCATTGAACAGCTAAAATTTGTGCAAGGGGCAGGTTTTGCTGAGCTTGGCACTGCTTGTTTAATATTATTATATGAATTATATATATATATATATATATATATATATATATATATATATATATAAAATTTATAAAATATATATATTTTAAGGTTTTTCCCACTGAACTTAACTGAATCTGGTGGAAATTTCTGAATCATTCATACTAGCTCCAAGCCAGTTTCATACTGGATGACTCACACTTACAAGGGAGTGGAATGCCACTCTCTAAGGCGACATTCAGCTTGTCCTCCGACCAATATATTCGGCATGCCTGACTATCCGCCTCTATTTCACTGCACTGTTAGATGTTAATACGACTCTAATAGGGAACATATGAGTAATAGGGACCATATATGCTCTGTTGATCTAACACTTACTGTGACATCTAAACTTCAACTTTTTGTGTGCTGATCAAACAAAGGGAGGAAGTGGGCAAATTTTCTCCATACATCAGAGGCCAAGGGAAAGTCCAAAGTAACCCTCACACTAACAAACAGAAGATTAGCCCTTTCATAATGAATTCGTCCAAAAACACAGTGCTCCGTAAGGGATAAGGCACCAGCTCATTGCTTTATCACATTATAGTATACATCACCTATTTTCCCATATGGGCTCCCTGCTGGTCACGATCACAGTCTGTCACCACAGATAGCACAGCCTCTAAATGAATTGCATGCCAATTACGGCAAGTGACGCGCCAGTGAGTTGACTAGAAATGACATGAGAGTTACTGCTTGAAAAGGCAGCATTTTCAAATGGAATAGTTCAGGTAGGCCTTGAGCCTGCAGCACTTTTCCACTGCAGTGTTGCTTTAAATATCACAAATTTGGTTCAGTTTAGGCCATACATTTTGCTGGTTTGCCCCATCCACTTGTGGTCGACATGTGCAGAAGTTAATTTGATGCACCCAATTCTGAGATGCCATTGATCTGAGAAATTCACAAAAAATATTCAGCAATTTCTTTTCTGACAGAAGTCCATTTCTAGATGATTGTGCGGCGCTCTAAACTTTCCGCCTAGGTGTCACGGCTTTTTAAATGAATTTTATGAAAATCAGCCAAAACGTTGAGTATGCACACAAAATATGAAAAAAATTTATGTATAAATGTATATGTATTTATATATTTATTAATTTATTTATGCATAAATTTATATATGTATAAATTTCTTATGCATACAAATTGCCACTCAGCCCTCAAACAGCAGAAACAATGCATTATGACCTTTGTTATTTTTTTCATTTCCCTAATTTATCTATCGATGCAAATATAACGTTAAGACAATTTTCCATGACTGCAGAAATGTTGGCCATAAACAAGTGCTTGACGAAGCCAGGCAGGGACATTTTGGCTGGGCTCTTTGGCACATGTTCCCTGTAGCCCTCTCACTGGGCCAATGTAGAAGGCAGGTAACTGAGAAAAGGACTCTAAAACTGTGGCTACCTGTGGGCTGACATCTCTTTTCCGATGTGGAACTCAGCAGACGGACAACTTGTGTAATATCTGCCAGAAAATGAAACAAAACTGGCTGCCAAACATGATTGATTCCTCTATGAGGTGTAATGAAAACATCTCTACTGCTGTTTGAAATTATGGCATCTGGCAGCATCATTCAAAGCTTTTGAAAACAAATTTGGTAAAAATGCAAAGCACAATCTAGAGAGCCTACACACCCGCCCATCTTTGATTATCTGGTGATGCAAAATGTTGCAAGAACAGAAAAATAAAAATATGCAGTGGATTGAATTTAAACAGCATTTTGTGTTGATGCCACCAATTAAATAGATACTGATATTTGAGGCAGAAGATTTCTGTGAGGGGCAAGAGGCAAAGAAGAGAGAATGCATGTAAAAGTTCACATTTGTAATTTGAAACAGAGCCTACTACTCTGAGAATAAGTTCCTCCTTGAAATATACCGTACTGTAGTTGCAAATCTGTCTGTTTTTTTTTTTTTAAGTTTCACATATGGTTGGATCACCTGCACCCAGATTCATCTCTGAATAAAATAGGGTCATACTTTTTTCCCATTTAAATCAATGTGTGTCTCACAACCCTCATGCGTTATTAATTAGTTCCTCCCCTGTTCCAGCAGTCTACATGTGTTTTTGTAATTTGTCTGCTTCAATTTATTGTCTTGTCTCCTTCCGTGCTCCCAGGTGTTTTCATTTGTATGCCCCACCCCTTTTGTGAGTGTCCTCTCTGTATAAGTTCATTGTAGTGTCAGTATGGTTGCTGGATTGTCCTGATTCATCTCCTAATAATTCTTCATGTCGGTTTGTGTCTTCTAGCATTGAGCTAAGCTCTTCTTCCACGAGTTTTCGGTAAATTAATGATTAAAAAAATACATAATTGCTCTTTAAAGCCTTATTAAAAGGAACAAGCTCCCAAGCCTTTATATCAGTCTCAAGAATTGGGACCTCATTCTTCCTAATCCTCTGTTCTTGCCTGTTCCTCTAAGTCAGTTTAATAGTAGTATCACCCAAGCCAGGGGTGTCAAACTGACCCGTAAAAGGGCCAAGAGGCTGCAGGTTTTCACTCCAACAATGCAGAAGCACACCTGATACAACTATTCAGTTGTGCAGGCCTAGATCAGTTGATTTAATCAGTGGTTTCAGGTGTGCTTCTGCTTGGTAGGATTGAAAACCTGCAGCCTCTTTGCCCTTTTACGAGTTAGTTTGACACCCCTGACCCAAGCCCTCATTGGCCTCCTTGACTAGAGCTGTGCTCCTTCGAAACCCTTTGGTTCTACTGTGAAGCTGCCCTGCTTCTATGAGCAGGATTCATCTCCTAGCATCAGCCCCAGGATGGCCACTGGCCTGGGCTTGGACACCGCCCTATTGTCTCCAGTCATTACTAACTTAGCTGGACTGCCTCCTCACAGTCCTGTGCTTCGACCCTTCCCTCCTTTATCACTATATTCCAGTAATTAAATACTCTGTTGCGAATAGTACCTTGAATCCGCATTTGGTTCCTTGTTTGAATCATAACAGTGTGTTTGTGTGATTAAAAATTTGCAAAGAGGAATCAGAAGCATGAAATCAATGAGATCTTGTAAATCATATTTTAGAACAATGGGCATGCAGACACTTTTTGACAAACAGTGCCTTTGTCTAGCATTTTCTCTTGCTTTGTGACAAAGAAGACTAAGGTCTAGTAAATGGATTTGTTGAAATTCACTTTATATCATTTTAATATCTGCAGAAACCCAAAGGGATATGAAAATGCTTGTTATGTCTGGGTGTTCTTATTATCACAACAGCAAATTTCATCACTTGACACTTAAATCTTAATGCTGCAGGGAAATAATTATTTCTCATTGAAATCAGAATGTGCAGCACGCATTGAATGACAGGATGAGACACATGGATACAAGCATTTTAAAGCATATTCTGAATAGAATGCAAACATTCATTTTAGATATTTGGCATAAATAACATCATCGTGCAGTTTATAAAGCCACCTTTTCTCAATCTCCACAAGCAATCGACACAGGGTTAAGAGATGTCTGTTACCTGATCTGGCAGGCAATCGAGTAGGTAATTAAAGGGAAGAAAACCTTCCAGAGACATAACAAAGCAGCGTGCCTCAAGGTTTGCCAAGTATGATTTTACAATGCTCTCTTTTTGTTTGTTTGTTTTAATCTTTCAACTTAATTAGTTCCTCACTGGCATAATAAATAGTGTTTGAAGCTCAGTGCCCCACCAGTCTCGCGCTTATTCGCTGCCCTCCGTGAGCCAATAAGCATGTTTATTGGAGTGCACCTGCTCACCAAATGAACACATGCTCTGCATTCCACTGGCACAAACTCCATAGCAGCCAGATTCAGACCGTCAACATCCAGGCTTTAATTACATGTACCAACCCCCTAGAGCAGTGGGGCAGTCATAAGACAGCTGCAAGCTAATCACAGAATGTAGGAAATAGATAGAAGTCATTCAGACAAGTAGCTGCAATATATTTTCTTTCACTTTATGAGGACGTTAAACATAAACTATGGGCATCTGAAGTACTTCTTTGTAGAGTACCCACATTATATCGGGTACCCCCTGTCAGTGTTTGAATCTGTTTTGTTTTAATTTTAGTGCTTTTTGTATTTGTATTTATTATTTTTCATGTTTATTGTTTACTTTAGGGTTTCATTGTATTATTTTATTTGCTTTCACCATGTGCTTTCTGTCTTCACTCCCTCACATCCACTGCCCATCCTACATTGTTTAATTTATTGTTGCCTTATTTGTAGCCACACCTCCCTGCACCTTTTTCTGTTCCTGCACTCCCGCAACCCATTCGTTTTGCTTTGCTGTTCTCCCATAATATACCTGTTTGTGTTCATTTAGATTTTGTAAGTTTGCTAGCCAGAATTTCCCTGTGTTACCTATGACCGTTTCTTTGATCTTCTGAGTCTTCTGGTTACAGTTTTGGTTTTGGTATACGATTCTTGTTCAGTCCACTGTTAAAAATTTACATGCTCTTGTTTGATTTCTTTATTAGCTTTCTGATTTAGATGTTTTTTGTGATTTGGCCTTTGCGTACCTGGTTATGATTATTGGACTGTCTTGTGATGATGACTCTAAATTTACCCTTTTGTGCTGAAAGACCAACACTTGTGTTTAGACTGTGCCTGTATGACCACGCATCTCAATAAAATTTCTGAACTGGATTCCCATTTGCACATGAGCTCTGTCTCTGCTCCCAGTCTCCAACTTTAATAATGAAGATGAAAAATGCAATGAAATGTTTTGATACTCACTTTTGAATGAATTTGTGTGCACTGAAACATATATTTCCCATGGGAGACCAAAGGGCTTATGTCAATATATTTTTCCTGCCTTCCTTTCTTCACTTCAATACCTTGCTTGTCACGACCCATCAGGGTAGCATGGTAAGGTAATGACAAATTTTACATATTTTTCATCCAATATCAGTGGGATAATATGAAATAATAGCAGCAAGCAGTAATTTGAAAATTCCCTCAACTTGTATTCAGTTGAAAGAAGCACAAAGACAAAATGTGTCATGTTTTAACCCATTAACTTTATTGGTTTTTTTTTAAAAAGCTATTTCAAAATGTGATATCCGCAGCACATTCCAACTAAGTTCGAATAGGAACCCATTTTGCCCGATATAGGGCTTCAAGTAGTCAGCAATCCAGGGTCTCAATATTTTGCCTGTCACAATCTGCCACACATTTACAATGAGAGACCGGTCCAGGCTGCAAGCAAGGCCAGTATGCACAGGACATACTATTAAAAGAAAGGCAGCAAGAAGCAGAGCTGCACAGATGATGCACAGGAGAGGAGAAATTGACTAACTGAGTTACTTGTCATGTTTGGAATTGCTTAGCACTGTTTACTCAGTAATCAGTTGTGGCAACAGTAGCAAGTAGGATACAATATGTGGCCAACATGAAATTTACATTTACCTGAAGATACTTGGATGTCATACTACAAGTGCCAAATTTCACCGTAGCTGCCAAAGTTCTCCTCACTGTGTACTGTACTCGACAGTGCAACGCAATCAATTGTAGCATCTTAACTGGACCCAAGGAGATCTGAATAGCTTGGTGGTTGCGTGACTATGTAATAATCGACATGATTATCATTACATACTAGCAAACTGTGTAGCACTATGAATGGCAACATTTATTATGCAGTATGTGGTAAAAAATAAAAGTAGGTAATTTCAAATAAAGCTGTTGTTCCCTTAGTGAACGCCCTGCATACCATGGCTTTTTTGTAAATTAAATAATTGCCCGTAAGAACATCCATACAGTTCAAACAGGAGAGACCAATGATTTATGAAATGATTATCATTCATTGCAGATTACAGAGTGAACAGATTAACAGATGTGATGGTAGCCTCAACAAAGTCTTTGGCGCATGGATTCAACAAGGAGGTTTTGTCACTGAGGAGCATCTGCCCTGAGCCGCAGCAGGAAATATCCCCCGTGGAGCCCAGATACTGGTGGTTTTGGTGGCTAATGACTCTGCTGTCTTGAGGTCTGATAAGGATGATGAATGATGAACTTGATGAAGCTGATTAATCCGTGAAGACTGGGTGATGATGGGGAGGTGGAGGGCATGCATAACAGTAGCAAGAATGTACTAAAGGCAGAGAAACAATCATACTTAAAAGACATCAGCGAGATATTAGGCTAACAACGTAGCTCCGTCGCAGTGGTATTGGATAGATGTGATTAGCTGATAGGACAGTTGATGTCTCAATTTGCAGCCTCACACAATGACAGATGGTGTTATGAGTGAGCATGTCTGAGAGGACTGAATCACTGAAATGCCTGTGATAGTCCTTCCGTGTTTGAGTATAGCACAGGGAAAAGTGGGCCCACAATGCTTCACATCAAAATCCCTTGTGAGAAGGCAAGTGTTTATGGAACAAGGGGGTGCAGACAAAAAAAGCTAAAATTCCCTACTACTGAAGACTGAAATAGAGGGCAAGAAATAATAATAATAAAAAAAACTGGTTAGATTTTCTGTGAACAGTAGTTAAGCTATAGTGGGTTTGAAAAACTATATAGTTGAATCCCATATAACAAGGTAAGAGTATTTTAACATTATACGGTCATGATACCATGAAGCGATACCAACAGAACATGCTATTCTGGTTTTGTTTGTATTAAATA
Source organism: Gymnothorax javanicus (assembly GCA_029692085.1). NCBI lineage: Eukaryota > Metazoa > Chordata > Actinopteri > Anguilliformes > Muraenidae > Gymnothorax > Gymnothorax javanicus. Next base: position 21,042,776 of record CM056209.1, read on the forward strand.
ATGGCACACAGAGGACCCTGTCCAGTAGATGAAGATATTAGAGCAGCCTGAAATCTTCTGATTTTGCCAGTACAATACTTGCCAACAAGCTGGATTCAATCAATGAGATCAATTATTTTTACAGCTAGAAGACTCAAATGGCGCTGACAGCAGATACAGCCACTTAGTTATTTGCTGCCTGAGAGAGTTGGCTACTGAGTTGAAACCCATCCTTAAAGGGCATTTAAAGTCGATTCCAATTGTTTTTGATTTATTGGCCAATCAGCGAGCCACACCTGCGCAAACGAACCGAAATAGAAGGACTATCTACGCGTGTACACAAAACATTGGTTGACGAATGAAATTGGTCATGTGACAATGCAAGATGTCAACAAAAGCAAGTGATTTGTTTGTAAACATTGGACGTTCAACGTCCCGTCTGAGAATCGACTTTAGATGCCCTTTAATTCATTTTTACCCCGCCCCACCCGAAGGGTGAGGGCAAGGGGTATTGTTTTTGGTTCGGTTTGTTTCTGTGTTTGTGTGTTTGTGCGTTTGTTTCTGTGTTTGTTTGTTTGTTTGTTAACACTCTGGTGGCAAAACTAATGGCCAGATTCACCCCAAATTCGGTTTAGGGATTGCCACTGACCCAGAATAGATCCCTACTGAATTTCGTACAAGTAGGTGAAAGTATGTGGGAGGGGCGGGGTTTGTTGTGCCTGGCACCACTTGTTCTCACTGGTTTATCTCTATTTTCTGCCCTTTTTCCCCCCTCTCGCACATGCCCCTTTCATTTCTAAATATAATACAGTAAGGACATGCTATATCATTTGAGCTCATTCCAATTGTCTATTTTCATCTCCTTCCTCCTTTCCTAACTCTCAGGAGTCTGTAAAAATGTCAGATCTCAATCATTTCCAGAGAACAATGTAGAACAATGAGGCAAAAAAGTAAGAAATGACCAACTGGAACGGACTCAGTATCATAATGGACTGCTCACCGGTGCGGGTTACAACAACCCAATTCAACAGGATGAGGACGGATTGATTATGGAGGCCCAGACTGATTTCATAATCAGTACAAGAGTTAGCATGCTAAATTATGCCTGGAAATTCGACAAAATCATCAATCGACGCAACTAACCTTACACAAAGAGTGGTACTGTCAACAACAGTTTTGTGAATAATGCTGCCTTCCTTAATTGTCTCAGCAGAAGCACAAATAAAAATGTTCTGAGCTGTAATGAGTTCATTCTTCCGTCCAAATGACAGACATTTGTTTTGTCGAAACCATTTTGAAAACCCGAAGAAGGGGATGGTTTTTCAGCTCCAATAAATCAGTGAAATGAGCCAAAAAGGCCGGAATAAAATTTACTTAAATTGGACTACATCAGGCCAAACTACATGGGCTGTATTCGGGTGCAAGTAAGTAGTTCCAATAAACAAAAATTAAAAGCTTTAAACAACTGCATCTATAAGATACAAAAATTCTACATGAGTGGTTGCTTCTGGTTTACTCAAAATGTAACTTACATAATATTTCATGTTTGTGTTGTGTTAGGTTTAATGTAAACAAATACAGTCAGCCAACTCAAATACAAGTAGTTACTGTAATTGTCATTTTAACGGATGGACACAGTGATATTTTGGAGTCTCGGCTCTGACCCTGATAAACCTTATGGCCTACTGAGCTTGAAGAGAGGAGCGAGGTGCAGCAGGAAGAGCGGGGTGTTGCAGGAAAGGCAGGTGACGGAGCTTGGAGCGAGGGGCTGGGAGACTCCCAAAGAGTTCCTGAGCCAGGGAAGATGAACGCACCCCTTGGAGAGGCAATTTTTGAAATTCAGGACATATTACTGACCAGCATTTTGGTTCACTACTTGCTAACTCTTCCATTTCTCATTTAAACAGCATCTATTGGACGCTTGAAAGATCAATAACTTTCCATTTGCCTAATGCAAATTTCTTGATTTCTCCATCTTCGCATCCTTTCCTTACATTCTGTGACGAATAGAGCTGAGGGCAAGGAAATAACACGAGGAAAGGAAACAAGGGGGTAAGAATAAACAAGTGGAAAAGAGCCCACGGAATGCCTCTTAAGAGGTGTCATTCTCTGCATCTCACCCACACCATCCAATACCACAGCTCAGCCTGACTGTCCATTTACCAGGAATTTATAATGACACTCTAGCAAATAAGGGTGCTGATGTTACATGACTGCCATGCACTTTTGTAATTATGCTCAATTAGAGGTGAATCAGTGTTTAATCTGCACGATGACCCCGCAGCATTTTACTTTTGAAGTTGAACATACTGCTGTGAAAATGGCCGACACTCTGGGGCTGAACTCTTCTGAGGATGCCGGCAAAGATGTAAATCAACAAAATTAATGTGCAATTAATCTGAGCCCATAGCCTGGTAATAAACTTTGAAGGTATCACTCAAGATGTGCTTATTTGCTTAAGGAGCTCCCATCTTCATGTTTAAAATAGCCCATACAGTACCTTCTGTCAGTTTGAGTAAAAATGCTCAGCTTAAGTCTATTGTGTGTAGTAACAACTTAAAATGGAACTAAATAGAATGTACTTTTGAAAATACAATGACTTGTTGGCCTCTTTTTCATCTTTGCTTTCCTTTTATCCAACTGGCTTTTCAGATTTATCTACGTGACTTCATTCTGTGGCAAAACATCTGTCTCCATGTCAAGATCATCTGTAGGAAAGTTTTGTGGTCTAATTACGAGCCTAGCATTGGTCCTAATTGCAGCCCACATCTGACCACTTCCCTGCACAAAGGAAAATTTCCCTTTTTCCACTGCTCAGATTGCCAACCATGTTCTCCATCACTTACTATTCTCCAACCCCTTTCCATCTGCTTTAATACAGTTACTTAAGGGTCAGGTTTCATCTCTGAGAGGGTATCTGGTACAGAGAATGCAAGGTCAAAGAAACCAATCGCTGCACTTCTTGATATTGAACACTATAATGTGTGGTGGCTTGTGACTCTCTAGTGATGCACTTGTACAGACTGATAGCAAAGAGGACTTGGGAAATTGACTGGGAAGATATCAGTTCCGAAGCCTCAAATGTGAGAGGTGATCGCCTGTAATGGCAGCTGATTGAAGATGTGTGTCCTACAGTTGAAAAAAGACCCTCTCTTCCACACTTTAATACTTAAGTTAATAACTGCATGCCCCATGGGAATTTTTTTCTCCTCTTCAGAGTCATAATAGTCCTCAAATGATAAATTGAATCCATGGATATTGTCGCCTACTCCCAGTACTGCACTTTCTATCAGATTATAGAGTTGTTTTAGTATTCATTAAATCTATACATTATTTAGATTTTTTTTAGATTGTTTTTTATACAATCTCATTTAAAACCATGTACCAACTTCCTTTCAGTGTAATTACTCTGTTCATGTATTACCTTTCAGTGAAAAAGATGAGGATTTAGATGAAATAACCTTTCCTGTTCAAATAAAGCTTTTTACAGCTGTGCTGATGCTATGGTTGGATGATTTATATGTCCTCAGACAACTGTCTCTGACTAAAAACAGTAAAAGGTATCAGTTATTTCTGTGGAGAGAAAGCACTTGACCAAACTGGATTATCAGGCTGTTTGATAACAGCTGAATACACTGATTTGTTTTTAATGGAGCACTCCAGGCTCCTCTAATTGTTTCCTAGAAGTGCCTTGGCTTTCAAGTAATTGTTGCTACATAAGTGGCTCCACTGTTTGTAATATCCTTTCTGAGAATCTTTCTATATTTCTTGACCTTTTTTGTATCTTTGAGGGAAAATATTATTTTGCAGCTGAAAGAATGCTTGGCTCTGTTGGGGCCTGACAAAAAAACAGAGCCAATGACAGGATCAGATTCACAATAAATAGGAGCTTTATTATGGTCTTGCACAATATGGGTTGGAGAACTGGCGAACTTTGCAATGTATGGCAGTCAGGTTGTGGTCGTGGGACGGGCAGAGGTCAGGCAGCGGCAATCTGTGTTAACAGGAGCAGGCTGATCAGAGTCCTTGTGCAGATCCGAGGTGAGTGACGTAGAGTCTGAAGGGAGTGGAAGACACTTGCGAGATGGTGACGATGGATGAGGAAAATAACGAGGAAGACTAGACTTGAATAAATGGCTGGAGCCGAAACTGGAAGGTAACGCTGAGTAAGCTTCTAGAGAGTTAGTAAAAGCAAAGTCTCATCAACAATCTGGCAAAGGGGAAGATAAAAGACGGGAACCTAAATATGAAGAAACTGCAATTAACAAGGAGAGTCAGGAGCAGGAGAAGGGAACTCGAATGAACAAGGGGGGGGGTTGGGGCGAAGCCCCAAGGCGATGATTGAATAATGAGAAAGAATTAACAAAATAAACCTAAACTGAGGCAGACAGTCAGATTGCTGTGAAAAACAATTAACGATGATTAGGATGTGATAGGACCACATTCAAGACTAACGATAAATCACTCATTGCATGGTCCTATGATAATTGCATCAATTAGCACCTGCCCAAATGCTGTGGTTGCAGGCAGAAAACATAATGTCAGTTGCAATGATACTAATATAATTTAAAAAAAAACTTAAAGGACACTCAGTATAGTCATACCTCCACCTTTACCCTTTACCATTGTTTTTGACCTTTTTTGCAATATTGAGTTTGACCTTTGAACTTGACCTGTAGAAATCTCATCATCTCTTATTGTCATCATATATCCCCTTCCTACAAAGTTTCACCAAAATCTATTCAGAACCTTTCCATAAGCCTGCTTACAAATGAACAGACAGACAAATAAATGGGGGCAAAAATTTAACGTCATATAATGCATGTGCATGTGTATCAGGTATGAATTGGCATTCAACATAAAAACTAGTTTGTGCATAGGCAGGGCCCTGGGAGAGCAAACTTATTATTTCCGTTTTATAATTAAATTATCCAAGCTACACAAACTTTGTATTTTCCTTAGTTCCAAAATTTCCATTGCTGCTATTTTAATACTGTTAATCAGTTAACGGAAAACGCTTGCTCTGTTTATCTATAGGGGATAGGATGTAACTATGATGAGTATTCCACACTGAGGGAAGAAGAGTCAAGGCTTTCTTTTGGGCCTGAAGGGTTCTAGCAGATTTTGAAGCAGATTTTGTTCTCAGCTGAGTGCAATTACATTCACAGTAGGCGGCCGTTACATTCTGAGCCGTATTCAAAATGTACAAGCAGCCTCACCGTGGGAGATGGAGATTGTGGACAGTTCTTTCCAAGGATTGCATCTAAGATCATCAGCCCTGCTCACTACAACACTATGCTATACAACCTCCTCATTTATTTTAGTGAAGCTGATCCAGCACCAATACTAAAACACTTCAGTTCAGAGCAAAAAATAATAAAATAGTCTTGATTTCATATAGATGAAGTTTAATGTCTGTTCTGTGTGAGAAGGAGTATGTGTAATCTGAAAATTCATTATAGTGGATGTCATGGGTAAAATTAATAATAGTTAGTACCCTTTTTCCCAAGTCGACCATGTTGGAAAAGGCAGAGCACTCACAAGAGATCAGGAGATTTTTGACTTTTGTTTTTGTTTGAGAGGATGGTTGGATTTCACTTTTTATGCCTGTAGACCTGGGCTGCCTCAAGGCCTTTTTTGTTTCTCTTCTTCATTAATTTCATGTCTCTGTGAAGACTCCAAGGAAGATGGGGTTGGACACAATAAACCGTAGGAGAGATAACCATACATGCATCATGAGCTCTTGAAGGTCTTAGGATTCATTTGTGTCTTGTGTGTGGGGAGGAAAGGTGAACAGAGGGATTGTTGGTAAATTGAGTGATCAGATGAGACTTGTGAGACACATGGAGGGTGGGGTATGAATGTGTGGACATCCGTGAGAGAGATAATGTGGTAATGGTAGGAAAGATAAAGCACAGCTCACTGTGAGGAGTGATAACACTCCTCATCTGGCACTTAAGATTCATTCAGCCCTCATTTCTCTCCCCCTCCTCTTGTCTAGAGATTACTCTCCCCATATTTCCTCTCCTCCTCACCTGAGGCTGCTTGTCCTCTCATCTCTGGCTCCATTGATAACAACAACATATGCCGTACTCCTCTCTCCCCTCATAGCACTCTTCTTTCTCCCCCTCCCCTGAACCTGCTATCTTTCTCTCTCTTGTCTTCTCTCCCATTTGTTCAAGCAAATTCAAAATACCACTGCAGATTTTTATTAAATTCATTACATTCATGGTGTGGGGTCATGGTGTTGGGACATTTTAAGGGACAGTGACTGTACGTAATTGGCTCCACCCCGTGAGCTATACCATTTACGTTCATACATTCGCAAATTTAATGCTCTTTGTGTGCATGCTCTGAATTATGTATTAGGCTGTCTAATGCCTCATGTTTCTAGTTAAATAAGTTTGCCATAAGGCACATTTATTCAGGCTCTCACGCATGAGCATGTGTGTTGCGTGTCCATGCACTGCGTCTATCAGTAGGCCAATGCATAAAAATGGGAAATTGGGGGAAAAAATCTGACTGTAACCCGGAATGTAGAATTATGGAAAAGTGCAATCAAATTTTGGACACAAAGTGACCCTCTCTCGCATCAATATCTGCAATACCACTTATTTGTTTATTTTTTCTCTTTTACAGCCTCTTATTACATCAGACAAGATTTGACAATGCATATTCATAGATTTGTCATTTCTGTATAGCATACTGAATTGAGAGAGATGGAGAGCAGAGGAAGAGAGACGTACGTGTGAAAATTAAACATCTCTAATAGTAAAATTATCTCAAACTACAGCGAAATATCAACTGCACTGACTGTAAAAATGTATATTTATGGTTTCTACTTGTCTACTAACTTATGAAATTATAATAAATGGAACAGATATCATTTCCAATTCAACAACTACCAATTCCTATCGCTGTGCTGATGTTTTCTCCAGAAAAATAACACCTTCCCCCCACCCCCCTTACTGTTCTAGCAACACAACTTCCCACAGCCTTTGCTGCTGAGTTTTAAAAAGTCTGTTTACTCAGCAATAAAAGAGATTAAATATCTTCTGGTTGCTGTTAAATAAAATGGAGATTCATCTCATAGGGCATCAGTCTGTTTATTTGCTGGCACAGATTTACGCACACTAAATCACTACTCAACTGCATATATTATGCAATGGTGACTCCAAAACATCCGTTTATGACAAGCGTAAGGTCGAGAGAGAGGTATAATGTAGGCCTACTTTGATCCTCATTATATTAAGCAATAGGACACTTTTAATTATTGCAGATCTTTTGAGCATTCCCAACTCAATTATAAGCCAGGTGAAACTATAAATAAAACATCTTACATTTCTGCTCACAAAGGAACCAATTATACACTGTCTTAATGAATTTTGTTCATTCAAGATCAGTTGCAGGGATATTAAGCCAGACAAGTTAATTCTCGCTCTATAAACCTTTTTTGGGACATAAAGTTCGCTAACTGAGGACGGACTTTGAATTTTTTGCATTGCCTTGTGAACAATTAGTGTAACTTCAATTGTTAGAATCACACTTTGTGGTTTGAGAAATTTACTGCTTTACGTCATTATCAATTAGTTTCTCAAATCTGCGGGGCCAGGAAAGAGTTTGGAGCAAAATTTCCCGATTAATTTGTTTGGCAGTATGTCTGTTAAGTTTCGCATTATTACGTAATATTATTACGCGGAAAAGTGTTGGTGTCGACTGTCTCGGAAATAAAGGTTCCAGTAGTATATCCAGCATTGTACTGTAAGAATTTAGTGCGTATTCAGTGAACATAACATTTTATAAGCATTATGTAATTGAGGTATTACGGTAATCCAGCGTCTGGTGGCTATAGCCCATTTTGGCTATTTCCCATGTTACGGTAAACGTGTAGGTTCCAGTGGTTGATTCTGACGGATCGCCGGTGAGTTTGCTCAGCCGAAGCACAGCGATGTTGGTGAACACTACTACCTGGAACTTAAACTGACTTTTCTCAGCGACTAACGGGAAGACTGTTCATAATACATCGTGTGGCCGCTGGTAAGTGTGTATTTGCTGTCTCTGTTGCAATCGCGTGCGTTGATTGTGAGAGGCGTTTCACAGTCTCAGCCAATTCAAGTGATTTGGGAATTGCAATTTTATTCAATACACAACCGTAAAATGACTCGTTACTTCTTCCGCCTTTGCTGCTCTTTGCAAGCTTTGTTGACCAAACACTGTTTGGCTGAAATGAGGGATATCCTTATTTTGTAATATGCATTTCAAGGTGATGAGAAGACGGGGGTTCAAGTTGGCATTTTGAGAAAACTCATATTACCGATGTTTTAAAACTGTCTCGAGTTTCCAATATAAATTGTAGTTTCGCCGGAATCCCTCATACATATATCGTCGGTTTTCAGAATTATTTATGATTGGGCTGACTATGATGTTTGATTAGAAACTATTGACCTGTTCAGTTATTGTTTTACACTTGTAGGCTCTGTCGCTTAACTTTTGAGTTTGCTGAAAGTATACTTCGCTGTTAACATTTTTTTTTACACTGTTGAAACATAAAATCAGCATGTTCCTTAAGCCTGAAATACATTTCTGTGTAGACAGTCGGCTACTTTTGTATCAGTTGAGGTGGTAGCGGGTTGGCTGTAAGTGAGACGCAGTAGATTCTCTGTTCTGTGTTGTTTCTGTCAAATAGCCTACGCACTTTGGATGAAGAGGGTATTTCCCACAGCTAGTTTTCATTTTTTTCATTTCATGACATTGACGGTTATGTTATGGCTTTGTTTTTTGATGAGTGGTCTTAATCTTTGCCTACGTTGTTGTTGCTGCTGGTTGCAGTTCGTTTGCTAGTGGTGATTCGCCAACCAACAGAAGTATTAAACAATTTCTGAACGTTACGGAAGTCTTATGTACAATTTCGGAACGATATTGTTCGCTCTTTATTCATTTATTTGCTTTTTACACTAAAGGTTTGAGAACTTCGGGGGTTATTCTTAGTGTTCGGCTAAATTGTCAAGTGTGCTATCTAATTCTGTTTGTAATTTTGTCCATGCGATTGCGGCTGCAATTTTGGTTCGATCGCGACGAAAAAAAAAATTACGTATTATGAGTATCCCGAACCACGGGCTGTATTGATGTAGGGCAGGATTGGTCATTGGGATCATGTCAAAAAACAACCGGAAATCTCAAAAATCCCTGTCTTTTAACATAGTTGAATTTTCAAAAAAATATTTTTTGTCAAAACTGAACCCATTCACTTGTAATTTTACAGGCACTTGCAGATGTCTATCCCTGCTAGCAAGGATGCGTCCAAAGGGCGTCTTTTAGAGGTCTTCCACATATGCCTAAATGACGTCCCCCGAGGAGCCAGAATGAAAGTTTTTATGACATGTTTTTATGACATCTTCTGAAAGTCCCGTATTGACGTCCACCAGACCTCTGCACAAGGTTTAAAATTAGTTCAAATGTGTTCATTTTGGACGTCTTTTCAACGTAAACTGCACACTTATTTTATAGATACTTGACGGGGAACAAAAGCATTTTGCTTCTCGATCTCCTCCCTTCAGCGCTCTCCACCTACGTTGCGATCTTTCCCTATCGCTCTCACCTACTGTGTCTCCATTGTTTTATTAGCGCTTAGGTGTCGCTCTCGAGCAGCTGAAATGAACACTCATGTTATTACATTCAATGCACATATTTGCGGCAATGAGGGGAATCAAACCACCGAATTACCAATCACTATGCCATACTCGCTGCCGACTGCGCCACGAAGTTGGGAAATGTGTTTCCCAACGACTACTAAATATGAAAAATAATGTAGATAAGTGGTTTCCAATCTCGGTCCTGGGGCACCCCTGTGCATGCTGGTTTTTGTTCCAACCACAATCTCAATCACTGGATTTTCACAAGCTGTCAGTTTGTTTTGACCTGGGGTATTTTTGTTTAGCGCAATTATTTATCCTATGAAACCACATATGAATGAATATCCATACATACCTTAAAGAGGAAAGAAATCCATATCCATATTGTGATATATTAGAAACAAGTGCATGAAAAGAAGGGGAAAATTGAGCCAATTAAAGAGAACAATCAGTGGGTTCCTAATTAGAGAAACTGTGGACACATTTCACACAGTTGTTAAAACGAACAACTTATTAGGCAAGCTATCGATAGAGTCAAACCTGCTCTGTGTCTTCTTCGTGTCATTAAGTTCAAGAAAATTATTTCGAAAGAATGCGAAACACCTGTCTTCAGCAACCTAATTTGGAGCTGACTGATTTTCTCAGTGTCTAATTTGATCTGTTTAAAAATGTTGTCCCCTGAAATTGCTCGCAATACGGTAAAATAGACACAATATGTTCAAGGATCTTTTACTGTTTATGGCAATCATGGGTTTTCCTGTCAAAATGTGGCTTTAGAAGGCAAATAACTGCTTTAAACATGAAATGCACCTAATTAGGACAAATTAACACCTTATTAAAATTCTGCAATGCAATCGTGGTTGACCGAAAACCAGCATACATAGGGGTGCCCCAGGACTGAGATTGGAAACCACTGATATAGACTACTGGACTTATGGTATTGTAGTGTCGGAAAAAATGAAAACAATTAAGAAATATATTAACATGCAATTTTTGTGCTTTAATGCTATCATAGTCGTCTTTTTTTTTTTCTTCTTCCTTGTTGAAAGTGGCTATTTGCCCCGCAGCAGGGTGAATTGGGGGAAAGAGATCGGCTATCTGCCTCGCAGCGGGGAGGACAAGAGAAGCGGTTCTGCTATATGCCCCACAGCTGGGCCAATAAGAGATTTCATTTTATTATCCGCCCCACTCTTTGAACTTTCACGCCGAAGCGCTGCGGGGCGAATAGGCTCTTCCTTGTTTGTTTGTTAGTAGTATATCTTAAAAACCTTGCAAAACTTGATTGCTGTAATGCCTTGTGCAACACGTAATTACTGTTATGCGCCTCTGACGTGAGTATCCTCTGTGCCATCCTTTTCACGTGCAATAAGGTCCTTGGTCCCACCCCTTGGGCTATATGATTGTGAATCAATGGTGACCCAGTAAACATGAGACGTCTGCCTGACATGCATATCACGTCTCGTGTCGGTCAGTCCAGGACCATATCGATATGTCTGCGACAGGCAAATAAGATTCAAGATTTAGATGTCTAAATATGACCCCTTTTAGACGTCGATATTGTCAAGGATTCATCCCAGCAAACATGAGACATCGGCCCGACGTGCAGATCATGTCGGCAATTTGTAAGAGTCGCATTCAATAGTCTTTATCGCTGTTTAACTTCATGAACATCCCTATAGTCCCGTCCCTACATAATAAAGAACCCACCACTTCCTGTAGCTCAACATATATGCTCTTCAAAATAAAACACTCTACTGTGTTAACTCGGATTACACCACAGCTATGTGGTTCTATATTTGGACGTCAAAATAAGGTATTTTTGGATGTCTATTGATGTGCAAGACAGGTGCAGGAAATAGATCCTTTTCACACTTGCCATTTTACATATCAAAGCTGGGCAAGCACAGATGTAATTAGGCTAATAAAAGTGATTATGGTTCCATTGCATATAGGTGTGTTACAATCATTTCAGTTAGACAGCAACCACAACATAAGGGCCATATGGCCTGGAAACACTAAATTAAATGGAGTGAGACCAGGGGTTGGGAAGGACAGCAAGGCCCATGGTCCAATGGCCCATGTCATAGAAAATCAATGGGCTATTTCCAAAATGTATGGGCCATTCCCAAAATTCAATGTGCCAATAATTTTAACCATAACATACATTTAATAAAAATGTATACTGCATATACATACATACATACATACATACATTTTGCTTTGTATGTTTAATGGTAAAAACATACAGATAAATACATTTTGCTTTTAATGTTTAGCATTAGAATATTGCTTAAAACAAAAAGAATCGTTACTTAATACATAAGACAAGATTATATAGCCACTCAAATACACAAGGGAAATCGGCTGTTTCAGTTTCAATTGTTCAGTAAAACTACTGGCAGTGGCATTAGTCTGCTGATACACTGGCAAGTAGCTCTAAGTTGATAGTTCTTGATTTCATCCTCACAGTTGACTACCATCTTGTAGCGGCACTGGCTGCAGCTCTACACTGACGAGTGTGAATATTATTTGACACAGAAGGAATCATGGCTTGAGGATGAGCCTATCCCACATGGTGATACGACCCCGTGAAGTTTTCCTAACACACATTTCATCAAGTTTTCTCTGGTGAATTATGAGAAAACACGTGACATGGTTCCACTACTTGTTTGTATATCATTGTTATTAAATTGGTGCAGTGTTGCTATTGAAACTTCCATAGATCCCATGATATTGAAGCTTGAAGTCGGTTGCAGAACAAATCTAGTTGAAGAAAATACAGATTTTGGCTTAATATTGTGACACCTAGAATCGGCATACAATTGATTTAATTGCAGTTTTTAACAGTGCTCTGATATGTATTTCAGCTCTGAAAATTTCATTTAGCCATCTTTAATACACTTGAAGTTATGAGGGCTCAAAAATTCTAGGAAAAATGACGCGAGTTAGAAAGCACGAAATTTCGACCTACTCCCGAGTACTTTTAGAGCCTGTGGCTCAAAAAGTCTTCACAAGATCAAGGTAATATTTGGTAAGGATTCATTAAATATATTTATGCTATTGTACTAGAACAATCTGCCGATTCTGAGGGGTTCAGGTGGAAGGCTCTTGTAGATTTTATATGGAATGACGCAATATATTATTAATAACAGAGAAATTACCAAAGAAATAAGTAGGATAAAGGAAATTCACGCATAATACCTCAAATCGCAACTTAATTGTAATCCTGAGTGAAGATAAATAGCTCCCTACGCTCTCAGAAAAAAAGTATCTATTTGTACCTTTAGGGGTAAAAGGCTTGTCACTGGGGCAGTACCCTCAAAGGTACTGTTGTCGTACCCTCAGAAGTGGGTACTTATTTGCTTTGGAACATAAACGTACCATTTAGACCCTAAAAAAGGTTCACACAGGGACCTTGAGGTCCTATAATTAGCCCGAGGGGGTACGTAAGTGCTGAGTGTACCTTGGGGAATAAAAATGGACTCCTGCTGTACCCCTATTTTTGACAGTGTATCGTAAAGACGTACCCTACGCGGCCACCTACCGTTATAAAGCGTCGTCACATTAATAAACAATTAAATTGTGCTAAAAATGCTATAACTGCCCGGTGAATGGTCCGCTACGTGAAGTTTTAAATGGTGTCATCGCATTAGTACAAATAAATGATAGCCTCCATGCAAAAGACATAAGTTTTATTTTGGCTCTAAATTTATCTAATGGATTCAGCTAGTCAGACTGCAGTGACCAGCATGTGTAACTGCGCTCTGAAGGCTTAATTCGGCATAACACCGGCAGGCTTCAGCTCCAAGTTCACGTTAAGGCATATTTTTACGACTGTTGTTAACTTCAAGTTGCATTTGACTGCTGGCGATATATTGGAGATGCACACACCTATAAATACAGTTTCGAATTAAGTAGCCTATAAATAACGTGGTTCGCATTACTATAGCTAACATATAACAACTCCGTCTTAATGTTCACCGATCCGATCAAGGACATAAAACGCGTGAATGCGCGGAAAGAATATTCAGTAAGCTCGCTGATCTGCCGTTTTCAATTGTAGCCCATGTCATGTTCGTTGTTTAACTGGGTAAGCGAAACTTTATCCGCTTGACGCACAACACGACAATATCTATGTCTAAAAGGGGTCATATTTAGACGTCTAAATCTTGAACCTTATTTGCACTTCGTACAGACATATCGATATGGTCCTGGACCGACTGACGCAATATAGACATGATCTGCATGTCGGGCAGATGTCTCATGTTTGCTGGGATGATATAACCAAATATTCTGCGCTTCTGCAGATTGTGGATTTGGCAGCCTCCTATATTTATAATGGCAATCCTTTACATCACTTGTTTCCCGTGCTGCTCTCTACCCATTTGACCCCAGTGTGAGGATAAGTAAACTAATGTTACTTGAAGAATAATTTGAGAACAAATTTTGAGATTTTTTCCGAGTTGTCGTTCACGGCAGTCATTATTATGATTGTTGTGGTTGTTGACACAAACATATAGAGTATAGCGTAGTTAGGCTTTGCTAGGCTCTCACCATGATGGAAGTTGTGAGAAGTTCTTTGACTGCCAAAATTCAACATCTTCAGAATATCCCCAATCACTGTCTCAAATAAATGCATAATTTTCATTAAAAGGCAGAGCTCTGTGGCATTTTCCTTTGCATATTTCAGTGCGAATCCATTTTGTCACCACTGGGAATTTGCCCCATTTCCTTTGCCGTATGTTTGAAGAAGTGCTTCAAGCCATTACCTTGAATATAAATATTTCACTTTGTTTCGTAATGGGCTTTATGCACAGCTCCACTACTTCCTGAATTTAAGCCAGCTCCTTTATTTCCTGTCTTTCATTATTGGACAAACTGATTAATCCAGGTGTGCCTGGCCCCACAACAACAATGGTCGGGCACAACTGGATTAATCAGTTTGTTCAATAATGAAAGACAGGAAATAAAGGAGCTGGCTTAAGTTCAGGAAGTAGTGGAGCTGTGGATAAAGCCCATTATCCTAATTTATGAAAAAAAAAAGTTATTTACATCATTCTGCATAAACAGGCTGTATCCTTCTGACAGTCTGTTTATGCTCCTGCACAAAACATTTACCCTGCAATGGAGCTAGGCAATGAATGGTGTAATGAACTGTGTGTGTTCATTATAATAATGTGCTTCCTTCAAAGTCATTTCAGCCAATGGACTTTGTAGGCCTGGCCTCCTTTCCAATACAGACTTCCTCAAATATCAATGAGAAAGTGTTTTATAATGGTTTCAGTGTAGCCTTTCTATAATTTTCATTTCCCTCTTGGTTTGCACCACAATTTACCATAGCTGTCATCTGGTCACAAAAATGCATGATAATAAAAAAAAAAAAAAAAACAATGTGAAGCAGTTAGGAACATTCAATTCTGTGAGTTGAGAAAAAGGCCTCTTCACAGCTCAGTTCAGAGAATAGTATGGATTCAGTAGTTGTAATATGTGTAAGCCTCAAATGCTTAGGACCTTAAAGTCAAAAGAGGTGTGAGGATGGCGCGGCCAGATTTTCTTGTTTCCATGGTAATTTGTGAGGAACATGTGACTAAGGTGACTACAGAAAATTGCTGGGGCCCTGGTCACTGCTGCAGTGTTGTTCAAGACCACGCTTTTCAAATTTCCCTTTGGATCCACCCATAGTTTGCTGAAAAATGAAAGTGTGAATCTTTGAATGTGAATGAAATCAAGGTTTTCCAGAGGAAGTAAATGCCAAGCCAAAACACCTCTTGAACCTGATTGGTCAATACGACTGAACTGCTCTGCAACTTAAAAGAAGACCAGAATATCTAAGTAATGCATTGCACCTAGAGGTACTTGCTTATGATCAATTGAAGGCAAGACCTATTACCTAGAGTCACAGTAGAGTATGGAGAACCAGCAGTATGGAACACCAGCTGCAGCTGTATTAACTTCTAAATCTGTATTGATTTCAAAACCTCAACTAGAGGGGCTGCCTGTGGTTTGGGGTCCTTATTCTGAGTGTGGTTGATTCCTGGAGTTTGATGATGAGACCAGCCAGCAATCATCTGATGAGTGCCTCTGGGTTCATTTTAATAGCAAGATTCTGGTGTCTGTACAGCAGTCCTTATTATTAATGAATCTTCACATGCCTTGTTCTTAAAAAAAGACTGGAAGCAACACTTATATTTCAACACTTGCACCTTGTCGTCGATCACATTTTAAGTGGAAACCCATCCTATTCTGGCTGTGTTTCAGCAGGCCTGTTTCACTATGAAGTGAAACAAAGTGTGACATCGCAGCCACAATTTTCAGCTTGTTTTTCTGGTTTCTTTGATTATTGAATTTTCAGTACTTGAATTTCATGAATCAAAAAGATTTAACCCTGAAATTTCTATGGTGATGCTTAAAATATACCTACAGTTTTGGTTCTATATAATAAAAAATTGCCAAACCCAATTGGGTAGATGTATCTATGTTTGTTACTGAGCACATGCTGCAGCTCTGTGGTAGTTATTTGGACACTCAGGGCCTGATTTACTGAGACCTTTAGCACATGCAAAATCTTTTCGCCCGTGCAAAACCAGAAACCTTGCCACTGATTGGTGCAAGGTAAGTACCCTGGCCAATCATGGGCAATGTTATTGGTTTTGCACGGGCGAAAAGATTTTGCATGTGCTCAAGGTCTTAGTATATCAGGCCCTCAGAATCATAATAAATAAAAGGCAAATTTTCCAGTATTTAACTTAGATTTCAGATTTTTCAACCCATTTTCGCGTGCAAATTGATGTTATAAATCAACCATCATTCGAAAAGTTTCTGTTATAACTTTAAATTCCACATTTCTATGTTCTTTTCTTAATTTTCTTCCTCCACTGAACAGTACTTTCAAAACGGATGCTTCATTTGCTACATGTGTATCAAATTTTAAGTATAACAGATCAAACTTGGTAATAAAAACAAACAGCAATTCATTACTTATGGGGCATACTCGGATCATTTAGTGTACATTTAATTCACTGAATTAGCATTCCTGTTTCACAGTTATTCAGGGAAACTTGTGAAAATTTAGGTGCACTTAGCTACACAATATGAATTATAAACAAATCAGCCAAACAGGACTTCATAAAGGAGGTCATCAACGACACCATAATATCTTTACATAATAGTGCAATATCTTCAAAAAAAAAAATGCACTTTTAGGTTTGTCATCAGATGAACCGCATAGCACTCTTACTAATATATTTCTGTACTCAGTGCAGAACACTGACATCTGTAAAATGCATTATGCACGGGAGATGTGTCCCATGCAGCTCAAAAGGTTCTCTTGAATAACTATGTGCTGATTACACAAAATTACAAACTTTCACACCTCAATATTATATGACTTATCATTCTAATTGGGCAAATTTGAAATTCTGCTAAGTATAACATGCTTGCACTAAAACTGAAAGATATTATGAGAACTTGTAGGACCCAGGTATGTACTAAATCCTCATTCACAATACTTTCCTACAGTTCAGAGTATGTACAACAATAAAAATCGCTAATTATGGGACATCATCCGTAAAAATGCCAATTAAAAATGGCATACCACCTCTTTGATGCATACATACTGTATATAAATTAAATGAGGCATTTACTTGGCAGTGCACATTTATCAGAAAAATTGTTAATGTCAGAAACACAGTTAAAAACTGTGAAAGGCATATAAGTGATTGAGCACAATCTGTCGGTGTTATTTACTAGTAGACCATTGTTCATTTCAGTTGCACACAAAGTTAAAACATTTTTTTCTACAGGCATGTGTGCCCTCAAATGCAAAGTGACACCAGCTTACAAGATTTGGAGGATTCTCTATGAGTGTTAACAACTCATCGAATGGCAGCCAGTAACTGTAATACCTGTAAATATCTGCGAAATCTAATGAACACAGAAGGAAACTCATGTTTCGCTCAGTCATACTGAGAAGAGAAGGCTGGAACAATGAGAGAAAAAACCAAAACATGACGAAGCTCCTGCTGCTAGACAACCAACACCGAAAGGGAGGGGGGCTCTAACTCATGCAGTAACCAATTTGCTGACAAAAACCGCTCAAAACAAGCAAGTACTTGGTACAAAATGAATTGAGCCTAGGCAGACTTTGGTTAAGCTACGGTTCATCAATGTCACTGTCACATGACTGCCAAAGTCAAGTCAGTCTTTGGCCTCTTATTAACTAAACCTTTTGAGGGATGTAGAGATTGGGACAATCTGTGTTTTTATTTTTTGATTTAATTTTTGCCATTTGAGACATTGTACGACTTTTCAGAAGAATTACAAAAAAATCATGTCATAATCTGGACTCAAATTTTTTATTTTATGTGGGTTTGTCTTTGACTTTAATTTGATACTGGGCATGTTCAAGGTCTGCGAGTAGAAATGACAGAGAAAGGTAGGTACCAAAACCATATAAGAATCAGAGCAGCTATGGATTAAGGTTCTGGTCTGCAATATTATATTCTGTTGCTTTTAAACTAAGGCTTCTTAATTTTAGATACTTTGAAGCACATATACCTACAAACAGATGAGGACAAAGATGTAAGCACCATAACCAGTCAGGATTTATGACACTTATGAGCACTGTTCATGAATTTAATGTGCATCTATTATAGCTCAATTACAAGTAATTTCATGACAGACCA
Source organism: Gymnothorax javanicus (assembly GCA_029692085.1). NCBI lineage: Eukaryota > Metazoa > Chordata > Actinopteri > Anguilliformes > Muraenidae > Gymnothorax > Gymnothorax javanicus. The sequence continues at coordinate 21,061,071 of CM056209.1, forward strand.
CAGCTTCACTGGACAAAGAAGTGAAAAAAATTAGCCTGCCATCAAACAAGCCCATGTGTTCAGAGCATGGCTATAGCTGAGTATTGCACAAAATGTTGCATTAGTAATGATTTGCAGAAATCTCTTATTCTTCATAGTGAATTTTGGGAAGACTGCTGAAGACAAAAGTATGCTGAAAAAATGTCATATACTTTAAAAATAATAATGAAATTTGGGGGAAAGTTTACTTAAAATCAAAGAACCTGCATTTCTACATGTTCTCACATTTTTTGGATTTTCTGACTATAAAATTCTCTTGGATAATATGTTAATTTATATTTAAAATCTTTGTTTTAACTGAATGTTGAATCAAAATTAACATTTCCAACTCATTTTCTTCAACATTTAGGTGCATTGGTCCTGCAAACTCTCATTACTAAAATGTATTACTTATGGGACAGGATATCATTGATCTAGTGCAGTTTTAAAGAGATGAGCCTCACAGAGGTGTAAAGCAGGCATGAATATAGTGAGCGTTAAGGATGAAGTTAACATATTTCAACTCCTAAATCTTAGGAACTTGAAGCAGTGAAATATTAACCATTACTTACGGTCCCTGATGGGACATGGTTATTAGATTGTGCAAAAGACAGTGTAGAAATCCTTTTGTAAGACACTTATGGTTTCAGTGTGCCAGTTGATTTATTATTACTGTGGTACTTAAACTCATGATGTAAACTTTGTGATGATAGTGGAACACAAAAAATTTCAAATTTTGTGTGCTGGGTAACAGTCAAACAGGTAAGTATCAGACACCACAGACCAGATTTTAGCAGTGGGATGAAATCTTTGAGTACATATCATGAAAAAACAAAATAAACGAATGTCCGATATCTTTTCATCATCTAAATTAAAAAAAAATATATCTTTATCTGTCACCATTAGCACTTTGATGATGCATAACTTTTTTGCTTGGTGAAATATTGGCAAGAAATTTTCTGGTCATGCCTGTGATGTCACATCAAGCCCAAAAAGTTGCACATCACCACTTATTTAAAAAAAGAAATCCCTTTGTAGCATATTCATGCATATTTACATATTTATCTTTCCCTCTTCATAGTGAAACATAGTGAAAATTGTGAAAATGGTCTTTCAACATCCCCTCTTTAAGTTTCCCTCAGCCCTTGGCATTATGCTTAGTTCCCACTATCGTGCGCTCCTTTATGAACGTCACGATTGGCCATTCGTAGCTGATCTGGAACTTCTCTGAAGCTGCTTTCACATTGAACGCAAAACAAATTTTTCGCACGACAAATTACATTCAAAGTCAATGCAAAGCATTTCGCGTGTATTTGCGTCTTTGCATTGACTTTGAAGGTGATCTGTCCTGCAAAAAATTTGTTTCGCGTCCAGTGTGAAAGCGGCTTAAAATGTCAGGTTTAGATACGAGGTGATGCGATGATCACGATTGACAATTAATCGTGTTGATCGTAGGAAATTTTTGAACCGTCCAAAACTTTTCTACGATCAACATGATTGCCAAGACTGACCTCAAGATCTGATAAGATCTGATAGGGTCGCCACGATTACTCCACGATTAAGACCACGATTTCTATCGTGCCGCGAATCGTGATAATGCAAACCTAGCATTAACTAATAGCCTATGTTACATGGAGGCCACTTGAGGAGCAGAGAGAAAGTGGGCAGGGGATTGAAATGGAATGCACCTGCTCACGTTCACTTTCAGCCCAAATTATCATTGGTCAACCGCCAGTAGTAGACTTGGCGCAAAGTTGTATTTTACACATCATCAGAAATACTTGCAGACTCAGTTCAATGAGGTGAAGGCTTCTTCTGCAGATAATTGCAATATGCCGGCACTTGGCTGCCTAATTGACTGGATCAACTCTGATTTTGAAATATTAGGGAGTTTTCGCACACCACGACGGTGCAAGATCTACACCGGTGATCAATCAACTGTGACCATCCCCGCACTCGTGCCACCGTCTGACTTACGTGCAGTTTTGCAAAAGGAGTACGGGGACGGTGCATGACGTCAGCTGTAGATGCACTCCCTCTATTGTGTGCGCGAGTAAACTTAGTCGGTGTTTCTCTAAAATATTCATGTAGTAATTTTAATTGGAGGAGGCGATGAGAGTGGTCACTTAATTTAAAGATTTTTGGAGACCTGCTTTGAATTGACAAAACCATTCCTGCACAATACCTAACTCCTATTAAAGTTTCAATAATGGGATCTATAGGTCTAAATTATTATGCAGTTTCGTACTGGCCGATTTGGACGAGGAAATAAACCTGACTGCGCAATGTACGTACAGTTGCCGGATACTCACAGAAAACACATCACTACTAGAAGTAGGCCTAGTTGTTGAATTCGTGTCCATGATGCATCGAAAAAGCCAGAGGTGCTTAAATATTTGCATACCCCACGCTCTGAGTGCTGATGACGCGGCCAAGTGCTGATTGGCTGGTTGCACTCCACCACGCTCCATTGTACAAGATCCACGACGAACGAGAACTCGGCCTACTACTGTAGCAGATTTTGAGAATACGGAAGAAGTTTCGGGGTCCCGCATGCGCAAATCCACTTTGGCATCAGTTTACCGTCCCAGACGTCTGCCGCCGTAGTTGTGAAAACTCCCTATTATCTGTTTGACATCGGTATTACGCTTGATTACTCCCATTTTTGTTTGCCTGAATAACAAAGAACAGCTTTTTTTGCTCAGTAACCAAAACCAACATGAAACCTATAATGATTAAGAAAGAATAATGACAAATTGATTGTCTACTGGTGGCATTTATATAATGGATGTGATATTGTAAGGATGGCAATATCAAAATGACTAAATGCAAAAAAAATTCAAATCAAAAACTTTGCATCTCTCATTTTAGCACTAAGTCTACTACTGGCACTACACAGGCAAAACCTTAAAATAGGTAGGTTACAGCAGAAGATCACACCACGTTCCTCTCATCGGCTAAGAACAGGGAACAGAGCCTTTTATGGGCAAAACGCTCACCAACACTGGACAGTAGAAGATTGTATAAATGTCAGCTGCTCTGATGAATCTTAATTGATTTCTGCAGCAAACCGCAGAGAATAGGATCACAGTTTGGCATAAACAGCATGAATCCATGGAGTTGTGCTACCTAGTGTCAAAGCTGCAGGCTGCTGGTGGTTGCATACTGATGTAGGGAATATTTTCTCAGTATACATCTCTCCTCTTAATAACAATTAAGCAACATTTATATTCCACTGCTGACCTGAGTATTGCTTATGACTATGTGCATCCCTTTATGGCCACAGCCTACCTGTTTCCTAATGACTACTTCCAGCAGGATAACATGCCATATCTGTAAGCACATGTGATCTCAACCTGGTTCAATGAACCTGAGAATGAGTCTCCAGATCTGAATCCCTCAGATCACCTTTGTGCATCTGCAGGAGATTCTCAACATTTATGTACAGTCGTCAAATCTGCGTCAACTGTGTGATGCTATGAATGTCAACATGAACCAGAATCTCTTAGCAATGTGTCCAACACTTTATTGATGTCCAAATCAGGAGGAGTACAGGCTGTTCTGGGGGGCAAATGTGGATCTAGAAAGGTGTACCTTACATACTTCATGAGTCTATCTAGCTATCAGTGCAAGCCTCATAATCAAATCTGTATTGCTTCCAAGTCCTTCTGGTTGTGAGGTTGGGGAGTTTGGTGATGTAAGCGCTTGCTCTATACAGCCAGTATTTTGGTGAGTCAGCACCTTTACCCGCGTCACGCTGTTTTTTCAGGATACGGAGTCGAGAGGCGTTTCCCTCTCCTCCCCTCGTGCTCGAAGCAGGGGTTCCTGATGAAGGACGCCATGCGTGATTGAGGTGTTGTCAGCAGTATTCTGCTCCTACAGCCACTTGCACAGAGATGACTCACACTGTGGAGTTCAGCCCAGATGAATGCAGCCATGCGGGAGCTCGGAGTCAGTGTGAGCTGGGGCGGCACGTGTTCGCCTGTGGCAGTGCAGCAGGGGGAAATTGGAGCATCTTGCGAGAAACTGATAATGACAAACTCAATTTCAAGCTGCTGTTTTAATTTAAATTAAGCGGAGCAGCCCTTCTGTGAACGTGCCTCATGGGCTGGGCGAGTCGTTGGCAGTGTACTGAGGGTACCTCTGCACACTGTGGGGATGGTTATGGCATGGCAAAATGTGGGTGGATCACTAACGTACACACACACACGCGCGCGCGCACACACACTCACATGCTCGTGCATGCACACACTGTGTGTGTGCGTGTGTTTGTGCGAAGCAATGGTCCTCTGGGCTCCGTGGGTTAAGCAGCTGTGCAAATGGCACCTCCCTTTTATTTTGCGTTCCAATCTCGGTATTGCGCAGCATGTGGTGTTCCAGTTTCAGTTTATTCAGCTGGTCTGTGTGCATATGTGGGCACCTCACCTGAGTGTGTTTGTTTTGTTAAAAGGGAGATGTCATTTTACATAACAATACATTACATTACATTACGGGCAATTAGCGGGCACTTAACGAGCAAATTTCAACAGGAAGCGCAAAGGTCCAAATGTGCTGAAAGCCCAAAAGGAAAGTAGCGATCAAAGTGCCCGGGTCGGCCACAGAACTTGGACCCTGTGGTAAACCTGTGGAGCCAGTTGAGTCAATAAAGTTTGATATCTGAGCAGAACAAGTGAAGCTACAATCAAATTTTAAATATAATAACATCTTCAAAATTAAATGGGGGGTGAGGGGAGCTGTCGCCTGAGGGATGCGTCTCTGAAGGACACCGGAAGGTCACAGACTCTGCTGTTCTGACCTCTGTGGGAAGGTCATTATGAGGAGTGGGAGTCAGAGCAGACAGTAAATGTGACTGATTAGTGCAGGAGTGCGGAAGGGAGGTGTCAGGTGACCAGAGGTGGCAGAGTGGGGAGGTCTGGCAGTAGGGTTTAATGATCTTTCGAAGATAAGCGGGGGCTGACCCCTTGGATGCCTGGTGTGCTATCACCAATGTTTTAAATAAGATGCCACTCGTAACAGGAAGCCAGTGGAGGTCGGTGAGAAGGAGGGCGACAAAAACTGCGCAACACTGGATGAGTGCGTGGGTCTGATGATGGATGCTGGAAGACCAGCCGAAGGAAAGATGCAGTGATCCTGGTGGCGGGACAGTACTAATGCTTGAGAAGAACCAGAAGTGGGATTATAGGAGAACAAGACGATCAACTAAAAAGATAGGAAAAGAAGGATATGGAGAAGGGAGGGAACTCCTCATGATCTGAGGCATACCATCGCATCTGTGAGGATTGGTTATGCAATGGTCATATATGGCTGCTTATTGAGCTGGTTCCCTTGCATCTACTGGTGATGAGACTTGACAAATGCTGGAGGATGAATTCTGAATTGTATAAGACTACATTAGATTCTTAGATTCAGCCAAATACATCAGAAAAGGAAAATGCAACATGCAGATGTTCAGAATCTTGGAAGCATACTGCAAAAACAACCCAAGATTTTTTAAGGCAAAGAATTGGAATGTTCTACCATTGATGAGTTAATCATATGGCCTGAATCCAATTGAACATGCAATTCACACAACGCCCCAGGAACAAGGCAGGAAAAAGCAGCTGCAGTGAAGGTTGGGCAGAGCATCACCAGGGAAGAAACCCATTGTTTGGTGATATCTATGGGTTCCAGACATCTGACAGTCATTGACTGCTTAGGATTTGCCTTCTATTATATAAAAAAAAAAAAACAATTTAGTTATATCAGTTTGTCCAATTATTTTTTGAGCCCCTTAAACTGAGGTGTTCCTACTCATTCTTAGCAGTTTTTTCAGCTTAAATTGATTTATGCACGAGCTAGTGTCCCCTCGACCTCTCCCTTTCTGTGCTGGTTGTCTAGCAATGTGGGATTCTTATGTTTTTTTCTCACATTGTTATTTTCTTGTCTATAAAGTATGCATGAGTGGTGAGTTGTCCATCAATTTCATTATATTGAGTTGATATTTACATTAGCTCAGGTATAACCGTTACTAGCAATAATGGGGATGTCACGTTTTTTACAGTTCTGGGATCCGGGAAGTTTGCCGCAGATTTGATCAGTACACGGTGCCAGCATGTTTAGCATATTAATTTATGTTTTAGCTTCTGTGGTTAGGCTAGCTGGAATTATTTTTAGATTACTATGCATGTGCAATAGGTTACTTAACACTCAAATCTTGTTTGTTTGGTTATATAGCGGAGCATTCGTTGTTTTGGTGCATACAATTCTTTTTTAATTTTCCGTTGTGTACGGCTATTGGGTGTCAGAACACTAATGGGAAAGCAGACATTTTGGTTCAGCAAAAGCTGTTTTTTTTTTTTTAAATTTATTTATTTTTTTTACCTCTTGTGGTATTTGAGGTCGCTGTTCACAAGAAAATGGCAGAGTCTGTGAGTCTTTCTCTCCGGATGCATAAGCTTTCATGATTCAGTTCAGCTTGTTGTGAAATTACTAAAACATACCTTGTAACACCTGAGGAGCAGTTCTTTTCTTTGCAGTTCAATTCAGATGAAGCTTGTCTTTCACTTAAAAGGTTAATCTGTCCAAACTGTGCAGTCATTTGTTATTTTAACAAGGAGGCTGCTGGGTGGGGAAAAAGGTATTGCACTTATGGAAACTTGCAAAGATGCATGCATTTTTTATTGGTGCCCCATTGCGACTGAGCTCTCGGAGTGAAAGCGGTTTGCCTTTTATCATCCCTTACAGGCTTAAATGTCAATTTCTTCTTGGCAGGTTATGAAGACCATTACCAATCATTGCTCCATTGTGGGCTGGGAATCTTGGCTACTTTAATATGTGTGCACTCAATATCCCCAGTGGTGATAGAGGTATAATCCTTATTGATTTGCTTTCAGAGTGGCATTATCCATGCTGCGTACTGGACAGGTGGCAGCATCTATGCTGTGAGATTGCTTTTGAAGTGCAATTTGGAAATGAAAAGATGGGATGAGAGAAATTTATGAGTATCAGAGGGTTTAGAAGCAAAAAAGTGCTGGCATGTAAATTTATCACCATGAGCGAGTGGTGAGTGTGATGACAGTGTTACAGGTATCTACCCCAGGTCTAGCTTTGAACAGTGAGTGAGGGACGTGTCTTATTTGTGGATTATTAAATGCAATGCGCTGGGACTCATGGAGAGAAAACAAGAAATGTTGCCTGCATTTCTTTGCTGAGGCAAATTCCCTTGCAAGTGCATTATGATTAGTTGAGCCCACCCTTGTTGTGGTCTCATTAAGGGGAATTTACTTCTGTCAGTTATTTCACTTCTGTCAAAGTGTATGTCTACCTCAGTGGCACAGTGGATGTTTGTTTGCGATTTCATGTTTTCATTTATTTTCTGCTCGGGCCATATCTAAATATGCTGTTCGTCTCTGTATCCCACCTTTCTCTAGGAGCTAATTTTGATTGTCTTATTTCATTCCTTTCTGAGGAATATACAGAGTGTAACCCTTTGATTGTGTAAGTAAATGCAAATATTGTCAGGAGCTATTGATCAGACTCTGGACCCAGAGAACATGTTTGTATTCTGCCTTGTTTCTGAAGCATAACACTGAGGTGCACAGATAGGAAGAGGGAAACTTTGCATGTCCCACACATTCAGAACTTCTGACGAACGACGGAGTAGGAAGTCTTTGTTCTTGAATATGATTGTGCCGTAATGCCATTGGTCACTTGGGCAGGTGGACTGTTTTTCAAAGCAGCACTGTCTGAAGTGCAGTCAAGCAGAAGGTAGATGAATTTTAAGCTTGTAGTCTCATGCACGCTTCCCTGTTCAACGCATTCCGCACTGTAGTCTGCTGCCTTCATATAACCCAATGAAAATGTGCGGATGTAATTCTCTCTGTGTATATTATTGTGGGCGTATTATCTGAGGTGAGGTCTTATTATGCATGAAAAAGGAATTCTAGCATCTTGTTAGCTGCACAGTACCGTCAGTCAACGTTGTGTCTGTTTTTTTTTTTTCTTTTGTAGATGCTAAACTCTCCTACCTGCCTACACAGAAATCCCTTTAATCATCATTTTTCACAACACATTTGCTGCTCTGTCATGAGGCAGATCATTCTGTGAAGCAAACTAAGCCGTAATCAGATTACTGAAGGTTGATTTACGAGAACTCGGTGGTGAGGATGAAGCACTCCACCGTTACAGCGGTGGATGCTGCGGGCTGCTCGGAGGCGGCGGTAATACTGCCAGCTGCGCGTAATTACAGACCCCTGGTGGGTTGAAAGACCTGTTCTCATCATCAGAAATTCTTGTGTTTGTGTGGCAACCCCAAGGATAGGCAATTTGAGCACTGTGTGGAATGGTTTTGAATAGGGCTGGGCGTTACGACCAAAATCTGTATCACGATAAAACTATTTCAGGTGTGTCAGTAACTATAATCATTGTTTTTTTTTTTCTCTCTCAATATATTTTGAGTCACTATTTGGTCTTTTTAATTAAAATGATGGTAGAAAAGTTGTTAATTTACGTCATCTGCATATTTACTGAACTGTTCGCTCTCAGGGATGATGAATGGGCAATATTGAAGGCAACTGCCTGTGTAATGTCCTTAAAATTTCTAGATGTTTTGTCCTGTGGCATTGCCATTGCATCGCTCACCAAAGTTGTCTGCTGCAGAGCTACTTGAACTGTAGTCATGTTGTGACATTTCTGATGGCTGATTAGGTGATTACAGCTCAGGCGGTAAAACATATTTGTTCTCAGACTTTGTTGGAATGGATTTCCTTCATATTGGAGGGCTGCTGTATTGGCAAACTTGCACTGCTTTCTTTGTTATCAATAATTTCTTCCTCAGTGCTAATCTCGCCTACAGCCACCCTGTTTGTTTTGATACATGCACAGAGCATCTAACCTTTAGAGCTGCTAGATGATTGGCTGTCCGTATTTCGCTTGTGCCCGTTTTTTTTTTTCTTGTCTTCTTGATATGAAGGCTATACTCCTTATGAGTCGGGCAGAGAGCTTGTTTTTACAAATGAACTTTTGATTTGCTGTGAGGCAGAATGATCGCATTGAGCATTTTTAAGCCCACTGTATTAACTAATCAAATTTTGTATTGAATTTTTTTTATTGTTATTGAAGAAGTTGTTGTTATAATAAGTATCGTCATTGTTTTATCGCCCTAGTTTTGAAATCGATCGATTAATATGGAAGGAACGAGCCATGAGGTGAAGGAATCAGTGGGTCATGGAGTTGCAGCAATGAGGTGTGCGTTGGGTCTCTCTTATTTCTTGTGATGATGATAAAGAGGCAAATGAGAGAACTGCTAGAAACTCTCTGAAAGCCACTTGCTGTAATAGTGAGCTCTCTGTGTAGCTGCATTATATCTTGTCCTGGGAAGTGGTGTCATTACGGTAAACTCCCACGCACTGGACTTCCACTTATATAGCCCATCGGATTATCGAACTCCCACGTTTGTATGCTGTTGCTAATTTCTGATCTAATGTAATGGCCTGATAGAGTGCCAGCATTGCAGGAAGTTAGGTTGTAGCTCCAATCATTTAGTAGCTCCAGTGGTTAGTTGGACTGAGTGCGTACCCGAGTGTGCAGTCAAAACATAGCCAGTATGACTGTTGGGGAGGTGAGAAGGAATTATGGATGAAAAAGGCAATGTGAGTTTGCCACTGTGGCAGTTATTTTTTCTCTATTACGTACAAAGTCCTCAAACTTCTTGCATAGTTCAGTAATAAATCCAATTTACCAACTGAGGTAAACCATTCCTGAAAAATGCACAGGAATAAAACCGTTTACTTCACCCAAGGCATGTTGGATTGAAGAAATTAAGCTGGTGTTATTTATGGATTTAACTAATCTTTTTTTTTTTTTTTTTTAATTTTTTTTATTGTGACCCTGTCTTTGTGTGGATCTTTTCAGTACATCTGTTGGCTTCCATTTCTCTGATAAGTCTCTGCCCCTGAGTTTGGCCTGTAATGCCTGTCTTTCCACTCCGTTGCTTTCCATCTCTTCTCTTGGGGTTTCCACAGGTTGCCAATCAGGCTGAACATCGGGGTGTGTGGCCAGAGAACCTGTGTGATTGAGGTCAGGATTTGGGTGTTGACCCCAGCCCCTGGATAAAAAGACTCTTCCTTCAGTAAGTACCTTCATTGATTTATTTATGTTAGCTCTTATATCTTTGGGAATAAGATGCCAGTAAAGGTTGCTTTAGGTGTTTTGAGTGCCCATTTGACTGGGGCAGAGGGAGCTGAGCGGCGTTTTTCGATGTGTATTTGCTTGTCACCACGTGCACGCATGTACATAGGCCTACTGTTTGTGTGCATGTGGACCAATCGAGTTGAGGGGTGAAATGATGAAAGGTTATTGTATGACACGTGGCAATTAAAACGTATTGCACAAGATGGGGTAAAAAAAAAAATGGTTCTATCAGTCAAGGCAGACAGTTCTTCAGTGGTGGGCAGGTGCACTTGTTTTTCTCACATGTCTGAGGAATGCAATGAGAAGTACCTGTGCCGATTATCAGACCACTTTACCTGCTCATATCAATAGGTCAAGGTCAAGGTTTACTCTATTAGTCCCCCACGGGAGAAATTTGTCTTGGACAAAGGGTAATGCTGCACAGCGTATAATAAACAGAAAACCACAAGAAGCATAAAACCGTATAAAAAAACATGAAGTAATAAATAGGTCACGAAAAAAAAAAAAACATATAGTAGTAAAATAAAAGGTCGCAGCAATGTACCGAAAGTGCAATATGCCTAATCAGACAGTAACAAAACCTACATCCATACCACAGTACACAGCGCTATTCACCCGATGACGGGGGGGGGGTTGACGGATGGATAATGTATAATGTATGTAGGTGTGGCTCATGCGGTCCGGGGGATTGACAGTAAATTGTGACGACTGAGAGGGCAAATCTCATTAGACACAGATCAGACTGCAGTTAAAAACTATTTGCGTCTGTGCTTAGGGGCATGTGAAGTGTTATTCCTACTGAAATAGAGGGCTTTCTGAGGACAGGCTGTAAGTTGGAAGCATATTCACGTTTCTATTGCCACCTATTTTCTTTGTAGTGCAGCCTAAGGACAGGCAGCCTTTCTCATTCTCAGACAATGAGGTCCAGCTGTCACCCTTACGCTGAGAGCCACAATCAAGGGAGAAATTATCTCCTTATGCTTTACAGAAATAGCCCCTGAGCATCACCTTTATATTCTCACTTTATAGTCTGCTTGTGCTCAACTTTTTTTAAAATAAATTTTGCATACCGTGCTCCACAATTGCTTATTCCACTGATAGGTAGGTAATAAGCTGTATTTTAAGCTTAAAAATGAGAAAAGTTTAGTCTGTTACTGCACATTAAAGCTAGATTATGAACACAATGGTTCCTAACCTGTATTACTTAAATACAGCATTCTTTGCCCATCTTTATTGAGGGTGACTGTTAATAATACTAGAGGGCAGAGTGCCTGCACACATGCTTTTAATGCACATTTTGCCCAATGAATATCATTTAACATCATGTACATATTGCTATTTGTTTTGTTTGTCATGTAAGGAGGATTCTGATGATGTAAAAGACACATTTATTATTGATCAAACCTGCACAAATGTGCACTCTGGTTAAATCCACCTATTCATCCATGCCTTCTCTAACCTTCTGATTTCTGGTCAGGGTTATGGGAGCAGGTGTGTGCTAGAATCCCAGCATGCACTGAATGTGAGGCAGGAGTAGACCCTAGACATGCCGCAAATTTGTTATAGGGCACATACACTATTGCTTACCCATACCTGGGGGCAGTGTAGTTTCTCCAGTTTACTGAACCTGAATCTTTTTGGACTGTGGAGGGACCATACCCTATTTACCGAAACTTAGATTGATTCCAGGAGAGCATGCAAACTCCAGACAGAATTGGCTTGACCGGAATTCACATTACAGGACCTTCTTGCTTTGAGGCCACAATGCTCTATCGCATCACCCCTCTCTCAGCTTGATTGAAAAACAAAGCAGAATCAAATGGTACCTATTGTCACACGTAATGGCGTTTTTTTTTTAACTGATGTAATTCATTTATTTGTTTTTTTTTTTTTGGTTTGCACATGCTGATTGAAGTGTACATATTTCTCTCGATCTATTGGCTGCCTTTCTATCGAAATGGTTGAACAGAATCCTGTTGTTGAAAACCAGCAATTTTGTTACTGGTAGGTGTCTTATAAATGAAAATATTTATCTTTATCTCTGTTAAAACTTGCTTGCGATTTTTTTTTTTTTTTTTAAATCACATAGTCAACTTCCTGTCATCATAGAAAAGAGTTAAACAGGATGTTATGTACCCTGCATATCAAGCTCTCTTAAATTAGGCTATCTTTCAATAAACTTGTACTGTAATTGTCATGGAATATTTAAAAATGTATGCTTTCAATACCCAGTCTCTGGGCTTAGGTCTCTGGGCTTTGCCTGTTTTTGCCTTTTTTTTAAAAAATAAAATTCGTTATTGTTGACGCTTTTTTGAGGGATTGGCGAGGCTGATGCATTATTGTGATCTTTTTATTCATTCCCTACAACTCCAGAGACTAGAAAATAAAACTGTTATACTTTTTGTGAGTGCGGAAGTATACACAGATTGTACATTAGATACATGACTCTTATGAGTTCTTCACTGGAGACGAGTATAAACACTGCCAGAATTAAATGTTTACATTTATTCAAACCATTAATATAATTTCAGTTGAATCGCACTCAGAAGCTGCAGACACATTTATTATATTCCTCTGTAGATATTATCTAATCTTCCAAATGAAATAATTAAAAAATGATTGCATGCTGTCACATTAAAGAAGTATATAAGAAAGAGGCATGAGTAGTTTATTTTGGAAAGTGTCCTTATCGAGAATTTAGAGGTAAAATATTCTGACTATACCAGCGCTTGCAATGCCTGGGGATTTCAGCCTATATTTCTGGAGATTTTCCCACACCAGATCTGGTTTAAAAAAAAAAAAAACCTCCTTCAGTTGCTTCACTGAGATCCATCCACATACAGGAGCTTCCCCTGATCTCATATTTCAATTTGTTGCGCGTTAGATGAATCATACACATCTGTGGCCTTATCTGCATGACAAAACCGAAACTAGATACGTCTTGATTTCTGCTGTGGTGTGTGAATTTTTTATCACTGTACATGACTCAGAAGGGACTGTTTTGTAAACTACTGGTCTTTCTTAGACCAGCAGAAGTTCAGAAAACCTGTCTGCCAAACAGCTTTCTGTTTATTATGAAACACCACTGCAGCTCTGCTACTGGCTGAGGAGGAAGTGGGAAGCCCACACGATAGGAAAGTTGTAAACTCAGAACCCAGAGTGTCGGAGGCCAGGCTTCAGGGTTAGCGGGTTGGTTGCGGCATGCCTACTACCTCAGTTGAAATGTGTCTGATTGTCAGCAACAGCATGTGATTCAGCTGTGTCCATGCTTGCTGACTAAAGCCACTTGGTGCCAAAGAAGTTGAGTAAATACAAGCTGTAAGGCAGTATTGCGCATGATTTTTTGTTTGTTTTGTTGATATTTCTCTTCATATTGCCATTTTTAATTCATGCTGGCGGTGTTGTTGTATCTAAGTGTGAACTGCTTATTTTCCAAACGTTTGTGAAGAACGTTTTTTTCTTCACCATGCAACCTCCATCATTTATGTGCTGTGACCAGTGTTTTAAAATTGTTTCACATTTTATGTAATACAGGGATCCTGAATGTTCCTCTGTATATCCACAGTTTCAGGCTTCAGCTGTACTATGTACTATGACAATGTGAGGCCATGGAACATGGATGGACTAATCTCAGTCTGGTTGTTTTGGTTTAAATAATTCTTAGTTGTTGAAGTGAACTCTGTGTCAGTTTGACTCAGTAGTGTACTATAATGTTCAGATTTTATAGTTTAATGTTCAGTGGGGTAGTTTTGTTGCTGCCTGTTGACTTCTGGAAGTGTTTTGTGGCTGTAAATTTTAAGTTGCTCTGGTAAAGCAGTATATCTTTATTCACGGTACTTTTCTTTTTATTATTTTCTTGTCTTAACTGGGCGGCACAGTGGCGCAGTGGGGTAGCACTGCCGCCTCACAGTAAGAAGGTCATGGGTTTGAATCTGGCCTGAGACCTTTGTGTGTGGAGTTTGCATCGTCTCCCCGTGTTCGCATGAGTTTCCTCTGGCCACTCTGATTTCATCCCACAGTCCAAAGACATGTATGCTAGGATAATTGGAGACCCTAAGTTGCCCATTGGTGTGATTGCATTGTGTGGTTACATGAGATATGATTTGATGAAAAATTGCTGAAAGTGTCATTAAACAATAACAAATCAATCTTGTCTTACCAACTGGCTCTACCAAATAAATTTATAAAAGTTCACAGATGAGCTCAAACATAATGACCACATGCCTAATATGCATAATGCAAAGTCGACCAAATGCCCTTAAAACGGCTCCATCAAATTGGAGTCAACATAAATGCTAAGACCCTGGGTAGAATATTTCCAAGCGGGTCACAGTCTTTACCTGCTTGTCTTCTTCCCTCCTAGTGCATCGTAGTGCCATCTCTCTCTCAGGCAAACTGCGCACAATAATCCCGGCCGATGAACATGATCTAAAAGAAAGTAGATCTCATCGAACTAGGCGACCTTTTTCTGTTGCTCCAAGGTCCAATTCCGACATTCGCCCGCCCATTGTAGACGTATTAGATTGGTAAGAATGGGCACTCAAATTTGCATTCACCGCAGTATGCAATGCACTGCGTTGTGACACATTCCTATCATATCCATCATTAACATTTTTTGCCACGTGCGCCACAGTGCCTTTCTGTCCATGTGGACCAGACGGACCAGCCTGTGTTGCCACATTCGCACTTCTGCGAGCCTTGGATGCCCAACTCTGTATTGCCGGTTCAGGGTTTGTTGCTCCTTGGACCCTCATCAGTAGGTACTTAGCACTGCTGACTGGGAGCATCCCTCAGGCCGTGGTGCATCAGAGATGCTGCAACCCAGACACAGTGCCATTATGACTTTGCCCTTGTCAAAGCCGCTCAACTGCCATTTCTCCCACATCCAGTAAGAAGAGTAAAAGAACCCTCTGTTTGCTTTACTCTCTTTGGTCTGTTCGTGGACTTTGATATGCCGTTGTTTTGTTGTTTCAGTTCATTTGTGCAAATCAAACATCAAAGAACATCTGGCACTGAAGTCCCATGCTTGATGTGTAAAGCATCTTAGCAGTGTGAATAAATGCTAAATACATTTCAATGCCAAGTGCTTCATTTATTTGCAAGCTTGTAAATGCCATATGCCAGCAATGGACTATTAATATCACGCCTACGTGAGCAGCGTTATGAAGAGGACAACTGGATCCTGGTTTGGAAACAAAAAAATATGGACAGGCTTTTACACTAAACATTTTTTATTGTAAAACACTTCATAATTTTCTTTTCTCATATCTGTTTATCGATTTTCCATTTATACCTCCATGCTCAGATTTCATCATCGCTAAATCTTTTGGCTCAAGAGCATTTCTTTAAGGTTTTTGCTGGTTCTTGCATAAGCTCTTTTTTTTTTTTTTTTTAATTTTCTTAGCAGTTCACTTGTGTTTATTATTATTGCTATTTTTGTTCTTTTCTTCTGTGGTCATGCACATTTTCCAAGTTTGTGCATGAAACCAGTATTTCAGGCTGGTTTTTGTGTCATAAGGTGCCAAACAAACAAGCAATACTGTTCCAACTTTTGAAATTAGGGCCAGAGCAGCGAGTTCTTGCACAGCTTGCTTTTTCACAAAATGTCTTGTTTCCCCAGGGAATGTCAAGGACCTTTGCGAATGAACCAAGGCAATTATTAATACCTGTGCTAATTGTTGAACATCCTTTGTGACAGGCCTGGCCTTGCATTTGTGGGAGGCCTCTGCTGCCTGTGCTCTTTTGACTCAAATGGCTCCCAAGGGAACAGGTTCAACTCCCAGCAACCAAAAAGAGCCTACGTGTGTTTGTCATCAGATCTGTGGAGCATGTGTCGGATTTTTTTCTAACAACAGGTTTATGGCAGCTTACCAGGGGAAAATCTCTTTGTGTGCTGAACAGTATTTGCAGTGATTGGCGTGGTTGTTAGCGCCACTACTTGTCTGAAATAGTCCCATAGCTGTCCTCTGAGTCAATATCTTCACAGCTAAGGGCAAACGCATTTGCTGCAGCATTCGGTTGTTATGTTTAGGTCCAGTTTCTGGTTATAATCAGTGAGATATTTTAATTGCGTGTTGAATTTTTAGCTCGGGGTTTTTCTCATTAACGAGGAATAAAATCTTTGCTGCCTGCCTTCTGTTTGCAGGTTAATGTGTGACTGATGGAGCAGAGGTGAAAATGATGCTAACTGGAGGACATCATGTTCTTCCTTGTGCCAAACCACTGAATTAAGAATGCTGTCTGGCACCTTGTTTAGTTTGGAGAATTATTGCAGGCTTTGTTTAAAGTCCTGCGTTTATTTTCACAAACATGAGTTTCAATCCGTTTAGCTGATTCCTCTTGTTTTCTTGAAGACCTGAGTTTGGCTTTCATCTACCTCCCTCAGCTGGCTCAGCACCAGTCTTAATTTGAGAAGAAACGATTAGTAAAAATGTTGAAAACTCCTGCTAACAACTCCCTGCATGTTCCATGGAATTCCAGAGAAGGCTTCATAGGGGGTCATATAAATGTCCATGTACAAATGTAAGCATTTGAACGCATCTAGCTCAACCCTCGCATTGGTGTTTGTGTTCGCAGAAGTGCTTGTTTCTGCCAAAGCCTTTCTTAAACGCATATTTAAAATCACATATGGTCAGTAAAAGGCCTTTTGCAAGCTGCAGAAATGGAAAGGGAGCATCAGAAATGACTTGTTTTTGGTGCTGGTTGCCTTCAATGTTTTTGTCATCATGCTGCTGTCTCATAATACATTTTCCAGTAGCTGCTATTTCATATAATGGATTATAGCTTGTGAAATTGTTCCTTTCATGCAGATTCAGTGCATGGACCTGGTCTGCTCCTTTGTTGTGTAGACCAGGTGGTGCGTCGAGTGTGTGAAAGTGGCTCACACCTGAAACCTGATACCCACAGCCAAGCAGAAATTTACACACCAGCTGCCAGGCACCACCGCTGAGGACGACCTGTGACGCTTAACAAAGAGAGGACTCCTCCAGCTAGATCACAGACATCGCCCTTCCTGGGCATGTCACGCGAAGAGCTCAATTAGATTAGCATTTTCCTCCTTGGAGATGTGTTGCAATAAACGGTGAACAGCGCCTGCGGATGATCGCTGAGCCGTTTTATTGTTGGCCTGTAAAGGTCTTTGTGAAGATGGATGTGGTTATGGGTGAAGAATGAGAAAAGACGTGAGTCAGCTTGCGCATGTATTAAGCTGGGATTCGGCATTCAGAAGCTTAGGGGAGTGTGGGTGGTACAGTGATGAAAAAGTGTACATGTTCGATGTGAAATGCGTGGAAGTCAAGATGCCAAGCTTTTCCCTGCATAAATCCCCTCTTAAGGAAAATGGCAGTTAAAATCCCATCACAAATTGTTTGAACACATTTACATGGGGGAAAAGTCATAAATGTAGTAATTTAATGCAAAACAAAATCAAGCTTATGTAGAATGGTTATGCTGAATGTTTAGGACTTTTTCCTAGAAAATGCTCCAACTCCTTATTATTTATATACTGTGATTGCTTGAATTAAAATTTGAAATGAGCAGAAAAAATAGTCTTGAAGAGCAGAGAGTTGGTGCTTTATTTCACGAAGATGCTGTGCCACTTTTGTGAAGGCCTGTGCTGTGACCATTTCTTTGTGTGTGTGCCAATTCTATGAAGAGGAGGTAAGTGTTGCAGTTTGGGTTGTCTGTGAAGCTGTCTATCCTGTCTGTTCTGCAAGACAGCTGGAGATGTGAGGATAGGTGCATTTCACTTGTCTGCTACTACAGTACTTGCACTTAAATGGCTTGGAGTCATCTTTTGTGTGGTGTAGTAGCTCTGTTTGAACCGATGCCTGATTAACCCAAAGCGTACACTAAGGAGATGCAGTTACTTACTATGTGAATGTTTGGCACTGGGCAGCACAGTGTTGCTCTGGGTAGCCCCGCAGCATGAACGTCATGGGGCAAAATTCCGCCAAGGGCCTGTCTTTGTGGAGTAACTGTGTGTTCAGTTTCTTCCTGTGTTCACTTGGCTTTACTCCAGACACTCGAGTTTCCTCTCACCGGTCCAAAGACACATCTTAGGCTAATTGGAGACTCCAATTTGCCCATACTTATGAGTATCTGAGTGAAAGATATGTGATTCTGTTCTTCCCCACGTTAAAAAAAAAAGTACAATGGGCAACGCAATACAGCTGTAAAAGTGCTGAAATTCCCATTAAACAGTAAATAAATAAATAAATAACAAAATGAATGCGTTCACGTCCGGACTCCTGTTCTGGGAGCTACAGTTTGCACAGGGGCTGGTGGGAGCTGGGTGGCTGTTGGGTGTTTGGGCATGGTCAAAATTTAGGTTTTGCGAGAATGCTACACCATCTGTTATTGCATAATAAGCTTATCTATAGCAATGCCAGCTTTTATAGCCGGAGTAGAAAACACTACAGGAGTAGAGGTCGCGTGGATTTAGTTATGGAGCCCTGTTTAAATATGCCATTTATAAGGTTGGGGTGGGTGGAATGACTGTTTCTTTTCATGGTCCCATGCTTCATATAGCCATGCTCATTCACTGCTCACCCACATTACTCTCCCTCCATTAATATTCGTTTCCTTTCACTTAAAAACAGTGCTGTCTTTCCCGGCAGGAAAAAGTTAATGACAAAATGAATACTTCCCCTCGGTCAAAAGGCCTTGAGCAACAAGGCGGGGTTGCTAAGCAATGAATCCGAAAAGGGCACAGTGTTTGTTTTCGTCTAATAACTTACCAAATCTCTGCTCTGACCTTTGCTGTGTGATGGATTGACTGTTGAGCAAGCAGTGACGCTTGTCTGAAATCAGGCTGTTTGGATCGTGAGAAATTTGAGGAAAATTTTGTCTTCTTTAGCTCGCCCATTGGCATTGGGGTTTTTTAAAACTTATTTGAAATGAAATATTATTCGGTTGCTTTGTGTTCTTGTCACCACAACTTGTGCAGTCAATTTCTCTGTCGCTGCCATTGCCTCGACTGCCAGCAGTGAATTCCCTCATGGAGATAAGGCCAGTTAATTTTAATAAACTGAGTGGCACTGTCATAAATTGGGATGTTCTCTATTGTCAGTAGGGGTCTGCTAATAACTGTTCACCCTGTGTGACCTAGCGTCATTAAAGCAATGCTGGAGATCCTTGGTCAGACCCGTCTAACAGACGGTTTAGTGGGGAGTTGAAGCACTGCCTGCGCAAATCTCACCGCAGGCTTCCCGGATCATGCCTTGCGCTCGACGTTTTATACAGCAGTGATCCTCTGGGAAGCCCTTGGAATCACATTCAAGCCAATTTAATTTCTCTTGAATTTAATCTTAGCCTTTAAATTTTAAACCCACTGCTGTCAGAAAATTGGCAATTGAGGTCCATTTGTTACCTTTCATGGCAGGCGATGTGGTGGTGGTGATGGTGGTTGTCAACAGGGGATAAACCAGTTGTCAGATAAGTGGATTTTCCCCAAAGTTGTTGTGGCTTAGTGGTGGGTGTTCTCCCTCCTATTTTAATCACTTTAGCTGTGTAAATTTTATCTGGCACTTTATTCTGCCCATCTATTTCTATTTAACCAATTTATTTGTGCCAGATCCATGCTGGTACAGTTGATCTGAGCAAGGGGCTGAAATACATGCACCCTGTTCTCACACAGGCAAGTACACTCTCACACACACTCCTCCACCTCATCATGAATGGGTTTCTATGCTGTTCGTACTAACTGGAGAAATGTAGGTTTTAGGCATCATATTTTAAATTGTGCATGTGTGGGGCACCCCGGGGGGCACATCGGTCGTAGCGCATGCACCATAAAGGCTGTGTCATTCCCACAGCAACCTGGGTTCGATTTCGGCTCGGGTCGTCTGCTGCATGTCTTCCCCATTCTTCTCCCTAACCTTCCTGTCTCTCTCCACTGCTCTACTGTATGGCTATCAAATAAAGGGAGAAAAAATCCCAAAAAAAGAATCTTTAATTATTCTTTTAATGTAATAATTTTTTTTTTTTTAATTGTGCATGTGTACTGAAAGCTGGATGAGGAGCTGCGGTTTTGAATTTGCCTATCATAATCCACCCATCCATCTTCAGCAGCTTTTTCGGAGCCAGGTCGCGGGGGGACCCAAAGTCATTCCCAAGCCAGCCGGGAGATATTATCCTTCTAGCGTGTCTTGTGTCTGCCTCAGGGCCTCCTCCAAATTATCCCTACAGTGTGTCCTGGGTCCGCCTTGGGGCCTCCTCCCAGTCGGACATGCCCGGAAAACGTCTAAAGAGAGGCGTCCAGATTCAGAGCGAATCTCATCCACCCCTGGTGACTTGCCACTGTGGAGCTTTTTGACCACTTCATTGACTTCCACTTCACTTCATCCCTGCTTTCTTAACAAAGGGCATGTCTGCCAGATTTAGAAGTCCCTCAAACTGCTCCTTCCAATGCCAAACAATGTCCCCAGTTGAGGTCAGCAGTTCTCCACCCCTGCTGAAAACAGCCTAGGCGAACCCTGCCTCCCTTTCCTGATTCATCTCACCGTTTACCTGAACCTCTTTGCGGCCACTCGAAAGTCCTTCTTTATGGCCTCTCTGAATTCCTCCCAAACCTGAGTTTTTGCCTCTGCAGCTACCACAGCTGTAATCCTTCTTGTCTGCTGATTCCTGTCTGCTGAGTCACAAGTCCCCTTTGGCCAACCAGGTCTGAAAGGCCATCTTCTTCAGCTTGGCAGCCTCCCTCGCAACTGGTGCCCGCCAACGGATCATTGGGCTGCTGCCACGACTGGCACTGACAACATTCAGGCCACAACTCAAGGCAGCCCCTTCCGTATGGAGCCTTTGTGCAGGGTCCACTTGGACTCCGTGTCCTTAGCCTCTACCCAGGGTATGGGAAAAGCCCTTGCGTTGGTGTGAGTCAAATCTCCTAGACAGAATCCTCCACCAAACGTCCCCAGTAACTCTCACAACACGTTTAGGTTTACTTGGTCTGTCTGGCAGTCTTCCCTGCCTTCTGATCCAGCTCACCACCAGGTGGTGATCATTTAACAGCTCAACCCTTCTCTTCACCCTGATGTACAAAACATACAGCCGCAGATCTGATGGCGGAATTACAAAATCGATCATAGACCTTTAACCAAGGGTGTTCTGGTAGCAGGCAGACTTACTATGAGCGCCCTTATGCTTGAACATGGCATTTGTTATGGCTAATCCAAAACAGATTACCACTTAGGTTAAAATCAAAGAGGACACTCCTCCCAATCACTCTCCTCCAAGCGACTCTGTCATTGTCCACATGAGCGTCAAAGTCCCTCAGTAGAACTATGGAGACCCCAGTTGTAGCCCTTTCCAGAACCCCGCACAGGAACTCCAAGAAGGCTGAAGGCACCAAACTGCAGTTGGATGCATAAGCCCAAACAACAGTCAGAGCATTCCCCTTTGCAACCTGCTAGCGCATTGCGGGGACCCTCTCATTCACTGGTGTTAACTCAAACACAGCGGCTCTCAGCCTAGGAGACATAAGTGTCCCCATGCCTATCCGCTGCCTCTCACCTTGGGCAACCCCAGAAAAGGAGAGAGTCCAACCCCTATCAAGGAGGTTCAAGAGCCAGAGCTGTGCATGGAGGTGACTCCAACTAGTTATAGCTGGCACCGCTCTTCCTACTGCATAAGCTCCAGCTTCTTCCCCGTCAGTTAGGTGACATTCCCTGTCCTTAGAGTCAGTGTCCATAACTAGGGCCCAGAACTCCAAGGTCTCTGCCTTTGTCTGCCTCCCGATCCAAACTGCACCCGACCCTTATCCTTCCCTCGCGGGTGGTGAGCCCACGAGGAGGCAACTCCATGGCACCTTTTTTCGCTGAGCCCGGCTGGGTCCAGGGAAAAGCTCAGCCACCAGGTGCTCGCCGACAAGCTCCTCTCACACGCCTGGCTCCAGAAGGGGGACCTGGTGTCCCTTTTTCGGCGAGGTTTTCTTATTTGGTATGCGCCTTGACAAAGGGGTCTAATGAATCACATTTTGTCTGGCTCCTGACCTGGGACCAATTTGCCATGGGAAACCCAACCAGGAGCTAATGCTCGTGGCAAAATAGCTCCTAAGATCACGCAGACTCCTCCATCATGATAATGTAGCAATTCTTGGAGGAGAATCATAATGTCCATCTAATTTATATATGATGACACATATCAGATGTTGAGAACATCCTGATTGAAAATAAGTTGTAATCATATTTTACATTCTGTGCTTAGCACCTATATTATGGCTCAGTTTTATTGCTCTTTTCCAGAGAGCATATTGCCGGCAGCCTGAAATGCGTTTTCTTATGAGTTAGACTGCACACTTCAGGACGGTTTGCTCAAAAAAGATCTCCCATGCCATTCTGAAGGAGGGAAAATTAAAATGTCAAATGATCGGCAAGTGCAGAAGCATACATTTTAATTTAGATGGCATATCGTTCATAATGGCTACGATTAAAAAGGAAAGCCGTCTTCAAATAAACATTACCATTAAGTGCGCTTTCGTGAACTCAAAAGCGTTAATCAGGCTATTGGTGGTTGCTTGGCAACTGCATGCACATTACTTTGTTATTCCAGGAATAGAGGGAGTTGAAACATCATGCGGATCAGGTGTTGTTGATGGGGGAAGTTGTGACGTGAAGAAAAGTGTGGAGGATTATCCTTGCCATTTTCGTCCTCAATGCCTGGGTTCGTCATGAGATCAAGGAACTTATGCCTTGATGCGATCTTCCTTGTACTTTTCAGTTGGTCAGCTAATCCTGTCCCCATTTAGTTTTGTTTTTTCTGATTACAGCTGATGAGCATTTGGTGCATGCAGTGTTGCATTTAATTCTACTGTTTACACCTTAATTGTGAATTACGTTGGTGACTTGCTGTTTATTTCATAACTCCAAGAGGGGGAGGAATGCATGTTACCTCACTAAGGGATCAAGCTGCCATACAGCAGTGGTAAATATGTCTGATGAACGTGAGATGCATATATTAGGATGGAGCTGGCTGTTTGCATCATTGGTTTGGGTGATGTCACCCGATTTTTTTCATTTTATAATTTCCTGTGGTGAGTAACTGGAGTATCCTTTCATAAAGGAAACAGGGGCTGATTCATTTCCCTGAAGTACCGTATCTATGGTCAAGAATGATTTTTGTTTGAAAATAACCGCTTCAAGGCAAATATGTTGCATACGGGCAATTCCAGAGTAATGTCAACCTGAAAATGTAAAAGTAAAGTTCCTTACTCCCAAATAAATGATGTACCATTAGGTCAAATACTTTGTAGTGCAAATTTCAGTGTACTACTCTATTTACTAAATTGTGTGTTATTACTGTTAGTGCTGGATGAACACTGAAATTAAGATAAAAAAGTGACATAACATGGTGTCTCATCCATTTGAAATTCAATTCTTATTATGAATTATTGACCACTTTAAGAATCTCATTGCTTTTGTGTGAAAGGCACACATTTCTTCTTGGAGCACAAAAATTATGTACACAATTGAAGACCACGTAGGAAAAATGATCTGAGTCCAAATTTTGCATTTTTGTGTCTTTTATATATTATAATAATATTTATAATGATATATTGTAATATTATATATTATTATAATATTTAATATGTTTAATATTTTTTGCATATTTTTTCAGTGCTTTATTTCTAAGATCATTTTGAATTTTTAATTCATCATTTCTCCACAACATGAAAATGTGACTGATCATTTCTCCATTGTGGTCTTCAATTGTTATTTACAACATCCAGGACAAATCACCGACATCCGGGGATTTGATAACTGCATCTGATGGCTATTGGCTATAGCAGGACCCAGTCAGGGCAGGACTGGCTGTGCTGCATAAGCGATTTATGAAAGTAGGCATCAGACTGTCTTCATGACATTCTTGTGAGCAAGGCCTGCAGCTCCTTTGATGTTCGTTTGGGGTTTTTTTGTGACTCCCCAGTTTGGAGATAATGGCTGTCTCTGTGGTTTACTGGATACTAAGAGCCTTAGAAATGGCTCTGTAACTCTTTGCGGGCTGTTGCATTTCAGTAACTTTCTAATTACTTGAGCAGTTTTTTTTGTTTTGTTTTGTTTTTGATGACTGCATTGCATGCCACCTTTTAGTGCACTTCACATTGGACAGGTTCAATTCAGGTGAAGTTTAGATCAAACAAATTTTTATTTTTTTTAAATTTGGCATCTCCAATCCCACCCGAATCTGGAATGCCCAACTGGTGAACTATGTACAAGGCTTGCTCATATGCGACCCCTTGCTGCCAATTAAGGAGAATGTAGACAGTTCACGGCTCTCCTCCGAAGCACACGAGATCAGACAAATTTGGCAGTAATTAACCTTAGCTGTTTCTGGTCAAATTTTTCCCAAGTATCATTTGAATCAGGTAAATCGGCTGAATGAGTAACAAATTACTTTTTTACATAAGCCCAGCTGATGTTTAACTTTTTTCATTACTGAATAAAATGATCATTCAAAACTGTATTTTGTGTTTTCTCAGATTGCAGTATTATAACAACTTTTTTTTTTTTGTTTAAAACAATCAAGTGAGGCTAAATATACAAAAATAGAAGAAATCGGGAAAGGGGCAAATACTTTTTCACAGCAATGTATAATACAGAATATTTGTATGCTTTTACTTCACCTTCAAAGATTCCTAGCTGGTTATTGTCATAAACTGTGCCTCGCTCATGATCACATTATTAGATGAAATTTAATATCTTTTGTCATACTTTCACTGCAAAGGGAAAAATGTGCTTCACTGAGCTTTACTGCAGGCTGTATTTGGCAGACTTGGACAGGTAAATGCAGATGGTTACCCAATACCTGTCAGGTCTGCCAGCTTTGCTCACCGTGAACAATATGCCAGTGAGACGGTGGCACTGTTCCAGATTTCATCTGTAACAAAGCCTAAATTAAGCCTGATCTATCTTAGACCTGTCATGACTGACACTGAACAATGTCCCTCACTGTCTCCGTAATATAAAACTAAATCTGGAAATCCTCTTTATTTTAGGGCAGGGATTCTGTGGTGGAGGAGCAGGAAGTTATTTTCAGTCATTTTCATACCTCATCGTTTTATTAAATATGAAGCGAAGGTAATTGTGTGCTCACTTTTTTTCATCTATATAGCAAGTCCTGTTTTCGGTCTCAGAATTGAATGGGAGGCCAGGACATTGAAATCATGGTGTCTGTCACTGTTGCCTGGGGGGTGGCGTGCCATAGCCGCACATAGGGCTCTACCCTATATGCAGCGCAGAGCGGCGCCAAACGGAAAGCAAGTGTCCTTGCTAATTTAAGAGAAACGCAGTCGCCATTTTCTGGTCTAGTGCCCTCTTTGCTTAAATAGCAAATGTACTTGCGCCAAACTGAGCACCCATGGGTGTGTTGGTCTTCAAATGAGGGGCAGGCAGGTGCTTTGTTGGCATGTGGCCATGTTTGGGCTGCAGAAGGCGATTGTGTGATTGACCTACAGAAACCTGGTCTAAAGTCAATTGTTCGTTTTTGACTGTTGTTTTATTATTTAGATAGTATTATGCATATTGGTAATATTCATAGGCAAGTGTACAAATGCGCATACACTCTGCTTGTTACACACACAGACATGAGCGGCATTGCAGACACAGGCAGGCAATTAGAAATAAAAAAATTACAATATGAAAGATTATGTGCACTTCATGCCCACGAGCAGACCCGTTTCCATGCAGTGTAGCATTTTTTTCCTACTACTTGGCAAATTCGACATTATAATAGGAATTTGCCGAGGTCCAAGTTCACCTGGCTTTTCAAGGGAATGGGAGATGACAGTCTGATTGGTTCATTATAGCAAAATCATGCCTGTGATTAATTAAGAGAATATGCACTTCCCCTTTGAATCATGCGCCTTTCTTTTTTGGGCCTTGATTACCCGCTGTTAAAATAGCAGAAATTAATTACGAGACGGTATAATTGCACTTGTGCCGTGCGCTTGGTTTAGTCGAGCCCATAATATCCAGGTGAGCTGCTGGCACCAATGAGATGACTGCGAATCTAGGCTCTATGATAAGATTCTGACAGGAATTTTCTGTGCTGGTGTCAATGTCAAGGTTTGTAATGGAATTTGTGTAGCCATGGTGATATGCATTATGCAGATAGGTATTCCATCATCCCGTGACCTCGGTGCCTGGGGCAGAATTGACCGGGGTTAGACGATTATCTTCTGTGTGCCGTTCTTAATGTGAGGCCTCTGCTCAATACATCTTGAAGGAATTCCTTGTTTTGGGCTACCTGAGAAAAAAAATGTTCCTCATGACAGATTTAGGAGATTCAGAAGACATGCTGTAGTTGTATGGAGCATATGCCTCTGAATTTCCTGAATCTGTCAGATATTGTGCTCTAGATGCTTGAATGTGAATGTCAGAATGAGCGCTACAGACAAACCAACCACCCACCTCCTGCTCTCACAATGATTCAATATTTTCCAGCCATCGCCTTCTTCTTTTCTTTCAGTAATGGCATGTTTTCCATCTTTTCTCTCTTACTCTCTCCTCCTACAGACTGAGAGAGCTGCCTCCTCCTTGAAGCATGGCTGCCAAACAGCCCCCTCCGCTCATGAAAAAACACAGCCAGACTGACCTTGTGAGCCGACTCAAGACCCGCAAGGTCCTGGGCGTGGGTGGTGAAGACGATGATGGTGAGGTGCACAGGTCAAAGGTCAGTGATCTTATGGACCCATTTTTATCTCTTTATTATTAGTCTCCCACCACCGGAAGGGTAGGTTGGTGGACTATTGATTCAGGCCGCGTCTATCCGTGCATGCCTGCGTACATCCATCCAGGATCATTACTCTGAAACTTTATGCAGCGGTCTTGGCATTTTTCACTGACTTCATAGCCATTACCAAAACTTCATATCTGTTACCTTTTTGGCATCTCTTGCTCTTGACCTTCAAGCAATCCCCTCTATCACTAAGTTTCTGTTTACGGAGCAGATCTCTGACAATGTTAACCGTGGTCTTACGTAATTGCTTGTGTAATTTGGCTTGATACTTTAATTGTGCATTTTGAATGTTTGCTTGACCTGTGACTATTGACCTTTTCAACTTTCTTAAAAATCATCCAGTCTTTTAATCTAGCTCATCAAAAAACTTTTAGGTCAAGAAAACCAATGCAAGAATTAATATTGACCTACGACCTTTACAGGGCATTTTATGTGACCTTTGACTTGTGACCTTGACCTCAGTTCTAAAGAATGTCTCCCAAACTGCTTACAGTGGTCTTAGTGGTCTTTTAAAAAGGCTTTTTAGTATCCCCTGCCCAATAACTAGGTTGGGGGACTATTGGTCTGGGCTATGTCCATCTTAGCATGTGTCCGTCCGTGCATGTGTCCATTTGTGCATGTGTCCATCTGATCTTTGCCGAGGAACTTTTGCAGACTCAGACCAGCTTGCTTTCCTTACTGTCCTCATGTTCATACTATGAGCACGTCACACTTACTGCATTGAAACAACCTCCAATACATTTTCAAAAAGAAGTGCTATTCATGCTCCCAGCTAATTCAGTGGCTCAAGAAGCTGATTCTCAGAAAAAGCAAACAAATACAAAACCTGGTGCCTGCTGGCTCACGAAATAACAGTAGAAGTGGAATACCAGTAGATTGTGGAGATAGTACTGTTATGTATTAAAAAAAAAAGCCTTTAAAATGAAACCTGAAATGAAACCTGGCTCATGATGTCACCACCTTTGAGGTTCTTGTCTTCACAGTTTATTTTGTGTACATTGGTCAATCATCCTCCTAAATCGATTGACGGATTAATGTCAAAATTTTCTGAGTTATTGTCCAGTGGGGTATTAAAATATGATGAGATCATTATTGTTGGTAATTTTAATTCTTGTACTGACATCCTCTCAGATATTTTGGCCGCAAAAGTTTCAAACATCATAGGATCCTTCAATCTGCTCCAGTCTACACATAAAAGCGGCCAAATCATGGATTTAGTTTTTACACTGGGTGTGAATTTAAATGGCCTCAAAGACAAAAGAAATTTTTGTCTCTGATTATTGTTTTGATCTTCAATACCATGCTACCAGTAGCCCAAAAAACTTGAAGCAAACCTTTTGCTCTTGAGTGATAACTTTGTAAACCATTTTTGTCTATTTTCTTCCAACAAAAGCACTAATTTAGGGTGTATTATTGACAGTAATGAAATTCTATACGTACTTAATAATGCATATTTATCTGCTGTGAAAGTAACGCCTCTAAAAATGAGTACTGCATCTGTACAACAGAATTTGCATTGGATAAACGATAAAATACGCAGCCTGAAGAATGCTGAAAGACAGAATGGAAGTTGAAGGTCTCTAATCTAAATGTCCATTTCATGCCAGTGCGAAGCCTGTTAAAGTTCTATAACCAAGGAATAATAAAAAAAAATTTCTCAAAAAGAAAAAACTTGCAAATCTGCACTACAGTCGATTTTTATTTATAAAAATTGAACGTCTTGTTAACCTTCCAATTGCTTTTACATCAACTTCATCCCTTGCTGAATGTGATAAATTCTTAAAATTTTCATTGACGGGCGCCCATCGGTCTAAGCGCGCGTGCCATGGGGGCTGTCCTTACCGCGGCGACCTGGGTTTGATTCCGGCTCGGGTCATTTGCTGCGTGTCTTCCCCCGTTCTTCTCCCCAGCCTTCCTGTCTCTCTGCACTGCATGGCTGTCAAATGGAGGAAAAATTCCCCAAAAAAAAAAAATCTTAAAAAAAAAAAAAAAAAAAAAATTTCATTGACAAGATAGTGATCATTAGAGTAGTTTCACTCCTGTTCCTTCTCTGAGTGTATCATGCCCTCACTTAGACTTGTTGAGTTTCTAGTTTCACTTCTATTTCTACTTATGATCTTACAGATATCTGTCCCATATGAAACCCTCTTCCAGTCCCTTTGGTATTGCGCCCAACAGACTCCTTAAAGAAGTAGTGATGACGGTTGACCCTGACCTGCTTTCTGTGAGGAACATTTCTTTCTCCACTAGCTGTGTTCCAAACTGTTTTAAGATGGACTGCATTCAACCGCTCCTTAAAAAACCAAGCCTTAATTCAGCAATTCTTAATTAAAAAAAAAAAAATTATTAATAAAAAGTTTAGACCCATTTCGGAACTGCATTTTATGGCTGAAGTCGAAGTGGTAGAAACCGACAATGTATTTTAAAAATTTCAGTCTGATTCAGACAGCAAACAGCTCAGAAATAGCCCTTCACAAAGGAGGTCACAAATCATCTTTTGATGAGTTCTGGCTCTGGAGACTGCTTGGTGATGTTGGATATTAGGGGAGCCTTCGATACAATTGATCATGTTATCTTGATTGACTGGCTATTGGGTTGGGCTCTCTGGGAGCGTATTGAAATGGTTTTCCTCACATACTCCAAAACTAAAATTAGATCACTTTTGTCTTTTGAGGACAGTGGAAAAAATTAATAATGCTTTTATTTCATTAAGATTAGGCTACAGTAACTCATTATTTACCTGTTTGAATGAGAAATCTTTGGCCAAATGACAAGTAGTTTGAAATTCAACTGCAGGATTGCTCACAAAGAGAAATCGAAGAGCCCATATTACTCCAATTTTAGCATTTCTGTGCTGGCTGCCAAGTCATTTTAGAATTGATTTTAAAATTTCATTGATTACCTTCAAGGCATTTCATGGTCTAGCCCAAGAATATATTAGTGAGCTCACAATTTCTTATAGACCTAATACATTTCTTAGGTCCTCAACGCAAGCATTTCTAGCTGTTTCAGAATCTAATTGGGTAGATCCACTATCCAGTAAGGTTAAGCACGTAAAGTAACGTAATGCCTTATGTAAATTTACTGCTGAAATGTTCTTGCGGAAGCTTACCGCAAATAAATCAGCTTTCAAGGAATGTTGCGTCAGTCTGCGTAAGATGGCGTCAAACTGAGGGTCTTGCGTGAACTTGCGAATGGAAATGGGAGCCCAAAAGGTTTTCTAGCATGTTGGAAAAAAGTGAACCACTCGACATGACCCACCTTTACAATAGTATATGCAGCATGCAGTGATCTGCTGTCAATATGTCAAAATATCTTTGAGGCACATATCAGTATTTTTTTTTTTTTTAAACCTCAAGCTAATTAATCCAGTATTATTGACAAATATTCTAGCATGGTGAAACACAGTCCTCTAAAGTGGAATGAGTAAGTTCCCGTATTTTCTTGTGACCACGGATCCGCTGCCATGTAAATTTACAAACCTTTACTATCACTTGTGGAGTGCTATAGATTTAACTACCATATGTAAGTTTCAGAAGATTTAAACGAGACAAACTCCTCTTGCGGTACTTCACTACATTGTGGATCTGCCATCTAAGTTGAAAACAAAGGATGATCGAGCTTTTTTTAGTTAAGGATCTAAGACTCTGGAATGGCCTTTCAATTGAATTTAGAGCTGTGGAGTCATAATCTTCTTTTAAATGCATTTTAAATACTCACTTTTATAGCCTTGCTTTTAGGGACTAATCTTGCACCGAATTTTCTTAACCTTTTCCGCCTTGTGATGTGTTTTTTAAATACACTTACATTTCTGTTGTCCTCTTACCTATTTGTGAAGCACATTGTGCTTGTTTGCTTGAAATGTGCGATATAAATAAAAAATATTATCATATATCATTACTGCTTTTTTGTCCTGTGAAACAGACTGCGAACAGAGGTGGGAAATAAGACCGACCATAATTTTTGATCAAAACCCCCCACTGAGAAGACCTTATGGCTTCTGACAGTTTCAGGCATATGCCAATGGCTGTGTGGAGGCTTCTGACTGTGCCTGTATTTTGAGTTTGTGCTGATAATGAGTCCCATACCTCAGTGTCTGCTCTTCGCTTCTGTTGCTTGCTTCATAATGCCTGATCAATAACAACACACTTGGTAGATAAAGGCAGGAAACTGAGGGAGAGAGAGAGAGTTGGTGTGGGCGTGTGTGTGTATGTGTGTGCGTGTGTGTGTGCGTGTGGGGCTGGTGGTCATTCCATCCACCATCTGTACGGCGTCTGCAAGTCCTCATTTATTATTGCTCCCAATTGCCCTCTGATAAGCCAGTGCTACTAAGAATTATGAATAATGAAGGTATTTTGTACTGGAAAATGGACTAAAGAGGTTAATTTGAATATTAATACACTGTTTCACTGTGAATGCCTTCTATTTACAGAGTGAACTGCAGTTGATTTATGGCATGTACAGTTTCTGAAATTCTGTACAACGTGAAATGATGTAATGCATGCGGTGCTCACTGAAAACTACCTCATTATCTCAGTATATTCTGCTCAGTCTCTTTTGAGGCCCCGACTCATTCCTCATGCTGCAGGAAGATGACACTGGATCTGCTGTCTGGCAACCCACTTAGTTTATTGCTCTCTCCTGTGGTCAGTGAGATGTATCCATGGGTATGGTAGCCTTGGAAATGTGTGTCCTGCACCAGCTTGTCGTTGATGCATGAAGACTAGCAGCACAAGGTGCCTCAGTTCAGTCAGATCACATTATTTATCCAGTGTGTTTCGAAGATGCATTTCAATAATTTTGAAAAGAACTTCAAGGCATTGCAGAGCTGCATTATACTGTTTCTGTGTTTGGAGAAAATTCAATATTAATAGATGACATGGCCAGACAAGGAAGAAAACACACCCACACTGGACTTGTTAACAGTGACTTTTTGCACTTTTTTTTTTTTTTTTTAAATTTCTGCAGTCGTGCAAAAATTGTGTTGAGATTGACCAAATAAACAATGGCCATGCTTAACTTAAAAAGGCAGGTTTGCATTTGACTTAAATTTTCAGCAGTCCTGGCACTGACTATGGCACAAACCCTGCCAAAGTTACTGAACAACACTATCTCAGATCTAAAACACACATTTTTTCTTTTTTTCACGGCACCATAGCCTTGTTTTCTTCTCCTGTTGGGAATTTATACAAAGCAGTGGTCACAGTTGGCTGGTTCACACTTTCTGAGAGCTCCTTGTTCTCAATTTCCTCATCATTCCTTTGCACCGTGGATTTTAATATTTCTTCCTGCTTAAAGGTGGCAGTGGGTGCTTCTACAAATTTCTTCCTTGAGCTAGTCCACTTTTTGGGAGTTTTTCAGGCCTTCTAAAATGGCATGTGCATAATCCAGCAAATTTATGCCTGCAAAATTCCTCCATATCTTTTTACAGTATGTACCCCATTAAAAATGAGATAAAGACCATTCAGATGGTATACAAATAGTGTTTACGAACTCCATGAACAGGCAGGTAGCTTGCTAAATCTAATGGCCACGTCATTTCGGAGAACAGGCTGTAGCAGAGAACTCCTTGTTTGGTTTCTCGTATATTTTAATACATTTACTAGAATCAAGGGCACTATGGGTGCAGCCTGTCCTTTAGAAGCAGGGTTACTGGGTATAATAACAGAAACCCTAGCAGCAGGTGTTATTAATCCTGCAAGCACATCATTTCACCTTACCGAATAGTGCCCCAGCTATCAGTGTAGTAATGACTGCATGGATTCGCTTTAGGATGTTATTCTTTTTGGGAGTAACCATTGGATCATTCTCTCACTATCCCGCCCAGCATTATGTTCAGCATCATGTTGTTCCAGGCTGAATGTTAACCCTTAGAGCGCTGAATGCAGCTATTGTTGCTCAATGATGTAAGATATCAAAATCAAAACTGTCGAAAACCTATCGTGTAGCAACTTGTTTAACTCATTTAAACCGGGACAGCATGTGCGCATTTTAACCTTTAAAACCGGGGACGCTGTTACGCATTTCTGCCCTTCAGGCCGGGAAAGCGGATACGACATTTTGTAGTTTTCATTACTTTTCCGACCATTTCCGGGCTCATAGCTGTTCTTTTACTGGCACTTTATACTAGGGCAGATGCCATAGTAACACTTCAAGACACTTTGTTTTTTATATTTTTATGTTTATTTTTATTTTATTTGAACGGACACTTTATCATGCCTGCCACCTGTTCCAGAGAAAGAGAGAATGTTTGTTATTCTCTAGTGCAGAGCTTATACTTTTATTTATTAGGCCTCTTTATTCCATTTGAGTTGTGCCTGTTATGTAGATAGAGATTTGTTATTTATTTATATTTTATAGTTTGTTATAGTTTGTTCAGTGTTTTAAATATTGTGATGAAGATTTGCACAAATAAAAAACATAGTTCTTATGAAAGCCACAGGTGTAAGCTCTCAAATACTTTTTGAATTTTGTTTCTATCTGCTACAGAGGCTGAGATATCAGCTTTTTACTAGATGTTGACACCTGGGTGCTGTTTTCCAGAAAACCTCAGGTTTTAGGGGTTCTTTTCAAAATCGCCCATAGGTTTTCATAGGCGTTTTTTGAATAGGCCTCAGGCCTAAATGGGTTAAAAGAGCTCCCACAGGAAAAATGTATTTTGTGCATGAGTCCTTTTGAACCTAGATTGACTCTTAAGAGCTGCTTTACAGCTTCACATCTACCTGACTCTGTTGAGTGACATTCAAACCATAGCTGGGCACGTGCTAAAGTTCATGCCTGTGAAGCTGTATCTTCTTATTGTTTGGACTCTTTCTGTTTGAAAACATTTGTGTTTTCAGACCCAATTTCTGTGGTCCCAAGCACTGTTGCCTCTTTCACTCCTGACAGCAATACTGTGCAATCTTCCTTCTTTCTGATGGCATGTATTTCCTTACCTCTAGCTCTGTTATTTGTGATGAGTTCATTTAGGCCAAATGACAGGTGCAGTGAAAAATGTCGCCAATCTTTAATTTGGATTTTTCTCTATTTAGGAATGCTCAGTCATGTTTAAAGGCTATTTGACATTTATTGGAAATTTTAGAACTCTGTTAGCTATCACAGACTCGGGGCGGTCATTTGGGTGCACTGACATTAACATAATCTGCAGGGGACAATGGGAACGCACAACTCGTGCGCTGAGGATTAACTGGGCCTATCTCCACTTTTCGTCAAAAAATATGTTCTACCATAGAAATCATCTCAGTATTAACAGGTACTATATCCTGATGTAATTTTTTCAATGATTGATGGCAGCTGGGAGAAACATCCAGAAAGTGCGTAGTACTTTGTATGAATTTTCAGTCCACTTCAGTTTAAAACGTTCCATGTCCACATTGTCCAATCAGGGAGCTGGATATACGGTCACCTGATCAGGATGCAAGATCGCTGAGCAAAGGTTTTATCCACTCTACCATTTCGAAGCAAAATCCCTCTAATATACCAAATAGAATGTTGTAATATGATGAAATCTGGGATATTTTAGATAGGTAGGTACTACAGCACTTGAACGAAGCGTCTATGTCTTAAAACCCTTCATTTGTCTTATTCCAGGGGGCCATTTAAGATAGTACTACTTGATTTTCAATCTTATATTTTATGCATTGCAAGATGCATGTGTATGCACATGAACAAGTACAATATGGTGGACATAGTACTAGTTGAAACCAAGCCCAAGGCCAGAGTGTTTACTATGTAGTGTGCATCATGTCTACATTAAATGTACTCAGATGAACTTGTACTGGCTATAGAGAGGAGCAGTTGACACTGAAACCCTCGAGACTCCATTGCTCATTTCAGTTTTACAAGGTTTGTTTCTTTATTTTCAGACAGGACGCGGCTACCCATTTTCTGTGATTATTATTGTCAGATACTCTGTTTTTCTTTCAAATTCTGTATTACCTTTTACCATGAACATCTAATTTGCAGATTTGGGTGAAGTCACATTGTTGTGTTCTTTTTAAAAAAAAAAAAAAAACACAAGGCAAGACAGAACTTTGTGGCTAAATATTTCTGGAAATACAAGGAGCTATCTAGGAGATAGAACCATATACCTGCAAAATTTATGTCATTTTGAAAATTCCAAAGGTCTGCCTCCATTTACATTTTCCTAGATCTCCTATCTAAAATCATTCTACTAAAGGTATAACTGCATGATATTCTACCTTTCAGTCCCAATAACTCACCTGATTATAAATATCTGAAAAGTATACTTGGAGTGAGAAATTATGATGCAGCAAAAATTCACATCCCGTTTTCTTCATTTAGTAAAAAGTGGAGATAGGTCCATTTAATTCTTAGCCCACGAACTGTTTGGGGCCTGAGGCACAGGCTAGTCTGAACCTCGATTTAACCACATATCACCAGATGCTATCAGACCCCTGTTAGCCCTCCATAATGCACTTTTCACTGTTTCAATTTCAGTGCAGTTCAGATGGGCTTTTGTCAGTTTAGAGAAATGGCTTGATCTGTGGGCTGCAGTCAACAGTAAATTTTATGTGTATTAATACACAATTTCAGTGATATGCGCATTTAAAGCATCTTCAGTCTTCTTCCCTGTACTCTTTCCTTGAACTGCTGAGCTGAAGTAATCTCATAGCAACTTCTCTTTATCTACCGTCTATGGTGGTTTATGCCAAGCATTTACATTATGATTTTCCATGTTAAAAACCATTACTATCAAATTTATCAGGTTATGAAAGGGACATTCCATCTCAAATGTGCCAGTGACTGCAGAATTTCCCACCTCTCAATCTCAGATTTTGCTGATTGTTTTGTAATATGTTGTTGGTACACGTGTGTAAACAAAACCCCCAAATTTTGAGGGGTCAATTCTCACCCCCCCTCTAATTCCTCAGTGCCGCGATATGCCACGCCCTAAAGATATTTTTCCTCAATAATCAGCCTGTATACATGCCATTAATATGAGAATTGGTATATCGACATAATTTTTTATATTGAATCAGAATCTGCAAGCAGGTTTATGATAAATGCAACAGCCACGAAGATAAGACATAAACCACTTCTGGGGGGCTACCCATTTTTGACCTTCTCTACCCAAGACTTCACACACTTGATGAAGTTGCAAGTTTGACATTTTACTTCACAGGTTCCACCCCCTGGTTGATTTGAGTGGAATTAATGTAACCAAATGTACTCTTTTGCTGCCCTTTACATACAGTAACTGCAATTCTCAAGCAGTTGGAGCAGCATTTGCAATCAGCCCTTTAGGTATTTGAACATCTAGACAAACGCACAAGCTCTTGAGCCCAGCTGGCACCAGGTCTAAAAATCATGGCAAGCTCTAGTGAAATATGACTTTATGCTCAATTAGCAACATGTGATGTCCAGAGAGACCTGTTATGACTTTCAGCTTTACCTGTTAAAAAAAAAAAAAAAACTCAGACTCCATTAATCAAATTAATTTTCAAAATGTTCTACCTTCCCCTGACGACGACACTCACTCACTTTTTTTCCACCTAAATGTTATGGTTAATATGGTGAGATTATCTGTCAAAAGTGTTAATGTGCTGGTAAATTGGTAACACAAAGCGCTCAATCAGAGATTAATGTTATATTGACGAGGGTCATGACAATTTTGAGCATGTGGTTTGGCAATTGGCTGTGGAATTGCCCTGGATGGATCCATAAACTACTGAGAATTGTAGATATTTGGCTGTATTTATTTGTGAATTATGTATTTTTGTTTCATGATTTCATTATTCTACCCTGACAACTGCAGTACATTGCAATATTACAGCTAATTTAATGTAGCTGTGAACGTTGGTAAAACTACATTTCTGGAAAGAGTGTAGCCTATAAGGGTTTCAGTGGGTAGTTACACCCAAAAAGATGGAAAAATTTTAATTGAAAGTCTGCATTATCCTTACTCTAAGTAATTGCATTTTGAACACTTCTAAAAAGTAGTTTGCTGGTGCCACATTTCAGTGTTCATGCTTTATGGAATTAAAGCTACAGTTTGTAACTCTGGAGGAAAGCACAGGAGAGAGAGATTTTGATCATTTGCACCACTGGCCCTTTCTCTCGGCTCCTTCTTGCCCTCCTGTAGCCCCTCCTTTCAAGCTTGTTGGCTTGTTTTGTTCACCAAGCGATATACAGAAACATGGGTTGTTAGAGCTATGGTTTCTAAGTATTACATGCCATTGACTCTTATGTTACAGATTGCTTTTACATTATTACTGGAGCCGAGTCGCTGTAAGTAAATATGCAGACCAGTGCTAATGCGGAAGCATGCTACGAAGCTACTTACCAACTCAATTCCAGCAGATCTTCCAAACACTTAGGCCTGGTTTATGTGGGTTGCAACGAAAAAATTGCCATCGTACTTTCAACCACAGTGTGACATCAATGTTACGGGGTTACTTTAAACATAATTCTGACATTGTTCTTTTTTTTTTTTTTTTTAGTGGTTGCGATATGATTTGAAATGCAGGGTCCAT
Source organism: Gymnothorax javanicus (assembly GCA_029692085.1). Lineage (NCBI taxonomy): Eukaryota > Metazoa > Chordata > Actinopteri > Anguilliformes > Muraenidae > Gymnothorax > Gymnothorax javanicus. Next base: position 21,098,489 of record CM056209.1, read on the forward strand.
ATAATGTTATAAGTGGTTGAAGTTGAATCAAATTGTTGTTCTCACATGTGACTCTCCATTTATAAGTTGCAAAGCTTTGAACACCAAAGTTCAAAGGTCTGAATAGCATATTGTAAATTTTATTGATGTTGCTAATGTGGTGGTTTTATTTTATGTATGAGTTAGTTGTTTTATGTCTTTCCTTCTTGCATGATCCTGTTGGTATTTTTGGGGTTCTATTCTGGTATACTGGTATTTGGGGATTCTAACGCAGAAATTGGCACTCCACTGGGAATAGGCATCACTTAATGCAGCCGGAAGACACCCACAAGTGTGAATTTAACAAGGCTGCGAGCTGCCAGCAGATTATTATTATTATTATTATTTAAACAAAGGTAATGTTCCTCCTGTCTCGAGTACAGTTTGTGGTTAAATATAGTTTTCTCTTAATACATTCTGAAAGACTAAAGTAATTGACTTCCTGCTTCCTGCTTCATCTCATTTATGATTGCTCCTAGTTAAAAATGAACTTGTTCTCTCTCCATTATTGTGTTTTGCACCACCAATAGCACTGTAACCCACCGACTGAAAGGATAAAGTGGTTTTCGAGTTTGTGATGGACCTAAAAGTCTGCCTATTCTGGCCAGTGTTGAGTGCAGTTTGCAGCCATGTATGGTGGCACATAATTGACCATGGTTTTATCCAGGGCTCCTGTGGTCTGTTTGCACCAACTGTCTTGGGAGTTGGTGCAGGTATAGAGTGTCTGCATCTTGTAGAGAGGGCTTTTCAGTGATCAATTGACTGAACAATGTGATTGGACCTTATAAGTTTGGGAGATATAAAAAAAGGTTGAAAATTTGGGTCCTAGATCTTTGGACATGGACACAGTTGTTTTTTAAGCTGTAGACCTTTGCAAATTGGAGATTAACCCCTTCTACACCAGCCCAAATAGGTGAAACGCACTTACCCTGTATCGCCTGGGTTACCACCTCAGCGCTTTGGGTTTGAATAGGTCAAGTGAAGAAATAAATTGATAATACGTTAATGAAGGTTTACTCAAGGTGCAAACCTTCAGCTGTAGTTTGACTGTATTTACTGTACATCCAAATTGGGTGAACACTGTAGGATTGTAGCTCTTACGTGTACCAACCCCCCCCCCCCCCTTTTTCTTAGGGACCAGAGGTTATTGAACAATTGGCTACATTGCTTTACTATTGCCAGGAATGTGTTATTCCCTCAGTATTTGTTTTACGAGAAAACAGATGAAAGGTCAGGAGTTGAGTTTAAGTGTGGCATTCATATTTGCATTCTACCCTCAATATGAAGTCCAAAGAGCTGTCACTGACAGTGAAACAAACTGTGATCCGGTCAATAAAACAAAACCATCAGGGAAATGACAAAAACATTAGGTGAGGCCTGATAAAATATTTGGCACAATCATAAAAGGTAAATGACTCTGCTGAGCTTAGGAGCACCATACAGCCTGGAAGATCATAGATACCAACTATGCTGGATAACAGAGTAATTATTTTTCTGGCGAGGAAAAGCTACTTTACAACAGTTGGCTGGATCAAGAATACTTTTCAGGAGGAGGGTGTATCTGTGACAGTGTCAACAGGCCTTAAAATCAGAAAGTTTGTTATATACTGGACAAATAAAGTTAGGGATCACCCCAAATTTTGAATTTGAAATATTTGATAGTTTGTATTTTTTTCCATATCATATTTTAATATTGAAAAGTTGGGTGATCCCTAACTTTCTTTGTCCAGTATATTAACATCTACAAAGCCTTTGTGAAGCTTAACCCTTTCGCAGGCAAATTTTGGCCCAGATGCATACCCCCACGGACGGATTAATTTTGGATTTTTACCAAAATATGATTGTTATTCAAAATAACAATAAAATAACACCAAATCTCATAATAAGTTTCCCATAACTGATGTTTTTATGTTTTAATCCTCTCCAGAATCGCTAAAATCGTTTGGATCCAAGTCACTCCCGCTCTCTGGATATTCAAACTCATCGTCAGAGTCATTCAATAAAGCAAAAACTTCATCCACGTTGTATTTACGTTTAGAAACACGGCTAGAATGCCGGCTATTTGTACTCGTCGATGCCATGTTCACATGTCCCACAATTTGACCGGGAAGTAGTCTCGTATTTAGCGTTTTTAGGAAATCCCATGCCTCGCTCACGGCTAAAAATACAGTGCTGGGTGACCTGAGAGACAGCCAATGGTAATGAGTGTAACTAACAAGGGAATTCCCGCAATCGGGGAATTTAAAGAAGACTTTATAAAACACGTTAGTTAAAACGACAAAAATGTCGCTGTGCCTGCGAAAGGGTTAAACAGCATCCAATGGACTGATGCAGCAAACATAAACTTGTACAAGAGTAATAGGAAGAGAGGAACATGGTGAAGGGAAGGACCTGCCTGTGATCTGAAGAATAAAACCTCATTGCATTACATTACATTTATTAGGTAAATGCTTTAATCCTAAGGGATGAACGATACGCGCACAGAATTGTTTTTGAAACTGCTGCACAACAGATCAGACCAGATTAGCTACAATTATTAAAATTAATATATCAGTTCAGTCAGGAATAAATAATATGTAGACAACACAGCAGCTGTATTCAAGTCTTATAAAGTCTTTATGGTTTATGTATTTTAGCAAACCCTTTAATCGGAGCTGCAAGTCTACCCTTAAAGCTCATATAGATTGTTTCATTGTGGTGGCACACAGAGAGAAGATGATTGAAATTGTGTTGTTGTACATATATTTATGGGCCTGACTACCTGTACTTTATATGTGTATTTGTCAAACTGCCATGGTCTGAAGCACATCTTGACCCCATTTTAAGCTACTGTTTGAGGTAACTGTTCCTTTTCCCCCTGCAGATTAGCCAAGTGCTTGGGAATGAAATGAAATTTGCAGTGCGAGAGCCCTTAGGGCTGAGGTAAGAGGCACTTCATAATCTTTGAGTTCTGGTGGGGGAGGGGAAGGGAGGGGGGGGGGGTGAGCAGTCTCACTTGAGTGCCTTTGAGTATTTGCGATGGGGTGTGATGGGGTGAGGTCACTGTATTACTTGGTCTTATTGGGGATTGTACAATAAGTAGAGAACAATTGGGAGAACTTTCTGTTATTTAAAAGAGAATTGAAACAAAAAAGGTAGTATACATGATCATAATGATGGACTTTCAGTGTTATTCAGGTCCAGTTCTAAAAAGTGCCAAAGTGCTGTGTTATGTATGAGTATTTTATGTACGGCATTGTGTATCATTTGTAAATGGAGATTTGTTACATGCTGTTTTTGCTGCCTTGCTGGTCAGCTATTTATTTTGGTTATCATTTAGCACCCTCTGGTGGTATGTCTGTAGAAAAACATGATCTGATGCAATAGCACTTCTTTGTGTTGAAATAGACTAGTGCTTTCTAGAAGCTTCTGACATCTTCCTGCCTGGAGGGGGCGGGATTACCCAGGAATCCTGTAGATCTTTCCAGAATGTTGCTAGTCTATATAAATGCTGTGATTTTGGTCAGTAGGGGCAGAGTTTTTGTTTTGGCAACATAGTTACATAGTGGCATTAGAGTGTTGTTATAAGATTAAACAGTGGATTATTTGTAGAAGTTTTTTTTTATTAGTGAAGAATAAATTTGTTTAAGTTGTCATTGTCATTGCTGGTTTTCTTTGTTCTGATTTTCAAGTCATAACAGCTGCTAAAGGGAGAAAACTGTCATAGAGACTATTTAATACCGCAAAGCTTTGAATATGCTTGCAATGAATTTTAATTGCTGGCTACTTACAAGCAGCTACATTGGTTCAAATAAAATTGGTTTGATTACCTAACAAGTTGAGTTTCTAATTCTTATTTTAAAAAGTTTTGGTCCTCTCACTCTAAGTTTTTTGCTGGTTTATTGCGAAATTGCTGATTTATGCTTTACTGCCATAGCTGTTAAGTAGACCCCACTGTACTGGTGATGTCACTGCTAGTGGAGCTTAATAACGACGATAACCTAGGAACAAAAGACCAAGATAAGCTCACTGTTCTCTTCTTTTAAAATCACTTTGGCAGTTTTTCGCACTATACCTGAATAACGCTGATAGTGCTTCATAAGTATGACGGATACTTCTTTTATGTTTCAGTTCCCCTCTAACTTGTTTATGTTGCGCTTCTTTCTCGTGATCCATTTGCTTTGTGCTGACATGAGTCTTGAGCAGAATGTTTTGTCTTGCAGGGGATGGATCCTCATTTCTGCAGTAATGTTCACAGTCATGGCTTTAATGGTAAGTAGCTATAGCACTGTAACAAAGGCAAAGTGATTCAGCCTCCCTTAAGCTTTTTTTTAAATGTTTTTGCAACATCTTTTCATAACGGATGCATTACTATTTGTGTGCCTATTTTGCCCTTGTATTAGTAATTCTCTGTATAAGTTATGAACACCATGAATATAACAATGATTTTGATTGTTGTGAATCACAAAAGATCAAGAGTGCCATATGGCACTCTCGGGATGTTAATGCAGTCATGCATGTGTGCCGTATGGCACTCAAAGGGTTAAACTTTTCAAGCCAAATTTTCCTCTGAAATTTTTGCCCTTTCTAGTTATCCATTTAACATATTTTGATTTCAATCAAATTCTGTCAAGTCCCTTGCCAAGGTCAGCTTTGCTTTTATATGTGGTGGGATTTTGAATCTTCTGGTTTCGCTGGCAAAATTGGATATTTGATGAACTCCTTTTCATGTGTTACATTTTTACACTAACAGCACATTCATTTCATTCATTTAATGTAGGCAGATCGTGGCATTTAAACTATACTATCAAAAAGCCACGGTCTTTGAGCATGTACTTGTTGAGCATAACCTGGATACTTCTGCCACTTCCATTTGATGACCACAATGGGAAAATGATCAGAGTCACGTTTTCACGTTGTGGAGAAATGATTAATTAAAAATTCAAAACGATCTTAGAAACAAAGCACTGAAAAAATATGCAAAAAATATAAAATATATAAAATATTTTAATAATATATAATATTATTATATATTATAAATATTACAATAATATATAATATATAAAATATACAAAAACGCAAAATTTGGACTCTGATCATTTTTCCTTTCATTTGTCAGTGCATTATATACCGTAAAATGCACTTTTAAGTGCTCTTGTTTTTATTGCTCTTAAATGATGTCTTTAATCCTTTTTTGTGGTAAAATTTGTGTGTGCTGAGCCAGATTTTCCTGTGCTCTGTCCTGTCCCCTTCTTCCCAGCCGAGTTGCCTGGCCTCAGCACCACTGTCCACATAGTCTCATTGTAACTACAGAGAAGGAGTCGCCCACATTGATGAGCACCTCCACAGAGTCCTTCTCTTTCACTGTAACTTCATTTGGTCCCATTTGGGCCAAGATTGGTAACCTCTTAGTGCAGTGGAGCAGTGCCAGGGCTGCTGTAAGAGTCCTTTTGTCAGTGTGGCAGACAGCTCATCACTGTTCTTCTCACTGGTTCTGCAGGCTTAATTGGCCCAGGGGTTCAGTCCTGTCATGTCTAGTGTGTTGTGGGCATGTGCTAGAGCCTGTGCATAAGAGAGATGGAGACGGGCACAGGCTCAGGCAGTCTACGCAGCTCTAATTAGACTGCGCTGTGTTTGTATGGCTGTTTCTGACCTTTAGTCCAGCGGTCCTTAGAGAACACTTTGGGTGGTACGTAGTGTGACCAGAACTAAAGTTGTGTTCTTTAATACTCCCGTATTAAAGCCCAGTAACTCTGACTGGAGATCAATCTCTTAGTCCTCAAGACAAAAAAAGCTCACTTTAAACTCTTACATTTGTATTCTTATATGCTTGCATGAATACTTTATATGTTTGCAATTGCCTGGTGGCATTCTGTTTCCACTACTGCATTTACAGGGAATGAGTGAGAAATTAGACCTGCAGCTTTGGCCTTTTTGCAGCCAGAGCACCTGGGAATAGAACAAACTGCCCGCATTATTATCACGAACAATCCTCTTTGCGGTAAAGTGAATGGCACTCCACGGAATGCCAAGATAGCTATGTGTACCTCGCACATCACAAATCCACGCTGGGTTTAGGGCGTTTCTAGAATCGTGAGCGAGCGCAGTGCAGTGTTGTACTTGTTGTCTTTGTAGCAAATGCATAGGGAGGCCATGGAGGTGATAAATACATGAATATCTTAAGCTGCTGTGGGATAATGTGTATGGTTGGTTATGCTTCGAAACTATGCATGGTTAACCCTTCTACTGGCTGATTTTCTTCTAGCTACACAATACTACTCAATGAATTTTTTTACAAATCAACTAAAAAAAAATACTATAATGTAACAACAATTCCTCTCAACATCAAATAACACAATTTTTGTATTGACTGCTTATTAACCATATCTGTGGGGACAATAAGGACTTCGGCAAGAGTGTGAATAATGTTGCTTTACTGATTAGGCAATGGTGACTGAAATGTCTTTTGACCAGTAGAAGAGTTAAATAGCAGCAAATGGTCCCTTTAAGGAATATGGCCATCAACTGCTAATCGGATGTTTGCTGCTATTTCATGGCCTGAGCTATAATAGATAAATATGCAGATAAAAATTCTGGGGTAAGGAATACCCTGAATAATTTTGTACCATGGATGGAAAACACATCCAATTTGTCACTTTATTGCTGCAAAATTTGTAATCACCTCATGTTATTTGAACCTTGCTAAGTACTGTTTGCAGTAATGTAATTGTTTAGCAGTTTTCTATAGGGTTGTGAAAGCATTTATAAATTTTTTTAAATTTATTTAAAGCAGCAAAACTAAAAATGAATAGAATGTGCTACACCAAAGGGATTCCCAATCAAAACAGCCAGTTCGTTTGAGGGGAGAGAATGATAGGCAGTGAATGGCTTAGAAATTATTTATGGAATTTTAATGCTGGAAGGTTTATAAACTTCCCTTTGGACATCCAAGAATGAAATTGCACGGGGAGGTACTTGGCCCAGAACATATCAGGCTGAACACTTATTATGAAAGTAGTCTGCTAAGAGAATAAATAGATGATTCATCGCAATAATGAGGGGTAATTGGCCTGCTCTATAAACCTAATGCTGGGCTCCATTTTATATAGCAAGATGAATTGACTGGATAATGGCAGGGAGTGAAAGCTGGAACACTCCCAAATCTGGAACATGAACTGATGTAAAAAGAAACTTCCCAGCTTTACTTGATGAAGTTATCCAGCTATGCCTGCCTTGTGAAAGCCTCCGACTGAAGTTGCGTTTTGGTGGAGGGCGGCAGTACTTATCCATTAAGTTGTTGTCTTGTGGTGGCCAATTAGGGCATGGCAAGGTCCTCCCTTCCTCCCTAAGCATTGGTATCTGTCAACATTCATCAAACAAATATATGGGTTTAAAACACTGGTGAGTCATTGTTTTGAACCTGCTGACAGTGATGCTCTGGCTGTGTCTGTCTTTCCCTCCCTTGCAGGCTCTACTGTTCCCAGACCAGCTCTATGAAATTGTATTTAATGATCACCTCTCCACCACACGAGTCACAGTCCGACTCTATGGAGGCGCCCTGCTTAGTAAGTGTTACAGTTTTTTTGTTTCACTTTAGCTTCTTGAAATCATGAGCAATAATTGAGGAGTCGACTTGCAAAACCTGCAAAGTCAAGTTCTGAAAATAAATGAGTTATCTCCCTCAGCCTCGCTTTCAGGCACCTGCGCATGTCCCACTGATAGCTCCACTTTCAAAACCTGTACTAAATAATACTATAAATTGTAATGGAAAAAGCAAAACTCTGTCAAAAACCGCCGAGTCAAGGAGGAAGACTGTCAAATTCTGCTAAGTCATCAGCCAATGTGGAAACCTGATTCTGTTTTTGTTAGCTAGAAGGAACCAATCACAGTTGAGCTTTTATAGCCTGTTCAGCTTTTGCTTTCTCTAACTCTAACTGGTTTGGCAGTTCAGAAAAGTGTGATGATAGTGGTACCCTAAAAGGGGGATTTGAACCCATGGACTCATGTTTATGTTGTCATTGTCATAGCAGCTATTCAACCACTGTGCTGTCTGTAGCATTGAGTTGCATGTAGAGTGGGTCCTGAGTCAAATACCTTCACCTATTGAGCAAGGTGGCTGGTTTAAACACTGTCAAAACTTGACTTAGAAGGCTTTGCAAGTGGACTCCTCAATTGTATCCCCAGTCGACGAGTCGGGGATACTATAGATCAGCAATCATCACAACTTGTGAGTGCTGTACAGGCCACAGATTTCAACCGATTCATTTCATATTTGACGTGGGCCTTGTGTCTGGTAAGGTCATGAAGCCTATTGATTTTGGGAGTGATTGCTTAAAGGGGTCTGGGGATACACCTGGACCAGCAGGCAACCAACGGTCTGGTTATAATTGGTAGGGCAGCAAGGTGGTGCATTCGATTGTGCTGTTGCCTCAAGTTGTGGGTTCAATTTCAGCCTGGGACCAATGGGGGGAGTAAGATCATGGATGTATCGATAATAGTAATTATAACCATCATCATAATAGCCATTGTAATAGTTGTAATAATAGATAATTGTATTGAAAATTTTATTTTATTGCCTCGTGAACAATTTTCTAACATTAAACATATTGAGCTCGCGATGAACATTAGCCAAAGTCAGACTCACAAAGAAACACATGCAGATTAATAGGAATTAGATAGAATGCCTATCACTGATCAAACAACAACATTTCTGGCAGACATCTGCAGAGCTCCTCCCTCACTTCCTGGTTTAAAACTCAGCTGCATTACGCTGAGATTGCTGCAATCAGTAAGGTTTCTGTACGCATTAATATTTTACAGCATGGTTTAAAATTTAATCATCCTGCTGGCACTGTTTTCTCTGACCACCCAAGACACTGAAACAAATTGAGGCCAGTGACAAAGCAGGCATTTTGGCGAACTGATGAGGGGCATATCAGAGCAGAATTATCAATAGATCTAGAAGACCGTTAGAAAGAGCCAGGAGATGCAGAGAAAACTCTTCAAGATTCCTCTCGGGCATCAGTAGCTGTGTTTCCATCCACTTATTTTAATGCGCATTTTGATTTTCCGCTTAAAAAAACCTGAGTGGAAACAGGCAAAATGCGCATCAACTCGAAATATCGCATCAATTTTTTTTGCGCAAGGAAGAGGTGGAAAATTTTCCGAATCGATAAAAATAAATGCGCTTTAGTGCAGTGGAAACGGGTTGGTGAACAAGTTATGCGAATAAATGATGACGTTTAGTATTACGTCATTTTTGCTTGTCTACGTTGGCAAGCTAGCTAGCTAGTTTGCTACCTCGCAACATTGGTGTGCTAGCTATAACGTTAGAGTTCGTTATCAATTTAGCTTTCTTGCTAGCTAGTGGTTAATACAGTAGAAGCAAACTGTAGCCTTACACTACTGTGCTAGCTGTAACATTAAAGACTTCGTAACCACTAGCTTAAGTGATTACTTTAATTCGTTTTCACCGCCAGCTTTCCCGTTTGTTTTCCTTTTCGTTCGTCGTACTTATTAACGTCATAGCGTGCGCCGTCGTCTTCTGCAGAAGCAATGAAATTGAATAGAGAATTAGCGCCACCTAACGGCACCTACGGCTTATCCCGTGAAACAAAAGCGCATAACTGAAGTGGATAGAAACGTGCACAAATGCGCTTTTCCTTTTGCCGCATTAACGAAAATTTGCTTAAGATTTGCGATACAAGTTGGATGGAAACACAGCTACAGTGGTTCAGTGGGTAGTGCTGTTCCCTCACAGGGAGGAGCTTGTGGCTTTGTTTCCGGTTTGGGACCTCTCTGTGGATTTTTCATATTCTCCTTGTCTTTGTGTGGGTTTCGTTTGGGTACCCAGGGTTCTCCTCCCACATTCCAAAGACATTCGTGCCAGGATAAGTCGAGGCTCTGAAATGTCCACCGGTATGAGTGTGTGAGTGGATAGTGTGTGACTCCTACAATGCTTTGATAGGAGTATGAAGACTAGCGCGTTATAACCTTTAAAAACTGTTGAAGGTGCCATTTAACATAATCAATCAATCAATCAACTAGTCCACCAATCAATCAGTCAGTCAAAGCTCTCGTCCATTTTTGATCAGCACACAAATGCCAACGCTTTGTGACTCTGTCCATTTAACGCACAAACTGATTGCAATACTGAACGTGGATGCAATAAGTGCCGGTCGTATTTAAACTCCTGAAGCCCCCTGTGTATGCTGGTTTTTTAAATTTATTTAATTTATACTACTAATCAGGAAAATTCCTTTAGATTCAAAATCTCTTTTTCAAGGGAGACCTGGCCAAGACAGCATAGTGGTTCACATAAATTACAGAGTGTGTACACAGCTGGAATTACAAAATAAAATAAGACGAAGTAAGACAAGTAAAAAAGGGAATAAATAAATAAAAATCAAAAATCAAACCTATGCATAAAAACTGCACACCTCACTTACACAGTCTTAATCTCAGCTTAAACACACCCAATGAGACTAAATTGTTGAATTGTAAAGTGTTTTGAAGGTTGTTCCATGACCAGGGAGCAAATTGTGAGAAAGCGGTTTTACCAAACTCAGAGGAAATCCAAGGCACTCGGTAAAGCAGCCTTTTAGTGAAGTGAAGCTGGATACTGCTGCTGAGTGGGGACAAAAGGCAGCTGAGATAATGAGGCAATTTGCCCAATATGGCTCTGTACATAAAAATAAACCAATCATAATGTCTTAGTAAGCTTAAAGAAGGCCAGGAAACAAGAAAGTAAAGTGTGCAGTGATGTGTGCGGTACTTGGAGTTTGTTTGGAAGTGCAGTGCACCATGATGCATACAGTCCAAACTGTGCAAAGGAATGGAGGGTGCATGCATATAAATAATGTCACCATAATCTAAAACATTTAAAAAAGTGGCTTGTACAATTCTTTTGTGGGCTTCGAAGTCTAAACAAGCCTTGTTACGATAGTAGAAACCAACTTGTACTTTTAGAGTCTTTACAAGCCTAACTTCTTTAAAGGAAAGCTTATCATCAATCCAAATACCTGAGTGCTCGGAGGATGACACTCTTTCAAGGACATTCCCTCCCACAGTATGAACCAACCACAGTTTTAACTGTTGGATTTTAACAAGCTATCAATTTGTGTCCATTTGTTGCATTTATATTTAGAGTTGTTATTTATCCCCACGAGTCTCATTTTGACTGATATCAATTCATGTCATGAATAATAAAAGTTACATATCCATCCTGATAGGAATAACTACAGAAAAAGAGGGAAAAATATAAAAGTAAATCAAAGTAAACAATAAACTGTTTCCTAATGGGTAAAACCATGGAAATGTGCTTGAAAAAACTAACAGTTTATTAGGCAAACAAATGAAAGTCAAACCTGTTTTTTGTCATCTTTATGCATTAAGTTCAAGTGAATTACTTTGGGGAAAAAAAACTAAACACCTGTAATCAGCAACCTTATTTGGAGCTTATTGACTTTCTAAGTGTCTGATTTTCATTGGTTTGAAAATGTTACCTGAAATTACTTGCAGTATTGAAAATAAACAGAATATTCCAGGCTCTTTTATCCTTCATGTTCCACGTAGATATTACTGTCATAATGTGGCTTAAGATGGTAAACAACTAGGCTACTCTAAACATGAAATACCCCGAATGAAGACAAATTGACTGCTTATTAAAATCCCATGACTGCACTTGTGTCTGGAACAAAGACGAGTGTACACTGGGGGGTCCTCAAGACAGAGTTTGGGAACCACTCGTACAAGGATTCTGCTATCTGTCCCGTTTCTATTTTCTGCACGGGGAAAATGAGTGTGAAATGAGATTTGGAGATACTGGCGGTTATTATAACAGCCTCTGTTGGAACAGTAAAGCCAGGAGAGGTGTTGCCTGGCGCTGGTTCACTACGGCACCTCTTAAATCACAAGGGATGAGGAATCGCGGAAACTTCAATTTGCGGAAGTGTGAAACTGTGAAGCGCGCTGGGTCCATCTACAATGTGAGACCTTCCTGTGTGCTCGCAATTAAAAAAAAAAAAAAAAAGCAGTGACGGAAAAAATATTATTTTTACTCTAAGCAGTTTTATGTGCTTCACATGGAGTTGCACAGATTGTACTTGGAGGGTTGAGATTAAAGCCGCTTTCACACCGGACGCGAAACGAATTTTTCGTACGACAGATTACATTCAAAGTCAATGCAAAGACGCGAGTACACGCGTTTCGCGTTTCACGTGTATTCGCGTTTTGGCATTGACTTTGAATGTAATCTGTCGTGCGAAAAATTGGTTTCGCGTCCGGTGTGAAAGCAGCCTTATAGTGACGTTGCTTCACTCAGTTTTTACACTGGAGTTCAATATTATTGGCACACCCTTATTTTATCCCATGCTAACAAGCTGTTTCTGGTTCAGGATTTTACTCTGTAAATGCAATTAAACACTAATAATATTCGTATAGACAGAAGAATGTGAGAAATGTAATATGTAGTGTTTTGTACAATTAGTTCTCTGTTTATGTGCCATGTGTAAAGTTAGGAGGATCAAGAAGAGTTTTGCTATGCAGTTAACATTGTGACAGACACACAAGCACCTAAACTGTTTTTTTTTTCCCAAATTTTCAGCAAAACTTTCAATTTTGTGAGCAGCAGACGTGACGCATGCAATTTCTCTTAAACATGGTGTTGACGCAATTTTGCAGTCTCAGACGGAAATTTCTCTGCTTTAAAATGCTTTATTAATGTTGGATGAGATAGGCGTATCCCAATAATTTTGAACCCTGGTGTACGTCTTCACTAGATCTCACTTTAGCTGTTCAGTTGGTATGTTTACTGTGACATAATAAGATTGCATCCTCCACATATCTCCACCAAGGGCCCTAACAACGGACAATTTTTGGCAATAGATTTTATGTTGTGTTATTATATGCACAAGATACTCCTGTTAGCAGTTGGGACCTCCTATTGTTGAGTAAGCATAGAAGGCACAAGTAGGACAAGAGCTGACCATCTGCTTAGCCCATAGAATCTACGGTAATGCAGTAGGTGGTGTTTAGATGAGATTCGCCCCCTTACTGACCATCACTCTGAGCTGCCAGGCATGAAATGGCCTTGGTTTGGATAATAACCTCTTTATTCCAAAGCCAAGAGCGTGGTACTGTAACTGAGGGGAGGCAGGATAATATCTCTGGCAGATGGCACACTGTGGGGGTGGATGAGGTGAGGAGTGGGTATGTGTGCGCATATGTGCCCGTGTGTATAAATATGTGTGCATTCAGCTCCTGAACTAGGTAAATGTGCGAGCGAAAAGTAGGCAATAATTCAACCCCTAACGCACATACCCTGAAGCTCCGGATGGGTTGTCATGTCGGAAATGTTTTCACTGGTATCGTAGTGTTCAGGGTAAGATCAGCCGGTGTAAAGGAATAGGACTGGAATGAAGTCACTGAAATGTTCTCTGATGCATTTTGTTTGGTGAAATGGAATTTAGAAGACACAGCAGTTACTAATACTTTCATCCCAATTTCTGGCACTGTTCATTTCTATTAGAGCTGATTATGCTTGGATCTAAATGTGTTCCTCTGTTCACAGGCATCTCTCTAATAATGTGGAATGGCCTGTACACAGCAGAGAAAGCCATCATTCAGTGGACCCTACTCACTGAAGCCTGCTACTATGGAGTGCAGTTTTTAGGTGAGCGTCAACACTCCATTACAGGAACCAGCATCCTGCTTTTGTGAAACGAGCATTACAGCTTTGCAAACGGTGGGTTAGGAGGGTTATGGGAGGAGCAGAGTCTTAAAATCGCCTTTTCTTTTATAGACTTTCCTGAAGCCCTTGGCTTAGCGGTGTTAAATTGATTATTTTAATGTGCTCTGCTGTTTTGGAATATTCGCATGCGCACGTCAGTCGGATATTTTCGCAAGCCAAGCTGTGCTTTAATAAGCTGGATATCTGTTAATATTTTTCCTCAGAGTGGGTTATGACTCACTATTCACTTGTCTTACGACTGGTAATTCCCAGGACAAGGCAATCCTGTGCAGTCATTTCAAAGTGGTACACAGCCCTCTAGTGGCTATAGGGTCTAAGTGCATCTGAAAGACGACAATATTCGCTCCCAGCAGTGTTTTGGTATCGAGCCGTTATGGTGGACGAGGCCTCAAGATGGCAGCAATTCTCTGCCCTCAGTGCATTGTAAATTTACTTTCCTGGAGTGTCCAGAATTTGAGTGTATCAGTTTTATTAATTTAAGTCAAACAACTGATGACACCCGCCATGCGAGTATAGCATATTTCTAAGTATATCAATCTTCAATAAATTTTTCTTCCTCTGTGTCTGTCACTGGCAGTGATGTCCGTCGTCCTTGTAGAGATTGACTCAGCTTCCAGTGTGGCCATCCTCCTTCTCATCAGTCAAGTGCTCTTCCTCATCATCACCCTGGGCTACTACTACCACCTGCGACGCCGCCCCAAGAAGATCTGAGAAAATTGGAATGCATTATGGGAGAGGTGTTTGGTTGGAGGGGATGGTATCAGTTTTAGGTAGCTGCACAGAAAAGGGCAGGGTAGTATTCAGGAAATAGCTGGCGTTCTGTCTACCTCCACAAAGGTCCACCACCATCATTGCATACCAATTACAATCCTCTTAATGGAAGTGTAAATATCCCTCCTCTTTGTCTGAGGATTGGTGTCTTGCTGCTGCTGGTACTGGGAAAATACCAATGAATAATTGGTCCAGTCTCTTTGCATGTATTGTTTCCTTGCTTTCTCATTTATTAATTTTGCACAGCATGCATGAGGAGTTTCTTTTGTGAAGTTTAACAATAGAATGTCATTTACAAAGAAGATGCAGAAGCCTTCGTCTGGACATTTTTAAAAAATCTTTTCACATTTGAAAAATGTTCATCTGCACGATTCAACTTTGCTGAGGTGGGGTCTTTGAATAAAGTATCCAAAAGTAGCATCCAGTATACTTCCCTAGATATTCAGAGATCAATTCTGATATCAAACATTTGATGGCAGAAGTTTGTAGATAATTTTCGTTCAGCATATTGAGCATTCATCGATTGAATTGCATATTGTTTTGCATGGTAGTTTGTACATATTTATAGCTAGTTTTTGGGGAAAATGTTATGTGTTTAGTTGTTTTGAAGTACAGAGCTGCACTAGGTAAAATAACCAACATGCCTATACGGTGTAAAAATAAATTGACTCCCTTTTTTGATATAGTTCAGACTAGAATGCAACAGTTGGGTTTAGAGTCCGAAGACCCAGAAACCAGGGTCTTTATTAGAGAACATCTCTAATGTAGTCTGGTTCTATGGCATAGATTAGCATAGTTTAAATTATTTGGGTCAAA
Source organism: Gymnothorax javanicus (assembly GCA_029692085.1). Lineage (NCBI taxonomy): Eukaryota > Metazoa > Chordata > Actinopteri > Anguilliformes > Muraenidae > Gymnothorax > Gymnothorax javanicus. The sequence goes on from CM056209.1 coordinate 21,113,823, forward strand.
ATACCTGGGCTGTGAACTAAACAAAGTAGCTCCAGTTCAGTTTTTTCTTTCCCTGTGCAGAAACTACTTTTAGTTTGTGTAAATTCAAAATTTTGTACCATGTGTTGAGAGAAAAAAACACATTTTGTCTTACTGCTGTAAGGATATGTCATCTAAAATGACTCACTTGATTAATAATATTTCCTGCTGCGTGAAAGACATGTGGAAGGTGCCTAGTTCAAGAGTGGTCACCTTATATTCTTGTGCATTTTATTTTATGTGGTTTTATGTCAACCTTCCGCACAGGTGCAAAGAGTGCAGACCAGGATGTTCTTTTTTTGCACATGCATAATATGTTGAGTATTTAGCTTGCACTGCAAAGTTGTGTTGTATTCTTTGTACAGTTTCTGCATTGAGTTCACTGTTGAGGCAAGGACCAACGATTCTTTTTCCGTTCGCTTTGATGGTGTTTATTTTACATGTGTTTAATGAACTGAAGCTCTTGTCCAAATAAATATATCAGTTTGAATGTCAACAGTACATAACCTGCAGCTGTGTACTTTTGAGCAGGGCTGAATTCATAATGAAGCAAGACAGCGGACTCGTTGGAAAATCTCTTCAGTAAATATATTTTTTGAAGTTTTGAGTCAAAACGGTTAACATATTTGCATTCATAGTAATTGAGTGGATCTGAGCCAGAAAGGCCAGTGAGTCAAGACACTGCTCAATCAGGAGTCTGTCTGCTCTAACTTAAGGGATTGAGTGTTTTGTGACACATGAAAAAAAGATGATGCGACAAATTCGGGATGAATTACATGTGTATTTTTTTTTTTTTTTTGGCTTGAAGTGCTATCAGTGCTGGAACTTGGTGCAGACTGGGACAAGGTAATGTCTTGCTGACCTGCATCTAGGCCTGCCCATCCATAGGGACCAAATATTGCAAATATAAGAACCCCTCCTCTCTGTCAGAGTTGCACATGGGCAAGTACTGGGTTGGTCAGCTAACGTTAGCGTCTGAAATTGTTGAATAAACTAGGTGCTGTGTTTGCCTTGATGAGCATTTGCACATTGGAGATCTCCTCATGAAACAGACATATTTTCACGGAAGCATCGTGATGTCTTTTTACGCTCTTCTACCTAATTCTATCCCTCAAAAGCTTTTGAGATCCAAACTTGAACTGCATGCTTCCATGTCTTGGGCATCCTCTCATTTATCTGTGTGTCTGTGGTTAGGTCTAACTTCAGTAGCATGGTGTGAGGCACGGAAAACAACTAAAATAATTCTTACTGCTTTGTAACATTCGGTAATAATTCTTACTGCTTTCTTAACTCAGAGCTCTTCTGGTGTAGCACAATGAACTATACTGTTTTGTTCACTGCTGTACAGTATTACGTTCATTTACACATATTAATGTAGCAGATGTTTAAATCTCAACATATCTTTAGTCTTGCCTTAAATCTCAAGAAGCATCGACATGAAGCTAACTGTGCTATTCTGTATATATAAATGTAAATAGTATTCGGCCATTTTGTGGAGAGGCATAGGGAAAGTTCTCATTTGTTAGACTCCAAATTGAGGCACTTTCTCTATGGGTGTGATAGTTCTTGTTTGTGATATCAGTTAACTGTATTTTTTAAATTGTAAATGTAAAATAATGTATTTTTGTTTTATATGGTGATGGCATGTTTTGTTTTGTCACTTAAGCATTGAATAACGGAATAGGAAGCGTTTTGAACTGCAAGTTCCATATATAGTAGCATATCTCTTATAGTGTAACATAATTCGCCAAAGGGTCAGGCACAGAGAAAAGAGGCAAAGAGTGATGTACTCTAGGTGGTTTTGTTGTTTTTGCGTGAACTTCTTTGCACTCTGCCTTGTTTTTGACCTTTTCTCAGGGTACACAGTGGAGCTGCATGTATTTTTGTCCTGTGCCTCTGTCTGTGACTGATTTCTCCTTTGCAGGTACAGAACTGTTTAAAATTTTCAGTCTTTAAGAGGGGGGAGGATGAATTTTATAGAACTCCGTTTATCCTAAATCCCACCGTTAAGAGGCAAAAGGCGTATTATGTCTCCAACCACCCCTCAAGCTACAAGAACCCCTCTTATCCTGGCTGAAGGTTTAGTCTACAAGTGCACCATTCAGTCTGGGTTTAGGGTAAAGGCTGACATGTCAGCAGAGAAAAACCATGAGAGGGAAAAAGAGCCACTTCATTAAAAGTGAGTAGGGAGTCTATGCCGGGGCTTTTGTATTGTTTCAATGTCAAGAGCCGTCCTTGTTCACAAAGAGCCGTGTTAAGTACATTGTTTATCGTGTAATGGAAATTGTGGACGAAGCTGGTTCTATTTTTTTAGGAAGGTTAGCTCTTCTGTGGACCACCTTGAGGTTAAGATTTCAGGTTCTCTGCTGAGTTTAAGCTAAAGTGTCAGCCAGCAGGGGAGTCATCCGCTAACTGACAAAATGTTGTGATTCCAGTGGTTGGTCGAACGCCTATGTTGAGCAGCGCTTTGGAAGGTGGTGTGGAAAGCGTTGTGGAGCTATGGTTATTTTGGCTCTTTTGGCCTGCTGCAGAGTACTTATGCTCTGCTTTGTACTGCAAACACCCTATGCGTAAAATTTTGGGCTTGTAAGGCATTTTATGATTTTTTTTTTTTTTTAATCACAGCCTGCTTGCTCAGGAAAGCTCTTATTTTAAATTTGCTTCATTTCTGTAAATATATAAACTGGTTGATGAATTAAAAATCACTTCGTCATTAAACATGACATTTTTGGTGTTTACACAGGGAGCAGTTTAATCAAAACAACTGGAAAAGTCTTAATTAAGCCATTCTTTAATATGAGTGAAATCAGCATCTATATACAGAGGATCTAGGTGGCAAACTCCAGTCCTGGACTGCTGTAATGTCTGTAGGTTTTCAGGGTGTGCTCGGTACCTTTGGTTTACCAAAGTTTTGGATCGGCTCAACAGTCTACATCTTGTGGACATATCAGAACAAGATAGTATTTTGCTGTTATAAGATGGAATGATTGAAATAACCGTGCGAAAATTGGTGAACACTGCTGCCTCTCAGGCAATTAAATTTGACATACTTATCATAGGCTTCAATTGTACATGGTTTTAAATTGCATGAAATCAGATGAGTAAAGAAATTTGCAATTTCTCCACTATGATGTTATAAGTTTTTCTAGCTACTCTTTCAGTTTTTATCAATTCCTGGTTGTCTCGCTAGCAAAAACCATAATTGTAATGTCCTCATAATGTTAGTTACAGTTTTATTGCAATGTGAAGAGACTGCTGACAAGATTACTGCAATGTTGTGCAAATGTTATAGTAGGCTTAGACCATATCATACAGGCACTGATGACCAATGTTTAGTTGGAATGGGGAAGATTCACCCTGCTCTCCAGATGGTAATAGCTAAAATGTTTTTGTGTAAATGCTTTAATGATTGAAATGCTGTAGGTTTGTTCTAAAAATAACTGTATTTTCATTTTACTTGGAGCGGAATTGGTTGTTGTAAACTTGTTGTTTTCCTTTGCTTAAGTAAAAAAAAAAAAATGATGAATCGCATTGCCTACTTTTGAAAAAAGAAAAAAAGACAGTGAGACGTGTATGTATTATGAAAATAAAAGTATTCTTTCTTTTTTGAAGCATCCTCGCCTTTTTACAGCATGTGCCGTAAAATCACAAGCACTGTTAATCCCGACACCAGCATGGGTTTAGAGGTTGTAAAGCCATTTTTGTACCCAGTTTTGTACTCAATTATTAATGCTAATGCTTAGTTCCCACTGTCGTGCGCTCTGTTATGAACGCCACGATTGGACATTCGTAGCTGATCGTGGAACTTCTCTGAAATTTCAGGTTTGGATACGAGGTGATGCGATGATCACGATTGACAATTAATCGTGTTGATCGTAGGAAATTTTTGAACCATCCAAAACTTTTATACAATCAACACGATTGCCATGACTGACCTCAAGATCTGATAAGATCTGATAGGATCACCACGATTACTCCACGATTAAGACCACGATTTCAATCGTGCCGCGAATCGTGATAGTGGGAACCTAGCATTAATGACCCAGTCTTAAAAGAAGCATGAAAATTGAACATTTGACGTGCAGTACTGATGAATGCCTACAGAGGGCAGAGAACGATTCATGATAGAAAGTGCCTGTTCAGTTTAGTGGTATTGTAAACACACTGTGGAGGGCAATGATGTAATCAAGCCTCTCTGGGCAAAATGGTCTTTTGTCAACCACTTTTGTTATCTCTGACTATTTACTTGGCTGAAATGAGCCCCTGGCTTTAAAGGAACTTGGTAAATGGATTGTTCATTTTCCATCTGACGAAGATTTGTTCTGCTAAAACCCTGTGTCCAATCACTATGACACAAAGAAGAACTGTGTCCAGTCATGGTAAGATAAATGGCAAGTTGCTGGGGGAAAGTGACTGTTAAAACGGTGTCTAAGATCTGTCAACAGGGTGAGGTGGGTTGAAACAATGGTTTGTTGGGCGAGAGGTTGAAAAACAGTGTGTGAATTTACCCCACCTCTGCAGTTCAAACCACTCCAATGATCCCCTTCAACAATAAATGCTGATCTCGGACAACTGGCTGCCCGATGCAGGAAACAATTGCCCCTTTGGTAATTCCTGACATTGGTAAAACCTCCCAATGGCTGCAGCATACAGGTAAACAAGCCTATAACTGTGGGCCATGCTGTGCAAGATTACTCAGCTTTGAAATAATCTGGATGGTTTCACCCCTCTGTAACCATCTCAGTGAAGACATAAGCCCATGGTATCGCCTCTGTGCATCGTGTGCACGTGCACCAGAGAAGTGGCACACATCCGTCTGCGGAGGAGTCGACACTGGCGCGCTTAGGGAAGATCCACCTGGTCTGCCATAGCATAACCTCTGCTGCTGGCCTATTATGGAAAGGACATGAAACTATTTTGACCATCATGCGGCTGATTCACACATGTAAGCCTCTGAACAACCAAAAAAAAAAAAAAAAACCTCATTGATGATGGCCTCTTCCCATCTTGACATGATAGAAAAGAGGCTCTGGCTGTATTTATGCGTTGTACTCATATTGATTGACGCATCGTATGGAGGACTCCTCTTCATTAGTCAGCTCTCTTAACAGTCTTCTGAAACCTGGAGACCCGATCATGTTCATAGCATGAAAACCAAATATCCCTTTCTTTTGTAATTAAGTTGTAATGAAGGGTTTTGTTGGGTAGGCTCCCAATAACAGAAAGAAATCCTTCCTGCAACACAGTGCTTTCTTGCCTTTTGACAGAGTAAAGGAAATATACTCTGCCTGGCCCAAAAAGGAAAAAAAAGTCACCATTTTGATTTACCCCCATAAAACAAATGTAGCTGCTGTATTCAAATCTGTGGAACTTCAGGCTGATTTAAAATTTTAATGGAGATCCCAAAGTTTCCAACAATCTCAAATATGTCCTGCTGAATTACAGGGAAATGTATATAAAATGATGTACAAGACGTAGATATTTTCTATTTGATGTAATGCAGTGGCCACAAAACATGGCATCCAGGTTTGAATATTTCTGTCAATATAAGTGTGATGCAGCTTCAGTGAAATGTGGCAGCCAGCACAAAATATGAATGTGACTTTGTCCTACAGTATGAAAAAAAAAGCTTTTTCTGAATGTGTTCCTACTTAAGGGAAAACTTAAGTGAAAAGTTAGAACTTAAGGGGTTAAGCACTAGCAAATACTTTTGAACCTATCATTATTGCAGTAATTAATTTTGAAAGGTTTGCATCAGTAAGGTTGAGATTTATTATAACATTCTTTGGTCATTTTACTCTTATTGAATAGTTTTTTGTTTTAACTCCATTTCACATTCGCACGCACTGTAAATCCAAATAGTGTGGAAAACTCAAATGTTTTGTGGAAACCTGTTACCTCAAAAAAAAAAAAAAAAAGTAAGCCAACTTAATTGCATTGTGTTGACGATACTTAAAGGACATAAGGTAAAAGTTATTCTTCCCACGTTTTTAAGTGCTGGGAACAGAAGATCACCAAGTTGGCTTGCACAATTTTTTTGAGGTCATCAGTCTTCACAAAGCAATAGAGTGCACCACACTGTCTGGGTTTACAGTGCACATACTGTACTCTCTGAAGCAGCTCTCCCATTGTTAGGGACAGCTGGCCATATATACAGTATAAGAACCAAGGGGCAGCAGGTTTTCATTCCAAGTGAGCAGAAGCACACCATGATGTACACATAGTTGGCAGGGCGGTCAGTCAGTCCACCATTCGCTTTCTCTAAAGTTGAATGTATGGATACTGACTTTATTGTCGAAATTTTACCTTTACTCTCAAAATGGTAGTTCAACTTTATTCTCGACATTGCGACTTTATTCTCTACATTTCTACTTTATTTTTGAAATTCACATTTTCACTTTATTCTCAATATTTCGACTTTATTCTTGAAATGCAGTATTAATGAAGTATTCTGGTCTGTTTCCAAACAGCAAAGTTTTTTGCTTTCATAAGCTAGCTAGCACACTAGCACAGAGACTCCAGGCAAGCTAGCGCTAGCGACACCAGGAAGACCAGGTCTTTGTGGAGCTAGCTTGCTGACAAGCAATATCACCCCAGATATACCTTTTTCCTTCCTTAAACACAGCAGCTAAATGACTACAGCGGCTAAGCTACCTCCCACCATGGAGCAAAGTGTCCCTAATGCCCTTCTCTGCATCTGCAATAACAAAATTTTGAGCAAAAACTCACAAATGGTCTGCTCCCCTTGTCTCGGGCTAGGACATGCCCAAGCTACTATTAATACCCAGGGCTCGTGCACTCACTGCGCTTGGTTCACGGGCAACAGCCTCCACCAAAGACTGGCCCACTAAGCCAGCCTCTTAGGCATGGACTCTATCCTCCCGAGTTCCACCTCTGAGGAACTCTAGCTCACATGGGTAAGGAGGATATTTCCGAACCGGAGGTTTGCTGATAGGGCTCGACGCTCGACGAGCTGAACCCACTGGCCGAGGAACCCCTCATGTTGGATTGTGAGGAGGAGGAAGAGTCAATGGGCGAAGAGTTTCTAGTGTCAAATGAGGACATCAAAGACGAGTCCTACTTCATTCCCCCCACACATATGCTCAGCTCTCTGTGCCTGTCTGCTGCTAAGACCCTGTGTGAGGCTGCACAGCTACAGCCCTGTGTGGACCAGCAAAACATGCGCAAATGCACCAAGGAGAGACTGAACATTCTGCGGCCCACTGCCATAACGGAGGTCCCCCGGTCCCGCTATAAGGGTAATAAATTACCCTAGGCCAAATGGACTGCGATACCGCTTCTCTCAGTGTTTCCAGAGCTCCTAGAAGAAGTCAGTCACCTGAAAAGACATCCCCTACTCCAGTGAGAGCCCTATCCAAGGACCATCTTCTCTGGATTCTGAATGGATGGAGAAGCTTACCATGGCTCGCAAGCCACCAATGGAGCTGCTGGTGGCAGCCCACCCCCATCCATGGTCGCAAACCATGTCGACTAGACCAGCCACTCTCAATTTCTATGCTGACCGCTTTCAGTCCACCTTAACAGAGAGGGCTTATACGGCAGCAGCCTTGTCTGTGAAAGCACTTAACACTACCTCCATGTTGTCCGCGTACCAAGCAGAGCTTTTTTACGACATGGCTGACAGGCCTGATCCTCAGTGTAGATGTCAGCACAGTTAGTGGTGAGACTAGGCAGGCAGAGCATGAGAGCTTTTCAGCATTGGGTGGCTTCTCTCAAACCCCCTGCACCACAAACACAGCAGAGTTACGTTGTCTGTAGCATGCGCTCTAGTCTTTGCTAGTGGAAACGGCTCTCTTCCCTGAGCGTATGGGCACGATATCAAACAGGAAAGTAGTGACGATGGACGCCAGTCTGTTAGGCAGGGGCAGGGTGTTTGAGGGAAGAGCGATGAATGTAGTTGAAGTGCACGTCCATCATGCCTATATCAACTATTTGGAGCAATTAGCCATGTTTCTATCTCTAAAGCATTATTTCCGTTCCGCCAAGGGTACCATCTGCTGGTGAGAACAGATAATACATCCACAATGACCTACATCAACTGTCAGGGGGGTCTGTGCTCCCAGCAGTTACACACTCTGGCGCAAAACCTGGTATGGTGGAGCAATGCTCATTTCCTCTTTATGAGAGTGACACACATTCCCAGGATTCAGACTGTTGTTGCAGACTTCTTGTCCAGAAGGAATTCCATTAATGCAGAATGGAAACTGCCCCCAGGTGTAATAGAACAGATTTTGACACAGTTCAGCTGCGCAATTATGAACCTGTTTGCGTTGGGGGAGAACGTGCAGCACCCACTGTTTCTCTCCCTGCACAACCAGAATGCACTGTCTGGAGATGCATTCACGCGAGAATGGCTGAGCACTCTGCTATTTTCGCTTCCTCCATTGGCCTCGATTCCCCCAACACTGTACAGGGTGCAGGAGAATCGTTTGTCTTTCATTTTAATAGTGCCTTACTAGCCGAACATGCATTAGCTAGTGGAAGTGACGCAGCTCCTTTGCAGCCGGCCGTGGCCACTTCCATTGCGCAGGGCCCTCCTTTCCCAGGCATGTGGACAGATATTTCACCCTCCTGGAGTGGCTTGCTTTATGGCCCTGGCCCATGAGTGATTTAATTTGAGACATACAGGACTGTCAGAGAGAGCCCTTAACAACATTCAGAATGCCAGAGCACCATCCACCAGGTCTCTTTATGGCTCTAAGTCGAAAGTATTTGAGGAATGGTGTTCAAGAACAGTGGAATTTCCTTTTCAATGTTCAGTCAATGCAAATTTGTCTTTTCTGCAGGACTTAATTGACAAAAGGAAGGCACTTTCTGCTGTCAAGGTCTATTTGGTTGCCATTTCCACTCGCCGTGTCTGTTCTGATGCTAAGCCGGCGGCCAGCATCCCGTCGTTTGTCAGTTTATGAAAGGTGCGCGGAGACTGTTACCCAGCTCCAGGCCTATGTCACCCTCTTGGGACTTGACAGTAGTCCTGGAGGCCCTCACCTGGCATCCTTTTGAGCCTCTGCAAGACATAGACCTGAAAATGCAGTCGTTTAAGGTGGTTTTGCTGCTGGCTTTAGCCACGGCTAAATGTGTGAATGATATTCAAGCTTTGTCCTTGCATCTGGCTTGTATGCATTTTACCCCTGGTAACCTTGGGGTAATATTGAAGCCCAATCCTGCTTTCATTCCTAAGGTGGTCAACACATGCTTGCCTGTGGGACCTGGTGACTTTTCAGCCACCTCCTCACAGCCCTGCGGTACAGCAGTGGCTTCATATGCTGTCTCCAGTGTATGCTTTGCATACTTATGTGGAGAGAACTAGTGCTTTCAGGAAAGGAGACCAGTGGTTCATGTGCTGGGCTACAGTCACACAGGGGCAAGCTTGTCACCAAACAAAGACTGTCTCACTGGATATTGGATGCTATCACATTGACCTACTCAATTTCAGACCTTCAGGTTCTGGCAGCGTTGTGGACACATTCTTCCAGGGGTCTTGCAACCTCTTGGGCTTTGTTTAGGGGTGTCTCCATCCACACTGCAGCTAGCCGGTCATCACCCCTCACTTCTACTAGGTTTTATAGGTTGGATGTCATATCTCCGAGCTTTGCTCATGCCATCCTGAGAGTGAGCTCATTGAAGAACCCACCTTATCCCCCATACTCTGGAGTGAGGAGGTCTGGCAGTCAGTCATTGAGATAAGCTTGTCTGGCAATTAGGGAGTCTCCATATCCCATTGTGAGATATTGAAACAAATCCTTAGAAAAATAACTTTAAGTTACGTCCATTCATTGAGTAGCATGAGAGAGATGTCTCAACAGACTGCCCTTCTTGCTGCTGGGGTGAAGCAAGAAAAGCAGTGCTTATTTTGAATGATGGGTGACATGGTGAGGGCAATCTGACCAGTATCGCTCCAAACTAGCCCCCAGCAACAAAGATTTTTCTCCAGTCCCAGGACAATTCAGCTAATTAGCAGTAATACCGATAGAGCCGCTTGTTGTGAAAGGTGACTGAATGATGAGTGACGTTGTGTCTTGCATATATATATATGGGAGCTATATGTCCAGACGCAGGCATCATGACAGCCAGCCATCCAGTGCTGGCGTAGTGAAATAAGTGCCTCTGCGAATACGCGAGGGGGCGTGTCCCATACTGAGACACTCATGCGGGACAGGGTTTACGGCCGTTACCCTCATGGAATTTTCATTTGGCCACATTTTGCTCAAATTTGCGTTTCGTTGAAATGATCTGAAACTCGAATTTGATTATTGTTTGAGTCTTATTAATTTCAATTCAGTCAATAATTTCCAGAGGAGGAGGCTGAATTTCTACATTTTGACTTCTGACATTTTGCGGTCAAATTTGACTTGAGGAAACAACGGGGACAAAATTCCAGTTGCATATGAAAATGTGTCGCCTCGCTCCGATTATTTTGTCTTATAATTATTTGGTGCAATTTTATTTGAGTAAAAATTTCATTCGCCGTACAGAGTGCATCTATTAACGACATGGTAAATGGCTACCAACCCCCCGCTCAATACTAATTCCCGTATCTGCCACATGGTGGGGACTTTAAAGAGTTTCCCAGGCGCTAGTACAGGCGTCTCACGCTCACAACACGACACACTGGACTCCGACTGACATCTGTTAAAGATTTCTCATTCCATAGTTCGTACAAAAAGGTAAGCACTGATTTATTTTTTATTTCAACTTGATAACAATACTTCCGTCGTTATTGTTTAAAAAGTCACTGAAGTAGTTAGATAACTCGGCCTTTGTTCATAGTTACATTCTTAAGTCTTCTATTACTATTGTTATTCAAAGCTGCCTCGCTTAGCAGTGCAGTTGTGAGAACTTCTCTCCTGTTAATGAAGGCATGTTCATCTAGTTACCTACTGAGGACGTGGGGGCGAGTGACAGTGATATTTGCGTGTGACTTGGAGGATAGTTTTGAATTCACTGGGGGATTGTTTTAAGTGTTTCGTGTTCTCGGTCACTTGCTTGTTTGTTTTTTTTCCCCTCACAATGCAGTATCAAAATCAGGGTTGATGATGTGGCATCGGCTTTGGTCAACTGAAGATGGTGCCTGCGTAAATGGGGGATCGAAACCCCTTTATTTGATCATTTACAGGCATTTTTCATTGAAGGCTAGTTCTTTGAAAGGTACATTCACGAATGTTGGGCTGAGATTTTATGATTGACGAGCCTACCACATTGTGAATGACTAGGAAAACGTCCACTTAAACCAGAGTTGATCAACAGTGGAAAAACGAGGACGTTTTCCTCATGATCGTTTTCTTTTTAAATTTGTCAGAACTTGTAGGTTTGGATTTAGCCGATTTTGAGAGAGCTTTACTGAGGTAAAGACTGCCTGGTGTATACACTGTCGCTACACGTTCTTCCAAAAGTTCAATGTGCCACAGGGCAGTTCAAAAGTGTTTTCCTCCGTTCGTCTGGGTTTTGACCGGTGTACCATCACTAGGTTAACAAAGCGCTGTAGTTACACTTGCTTTTGGTTGCTGTTTTGGCGGACAGGTTTAGCAAGGGTAAAAACCTCATGCTTGACACAACGAAAGCCGTAGCCTGCTGCATTGTGAGTTCAAGGAAAAGGTTTTCTATATAATTTGGGTGCTTGCTGTTTGGTTTCCGCAGCTAAGCAGGGAGGTTATTTGAGTTGGATTTTATGAAAACGCATCGTTAAGGCTTGCTAGATAACCAAGCTGTGATCGTGATTTGTTAGTTACAATTAAGCTTTGGAAGTACTTACGTGTTCCCCATACGCCTTCCTCCTATAACCTGTCAACATGAGTAATTAGGTGCAATGATTCGCACAAGTTTGAACAATCGTGATTGGAGGGTTGAGGCTTTTAAACACTGCTTTTCCAAGCAGTCTAATTTATGAAGCCACTTGCCAGCGTATGTTCCTTGGTTTCTGCTAAATAGAAAAACGGTCATTATACGGATTTAAATGTGTATTTTTCCTTTGTCCAGAGCAGGCTGTGGATTTGTGTTGGGGCTGGGGCTTAACAACTTCTCACAATTTGTCATCCGGTTGAGTTTGACTGTACGCTTTGGTTGTATGTACACAATCCAAAATATAACAAGGTGATTACATGGGATTAACTTTGAATTCAGGTCACATGACACTGCATTTCATCATCGTTGGATGTTTCATGTCGTGTATCGGGCCAGTGGTGATTCCGAAAGCGGTTAAATGAGCAAAACTGGATCATCAACACTACTGAAGAATTATTGGCGCTCTGACACAGTTTATTTGCTCCTGTCTTTGTACATTTGGACTTTGAAAAAACTAGAGTCATCATCCATGATAAGGGCTTTGCTGCCCTGGGGGGAGTTTGATGTACTGGGAGAGATCTATAATGGGTGTACAGATGTGCAAGTAGGTCATGTCTGCATATATATCTGGTGGACATGATGGCACAGAGTATTCGATTGTACTCATCGTAATATGAGGTCATTGGGCCAATGGTTTGACTCTTTCAGTCTGGGGAAAATAATGTGCGGCATACCCAGAGCCTTTTATTCTACCCTGCCGTGCTACAGATAATTTACTGTACATTTTATTAGTTGGTTTCTCTCAGACAGCAATAGTTGCTCTGGAGTTGTCTCTCCTTGACAATGTAATAGACTGTTTCTATTTTAAGTGCCTACACTTGCATCATAATCCATTATATTATCCTTCGTACGTACTGAGGTGTTTGCAGAGTATTGTCTTGGAACTGTTAATAGTTGTTTATATCTTGGTTATGGGTTTATCTCATAGAGCTTAAAAATGATCTCTGTTCCACTCATCAGACCAGCTTACCCCCACCCCCCAGCCAAACTTAATGGCATGCCTTATCCATTCCTCTGGGTTTAGCTGGTTTAGTCTTGATATTGGGTCACAATATATCAATTCTGCTGCTGACATTAGCTGTGTTCGAAATCATCCACTCATATACTCACTCCCTATTCCCTACATCGTGTATATGATATAGTGCACTACATAAGGAATGACCAAAAGGGATTTTGGACACTACACCGGAATTTTCTGAACATGGTTGCGTCAGCAAATGCGCTGGATACTTCTGTGATGTAAGCGGACGTGCCGAGCATCATGTAAACAAACCGGCAACTTACGGGCACATTTGAAGATGTAATTGACCGATCCCAAGCCCCGCCCACTTTCTGACCGAACCTCGGACACGTCAAACCAGGCATTTTGGGTTTCTGACGAAGGTAAAACGATGTAACAATTAACAGACACTCGATATACCGACCGTGTGAAAGGCGTGTTTTTTTTTAATTCCATTTCCAAAACCATAATAAGCTTTTTCATGTATTCCTAAACTAATTAAAAAAAAGATCTGAAACACTTGTGAAATTAGTGTCTTTTTCATTGGTGATAAATCTCACAAGATGATTACAATTTACGACACAAGAATATTACAGAAGGCACTTTTATCAAACAAACCTACGCAGTTGTATTCTCATGCCTTTTGCAGCAATATTCATTTGAAGGGCTGTAATAAAATCTTTCATACTAGCTAGCTAATTAGCCGTCCCATTGACTTGAATAGACCGCTGACTGATAACAAATGCTAGCGATTGATAACGGTCACCAGCGAGCTAAGTTACCTTGGTACCCTTACCATCGCGGGGACTGCATTAACTGGGCAGTTAATAAAATTAACAAGGTGGCTAACAAGCTAGCTGCTTGTAACTGACATTCAACGACAATACTTCTTACCTGCATAATATTTTAAACCGTGGACAAGTCTCTTTGTCTGTTTATAGAGAGTTCAAAAAGACAAGGAGGGGAGAAAGGCTTGGCTGTTAGCTAGAAATCAGGAGAAAAAAAGTTTTCTCTGTCCCCCCGATCCGTGCTGTGCAGTGATCATTTCTGAGAGCAGTGTTTTAACGGGACAGAGGCAAAGATGAAGCTGAGGAAAGGAGTAGTCAGAGTTAACTTGGGCTTCCTTTTAACAACGTTGGCATTAGCCATATGATTCAATTTGAACAATTCGGTTGACGGCAAATATGCTCAACCAGGGTACAATGACGTGAGGAAACCAGAGAGTAATTTGATAACGTATATGGACATTCATCGACGTTCCTTATAACGGGGAAAACTTCCAAGCACATATATTATTAAAGGGTAATTAAAAGCCTCGGTGACGTTAACTTAACTTTTCTGCTCGCACTTAAACGTTGACACCGAGTCACATTTCGATCTTCCCATTAGTAAGTGTGCCGCTTTTCGTCCAAAAAGCACATATTTAGGGAGACAAAATGTCGACACCGAAATAACACCGACTCGCATGCAACACATCAGTGAATGGTACCGGCGCCGCTACGCTTGTTGTTTTGAACTCAGGCGAGGCTGAAGTTTCCTAGTTAGTTGTCCGTCCTAGCAACAGTAACAATGGGAGGCGGGGCTTGGGATCGGTCAATTTTGCAGGGCGGAGCCATCTTGCTTTTCTTCTTCTTCTTGGGCAAAACAGTACCGCAGTGCATTGTGGTATACGGGAGTACAATATAGTGTGCATCGCTTGCCCACTTAATTTTGCTGTGCATTGTGGGTATTTTATAGTCCACTATATAGTGGATGAAATTAACCACGAAAAATTCGAACAACACTACAAAATGGCGAACACACTATATAGTGCACTATATCCGTGATAGGGGGCGATTTCGAACACAGCTAATGTTTGCCAGCATTTGATTACCCTTGTTGGTACTTTCATTTCATAATGCAGCAAAAATGCAAAATGCCACAAAGTTTCCATATTAATACAAGAAGTAGATTAATACTGGTGTCAAAATGAGAAGGAAACTGACAGCTTATTTGTTTAACTAAGCATTTTTAGGGGCTCTGAGTCTTCAAAATTCTGGGCTTTACCTTTACATGGGCCTGGTGAATAATGATCAAACATTAGTGATGATGGGTCAACAGATGAATGACTGGGCTACTGTTTGCGCATGTGATTTTCTTAGATGTAGTTATATCTTTCCCAATTCCTGTGATTCAATTTACATAATCATTTTAGGCTGTTGTATCACTTTTACTGTGACTTATTGCACATATATAGCCATGTTTTTTTAAATTATTGGTATATGGCTATATAGCTATGAAGTTATGGGCTCATATTTATAGAATCCTAACATTATCCTCTTCCACAATTATATGTACACTTAGTCACCTATCTTGTGTGATTTTTGGACTTGGTTGTCAATTCAGAATGTTGATCCGAAGCATATTACTGTGAATATAAACTGACCACATTGTATACTATTGCTGTCAATGTGCATCTACTATTGTGCTGAGAGTAGAGAATATTAGAAATTTTGCTGTGAGTCTTCTGTACTTAAGGTAACTTTGACCACAAGTTTAAAAAAAGGAGTCCGCAACAGAAACTGGATAGGGAAAAATGATGACCAGCACAAGTATATGAGTAAGACCTTGTTTGTTTTGTCGTATCCATAGCAGTTTTATTTAATTTTATTTCATTGTGGAAAGTTCAGTCTGGGTTGCCTTCTTTTGGGATTTTTCCTTTTTTTTTTTTTTTTTTCCTACTGGCATGTGCAACTGCAAACCTACATGAAATTCACCTCACTATGTTTACATTCTAACGCTCATAGAATTAGCTTCTAGGATTCTCTTTCACTCAATGAAGCATTCTTTAACATAAAAACACTTTGTTTGCCTGCCAGTCAATCCACGGCCTACAAACAGTTGGTTCTGGTTTTCTGCATTTGAAGAGAATGTTGCTGGTTTGCCTTGCATTATGATAAGAGTATTTTTGGAATTTCCTGTCTGAAATCATTCATATTTGTTTTGCGCTTCAACTTCTTTTTCTCCATTCTGCTTTGGAATATTATCTTCAAGCTGACGTGTTATGTGACATGGCTCCTGTTACTGTTTATGAAGAGCTTCTTAAAACGAGAGGGGGCTTCATCTTCTGGCTTGAGCATACTGCTTTAGCTTTCCCTCTTTGCTGTAGCATTGAGTGGCATTATGGAGATCTTCCATTCCAACAACTACCAGCAGCCTCATATGCCTCCATTGAGAAGTGCAATATATGGCTCGAGCTCCAGTCTTCTGAAAACTTGATTCAGTGTTTAAAAATTTGGAAAGTGGCTGTGTGTTTCATGTGCTTTCAGTTGCAGGGAACTCGGCTTCAATAGGCTACTGAGTGCGGGAAACATGAAACTGAGATGGTGTTAGTTTCGTCAGGCTGCTAGGATCATCTTCTGTCTAATTGAATTGAATGCGTTTTTGCGAAAACCTACTAGTTACTGAATACATTTATCAAAAAACTCTGGTTTGTTTGAGGTGACTCATTAGAGTTGATTTGCATTTATTATGTTTTGAACCCCGTCTCTGCTGTGGTACATTTAGCGGAAGTTGTTGCGTATTTTGTATTTTGATGCACTCCTTGGTCCAAAGAACTCTTCACTGTCAGTGCTAAATTAGCTTGCTGTTGCTATAGGCAGGGAGGGTTTGGCTGTGGTAACCCTTAATGTCTGATTCAGGTAGTTGTTACTGCTCTATCCAGTCAGTCATGTATGAGTTGCATGCATCTGGAGCCATGACTGCATATGTTTCATCAGACTATGCTATTACCTATTTTAGAAGTGGCCAGCTGCTGGTGTCTTGAAGGACATGCTTGGTGCCGCTTATCCTAAATAAACTAGTGTTTCCCTGGAAAAGTCAACCAAATGAAACTAAAACCTCCTGCACTGGAGAACTACTGTATATTTATTTTTAGACTAACTCTTGTTGTTTGTTGCATTTTGCGGAATGATAATTGGGTCTTTCCTGGGAAATTGCGATGTGTCTTTGTTTTCATATGCTTTTCTCTTTCTCTGTATGACCTTAGCAGTTACAGAGCTCTAAGTATTGTTTTCCTACTCCCTTAGATTTGTAATGTAAAGGAAGAAAATGTAACGTCAAAGCAGTTTTACCAGTACACTGGCCGTTCTGCGCACATGAAGACCTTAATTGTAATATTCCCCTGTTCTAAAACAAAAAAGTATTTTCTTTTATTTTTCTGGTAGTACTGCCTCTGATTTTCATTGTTTTATATTCCATATTTCTGTGGGTTTGCAATCTTTTTCTACGAGGTTTTTGGCTAATGATTGGTTAATTATCACATAAAATCTGTGAAACCATAACACTGGTGTTTGAGGTGCTTGAGGGGGATTTTCTCTCCTTGGATCATGAAGCCTCAATATGAAAATACCAGTCAGTCAGAATATAATGCTAATATCTACGGTATCCTTCACTGCACACAGAAATGGGTCTGCACCAATAAAAATGCACACTTAGACAGTAATAACATCAGAAAAACCCCGAAAGAGCATTATCCCTTTTAAATAGCAGTTTAACAGATGTTCTATCCCGGAGGTCCTCGTGATGATGGCGCAGTGCGTGTTTCTGTGCGGGTTGCTGAATGGTCTAGAAGGCTTTGGATTTTCATTGAGGATATTAGAGTTCAACATATGCCTGAGATCACGTCAAGATAGCCAGCTGCACACAAAGTCCTTCTTTGTATCCCCCCCTAAACAACTTTATCGTGGTAGAAGGTTAAATTTTGATATTGTAAACTTGTTTATGATCACTTAAGATTTTACGTATTAAATTTTTTAATTTCCTTTTATATGCTAATGAAATATTTTCTGTTAAATTCCACTAAAACTTCAGTGCCGTAGGCTGAGGTAATGAAGTGTGAGTTAAATTGGTTTCTGGTACTTGCAGGACCAGACGGGACAATACCCTGTGGCGAGGGCTTTACCTCATGAGGGAGCCACTTTGTCCCACATATTTACATGAGGACGGCCGTGGATGTGCTGAGCGTGAGAATGTTTGCCTTCTCGAGGGCCGCCCGTGCACATGCTCTCAGCCCCCATTCACGGACGCCGCGGTATGGTTTCCATAGGAACCCCCTTTGCTTATTCACGGCGATAAAAGGAGTCTGGGAAGAACAGGGACATAAATTGTGTCTCATTTGCTGGTGTTGGGGAGGCCTGTGGAAAGGAGTTGCGCTCTAAAGGAGTTGAGCTCTGCCACATTGATGCTCCCCTCATACCAATATTTCCAGCTTGTTGTTTTGGACTTATTTTAGCCTACATTAGCCAATTCTTTTTCATGCGGGAAGATGTTTATATTAACAAGGACTCCTGTGTCCTGCCATCCCTTCTAGAGCTTTAGGAGGTTATTTTTGTCCTCTCGTTTTAGGTTGACCCAGATCTGTGATTTGTTAAAGAAATGTGATATGTTAACGAAATGGGCCGGTCGCTGCGGACTATTAAAAATTAGCATTGTTTATGTGGGTGAAGTGATTGTGGTGGGCAGAATGCGCGGCTGAAGTGGGCCTCCATATGTGGAGGTTTTCCATTGTTGGGCGTCTGAAAAGCGTGGCTGAAAGCTGCCATTGTTGGTGCTGGGAAATCAAAGCGGTGCTGTCTTTCTCAGGGTGAGGCGTGAGGCCTGGGACATGGGGCGCGCGGGGGCGGGAAGGGGTGTGGGGGGGGGGGGGGGGGTGGGCAGGGTGCCGCACGACCAAGTGTTAACCAGCACCGGCGAGGGTCCTGGGAAGCCGAGCGGAATGCAGATGAACTCGAACGCGCCGGGCTCCTCTGAGGGGGAGGGAGATGGATCGTTCCAGTCTGTCAGTCGTGCTCCGCTGAGAGAGAAGTTAATTAGAAAAAGAGCAGGGAGCTCGGCTTGACTACGTCTGTGTGTTTGACGGCCTGAGAAAAACTGTGGCGGCTCTACTCTCCATTTCATTTAAGCATTTATTTAAGTTGCAGAAAATCTTTTCATTTCGTCGACAATTGTGTGTTGTGTGTAAAATTCATACCATAGCTTATTAGTTCATAATTCTTTAGTGATGGTTATGATGCACGTATGTGTTTTTCATCTTGTCCAATCGGAAGTGGTGATCAGTTACACTTGTTAAAGCCCTGTCTCATTGTGCATCATAATCGGCTTTGGCGTTTTATCTTTCCTCCTTCACACCTAGCACGCATCTCTGAGGCGCACAAAGATGCCTCTGTGAGCATGCCCAGTGCGGCGGTGCAGCCTGGTCCCGCACGCCCGGCTGGAACGAGCCGCGCTCTCTCAAGAATGGGCGCTATTGTTGTCAGAACAAGGGGACGGTTCGCATTTCAAACCGAGAAGTGGTTACAGAGCTGCATTTGTTGGCACTTCCACTGGACCTTATCACAAAGCGAAAACAAATCTATATGCTCGTTTTTCAGGCCCAACAGGGACGGATCAGAGCTTATGAAAATTTCAACGCTCAAAGTAGGCTGCGGCCCAACTGAGACGTTCTATCACTTCGCAGTTTTCTTATAACTAGCTTTCAGGGAGCTCATTTGCATAAAAACAACAGTAAAAAAGTAAACAAAAATATGCAGAAAGCAAGAGATGAGAACAGGCAATATGCAAAGGAAAGATTAGCAAATGATTTGTTTTTACAAATCTTACACAGTTTACAAGTTGGTGTGAGATGTTCCCATTACTTCAATAGTGTTTAGTTTAGGGAGTTGTAAAGGAGGCTAATTTCTCCATATCAAAATCATAAGATCGGTGGTTTAATGTATTTGTAATTTCCTGTCATATTGTTCGTCAAAATTGCAGTAAGTAAATGAACTCTTCTGAGGACGCATAAGTGAACTTTTCCTTGTTTTAGTTGGATGTGACAAGCTAATTGAGAAGCTGATGATGACGCTAATTTCCTGCTCAGTCTCGCACAGTTATTATTGTACAACACCTGCAATGTCAGCCTGTTGTCAGTTAGATGAAGACTTTTGGATCAAGGTTTTTGGTCATACTATCCTTCTCCTTTCAGTGCTTGTAATACAAAACATTAGATTGGCTCTTGAACTATTACATTTATAGCAAAAATATACTTTGTTAAAAATGTGACTTATGATGGCTTGCCTGCTGGATGCACTAGCTCTCCTTGCACTTACTTAAACAATAGAAATAAGTCTGCAAATGAAAACGATGCTGTTTTTATTAAGTTTTTGTTTTCCCAAATGTTCATAATGATTAATAGATGAGGCACAGGCTAACTATGGAACATTTGAATATAATGTAGATTTTCCTCACATGAGGAATGGTAGGTACTAGTATGTTTCTCCCCTGATTTTCAGTCCTACCTCCGTCCCCACACAGTCGGACAACAATAAGTGTGAGCTGCTGCAAGTGGCCTTCTGCTATCTCAAGTTGACTGAACTGACATCACCAGATAAAGTGGGACCACTGAACAATGCAGGCTGCTCCCACACGATCCTTCTGCTCCATT
The DNA here is from genome assembly GCA_029692085.1 of Gymnothorax javanicus. Classification (NCBI taxonomy): domain Eukaryota; kingdom Metazoa; phylum Chordata; class Actinopteri; order Anguilliformes; family Muraenidae; genus Gymnothorax; species Gymnothorax javanicus. The sequence continues at coordinate 21,134,165 of CM056209.1, forward strand.
GTGTTGCTGTGTATCAGTTTACTAAAGCCGTGAGCAGGATAAGGGGTAATATCTGCTAAATCCAATATGCAGAGGGGAAAAAAAGAAAAGATGGTGATATGATACTTGCAGCCTCTGCTTTTTCCTTGAAGTGATATTTTCAGTGGCTGGGAAGAACCTCACTGGTTGTTTTTGACGTTGTGGTTTAAATGTGCTGCATGAGGTGGCGTTCCTGAGGGTTGGACTGAGATGTTAGAAGGTGCAGAACTGGCCAGCTTACCCTTCCACTTCAGATACTCCTCTGCGGTGTCTGCCTATGGGGGTCTGCACTCTCCTGAATTGACCATGTATATAATAAGTTGCAGGAGGATGAAAGCAATTTTAACAGGATGTGTGTGCAAATACGACAGGCTGTTCTAAGTTTGAAGAAAAATGGAAATGTTCGGGATAAAGGCGGTTTTGAAAAAAATGTTCTAAGTGTCATTTTTCAGCCAGTGTGCGTGAGGAGGGCCCTAGTTTCAAGGATGCGATGACGCGAAGTGAGCGTCACCTTCGGGAACGTTTCCCGTTATTCTCGGTTTCTGCCGTTCACTTTTGGCTCTGAGGTTTTGGACCTTATGCTTGCACATGTGGTGGAGGCGTGTCTTGTGGTTTTTCTCTGCGCACATTGGTTGCAGGCGGGGTCTACATCATGGTAGGGGGAGGATGGAAAGTTTCCATTGGCTGAACACCTGGGTCACACCTGCAGTTTTGCTGGTCACTTCCTGTCACTATTTTAGTTTGGTGAACTGTGAAGAGGAACTGGTTCTCGAAGCTTTTTCGTTTGTTGTTTTTCTGTGGACGGACCAGGGATGCAGTCAGAATATTTTTATTTCTTCCCTCCCCTCTTTCTTCTTATGCATGTGTGATTGTGTTTCTGTTGGTTATTGTCGTAATCTCTGTCTGCAGACTTGGAATAAGCATTTAATTTCATGAACCGATAAATTTCCTTTGAGATCACAATCCTGTTTTGCCGCTATGGAAGCTGAACCGAGCGGTTTAGCCATTTGTTTATGCTGGACTCCCGGATGGTTCCGCACTTTGGACCTTTCTAATCTGTGTTTAATCTGAGTTTGAAAGTTTGAATGGTCAGTTCTTCTGTTTATGTATGCATTTGCATCTGCAGACTGTAGTTTCACGTGTAATAAGCCTCGCCTGCTCTAAATGGACTAGGACAGCCCGTGCTCTCCACAAGAATGGAGTCCTCAAGACGTGTTCTACAACTCACTGTTTGTTTTCATGTACATTGGAGTGTGTTACAATGAGCTAACTGTTTTCCGAGCCCTTGTCATGACACCAGATTTGAAAATGGGCCAGGCCTTTAGACCACGTTCCTGTGTTGTAACAGCAGTGCGCTTGTAGTTTGACCTTCCAGACACACGCACACACACACACACACACGCACACAGACACATGCGCGTACGTTCACTCCCACAATCGACCATGTTATCTGTCAGACACTCTGATTTGTCTGCATTCCGAGGTAACATGCTGTCTGCTGATTTTATTTTCATTGTAGAAGATGGTGGTGCATCAAGGGGAGACAAGTTGAACTGGGCGAACTGGTTGGGTGACATAACAGCCCAGTGAAGCACACTAGTTCTAATAGTGCGGGCTCTGTCGCATTTGCCCCTTTCCAGCTTTGGGAGTGAGGGTCAAGACCCTGTGCTCATTCCCTATTTCTCTGTTGTGCTCCCCTACCCCCCGCCTTTTGTACCAAACTCTGAACGTGCACCAGCTTTAAGTAAAGGCTAGAGCAAGTTTTCTATAAAACTGGTTCCCAAATTCTCATAGGTATGTAAATGGCCCTTGGCCCCACCTCTCCGATGAGGGCTATGGCAGTACCCATTCTGACAGTGCCCTCTGCGGGGCAAGGAGGCACGTTTCAAACGGGTCTTAATTACACAAAGACTTCATATATAGGCCACCATGTTGCATAATTACTGCTGCTTGATTTGTGGATGTTGAAGTTGACTTATTATTTTACCATGATGTTTCCGGTCCCTTTATTTTGAAACAAGAAGTGGGGCTTGAAAGCTGTCTAACGACAGGCAATGATTAACTGTTAGCCTGTATATTTGCTAGTAATAATTCTTCTCGAGTTCGTTGCTCTGTAATAAGCCAACCCTCAAACTGCTAAGCCCCTGCTAAACCCCTGCTACTTATTGCCTAGTTGACATGCAAGTTTGTTGGTCTTGCTGGCCAGTGTTGCCTCCTGTATGACAGCCACCAGCTAGAAAGCTAGAAAGCACTGTAAAACAGGAGACGTGGCAGGTCGTTACTTTAGTCGGCGTTTGATGTGGCCAGTGTGGCCCCTTCTGATGTGCAGAACAGCAGTTTTTCCACCCTCCTCACTTCCTTTTGCTTCCTCTCTTCACAGGCCCGCAGAAATGGGGAAAGGCTGCATCACAGCAACCAAGTACTTCCTGTTCCTCTTCAACCTCCTGTTCTTTGTAAGTCTCCCGAGACGCTTTGCAGAATTTTGTATGCTGCTGGAAGAACATAAACACTGAGGGGGAAAGGCTCAATTTTAAAGCGCTGTACACCGTTTTTCAGCTTTTGGGGTACACATGTGTAACAGGCTATGAGAAGTGACAGCAGCAAGCAGCCTCTACTCTAGGGCATTTGCTGCTAGCAGCCTGCCTCAAGTCTGACTGTCTAACACAGGGATACTCACTCTTTTCCAGAATGAGCCACAGTGAGTGGAAGCTTTCACTCTATTCAACCTGTCGCACACCTGATTCTACTAATCAACCCTTAAAGCTTTTGCCATAGACCCTTGATAAGTAGAATCAGGTGTGTAACTGCATGGTTAGAATGAAAGCCTGCACCCACTGCGGCTCATTCTGGAAAAGAGTGAGTATCCCTGGTCTAACAATTACAGACAAGGAGATTCAAGAAAAAGGTACAATCTGCTTATTTTTACATTTCAAAGTTATGATTTTGATCAAAATGTAGTTCTCAAAAAGTGCTTTCTAACCATATAATTTTCATGAAAAAATATTAAAGTTCAGCAGAATAGAGGCCTGTTGTTCTGCTGACCCATCCTGCTAGCAGCCTGCCTCAAGCCTCAGACTGCCTAACAATTACAGGGAAGGAGATTCAAAGAAAAAGGCTACAAAAATGCTGTATTTAACTTTTCAAAGTCAGAATCTTAATAAAAGTGTAGTTCTCAAAATGTGCTTTCAGAATATATAACTTTCATAGAAGAAAACCTACTTTTAGATATGAAGAAAGTCATCTGCAGCTCAGTAGGGCAAAATGACCTTCTCCAGCCGACTGGCAATTACACACTGTGATATGCCTAAAGGTGCCTGGTTTACTCAGAAAATATGCATCTTTATCAATGAATTGTATACAAAGTTAGTTTAAACAAAGTGCTTCCAGATTATCAACTCCATGTGTCTATCTATAATCTGGTTGTCAAGGTGATGGCCAACAGACCCAAGGGGTCTGGACCTCATGTGAAATGGAGAAACAGACATCCTGATTACAAATTGTTATAAATTGCTAAATTCACACCAATTGATGGCAAATTTGATATGGCTGTTTTACGTATCTTCTTATCTGTCAGAAAATGTTAAGATAATTCGTGTCTGACATCTTAGAGCCATGATTGGGAGGAGAATGTGTGGAAAGTTTGAACCTCTTGTTACAGCGGAGAATGCTAAAATAACAGTTTTTGGGAAAAAAAATGCCTTAAAATATGCAACCCCAATTCTGAAATAGTTGGGACGAAGGGTAAATTGTCAATAAAATCAAAATGCAATGACTTTCAGATCACATGAGCCAATATGTTATTTACAATACAACATGGATTACATTTCAAATGTTGAAAATGAGACGTTTTACATTTTTATCCACAAAATGAGCTCAATTCAAATTTTCTGGCTGCAACAGGTCTCAAAAACGTTGGGACACAGGCAAAAAAAGGGCTGAAAAAGCAATTAATATATAAGAGAATCAGCTGAAAGAACATTTAGCAAGTGATTACATTAACTGGCATCAGGTGTGTAACATGATTGGCTATAAAAGGGATGTCTTAGAGAGGCTGAGTCTCTCAGAAGTAAAGATGGCCAGAGGCTCTCCAACCCGTGAAGGCTTGCGTAAAAAAAATTGTGGAATTCTTTAAAAACAATGTTCCTCAACATCAAATTGCAAAGGCTTTGAAGGTCTCATCATCGACAGTGCATAACATCATCAAAAGATTCAGAGAAACTGGAAAAATCTCTGTGCGTAAGGGACAAGGCTGAAGACCTTTACTGGATGCCCGTGATCTTCGGGCCCTCAGACGCCACTGCATCACTCAGCGGCATGATTCTGTCATTGACATTACTCAATGGGCCCAAGAATACTTCAAGAAACCACTGTCTGTAAACACAGTCCGCTGTGCCATCCACAGATGCCACCTAAAACTCTTATCATGCAAAAAGGAAGCCATTGTTGAGCATGATCCAGAAGCGCCACTGTGTTCTGTGGGCCAAGGCTCATTTAAAATGGACTGTAGCAAAGTGGCAAAGTGTCCTGTGGTCAGACGAGTCCAAATTTGACATTCTTGTTGGAAATCATGGGCAGGGTGTCCTCCGGGCTAAAGACGAGAAAGACCACACCTCCTGTTATCAGTGTTCAGTTCAAAAGCCAGCATCTCTGATGGTATGGGGATGCAATAGTGCATATGGCGTGGGACACTTACATGTTTTAAAAAGCACCATCAATGCTGAAAGGTATATAAAGGTTTTAAAGCAACATATGCTCCCCTCCAGATGACATCTATTGCAGGGAAGGCCTTGTGTATTTCAGCCGGACAATGCAAAACCACATTCTGCAGCCATTACAACAGCATGGCTTCGTAGTAGAAGTGTCCGTGTGCTGAACTGGCCTGCCTGCAGTCCTGATCTTTCCCCTATTGAGAACATTTGGCGCATAATTAAACGAAAATTCCGTCAGAGGAGACCCAAAACACTCCAGCAGCTGGAAGCCTGTATTAAACAAGAGTGGGATCAAATTCCAATGGCTAAACCCAAGAAACTTGTCTCCTCAATGCCCAGACGCCTCCACTCTGTATTAAAAAAGAAGAGGGGATGCTACACCATGGTAAACAGGCCCCTGTCCCAACTTTTTTGAGACCTGTAGCAGCCATCAAATTTGAAATGAGCTCATTTTGTGGATAAAACTGTAAAATTTCTCATTTTCAACATTTGCTATGTTATCTCTGTTCTATTGTGAATAAAATACTGACTGGTGTGATTTGAAAGTCATTGCATTTTGATTTTATTCACAATTTACACTTTCTCCCAACTATTTCGGAATTGGGGTTGTAAAAAATTATTTTAAAAAGCAGAAATATTTGCGCATATACATTTAGTTTAGATTATATGCATCAAATAGATAATTGATTGATTACTGTGTGATAATAACTTTAGGAGTAATTCAGTTTTAAAAGCTGAGAGGTCCTGCTTGTAGTGCTTGATACCCATAAGCTGAAAAACGGAGTGCAGTTTCTCTTCAGTTTACTCAGTATGGTTGTAAATATCATCAAATGAAATGGTAGACCTTCAGCCCTTTAGAATATTGACACTGTCTGAATATTTACGGACAAAAATTTGGTATGTCTGCATTGCTGTTAAATTTGACTGACTGAATAAAGAGTTACTCATGGAGATATTCAAATGCTCAGAATAATTATTCAAACGTAGTTTCCCAGCTCTTTGGTCATGTAGAATGTTTGTGAAAGAAAAGTTTGTCTATTTATTGGTCTTTGCGACTGAGAGCTGGGCAGCCATTTTGTTAAAGATAGTTTTACATGGCACAGGAGGCCCCAAAGTCAGGTCAATGGCCTTTTTATGTATTAATAGCTGGCTGGTGCCAGCCAACCTTTCCTCCCAGCACCACCGACTCTGTCAAAAACACTTTGTCGTGGTGAAACGGCAGAGACTCCCTTCCAGGTATTTGTCTGTTACAAAATAGTGAGTCATCCAGCGGGAGAAAGCTTCTTTAATGCTTAATATTGAGCTTGCTGATTATATGTTTTTGGTTTTGGGGCTACTTTAATGGCTGAAAGGTCTCCATCAAACCCAACATGATAATTAAGATCACACAGGGAAGCATTTTCTGAAATGTTTAGACCTCCCACTACCACCCTCTAAGATCCAGCCCCTTAATTATACAGGTGATGCCACAGTAACTGCCGTTTGCTCTGTCCTCTGGGAAAAGGGCAACCACAGTTCTCGCCAACCCAGTAGAGTTCCCCTTTAGATCTGCTCTTTAACTGTTCGTTAGTCCCAGACTGTCCCCTCAGGCCTAAACCACATCACATGGAGCAGTGACACCACCCCCTCCCACCCACTATAAATACCCCTCCATTATAGGATGTCACTGGGTGTTTCTGTGGAAGTGTCACAATTAGTCAAATCTCAGGGTGATTGCTTGACACAAGCTTAGTTAAAAAAGCATGACAGCGACATTCATTGTAAATGATACTGTAGTCACAAGAAGGAGGTCAAAGCAGAAAGCTTGTATTCCACTGGATGCCGATTAAGGCTATCAGTTTGCACAGCATGATGCAACACTTGCTGTGCTAACGGGGTCAGTGTTACAGCTGCGTTATCTACAGGGCTGTAACTGTGCGAAATTGGCTTGTGGAGCCATGCACACACGGTTTCTAATACCAGGCTGTGTCCTGTCTTTGTAATACAAAATATTTTTCGAGCCAGTGCTTCAGTAACATTTTCTATGCGCTTTCAATAACCTCAAGCTCCTATTGACTAATTTGCACTGACATTTATTGAATGACATGCAGTCATGGCTGTTGGTACATATGAGGGGGTCACTCGGTCATCATCCGCAGAAAGGCTGATCCAGGACCAGCTGACCATGTTGGTGATAATGGCTGCTGGCCTGTTTCTCCTTGCATTGCCTCTTTTTTGGGCCTCTTAAGCGGTCCAAATCCGCCGCTCGCTCTTCTCTCTCCATGCAGAGACTAGGCCTGATCAATCCCAGATGTCTTTGAGAGCTGGAGCGCTATAGTTCGAGACAGGCCAGAGCTTCCTGCGGGCCAAGATTCTTTCCCTGTCTGTCGCTCCCTGTCTCTCTTGCTATTTTGTGAGCTCTTATGGGCTTTATTACCCTGACAGGAGTTGTTTCCAAACCATTTTTAGAACACGAGTGCAGAAGTGCACTCTTCCCTCTCCTCCCTCCTCCTGAGTATGTACATACTTTTAAGTGGATTCATACCTCTCTTTTGTCTGCATCCTGAATGTTCATGCAAACACATGGTCACCATCATCTCCTCACAAGAGCTGTGTATCCTCAGGAAGTCTCTGCTTGTTAAACGAATGTTCTGTCTTCCTTCCTGTTTTGTTTCTTGTTCCCAAAAAAAAAAAAAAAAATTTGCTCATCTTTCCTTTAGATTTTTGGGGCCCTGATTTTGGGGTTTGGACTATGGATTCTCCTGGACAACCAGAGCTTCATAGCGGTTCTACGTAAGTGCACCAAACACCTTGTTCTTCTCGCCTCTACTTTTACTTAAGATTTTAGTCTGCTTGATAAGTATGAATATTCAACCCCAACTTAAAAAAATGTTGGGACGGTGGAGGAAAATGCTCAAGAAAACAGAAAGCAGTGATTTCTAAATTTACTTTGACTCGTATTTCATTGCTGACTGTACGCAGACAAGATATTAAATGTTTTGTGTGCTCAACTTCATTTTATTTGTGAATGTCCATCCATTCATGTCACTCTGCCCTGCAACAAGTTCCATGGAAGTTTGGATGGGGGCAGTTTAGGACTAATAAGGGGAAAAAATAATTATGTGTTTTGAAACAACTGATGTCAGCAGGTGTTTGTATTCATGCTTTAGAACAAAAGCAGCATTTATTTAAGGTCTAATCTTTCTGGGGCAAAGATGAGTTGAGGAAATGTTTATGTTTCACTTTAGATTTCTTTTCTGATTTTTCTTTGTTTTGTTGTATTTTTTCGAAGTTGTGCAGGTCAAGGATAATTTGCAAATCGCTGCTTTCAGTTTAATTTTTGTTTAACATACTGTCCCAACTTTGTCTGATTTGGAGTAGTTGTTCATAAATGAAAATACCAATATTTAATTAAACAAGTTTGGTTTATTTCACTGGCCTGATTCCTCTGAGGTTAAAAATCTAAAAAACCCGGAACACTGTTGCCTGTGAAACTAAAACCATGAAACTCGACCTCTGTTGAATCGGAGCCATTATCATAAAGACTACTTGACACGAATGTCTGTATGACCATTAGTTATGAGATAAAATGACTGTATTACGGTACAGTTTCCTCTCAATCCAAATAAGAGCAGACACTGTTCAATGCTTGGTATAGTTTACAGCAGAAATAAGCAAGTTGTTTACATCTTGACAGACAATATCACAGAGATTCGCAATAATATCCTGGCAGCTTGGTAGGTGGATTGGTGATGTCACAGTTATTGAAGTTGACACGGCTCTGGAATAACCTGTGTGGGTGTGACTGGGTGTGGCTATAGCTGTTGAGCGCTTTATGGTAATGTGGGGGGTTGTATCAAGTGTTCAGATAATAACTGCGCCAGCTCCAAGCATTTTAGGCACATGTAAACCTAGGTCTCAGAAAATGTGCGGCACTTGCAGTAGTCGAAAATGCGGTATAGGATATGCCTTTATTTGCCACAGGAAGTCATATTTATTTATGAATAGCAGCAACCTATGAAACTTATGTAGCTGAAGTGAAATCTGTTATTTTTAAATATGTAACTTTTTTTGGGTCCCATTAGAATTGTTGGTTTCATTGCTCTATTTTGGGACAGTGAGGGGGTGAATTTGAGTGCATTTGCTTGTGAATGGTATGTGGTCTGAACAGGTGCAGTATTTTAGACATTGTGTTTTGGGCTGTAGACCAGTCTTGTTTGATGTGGCATTTGACCTTCACTTGTCTGTTTGACTGTGAGGTACTGAAGGCAGAGACTTCTTAATCTTCTGATCGAGAACTGTCATTAAATGGCTCCAGCTCATCTTTTGCTTTTGTGATGTCACAGGGCCAGGCCCGTGCCCTTGTAATTTTTTATTTTTTTCCAGTTTTTAATATGTCCAGAGGACCTGGCCAACTAGTGTGGCTTTTGCCATGTTGTTCAGCACACCCTAGCTCCTGGGGTTAAGAAGTTATCAGCATAACACTCTCCATCATCAAAACCCAACATTTTCCCCTCCCTGTTTACACATGTGCAGTATGCATGGGACCTCCAAGCCTATCGTTGCTTTGCCCAGCTGAGCCAGCCCTGTAACCCATTACATTGAAGACATTGAGCTTTGAGTTGCAGACCTGGCCTGAGGCCCTGGAGACCTCAGTCCTGCCAGGGAAACCTTGTATCGGTTACACCAAGCAAGCCTCTCCCGCTTGGCACAGTGTCTGTATTTATACCTGGCTCTTGTTTCCATACAAACCAGAACAAACTCGCCCTGGTGGCCGAGCCAAACCGAACAAAGACGTAAGGGACGCATGGTGGCAAACCTACTCTTCCCACTGATTATCATAATGGTTTCAATGTGTACCGTGGAGACAGCTGCCTAACCACACTGCACAGACCCTGAGCTCCTCTGCGCTCTGCTCGGAGATGAAGGATAGATTTAATAATGCATTCATTTTTCAACCTTCACGAATGTTGGAAGATTCCCCTGCAGTAAGCTGCCATCCATTTTATTTTTTTTAAAGCAGTTCATTCTGCTCTGGCAGCGTTCGCTTTCCCTGCTTGCACAAAGCCAGTTGATTAAGACCAGTTTTTCCTGGAATTTGCCTCCAGTCCTGGTCGATTTTTGAGTTTTGGGGGGTTTACGTACATTTCTTAGTTTAAATTGCCTGTATAAATTTTACTGTAGGAGTTTTGGGAGAAGCACAAGGTGTTTGGCAAAAGTAGTCCCGAAGTTTAATATGGTATCAATCAACTGCTCTTCTATTTCAGCTGTGATACACGGTAGTTGGCTTGTATTAATGCCCAGGGGTTACTGTATAGTGAAGCTTTCAGAATGTCCTGGCCATACTGAACCAGCTGTTCACTCCTTCATTAGAGAGCAGCCTTTCAGTGGGCTGATCTAATCCCTGTGGGGGAGTATTTTTGTGAACATTTAGTGTCGAATGAAGCACCACTTGCAGGATAGTGGCTTAATCAAGCGGTTGCTTGTTTCTGTTGAGGTCAGATGTTCCCCATTCATAGTACTGTGCCACAGTTGTTTGTGTGTCTTCGTACCGTTTCAGGCCTCTTGTGTACCGATTCTAGCTACTTCCCATTTGGTTTTCCCATTTAAACCTTTGAAAAGAAGGACCACTTTGTAAGTTCACAGCTGTTGGGACTTTTGGAGGGAACTTCAGAGTGCTATGGTTTTATTCGCATTATCATTTTCACATTGGACATGTACTGTATTCTACCACAACAGCAACTATGAGTGTAGCTGCCATGGCAACCACATCCACAGTTCTGTAACCACTCTCGGTGGAGGCATTTCTTGCGGGTTTCGGTGGTATATTGCTGGAAAAGCAGAGAAACTTTCACTCTGTATTGAGCCTTCAGTGAATTTCTGCTCTCTTGACTTCACCAACTTTCTTTCTTTCTTTCTGTGTCTCTCTTTCTTTCTTTCTCTCTTTCTTGTGAGGAGAGAAGCCACAGTACACTGAAAAATATGTCAACCTTATCTCGTATTTTAATCTTGTATTAAGACTTGAAACACTTATTTCTATTACCTTTTTTTTTCTCAGGAAGACAAAAATTTGCCAGTGGGGTGAGATAGTTTGGACTTATTTCAAGATTTGCCAATGGGATAAGATAATTTCACTTGTCAAGCACATGGTAACTCAATAAGCTCATATTTTCTACTTGAGAGAGAAAAACTAGGAAGTTAGGTCTTACATTAAGACTAAATAACTTGTGAAGACAGCCACTTTTCGCAGTGATAGTGTCACTGCGTCAGCGCATAAATATCATTAGGCGACAGCGCAGCTGAACATGTATCAACATGTTCTGTCATATTAGATGAGAAGTGAAAACACCTCTTAAAATCGTTTCATTCTTACAAGGTGAGGCTCCACACGTCCTGGTTTCCTTTTCTGAGTTATGTAATGGAAATCAATGTTTTTAGTAACTCGACCTTAAAAGCTCTGAGAATGGACAAGTGGCAATTTCAAAATACCCCCAGCATTTGTATGTACTGCCAGCAAAATGTACATCTAGCTCTCTTTTTTGTGAATGCCTTGATTTAACTTAATGACTACCCATGAAAAGCATGTGTGTATGTTGGTGACAGAAGTTGGATGAAATGGCTATAAATGCATAGCGCTGGGGCAAGCCTTTGTTTTTATTTTTTATTTTTAGAAACCTCGTGGCATTTTTGCCTCAGCGCCATGCTTTGAAGCTTGAGTATGTCGTGTTGAATAACAAGCCACGAGGTTCCTTGGTCTTCTCGAAGCACATCCCAATCTATACTTTAACTAAGACCTGCTCCTCCCTAATCTTTAGCTTCTAATTATCCGCCAGCAGCTGAGTGCGTGCATGGCTATTTTCCTCTCCCCGTGGAGTTGATTGGCGTTAAAATGAGCCTATGGTTAAACTGGGTAAAATGCATGTTAGTATCAGTCTTGGGGTTGTTGATTGTACAGCAAGTGTACCACATACACGATTGAACAATTTGCCAAGCATATGTGCTCCGACATGTCTTGGTTCACACGCATGTGGTTGTTAGGGAGCCTGGTTTTTGTGCCACTTCTGCAGAGTAGTGGCGTTTCCGTTTACTGCACCCAGCGAAGCTCTGAACCGAATACCTCCTGAAGATATTACAGTTGGGTTGGGGCCCAGTTACTCAATGCACTGAAATATTTGACCGGGTTATGAGGCCTGTGTTTTGGGCTCGGCCCAATTCTCCTACCCCTCAGGAACGGACCTTGGGTGGGAAGGGCTTACTGACAAAGTGTTGATTATGAGCCAGGAGAGGAAAGGGAAAAACGCAGGACAGATATAGAGAGAAACTGGGGGTGATGTGAGCAAAACGAGGGTTACTTTTTCCCACAAATTTTGAAACCTGTCAATTTGATTAATGTTCCTCAGCTATTGTCCTCCCTCACACGCGCCAGTGTCCATCAGCTAAACCGAACCTCCCAAGACTCCCACCCTTCTTGATCTGAGATGCGCTGCTCGATCTGTTGAATCACTGCTTTGCCCTTAATGTGAATTACAGCCTCTTCACCCTTTGCCAAATGCCGACTCCTGGCTTGTGATCCGAAGTCATCAGTTCAAATCTTAACTGCTTTATAAGGGGTTGAATTTGTCCTTGTCCAGGCTGGCAGTTCATGGCTCGTAACTGTAGATGGGGTGGCTGATCGCAGGTTGTGTGCTCATGGATGTGAGAGGGGGGGTGCGTGAGGTGAGTGGGCCTTTTTTTTTTTTTTTAACCCTTTCCTCTCTGTATGCCATCACAGAGGAGTCCTCCACATCTCTGAAGGTGGCGTCCTACATCCTGATTGGTGTGGGCTCCTTGTCGATGCTCATGGGGTTCCTGGGCTGCATCGGGGCCATCTATGAGATTCGCTGTCTTCTAGGCCTGGTGAGTTCGTCAGAGGCAACGTCCCCTCAACGTTAAAACTACAGTATGTGTATAATGTAATGTGTGCTTAACTTGGGGCACTTAAGCATAATGATTGGCAAACTGCCATTATAGCTTTGAAAGAGTGGCTTCAAAGCCTAGGTACCCTTGATGAAGGTGTTTATGCTCAATGGCTTCAGCAAGTGTCCAGTTGTATAAATGGACTGTTTAAACCAAATTGGGTTGTGTAAGTGAATATGTTAAATGCATAAAATGCAAATGAAATGGATGTTTTTCACCATTAACACTGAAGTGCTATTGCAGCAGCGGGTGTGCAATTGGCACAAATGCAGTTTTTCTGCTGGCCCAATGCGCCATTAGCTATGATGTATATGTTTAACACTAATGCTAATTGCTATCGGCCCAATGTGTCATCCATGTAATCGAAGTGCGTCTTTGCTAATGCCTGATAGCATCGTCATGAAGTGTACATTTAGAGGTAATGTTGTGTACCATGGTTCGTGTTTGTGTGTGCTGTGTATGACTAATGAATGTAGGCTTCACATCCAATGTGTTCAGTATTAGGCTTAATTTTTTTTTTCTTTCGGTAACTTTATCGTATCTGAGGACCCAGTGCATTTTGGGCAGTGAATAATGGTAGCATTTGTTCTTCAGCTGGCTGACACAGTTCAAGAACTTGTGCTGGATCATTATGTTAAAGCCTGTCTGATAGGCATCTTCAGCATTAAAGCCATGTTGTATTATTAAAGTGCATCTTCTGCTGGATAGTCAAGAGTTGGCTCTCGGGGTTAGTGCTGGCTGGGATTAGGGGAAGTGGGGTTTCTGCGGGATTATCCTTGTTGCTGGATCAAGGGACGTCCTCGGGGAGAACAGGAGGGGATCATGGGGAAACTCTAAAGAGTTAAGACTGCAGAGGGTCAGCAGGTCTAAGGACACGCCGTTTGACCCAGTTACTCTGCACCAGCCAGCTGTTCGGCTGGCTTAGTGCCTCTGTGGCATGTGAGTCTGTGGAAAAAGATGGTTTTATGTCATTTTGGAGTTGCAACGACTGGATATTGAGGCTGTGGTGGAGGTTTTGACCGTTTTGATGGTAAGGTGGTGAAGGCCTGCATCTCATGTCCGTATCCCATAATTCTCTCTGTTTCAGTACTTCACCTGTCTCCTGCTGATCCTCATTGCTCAGGTGGTAGCCGGAGCGCTCATTTACTTCCAGCGTGATGTGGTGAGGCATTGCTTTCCATTGCATTCTCTCTCTCTCTTTCATTTGTCATTGCTTCCTGTTTTTTTTTTTACTGGGGATTCTGGTAGAAAATTGGAGCCTCCCTTTTAATGCCAGCCTCTGCAATTTGGAAAGCTGATGGTCATGGTTTTGCATTAAAATGCATTTGAGATTTTAGGCCAAAAACTGTTTGGATTCCCTAAAAGGTTTGCGTGAGCCTTTTTAAATGCAATTTTAAGCTATTATAGACCAGCTTATGTAAAGTAGTACTTGTCCCAGTTGTGGTGTGCTGCTGTTGGATGCGTTTCTCAAAGAAAAAACCTCAGCCAATGCATGGGTCTGCTGGGTTAGAATGCTCTCTCTCTCCCCCTCTGCGCCCCCTGCAGCCTGAAATAGGCACTGCACTCTGCGCCGTGATTGTGGCAGGGTAGTGCTACTTTGCACTGGGTGTATCTCTGCTGTTATTATCGAGAAGGCCTTGGACCTGTAACTTTACAGGAAAGGAGTGGGTCAGTGCGAGAGACGAGGGGGCGCGAGCAGGATCAGAGCACTAGGGTGCTGCCTGCATCCCCTTCATCCTGTCATCCAAGGTCTCAGAGGAGCTCAACTAACAGGAAGCACCTGGTCTGCTTTTGTGATGAATTGAGATGTTGGCCACTCCCCCCACCTACTCCCCTCCTCCTCGCCCACCCCCCCTCCCCCCAAAAAACTATTTGTCAGCTGCCCGGCACATTGCAGATATGGTGTATCTTTTTTCCCTGAATGAGTTCTGGGAAACCCATTACCACCCTCCCTCATGCCCCATTTTTGAGCCTTCAGCTTGGCAGTTGATGCAGAGTAGGCTGGATAGCAGTAGCACTTTTACAAGTAGTATTTCTCCCACAAAAATGATGATGAGCCACAAGGGAGTAGAGGATACTTCAGATGCAGTGGAACGTGGAACGTGCTTTGGGTCATCTTTGGCTGGGTGTCGTTCTACTTGATTTTCCTCATTTTCTGCGGTCACTACAGTCCTTTTCCTCAGGACCTTAATATTGAGGGTGTAATTTTATGTCAAATCCCCTAGGCCTGACATCCACCATCTCAGATGCTGGTGAAACTCAATCCAATGGTGTACAGTGTTGAAAGAAGTATTCTTTAAACATTTTTAGTGGTTCTTGGTTTCATAGCTTATAGTTAATGGATATGGGCCTAGTCGGCCATTACTGTATTGTTGGCAGTTAAATATTCAAATTGTGGGGTTCAGTGCAGTGGCATTATGAGCGGTGTTTGGTTGTTGTTTTGGATTCCTTGTCTCTTAATCAGTAATACTGTCAAAGCTGTTCCAAGTCAGAGTCAAAATTAAATCATTGAGAGTTAAAAAAAAAAAAAAAAAAAAAAAAAAAAAAACCTGCAGTCAAAATGACTGACTTTGCCTATATAAATTAACTTTAATCTATGACACCAAGATACATACTTACAAAAAAATTTATTGAGGGCACTTCTATCATCAGTGTACACCATTGAAGCAGCATTTCAGATAGTGGGTGTCAAACCCTCATTTCTTCAGAGGAATTTACATGGAAAACCCCTCAGACTCTTAACTGCACAAGGCCTCAGCTTGGAGCAGAGGTGTCCTCCAGTCATGTTTTAGTTTGGACACATGAATGCCGGTGGTGTAATTAGTGTTTTCAATATGGCAGGCTTCTGTGTACTTACCACTGTTCACTGTAAGTGCTATGTAAGCTGTCATACCATACTTTGTTATCCAGCAGGGCACAAGACCAGATAAACTAGTTTAGCTACTGCTTTCTTGGGAAACTAGCCCCCAAGCTTTCATATAACATTTATCGAGACATCATAACAACAGCCATTTTACGTCTGCTGGTCATGACCTCCGTAGGCTTTGGTAAATGCAGCTGTGCTTGCCCCTCTGTCTCACCATTATGACTGCTCTTGGCGTCTCCCGTGAAATTTTCTCAAGTGTCCTCCAAAATGAGCACCAAAGCCTGAAAACCCTGACAAACTGTGGCCACTTCCCCATTTCAGCTGAAAAACGAGATGGCCGGCATCGTAAACAGGATCATCGTGGACTACACCGGGCAGAACCGTTCCACAGATGTGGCCTGGGACTACATCCAGAGGACGGTAAGCGACAAGGGTGCCCACAGAAATTTATCTCCGTGTACGCACAATCAACACACTCGCATGTGGCACCAACAATAATGCTAGAATCAAGCCCAGACTGTTTTGATAGTCATCCAGTTTCAACCTGCACATTTTATAATTAAGGTCATTCCATGTCACATCAACCAAGAATTTTCCTTGACCTCTCAGGCCAAATACACTGGAAGTATTTAGCCATTTTTTTTCCCTTGCTTGTGTTTTTTTCGCATGAAAATGTAGTTTTTGTTGTACCAGAGAGTCTCCAGAGGCTGCTGTTATTATGAAACCTCAAGGATTATTTATAACCAGGGTGATTAAACTTATGAACCAAGCAAAGAAAGATGACTCTTGTAGAAATGTGCTATAATGGGAGAGATACTGTCTATGAAGTGGAATTGCGCTATTATGTGTTAAAACCATTTTGTCAATAGCAAGGTTATTATTTTTTCCTTTTCAAACTTCTAACAGGCCATACTTAACAAGCTTAAATATCCAGATAGTTATTTATTAATAAAGTATTATCAGGGCAGTATGGTAGTACTGATAAAGTGACGACAGTATCAAAATATTACGAGCCATACCCCACTTAGCTCAAATATGAATTCTAATATAAATAAACCATTTTAAATCGCCTTATGACATCATTGTGATTCCTCCTTTTGTATTATAGCAGGCCTGTTTGCTAATAGACATAGGATATACCGTAACATAATGCATTTCGGCACAAAACATTTCCTACATCGATGGTTTACAATGGGTGAGTTTCTCTAGCTTACCTTTTTCTTCTGGGAGCTGAGAACGGCAGGAAAGAGAAATGAAGCAAGAAACAGCGTGAGTCTATTGGCTCGGCTCCATAAAAGAACTTGCATTGGCGGCCTGCTTTGGGACCAATTTTTTGTGTGGTGTCACGAAAATAACAGTAAGCTAGATCGTTTTTGAGACTGCATGGCGCTAAAATACAGCCAGAAGCTGAAGGAAAAATGCAAGGAAAGAATATGTTGTGTATATATTTGCTGTTGCTGTTGGAATATGTTTGGTATTGCAGTGGTGCAGGTGGATGCCAGAGACTGGCATGAGCCGCCGGTGGTATGATCTAAATCAGAATGGTATCACTTTCTGTTCTTCAAGAATGGAATGACAAGAGGTCATGAGTATGCAGGTGTGAGTGCACTCACGTGTGCTTGCCTGCTACCATATCTCTTAACATAAACTTAGGCATTGAAAATATGACCGTGAATGGTATGTGGTTCAGTGAATTCTGAAATAATCATGTTAAGCATAAACCAGGAAACGGGTGCTCCACCAAGCGGTTAAATTACTCCCGTGTCTGGCTTCAGCTTGAGGCCAGTGAGAGGTTATGAATTGAGCCACAATAAGCTAAATTCTCCAGACATTTCGGCTAGTATTACATGCTTTTATAAAACACTCGACACCGAGATACAAATGCCTGAGAGAACATACTCGGTCTTTGAGTTCATATTCGACAGTGCCAACTATGAGATTTTAGGATCTGTCTGAAAACTGCAGTTTTTTCCATCGGCTTTTCCATGTCCGTGTATCCATTTACTCCATATGGAGGGGCTTTATGTTCCTGCATGAGGCACAATACGCCCTGGTACATGACAGCAGATGTTGAGCTCTGTGACCTATTACACATTCCATACAGCGTGCGTAGGTGGCATAATGAGTGCACTGCCATGAACGAGTGTTCAAGCGATGAGAAGTCATAAAATATGCACCTTATCAGAAGGTACAGTGGTGAGAACTTGCCTGTAGCTAACTGTGGACTTCACACCCTGTTCCCGAGGCTCATCTAGGCTGTCAAAACAGCTGAACAAAATCAACAACCTAAATTATTTATGTCGCTAGAACCTTCTTTTCACGTTAACAAACGTTTCATAAGTGGTTTGTGCGTTTAAAGTGGATAATCAGCAAGTTAGCTCGCTGTTGATACGTCAGATTGACCAATAATCATCTTGGTGTTTTGGCAATGATGCAGACTAGGTATTAATCTTAAAATTACAAACGTTAGCATGTGGCAGTGATGCCCGTCTCTCTTTGGTTTCCGCAGATTAAGTGCTGTGGGTGGACAGGCCCTGGTAACTGGACTGAGAACACCCTGATAAAGAACGCTACTGGAGTCCTGTACCCCTGTTCCTGCCGAAACGTGTCCCTCCCTGGGGTGGATGTGAAAAGCGGGGGCCTGTGCGAGACTCTGTCCCCGGAGTGGCCCGTCTACACCACGGTACGCTCCTCAAAAATACTGTACCTCTATCCTGTCTTTGAAGACCTGCAGTCGTCTCTCACTGCCTCTCTCTGCCAAACGAAAAAGTGTTTAATCTTGCTTAATCTTGCTGCACAAGACAAGCCCTCCGTGGGCTTGGCTCACTGTTACAGTAGGCTTGTGTTTTGTGTTGTTGTCTTCTTTCGAGTTAACTGCCGCTTTCAGGTAGAGGTCTGGTCAGTGGCTTTTCCAAGCCATCTAAGGACTACTGATTAGACACAGAACAGACCATTTTTCCTCTGGTTTGGAGCCTCCGATCATTCAGCTCCTCTCTCTCTCTCTCTCTCTCTCTCGCTCTCGCTCTCGCTCCCTCTCGCTCTCTTGCTCTTCTGGCTCTTCTCTCTTTTAGGGCTGCATCTCCAGTGTGGAGAACTGGCTGGTCAGCAACGGCGGGGTCATTCTGGGAGTGTGTGTCGGGGTGGCAGTCATTGAGGTAATTCCACATTTAGCTCTCGCCCGCTCATTGTTTCCAGGCCCCCTTTGAGTGGGAGCCCTGCTGCTCACATTGAGTGAACATTAGCGCCACCCCTTGGTCTGTCCCTGTTAGCTCCTCCCACCCGACCAGGCTCATCCTGCTCTCATTAGCCCCCTTCACTTCTCCAGTCCCTCCTCCCATCTCGACTCCCTCCCCAAAGAAACTGCCTCTGGCTACATTAGCCGCTGTCATCCTGTAGCGGCAGGAAAAATTTGAACCCTGGACCTGTGCTCAGCGGTGCAGAGCAGACATAAATGTTTGTGTGTCTGTGGCCTACTGCAGAAGGAGGTTTTGGGAAAGAGGATAGCCGGAGCTCTGGTGTGCTATAAAACAGAGCAGCTGCTCGTCATCCTGCTCTATGCTTTGGATACCTTATTCCCAAGGCTTAAGATTACTCCTCACTCCCCAAGTGTGTGTGTTGCATTCCTCTTCACTTTAACGGACTTATGTGACCTTTTCGTGTCTTTGAATTTGAATTTGTTGGCCCGAAGATCAAAATTTGGTTATGCTATTATGGTGGCATTCCAATCGAGGTTACAGAAAGTTGAGCACTGATTTGGGTATTTATATATGGAAGTCATAATACATGGTTGTCTTATTATACCCCTGACCCATAAGGGGCGGGAGTATATAATATATACCAAAGAATTCCGTCCGTCCGCACAAATTTGTCTGACCAATTTCTCAAAAATCGCTCATCGGATTGTTTTCAAATTGCAGTCATGCATTCTACACTTCATGGAGAGGTGTAATGCCAAGTTTTATGAAAATGTGATGATTTTTTTCAAAAATTACTTTTGTTTTCCTTATTTTGAACTTAGAAAATGTACTACTGCAAATGTTTTTGGACTGATTTCTCGAGAAATGCTCATTAGATTGTTTTCAGTCATGCATTCTATACTTCATGCAGAGGTGCAGTGCCAATTTATATGAAAATATGCCATAATCTCTTCAGTGCACAAGGAGCGGGGGTATTGGTTAGCTGCGCTGACTTTTTCACTTGTATGTAGTTGAGATATAACCTCTTCACCCCAGATAGTGCTCTAAGTTCTCAAGGATTGAGATGAATGTAGTGTACTGAGGATGTAGGGTGTGAATTGGATTGCACTAGTATACTAGATTGTCCTCACTGGCCCTTGAGCTCCTTACTGCTGCTGGCGATGATTGTCAGGGGAATATTTTTGTGTCCAAGTCTTTTAGTGTCAGGATGTCTGGCTCAGATCTTAACCGCCTTTACCCCAGGTAGTGCACTAGATCATGGGCGCGAGAAGGTGGGTGCTGAGGGTGCTGCAGCACCCCCTGTTGGCAGGGAGTATGAGCACACAGACAATGTGTAAACATTAATAACTTTAAAATATGCAGCCTCTTTACAACAATTTGTATTACATTTCCTGTAAGAAGGTATTGAAACGTAGCCTAAATATTAGTTTATTCGATATAAATAAATTAATTTCTCCAACCTGACAACAATCATCATCACGTCAGGTCAAAGTGCAAAAGGTCGAGTGCAGACAACATGTAGGGGGATTTTGGCGGTTGCCGGAGGAGCTAAACAATGTCACAGAAGAGAATCACGGTGTGATTTGACAGATCATTTCAATGAGGTTTGTTTGAAAATGGCGATGATTGCATTGTGTTAAAGAAACCGACCTCATTCTTTGCTTTATCTGCACAACCTCAGTGACAATTTGTTTGCTAAAGGGGGATTTAGCAACGGGGAAAAGGCAAAAGAAAGAACTTGGTCAGCATGAGTCATCAGATCTGTACTCTGATTCATTACGTGTGTTAGCGATGCTTTAAGTAACTCCAGTCAGTGCTATGTTTTGGGAGTTTGCAGCCAGGAATCAACATTCTGCAAGGACAGTGTTGTAATATTTATTCAGATCGGCTAAATTCCTTTTTATTTATTTATTTAACCAGGGAAGTCCCGTTGAGATTGAAATCTGTTTTTCAAGGGAGCCCTGGGGGTTGAGGTGGGGAGGGAGAGGGCTATTTGCACAGCCAGTTAGATGAGGGGATGATTAGGTGGCAGGTCGAAAGAGCCAGGTTGGGACTTTAGCCATGACACCGGGGAACCCCCTACTCTTATCGAAGAGTGTCATAGGGTCTTTAATGACCACAGTGAGTCAGGACCTCGGTTAACGTCTCATCCGAAAGACTGCGTCTCCTTCAGTACAGTATGCCCGTCACTGCACTGGGGCATTGGGGATTATTCCACCAGAGGGAAGATCGCAACCTACTGGCCCACCAACACCTCTTCCAGCAGCTCTTCGGTTTTCCTGGGTGGTCTCCCATCCAAGTACTGACCAAGCCCACACCTGCTTAGCTTCAGCCACGCGGCTGGAGCAGATTGAATAGTGGTATGGCTGCTGGCTACCTCCTGAGCCATGAAGGAATACCGCTGAGAGGGTACAGTCATCGCGACACGCAGCTTGTGTGACAGAGTGCACTCATTACCGAAAACTCGAGAATGGCTTTCACGTACCTGCTGTAAAAAGATGTAAAAAAAAAATAAAAAAAAAGATCGCCAGTTTGGGAGAATTTTAAGAATGCTGATTATGATCCCAAAGGGAACGATTATTTTCGCCTTTTATGGGATTAGTCTGCTGCCTGGAGGTTGGCGAAACTGACAAGCTACATTCATTAAGGATAGTTGATTGAATTAAAAATTACGTAATTTAATGCGATGAATCACTTTATTCAAATGGAGGATTTTGTCCGATGATTATTTGTTTATTTTTGGGGCTGACGACCTCCTGTAGCTCATAAAACGGTGCATAATAGCTAGGCTTACAAAGCGAAGTCCTTCTGCGCTAATGTTTTATAGAGCGCGACAGGACGATGTTTCTCTTTTAAATGTAAAAAAATGCTGAAACGGGAGATGGAATTCAGAGAAAGGGAAATAATTCCGTATCCAACCTCAACTTTTTTTAAGCTTTTTATTTTCAAGAACAATTTTAAAAGGGGGCTCGCCATTATATTTTGGAGGATTTTATTTGTGAGAAGGGGGGTACTTGTCATCCCTATAATTACGTGTGCATTTTCAATGTAGGCTGTCGGTGGTTTCTTGGTCATTTCCTCATTAATCATTTCTAAATGATTATATGATTATGTATTGGTCTTGTTTGATTGTGAATCAGGCAAACTGGGAGGGGTTGTGAGCCATCATGTGTGAGACAGGCAAATCCCGGCAGCATTACCGGGAGTTGGGATTGAAGAGGTTGAAGCAAATAAGGCAACAAAGCATGATAGCTTTTTTAAATGACACATGCGTACAAAACAAAGGAACTTATTGGGATAAAACATAGAAAAAAATACAGGCCCCAGGACAACAAAACGATTATAAATTTGCATTTTTTTGTAATCGGTTATGATTTATATGGCGAGTGTTCTTTTATTCCAGCACTCGTTTGCACCCTTAGTTGCTGTGACCGCTGTTGCATAGACCAACATTGTCATAATGCCCTCATGCAGCGCTATAAAAAAAAAAAATAAATAAAAATTACGTCACTCTTCTACTTTTGGTTGGCAGCCTGCCCTAATTCAAACATCTTCCCGCGTGCCTGCACTAGATTCTCTGGGATTGAGCTGGAGGGAGTGAGTCCTATTAACCCTTTGCGCTAAATACAAATAATGCCAGTTTTTCCTGTTATGAGCCTATTTAGGCTTTATAACTAAGCTGGCTGAAAAAATTTACTTCATTGTCCATCAGCCAAATGGCCTGTGAACGTTCAAATTTTACCAGCCATTTAATAGGTTACCATTATTTTTTTGGCTGGTGAATCTACCAGCCACCAGCATATTTTACCAGCATTTGGCTGGTGGCTGGTGCTAATTTTGACCCCTGTAACTAAGTTTTTGTGTCACAGAGACTGTATAAAATTACTCCAGTGAAGCAAGACATTTGGAAACTCAATTACAGAATTATTTGGGAATTAAATGTCGGAATTTACGGACGCCGGTGTCTATATTTGCGCAAAGGGGTTAAAGATGGCTTGCGTAAATAAGATTGCTCAGTGTCCTCACGACTTTTTGTTTACCTTCCAGCTGCTGGGGATGATCTTGTCTATGTGCCTGTGTAAGAGTGTACACCAGGAGGACTACACCAAAGTGCCCAAGTACTGAAGCTGAAGACCAAGGAACCCCCATGAGAAACCACATCCAAACCCTCTTAAACCCTCACCCCTTCCTACGTGTCTGTGCCAATCCACCTACCTTCAGAGACCCAAATAAGAGCTCTCATGCTCTCTTCATCTTAACCACGCCACTTCCCCCGCATGGATGTTCTCAAGTCTAGCGCAAATGGTGATATTTGGGACTTGTATAGGGCCGTTAAAGATACAAATGTCTGCTCCGAGTTTCTTGTGGGTTTTGGGGGTGACCATTTGTGTTTATTCAAGATATTCTTGTAAAAAGAGTGTTCTTTTTGAGCAGATTTAAGCCCAATTTAGTATACATTTTTTCTGCCTTTTTTTGTGCCCTTACTTGTTTATATCTTGAGGCAAAAAGGTCATGTACAGGTTAACTTTTTTTTTTTTTTTATCTTTTTTTTGACCTTGTAGAATAGTGGACCAAAAAATGCTTGATCCAAGATGGTGAGCAAGTTAAATATTAACCAGCAGGGATTGTCATCCTTTCCCAAATATTAGTTTCACATCTAAATGTAAATGCATTGTTTATCTGTGCTGTTCTGTTTTGCATTTTATTTTTTTAATTGGAAGCGCTTCTTAATTTAGCTGTTAGTTTTGGTTTCCTTGAGCACTTTAGTGAGTGGTTGTGAGCTGTTGATCAGTGACGCCGAGGCCAAGGGGGGGACCGAGTCTGTTTGGTGAAAGTGGCGTGGCAATGGGGCTTTTGGGGGGGGGGGGGAGAAGAGGGAAGAGAGACCCTGATTTAGGATCCTATTATGGTACACTCTCCCTAAATTGTTTGGTATTTTTAGCGTGGGGGAGGGAGGTGTAAGGCTGGAGTCTTTTGATTTGGCAGAGTTGGGCCCCTGATATTCGTTTGGCCTCCCTAATAAGCCGGTCCCACCCATCCAGTGGAGTAATGTACCAGAGGCAGAGTGCCACGGGCAGCTTCTTCACCCCGGCAGCAGTCATTTGTGCTGATTTAAAGGAAGAAGAAGAAGAGCCTGCAGTCTCTGTGTCTCCTTTTGGGCCTCGAGGCTTCGCTGCTGCCACCTATGGGCTAAGAACAAAACTACCGCTCCTGCAGTCAGACAAGCTGGCCCCACCTCCTTACCTCTCCTGTCCCATTCTGGCTCGGTCCTGGCTGGTCTCTGAAAGAATTACGTTGCTTAAAATAATAATTTTGCATGATGTTTGTGCAGCGAAAAAGCCTGTGCTTAACTTGTTTTATATGTGCTTTTTTTGTTGTTTCTTAATTTCTTTTTTTTTTTTTTTTTTTAATAATTGTATGTATATTTTAGATTAGAAATTAATGATCGTCTGATTGTCAGACAGTATGGGCAACATTTTATAAATGGGCGTTTACCCATCCGCGCTTGTTTTTTTTGGTGAAAAATACTATTGTTGTACGCCACGCTTTGGCTAGTTTGTTGCATTGTCGGCAGTATTCGAGGGAAAGGCATAAATCCGAGCCAAGCTTGAAATGAATCTGGTGCTGCTAAACAGCTCTTCCCATTGAAGCCAGCAACCTCACATTGTCATGCATGCGTTCCACCTCTTCCCACAGGTAGGCAGTCAGTCAGGTTTGGCTTGGAATACAGTACAGGTTGTTCAACAGTGCTCACAGATCTTCTCATGAAATTCGATAACATCTGGGGTATTGCCCCTGGAGCCTTTTGGGAAGAGTGGCAACTCTCCAAATTACTTGTTTTGCTTGCATTTTTTATGTGAAAATTTAGCTGTCTACTTTAAGATGGTTAATTTGTGAATTATTAAATGGCAACAATTGGGCACGGAAGTATTTGGACAATGTCAGAATTTTTGTAATGTTGCCTCTATACACCACAACAGTAGGTCTGAAATGAATCCATCGAGATGTGATTAAAGTGCAGGTTTTCAGATTGAATTTAAGGATCCTTAAAATCCTTTTGAACAAGCTCCAGACATTTATCTGCTTCATTTGTAATGAAATAACGAGGGAACAGGCCCCATCTAGTTATGAAACTGAATGCCAGTCACTTGTCCAATTACCTTTGAGCCCCTGACAATGGACCACTAAGCATTAAAATGGCAGTAATTTAGGGCTACCGGATTAGCCGGGCGCTCATCAGTAAAATTATAAGCTTGCTCATGTTCGGGTATCCTCCGCTCTTGTTCTGAGCTTGCGAAGTTTCGAGTTATGAGCGTAAAAAGAAGCAGCGGCTGACAGGCGTGTGCTTGGGAGGAGAGCCGCGAACTGTCTGCGCTCTCCCGAGATGGCAACACCAGTCGTATACGAGCAAGCTTGTGTATGTGGTTCGCTTATTGGCCATTCCGGTTTCGCGTGGGATTGGAGATGCCAAAATTATGATTATTATTTTTTTTAAATGGCCGTAATTCCTAAACAGTTGATGCAAGAATATTTGTGAGACCCCCTTAGAAAGTCTTCATTCACACTTTATGGTTTTTTTTTTTTTTTACAAATCTGTTGTGGTGGAAATTACAGAATTGTCATTGTCCAAATAGCTTCATGCCCAACTAAATTTGTGTCCATATCTGGACAATGGATGTATATTTGGGACATGGATTTTCTTCTTGGGGGGGTAACCAGTAATATGGACCACTGAAGTTAAGTTCAGCTGAATCTCATTCCTTGTAGACCTGGTTTTATAACCTGGTTTTTCATAAAAACTAAAAATGATTCCTTAGAGGTTTGCCTCTAGTTCATCCAAATTGCAAGTCAGCAATTGCCGATTCTGCCTAGCATAAATAACCTTTTTCTTTGAAGGGCTTGCTAACGAAGTGGATGAGTTCTCAGGTGATTGATATGACAGGTCCTATGGCTATTCTAGTGGTTAAACAGTTAGACAGAAAAAAGCCAGTCCTAAATGCTGAATGCCTTAGCTATGTTAATGGTGTCCGAATCTGCCCAGTGCTTTTGGAAGACAATGTGGCTGTCTGTGACCCATACCAGTACTCTGCTAAAGTCTGTGTATAGACTAAGTCAAGGAAGCATTTAAATGAATCATTTCAACTTGAAATGATTGTGCTGGTTTAATTTCTGCCCCTAGCTCAAAGTATATTGCCTTTCCTAGAAATTTCTCTGCTTATTTTCATTTTCTTTTGATTTTCTTTCATTTTTTTAAGGTGGGGTTAAAGAATACATTTTCCCACAGTTTTAAAGATTAGAATGGTTCTATAAGATGTAATAGACCATAGATACTAGTTTATGCTTTGTATTTTATTTGCATTTTAAGTTCTATTTTTAAGAAATGAAAAGTGTTTTTTTTGTTTGTTTGTTTGTTTTTTTTAATGTGTTGTAAGCCCCTGAATCTAGGAATTCTTGTAAGACGTAGACCTCTCCTAAAAAAAATTCCTGTGTATTTTTTTGTTTGTTAGATGGACTGTTACAATAAAGTAAACTCACACCAGTTCCTGATCATCATTAGCATGAACACTGCTAACCAACAGATTCTGGTTACGGAGGGGAGTTTGTTCCTTTAGTGGTTTATTGTTTCAATATTGGTTCAAGCTGGAGTGGAGAACTTCCTCCAGAAAAGCCGACGCTGGTGCAGTCTTTCATTCCAACCAATCAGTAACACAACTGATTCTACTAATGAAGGTCCTTTGCGAAGACTCCCATGGCTGATTGGGTGGAGTCAAGGTGTGACGCTGCTTGCTTGAAACAAAAGACTGCACCCACTCTGACCGTTTCTGGATGAGGTTTCCCACCCCTTGATTACAGGGAACCAGTCTGATTGCCAGCATTATTTTGAGCAATTACGCAATTAAATGTGCCGCTGGTAATACCTGTAACTGCCATAAGATGGTGCTAGCAGATTATTGTAAATTCTTTGTCGTCTGTGGCATACTGCCCTCTGTTTAATTGAACTCTGACATTGACGGAGGGCAGCTTGACAGTTTTTTTTTTCTCTCGCTCTCTCTTAGTTGCACTTGCACTTGCTGTGTTGTGTGTGTCCAGCAGGGGGTGGAGTCTACTTAAAAGAGAATGTGTTGCGTCGCTCTGAAGCTGAAGTTTTCGCCAAATGGGGAAAAAACTGACTGCGACGGTTGTCGCTGCGATGCAGCGTCACAGTTTGTGCCAGTTTGAACATTTCACTAGAGACTAGTGCACTTTTCATGCATTTGCTGACAAAATTTGAGTTATCTTGGTAAAATACATGTTATTTAAGTTGGTATGGGATAGCTTTTCCTTTTGATTTTTCTAAACATATAAGCTGTGTGATTAAAATCGCAGGCAGCTTTAGAAAGAAGAGTCTATGTTGTTCGGCTCAATGTTGATGGCTTCGAATGGTTGAGTAGCTGAAAGAAGATGCCCGGTTAGTTTGTGTTTAATGTGAGCTGTATCAGAATCAAATTGGGATGCTGAAGTCTCCTCCTTTATGCCTTAACTGTAGTAGAAATGCCTATTTGGCCCTTTTTTTTTTTTTTTTTTTTTTTTTGGCCCAGAAGTTAATTCCAAAACCTTGAAATGTATTTTCATTGAGAACAGATAGCTGATATGTCAAATCATTTGCAGGTCTAGTGCAGTCCTGATCTCTGGCCGCACTGGCTGGTATAGAGAGCAATTCGGTAAGAATGGTGTTGGCCCTAATGAAGAGAGGCCTGCTGCCAGTTCTCATTCACCTCACTGAAGAGTCTCAAGGGCATCAGAGACACTAAACCATTTAATTACATCTCTCACTCAGCTGCTCTGTTATGTAAGATCACAGAACACTGTGGCCCTCGCTTCAGGAGGTTGTCTGGAGAGCTGGACTTAACGTGTATGGATGGAGGTTGATATTCATTTTGTGATCAAGTGCGCGTATATAGTATGTGAGAATATCGTGCATGTACGTATGTGTATATAGTCAGTATTTGCATGCCTGCGTGTTTGTGAGATAAGAATGTTTATAGTTTGTAAGTGCGTGTGTGAGGGCTGTGGCAGGATTCCGTTACAGCACAGTTTAGCCTTGTGGGTTCCTGTGTGGTTTTTGGGGGCGATGTGACACGGAAGTCGGTTCGGGGGAACTCGGAAACAAGCTTGCTTCCCTCGAACAAAAGTATCCAGCTCAACACTTATACTCTCCATCTGCAAAATATTATTTCTGAGGAAATGTACATGTCAGAGATCATTGCACTCAAAGATAATTTGAGTATTGGGTATTTGCTTCCAGTAGGGAGCTCAAGAATTTTTCTCCGGCCCTGGTTTCCAAAAAAATGTTTCAGAGATGTCTGGAAAGCACTGCAATGACTCCAGTGAGGTTTTGCAGCTTGTCACACAATTCCAAAGTTTGGAAATGAGATGTACTGAGAATCATTATTTATTTATTTATCTTGAAAGTTTCAACATCCACTGGGAGAGGCGCTGGCGTGCCACACTGTTCCTCCGATGTTTCGTAAACTCGCCATTTTCCCGATTCAACTTCCAATGTTGGACTCTGAGCCTGAGCCAAGCCTTACAAAATGTCATTTTCCCAGAGAGTTTCACTGACATTGGACTGAACATTAAGGCAACACTGCTGGGCTGCACCAGGCGAAGCAATTCCCAGCTGTTTTTTTTTTTTTTTTTTGATATTTAAGGAAAACAACTCAATGACTTTGCCACGTATGACCAACTTGGTGAACAAAGGCATTTGCTGTGATCTACCGTTTACCAGATTGCTCATGCCGCTTTGTGTTGAATTATAATCGCCCAGTTTTAATGTGCCAGCTGCTCTCCAAGGTGAGTTTAGTCAATGGCGGCTGCAGATATGAGGTGAACACAGCTCTGAAACATTTCTTGGGACTAAGGATGAGCTGATGATGTATGCATGTATTAATATAAGCCAATATGGTCATATTTCAGTGGAAAGCCTAGACTCATCATGTTATGTAACTGCCTGAGGGAAAAGAGTTGAGGGCGGCACTGCTTAAAAACTAGTGTTCGCCACTGGGATCCAAGTGAATTATCAGTTCTTACTGCGATGTCAAAATTTGATTCAGGTAATGAAGCTCATTTTATGCTATATGGTATGACTGCTTAATTCAATATGAAACCGCTGCACTACAACTGCATTGTATCCACGTACCAACAGTTTGCGTGTTCGCAGCATTAGCGATTGGCCTATACCATGCAAGCGTTGCTCTGCGTGTTCTTAAGTGGCTTGTTTGTTTATGAGAATTGATTTGTTGCAAAATATGAAGCAACAGCAGCCCACGCTATCTGACAGATGCTTGGCTGCGGTTTTGTGTTGTGGACCCAGCAGCTGGCAGGAAGTCCCATACGCGTATGCAGGATTGAAAATACAAGGCACAATGGTGTCATTCACATGCACAGTCGCACACACATACAATGCCGCGAGACCAGACTCCACCAGGAAGCACGGACCCAATCTTATTTCATTCTAGGGTTAGTGATTGACCAGCCAGGGGGTACTTAATTCAAAATAATAATGTGAGTCTCCGGTTTAGGCTTGTGGTCATGGCATCCAGACACATTTATTATTTGAATTTATCCTGTGTTCTTACAGGTTATTGATTTAAAGGTGAGCTGGCTTAATCAAGCCAAAGATCAGAGAGAAATATTATTGAGAAGTCATAAAAGCTAATGGTTTGGGGTTAAAAACAAAAATGGATTGATTTTTTCCTGCACTGAAAAAAAAATTTTTTCTCCAGCACCAACAGAGCAGTTATTCTTGTACTTTATACCCTGATGTACCCTCATCAGGAATGGAAAAACTTCTTCCTGAATGGTTTTGAAAAGGCCTGTTTTGAAAGCAATATAACCATAGAAGAAGCGGTTTTGAAAGATGATGCATTTCACCCAATCATGCTGGGAGGGAAGATGTTAATGAAGACTTTAACTGTACTCCGAAGAGACAGAGAAAAGAAACTTGATTGGATGATGCACAAGGATATTGGCTTGTATTATTTTGGGGTCTCTGCTCGCATATTAAATAGAGGGGTGAGACTGGAGTGCGTTCATGGCAGGGCTGAGCACCATTCGGCTGTTCGGAAGAGAAAGGACGTCTAGAGAGGGCTATATTATGAATCGAGATTAGTGGCTTAGGGAGGTGTATTGCCCTTAGGCTAGTGTTTTTAATATCATGTTGGTGCCTCTCTTTTAACCTGCTGTGGTAACTTGTGGTACCTCTGGTTGCAAGCTTGGGGTTTGTTGAGCCAGCTCACACAAAGAAAGCCTGGTTAATGTTGAGCTTGCTTTGTAGTGCACCCCCCCTGGTGGTTTAACTGTAACACTGGTGACTTCAGAAAAATGACCGGGTGAGGGGTTAAGCTAGAGTTTTAAAAGCACCCTTTCACTTCTTCACAGTCTGGTCTTCCCACCTCCCAAGCGTAGCCAATCCCAATGCAACCTCTTTAAGCTCCTCCCCCACAGAAACTCTGCAGAATGCCAGAGCCTACAATTTTCTCAGCACTTAAAAAAAAAAAAAAAAAAAATCGTACTTAATCTGTAATAATTTCAGTCCTGTCTAAGCGACCTGCATAAATGACCATCCTATTATGTAGATCCTTCCTAAAGAAAGGCTTTGCCACAGTATTGGTTGCTTGAGTCACATGGTACAATTTTAACTGAAGGCACAGAGAAGTATTCCTTTGTGTGTGCTTCCTGCTGCCTTTGCTCATACATGCTCATCTGTGATGTTGGGTTATTAGCACTTTGTGATTATTGTGCCGAGGTTTGCTGCATGGATGCTTACATTTTAATTGCTTCTTCTTTACTGACGATGTGGGAGACATTTTTGCTGATAATTCATCCTTTTGGCGATGAAGCCGCCAGTTGTATGCCTGCTCGCTTATTTGTGATTTGATCACCAGCCCCTCTGCTTCGGCGAGAAGAGAGATATATTGTATCCCGGGAGGTGATATGCAATCCATTCACTGACCTTTCTCTGAGGGTATCTCTCCATTCCTTGCTTTCTATCTTCTGTTGATTTTTGATTAGAGAGGAGAGAATTGGACATAAACTGTGACTTTGCCCTTGATTTTTACTGGCAGAGAAACCAGCCTTGTTCACTGTGTAATCCTGATAAGACTGACCTCACACTCTTAATCTCAAACTTAATCCTCTGTAAGTGCCTGGGATGAATAAAATTTATGGACCCAGAGGAGGTGTATTTTTTAAGAAGCTGAGACTAAAGCACACACAGTGATACAGTGCCTGCTGCTCAGAGCACAGCAGGATAAACCACAAGCAAAGAATAACTGTTAACCTTTACAACATTATGTTTACATCCTTGTGTCTGTCGTCATACTCAGATATTTATGCTTAAAAGGTTGCTGCATCAATTTTAGACATACTCTGCATCAGACAGTACTCCTCATGTGCATGTTGGCTGTCAAATTGTTGAATGAACGTGAAATAGTTTTGTTTTAATGATTAAAAAATATTAGAATACTAGTTTCTTTGAATATGAATCAGCAAAAACACAGCAGTGCTCTGAACCTCTGATATCTGCTTTATTAATGGAGCAGATTGTCAGTACAACTCCAATGCAGAAAAAGTTGGAAAATGCAAATAAAATCAAAAAGAACTGGTTTTTTTAAGTCCATTCGTCTTGTATCTTATTGAAAACAATACAATAACATTATTTGCTGTTTTAACGTGAATTTGATTATTTATCGTAAATATAAAATGTCGAGTGCAACAAAGTAGTCTAAAAAAGTTGGCGCAGTCCACTGTGTAAAATTACCTTTTTTTTTGTTTTTTTAATGATACTCATTAATCATTAAGGGTTTGAGGACACCAATTGGCCGACTTTAGCAAGCAGAATTTTCCCCATTCCTCCATTATGCTGGTGCTGGGGCCTCTCTTGCCAAATATTTTGCTTCACAATGCACCACACATTCTCAATCAGAGACCAGTCAGGACTGCAGACGGCACCCAAACTCTCTACTTATGCAGCCACGCACTTGTTATCTATGCAGAATGTGGTTTGGCATTATATTGTTGGGATTCAGGAATGCCCCTGGAACAAAAAACATCCTGATTACAGTTTAGATGTTGCTCCTAAATTTGTGCATATCGCAAATTGTACCCTGGCAAATGTTAAAGTCGCCCAGGCCATGTTCACTGACGCACCCACGTACCGTGACGGACGCTGGCTTACAGACCCATGTTTTAATATCTATTACGGTCGTGTGGCAGTACTTAAGACAGTGACGCGTCAGGGAACGGAGATCACCCACGTTCAGGTGAGGTTTTCGGCCTTTCCCTTTATGTGCCAAGACACTATTAGATTCCATCCATCTTTTAATTATATCACCGATTGTAGATGGTGAAATGCCCAAAGTCCTACCAATTTGTCTTTGTGGAACATTTTTGCTGGCAAATTGGTGACCCATGTTTGCTCTTGAGGAAAGAGGCTTTTTTGATTGCTCCTTTGTAGAATAGCATGACCAGCTCACCTCATGACATCGCCTGTTTTACAGCACCCAATTACTGGGAGCTCTCATATCATTTTTCATCCTAATTTGCCCCCACGCCAACTTTTTTTGAGTCTGTTGCAGTCATCAGATTTTAAACAAGCACACATTTTCAGTTTGAATGAACCATCAAATAATGTCATGTTAAAGTGTTTTCAATGTAGTCTAGTGTGAGCTGACTATTCAAATGACCCTGATTTGATTTTATTTGCATTTTCCATAATGTGCCAACTTTTTTTTAGCATGAGCATTGTTGGTAACGAGTGATATTAGGTATAACTTAGTCGATTTTTCATCATTGGTGCTATGATCCAGACAAGGAACCAGATACAGAATCAGAGTACAGTCCAATAGCAGGGTTTATTGATCGGAATGCAGAAATGACTAATTAGGACAGAGCTCAGAGTAGTATGAGGACAGTTCAGTTTCGGAGGTAGATTTGCTTGAGTAAGGTGCGTATCTGTGCCCAGCCAGTGGCGTTCCAGGGTAGAAGCCAGATGGAGATCACCCTTGCTAGAGCAGAGCTGTCAGATAGCAGGTACCGAGAGTTTTGCAGGAATGCAGTCCCAATCCTGTAGACCGCTGAAGGCTTGGGAGGTGTTCCTAATAAAGTGGTTATATTCTCAAGAATTTGAAATTATGCTATATTTTATTTTATTAGGTTTAAGCCCAATATTGCCGACAAACTCACTTTAAAACATAAAATAATTTTATTTTTTAACTCCCAAGAGGATAAACTATTCATTTAAAGCTTCTTCTATCTGCCATCTCTCTCTGACCATTTTTTTCCATTTCAAATGAGTCACCAGCCAGGCCTCCATTACCGATCCCCGCTATCGCATATTGCAAGCACTGCCTGACATGTTATGGCTGACAGCCGTGTCACCGTGAAGGCAGAGATAGCCAGAGAACTCAAGAAGCCATTGTACCATGTGTCACTGAGGAACCACAATCTCTGAGAGATGTTTTGAAAGGAAAGGAAGGTTCCTGCTGCCTACAGGAGATGTGGTACTAAACATAGCAACACAAATGATGTGAAAATATGCACACTGTCACACATCAGGGGCCTCATCCGCACATTTTACCTAGTAAATATGACGCATTTCAGAAATTCTGCATTCCAACTGGCACGGAAGCAATTTGAATTGAAATCAGCTCGTAAATATCATTTCTACCTTTGCGGCACCAAGAAAGTCTCCGTCCAATTATTTTTCAAACATTGTATATATTGTAATTTTAAAGGCGACATGATCCAAGAATGGAGCAAGGTGGTCTTATTATTTTCTTCCAATATCACATCCCCAGATGCATTGGTGGGACTATCCTGTCATTGAAATACCCACATTCAATCGAAAAGATACACAAGCTCTCCTCCACAGTAAATGGCGACAGCCACAAAGCACAATCACAGAACAAGACGAAAATTATCCTTGTGCAGAAGATTGAAGAAAGTGAGTAAAGTGTGTAAAACGGTACGTAAAACCACTTGCCACTGGCACAGTACCTTATAGGTGCCTATAATTGCACATCTGCCCATTACATTAGCAATCTGAATGTTTTTTTTTTTTTTTTTTGCTTTTCAAACATACTTGGTTGGTTCCCCGATTGAACATCATTGTACCTTCTGGGTTGCAAATAGGTAAAAACAAAAATACACATCCATTATAGGCTACCTTTAATTTCTGGAAGTACAGGCAGACAGTGGGCGCACAGTCGGCCGAAGGAATGGCTCATTATCTGTTACCTTTATCGATAGTGTGTGAGATAATTCTGTGCTCCAGACATTTGCTCGAGTCAACAATCAATTCACAGGCCCATGTCTCCCAGTCAGTAGAAAATGGACAATGTAGAGATGAGTCAATATGATGGTTTTCAGTAACTGCTGATTTCTTATGCCTCTGTTTTAGACATTTTTCTTCTGCACAACAGTTCAAAATTATTTGAGAACACTGCTCCATGTTATTGTTTGTCTGAGACACAGTAAATGGAATGTCCAATAATTACAGTTAATGGCATGCATGCATTTTTAATCAGAGATAACCACAAAACGTATTGTACGCAGAATATTTATAGATTAACTCCTGCAGTAATTACTGTGCACTCTGATATGTTTCTGTCTTTTTGTGATGCAATGTGCATAGAACTACATGCATTCAGACTACAAGGAGATTTTAAATAGTGCTCCATTTATAATGTGCAATGTTAATTTTTTATAGTTTTTTTTTCTATTTTCTGTATCTATGAGAATTCATTTTATTTCCATTATCAAGAAAAATTGATTTGGCTTGTTTTCTGTATTGTCTAATTCCACAGCAAATGAATAATGATTTTTTGAATTTCCTGTGTGTACCCCGTCATGATGACATCTCTGGTTTGAATTTATTTACTGTACTTTCTTTTGTTTCTCAAACACGTAAGCATTGCTTCCCAAATGAAAAAAGTGATTTTCTCCAATAATTTCGATGACAATGAACTGGCTGACCTACAAATTATCTGAACACAGTGCTAATACAGAGCTTCACAGCCTCCAAATACAGTTTTGAGCCGTTTCTACAGATAAAGCATTCCCATTTTTTACAGGGCATACGGAGTAAATTACCTCCCTGTCTCTTGGATCCTCTTTGCTCAGCCTATTTTGAATCTGCTTCCAACTGGAGCAGTATGCCAGTACTGATACTGAATGTAAATACTAGCAATGGCACCTTTATATAACATTCCCATAATACTCTTGGGACCTGATAAATTACAGCTGCATCTGTTTCTGTGCTATATCTGGATTCAGCCCAAGGACAACTCCATCGGTCCGAAACAGAATACTCATCTAGAATGAAGAAATCATTATTTTATCCTGCTCTTAAAATGGTGGCCGGGGTGACAGGTGTCTTCCACTGTATAGTAAGTGACTGCCGCACCTGTCTTAAAATGTTCTCAATGACATTTGGTACACCTTATTTCCCTTGACAGATTTTGACCCTCTGAAAATACCCAGGGAATCTTCCAGCACCAGAAAGAATAATTAAATATCGCTCTTAGATACTAAGTAAAATGCTGTTGATAGAACTCAGCCAACAGACAAGTGAATGATATGAGATATTGACTGGAGAAAAGCTACGTGAATTGCTTTTAGTGCTACCTGATATTAAACAAGAATAACTTACATATAGTCTGTGATGAGGGAAGGAAAATGTTGTCAACTGGATTCATAATTGCCATTTTGCTAGTATGACTCCCTTGAGTTGTATTAAAATAAGTGGTCAGAATGTCAGAGGTTTGATAGGGTCAGATGATGTCGTTCCAATAGCACGGTTCCACTTCTTACATCTGCTGCGATGAGATCATCATTACTCAGGAAGCCCCCTCCGGTCTCTGTCTGCACTGTTGAGTTTATGGACCCCCACCAACTGCAAAAGGCCACAATTACTGATGTGTTTAAGGGAGGTCAGTTAACTCTGCTCTGTCCAAAGCTCTTTTCATTTCCCCTCCAGCGTCCAGAGATACGATTACTGACCTTCTGTCCCTCTATTTCTTGAGCAATAAATCCAATTATGAAAGTAACTGAACGTTATCTGATGAGTGTCTGCTGTTTATCAGTTCGGTTTGCTCTCTGTTGATTTATACTGGGAGAGCCAGATTGTAGGCTGCCAGCTGCTGTGGGCCATGCTGAGGGTTCATTGCACTGGGGTTGTTTTCTGGGTCTTGCTCATGCAGTGACTAAGTAGGCCATACTTATCCATTCCTTAAAAGGAAGCATATTTTTGGAGCATTTTGCACGCTGCATTAACTGCATAGTTGTTCCATATGCAAAACTGGAGAACCTGAAAAGGGGCAGGAGAAGAGAGAGAAAAACAGATGGGCAAACTTAGTGGGAAAACTAAAAATATTATTTCTAACGAAGAATTGAATGATTTTTACATGAAAGAACAGACTGAATTAATGCATCGGAGATGGATAAAGGAAAAAGGCTGGAGAGTGGTCGATTTAAATATTCTGAGGCTCAACAGTGCTGATTAAGGAAGCGGCGGTAATGATATTCATTGGTTCGCTTTTAATATGGATTGTAGATTGAACACCTGTGTGCTGCGTGTAGCTTTCTGACTGCCCGCTCTTCCATGGGCTGGACCATTAAAGCTGCGCACAGGAGG
The DNA here is from genome assembly GCA_029692085.1 of Gymnothorax javanicus. NCBI lineage: Eukaryota > Metazoa > Chordata > Actinopteri > Anguilliformes > Muraenidae > Gymnothorax > Gymnothorax javanicus. The sequence continues at coordinate 21,170,567 of CM056209.1, forward strand.
CGTCTGACATGACAGGGGAACCGCTCCTGTCACCCTGAGCTCGCATCGTGCGCAAGCTCCCACAAACCTCTTTGTCTCTGTCACTGTATGAGATAATAATGAGTCCTCACGCCAGGGAGTTCTCTTTGATAAAAACATGCTACATACACAGCAGCGCAATAATGAGCGTGGCATTACACAGCATGTAACCGCGTGAGTAATTAAATGCGACGGGTTTCAGCTGAGATAGAATGCGCTGCGTGTTCCTATCTGGGGCTAAAGGTTTTCCGAGCCACCTCTGAAAATAACACGGGATCTATTACCAGCTGTCAGTCACAGGGTATTAAAACCAATCACAGTAACAGCCTATGCGCCTGAATCGAGTCCGCTCCTGATTCCGTGTCTGGCTAAATTGCTTTGGGAGCCTCGCACGTGAAAGAGAAGTATGAGACCAAGCCATTTGTTCCAAGCAAAGACAAAACAACCCGACCAAAAAAAATTTAACTTCAGCATGCAATGCGAATCTAATGTACAAGCGAGCGATGCTTTTTACACTAGCAATTTTTCTTTAAATGGCAAGCCAAGGTTCAAAGAATCGTGCCTGAACATTGTGTCATTCAGCTGGGCTTGGGTGGAAGATGTTATGCGGAGAGCTTACTCATTTTAAAAATAACATGAGTGGGAGGAGGTGACTAGTATTGCTAAATGACTGCTGTTCTATGAGTGGGCTCCCCAATGTTGAGTCCGAAGCTTGATGTTTGAGGAACGTTTAGTGTGTCAGCCACTTGTGCTGTTGTACTGTGCTGCTACAAACCCTGTGGTCCCAAGGAATGAATCCTGACCCTGTGACTATGCATGCTGGGTGAGCTGAGGCCCATAATTCTCCAAAATATTGTCAAAATGACAAAGTTTTTTGGTTGGTGTAGTACACATCATCTCATTTCTCAGTGCCGACCCATCTGCTCGGTTGAGAGCAGTGCCTGCAAAGTAACTGTAGAGTAAATAAAGCAGCAGCTGGAAGGAGGCATTTCAGTGGGCAGCAACCGAGTGACAATCAAATCAAGTGTCACAGCTTTCTGTATGTGAGCAGAGGCTGCAGGCACAGGCTCCCATACATTACCAGAATACGTCAGCTAACTGTGAGAGTGTCACTGCACAGCGGTAATGGAGCCAAACATATCCATTGTGCTGAAAACTGCAGTCTATGGAGGTGGACATGTATGTCCTGCGGGGGAGCAGGGTCACTGCAGCTAGCTGCGTTCCCCAACCCTAAAGCCTTTCTCTAGGTGGGCTTGCTCCACTGTCCCCCCCCCCCCTGGGAGTAGAGGGCAGCCGAGGAGTTTTGTGTCGGCTCCAAATGCAGTCTCGCCATGGATACCCTCTCTCAGGGACGGCTAGAGGCAGACTAGAAAGTGGTGACGGAGGGCATGGCTAGCCTGTGTTCAGCCAGCAGAATGCACTCTACATTTTAAAAACTAGCCTGTACCTTAACGCTCCAAAGAAGAGGACCTCTCCACCAGAGATCAGAGAGACGACATGCATTGCTTCCATGCAAAGGAATAGCTTCCGTTGTTGCCCCTGATTCTCTTTATCATAGCAATGCAGCATAGTTCTCTTGTCTTTCAACCTTTCTTTCTCTCTCCTCCCACCCCTGCTCCAGTGCAGAGCTCTGATACTGTGGTGGGGGCTCCCAGGTGTCTGAAGCTCACCATCGGACAGGTTTAACGTCAGGGATTGATCGCTCACGGTGGCTCGGCTGACCCACTAAAACCTCTGCTTCATTAGCGGCGAATGCCTCTCTCTCCATCTCCTGCCCTCTCCTCTGTACTTCATATCCTCTTGCGACCAATGCTGGAAGAACAGTAATGGAAATAAGATATTTCTGGAGATAGAAGGTTCCAGAAGGCACCAGTCTCCCAGATGCTCTTTTCTCCCTGACAGAATAAAGGCTAGGGGTGATCAGAAATAGTGTGTCGGTGCCCTGACAGCGGTTTGAGTTCATTGTCAGCCAAGCGCTGGCGTATTCAGAGGATTGTTCCAGGGAAAAACATCAACATTGTGGAACTTAGAGGGTGATGCATTCCCATTGTAGTTTCTGATTTTTTAGTTGATTCTGCCCACCTGTAGAGTGCATAAGGTGTACTGAGCAGAAGCTGAGGGAAGTTTGCTTCTGGCAGCCCTGTGTGTGAGGTTCCAGTGTGGCGTCCATTGGTCTGGTTGTGTGGGGGTAGAGCCATTGAAAGAAGAGACTAAGCAGGAGGCGCATGAATCTGCATGGCTGGTGCGTAACCGAGTGCGTCATACTCTGCAGGTGAACACTGATGGCGATTTCTCAACATGGCACCAGCTTAACTCGATTTGACTCCACTCGCTTTTGATGTATGTGTGACTGTTTCTTTCCCTTACTTTTCTACTATTTATTATTATTACCCCGCCCCACCCGAAGGGTGAGGGCAAGGGGTATTGTTTATGGTTCAGTTTTTTTGTGTGTTTGTGCGTTTGTTTCTGTGTTTGTTTTTTTGTTAACACTTTAGCAGCGAAACTAATAACCAGATTCACCCCAAATTGGGTTTAGAGATTGCCACTGACCCAGAATAGATGCCTATTGAATTTCGGAAAAGTAGGTCAAAGTATGTGCGAGGGGCGGGGTTTGTTGTGCCTGGCACCATTTGTTTTATTTTATTATTTATTATGGTTTTTTTTTTTTTTTTTCTCTGTACTGCACTGAAGGATGGCACCTAATTTCGTTGTTAACCATGACAATGACAATAAAGGGATTCTGGGATTCTGATTTTGGTACCCGGTGCTTTGTTTTCCACAGCAGATGGTAACCCCTCAGTGTAGCTGGGCATCATAGCAACGCTGCATGAAATTTCATACACAGGAACAATGAAGGATGCCAAAGGGATCGTGGTCTTGAATCGCAGTACAAATTAGCAGTGACTCCAGAAAGTCGAATGTTTAAAAATTGTATCGAGCACAACATGAGCAATAGCTAATGATTTCTGCTTTTGTGTTGGCTTAAAGCTGTCGTCAACAATGACATGTTGATTTTATACAAGTTTAACAGTAAAATATGCTTGGCTGTTAAAAGTGAGCTTGGAAATAACCAGCCAACTTAAGAAAACAAAGCTTTCAAGAAGAGTATAGAGTTAACGTTTAAACATTCCATCCTTCATTAGGGTTTCTCTCTGACCAATCAATAGTCTATAGTGTTTTCACATCACTTTTTGCTATCGCCTCAGCTCGGTTGGAACATCAACAAAGGTCATATCAAAAAAGGACCAGTTAACAATATTATCCACAACTTTTGCCCTGTGGAAAACCCAAAAGGGTGAGTGAGTCAAATTGAGTTGAGTCGGTCATAACCCACACGTAACCCACAGCAGCAGCAGTGAGATTCAGCCTTGGGTCATAGTTCAGAGCTGAAAATGCCAGAGGTGAATATTCCAGTGGTCAGAATGTAAAAGTCCTGCCATGTTTCACTTTCACCCATGAGCTCAGCCAGCTGAGGGGTGGTTCTGATTTGCAAATCCAGATGGTTTGAACAAAATACAGGGGAGGACTTTTACTTTCTGAGCATGGCTTGTCCACCTCAGGAGACAAAAATACCAACAGGCAATCAATACCTACCCTGCTGTACCCAAAAACTCAGCTTGTAACTGAAATAAATGAACCGCAATGAGAATAAAATATGTATGTATACAATGTAGCGTATATTTATGTATTATTGGAGGTCTATAGGTCTCGGCAGGAGAAAAGTTTGTCCTCCCGAGATCTGTGCTCTGTTCTCATTTCTTTGAGAGAAGTCTTTAGAAGTCTTTTATAATGACAGAAAATTTGATTATAGCATGTCCTAATTTCTCAATATTTTTCTACAATCTCTCTCTCTCCCTCCCGCTCCCTTTCAATTCCATACTTCGGACTAGAAAAACAGAGCCAATGGTCTCATTCTTTCGGGACCATGAAGAATTTGCTGAAGAGCGAAATGAGGTACGGCTAAATTTCCCCAAAATACCACGCGCTCTCCTCTCCAAGGCAAGGTCCAGCGCTGCAAGGATGAAATTAGAGCAGGAAATGCCATCTGGCCCTCATAATGCCCCTATTGAGAGGAGGAGCTTCCGTGCGGCAAGAGGAGCATATTGCCAGCTCACTTTAAAATGGCGAGGCATAAACCACGCGGCCTTTGACTAAATCACCTCGCCACCTGTGCAGTTTTCTGGTGAGCTGAAGAGGTAGTTTGCTTTTGGGCACTCCGACACTTGTGACACGCTGGCGCATACATTACCTGGTCTCCCCTTGTGTTGAGAAAAACCCCAGAGGCTCAGTCGCGTGCATCCGCTCCTTTATTAAGTTAGCATTTAGATGCACTGGATAATAGTGCATGGATGGTGGGTCGCTGCCAAATTGATAGATTGTAAGCGAAGGGTTTTTCTTTTTTTTTTTTTGTATTTTCATAGTGCCGGGGGGCTGCTGGGCAGCAGCCGTGATTGAAATGTCACTTTTTATTGGCCCCTGCGTTCGGCTTGCAGACGGCGAAATGAAATGTCCTCTCTCGGAGTGGAACGGCTTTTATTGCGGCGGCTCTGTTCGTGGACCCACACTCTGCTGCTCGCAGGCTGTAGGCCACTCCTACACAAGTTATGTATTTCATAGAGACAAAGACTGCCTTTGCTCAGAGCCTTCGGACCTGTTTAAGATGACCCTGTGCTTGGCTTTCATTTAAATAGCGATGTGAAGGCAACACATGCTGTCTGTGTTCCACCTTCTCTGCTGATTTTACATGAACAGTATAAAATTGAAGCAATGCACAGTACATAGTTACAATCCTGCAAAAAGGTAACACTAATGTTATGTATGCAGTGTATGATCTCTTACTGTACACCATGGCTGCTAGAGTGGAATTCCAGGTCCTCCAGCTAAATAGCTATTGCTTAGCGTCACACTTGAGCGCTCTTCCAGTACAGCTAAGGGCAGCGGATTAGCAGAAATATCTCCATTTTCTTTTTCACAGTGCCTATGTTGGCACTCAAGTTTCTAAATATATTTTAAGACTGGTTAACTCATTACAGTAATGAATGGTACACACATATTACTGAAAAACAAATGAAGACCACAAAGCAAAAAAGATTAGAGTCCAAATTTAGCATTTTTGTATATTTTATATATTATATATTATTATAATATTTATAATAATATATAATAATAATAATAATATATATTAGTATAACATTTTATATATTTTATATTTTTTGCACGTTTTTCAGTGCTTTGCTTCTAAGATCGTTTTGAATTTATAATTCATCATTTCTCTACTACGTGAAAATGTGACTGATCATTTTTCCATTGTGGTCTTCAAATAGAATGTGAAACTACAGAAAAAAGATGTGGGTGCAGGTAAAGTGCTCTCCCTTTCTCTCCTTTTATTCCTCCCCCTCACTCGCTCTTTCCCTCTTGTTTTGTGGCCCAGGCTAGTTTAACTGGAAGTGACAAGGTGGGACGAGGCGAAGTCCCAACAGTGCCGTGCTGTCCTTCTGCTTCAAGGCTAGGGAAGTAATGGGGTGCAAATAAAACCGCTCTGCTCAAATTCTGTATGACAGAGATGCATGGGAGCACGTCTCACCCAGGTGAACGTATCACACTCCACGCATCTCAAGGACGCCCCAATGTAACAACTGTCACTTTCCTGTACCTACGAGATGCCCTACTGTGTTAGCGTATTGCTTCTCTCTTTGAGCAGAGAATTGCTCCTATATTATGACTGCATAAGTGTGCTGCAGTGTGCAGTGTTGAAAGGCTTGCTATGTTTCTGTGGTTAAAGGGCAGAGAAGCAAGTGATGATTTAAAGAGGGAATTAATGCAGTGAAGCAGATCTTCATTTTTTTTTTTGCCCACGGGCCCGAGGCAGTAATTGAAGACATTAACACAGCATGGTGGCTAACCAGAGACCAGAGCCTGTTGATTGAAAATCCCAGGGAGGCCTAGTATGCTGGGACCCTCTTTCTGGTCAAAACAGCATAGTCCAGTAAGAAGCTTGTGTGCTACTGCACTGCTGGCTGCACCAGATTGGATACCGACTATGGTATATAGGATGTATCCACTACTAGCAAAACCTAACAAAGAGGCATCGACCAAGCTCCCCGCTCCCCTTCCTTCTACCATAATTTTAATAGACTTGGCGATGGGGATCAGTACAAACTATAATTTTCTTTATCTGGCAGCACCCCCTCAGTCCTCTCATCCAACCAATGATAGAGAGAGGTACAAAAGATAAGAAACGGAAGGAGAGGAAAATGAAGGAGTGTGAAAGCAGGGGAGCGACATGTGGAGCAGGCACACATCAATCAAGGAAATAGCAGCTCTGGCATGGCTTAGCGGTGTGGCAGATGCCCAGTTGTTGCTAAGCCAAAGGGATAGTGTGCCAGGCAGCCTGCCCCTGGCATCTATAAGCATTGCATTCGTTTAATGGGCCTGACAGGCACTGGGGTAGTTGAATTGGTTTTTATTCGTACTTCATTCTATTTTTGCTAGATCTTTATTCAATAAGGCAAAGGTCAAGTGAAAACTCCGCATTAATTTGCCCTGACAATTTGTTGAGTTGAAGTGGCTCGGAAATGAAATATGAAATGGATTGTGTAACCAATCTCTAGTATGGCAGAGAGTGGGGGGTGAGGGATATTTTGCGACTAATTGTTAAGCACCAGGGTATGGGGATAAGTATCCTGATTTTTTTGGATCATTTTTTTGTGGTTGCACAGCAACAAAAACCTCTTGTGACAAAACAAAAATGTGCAACTGCACCTGCATGGATTCTGGACACTATTCTGATATGTCAGTAATGCCTGTGGCCACCCATAAGAATGTAACCGTGGTTCCAATCACTTATAATGGACTAAAGTGTTCACTGTTTCATGTGGCCTGATACCAGTTTGCTTTCATGACTCAATTCAACACTTTGTTAAGCCAGAGACTCAGAAATTATTGCTCCCGCTGCAGCCTGTTGTGTCCGTTTTTGTACTTTATTGTACTGAAATTTGCATCTGGTGAAACTTACACAGCTATGCTGCAGCTCGCCACATCACCTTATTTATTGAACAGTTCTTCATGAAGGCACTGCTGTTCTTTGGTCCATTTTCCTCAATTATTTCCATCAATTATCCTGGCTGAGCACAGATGCTGTATGCAGGTCGGTGTTGTGACCTTTATTAGCATCAGCAAGAGCTCTGCCTGAGACATCCTCTGCCTGTTCTGGGTCTCATATTACCCCCTTTTGATTTTTTTTATTTTGGAGGTGAGTTGAAACAGGGGCACCCTTGGGCTCAGTCTCAGCAGGGATGACAGGGGTGAAGCCAGTCAAAATTTGTTAGTCTCATCACTCCCTAGCGGCCACTACTGGATGGTTTGGTGCATGTTGCTGCACAAACAAATTGTACGTGGACTGTGTTATCCTCTGATGGCATGGGCTGTGCATGTTTAGCAGTGCAACTGCATAGCATAAAAGAAGTGAGAACTAGTCGTCACGTGAGTCGGAGGAATCACATGCCATGGCATCTTCTTCCTGAGTCCATGGGTGGAGGTAGCTGTAATGGACTAAACAGTTTAGCTTTGTTCAATGTGGGGAAAAAGTGGGAAAATACCCCACCCCACCCCCTCAAAAAAAAAAAAAAAAAAAAAAAAAAAACTGGAAAACTGGAGCAGCCACTTCTATTGGAAATGCTTGCCTGAGTGAGGGGGGCTGTCGGCATTGCCAAAATAGATAACATAAAGGCAGTGGCTGAAGACTTGGGGAGTTGAGGGATTATAATGTGAGTTTACTGAAAGCAAGTGCTTCCACTTCAACTTATTTAGCTAAACAGTAGCGTCAAACATCCTTGCGCATCAATATACAAAAATTTAGGACATTTCTTGTTTCCTAAAATTGCAGCCTGCATGAAAAAGTATGTGCTTAGATGAAAAATGACTTCTAAGACAGTGTCTATTGTGGGGTTTAGTCTGTATCACTGAACTATTTCTGTACTGCATGCCTGCAACTGCAGTACCTCATAAATAATGATTGCATTCTGATAGCTATGTATGTCCCCCACCCATGCATTGAATTTCTGCAATTACTATCAATGACCATGGTGTTCATCAAGCCCAATTATTTGATTTATCAATGTAATTATGATCCCCGACAAATACAGTATCAGGAAAACAACAAGAAACCAAAGAACTACAGAAAGTATTTTACATCAGATTAGCACTCAAGGAATCCATTTGATTTCAGATCAAAAGCAGCTGATTAATAACACATGCAAGGGGAAAAGACTCGTCGCATGCAGGACACGATCAAAAGCGGGGAGTCGACAGAACGAAAGGAAGACCCGAATGGAAGGAGGGCGGAAGATTTAACGACCTACAGAAACAAAACCGCCATATTTATGCATTTCTTTCAGGCAACAAAACGTAATTTAAAAGGCTGCTATACTCAAGCTGACAAGCAATTGTTTCCTATGTCTGGAGACCTGGGAAAGAGGACGGAACGGTATCATCGGCGGAGAGATGAGGAAATTTGTGAGACTCAGTCTACCCGAGTTCCCAGGGTTTGAGATCTTCCTCATACGAGAGAACAGCTGAACAGTTAACGATGGGCTGAGAGAGAGTTTTAAGGCACCATTGGGGTGTAAGAGGAGGGAGGCTGTACCTCATACAGTCTGTTTCAGAGTATGTTCAGTTTAAAGGGGCCCTGCAGGAACGTAGATCTGCTGAGCTGCGACGCTTCGGCAGTTTTTAACTCCAAGAGCTAGACAAGCACAGCAGGGTTGAACACAAAAAATATCTGAGATTTATCATACGGCTCAAAAATTCTAGAAATTTCCATTTTAACATTTCAATTTTATAATTGTGTCTTTACATGGCTTTCATAATCATTCCTCCCACAGAAAGTAAATAGCATTTAAACCCCTCGATTTAGCACAATGTTTAGAGTGCAGGGGGAAGTCACAGTTTTGACAGTTGTGGGTGAGAGGAAGGTGCCAGACAGACGTCTGTCTCAGGATCAAGCTGTCTGCTCAGTCACTGGCATCTGGAGTAGTTGTTATTCAAGCCTCTATTTCTTTTCACAGCTACTGTACACATCATCCCAGGTTTACCCATCGCACCCAAGTGGCGTGTTTCTCCAGAATGATGAGCAGTAAGTTAATATCCCTTTGCCCCTTAGCAGATCTTGCAGTAGAGAAAAATTCAATCTGCTTCTCCAGCAGTATGTAACATAAAGAATTCAGTGTTCTTTGTGCACTGGGCTGTCAGCATTTTTTACCACCACATTTCTACTAGGAATAAATCTGTCGCTCTTGCATTTTCCCCCAAACACACACAGACCCTTGGTCACATACTGTATATACACACACATACACTCATACATAGGCGGATGTAGCTGCACATGCATGGGCACTCATGTAAAACGACATGTAAAAACAAGTATTTGGAGTGAGTACATGATATATTTTTGGAAGAATTTAGTGTTAAATATTGAGACTGCTGTATCATATCCTGCTTGCTCATTAGCTAACTCTGGTATTTTTACATTGATGTGGAAGCTGACATGTTGATTAATGTGAATTGTGCCTTTCAGCTAAATAGATAAATCATCAGATATCAGTCATTAAATTGATTAGTGGTGCAATTTCACTTTTTTTGTTGTTGTTGTTGAACTATTTTGTTATTATTCATAAGTTATCAAGCATAAAGTTATACTGTGGCAATGTACAATAGGCATTCAACTGTATCACCTTCTATCCTTAACTGTTGAATTGGGGTCACTTTAGAGAGACAGCGTATGCCTCATAAATATACATGTTTCCTGCTTGTTTTTATTTAATGGGCACAATTCCACCATTCTGCAGAACAAGCAGACACAAGGCTGTCATTCAAGTGTGCACTTCAATGCGAACTTTGAGTTGAAGAGGCCCTTAGATATCAATGTTGACGACTTTGTTGTCATAGAGACAAAGATGTCACTGACTGCTACAACCAATTATTCTCCAAAATAACACTGCAGATTCACAGTTTTTCAAATGTATGTTCCCATATCCATAAGCTGTGAATATTTCTATTCATTTTCGTACCTTTGAAACTATTTGTGTAACATCTTGAGAGAATACATTCTATTCAGTTTCAACCATATGTGGATGCTTAAAATTGTTTTTGATTACTTTGGGCACCCATACAATTGAAGCAAAGTCTTCAGTCCCCTTATTCCATGTGGGGTCTTTGAAATTTATTAGTTTAGCGTCTGAGATTTCGGGGTTGAGGGGTGTCAGGATTGGGCACATATGAAGGAGGTGGTCTCCAGACTGCTCCCTTCCCTCCTTGTGAAGAAATCTGTGGCTGCCATTTCACGTCCTGCCAATATGCTTTCTCCCTCCCTCAGTAGTGGGAGCTTGGGATTGCTCTTCGACCTTCCCCCTCTCATACCCTCTGGGGCAGTGGGACCTGGAGTTACCCCCTGCCTCGCCCCCTCACAGCAGTCTGCAACAACGCATCTTCGACTTCAATTATACATGGAGCAAAGGTATGAGCCACCTGAGGGGCTGACCTTACCCAGAATCCCTCAGCCTCAGCAGTTCCTGTCAAAACTCATATATCAGTGGCCTATCAGCCATGGGAGGATTGGAAGCACGGCTGGGCTTACAGCAAAACACATACAGCCGTCAGGCAGAGGACACGGAGCCCACAGTCTTGTTTATTAGCCTTAGAAAACCTTAAGAATTTTTTTTTTTATATGTGCGTCTTTGTCTGAGATTTGACACAGGTGGAAGCTGATGTGTTATGGAAAGCTGATGTTTCCTCACATACGCTGAATCGCATTTCCTGCAGTGTCACATAGTAATTTATTCAGTTTGGTGGAGTAGAAATGGGAGAGGAAGTTTTACAATTGGGCACATTTTTCTCCTGAACACACTGATACACAGCTAGTCTGAGCCTGATGCGCTATCTATCGACATTTTTCATTCAGTGCCAGGGTAAAGTTTCTCTCTCCTGATTTCCTCTATTTTGTACAACGGTCACATTAATGGTTTCAGACCTTCGTGCAATTTATTTATGTCATTTCATTAATTGAGGTGAAAACATTATTGAACACCCATATCACCATTGTTAAAAAAAGTAATTGTCTCCCTTAACGTAATAACTGGATTTGCTACCTCAAGTAGCAACAACTGTTTCCAATAACAGAAGACCATTCTCTTACATCACTGTGGGGTAATTGAGGTCTGCGATTTTTGGCAGAATTGCTTTATTTCAGCAACAAATGATAGTATTTGGATATGACCACTTGTTCATAGCCAAAATCCTGCTTCTAAAATTCAAAATCTGCTTCTAATCCTGCTTCTACAACATTTTATGTTTACTCCAGTATGTATAGTATTAAAATCAGTTTGATGATCTGAAACATTTAAGTGTGACATATATGCAAAAATAAAAGAAATCAGGAAGGGGAAAAATCTTTTTCAAAGCACTGTAGTAATCTTGCTACTTAACCCCAACGACAGTCAAGCATGAGATCACAGACTGATGACTGGACAATGCAGTATTGTCAGGTAGAGAGCAGAATTCATTATTCTGTTCATTTGACTAGTCACTCAGGTCCTGAAGCAGTAAAGCATTCCCACGCCTCCACACTACCAAAACCATGATGTTATGACCGTTACTATGGTGTTATAACTGTGGAATGCTGTGTTAGCTTTACTCCATATATTATAGGACCTCTGCCTTTTAAAAAGCTTAACTTTGGACATGTCCATCCACAGCATTTTATCCCTAAAGTCTTGGGTGGCCATCAAGATGTTTTTTTTTTTTTTTTTGTAAATTTGATACAAGCCTTTAATTTCCCGGTGATTAAGGATAGTTTTTGCCCTAAACCCCTCCCACATATGCCATTTTCTCTTTCTAATGGTGGGATCATAAACACTGATCTTTTCTGAGGTAAGTGAGACTGACTGTTTTATAGGTGTTCCTCTGGGTTCCTTTGTCACCCCCTTGATAAGTCGCTCATGTGCTCTTGGATGAATTTTAGTAGGTTTGTCCAAGGCTGTAACCACCTTTCTAGCATTGGGGGAGCAAAATGTCCAGGGGGTCAAAAATTTTTGAACATTGTAAATCGAAATGCAGCAATCTGGTGCAATCTGAATATCTAGCACCTCACTGAAATTTAAGACCTTTTTAGGCCTAAAAAAAATCAAACAAATCATCTGTCAAGTCCATAAGTCCATACCTGCAAACTCAAGATGGATGAAAAAGGTGACAAACTAAACCCCTGTAGGGGAGTCTGGGGGAATCCCCCCCCCCAGAAAAAAATTTGTGATTTTAACACATAAATTAAGCATTCTGGCGTACTCTGAGAAGAAAATTAAGAGAAAAGATAGCAATTGCCTCAAGTAAAAAAAAGAAAACATTTATTAATACCACTAAAGCTGTGGTTTGTAAGCAACTGCAGTGCTAAAACTGCTTGGACTTAACAAATAGGTTCCACTTACAGCTAACACGTAGTAACTCGGCAACTGAACGGAAATTAGTTTTAGTTGGTTTTACCTAAGCCACTCACCTGGCTCAGGCTGTGAATGAGTGAATATTCAGAACTGATTATTATCATGCATAATATTTTTAGTGTGAAAGAAATTAATACTGGTAATTATTATGAACCAAGATGAACATTTAAATATTAAAATACAAATTGCCATAATCTAGAATATAGAGCACTACAGGAATTCAAGGCACAAATATGTGTTCAAAATATGAAAACAGCATTCTTTAGACATAAATATACAACTTTTTTGTCTATATATTTACAAGTTATTTAAATTTAATGTTTTTTAATTTTAACTAACGATTAAGAATTTCCTTGACAACAAACACCTGTAAACAGAATAATAATTCATTAAATAATGGTCATGCTTGTAGGCTGATGTGTGTCACCAGTCCAGTGTTTTTCATTTCATCTCATCTACTGGCATATACACATGTACAGCGTTTGATTGCGCAATTCCCCTGCCAATTCCTTACACAAGATGACACACGCGTCTCACATTTTGTGGTTGATTCAGCCAATGACGTTGTTGGAAAATGGGGTCATTCCACTCGTTACCATGGTTTCAGAGTCGCGCCGTTAGGCTATCCATAGTGCGGTTGCGGAGGTCGAACAGGACGATATAAAGAAACTGTAGGAGCCCGTCTTCGTTCAAAACTGGACTAAAACTTCTTTTCACATTATCCTTAGACTGTATCGCAAAATATGCGATGGGGATTTCAAAAGCCCGTCGCAGATTGGCGCATTTCAAAAAAACTGATTGCATTTTGCGAAGATTCTGATACTCCAGTCGCGTGGCGCTCTATGAGCTTTGATTCTATGGGTCCAGCCCTTCTTCGCCTACGGGTCATGTAGGCCCGGAGTGAACTCTCCCATCTCCCCTGACACTAACATCACCCCCCTCTTTTTTTGAAAAACTCCCCAGTTCTGCATGATTCACGTAAATGACCCAATTGACCAAAAAAACTGCGACTGTAGCCGAAAGGTGACTAGTTTGCAGGTATGCCAGCTAGTTGACGTTCATTGGTCCGAAACTTGGCTACTGAGTGTGCAGTCAGTGTGGCAATCAGCTTGCTAGTAACGTCAGTTAGTCGACGGCCTCTCCATATTTCAACAGTAAAAACACATCATCAAATAATCGATATCAAGGTTAACGTGGATGTGTGTGGAAATTTGAAAGACACTATCAACAGATTCATAACGTTAGATACCTTTTCGCTGTTGTACACGACACGTAATGTTCCGTTGTCCTGTCCAGAAAAGCTTGCACTGTGACGGTCGGTCAACGTTAGACCTTCTCTTTGATGATGAAAAAGAATCGAGTGACGAAGCCGTGCGTGCGCGGACGAATTCCCATTGGCTGTGGGGCTGCAGAAATGTGTTTAGCGAATGGAGCGTGTACTTCAGTAAAACTGCAAACAAGCAGATGTATGACGTTCGGGGCATGCCTGAACATTGGGGGGTACAAGTCCCCCCCAATGTTTATGGGCGTTGCGGCCTGGGGTTAGTCACTCCTGGGAAGAGTTACTATTTCAAATTTTCTCTTCTGGGAGATAATGGCTCTCAGTACGCTTCGCTGGAGTCCCAGAGCCTCAGTAATTGCTTTAAAACCACTTGACTAATATATTTCAATAACTTTCCTTTTCTTCTCTTGGAATTCATTTGATTGCAGCATTGTGCACAGCTTGTTCAAACATTTTAGCCCACTTTACAATGCCGGTACAGTGCTATTAGGTGATATATATATTTATATTCAGCAGGCCTAGCAGTAATTAAGCCTTGGTGTGTCAAGTGTAATTTAAAGCAATTACAAATTGCATTTGGACTTGTACAGCCATACCACTATTCAATCTGCTCCAGCCGTGTGGCTGAAGCTCAGCAGGTGTGGGCTTGGTTAGTACTTGGATGGGAGACCACCTGGGAAAACCAAGTAGCTGCTGGAAGAGGTGTTGGTGGGCCAGTAGGTTGCGATCTTCCCTCTGGTGGAATAATCCCCAATGCCCCAGTGCAGTGATGGGGACACTGTACTGAAGGAGAAGCCGTCTTTCGGATGAGACGTTAAACCGAGGTCCTGACTCACTGTGGTCACTAAAGATCCTATGACACTTATCGACAAGAGTAGCGGGTTTCCCGGTGTTACGGCTAAAGTCCCAACCTGGCTCTTTCAACCTGCCACCTAATCATCCCCTCATCTAATTGGCTGTGCAAATTGCTCTCTTTCGCCCCCCAGGGCTCCCTTGAAAAACGAGACTTCCCTGGTTAAATAAGGGTTAAATAAATTGTACTTAAGGGAACAATTACTTTTTGGCTATGTTCACATTACCAACAAATGTGGCCCAAATCTGTTTTTTTTTTTTTTTTTTCTGCTCTCATGTGACATAGATTTAATTTATTCACGGTTGTGTGGACAAGGAAATCAGATTTTTTTTTTCCAGTCAGATCTGGGCCACTTCCATATGTGCTCCTAAAACCAATACATATCTGATCACTGGCTGTGCAAATGCTGTGAGAACGGTTAAATCTGAACGCATGAATTTTTCCGTTACATCCATGTTTTTTCCAGGTTATACTTCACTTACCATACAGTTTTGGAGCAGTCTAAGTACAGAAGAACAAAAAAGAAACACTAAAAAAGGAATGAACAAAAATGGAGGAGGGTAGTCAGAGGAAGACAGCAAACTACTGAAATTGATAACAATATGGGGAGATACTCCTATTCAAGTCGTTTTCGAGGAAATTGCGAAAAAAAATGGCCGAGCAGGGTTACATTAGAATTTGGTTGCATTGTCAACAAAAAATTCAAAATTCACAAGCTAAATTTAAGGAGGCTAAAGACAGCAACAAACGCATTGACCATAGTTGCACAACATGTCTTTTTAACGATCGTATCAAACATATTTAGGGCAATAAACCCCGCACCTACCCAACAGAACTACAAGGCAGCGCATACGATGTGGCCGAAGGGAAAAGGAATGCTCAAACTGCAGGAAGGCTGCACTGCTGTGTCATTCAATTTTACGTCAAATGCTTGTCTCGCACATGAGAAGTTTTTTCCTCTTCCAAAAGCAGTTGTATGTGACATTATTGGTTTCATGTGAGGCATTCATACTGATGCCAGATATGGCTCATCTCAAACATAAGTGTGAACAGACCAGGCAGAAAGACCGTATCGAGGAAAAATTTGAATGAATTAATTGGCAGTATAATCTGAACATAGCACTTCACACAGGGCCAGTAGGTATTTGATCAGGAAGGGGACAGCTGCTTTTGCTCGGCAATGTGTATTGGTCTAACCCAGTGGTTTCCATTGCTGTTCCAGCAG
This sequence comes from Gymnothorax javanicus, assembly GCA_029692085.1. NCBI lineage: Eukaryota > Metazoa > Chordata > Actinopteri > Anguilliformes > Muraenidae > Gymnothorax > Gymnothorax javanicus. The sequence goes on from CM056209.1 coordinate 21,186,433, forward strand.
AACTACCATCCTGTAGATTTTTGCTCCAAATCTAACTCGGCACAACTGATTTGGCTACATAGCTGCTCATCATGATCTTTAACTGGGGAAAGAGGTGTGCTTTGGTTCAGTTGAAGTAAAAAAATCTTCATGATGGTGTCTCTCCAGGAAAAGGGTTGGAGACCACTGTGCTATACATATGATAGAAAAGATATTTCTTGATTGCTTCCTCCCTCTCTCTCTCTCTCTCTCTCTCTAACTCTTTATCCCTCCCTTCACCTCCCTGTCCTTCCCTTGTGCAGTGGTGTTTGCTTTATTATTTCCATGGAAAGTGCAGCAATATGCTTATCCCTTAGGGAATTCATACTATGTCCAGGTCAATAGATTAATCTGTAAGGAGAACACATTTTCCCTACAAGAAATCATTCTTTCTATCAGGGTTCTATCAGGGTTAAAATGGTTTTTTGCTGATGCAAGTAAGCCTTACTCCAGTGAGTCGGCGACTGGGAGCAATAAGTTTACAGTCCATCGGCATCATTGCTACTAATTAATACAGTTAATATTCTGAAAGCGTTATGGGAGCCTGTGTGCTTGACACTGGATTTTATTTCCAGCATTAAGCACAAAATAATATTTGCATCTAACGCTAGAAGGTAGACATTGCAGCTTGTTTATTTCTCAAGAATTCCTTACTTTCAATTGAAAAAAAATATTCCATTAGTTCGTAAAACTTGGGCCTTTTTTCAGTCAACATTTGACCTTCCCTTATAAATGCAAGTGTTATTACTGCAGACACCAGCTAAATTACTTCACCACTGCCTGAGAAAATTAAAACTGCAAGGCCGACTGCACAGTGTTTGAAGCCCGACCCTTTCAACGTTAAGAAATGTGCGGCATGTTTTGAGAAAAACACATTTCCCACAAATATACAAATACCGTGAAAAGAAAAATGAAAAAAATTACAGGCAGTTTTCTCTTCACAAGTGTTATGTAGAGACATGTTCAGTGATTTGTTTTGTTTCCTAGTGGCTTATCACTTGGCCGCCGGGAGTCTCAGAACAGCTTTAATAATTAAAAGCTCCCCGCGGATAGCAGCACCTGTATTGTCGGGAGTAATTAGCAGCATATTTTCTGTGAGGTAAACATTTTAATAAACGGGAAGAGGAACAATTAAAGCACAAGATGCACAAGTATGTGGTGATTGTTTGAAGCTCAGCTGATATGCGTGGTCTGTAAAGCATCTTTGCGGCAGTCTGTCCGTGAAAAGCGCAATAAAAATAACTCTGAATTGAATTGAATTGTCCATCTCAAAAGAGGGTATGTTCTGTCTTAGATGAGCATCAATCAGATTCAACTGTGAAATCAAATTCAGTCAGGCTCTATTTGGGCATGTCATCTAAGATGCCCCTCAGCCCAAAACCAATCTTTTACCATTTTTTTTTTTCATATTTTACTTGTTTTTCTTAATTTTGAGTCCAGTATGTTGCTGTACACACACAAAGTCCATCTTTGCTCAGAGTTTACCAGTGTCAACCTAACTGCAAGGGGCAACAACACTGTAAAGACCAATTGTGTGTCAGAGATTAGTCCAGACATGTAGTTTTCATAGAAAAACAAAGGTAAGCTGTATGAATTTGACATATTTCACGGGCAAATGCCAAGTCAACGTCATAGTTGACTCCAATAGGGTTCCGCCTGCTAAATCCATATGTGCGCTGGGAATCAAGCCATCACATCAACTAAAAGGTGTTTTCCTGCAAGAACACCCTAGCAATTGTCTGCTTTGTCCAAATAGTATGGCTACCCTCGATTGTCACAAGAGATCATCATTAACACAGAGATCACCGCAATAACACTATTACTCTTAAGTTGGTATAATTCAACCAATTACATGAGACATTTTCTTCATTGGCTCCTGTGGGGAAATTTAACCATGGCAACCTCCTTACTTTTACCCTAAATATGCCGCTCCCCACTCTTAAGAATTTTGGCTCACTGACTTCCCCTCTCCCATCATCCCACGCTCAGGGAATCACTGCTGGGGGGGGGCAGGTATGACCTTGCCACAGCATATTCATCTCTACATGGGCTTGAGGTGATCATGCGTGCCACCGCACATTCACTTCAGGAAATGTCATTAATCACGATTCATTGCACCAGAGGCAACTGTCTTCCCCCTCAGTGGTCACAGTCAGTCATGATAGGAGTGTGTTTTAAGTGTTTATGTGAAAACATTCCCAATGAGTGCCCCGTTCAGTTAGGAATGTGTTGCGTTTTGGGGACAGGTAGTTGCAGGGGGTGCAGGTCATCAGGTATTTTTGGTTTATGACGGGAAACAGTGCGGCAAAGGGGGTGAAATGAAAGGAGGACAAAAAGGTGCTTCCTGCTGTCCATCACTCAGCCAAGATGTGTGAAAAGGGAGAGAATGGGAGGATGTGAAAGGAGGAAGACTCTAAAAGCCAGTTTATGGCTGTGTGTGGGCAGGACATACTCGGCAGTGTCCTTCTAAAATCTTAAGGGGCCCACTAAGGACCCAAGCTTCGTTTAATTGTCATGACGACAGAAAAGCCAGGGCGCAAGGATGTGACCAACACCTATATTATAAGAAGTGAATACTGTTGCCAACTTTTCTTACTGACTGATCGAATACCAAGAACTCAACATATTGTTTGTACACCTACAGTATACATATTCAATCAGAATGGGCTTCATTTCCTTTGCGGATGGAAAAATGACAAAATATTTATGAACCAACTGTATATTTTTTCAATGATGAACAGACACATTTGATGGCGGTGGTGGACGTTATCCAATATTTGGCCTATTTTATGGCTTACTTTTCTGAATTTATTTTGTAATTGGTTGTACTTCCACAGTAATGAGTGGCAGCTGGTGAAAAATACTCTAGGTGGGGCTGTGCTGGGCCATACTCAGTTTTCAGTAACCATCCCGCTAGGATTCAACTCAAACGGCAGGATACTAATGCTTTGTGGAATAGTCGGTAATTATTTAATTCCAATAATAAACATTTGAATCATTTATACAAAAAAAAAAAGAAACCAGACAACTAGCAATATAAACTGCATAGTTGCACGAACTAAAGCTTTCCATTTGAAACTGAACTTGACAACAATGAATTGACTTGTGTATTTCTTGATGTCTTTTGGGAAAATGTATATATATATATATATAAACTATATCAAAATAATATTAATAATTTAATTTCTCTGAGAGAACGTTTCTCTCATCTGAGAGAACATCTCTATTAGTTTCTTTATTTCGCTATTTTGCTCATCTTTGAGGTAACCTCATCCATAGACGAGCTAGCTACCTAACGTGAAAGCAAACTTGCTCGAAAGCAGAGAAGTCAGCTTTATATAAAGGGTATTGCTCGGCAATGACCTGTGCTTCTGACTTGTCTACAGATCAGTGCTCGTGACTGGGCTTGGGCGTTATCAGAATCGCACTTCGGACATTATTTTCAACGACGCTGATTGGCAAGATTTTCATTGCTATGCTCCAATCTTAGCCCAGCAACAGTTCTTTATTGGCTCCTCGTCTCTGCTTGAATGCTACTTTCCCACAATTCCAATGAACATATGTATTTGTATTTTATCCAATATACGTTATTGTGAATTTAAAACACATACATACTTAAATCAGTAATCATCGCTAATGTTAGATATTTTTTAGAAATAATAATAAAAAAATAATAAAACGTACTCTTCACAAGGGAGGGCAGCCCCCGAGCGCCCTCTATTGGCCATCTGCCACGAAAAGTAATTTATACAAGTGCAACTTCACTGATGATGCATAATTTAACCAGATAAAATGGCATTGAAGGGGACAGAACATTCCTGGTATCGGGCTATGTTAAATGCTCCTAGTCAGGGGCACGTTACCCAAAAGCGTAGTTGCTAACTAAGTTAGCAACTTACATAGTTCATTCATTCACAGTCAATGGGTCCAACTACGTAAGTTAGCATCTGTGAATTTGGGAAACGCACCCTAGAGCGGTGGCAATGCCACACTTTGTGGTACCATCAGCAACCCTGCTGTGCTGGGGCTGCGTCACAGCACATTTATCGGCTCCACTTAATGATCTTCAGGATAACTTGTTTCAATGAAAGAGGAGAGATAGGCAGCCAGGCAGTCAGTCTACATTGTTGCTTGGGACAATGCTAGTTTTCTCTATCCCTTGCTGTGATGTGCAACCGGGTCTTCGAAAATCCTAGAATCTCTAGGTACATGACAGAAATCCATTTGAGCGATAAAACCCTCTCCAGGCAATGGACGATGCCATTATCATGCAGCCTTGGAGGGAGTGGATGAGGAATATCAGTGGCATACTTCCCCCTCTGTCTGTTCAAGGCTCACATGGCCGGCCAGCCAAGAGGCAGACTGTTCAAGCAGAATAAATGTGCTTTTTTCCTTTATTGTTGCTCAATCCTCATTTTAAATTTTCACTAATTTAAACTGATTTCATCGTGCCCTACTTTTGACCTACACATTTTGAATTTCAGTTTAAGGTACATTCCAGTAATGTGATTCCATATCTCGTCCTGTTACCTATCTTCTTATGTACACTCTCACTCAGAAAGATGGTATCACTCGTGATTTTCACACAGATTAAATGGAGGAAACTTTGTCTTATCATATCAAGATGATGACATGATACATAAATCCAAGCACTGCTGGGAATTTCCAGAAAGGAAATCAAAATCATTTACCTCATTCAAACCCTATAAAGCTGTTGTGAGATTGCTGGGATCATAACGTTTGTGAAGTGTGCCCATCTTTAAAGACACCTATGGGAAATATTGCAGTCTATGTGGAAATCCAATGAGAGTGATACCTTAGTAAATTAGTATCTTGATTGTTTATAATTTGCGAAGCAGTGGATACTGTGATGAGAAATTACTAAATTAGATTACTGTTATTCATTATTTGAAAACAATTTTGCTCTCAAATACTTTAAATACTACAATGCAAACAAAATATCTTAAAATATTATTTGTTGTTTGTGTCATTTATTTCTTTACTAAAAAGGACTACTGGAATGCCAAGTGATTCGAAACTGTTGAGCAGGTTTAAATCAAAAAGATTAGCCTACTCATGATGTTGCACAGTTCAAATTATATAGAGATACTTTTTAAGATGCATAGAGTATTGCGTCTGATCCTTTGCAGTAGGTTTTAAAAGTAGAGTTTTGAATTGATCTCCCTGGTGTGCAATCAATATTCTCCTTATCTATGCACTTGATAGCTTTTGTGCAGCATCTGATTTAGATTGATGATGGCATGTGTTTTCAAAGGAGCTTTCAGTCTTGGCATTGTAGATTCAGGTTTTCAGAGCAGTGCATGTTCTTCATTTTGTGTTTATACAATAGTTTTATAGAAATGGAGTCACATTTCAGAAAATTCACTTTAGCCATTGGGGAAAACTGTGAATAGAAAATAAAAATGACAGTTGACTATTGTTAGTAAAAATGAGGCTGAGAAAGATATGAATGCTGCTGGGTACTGCAACTGCTCAAATCAAAGAACAAAGCAGGTAGTACTGCATTTGTTGGGTGTGATGTTCTGACTTCCTTATTTAAGTAATGCTGTTTTTATTTCATTTTTATTTAACCTTTATTTAACCAGGAGAAACTCACTGACATTACAAATCTCTTTTTCAAGAGAGTCCTGGCCAAGACGGGCAGCAGCAAAGTTTGCAAAGTTTCTGACAAACGAAACAGAACAAACACAGAGAGCAGCCATGCATACAAACATAATAAAAGATAGATGATTATAATACAAAAATACATAGATTACTAAGTAAAACAAGTTGACCACAATCATATCAGGCAGCACATCTACTGCCAGATGTGTCAGCCTCCAAGTCATTCAAGTCATGTGGGTCTAACCACGCCAAAGAGAGCAGATGAAAACTGATTTGTTTCTCCTCCTTCCTCAGTGTCTGCCTCATCAGCTCTCTGTGGTGTCCGGAAACAGAGGACCTACCATTGATGTTTCCATCCTATCTTAGCATAAACATGTCAAGTGGATCCACTGATCTGTCCAGGTGAACTGTTGAGAGCCTGGGTGGCATGTTTTTAACAGACAGGAAGAGCTCATTTATGTCAGCCTCAGCAAGGTAATTGTCTGCCGCATCAGCCCTGTCAGTTACTTTATTTTAAAGAAACTAAAACTGACATGAAATCCTGGAATAATCCCTCTTCTTGCATGCTCTCAACTATGGGCCATATGCTGCACGATGTCGTGCTGTTCGAGTTAAGCATCATTGTCCCTTACCATAAACTCTTATCCTTTCACCCCCCACTTAAAACTAATTGTGATGAGCATTGAGATGACAACTCATTATCATAACTGAAGGCTTTAAATGAAGGTAGCTGAAAAATTGGTAATCGTGATTTATTAACTGTACAATTTAGTTGACAGTTAGGATAGCATCTCCCTCCGAGCCAGAATTATTTTATGTAGATCTTCATGTCAAACTATTCAATGTGTGGTGCATTGGGCTGTGTTAAATTATATGAGAGAACTCAAAACTCATGCTGAAGTGAATCAATGAATAGCAACCATTTCAAGGAAACCCTCCAAAGAGACTGGAATTTGTTTATGCTGAAAAGGCATGAAAGTTCCTTCAGGGTAGATGACAATTACAAAGGATGGTGTTTGTTAATTACAATAATCATAAACAACAGGACTTAAAACTCCTATCTTTCATAAGAGTGAAGAACAGACCTGCAAAGCATAAGATGTTTTCTTCAGTGCTACCACAAAATGTGCAGCACTTGCTATTTTGGACTTTTTGTATTGCAGTGCCTATTTTGCACAGTAAGACTTTTTTCCCCTTTCTTTCAGTCACAGTTGCTGAGAGTGCCTTTCATGATGCAAATTTTGCTGTTTCCATTTCCTCCAGATTTCATGAAAATCCTTTGAGAAACAACGTGTCTGCTTTCAGTGCTTGGTGTCAGTATTTACTTTCTGCATGAAATTTGTCTCACCTGCCAAAGTCACACAAGTGTCTCCTGTTGTCAATGAGAATTTTTCTTTTCCCCAGTTCCTTCATTATGCCCGACAGACATAATTAAAGGGGAGGCATGTGGGAGATTCTGTGCTAAATGCTGATTCTGCTGAAGCGGGGAATCCCAAATAAAATCACCTAGGGTCTGGAGAGGATAAATTTTCTGGCAAGTGTCAGGGGACACTCAGGGAACACGGCAGGGGCAAACAGGACTGGAAGTTATTGCACGGACCAGGCTTTTTAACATCACAATAAGAGTATAAATATATACAAGGATACTAAGACAGAACAAGTGCCAGCGATATCAGGACAAGAACTCAGGACAACTACAAGGGATTCTGTGTAAACGAGGCTGGTATACAAGAAGAGCAGATAATAAACAATGTGTTATGTTCTTGTTCTGTCTGCCTCGTGTCCCTTTAGTTTTGCCTTAGTCTTGCCTTGTGTCTGTTTCTAGATCCTGTCCCGCTTTGCCAAATGGAATCCTCCTCATGTCTGCGTTCCAGTCCACGTCTTGTTTTCTTGAGTGCATGCACTGCTTCTTTGCTATTGGCTGGCTGCGGTATTTCCATTTTCTTTCAGTGCTGTTCTGGTTTCGGGCCTTTCTAAGCTTATGTCAATTAACTGTTTTAGTTTCTGACATCTACTAACATTCAGGGGAGGTGTTTTTCTTAAACAGGCACTTTACTAATATTACTAATATAGGTAGGGTGTTAATTGTCATGATTTCCTGCTTCGATATTATTTCAGATCTTGCTTTAGCCTACTTTGCTGCATAACTTTTTCACGCTTCCTTCAATCTGCATACTTCATTGGAACTTAGCTGAGCACGCCCATTTTCTTAATGGGCTTGTTATGTCATTAAGCCTTGTCCAATATCTCATGTTCATGCTTTGTTCCTTCCCTGTTCTTCTCAGGTGTTCCTCGTTCTCTCATCAGCCCTGTACCTTCTTATTCTGCGGAGGCATTCCAGTTGGCAGTCAGTCTATTGTTTCCTTGTTAGTTCAATGCCTGTTCTCATGCTTCATGCTCTTGATCATATCATTGAATTTATATTTCCCTATTTGTTTCAGCTCATTGAGTGTAGTTTTTTGTTGGTTTTGTGCCCTCCTTAATCCTGCAGTTTTTTCAGTTTGGACTTTTCAGCTTTTTAAGTGGAGTTTTTTGTTGGCCTTGTGCCCTCCTTTTACCCTGCATTATTTCTGTTCATTCATGAAGTTTCTGTTGGCCCACGTGCCTTATTTGTTTGGAATCTTTTTTTTCAATAAAAATCATTCTTTGGATTCACGACTCGCTACTGGTGTCCTTCCGCGAACGTAACACAACGCTCAGAAGATATACCGAATAAACTAAAAGAATATACAAATGCTCTGATGATAATATTAAGCATTATTACACTCAAAGGTGTGCTTGACCTCCATTATTGTCACGACAGTCAAAATAAAATGTATAATCAAAATGTATTCATACTGTGGGCATTTCACTCTCAAAATATAAAAGTTTTTTGCTAGAATTCTCTCCGTTTCAGTGGAAATACGTGAGATCTGACATTAACTAGTCCTTGTCAGCCAGCCAACTTGGGCTTATGTTTTCTAGACATTGTGATTTCCCAAAACTGAATAAATACCACACATAGCAAAACAAAACTGCTTTGCTAGCTCAATCATGTTGTACCTAGAATATCCGCTGGAAAAAACAATTTTTTCAGGGACTGATAGTGATACTTCAGCCGACATCTGTCATTTTTAAGCTAACAGGTGCCATGACAATGAGAACGGAGTAATATTTTCAGTGATGAGGTATGTTTCATATGAGCTCAGCTACCCGTGCTGTCATGCTCATTTGAGAACATTCTAAATGTCTGATTGACCAATCAGATTGCTCGGTCGGATCTACATGTTGTATAATGAACAAAACCAAATACAAGGAACAGAGAATATGCAAAGCAATACTAAACTTATCAAAAACTCAAAATCCAGAAAAAGTACCAAAAGAACTGCAAAACAGCAAGGTATCAAAAGAAACAAGAACAAACAAGGAGCAAGGAATCCAGGACTTCTCTAGATGATGCCCAGTGACCAACTGACTGCGACTAGGAGTTTAAGTGGACTTTAGACAGGAGCCGTCAATTAATATTAAGGGGAGTTAGAATGAGGAAGTAGAGAGCCATTAAGTGCAGTGGGCGTGGTCACCGGGCTGCCAGGCATGGACGTGACAGCAGGCCATCTGTGAATGTGTACAATATTTTGAGGTTTTTTTTTTTGTTCAAACAAACACATGTGGTCACCTAGGAAGTTTTGGTTCTGTTGGACAAGTATTTTCCAAACCTGTCTTTACATGGGCAAATGTTTCTTTCTTCGCATGTTTGCCCACCAAAAACAAAATCCCACAAAGTTAGAAAAAGTCTGAACATAATATTTATCCGAGGAAGAACAGTGTTGTTTAATCCCTACTGACATCATTGCTGAACCCTCTGTACCCAGATTGTGGTGGAATAATCTGGGTGACTTTATGATGGTGGAGTGTTACGGCTCCTCTGAGTTCAGTGTTGTCCCATAAACATGGTTTCTCTAAAAAATGTCAAGTTTGCGCCGTTCATACCCTCCAAAATTACTCCCCATTGTCAGCAGTACCACTGCCTTTTATTTGCAGCAGTTGTAAAATTTGATGGTAATAATTAACGTCACAATTTGGAATCACACCAGCATATATAGTTTTCTCTTCTCGCAGTTGACAGTTTTCTCATGAAACCCTGAAAGGGCAATCAGCAAAAAATTTAAAAAAAAAATAATAGCAAGCACATGGTTATTCTAGGCCATGTGTTTTCTCTGTCATGCGAATGCTGACACTGTCCCTCCATTAACAAACTTAGGGGACTCGGAATGAATCATCACCATTAGCATCATCCCCAGAGACATGATTTAATTAAATCATGGATGTTTATGAAAGTGTTATTTTAGTTTCTGAGCACAAAAAAGAAAAAATTTGTTTATAGTCAAATGTTATAGGATGGTATTGTCTGGGCTTGATCTTGTCACACAGCTGGGAGTTGGGTTACAGCCCAATAAGCCAACCAACTCCTCATCTGTGGTGTACAAAGTGATCTGGACATGATTATACAAAAGGTCAACACAGCAATTACTGTTAATGGCATCACAGAATTAAAGCAGACACTCATCTTTAGCAACATACAACTCAAAATGCATATAGCAGGATTAAAAGAGCTGGAAACCTAAAACGGAAGTAACAATCAAAGTGCCGAAGGTAGCCAAAAATTTTTTTTACCTTATAGCAAGCCTGTGGAGTGAATTGAGGCAATATATTAATCCTTGCAGAACAAGTAAAGCAACAATAACAAAGTAACAAAGTTAATAACACCTGCAAAATTAAGTTGGTGATCAATATTTGAAAGAGGTCAAGGTCTCTGCAGTTCTTTTTTTTTTTTAGAGATTGTGTTTTTTGGGAAATTTTTCCTTTATTGGATAGTTATACAGTGTAGAGAGACAGGAAGGTTGGGGAGAAGAATGGGGGAAGACATGCAGCAAATGACCTGAGCTGGAATCGAACGCAGGTCGCTGCAGGAAGGACACAGCCTTTGTGGTACGCACGCTTAGACTGATGAGCCACCGGGGCGCCCCAAGGTCTCTGCAGTTCTGTCCCCTGTAGGAAGGGCATGCAACCATACGGGAGCCAGAGCAAGCAGCAGACATGACTGGGAGTACAGGACAGGAGAGGAGGTGGCTCCAGGTAACCAGAGATGTAAGAGGGAAAAGGTCTGGCAGGTGAGTAGGGTTTGATGATCTTTCGAGGATAGGCTGGGGCTGACCCCTCAGAAGCCTGGTATGCTATCATTAATGTTTAAAATTTAATACTGACCATAGCAGGATGCCATCAGAGGTCAGAGAGAAGGGATTTGTCATGGGAGTGTATGCTGTAATCACTCTCATTAAAAGTGACATAGAATGGTTGAACGGGGTATTTATCCTTGTTCTGTGATGTGACATATAGACAACAAAATTTTGGTTGGGTCTGTAATGCCTCAGAGGCTTCCTAAAAACCTCTCTCAAAAAGCTATGTTGGTGGGGTGGGGGATTTTGAACACGTTGTTTTGCACTTATTTGGCAACCTTTCGGGCTTAACTGGCAACCTCATTATGAAATGCGAGCACTTGACGCTGATTGGCTGGCTTTGCTGCCACTCAAAAGAATGTAACTTTGCCCAGAGTGGAAGGGAAAATAGAAAACACTCGCCAGCTTCGGAACACGGACAGACCAACTTTATGCTGCTATGGCATATTCAGAGATTCAGCCTTATATGTTTGAGCCCAAATCGGATGAGGACACTGACTTGGAGGAAGAACCAGTCCAGCAAAGGCTAGATTTAAACGTTTCTGAATGGTAAGTATTTTTGAATGCTTTTTTTTAACAAACATAATACGCTTACGCATTCGGAGTGAGTCTCTCGTATTGACGTTCCTGTGCTGTAGTCAGCAAGCATTCAATCAAAGCGCACTGAAGAAATTCATTTGCGTAATTTAAGTCCTTGTGCAATAAGTTAATCAGTTTCACGTGCATTACGGTGTATTTCCCCACTAGTGACACGGAAATCGATTATGACTCTGGAATTCTCAAGCTTGTCTTCACTGAGGGATTGGAAGCAATGGAATTGCATAAAGACGTGTATGCAAATTATTTTGAAGGGGAGGAAACGGAATGAGAGTGGGCGGGGCAGTGAGATACATGTGACATCATATGTATCTGTTGTTCAGATTGACCCGTTTTCTGGCGGTCATTTTTAAAAGAGGAATTTCTATGAAACGGAGATGTTCAAAATGTCTTGCACTTTTCGTATGTTCTTGAATGTGGATAGACTACCGTTATTCAAAATAGACAAGGTAAAAACGGTTTTTGATTCTGTCACCTTTAAGCGTTTGGGCGCTGAATACACTGTTTGGTCAACTGTAGCAAATGGAATTTTTATCTCATTCCTCCATTATGCAGGTCTTCAGCTGTGCAATTGGACAGGGCCTTTGTTGTCATACATGTCACTGCATAATGCTCCACACATTCTCAATAGGAGACAGATCAGGACTGCTGGCTGGCCAATTGGAGCAACCTGATATCGTGCAAAACTGTCGTAAATTGGGAGACGAGATGAATGAACGGGATTTATTGTAGACGTCTGCACTTCCAGTAATAAGGCCAGCTTCGCCAAGCCAATGCATGCATGTCGGAATGCGATGAGCATTGCGCAGCTTCGCAGTAGTAGACCATCGTGGATACTCAGATATGAACATGAAAAATACCGCAAAGTTCAAATATACGCTAAACTCAAGTCAAAGTCGGAGTCCACGTCTTCGAACTAAGCGCTATGAATCGCAATAATGTTAGCTAGCGTTCGACTACACGCAGGTATTGGCGAAGTTCACTCGTCCACATTTTGAACTTTGATCCTCATTATCGGCGATCATATCCGCCTTGCGATGTGCCGTATTGTATATCAGGTCGCTTCCATTTAGCGCCCACACTCTTTGCTTAGGCAGCCATGTGCTTGTAATATGTGCAGAATGAGGTTTGCTGTTGTCTTACTGGAAAATGCAGGGATGTTTTTGAATCAGACGACATCTGGATAGTAGCATACTGTATGTTACTCTACATTAATACTTTTATTTGCATTAATGGCGCCCTCACAAATATGCTCATATGCTCTGTGCTTTTACACAACCCCGTACCATAACAGAAGCTGGCTCTTGGACCTGATGCTGGTAACAATTTGGGTTATCCTTGTTGTCTTAGGTCTGGAGAACATGGAGGCTGTTTTTCCAAAAACCCTTTGAAATGTTGACTTGCCAGTCCACAAAACGTACTTCCACTGTGCTACTGTCCATCTTAGAGAACACATAGCCCAGAAAAGTCAGCCGTAGTTTTGGACAGTGTTGATGAATGGCTTTGGCTTTTTAACTTACATCTCTATGTTGGAGTTATTATTATAGTCACATTACGGTTCTTTAAACATTGACGTTGGGGGATCAGAGATCATCCGTATTCAGAATTGATTTTCAGCCTTGCGTTTTATGTGCCAAGATTTGACTGGGTTCCTTCCATCTGTTAATCATATCATGCACTGTAGAGGGTGGAATAGCCAAGATCCTGCTGAATTGACTTTGGGGAACACTGGTCTCATAGTCAGCGATCATAAGCTTATGCATTTATTGGCAAATTGGTGAGCCTCAACTCATCTTTATACTTGAGGGACTAGGCCTATATTGGAGGCTCCTTTACAACTATAACACGATTACCTCACCTGCTTAACATCACCTCTTTTACATCACTTTATGTCTGCAAATTGAGTCTGTTGCAGCTTTCAAATGTTAAATAAGCATATATTTTCAATGAACAATTTAATTTGAAAGTTAAAGCGTCAATAATGTGTTGTGGTGGTGTTTACAATGTAAAGGGTGGATTAACTCTTTAAATCACTCCTTTTTGATTTTTTCTTTGCAGGTTTCATTATGTGCTAACTTTTAGAGAATTGAAGTTGCACACAATGTACCTGCTCACCTATTTCTTCTGATACAAAGCATGATGTATTCTTCTTTCCACGAGTGATATTCTATTATGCTGTTCTACTGTGATTGTTCATATATCAGTTATCCTATACAGTACTTTCAGTACAGAATTGGACAATGAGTCAAGAATCTGATGCTCTCTACTTCTAAGAGGAGTTAGCAATATACACAATGTGCTGTGTCATACCACCACCGCCGTGTTCACACCCCCCCCCGCCCCACCCCAGACTTTGGAACAAGTGGTGCCCATCATGTGCAAGCTGTCTGATACCCACTGACAGATTAGGGCTACCTCAAAGTACACAATGTGACACAAAGGTGATGTAAGTGTTGGCTCTGTGTAGGAGAGCATCCGGTAATGGTCTGGCACTGAGAGGCCCAGAAAGAACTAACATTGCCAAACACTGAAAGTGCAACACTGACACTCACATCCTCCTACACTCAGAGCTCCATACTGACACTCACATCACCTTACACTGAGAGCACCACACTGACACTCACATCACCTTACACTGAGAGCATCACACTGACACTCACACCACCTTACACTGAGAGCACCACACTGACACTCACACCACCTTACACTGAGAGCACCACACTGACACTCACATCACCTTACACTGAGAGCACCACACTGACACTCACACCACCTTACACTGAGAGCACCACACTGACACTCACATCACCTTACACAGAGAGCGCCACACTGAAACTCTAATCCCCCTACACTGAGAGTGCCACTCTGACACTCCAATCCCCCTACACTGACAGCACCATTGACACTCACATCCTCCTACACTGAGAACACCAGTGACACTCACATCACCTTACACTGAGAGCAACACACTGAAACTCTCATCCCCCTACACTGGAAGCAGCACACTGACACTCCCATCCCTCTACACTAAGAGTACAACACTGACACTCACTTACCAGAACACTGATAGTGTCACACTGACATTTAAATCCCCTTGCACTGAGAGCGCCACTCTCACATCCCCCTTACACAGACAGCACTGCAATGACACTTCACCTCGCCCTACACCGAGGGCACCGCGTCCAGACCTGCATTCTTTAGCACTTAGGGCGCTCCCTCCTCACTGGGAGGGGGCTATTTCTGTTTCCAATTTAATCTCCTTCAAGCCAGCGATGGTGTAGTTGTAAATCTTGTGCCATTATTGCCAAAAAAGGAATACTGTTAGTGTTATGAGGAGCTGAATGAACTGCATAACCCTTTGTAAGCGCTTAAATGGAATGTGTCTTCTTATGCCTGAGAAGAGTAAATTCCTATAGATTAAAAGAGATTTCAGTGTACATGCAGTCAGGTGCAAAAATATTGGTACCTTTGATCAAAAGGAAAAAGGCTGCTTCAAATAAACAAACAGTTAATAATCCTTATGATCAGATCCACCTAATGAGTAGACTAGGGATTGCGTTATGTTTTAATTTGAATACGTTTACTCTGATGTTTCAAAGTTTTTCATTGCCCTTATGTGCTGTTTGGATCAAAAAGACCCCACTTTAAATGTTCATCGGAAGAAATATTAAACAATGGATCTTCTTTTAGCCTGAAATTCTAAAGCCTATATCTTTTTTTAAAAAAGAAAATGTAAAAGAACAAATAATTATTTTGTCTTTCCTTTTTTCTTTTGATGCATATTTCACTGACCTCTCCACAATGACACACAGCTCTACCATAAGGCTGTGGCTCTATTGCAATCCAAGTGTCAGAAATTTGTCTATGGCTTTCTTATCATCTGCAGTGTCTGTCGTGTGGGATTCGGTGCGCCATGATTCCAAAACATTCAATATTTTCTCATGCTGTAACCTACACACCTGAACACTTGTAATAGTGGTAAATAGCTTTGCACCACAGTATATGGATGAATTCAACAATCCATAAATATAATCAAATATTCTGCTTAAAGGCCTTGGAAATAATAGTCAGATGAAAGAACAGGAAATAGGCAGGTAGATCATGAGGAGGTGTCAGAGAATGTAAAGATGATGTAGAAAGTGATTCTGAAGTTGAAAGTGAATTTGAATGTGATGATGAGCAGCCAGTCTCAGGGGTCCCTCTGCTATCCGCATGCTCATGAATGATCAGATTTAATGGCATTTATCCCCTCTGAGAGAGCCACCCAGCTTAGCTGCGAACATACTAAGGCTGGTACCAGGGTCTGCTGGAATGGCAATGACTTATGCACAACACTGTACATGTCTTACTTGGAACTGCCAACTTTTAAGGGAGATGGGTTTTTGAGGGGCGATGAACAAGACACGTGTACATGTAGTGTTGAGACCATCATCCTTACAGGGTTCTGTCCAATGTGTTGCGTGGTTGCATCGTCCAACATGCACATGGACTCACAGTCTTCTGTTTTGCAAGCGTACACTGCCATGACCATTCAAATGCATGCACACGCACACACACACACACACACACACACACACACACACACACACTGTTCTGTGGTGTCCAGAAATCTCTAAGAACTATGTCTGATTAATTTTTTTAGATATATTTTATAACCAGTGATTAAAACTACAAAATTTGGGTCATTCTATGCATTTCAGCTCAACACAGTAAACATCATTGGTCATGAAAACCTTGCTTTGTCTAATTTTTCGAGATATTTTATGATTTATGCCCCTCATATCTTCACTGTACTGCAGATTATTCGCAATTCACAACTATTTTCACAAAAAAAGGAAAAAAAAAACCAAAGCTGGAATTTGTAAATAAGTTCTAGCAGTCATATTTAGTGAAAATTAAGCACATATGAGTGTGTGTTACTTACTGTTTGGAATTGAAACAAAAAACTTAAAAATCATAATTTTTATATTTGAATTTCTTTAAAATTATAATCATGTGCCAGGTCAACTATATCCATGGGCCTAAAAAAAGAACAAATCAATAAGGGTTCATTCTGGGCTTCAGCAGTAACTCAGTGAATGCTCTCTGCCACTCTGTGGGGGAGAAGTCATTTGAACCCAACCTCTTGGCAGAGAAAGGCCTGCATATTCAGTGTTTACTTCTAGAGCCTAAATGCAACCCCTGTGCCCCTTCTCCCATTCCCCACCCTCCAATCCTCATTCAAGAGTCTCTGCACAGTCAGACTGGAGCTACTATCGAACTCCTCCCTGGCATTCTCCACTTTGCCCAATGTGCTGTGATAGTTTAATTAGAGAGACACAGCCCTCCATTGTCACGTCAAAACCACATGCAGCTTGCCTGGCCCTGGGCGATGTGGAGACAGCCTGCTTTGACTGCTAACTATGACTGTCTGCAGTTGAATCTCAATGAAATCTTAGGATTACAGTCAGCGATGTTGTCGCTCACAAGTTCAATAAGGTGTATAGTAGGCTACTGCATAGATGATTAAGAAGAAAACAAGTGAAAACCTTCTGTGGCTTTTTTTAATTCAAGAGCTTAAACACTCATTGAACCTGGGGGTGTAATTAGAAGTAACGTACCTCATAATTATGAATCAATCATGTTTTACTATAGGGTATATGATTTGCTGAGATATGTGATTAGTCAAAGCCGTAAAGTCCCAAATAAGTGTGTTTGCGGCTGTGCTGGTCTAACCTCCAGGATGACACCAGCACTCCTGGGCGTACCGCCGTCTGTGTTTAATACCAGCTGCCTCCAGAACAAGTAGTCAGAAATGCTGCTTCTTATTCACAAAAGATTTCTCGAGGAGATGTACACATGTGTTTGTGAGTGAATGTGTTCTTTTTGTGTGTGTGTGTGTGTGTGTGTGTATGCGGGTGTGAGAATGTGAGAGTGTGTTGTCCAGATGACCAGGCCAAAGTAACAAACTGGTCAAGAGAAAATGCTTTGCACTTTGCGTTGTACATCTAGTTATCCACAATATAGTATACTGAGATCATGTTGCCACAGAAGGGGCATAAGCAACAAAATGTAAATAACAAAGATAAAAAGACACTTTTTTTTTTTTTTTTTTTTGGGATGGGGGCGGGGAGGTGTCAGGTTTTGGAAGTCGACAGACGGTTTGGGAATGTCGCCCTGTGTCACGACCCGCAGAGTGGACGGGTACAAAGATCACAGCCCCCTAAATTCTCTTATCGGACGCTTCCATCTGGAGCAGATTTTTGCGGCACGAGAGCCCTGATAAAAAGACAACTCTTATTGACCCCTCAAGTTCGACCAGCAGCTAAAGTCTTCTAACACAGAATTGAATTATATTGGAATTAAGATGCGTAGTTTCGTGGAGCGTGTCATGCATAAGGTCGCTTGATGATTCCTAACAATAAGTGGGTGTAATTTGGAACAGAAATAAGACAAAGGGGTTAACAGTAGGCGTGAATGCAAGTCGTGCCCGCCCCCGGGGGCTGAACAGCCTGGATGTTCGCATCGCGCACGAGTTGGAAAGAAAGCTGTTTGCATACCAATCTCCCTCAAAGACGGCATGACCAAATTGCGGGCTGTAAATTCTACGGGCTCTGGATTTTATTAGGCGAAGGCTGACGCCTGTTGTTCCCTTTGGGGCTATCTCCAATTTAATCGTATCCTGGTTGTGTGTATCCAATCTTTAAAATTAACTACTAAAAAATATTCAGTTCGTCACTTTGTGGAATACACTGCGCTACAGCTCGCGCACGATTGTGGACTGAGCTGCAATTTGAGGTAAGGGGCAGCGATAGTTTCTGTCATGTAGCTGTGTTGATTTTACTGTAACGTGTGTTGCGCGGATGTTATTCAGAATGTTGCATACTGATTCTTAAGTTGCTTTCACACCGGACGCGAAACGAATTTTTCGCACGACAGATTACATTCAAAGTCAATGCAAAAACGCGAATACACGCGTTTGTTTTGCGTGTATTCGCGTCTTTGCATTGACTTTGAATGTAATCTGTCGTGCGAAAAAAATCGTTTCGCGTCCGGTGTGAAAGCAGCTTTAGAGACCTAACCGATAAGTTTTTACCCCGTAAACATTGGATATATGCTATTAACATAATCTGTTGCCTAATTGATTTGTGTCTGTCCTTACGAAAAAAAAAAAACCGTTATACGAGGCTATCATGTGGAGAATGGTGATCTAATATGTCATGTTGGATGACTTGCCGCAACTTTACTGTGGCTTCACATGGACCGTGCAAAGTGGAAAACATTGGCAATCCATGCCGCATTAAAACGTATATTGAATTTCCTTAGCACCTATCGCAATAATAATGTGGTCCCGCCAAGCTTCAAATATATACTTTCTGGTAACTTAAATAGTTTCCTAGTTAATTTGATTGTTCCATTCATCATATTATCTCTGGAAAGACCAGCTGGTAATTTTCTAAATCAAATATTTTATAAATTGTACAGTTTAATGGATTACCAATTAAACCGGACGTCTCTGACTTAAACTAACTGCTTTCTTGGACAACATCACGTTATTTATTCCAATTCCGCGTGTTACGTTGTCAAGCTGAAACAAAAATGACTGACAGGAATGCAACTTAGCCTATAACAGAGACAAACGTCTCCATTCACAGGTAGCCTCTATGACACCATTGCAGCGAATAAACGTTATTTCCAAGCCAGCCTAATAGATATGTGATAGGCTATTTTATGTGAGTATCTTAAAAATGTGGTAAATATGTGTACTTTCTGGACAATAATATTGTTGTAGAAGAAGTAAATCTTAAATTCGTCTAAAACAGGTTTGAAGCATCCAATAGTGTCTTGCTTTAGTCAGTGTTCCTTGCCAGTTTTGCTTATTTGTATTTGCGTGTCAGGACATCTACACCGACCAAGAGTTGAATTTTTGAGCATGGGCGATATGCGCGGGCAATTTTCTTTTTTAAGTGGCGAAGATATTCCTTCTTAGTTTGTGATTCTGTCTTCAGGCAAGCGCATTTCTTGAATGAAAGCAGATTGGTGAATGAAGGAAAACTGCTGTCACTGACATTATGCGTTGTTCCCATTGACTCTTGATTATCTGTGTACTAATGTTAACGCCTTTTTCCAAGGGAAAAATGGTCTGCCACATCAATTTAGGTTTTAGTCACGTGGGGCCGTACGGTAGTTCTGGCAGTGATGAAAAATTACTGTTCCGCTTATTCCATATTTACGCGTGGCAGCATTAGCCTTTCGCTTACTATAGTGAGCTATCGCGAATTACATTTTGACAAAGTCGTGTTTAAAACTAAGGACAGTTCATTGTTTAAAATAGTAGGCTAGAATACCCTAGCTATATGGCAAAGAACACATTGTGAATATTGCCAATGCTGCTTTATTACAAATTAATGAACAGTTCAATGCTTTGCTGTTGCAAACAATTAGGTCTTGTATTATCCATTATAGTTTAGGTCGAACTCTGCACTGTAATTATCTCCTATAAAAATACATGTTAGGGAGTAAAAACTCGAAACGAGTTCTATTTTTTGAATTGTGACCTCGAATAAGCCTGCAGCACTTGCTGGGAGCTGTGTCTCCAAGTGAAATCGGGTTTCAATTAACCAGCCGCTTGTGCTCGAGGTCATTAGCTCAAGGGAGTCATTAGCAATACGATACATGCGTTGTGGAGTACTGTGGACCGCAGCGCGTATTACGACGAAATCGCTAGAACACGTTGCGACGGTCTAGCGTTTGAAGATTATAGGATCGGTGCTGCCTACAAAAACTCCGGTGTGCCAAACAATCCAGCCATGTGGGGGTTTGTTTTGGGTTGTTGTGCAATTTTTGTTTGGTGATTGATCCTCTCTGTTTGGACAGAGGTTTAAATTGGGGTGGCAAAGTTATCTGGGTGACTTATTTTAATTAATTAATTAATTTATTTATTCATTTATTTATTTTTTTTTTAAAGAGGAATTGTTCCAATCAATCACGGTCTCCAACTGTTGTGCTTCAGGCTTGCTTATAAATCCGTTTTTTTTTTTTTTTTTTAAGCAATTTAAAAATGATCCCCACCCCCATACCATGGAGCACTCAGTAAATGTAAAAGCAAGTGTTCTCACTTCAATGGTTGTATTTTGCCTCACTGCAAATTATAATTCTTAATTCTGGCATTAAATGGAAAAAGCTAGTAAGTCACATGGGGAAAACATATCCAAACCCGTCAATGAGGCGATGCCTTTTGCCATTCCTTTGTTTGGTGTTTTTTTGGAAACCGGTGCATTATTTCTATACAGTTCCAATGTGAAATGGTGTGGAAGACGCCAGTAAGTCCAAAGTAACATCAAAATAATTTTCCTCAAAAATATGACTTACTAGCTTATTCCTTTAATCGCTGGAATTGGTGGTAGCAAACCCTCTGCCATAAGGACTGGCTGAAACCCTGAAACAAATGCCGAAAGCTTCACTCTTATCAAGTTTTCAAACTTAAGCGCTGCTAAGGACTTAGATAAAGTAAGCTACTCCATTCTATTTTGTTTTTTGTAATGTGACATCGTACCAAAAATGATCATGCCATATTGCGAAAATATATTCATTGACTTCTCTAGATTTTATGGGAAGTAATAGAAAAGCAGAAAAAGCTGTTTTTTTCTAACAAAAGTCTGCATGAAATCAGTGATTCTTCTGAAAATTTAGTTGAAAAAGCAAAAGCTGGTTATCCTGCATTATGAATGGGCACGCCAAGCAATCTATATGAGGGATGGACCTGGAGTTTATCTGCATACTCACAGGATAGAGCAGATATCATAAATATCATTTAGAGACATGGATGGCTTTTAATCTTTTTTACAGCTGTAGTTTAGCTTTAAAATTGCATTTTTGACATGAATGCTACATGATGAAAGCCAAGGTTGAGGAGTGAAATCTCCGCCCACTCACCTTCATTAAGATCTTGAGACATCTTTGAAATGCTCACCCTAAAAGAAGTCCATGCAACAGAATATCAATGGCATCATCTTCTCACACAGAGTTTATATATTTATAGTTGGTACATCATAACAGTCTATTGAGTGGGTGAAGGATATGTTTATAATGTAAATGGTATTGTTTAGTTGTGTATATTTTCTATGTCCTGGGTAACATTGGTGGTATGTGATTTAGAAAGCTCAGTCACTGCTGCATGTGAGTCCATAGTAAAAGCGCAGTGATGTGACTGTAAATGTGGTTGGGCAGTGAAGCCTGAGAATGCCCCATATGGAGGCTCGAGGCCCTGAGCCTTCTGTTTGCACAGCGTGTTTAAAGATCATCTGGGGAAAACAGGCTGTCCGTTACCTCTCAGGCCCCAGGCCTCCTTCCCCCGCACAGACAGCTGACCTTGGCAAGTACACAGAACAGTGCAGGAGGGGGGTTTTCTGAAGATGAAACCAAGGCTTATGGTGACTTGTAGTGTGCTTTCACTGAGATGCCCTTGGCCTAGGGCCAGTGATGCTGCAGTAAGTAGTGGTTGGCCTGTATTTTACATTAACATTCTCTCTGTGAGGAATGGCAAGAGCTGTGTATTATGCTTTGTTAGTAAGGCATGATGTGTGAGTGATAAAATATTCAGTGTTAATGCAATGTACTCTATTGGAGTAAAATGTAAATATAAAGCCTCTGTGAAATTTTATGCGTCGGTATGGAAGTGACCACAATTCTGCAAGAGAAAATCGTTCACTGGATTTGGATGCATGTTCTCCAGCATAATTACTTAACTGAGGAGTGACAACACTGCCTTTACCCAGCCTAAAAATACATTCTGCAATCAATAATAATAATAATAATAATCATCATCATCATCATCATCAAAATAATAGTATTTGTAGTAGTAGAAGTAGTTGTAGTCATAATAGTTGTAGTGCTAGTCGTAGTAATAGTAGTTGTCAAAATTTCTGCTCTGATTTTTTTTCTTACTGGGCAGTGCCCCTGGAAGAGATTTATTTTGCTAGTCAAATGTTCAAAATTTTAGTCACATTTAGCTTGTGAGTTGTTGGTGTTGGTGTTGTGAAAATATGTACAATTCAGGTTGACTTAAGAATGGTAGCATCAGTGAAATCAATTTAATTGTTTATTGAATCTATTTTGCTTTTCGCTTTGCCGAACACTTTCTTCACGACACTAGTGTGCAAATAGTGTGCAAGTTGTCCTCAGCCAGTAAAATACCTCAGTTTTAGGCGGATGCTTCGGATCTTCTTTGCCTGCCTCAAGTTCTCCGTTTATGATTCAACTTTAATCCAAGTTTCAGTCTTCCTAAAGATGCCACAATGTTAAGAGCTAGAGTCTGTAACTATTAACCAGGGGATGATATATCATGTTCCAGTAGGCCACTGAAGATTTTTGTGGGCGTAGATATATTGTCCAAACTGACAAAAATTATGTTTTTTATCAGAAGATCCCTTCGGGGTGGAAATTACAGCCCTTTAAGGGTAGGGGTCAAAAGGGCCTTAATAGTGACATGGTCAAAATCTGGACTTAGTCCTTCTAATATCTTCGTGCGCCCTCTGTAAGCCTCCTTGATCTTATGCTATATGAATGTATGGGTAGAGTTCTTCCATTTAGGGCCATTCTTTGAGAAGTGAACCAAAATGTCACACACATGACTAGATGACAAATGGTCAAAATTAATGGACAAATTTATTCCTTGCTATTCTCCATACCCCCCAAAACTATGAAAATTCTAGATTTTTCAACCTCAGAGTTTTTGAAGTCAAATAGAGTTATGAAAAACCTGTTTCTCTGTGAAGTCACACACGTGACCAGTCGTATTTGACCTCTGACCTTATTAAAGTTAATATAACAAATAAATTTTTATGGACTTAGAGTTCTTCCATGAACCTCCAAGCTTTTGTAATTGGAGGAATTTTTTCACTATTTGTTACATTTTTTTTCAGCATTTTGAGAATGGCCCTTTAGCATAATAATTTTCAAGGCTTTCAGCATTTTGGGCTACATTTGAGACCCTCCCAGGGCTTGTGCCCTCAGTAAGCCTTGCTAGTTTATGCGTAATTGGATACATTGGGACTAATCCTTTCCAAATTTGCATAAATGGCGGTGGCTTAGTTAGGGCGCTTTTGCATAGGTGGCGCTTTTTTTGGCAAGAACGCGATTTTAAGCTATTTTCATTTGGCCATATCTCAGTGCGCCCCCTATGGATTTCAGTGAAACTTGTTTTATTATGTTTGTCTCTATCTCTGCTATTCAGGATAAAATTTCAAGAAGTTTTTTTGCCTCATTAACCCTTTACATGCCAGAGTTTGACGTATGTCACAATCAAGCACCACCTCCGAAAAATGCCCTCAGTTAGCCTTGAAAATTATAACGCTAAATGGAAGAACTCTATCCATACATTCATATACTATAAGATCAAGGAGGCTCACTGAGGGCGCACCAAAATATTCAAAGGTCAAAGTCCAGATTTTGACTATGTCACTATTTTGGCCCTTTTCACCCCTACCCTAAAAAGGGCTGTAATTTCCACCCCGAAGGGATCTTCTGATAAAAAAAGTAATTTTTGTCAGTTTGGACAATATATCTACCCCCACAAAAAACTTCAGTGGCCTACTGGAACATGATATATCACCCCTTCTATGAGCTGGTCCAAAGTTAC
Source organism: Gymnothorax javanicus (assembly GCA_029692085.1). Lineage (NCBI taxonomy): Eukaryota > Metazoa > Chordata > Actinopteri > Anguilliformes > Muraenidae > Gymnothorax > Gymnothorax javanicus. The sequence goes on from CM056209.1 coordinate 21,210,508, forward strand.
AGACTCTGGCTCTTAAAGTGCTTTGTGCCTGACGACAACCACCATGCCAAGATTCTATTGGTTTCTTCAAGTTACAACAGCAAGCGAGTGATTGCTAGCTTTCCCACTTGTGACCTAAATAATTCAACGCAAGCTTTACAAACCATATTTTTCCCAACCTGGCTGGGAATTCCCAAGCAATAGGTAATATTTGGCTAAATAGGCTAGCTAAGGACATTGCGGGCTAACACTGTTACCATAAAATTAGGTACCTGTCTAGCTCGATATGGGCACTGTATCAACTTTTTATCACACTTACCAAAACTGTCGGTCTTATCCTTTAATCTCTGGCCATCAATATGGTTGATGTCCTCCATATGACCAAATTTACCTGTATAATGACTCTTGCCCCTCTTAAAACTCCTCACCTACTCATAAACTTTTCCCACTTTTCTTTGCAGAATTGTTTGAATTCAGCCACACCGGGGCAGGGGTTCCAAGCACAAACTGCCTATTTAAGGTCATGCCACGGCATCTGATCTTGATTCAAGTCAGAACTTCGATTAGGCCCCTCCAAAACCTTCATTTTGTTTCTTTTGAGCCAGAATCAGAAGTGGACTTGCTTGTGTGCTCCAAATCATTGTCCTACTCCATAACCCAACTGAGCTTCAGTTTAAGGTCACAAATTGATGGCTAGATATTTTCCTTCAGGATTTTCTGGTACAGAGCAGAATTCATGGTTACATCTAGTATGGCAAGTTTCCCAGGTGCCGAGGCAGCTAAGCAGCTCCAGACCATTACACTACCACCACCATGTTTGACTGTTTGTATGATGTTCTTATTGCGTAATGCTGTTTCAGCAAAAAGTTCCACTTTTAACTCATCAGTCCACTGAAAATGATCTCAAAAGTCTTGGGGGGTCAAGATGTTTTTCGCAAATTTGAGTCAGGCCTTTGTGTTCTTTTAGGTCAGCAGTGTTTTTTGCCATGCAGCTTTCCCATGGATTGTGGAATCGTGAACACAGACTTTAACTGAGGCAAGCGAGGCCTGCGGTTTTTTAGATGGTACTCTGTGTTCTTATGTGACAACTTGGATGAAACATTGATGTGTTCTTGAAGAAATTTTGACAGGCCAGCCACTCCTTGGAAGGTTCGCCTCTCTTCCCCACTTGGAGATAATGGCTCTCACTGTGTGGTTCACTGGAGTCCCAGAGCCTTACAAACTATTTTTAACACTTTCCAGGGTGATAAATGTCGACGACTTTGTTTCTCATCTATTCTTGAAATTCTTTAGATTGTGGCATAATATGCTTCTTTTTGCCTTCTTCAAATTGCTAGACAGGTTCTTTTAAATTGAGGTTTAGGGTTTGCAGTAACTATGACTGGGTGCATGTCGTGAAAATGAACCCAATTATCAATTACATTGTTTAATTCGTTAGTTTAGTAGCTAAGGGGGCAATTACTTTTTTACATAGGGCCAAGTGGGGTTGGACTGCTTTTTTCCTTCCATGAATGAAATTATCATTCTGTGTACTTGGGTTATCTTTGTCTAAAATTAAAATTAGTTAGATCTGAAACATTTAAGTGGGATAACTATGCAAGAATAGAAGAAATTGGGAAGGAGCAAATACTTTTAGCACTGGAGATCTGTAGTTTTCACTGTCGTACATTTTTCTTGGGCTACAGTTGGTCATGCTAATATGTCAGGTAGCCTATTTTGTGTGAATATACTCACAAGTGTAAAATTTCCTGGTCGATAACAGATTTCCTCTTTCAAAAACTGGTATTTACCAGCTAACGGAAACCCTTGTAGTATTGGTTGCAGTGGTAGTGTTTTACCCCTCCCCGAATTGGAGAGGGGAATATTGCAATGAAGCTCATCCATAAGTCCATCCTTCTGTCTTTTTACCTGCCTCTTTATCTATTCAGTTGAGTTGGGATGAGTGTTTTCAGAGACAGTTTGCCTCGATGAATGAAATTTTGTGTGTGCATTGGATTTGAAAATGGGATTCTATGGTGGCAGGGGATATGGATTACAATGTCTTCTTATTCAATATGTACAAAGTCTTGTGGGATGTCTATCATGGCTTACAAGCACACAATTAAATGAAAGGGGACAAGATGTAATCAAATGTAGGCTTGTAGCTTTGTCATCCTAAGGGTTTTCAAGCGTACCAAGAAGTGCTCTTTGCCCATATCACCCTCCCACTTGAGTGTTTATGTTTTGAGAGAGCACACAGAGTAGTGTTTCTCTCTTTTTCCCTCTCAAGTGTGTATATGCCTTAACCTTGGCTCCTAACAAAGAGCTATTAGCAGCTAGGTACTGATATTTTACCCATCTTTGTAGCACTGTCCTTGTGCTGTTCCAATGATTAATCAGTGGGCAGAGAGTAAGTCACTGCCAGGGTCTTTGCCACCCTCAGGTAGCTGGGTGCGATGTCCTGAGCCTTTTGAAATGAAATGGAGGCCCTGAGTCACTAGAGAGCAGTGGATGTTCCATTTCAGGGGCCCCCCCCCAACACCTCTCAACAGCCTTTACTCCTGTGGAAACAATATTCACTGTTGTGCCTTTGGGCAAATGAGCTAGTGGGCGGGCTCTGGCTCGATTCACGCTACGGTTTTCCACAGGTCCTTTTAACTTTGGGAATTCGTTCTTGCACCCCCTCCATCAGCACCTTCCCCTCTCCCACAGGCTTGTTCCATATCGATGAGCTGAGAGAGCTGGGAGTTTAAGAGACCAGTCCCATAACTCATCTGCCAGCTGGGTGAATTAAGTCCATACATGCCTGCTTGGATGGCCCATGGAGATCCAGGCCCCAAACAGAATAGCTATTAGGTGTGCAAGGGGGGGTGGGGGGTGGGGGTTAATTGCTTTCTTGATTGCAGGAGGACTCCTCCCTTAATGAATTTCACTCAGGGTTCTGCAACTGCTGTATTAGGTTTGATTATTCGGGCCTTCATAACACACTACACTGGAAGTTGAATAATTTGGTGGAGGTAATTTGTGGGGTCAAACATGTTGTGTTTGTAATGGGCTCTTTTCTGAGAACTAAAAATTCACTGTGTTGCAAAATCCGCATGCTCACTCCCAGTATTATCTATGCATGAAAATGTTCTTATTAGCTGATTGAGGAATTTTTATGCCTGTCTCATGCTTATTAATTATATTTATTAGTGTATTCATCATTATACTAATAACATGGCATTGCATTTGTTTTGGTGTTTTCAATCAAGCAAATGAAAGTTGTTTTTTTTTTTGAGTAAATGAGGATACTTTCCTCAGCTAGCATCAAGATGAGGCTCTGTACACTGTAAAAACTGCATCAGATTCTCTGTGCAATGTGCGCTTGTTGAAATGGAAAGAGTTTGCTTTTGTCTGATTGTGAAGAGAGAGGGGAAGCTCCCATAGCATCATTTTCAATATTGATGTTCTACTGATATTGATGCCAGAGGTGGGGGGCGGACGCTAGCCGGTTGTACCCATTCGGTCCTGAGTAATAATCCCACCGTAGCCCCCCGTGTGCTGCGGTCCAGCTGCCGAGCTGTGAGAGGACCACAGCTGGAGGCCGAACAATGAGTCTGCCGTGGGGGGTGCGGAGTCCCAGGGCCCAGGTTCGCTGACACATCCTCTTTATCAGGAGGAAACAGACCCGCTCATTTGTACTTGGGTATGGATCCTTTATGCTTATCTAGCACTTTGCTAGCTTCCCCATGAATAACTCACTGGGTAGGTAATGGAATAAAAAGGGGTGTGTCTTTAGAAAGCGGGACGAGGCAGAGCACGACACTGGAGGCATGTTTTATTCACAGATCATCGTGGCACGGCAGACCTGGTGAAAAACACCCGCCATCCCTCCTTTATTCTCTCACTCACTTGTTCCCCATTTTTCATCAGTCTGTTTTTTTGTTTTTTAGGTTAACCCACTGTCACTCACACACCCATTTAGGCACTACTGTGCAAAGCCTATTGCCCGTGCAACAGGAACATGCAGGGCAGATCCCTTTAATGTAAGAGGGAACCTTTATCCCACCCGGCTCATTGTCATTCATCCCAGAGCCTTGGCTAAGACTGCCTGAAAGGCACTGGGAGGTAGGGGCATGAGTTGATTGACATGTGAGCAGAGGGGTCTGGGCCAAGTGGGATTACCTGGGAATGCATAGAAGAGGAGAGTACCGAGGTGCAGCGCCTGCTTTGCATTTCAACCGATTAGCTGTGTTTAAATGTCCCCAGGGTGTGAGACGGGGTCGGTGTGTGTCTGTTTCAGAACCTGTGTAGAGTCTCAACATGCAAGGTTCCCATCCGCCCTCTGGCAGAGACTGAGACAATGGGCCTCACTTACAGGGCTTGAGAACCCATAAAAGGAGCCAGTGTCATACCAAAACAAAGAGCGCTGCAGGAAGAGATGTCCGTAATGGCAGTGCAGCCTGAGCCAATAGGATTTCTGTTTGTTTTTGTGTGAATCAACTTATGAGCTCAGTATTTTGTATCTTGAGTTCATCTGAAGTTCATTATACCGGTTTTATTGATGTAGAAACGTTAATGCACCGGTTATGGAATTTGTTGTGTTGGTTATACCGTATATTCTATATCACTGAGTAAAGAAAGAGTCTTGGTATGTAGGTAAACTTGAATAAACATAACTTGGATCTAGGTAAAGCCTGGATCTGGACCTGAATGCCTTTGACCTCAGTTCTATATTACTTGAGATAAATGCTGGTTAGTGGGAATTACCACATGGAATGACAGTTTCACAAATGCAGGGAAATTATGCTGGTCTTGCACAAGGCTTTTTTGTCCCCGTCGGAAACAGCGGTGTATGGCTCTTCCACGCCTGTGTGTATGTTTTATAGTGATTTTGTGATCCCTTGGCCGCAGTCCCATTGCCTCCCAGCAGCCTGGCTGGACCTGGGACATGCCTGTACTGTGCAAAGCCCTGCTACCCGTCTCTCATACTGCCACTCGTACCGCTTTCTGCTCTCTCCTGTCTGCCACCTGCCCAATTCCATTCTCTTGCTTATTCTCTTCCTTTGAACCTTATTACCTCTCTTGTTTTCTCCTTAATTCTCTATTTCCCAGTTTCTCTGCTGCAGTGACTGGCAGTCTGTCCCCTTGCAGTAAACGCCTGTGCTAGACTGTTATTCTAGTTCTGCCTCAGCCCCTCATGCTTGCTGAGAGGGTATAAGTGCCCTCAACTCACATACTGTTCTATTAGCGTTTCTCCGATGGTTGCTGTGGCGACCCTCAATGCCCTCTATCAGGGTTTAGGAGCTTTGTGAGGCTTTGGAGCTCTTGCTACCAGAGACACTATATGTCTGCATTCCTGTTTGTGATGCGATACAGTACATGCATCTGCGGTGCACTACCTGTGTGTGTGGCACTGTACATGCATATACGGTGCATTACTTGCATGTGTGGTGTGGCACATGCATGTTCAGCGCATCACCTGCGTGTGCGGTGCATTACCTGTGCGTGTGTTGCAGTGCCTGCATGAGAGGTGGTAGCTATAGATTTAACATGCTGGCCCACGGAAGCAGGTTTCTGATATCAGCATCACACTAATGTTTGGGTAAAGTCTGCACACAGAATGTTAGGATAACATCAGTGGTGAGGATTTTCCCTCTCCTTCCCTTTATCTGAAATATTCTGTTTTTTACATTGTCCTTGGATGTGTGGAATAATACAATTACCATTTTTGACTCTGGAGCTTTCAGCAACATGTGCACCCAAACAGCACTGCAGCTGAAATGTCCTCCAAGTATTCTTGCCTATGAGACAGGGGCTGTTGAACCTCATGTATTCCGCACTGCACAGCATTAGAGAGATTGCGCCGGTCAAAGGATGTGCATATACGGTGATATCAAACAAGGTTTGAACTATTGGCCATAGAACGGAGCCTGTGCTGGTGCTGACATGGCAGGGGTGAGCAGGGGGCAGTTTTCAAAGCTGCCTGAATCACGCCACCAGGTGCAAACCAGCCTCATGCTAAGGGGGTGAATGTAAGTGAGTCATTTTCAGTCATCCCTGGAAGAGCGAAAGCTTTGCGTTCGCTTTTCATGCTCTGGTTGCGCTGGCACAGAGAGCAGAATAAACAAAGTATATTTTGTATGCCCTCGCCGTCCTTGGCCTCTTGTTCTTTTATTCATGCTCCACTTTCTCTCTTCAAGCTGAGAGGGGGAAGCAGGGAGTGAGTTTGTGAGCGGAGATGGGGAGGAGGGGTTTGAAGAAGCGGTTACTGTACGCAAAAACGACAGAGGCATCGAGCCTCGTGAAATATTGTCGAGAATGTCAAGAGAAGTGGCATGATAGCGGAGGGCAGTTTATAAAGCCAGAAAACGCAAGTTCAATCACTCTCTCTGCTGCTCTTTTTACAAAGCAATACTGAAACTCCACATACGTTTGCCACTCGTCTTTTTCTTTATCCTTGAAATATTGTTATAAGACAAAGGTGGACATATTTTAAACTTCCAATTCTTAGTTTGTGCTCAGTAATGTTGGTTTATACATAACCACCTGTAGGGTCTGCTTTATTTGGCTTCATCTATTGTTTGCAATTTTTAAAACAGTTTGTCCAGTGCATATATAATGTATGATAATATATTTTTAAGGTTTTCTCTCCTTCTCAATTAGGAATGAGCAGTGAGGAGTTCGTGTGTAGCTGACTTGTGTGGGTTGTGCTGATGTGCATTAGAATCAGTGACATGCTCAAAAGTCAACACAACAGTAGAACTCAGGATAGAGCTAGTGGCCATTGAAGGAGAGTATTTCCTCTCCCAAATGATTAGAGCTAGCAGCCTCTCGGCTATCCTTGAACATAACTCTCGCATACTCCCTCACAGAGTGTACTGTCACAGATATTTTAACACCTACACACTGCTGAGGTGTAATGAATCAGTTTTTATAGCAGTAATTATTGTGCCTGAATCCTTACTCTGGGGAGGTCAGGAACAAGTATTTTGCATGTTTCTCCCCCTGAAAATGCCTCCCTTTGCATACCAGTCCCTCACCACTTTGACCTCAGCCTGCTGTTTACACTCGTCGTCCCAAGCTGCCTTTCATCAACTACTGTACCTATTAGAGATGCTGGCTTCCTGTCTGCTTTTCCAGCACAGCAGGGCAGCCAGGGAAAGGATAAGTGTCTTATTAAAACTCTCTGCTGTACAGGTTTTACCTGAGGGCAGTGTTAATGGTCCCGACCCAGCCAGGATCAATGCAGTTCCTCGGCAGCGCACCAATCCCAGCTTGTAAAAAAGTCCGGGAGGGTAGGGTGAACAAGGAGCGGGCTCATCTGGAACCCTTTTAGCGGATTTGCGCCGGGCTGCCGTGCGTTTAAGGAATGCTCGTTCTCTTGACCGACAGAACTGTTGGAGCGACACCACGCTGTGCGCTGGCTAATTAGAGTGATGAGAGTGATGTGAGACTGCAGAGTGTGTTTGAGTAGGTGTGAGGTCATCAAGCTTCTAGGAGAAAGTCTGGCTTGATTGTGCCTGGGATTGGGGCAGGTGTTGTCATATGACATGACATGAGGGGGCTTACCTTTGGGTCCTCCTGTCAAACCTCTGCCCCCCTGCTTGCATGGTACATCCTGTACTGTGCCAGGTCTGGGAGATTTTTTGTAATGCACAGGTATCCAGTCATGATCCTGGAAAAGAAACATCAGTAACCAGGTAAGATTGAGTCATAAGCCTGTAATCAGCTGTTTTAATTACCCTGTCCAAAGGGGGAAGGGGTATTGTTTTTGGTGGCATTTCTTTGTCTGTGTGTTTCTTTGTCAGCAGTGTGGTGCAAAAACGGTTTTCTGAAATTACATAAAATTCCCGGGAAGGGTATACAATGGTCCAATAACCACCTGATGAAATTTTGGACCTAATTGGGTCAAGGTCTCTGAAAAACCAGGCAGGGATGTGTTATGCCTGCATGGCACCACTTGTTGAACACTGCAATGCAGTTTAGGAAATAAAATCTGCAGGCACTGCGGATGTTCAGGTCCTGGATGGGGGTCCCTGCTCCAAGGACACATACTCCCCAAGATACATAGCTGTATCCATGGGTGATGCCTCAAAATCCAGATTAATGTGACCAGTTTGGGTCAGCCCTGGTCTGCAGTCATGGTTAAGATGAGGGGTGATGACATCATTGCCTGTGCTCTCTTCGTAAGCTTTTTTACTCCTGACTTGTATCTACTTCCTGCTCCATGGGGGTTGCAATAGTCTGTGAGCTTATCGCAGAATAATTCTCTATAATGGTAGCTCATATTTTTTGCTCCTCCAGCAAGGATAATAGCGTTCAAACTGCAATACCGAGGGCTGCTTGTACCTTCATAAAAATTTTAGCCTGCTGCGGTTTGTCCATGAGATGGGGTTTTTAGGTCACGACTCTAAAACGGACCAAGCCTGATAAGCCTCTACAGCTGGACCTCTCAGTAAATTTTGGCTGGAATAGTTTAGCCATGGGCTATGAGGGTTAGCCAAGGCTGCTTAAGCCAAAAAAAGACAAACAGTGGATTTGCAGAGTTTCCTTTTTTTTTTAGAAGCATAAGTCCACAAATGTTACATTGGCTGAAGCAAAGTGTTCTCATAATGTTACTGAAATGTTTTACCAACTGATTACATTGCCACATCATTACAGCAACAGTGGGAAAGTTTTATGTGAGCCGGGATGCTTGAGTACTGTTCTCACGCACATCCACGCATACTGAAGCATGTATCCCCCATCCGCCTGCAGAAAGATGACTCCAGTTCCCTGGTGCCTGAGGGCTCAAGCAGGGCCATGCTAGTGGATGACTGGGCAATGGTTTTAATGGCTCGCAGTGGCCGATAGAGGATTTGGGATTGAACGAAAAAGAGAGCAGTCGGCATTAATTCCATCTTCGTCCTTCTTCTTTGAGGAAAGTGGGTTACTACAGCATTCAATGAGTTCTTCATCCATTAGAGGCGAAATTAGAAGGAGTCAGGCTATAAAAGCTGCATTTGTAATGTAGTGATGACCTACAGATATCAGCTTTCTCAGTTAGTAAGCGTGGTATGGTTTAAGTCATCAATTTACAAGCAATTTCAATGCTATAATGGAATGGGTTTAATCTCCATTGTTTCCATTGCCGACAGGAAAATGTTCCCATCCCCTTTATTGTGCTAAATTGAACAAAAGCGAAAGCTCTCAAGCGAGTGGCTTTGTGCTTGAGGGAGAAAGGGGTTAAATCAAACACAGTGTCAGAAGAAAGGAAGCTGTGAATGAGTGTGGCGGCTTTCTCAGCGCTAGCTAAAGCCCCGCGAGTCAGAAAGCGATAAGGCTGGACCCGCTCCCAGCAATGAGTCACCTGTCTCACGGCTAGCCAGCTTAGGGTCTGATCATAAACACTTGTTTGAATGCCCAGAAAGTGGAGGAACAAATACTAGCATTTGTGGCGATGCCCAGCTGTTGGCAGTTTGGCAAGGCTGATAAAACTGCCTTCATAAATGATAATTGTGGGCATTGGCCCCCAGCATCCATGCCCGCTGGCTAGGATGTAATAATGCCACCACAAGAAATTTGGACGGTATTCCCCCCACCAGGGAGTTTCTTTGCCCGTTAAATCTGCAGATGTGTTCCATGTGCACGTATCAGTGCCTTCCAACTGGTTATGAAATTATAGGATTATATGGGAATGAGTGGGTTATAAAATTCATAAAATGCAAACAGAGCTTTCAGAGAATGAGTGCTAAGGTACATGCTGGCAGTCATGCAGTTTTCCTCTCATCTGTGGAACCTCATATTGACAGGCTTTGCAAATACGTACCCACTAGCCAAATCTATCACGGGTGTGTGTACATCTGGTCCAATTATTTCCCTTTTGTAATCGTAGACCTCTTCCATGAAATATCCTACATGTGTGTCAACCAGAGGAGGCGCTGGTGAGTTCTATTCTATTGGCTGTACCCATCCCTGAGCGTGCAGTCAATGAGCTGTTGATCCCCTAGCTGTGTTGAACTGCCACAGTTTTACTCACATTCAGTTTTCACACGTAGAGACACAGGGCTCATTTCAATCTCTTATTTTTCACAGCTTTGCAAACTTTCCTTCCTACCTCTTCTCACTCTCTGTTTCTCCCATTGAGAATATAAGATAGAGAGAGAGGATAGGTAGGTTTAAGAAACACGAATTCACAAATGGAATGTCGCTGCTCCATCAAATGCTAGTTTGAAGTGACGTCAGTTACAGTTAAAAAATAACAGATGTGTCTGACGTGGGGAGAGATTCACAGGTCAATGTGACACATTTCAGATTTTTTTTTTTTTTTTTTTACTTTAGCAGATTGGAATCTTCTTAGTGATTGCGCGCCTGGATTTCTGGGTGAGGCACCAGGAATGAAAAAAAAGCAGTGAAAAATACGCAATTGGAATGAGCACCCCCCTCATGTCTTTGCAGGAATGGCCAGCAGACAGCTAATGCTTGCAGTTCTGTAGAATTTTGTTTTCTTTTTTTTTTGTGGATTAGCTAATTGATGATTTGGGTTTGTGCTTTGTAAGTTAAATTGTACAGTTCAGAGCCATTTGCTTTGCCTCAGCTCCCAGGCAGTTAAATTCAGATGCCCTTCGAAGTCTCTTCCCATTACCTCTGCGTTTTTGTCTGCTCTAATGCTGTTTTGTACAGGTCTTTCATTGTAATTATTCTGAGATCAAAGCCTTTCCCTCTTTTATCCGATAATGGTGCCATAATCGGCAAATCGCCCTGTATTCTGCAATGTCTTTAAACAGAAATTCAATCTGCTCAGTCTGTGCCAGGAATTAGCGTACTCCAATCAAATTTCATGTCTCAACATCATTTGCCTCTATTATTTTGAGCTGACTGCTCAGTGCGGGGTTCATCAGTTCAGCTGAAGGCAGAATCACGTCTGACTTTAAGCGCGGGTCCCACCTACGCAACAGAAGCATGTACATCAAAGCAGTGCGTGTGGTACAGAGACAAAGCGAAAACAGGCTTATTTGGACCCCCAGAAGTTCTGACAATGAAGTTGCTCCCCACCCCCCATGAAGGAAAAAAACAACAAAAAAAAAAACAAGCAGATACAGAGGTACTGTTTTTGCCTATGAAATGAGTCATGTTTTAGCAACCCCAGTGAAATCTGTCGTAAGTGTGGTCTCGCTTTGCCCTACCACTGGAGCTCAGTAAATTAGCGGTCACAGTCTTATTGTTATTCTGCTTAAGAATGCCCCGAAACGCTTGGTGCATGACCTACATGCCTAGCTGATTGCATTATGTTTCATCATTGTTCATCCTTTCTTAATTACAGGCCTTGCTGGGCTTTCTGGATCAGCAGCATAAACAGTTAGATATTTTTTTCTTTGAAGGCTGAGTGTTTTAATGATTCATTAGTATTCACGAGTCTTCCTCATCTTTTTTTCTTTCATCCATGAATGATATATATTAGCCGGTGTTATTGATTTGCTCGAGGGCCATTCCTATCAGTGAAAATACTTGATATTTTGCATTTGGCTCAGCTCATCTACCTTCTGTGAAAGAACTGATTTAAGCAGTGCAGAGATTATTGGACCATTGATAGAGGATGATAGTTCCTCTGGGTGACAGCCTTTGGCCTGTGTTGCAGCAGGTGATGAATACAAGCTGTTAGCTAAGTTGTCATTTGTGAGCAATACCAACCGATTTCTGTTTTCATCTCGCATTGAAAAGTTGGTGCTGGAAACCCACGGATGTTCCTTCAGGGAGTGCAGTCTAGACATCTTCCAAGAAGGCTCATGTTACAAACTTTCCCTTGCCCTGCTTCTCTGGATGATTTACTGAGCAGTAATAACAGGAACTCCCTTTTCCCACATATCCAAACCCAAATGCATTGTAGCCCAGCAGCAGAAGTATTTCAGAGAGCCCAGTTGACCTTCACTTCTTTTTTCCCCAAAACAGCCCCGATGCTAGTATGCTTGTCAGAGGGCTTTGTCGGCTCAGCAGTAGTAAAAAGCTGAAGCGAATTTTGGCTTCAGGATCCTAATGGGGTGTGCACCCAGGAGACTTGTCTGTTTTTCAGAATGCCATTTTTTTTTTTTGTTTATCAATGGTAACATGCACGAGATGCATGTCTTTCTACCTTGCGCATTCTCTACAATGTTTTAACACTATTCGCTAGGGTTTTTAAGATGTAGTACTGTTGTTTGGTTTGCAAGATGGAATGCTGTCATTTGGCTTGCATTTTTGGACAGCGTAAAAGGTTAAAACCTGTTCAACTTTCCGGGAAACGCCCTGCTCATCAGTGTCAGTTGCTGAGCGAGCGCCATTCACAAAAGAGAGAGGGCAGGACCAGTATTTCTGTGTTTCCACTTTTGTAAACAGTTATAGCGAAAATGTTGTGATATTAGCTGTAGTCAGTGGAGCTGTCACTCGTGGTCATAGCCGAGTTTTTTCACATCTCCTAACTTTTAAAAAAGGTGTATGCAATGTCGCTTCTCCCTTTCTTAAAACGCAAGCACGTCTCCTATATATGTGCACGGGGCCTAACTTGGTCGTTCTTCTTAAACGCCTCATGAGGCGGTTGAGCGTCGAAGGCCGAGACGTCATTGTCGCCGCTGTGCTGAGCAGCGCTTGCGTGTGCCTCTTCCGCTGCGGCCGTGATTAAATAAGGTTTTCCGAGGGCCCTCATGCTGAGACTGATCTATCCTGATGTCCCGGCTCACAGCCTCCTCCTGATTGCCTGCTGCTGTGATTAGATGAAAGTGTGGAGAGCGGATGACCTTTTCCCTACTGCTTCCCCCCACCCCACCCCTCCACCCTCGTTCCCCGCATCGTGGGGATCCAAGCGTCCTCATGTGGGCTCTCTCGCTCCTCTGGGGGCGATGGGTTTGGTGGGAACTGGGCGGGACTGATTGAACAGGAACGCTGGGGCTTCTGCTGTTTAGCTGGCAATGCTCTGCTCGTCCTGCTGTTTGCTTGTCCTGGGCTGCACACTCGAAAATTTATGGGGGCTGTCGCAGTGTTATGCGGGCCTGCAAATGTAATTTTCTCCAAACCAGATACCGCGGAGGAAACAAATGATAAAAACATTGGCGATGTATAAAAGGAAAGTATCAACCATTAAATAAAGCAGCATGGGAGAATGTACTCAGCTGTTTGAAAGCTTAATTTTGTGTGGGTGTGGGCAACTCTCGCTCTTGTATCTATACTCTTTCCCAGTTCCCATCAAGCCAATCACCCCGGAAGAGAGGAGGATCACTTGAGGTGCTACTGGTGTGGCACAAACATCCCTGTCTATTCAAATTTCATTGTGCTACACATAGTGCCAATGTAGATGCTTCCCCTCATCAAGTCTCCCTGTACACACTGTCCTGTAAGCTGCTATATGTTATGTAATGTAATAAATTACCGAATGTAAATTTCACCTCATTAAATTGAATAGGTGAATTCAATACGAGCCCAACTCCACACATTTAATGCATGGAGTTGGGGCCCTTACTGAATTCACCGATTCAACTTGCTGCAGATTTACTTGGTAATTGGGCACCCTGGCTAGTGGCAGCACAAGGACTGTGTGTCTGCATCGCTACAGAAATCTTGTGTGCAACAGAAACATGGCTTCAGAGCAGGACGCAGTGGACATAAATCACTGAACTCTCATTTCCTTGCTCTTGTCTTCGGAGACCTTTCATATATGCTCCTTTCAATTTGTTGCATTCAAGATGGATGAGCTCCACCAAGATGAAACGTATAACGGAGAATACACTGAGTAACAGTTTTTGCCTAGGAAAATGAACATGAACCATAAAGCCTTATGCCTGGCTGCACGGCGGGTTTTATGTTTGTGGGCAAATGAGCAGAGAACTGCCTCTCCTAACATGTAGCATGTGAGCTCACTCTCGCAGCAAGTGCTGCATTATCTGTACATCTCCATCTCCTCCTGAAGGGAAGTTGTGCTGTCGCCGTCCTTCCCAGAGCCATCTGCTGATCCCTTTAATATCAAAATAATTAACATTATCTTTGGCTTTCTTTTCTCTGTGTATCTCACTGAGATGTGTTGACGTTTTAATTTTCATGGTGTCCAAGGTTCAAACTAAAGTGTTTAGATGGACAAAATAAGCAGAGTATTTCAGGAGTGAAAATGCAGTGATAATGTGCAGGGAGGTGTGTATTGTGTTCTGTCAACAAGGTGAATCAGATTCAGCTGCTGATTTGTGTTTGAAGCGATAGTGGTCACTAGTGATCACTGGGTTTAGCCATTCATTGGATATCCTGACAACATTCTAGTCTAGTCAACATTCTCGATTTCATCTATTTTTGCTTATTTGTCATATGTGCATGCATCAGATCACCAAACTAAATGTACTGTAAGACAAAGACAACGTTTAAACGCAAAATGCAGGTTTTAGATGATCATTTCATTTATTGAAGGTAAAGAGCTATTCAGAACCTACAGTATATCACCCATGTGAAAAAAAAAATTGTCCACCTAAACCAACAAACTGTTTGCGCCCCCTGTAGCAGGAAAAATTGCAACATTTACAATAATTGGCAATGAGTCTTCTACATCACTTTGGAGGAATTTTAGCCCAATCTTCTTTGCATAATTGTTTTAATTCAGTCTTTAAGGTCATGCTATTCATGCTAATTGGATTCAAGTCAGGACTTCAATGAGGCTACTCCAAAACCTTCAGATTGTTTCTACTGAGCCATTCAGAGGTGGACTTGCTTTTGTACTTTGGATCATTGTCCTGCTGCATAAACCTTGAGCTTTAGGTCATAAACTGATGGTCCGCATTTCTCTTTTAGGATTTTTTGGTAAAGAGCAGAATTCATGCTTTCATCAATTATGGCAAGTTGCCTGGACCCAGAAACCGCAAAGCAGCCCCAGACTATCACACTACCACCACCATGCTTGATTGTTGGTATGATGTCCTTATTTTGGAATGCTGTGGTAGCTTTTCATCGGAAGAAACCGGACCCATACCTTCCAAAAAATTCCACTTTTGACTCATCAGTCTGCAGAATATTATCCCAGAAGTCTTGGGGGTCATCAAGATGTTTTCTTGAAAAATGTGAGATGACTCTTTGTGTTCTTTTTGGTCAGCAGTGGTTTTCACCTTGCAGCTCTCCCATTGATGCTATTTTTAACCATTCGCTTTCTTATTGTGGAATTGTGAATCCTGACGACCACTGAAGCAAATGAACCAAGCAGTTCTTTAGATCTTAGTCTAGGTTCTTCTGTGACCTCTTGGATTAGTTGTCGATACGCTCTTTGGGGAATTTTGGTTGGTCGGCCACCTCTGGTAAGGATCACCACTGTTCTAAGTTCTCTCCATTTGTACACTGTGGCTTTTTACTGTAGTCCGCTGGAGTCTCCGAACCTTAGAAGTGGTTTTGTAACCCTTTACAGACCTATAAAAGTCAGCAACTTTGTTTCTCACCTGTTCTTGAATGTCTTTAGATCGCTATACATCTTGTGCTGTTTATTTGCCAACTTCACATTGCCAGATAGATTCTATTAAGTGATTTTAAGATTCAGCAGGGCTAGCAGTCATCATGCCTGGGTGTGTCCAGTAAAACTGAACCCGACTATCATTTTAATTTAAATGGTTGATTTGGTAATTAAGCTGGCAATTACTTTTTTCACAGCCATGTTGGGTTGAAAAGCTTTTTTCCTCCAGTAAATGAAATTATAATTTTAAAACTGCATTTTGTGTTGGGCTATTTTTGTCTGATGTAAAATTTCATTTGTTGACCAATAACATTTAAGTGTGACAAATAAACGCTAATAGAAGAAATCATGAAAGGGTCAAACACTTTTTCACAGCTCTGCACATACATAATGTTCATTTTGCATTCTGACATCTCACTTTGGGGGATTCTGTGACATCAGTTCGCCGATTTTCTCCACGCATCGCACTGAATCTTGATGTGACATCACGTGCAGGTGACCCGATAGCAGCCAGAATTATTTCAGTTGCAGTTGTAGCTGTAGCTTAGCATCCCCTTTAAGCTAAAAATAGTGGCATGTAAGCTAACTTAATTTGCATGCTATTGGGCTAAAACAATAGGAGCTAGCATGCTAAATAAAAATATTTTAAGCTGATTCAGTGTCTTACCAGCTATTCCTGTCTCATAAGTGACTGCGAGTCATGCTGCTTGTTGGTTATGCCAGAGTTTTTATGCAATGTTGTGTTATTGAACACGGGAAGTGGGACACAGCTAAAATCAGTGACTCTTCTATTGTTGTAAGGAACAAGATGAGATGTGTTTATATTGATTGTAATGCATTTGCAGATGAAAGTTCAGTAGACATGAGCTCTGTCCTTCGCATGCATGTGCGGGTGGTGCGATTCTTTTCCGCTGCCAGATGCGACTAGTCTTTTTTATAGTTACCATGGGTTTTTCACGGACGTGTGTGGGAAATAAAATAAATTTGCGCGTAGGTTTAGTGCTAATATGACTGCCCCATTAATCTGGCACTGTCCTGCATGAGTATACTGTTCCAGAGGGTTAGTGTTTAGGTACTGGGGCTATTCGAAAAGTGCTCATCTGGATTCACTTATGGAGCTAAAACCCAATGGGCTGCCGTCAGCCTCCAGGGTGTTCTTTCCAATGTTTGATTTTTGTCCCTGAAATACTAACTGTAAAGTTTATCATCCCAGGCCAATAAATGTCGCTAGCAATCAGAGAAGGAACCATCACAAGCTCTGGGCTCCCCCAGGGGGGCAAGATGCTTCGTGGGGGAGGACCACGACCGCACAGCTCTGACCAGGAAGGATTGAGGGAGATCAAACATTTGTGGTCTCCTTTACATCAACAGCATGGAAGTGGATCTCCACGGATTGGCACTTTGTGCTCTTTCAAGCACCTCGAGATGCTTGTTATAACCTGACCTAATGGAGTCTACTTAGGTATTGTTTATCTTTTTTTGTTTGATTTTTTGTTATGGCCTGAAATTGAGGCCAGATGTTTGCCTCGCTTCCATCCAAAAGATAGGAACTGGTTTTCTATGTGAAATGCAGACTGTAGCAATGGTCTGAAAAACGTTCATTTCAGAATGGTAGAGTGGTGCCCTCATGTAGCAGTGGTGGTCATCTTGGTGATGTGGTGGGGGGGGGCTATGCGGTATTTTGTGGGAAATGGAAGGAAAGCAGCAGCGTCTGACCCCCCCCAACCAGTACTCATAAATCACACACCCGCTCCTCTCTGGGAGTTCTAATATCCTTGGTGCTGTAACTGATAAAAATAAATCTCACCTCCCTGTAAATCCTCTTTGAGAATTGTTGCGGAGTGGGAATGGGAATGCAGGTTCTATATGGCCATAGCGCTCTTTTTCCTCATCGTTTTGTCCTCAGGTTTTTGGTGTTTCTCCTGCGTATCATTGCCATTATTTTTTCTGCTTCTTTGGATGGATTTCATCCCAGGGGTTTGTGAGAGTCAGAGTAGAATCCGTATTCTTATCAGTAAACTTGCGAAACTACTGCGGTGCCATTAATCTCGAGAGACACTGCAGTGATTGATTTAAAATAATTGATTGCTCGGGAGTCGCACAATTAAGCAAATTGTTAAAAAGTGACGGCTTGAAGCAAAATTTATACTGAGCTGCTGGGTAATCTCTCTCCCTTGAAAGATCGTCTTGTTAAGATCTGTCCTGAGAACTTGAGAATGTTTATTGATCAGAACAGTCTGTATGTGTGTGTGTGTGTGTGTGTGTCTGTGACTATGTGTGTGTGCTTTTGTACATGTGCATGTGTTTCAGTGTTTGTGTGTGTGCGTGTGTGTGTGTGTGCATGTGTACGTGTGTCTGTGACTATGTGTTGGTGCATATGTGTATGTGTGCTTGTGTTTCAGTGTTTGTGTGTGTGTGTGTGTGTGTGTGTGAGCGTGTGTTTGTGTGTGTATGTGTGTGTGCGTGTGCGCGCGCGCGTGTGTGTGTGTATGCATGCGTACATGTGTCTGTGACTGTATGTGTGCATGTGCATGTGTTTCAATGTTTTTGTGTTTGAATGTGTGTGTGGTGTGTGTGTGTGTGCATCTGAAAATGTGTCTGTGACTGTGTGTGAGTGCATTTGTGTGTGTGCATGTGTTTCAGTGTTTGTTTATGTGCATGTGTACGTGTGTCTGTGTGTATGTGTGTGCGCATGCTTTTCAGAGTGTGTGGTCGCATGAACAAGTGCTCCTGCATGTATGTTAAAAATATATCATTTTGAGTACTGCGAATCTCTACACAGGCAGTACGTCAATGTAAATATGCTTGTTGGCAAGTTTAATAGACCCAGGTACTGTCTGGGAGACTTGAGGGTTGTGGAATGCCATGTTTTTATTGGTGGTTGGTTGTATATTGCTGTCTACGGCAATCAGCCCTCAATAATCCGCCCACACTCTGTACTATAATCAGCCAGCACTTATAGAGTACCACACCACTGGAGCTCAGATCACCGCAGTGCTTCTGCATTTTACCTGCAGGCTTTAAACACACATAACTCAGGCTTAATAGCAGTCTCTCTATGCGCAATCATCAGACCTCTATCCCTGCTGTCAGCCTTGATGAATCAAATGCCCATTCCCGTGAGCCTGAGTTGTGTTTCAACCAGGCCCTGTCTGAAAATGGCTGAGGCCAGCATGCTGACCACAACTATTTTTCATTCAGGGGACCTCTGAGGTAAGTGATGAGGGCTTGTGGAGAAAGCTTACCAGTGTGGACTGTAGTCAGAGAGATGTGTTATTGTGTGATTACCATATTCCGCTATGCACCAACCCAAGACATGTCAGATGCATTGTGGCTGGCAATTAAAGCTGGATAAAATACGTTGGGCTTCCTTGATGCTCCTCGTAGATCAGCAGAGGTATTCAGTCAATGTAGTGGGTCAGAGTCGCTGCATTTATGAGGAGATATAAGCCCAGGGAAAGTCCTTGTGCATTATTTTTATGCTGGAGCTCCATGCAGGGTTCAGATTTAGCTGTTTTCCTCTCTAACGCCTGCTGCCTAATTTACATCCCTGTTTAACTCTTTTAATTGTCCCATAGATTTCCCCATGATTCCCATTTGAGGCTTGCCCCTGCTGAAATCCTGTACTGACCTTGCTTCTTACTTGCATGGATTGGCCTCTAATGAGCACCTTCCATGCTGCCTGCGGATGTTAAACAGTTCCAAAAATGCTTGTTTAAGTATAGCTGAACACGCATTATGCAAAATTTGGTTTTCAGCTTATTGACTGAATTTGGAATGGGGACGTAGTGCAGCAACATGCTGACTGACCCTTGATTTCTGAAAGGGGCGAATAAGTTGAACTCGGTGAGGTGTTGGGTGCGTGAAGAAGCTCACTGGTGAGGCTTGCTCGGGTACCCCTGTCTTAAGGTGTGTGAAGGTGCAGTGACAGTCTGGATTTTAGCTGTCGCCTGCCACACTCATGCCTGATGCATGTGAGGACAAACCCCTTACGGCAGAGGAAGGGAACGTGGGGCTCCTTGTGGTCTCGCTGTTGTGCTCTCTAAGTGGGTGCTCGCCTAATTGCTTCCCAAAGGCCTGGCACTCGCTGCAGTCCCTCAGTGCGATGCACCAGTCATCCCCCCTCTCCCTCCCTCCTGATCCAGACTGTCTCTGTTTCTTCCTTCCTTCCCTCCTTCATCTTTAATAACTCCTCTTCAAAGTGTTATTCAGATGGACCTGCATGGGTACAATTCAAGCCGTGGGAGGTGGTGGAGGGGCTTGGCTGTGGAGCCTGGAAAATGGGAGTGGGTGGATCTAAGGGAGGGGCGAGAGAAGGAATCAGGGTGGGGCAAGAGAAGGAAACAGGGTGGGGCAAGAGGAGGAAGCAGGGAGGGGCAAGAGGAGGAAATGGGGAGTAAGTAGCTGAGTAGTTAACTGTAGTTATTCATAAACAGGTGTGAGCTGATGGCTCATTGTCTTTGGTTTGAGTGCCCTTATTCCCCTCTCACCTTCTGTTAGACAGTTTAAGCATACCCCTCCTGTTTTGAGGAACACATCTAAAGCATATTCTTTTCACCTATAAGAACAAAGCTGAAGCTAATCCCTCACCCCAAAAAGTACACACCTGAAGCATATCCCTGCCCCCTACAAGAACACACCTGAAGAATATCCCTCCCCTACAAGAACACACCTGAAGAATATCCCTCCCCATACAAGAACACACCTGAAGCATATCCCCCCCCTACAAGAACACACCTGAAGCATATCCCACACCTGAAGCATGCAAGAACACACCTGAAGCATACACCCCTCCCCCCTGCAAGAACACACCTGAAGCATATCCCTCCCCATACAAGAACACACCTGAAGCATATCCCTCCCCCATACAAGAACACACCTGAAGCATATCCCTCCCCCCTACAAGAACACACCTGAAGCATATCCCTCCCCCTACAAGAACACACCTGAAGCATATCCATATCCCTCCCCTACAAGAACACACCTGAAGCATATCCCTCCCCCTACAAGAACACACCTGAAGCATATCCCTCCCCTACAAGAACACACCTGAAGCATATCCCTCCCCCCATACAAGAACACACCTGAAGCATATCCCTCCCCCATACAAGAACACACCTGAAGCATATCCCTCCCCCTACAAGAACACACCTGAAGCATATCCCTCCCTCATACAAGAACACACCTGAAGCATATCCCCCCCATACAAGAACACACCTGAAGCATGTCCCCCCCCTACAAGAACACACCTGAAGCATGTCCCTCCCCCCACAAGAACACACCTGAAGCACATCCCCCCCCCCCTACAAGAACACACCTGAAGCATGTCCCCCCCCCATACAAGAACACACCTGAAGCATGTCCCTCCCCCTACAAGAACACACCTGAAGCATGTCCCTCCCCTACAAGAACACACCTGAAGCACATCCCTCCCCCCCTACAAGAACACACCTGAAGCATGTCCCTCCCCCTACAAGAACACACCTGAAGCATGTCCCTCCCCTACAAGAACACACCTGAAGCATATCCCTCCCCCATACAAGAACACACCTGAAGCATATCCCTCCCCCCTACAAGAACACACCTGAAGCATGTCCCTCCCCCTACAAGAACACACCTGAAGCACATCCCCCCCCCTACAAGAACACACCTGAAGCATGTCCCTGCCCCTACAAGAACACACCTGAAGCACATCCCTCCCCCCTGCAAGAACACACCTGAAGCATATCCCTCCCCTACAAGAACACACCTGAAGCATGTCCCTCCCCCTACAAGAACACACCTGAAGCATGTCCCTCCCCCCCATACAAGAACACACCTGAAGCATGTCCCTGCTCCTACAAGCACACACCTAAAGCACATCCCTCCCCTACAAGAACACACCTGAAGCATGTCCCCCCCCCTACAAGAACACACCTGAAGCACATCCCTCCCCCTACAAGAACACACCTGAAGCATGTCCCTCCCCCTACAAGAATACATCTGAAGCATGTCTCTCCCCCATACAAGAAGACACCTGAAACACATCCCTCTCCCTACAAGAACACACCTGAAGCACATCCCTCCCCCTACAAGAACACACCTGAAGAATATCCCTCCCCCATACAAGAACACACCTGAAGCATGTCCCTCCCCATACAAGAACACACCTGAAGCATGTCCCTCCCCCTACAAGAACACACCTGAAGAATATCCATCCCACCTTCTGTACCACAGCTGAAGCATATCCATCCATCAGGAGGATAATACCTGAAGTGTAATCTGTTAACCAGTGCATTCACCATGGCCCTCTGGCTGACTGTTTTGACAGTTTATATCCTCCCACTTTTCAATGCCCCAGTCAGGATAGTACTCACGTTCTTTTGTTTTCTGTCTTTTGCTAGTTGAAATTGTAATTGAATTTTTTTTTATCACATTTATGTCCTTTTTGCTATTTAAAATTCAGTCATGCGATTCCTTTGAGCGCTGACAATGAAGATATTTTACGTGGGCATCACAATAACTCAACAGGTCTGGACTCTCATGAAAGCAATGTTTTGATTCTCCTTGTGTGAAAAAAAAAATCTTGTTAAAAGCAGGAAAAGAAAAAAGGAAAAAAATAAGGCCAGAGGCTCTGCTCTGCTTTTTGCTTGAGTTCGTCTATTTTCTTATATTAATCATAGTGTGCAGGAGCTCTGTGTTATCACATGCCCGGCCGCATCAGTGGAACCGTGTCAGGAGAGCAGCGAGGATATGGCCAGGCTGCTGCAGATCTGCTGGGACTCGGAGATGAAAGACCTGTCCTATCAAACGGCTGTCCTCTCTCCCAGCTGCCCCCACCTCATCTGCTATCTTACTTAAGCCTCGGCGCACTGTGATTGAGGGCTGTACTTCAGGTCCAGCAGTCAGGACTCTGTTGCCAGGCACCGTTGCTCTCAGGGCTGCCAGGCCTCATGCCAAACAGCCAATGGACCCCAAACCAAAGGCGCCCCCCAGCTGAAAAATGGAGAAAGCACTGCATCTATGTGTAGATGATTCAGTGCACCATTCAGTATACTGCAAAATGGTTTACTTTTGAGACGGTCTGTTTAAATTAGTCGCATAAGTGACTAAATTGAGAGTAGTAATACACTGAAAATGTGTTTACAGTTCTAGGATAGGACAACCCACAACTGTACGTGGATAAAAGCACAAATAGTAGTAGTCCAGATAGTCAACGTATATGAAGAGTTTGTTTCCAAAACGCAATAAGTGCCACAATTCCAAAAATACCATAGAGCGTTAGCCCTTTGCTTCTTACACATGGTGCAATAATCCATTTTTGGAAGTTCGTACTTTGACGTGTATTTTTTCACGGTCAAAGTTTGAGTTTTTCTATAAAATGCAATAGGCGCCAGCATAGAAAAAGCTGATTTACTCAAAATGAGTAAAATGGATACTTGTGTTTTGGAAACAAACTCTTCATATATACTGCAACATGTTGTACTATACTCTATTTTTGTGAGGGAGTTTTCAAATCCATGTCAGACATCCACTACTCATGTACATCTGGGCCAGGTCACGCGGTAACGGAGTTACAAAATTGCTGTATTTTGTATCAGAGCTCCAAAACTAAGTAAGATATAGTTTCAATTTAAATGGCTTTGTGTAGGTCTTCCCTAGTACTTCAAAAAACAAAATATCTGATTTTGTTCATTTGATTCATTTTGGGTGAAAACAACAAAAAACTGGTTGGTAATGGAGTGACAAATTTGTAACTCCGTTACCGCGTGGCCTGGCCTATCTACAACTGTAAGTCTTTCCCAGGATGTTGGTTATATAAATACAGAGTCACCCAGTGAGCATAGGGGGCATCTAGTTTAAGGGACAGGGTGGTCTGGTAGGGGTTAGCTGGGGGTGGGCTTCTGCACCTGCCCCTGGCCTGGACCTGATCTGCTGAGTCGACCCCCGGCCCCATATCTGCTCTTCCTCCTGCAGGAAACATTAAGCGTCCATCTGGGGTCTTACTTTGGGGTGTCGGGGTGAAGCTGCGATGTGACATGACAAGGCCACAGTGCTCATCAGGGGACAGTCCAGAAGTGTTACTCGCAGTGTTCTGTCACAAATATGCCAGCTTAACCAGATGGATAACTTCATGTTTCCATTTTCTTTTGTTACTTTGGAATTACAGTCTATTGCCATTGACAGCTGAAAAATTCCAGTTTCATGCACGTTACGGATTTTTGTGATGAACAGTGCTGGAGGGCGATGCGGTGAACAAAAGATCCTCTTTATCATGCGTTAATGCGGGACAGCCTGGTTCCCGAGCAAAACACTGGAGCTGACTGTCTGCAAGTGTAGAGTCTGTGATTCCATCTTGCACAGCATGGAAATCTTTCATAAGGTCCTGACCCCTGTGGTGGGAATCACAGCTGGGCCCCTACTGCTGTATTCTTTAGCATAATACTCGGGTCCAAATAGTTTCAGATTGGATATCCAGATGTGTGAATATGTAAATGTACGGGTGAGAGAGCAAAAACCACAGCCACTGTAACCTGCTATGGTTCAGTGTGTCAAAGAAGCTACGCATAAATCATATTACTAATGACCATTATATAAAATTTTTAATTCTCTTTATACCAAATAATAAGCATGTATTATTTATGTGTTTTCTGTTCGATTGGTTGTAATTGAAATGCTTTCATTGTGTGGAAGTGAAATGTTCTGTATGTACTGTTGGGAGCTGAGGGAAGTGAGACATGGTCTGTATAGATCGTTTTCCTTTTGTTTTACTGGTCTAAACTGTGTCTCCTTGAGATTCCTCAGCATCCTGCTTTACTGAACTTGCATCTGCAGTGCAGGGTTCACAGTTCTCTCCGCCACCAGTCCTGCCCACCCCTACCCTACCCCCACTCGTGGGATTTTATTGGTGCTTTGTTTCCCTCTGTGTCAGTTGTCATGGAAACTGAACAATGTTACCGACCCCAGTGAGCAATGCTCCCATTAGCGGCTTTAGTTCTAAACTCTCAGTGCTTCAGTGGCTCTCCAAGGGGAAACTGTGGGAGATAGAGAGGGAGATGATTGCTGGGCCAGACCACAGACCTGGCCTCGCAGGAACTGTTTGCCTTTGATGTGTATGAAAGTCATGTGTCAGGACAAGCAACTTTTTCTGCTGAAAGCAACTGTCAAACTTGATTGTTGTGTGAGTTGTGGTAGGAGCAGACATGCTGGAAAATGACCTAACAGTCTCACAGCGTTTGTACCCCTCTCTTGTCAAAGATGAACAGAAGCCTCTATAAGCACTACAACGGCATTTCTGCTGTGTGTATTATTTTAATGAGGCAAAAAATGGTCAGAGTGCCTGTGCAATGTCTGAGGTTTTCAAGGTAATATGGAGAGCTGTAGCTTTATACATACAGTATTCCCACCCATGTGCTGGTAATCACTGTGAGCATGCTGTCAGTCCGTGATTATCGCTAAATTTTTGAATTGACGTTGAGTTTCTAGTCCTGTTTAAACTATCTAAAGTCAACTACTAATAGCACCCTGGGATATTTCATTATTAGTGAATCTGCTGTAACATGGCATTAAATGTGTACCTTTGACTAGCTATTGGAAATCCACAGCTGTAAGTAGACAGTATAAGAATGGCTCTTATCATACGCTATTCGCACTTGCACTTGTAAGCAAATTCTGCTGGCATTTCTGTCCTGATAACCAGCAATTTACATTGGTTGTTTGCTAAATATCATTAATATTCATAGTAAATGTTTCATGGGTGCTCTAGTGGCTAAGTCTGTTCTGAAATGGCATTGCGAGTTTTGGGTCTTTGTAGCCCATTTCGTCGACAAAAAAAAATAGAAGTGATCTGCCAAAGTGGTTTGAAGTGCCTTTGTGCTTCTTACCTATTAATTCATCCAATAAGAGGCTAAATTATTCATTTTTCCTGATTATTGAACAGAAAGACAAAATTCTACTTAGTGTTTGTGTGTGTGTGTGTGTGTGTATTTGTACACGCACATTTGTGTGTGTTTGTGTGCATGTTTTGTGTGTGTGTTTGTGTATTTTGTGTGTGTGTGTGTGTGTGTGTGTATTTGTATGCGCACGCGTGGGTGATGTGTATATGCACGTGTGCTTGTGTGCATTCAGTTTTATTAATTGCACAGGTAAGTCTTCATAATAACCATAAATAGCAAAATGATAGATCATTAAACTGTAATTAGTGGTTATTTTCCTGTAAACAAGCAATTAAATGATAATTTATGTTTACAGATGATTATTGATGCTCTAATTTATGAAAATTTGTCATTACTTTGTGGAAATTAGATGTATTACTTTACAAAGTATATATTGTATCTTGGCTGATAGAGGTAATCAGGAAAAAATAAACTTTTGCATTACTAATAATAAGTAAACATTATCATTTATCATTTCACTGTCTAACAGTATATTACTATTAACTAAAGTTTAATTAACTATCATTTCACCATGTATTGACAATGGCTTCTATAAAGTGTTACCATTGAACACTATTCCTCCTTAAATATATTGCACATTTTTGGGCTGGGCCGAGCAGCGGCTTGGCCCCTATAAACGCCAATGTCGCTGAGTGAGTGAGTGAGTGAGTGAGTGAGTGATCAAGTTCAATGATTGGCTGGCCGGCGGGGAGAAGTTCAGCGATTGGTCGGCCAGCAGGGAAGAATTTCAACGATTGGTTGGCCGACGATTGGCTGGCTGGCTGGCTGGTCGCGAAATTGAATGCGCCACACATTTTTACGTGTGATTATCCCGTTCTACGTTAAAGATCCATCAGTCCAACATGGAAACTTATGCGATGTTAGAAAAAATTGATATACACTGTTACTGTGACTATAGCTGGACTATTTACGTACACAAAAGTGCCGCCGGCACTATTATGTTTCAGTATTTTCAAGAATACCGGTATGATGCCCCGACTGGTTTCCAAATTACCTTATACCCTTGCGCGTTCATGAGTCGGTTCGCTTGAATGGAGGCGGTTGTGGTGGCCGCTTTGATTGTATCTATAACAGTGACTGTAACTGTCACCAATGAAAACAATACATTTAAGAAAATATTAAGTGTAAAATATGGCGCCAAGCTGGATTCGACACCCCATCATTGGGGTAGCTACTTCTTCACTGCGTTGTTGTACCCACTACGCCAATGTAATACGACCAGTACTTGAATCCAGTGTAGCAACAGGCTGCAATAATCAGACAAATGCACTGTTAAATTAAAACACTTTAATGTACATATCGAATTTTTGACGCCAATTAATGTTGCTTGGCTTGGCGATATTGGTCGCCATTTTACAAAAAAATAATGCGTATTTTCTTCTAATGGACAGCAAAAGGTGGATTAAATATTAATATAGCGGATGCATATGCTGCCCTTGCCCTAGCTAGAATCCAGGTCATTTAAAAAGTTCCATTCAATTTTGTTGCATTACGAGCACAATCCGACCATTATTAGGCTAATTTTCTTTAACGCTAGATTGGTTCGGATTGTTTCAGTCCTCCATGCTTGTTTGCTCTGGTACCGGTTGCGAGATTCTGAGGAATGTAACACATCGTACCAATCTATCGTGAAAGAATCATAACAATGGTCGGAATGTGTTTTTAATTTCCCTTTTCAATCTCGCAACCGATAGGACAGTTAACAAGTTTGGAGGGCAGTATCGGTTGCAAGATTGCATTGGGAAATTAAACACGTGCCGACCATTGTTAAGATTCTTTCACGATAGATTGGTACGATGTGTTACATTCCCCATCTCCCTTTTGAATTTCGCAGCCGGTACCAGGGTTATTTCCTTAATCTTCCTATTAAATCTCGCGACCGATACGAGAGAAAACGGGTACAATGAAGGGACTTGGGATACATTATCATACAGAGGTGTACATGTACTTCGTTACATCCCTTTTAGTTTTTTTTTTCTTTTTGAGGATGTGTACTTGAGTTTTTTTTTTTTTTTTTTTTGAACCGGGACTTTTACTGTACTACATTTAAAAGATAAAAAGTATACTTTCACTTCATTACTTTCACACTTAGTTACTCGTTACAAATTAAAATATGAATGTAATTCATCTGGATTTGGCGTGTTCGAGAAGAACAACGGTACTCGGCAGGGTATCTTTGTGCAGATGTGTGCGCCAGCGGACATGGAGCTGCAAATTTATCCACGCAGTTACAATATTTTACCACTAGATGGTACACCAGGATCAGTGAATGAATATTCACAAGCAAGACGAGCCCGCAGTTTAGAATATGGACGAGTTTACTCCAATCCCTGATTTTCAGGAGTTACCTGAATAAAACTTCTCAGCCAAACATGATGTGCAAACTGCTCAATATACTTGCCCATGGTATCTATCCAGCAGTTCAAACAAAATTATCTCTTGCTAAAGAAATAATTGTTGTCCTCTGCAGCAATCACTTCAGCTACAGTGAGCCAGTGGTATCCCAATTAGTAGTTAAGAAAAATCAGTTTTCTGAAGCAAAAACATTCGACATGGTACTGATACTATGTAATTCTACTATTAATTATAGTCAATTATAGTGGTTTTTAAACTGACAGTAAACTATTCAAATGTATAACATGCTTTTTATGTGTTTTCCTGACTCAAGACCCCCCCCCCCCACCTCCCACTCCCTCACACACTCTAACTCTCACTCACTCAAACACTCTCACTCACACTTTAACTCTTGCACACTCTCCCACTCCCACGCTCTCACTCTCCCACTCCCACACTCTCGCACTTTCCCTACCCACTTTGTAAATAATTTATCAGCTCCAGCTCATTACTAAACTTGCACTTCATATAATTGCGTGAGCTTTGCCTCACTTACCACCCTTTTCTTGGGCCCAAATTCTCATACTGCACTTGGCAGCCCAGCCATACACTAGGTTGCACCAAGTCTTGTTTAGGTGGGAGTAGCTCATTGCCAATCATAGGCATAGGGTGTGCTGCATGTGCCCATCTGTGGGCCTATTCATATATTCTGATACATAGCCATTTTAATGACCATCGTGTATAGCTTGCCCCTTTATGAGAACACTCCAGCTCCTCCCTGTAAAAACTCCCTGCCACTGTAATGGGAATCCAAATCTTGAGTGAGCCAGCCCTCATTTTGCTTTCAATTTTTGCAAGAGCCTGACTCTAATGGGCACCAGAGTACATTTCTTCTGAGGTAGAGGGCAAGGGAGCATTCACTTAAAAAATAAGAGCCTTTTTTTGGGGGGGGGGGGCTGTATCAGACTTACTGCATCGATTAAAGTTTTAATTGGCCCCATTGCCATGTACTCAGTTCAGAATCACTTGAGGTAAGAATCTGGGACCAAAAGTTGAAAGCATTTAGAGTTGTTAGAGTTGTTAGCCTTCCGTTGCGCAAGTGATGAGGTAGTTGAAGCTAATTAGCCAGGAATGTTTTTTTGTGTAATAATAAAAAATGCAAACAAAGGTTAGTAGCAGCAGTGATAACAAGGAATGTCCTTAAATCTTGGGCCAGACACGGTGATCTTGACAGTCCATGCATGAAAGAGAACATACCCTAGTGTCCCAGACCCACTATGAATATTTTACCTGCTTCCACCTCAGCTCTGTCTGTTTGCAATTAAAGGAGCCAAACCTTTACTTTTCTGTACTGCTCATTTTCTTCTCAATCTCTGTGGTGAAATATTCAGTAAGGTGAAGAGGTCCAGTAAATTCTTATCACTGTGTCAGGACAAGCATGGGATAAATAATGCATTTCAAAACGCGTGTACTAAATTCTTAAAGGCAATTGCTTCAGTATGTGCTTCCTATGTGCAGCAGGAGGTCTGCTCTAAATATGTTGTAGTTTTTTCTTCTTGTTCCATTAATTGTCATTTAAAAGTGTTCTGCATGTGCCTTTTTTTTCTGCAGCTGATGACAAGGTCTGGGGGTCTGAAGCAAAAAAATCCATACGTTCCATCTTCAGCTGAAAGAAGAGACTCCTACAGCCAAACATGGTAAGCTGTTTTTTTTCTTAATACAAATCCATCACCATGTGAGTGAGGTGGCTTCTGATCATCAGATAGAGACCTCCTTGGCACTTCATCTCAATAAAAGCTAGATGACTTTCGATTTTCTTTGCAGTCTTTAAGGTAGCTACTGAGCGAGGTTGCTGTCAATTTTGGGGCAGCCGTTTCTTCCCCAAACACTCGTTTTTTCATTCAAAGTCATACTTTTATTGATGGATCAGCTCATTCTTCCTTTATGATCTTTTTTTCTATATCACCTCTTGAATCTGATTCGCCATGACGAGGATCACCAAATTTGTCCCTCGAATTCAAATCTAGCCCTGGTTTCCCTGTCTTCCATGAAATTAACTGAGCAATCAGTGCTTCGGAATGGCCAGAGTGCCCTTGCTCCTGACTACTAGGCAAAGGGAGGGTTCAAAACCTGCAGTTCTCCGCCCTCAAGGACCATAAGTTGATGATGCATTCGCTATGATGTCAGCTTTGTCCAGACTGCGTCAGAGGCCAGTTGAATGAATTAAAATTGTTTGTGAGAAATTCATAGTCAAAATCAATGTAGATGTCTTATAGAAACTACGCGCATTGTTCAAAGACTGAGGGCCTGTTGACTCCTGGTACTATTTCTGAGGATTTTACTCCCCTTTAACCCAGTGTTCATGCCTGGCCTGCTGGCTTTGTCGTTGTCGGTTACTCCAGTGCAGAGCTTTGCGTCCCTGTATTTGCATGAGGCCAGCACGCCATTAAAATTCTGAGCACAGAGGAGTGTGGAGAAAAGGTTAAAGGAATCTGTAACAGAGACGTCGCCCTGTCACCAAGGAATGCAGCGATGCCACCATGAAAAGAATTCTTCAGCTAATTAATGCGCCTTTAAAATTTGCGGCTGCCTGCTTGTTTATGTTTTTCCGGCTAGCAGAGAAAGTGAGGGGGTTTATGCGATTACGTTGGGCTCCGTTAAGATACAAGGTGTGGCTTCAGCTGTTAGCTTGTTTGGGAGGTGTTAAGTGACGCCAGAACCCTACAGAAGGGGCACAGAATGAGAAGAGTTGAGGTTTTAGGCAAATTACTGTGGTAGCCCTATTTCTTTGGCTAATAAGATGCAATTCCCCCATGTTGACTTTTCAGTTAAATGGTTTGCTCTACATGCCTGTTACACCTATCTAGACCTTGCCGTTCACAGATGTCCATTCCAGTATAAGCACACATTTTTACATTGAATTACATTCATAATACTCCAAAAACTTCACTCTCTTTACTTTGGTAGAGAACATTTTTTTTTTTTAAATTTAGAAGTAGGTGATATGTTTTCTGTTTACTCAACCTTTTCATGTCTTAGCAGAAGTTGCGCTTTGATGTTTTTTTTTTTTCCTTCAGGTTTACTAGGGGGAAAAATCGGGATTTGCTAATGTTTAACAGATGCTCAATGTGCAGAGCCTTTTAAATCCTCAAACCGGGCCCATGTTAGTCCTCTTCAGTCTGAAGGAGCTCTGTTTCGTCTCCCTGTTTAAGCCTCCTAGACTCAATACACAAAAGAACTGTGATATATTTTCTGGTTTTTCCCCAGTTTGCCAAATCTATTAGACACAGTATTTTTGTCTCTCAATAATTGATTTCTTCCGCCAGAATGCTCAGAAGCACTGGCTGCTCTGGGCCTGTTCTGTCTCTCTTTTTTTCTTTCTGTCTCTTCTCTGTCTCTTTCTCTCTATTTGCTTTTCAAAATGGTAATGGGGATGAAGCTGAAATTTATGCAATTTCCCTAGAGATGCAACTCTAGCCCCCCCCCACAGCATGCCTCTCAAACCAATGGGCAATTTCACAGGATTTTAAAACAAATATGCCAATGCACTGCATTCCATTATAGTCAGTGGTACCATGAAAATTGCATGTAGCAGTTTCTGTGCTTCACAGTTCATTCAAAGTGTCATTTTTACAATTATGTTTTCAAAATATGTTATTATAAATTATAGGTTTGCTTGAGGAACTGTTTGTTTCAAGATATTCAGGGACGAAACAGACCCCTTTCAGTTGAGTCGTAACATAATTGAGCTTCTCTGCTGCCCACTCTGTCTCTCTCTTAAACAATTTATTTACATATTTACATCTTTTTTTTTTATTTTGAAAATACAGCATCATTACATTTAGGAAACTCTGTTGTGAGCAAATAGAGAGGTTTTGAATATTCAGATTCTCTCCCTCTCTATCCCTGTCAGCTGGGTCTTCAGTCTGGGTATATGACAGCTAATTTGTGGTGTTATGTTTGTCTGGGGGCAGATGGTGCACATCCAGAGAGCTGTTTGAAAGAATGTCAGCAGCCCCCTCCCCCTCTTCCCAAACACCCCTCCAGCAGGGGGCCTTGTTTTGACTCTCCACTCACCTCTGTGAACAGCGTGTTTTTGAACTCTGCCCAGCTGCGTGTATAACTGAGGAGTTGTAACAGCCTGGCAGAAGGATTTCTCCAATGCAAAGGGCCCTCCCTAATTTGACAACCTAAGCGCAGTTGGCCAACAGAAGTGCTAATGGTATCGCTAATCAAAACTGGGTTTGTCTAACTCCATTCTGGCATTTTCATGACAGAAGGCAATGGCACAAGTGTCGCGCTGTCATCGGAAGGGTTTGTCTTAAACAAATTAATTGCCTTAGGATTCATTCAAGGCCAAGTAAATCAGCCACTGTCATTCCTTTTAAAGCCAGAGCAGTGTAGTGAACTGACAGTTTCCTCAGGTGAAGAACAAGCACCTAGCTTGCACCACTGCCAGTGTAGGTAGCAGTTAAATAATGTTAGGTGCAGAGGAAAGCAAAAACTAGCATCAAGGAGGTTGGAGACCAGATCCACTGTAGGGATGCCTTCTAACTAGGAGCACCCCTCATACCAGCAGAGGACATAACTGCCACTGTAAAGATGTGGGCCATTTAAACCATATATAAATGGCACTTTTGGTATTAAAACAAGGGTAAGACTGAGGTTCATTATTTGTATTTTCCCCCACAGAAAGAAAATATTCACATGTAAAAACTCCTGGACTTTCAGTTTCCCATTAAACTCCAAACTATAGGAATGATATGTGTTTCTTCGCAGACAGCGCCATTGGCTGGGATTCAGTCTCATTAAATTACCATTTTAAGACAACGTTTCTGTTAAGAAGTGATCTGGATGATTCAAGAGGCAAACTAGGTCTACAATACAAAATTTACATAGCGCCAGCTTTATACATTGACACACCCCCTAATACGCTGTTCAACCCATGATGAATCACCTTTATTTCAGAGCATGAAACTACCAAACTGGGCAAAGCCGATAAATATGCCGCTTGTGATGGACAAAATTGCATTTGTTACCGCCGCTTGCTTTTTCGTTTGCGAAGTAATGGAAATAGAGCCCAAAGCATTCGTATCATTGGACCCAAATATCAAAACATTCTTGCTTGGTTTTGGAATCGCAAAGTTTCTCAGGAGAAAACATGCCTGAGGTCATTTCCATGAGAAACCCACCTGCTGGTAAATTTCTTAGGTTTTAAAGGTTGGGTCGTGTAACTGTTAAGCAATTATTTTTCCTGCTGAACTAGGATTCCTATCAGTTCAGCAGGTTTTAGACCTGACATTCTGACGAGGCACAAGGCTTTGTGACAGCATTTTGAGTGTGAATTTTTCTTTGGGTTCTCTTCCTTTTATAAAGTAGCTGTCAATTATTTCAGCTCTGGCCTGAGAGACCTAAGTTCGGCCTGGAAAACTTCAAAGTTGAGTTCAGTGCCACTTTCACCAGTTTAAAAGGGCAGATGTCTCCCATTAACTATTCAGCTAGAGAGTGTCTGGAACTTTTCAGCAAGCAGGTGAAATGTATTCTAGCCGATGCTCATGATACTTTTTCTTATGACAGTTTCAAACAAGCCCGCCTCTTCTCTCTGAATAAAGACTAGTGCTGGTTAATGGTTGGGATAAAGCAGTGTAAAATGGGGGGGGGGTGACTGTAAAAGGGAATTTACCTCTAACCTGTGCTTTACATAGTCTGTTTTATGGAGGCATACATTATCAATGATCACTTTGAAAAGATGTGATCTCCTCCCAGTTCTTCATTTGATGCTGTCATTAACAAGCATTTGCATTGAAATGTAGTCTGCTGATCATGACAGAGGCTTTGAAGAAAATATGAAGTCTCTAATTTGGGAAGATAATTACGTTTTAACTTCGTCCTCCGAATGCCCTGTCTCTGATGTCTGCATCTCTTTGATGTCATTTCTCCACACCCTGGGGAATCGATTGCTGTATCTGAAACAGCTTACTCGTACGGCACAGCTTACTTTACTTGAGGACGCAGGATGAGAAATTTGTCAAGTAAGCTTTAGATACCCAAATGATATTCATATTTCCATAGTTTTGCTCAGTGTGAGCCTGCCCAAAAGTAATGTCCTCATGGTATGCACAACCAAGCATGCTGTGCTATCTGTCTGGAATATCCACCATGCTGTTTTCCAGAGGTTGGACAAATGTTTTAAAAGAAAAATAAAAAGCACTGGCTCTGCTTCCTCCATGATCTTGCCGATTGTGATTGGGCCAGAGGTGGACAATCCAGATTCAGAGAGTAGAAGCCCTGATCAGTATTTTATTCTGACCTCCTGTATTTGTTCATTGGAATAACCTTCAGCCAGGAGGTTGAACTGATCAGTGAAATCAGCTGCCTAAGCTCACGAATGAAGGCAAACATGGAAGACTTTCACTTTCTGACCACGTAAATTTTCACCTCTGGATTGGACTCAAAGACACCTCTGCCTCTTTCTCTCTGTGGGCACACAAAAGAAATATTGTTTTGTGTCCTGAAAAGTGTTTTCCTCACTACTTTACAAACCCAAGAATTATTTACGTAATTGCTGATTTTAAGTCATCTACATTTAGTGAAAAATTTGCCTGCTTCACCTTTCCATCAGATGCACGCAACTTGGTGTTTCTCAAAAAAAAATCTGTATTTGTGTAGGCAGTAGGTTACTGGTAGTATGTAGTGTAGTCAGTATATTTCTTGAAAATAGCTGTTGGGAAGCTGTTGTGCTCTCAGCTTATCAGTTTCAAAGTCTCGAGGTCAAAGTGAAAGTCACAGAGGCATTCTGTTTGTTTTCCCCTGAACAAAATTATGTCCTATATTTTTCTTGGAAACGGATTTTGTTTTATGTATGCATTATGCAATTCTCTTTTGGCTCAGCTTGCATATCCTATTTTTCTATGCTAGCTACATTGTTTGGAATTTTTAATGAAGCCATATATTTGTCCTAAATTAAATAGGCTTTCTAGTCAATACGCCTTGTACCTACTAGCAAAGGACTGCTACAAATCAAATACATATAGGGAGCACGGTGGGGCAGACTCATTCACATTGCATCTTCTTTTCCTCTTGGTTTTATAGTTTAATTTATATTCCGTCTTTGCAGAATTAGGAAACTCGGATGAGTAGCTTGCTTTGCATTTAAGATGGTAAGCATCGCTGGATTGAAGAGAAGTGTCTGGGTGCAAAAGAACCACTGTTCCACTTTTAACTCGGAGAGCGCCTCAGGAAATCACAGCTTTGTGTGTTGGCTGAGACCTAAATATTATTTTTAATGCATTTTAATGCTGAGATTTTCTTTGCTTGAAGATTTATTGCCTATTTTGTTGGAGCCATCACATTCCTGCAGTGTTATACGTCGATTTTGGAGGGTGTCTGCTAGTAAGGATGCTGCAGACACAGGATTAGTGTCCCAGATATTGAATGATCGTGTCTAGTAGCATTTTCAATGTTCTTTTCCCTTCAAATTTTCTTTTCGTTTAGTCTAGGATTAAGCTTAATCTTGCAGACTGGCTCAGTGTGTACAACTGCACTGGGTGCAACTTAAACCTGCCAGTGAGGTTATAGCAGTGGTTTTCAAACTTGGTCCTGGGGGAGGCCTGTAGTCGCGTGGTTTTTGTTCCAACTACAAGAGCAAATCCAGAATTTGTAACAAGCTGTTTATTTTCATTCATTAAGCGATTTCAGTGTTTAGAGGATAATTTATCTTTCTATTCCACTTTATGCCATCATAGTTTTTCAGTGCCACAAAGACTGCCTTTTTTATTCCGTGCTAAACACACTATAACAGCACAATGAGCCCACATAAAAAAGGTAACATATGAATGAGGTTAATTGGCCAACTTAATGACTGAACAGGTTACTAGGTTAACTTAATTGTTGAATACACGAATTTGCTAGTTTTCCTTATACTTAAACACAAGGCATGTGGGCCTTTTGCATACCAATGAAGAGCTTGCTGATTAACCTCAGTCTTTCATTTCATTGGTTATAGGTGATTTACCTTTTTTCATGCAGTTATAAGCATATCAAAAAATTAACAGCTTATTGAAATTCTGGGATAGGAATTGCGCTTGGAGCAAAAACCAGCATTTACAGCCCGCCCCCTCTGACCGAGTTTGAAAACCCTTGAATTACAGGGTCTGGCTTCCTGCACTCCATAAATGCGACTCCATATCCAAATGTAACGGAGCTGCAGGAAAGTCCTGTAGAGCTCTGTGAGGCTTGTTTCCAATTTCAAAACACATTGAAATCTTGATAAACATTATTATTAACTCTCCTAAACTCCACTGCCCCCCTCTCTGAGAAACTGAGCGCACTCCCAGCTAAACAGTCAGGCCTAAGCGCTCTGTTTACTCATTTTTTAAGACCTCTGGAGATGGAGGGCTTTAGAGTTGCTCCCAGGAGACGTCAAGGAAGTACACGAGTTTCATCAGCGATCAATCGCAACCCTGAGCCGCATATTGACCTGCGGTTGCATCTCCCAGCAGCAGTTAGCATCCTCTTCTGGAAAACAGTCCAGGCACTGAACAATTAAATACACAATTATCTTCCACCGCGCTGGCTACTTCCAGCCCCATTCTCTCAGACAGAGCGCCAGCTCATGACAGCGTTGTCAATGTATATTTGTTTTTAGTGGCCTTTACAGGCTCTTTTTTTTGGTCTCACAGTGACTCATCATACAATGCAGGCAAGCAACGTCCCACCTCCCAAGAGAAGAAGGTGCGCTGGTCTGCTTTTTTTTAACGTGAAATATTCTTAACACTTCTCTGTGGCTTAGGAACTTAGGTTTTTGGTTTGAAAAACTGCTGTTTTCCTGCTTTTCTCTCAAAAAAAATGGTGAATTCTCTTCGGATTTTGTATGCAACTTAGTTTTTTTACTCATAGCTGAAGCTAGGGGTATACTGTGTTAAAAAGAAACACACTTGTTGTTGATATAATGCATTAGCCTCTTTGGTGAAGTTACTCCCCTCCTGACAATTTGTCCATGACTAAACCAATTATAATTGCCATGCGTTCATATGCCCTGAATTGTGGCCTTCTCCACTCCACATGACTGAAGCTTGTTTTGGACCCCGCCACCCCCCCCCATTGGTACGGAGAGCTGTAGTGCCAGTGGCTGCTCTTCATGTCAGGAGACCCGTGGCTCATTGCTGTGCCAGTATCACTAGAAAGGGCATTTTTGTCTCAGGCAGTCACTTCCAGTAGCTTCATTTAATTTGGATTAATGCATGCATGAATGCTCAGGGGATTTTCCTCGTAAGGGTGAATCTTTGTACTCTGTTGATTGTGCCTGCTGTGTAGCCTCTTTGATTAAATTAAGAGTAGTCAGTGTTTGAGACTTCCTTTTGGCCTGGGAGTTTGTGGTAGTTTGTGGTGCATAACAAATAGAGGGCTATTCATTATTGATGGCAGTGGCCTGTGTGTTTGTGTATTTACTGTTCTTTTCTGTTCTCTATCTGCAGGTGTTAGAAATTAGCCTTTCATTATGAATACTTTATATATTGAGTCTGATACTTTTTCAATGTAGTGCAACAATGCTTTGTGCCATGCCCCTGCACGTAAATACATTAAAAAGTGATAGCTGATTATTTACTGTATAGCATTTAATTAAATAAAGACGTAGGGGATTGAGCTCGTGAATGCGATTACAGAAATGATCACATGCTGTTTACTGTTTGATGAAAATAATCTGCTGTGTATCTCCACATATGGAGAGGTCCCCAGCCAGCATTTAAGTCCCAAGGTCTCTGATATCATCATTAATCTTACAATCACTTTCATTCAGATTGTAGATTTTACATCTACGCTTTTCTCATATGACGATTACAGTAGATTGTATCTGTTGATTACAATGGGGATTACAGTATGCAGACAAGTACAGCATAGTCAATAATGCTGTAGACATGTTACATGAAGCTGATTAGACTCAGCATGTATGCAAATATTTATGCCTGGGTTAACTTGCACTTTGAAGTCTCCATTGGCAGTCTGTGGAGGTTACAGTATATCTGAGGCCATGACTTTCTGTGATGTATAACTGTCTTTTGAGTCGGAGGAGTCTGGTTTAAACATTCCACAGGGGCACTCTGCTGCTGTGCCTGTTCTCTTCTTAATGAGGACTGTATCTTTTCTGTAAAAAGAAAACAGTCTTGGTAGCGGAGGTCTGGGAGCTTTGGGGCTATGAGGCTGGACGTGAAATCCTCCATGATTGGAGTGGTGTTGGGCGGCCATTGGGCCCTGACACTGCGGCTGATAAGGCTCTGCATCGTTCTTCTCTCATTCATCTCCCCCCCAACCCCCAGAGAAAGAGGCTGAGCTCTTCAAGAGCACCAGGTCACATGACTGCTTAAAATTCAGCCGACTTCAAAGGTAGCCCCGCATGCCGGCGGAACACGGCTCTCATTCCCCGGCAATTGCGGGTTCATTAACAAACAATGTTGGCCTCGGGAGAGCACGGCGTATCACTCTCGCGGAATATTTATTTATTTTCAGGTTAAATCCCCTCCCTTTTCTCTGCTGGCATCGAATCACGCATTCATGGACCCGCCATAACACTAGAAAAAGCAGTTTAGCGTTTTGTTTTCTTTTTTAACAAAATTAAAAAGAATCTGTCAGCCCCTTAACCCCCCACCCCCCCCTTCCTTCAATAAAAAGGGTAATTTCAATGTGACAGCTCCCTGCTGTGTGTGATTTTTAGTGGTGTAAGTGCACTGCTTTATTATCAAAGGGCGCTGCTGGAAGGGCAAGCTGGCAGACAATGGACACAGGTTCCCTGACGGCACGGTGAAGAGGGGGGGGGGGGGGGGGATGTATTAAGGGGCCCGAGGATAACTCCCAATGGGACAATTATGGGTGATCATTTCTGGGTCATTGGTGCGTAAGAGTTTTCATTTAGCCCCTGACACCTAAGCCATTGGCTCCTGCGGCTTTAAATGCTACGACCTCGCTGTCCACCGGCTCAGGGCTCTGCCACCTGATGCATTCCCACTGTGGCCATCTAAGCAAATTGTCGATCTCAGACCCAACTATCAATCTCAATCTCTGTACTGTCACACAGATGGAATGACTTTGTTTGTAATTAAGTGAAGCATTTTTGAATTAGGTTTTTGGATTATAATTATGGATGAAGCATTTGATGGTGTGGAGATTGCACTGGGAAGGCTGAAGTGGGAGAGTGTGATGAGTATGGACGGTAGTACAGACGGAACATTGGAATTGGATGTTGTCAGCGTAGCTAGTTCCTGACCTTTAGTTTTCAAGTAGTTACGTCCAACACATTTTGCGCATAAGTATGAAAAGTTCAACAAATTGAAATGAGATGTTTCTGTGGAATGTGAAACGTTTTGAATTCACATGAATGATTCTCTTAAGTGTTAGCTACATTTTGACACTTTTCTATTGCAGTGATTGGGCTTCTCTTAGGCAGTATTTTCCACTGAGGGTTGGTTTCAGAGATATTAATTAAATTAGAATGAAATATGCTGAAGGAAGAGAGGGGGTAAGGTGCATGGTGTTTACTAGTATTTGAACTCTGCCTTTGAAGTTGGCTAATGCATCAGAGCTGTGGTAGACACTGTTTATTCGACTCTAAGCGCAGCTGTAGCCTGGCAATACTGAGAAGCGAACTACATTCAGAACCAAAGGCAATGCAAAACAAAGTAAGGAATATCTCTGGTCCAAGCCCATAAACATGAACACTTTTATATCCATATTTTGTGTTTTTTTTTTTAGCCCGCTTGGCCAAAAGGCCCAAAGGGGCTTATGCTATGCTCAGGGTCTTTAGTGTTGGTCTGTCGTGCGTGCGTGCGTACATGCGTTCGTGCGTGCGTAAACTTTTGGTTTGTCTGCGCTCTAACATCTTCAGTTTTTGACCGATCCTTTTCATATTTCCCATGAGTATATATGGTCATAAGGTCTACACCAAGTTTGATTTTGAGCTGAATCTGACCAATACTTTGGCCAATAGGGGGCGTTCTATTTTGGCCATGTTTGACCAAGCGGGCGCAGTGGCTTTGCCACTTTTTTTTCAGATTTTATCCTGTCATTATAATTCATTTTTGCACATCTGATGGGAGGCCTATTCTTATTGATTTGTTGTCTCATCACTGCAATATCACCAGTTACTTCAAAATTAAGAGCAGATGAGCTCGACAAAAGGAGGACAGTGGCATCGTCACCTTTTCATACAAAGCAATGGAGCGTAGCCGAGCGCACAGTAGAGCAGAGTATATTAGCAGGATCAGGCCTTGATTGCCTCCAAGCAGTGCTCCTCTGGTGAATTTAAATGTACCTGAGATGCCGTCAGAATCAAATGTATTCTTATTATTTTCCCATTTTCCTTTTCAGCTTTCTAGGCCAGCCGGATTATTGTTGTGATGTAGCATGCTGGTGAAATGTGCGCATAGATAGAAATGAGGTAGGAGACACAGGACAGCATTTTTATTTTTGTCTGTGACTGCTTTTGTCTGGGTGTCATTTTCTGTTAGGCATGCAGTCAGTGCTGCTGGAATCCAATTGAGTATCAGTGATTTCACACTGCAGTTAGGGACTGTGCTCTGCTGGGCTGATAATTTCACCCTTTGCATCGTTTTCAGCAGCAGAGAGTAAAATGCACACGCAGTGCCGCGGGGCATTATTACTGAGAGCCAGAGAAGAGATGGAGCGTTCTCCGATACTTCAGGAGTACTTCATCCTTCTCGTTTTAAAAAAAAAAATATTCAAGCGCTTAAAGCTGTCGATTCTGCCTCCAGTCACAACTTAGCTTCTCATACCTGTGGAAGAAGGGCTTTAGTTATAGCATCTGTATCCTCCACTGATGCAATTCCCTTACAAACCCACATTTCCGCTCAACAAGCAGGACTGCATTATATAAGAGCTAGCACACCAGATAAAACATCCTCTAGCCTTTAGGTTTCTAACATGTTGTCTGGAGGAGCTATTCCAACTTTAAACTGAAGACAGAAACAATTTTATGGCTTGCACTTCTCTGGCTGGATACTGCATGTTGGGCCATATTCATGAAACCAGAATAAGAGTGGCAACCTGCGATACGTTTTTATGGTCCACTTCCTGAACTTATTCATTATGCCCTAAAATGCAAAAGTGACCCTGGATTAGCACTGCTACTCAAAAATACTTAATGAAGGTGGACAATTGTGGTAGCTGCTTTGGAGTCCCTGTCATCGTTTACATTTAATAGCACCGAGGTTGAATTTGTGATGTCGGGGCTGTAAGGCGAAGATGGAACGTTTAGCGGGCGCCTTCACCTGGGGCGACTAGTGGGCGCCTTCAGCTGTGACATAAAGCTGCATTAGAGGTGGACCATAACTTACATGAAATCATGAGTGGGTTCGTGTCAGAGATTTATGGGATGAATAAAGAACTGAAGGCGCTGGAAGATGGGACAATGATGTAGCCCTCATATTGCTGGTCTTCAGATCAGTGCCGAGTCTTGAGAGCAAGGCCATAGCCAGCTATTAGGACGCTGAATTACGATTGCTCAGAGGTGCGATCCCCATTTCGAAGTATAAATCCTTCTTTAATTAGAGAAAACTTTCTCGTAATTCAAATCCATGTCTCTCTGACTGAAATACACTTTTATAAATACAGATCTTTGTTTCCCAAAAGGAGTCTTTATTTCTAAACTCAACAACTCAAATCCATTTTTCTATAAAGAAAGAGAAAGATTTATATTTAGGAAAAAAATAGATATCAGTTTGGAATTCCAGATTTTTTTTAAATAGCTAGAGAAAAGAGGAGAAAAACACACTAAAAATGTATTTATGGTGATGCCTCTGGTTATTGTCGCTGAAGTAAAACTCATCCAATAGTTTGTGACTTGTTTGTCATTTCTGCACAGATTTTTTGCAGCAGCTTCCTGGAAGGGTGAGAGGGAGTTCAGCGCTGGCATACAGAGAATATCTGAGCCCTGCAGAGATGAGAGGGAGGTAGAGATCAGAATAGAGAGGGCACCTGAATCTGGCCCTGAGAGATTGAGACGATTTCAGCGATAGACGGTGAAAATGTGGATTTGTTTTTTAACTGATACACCTATTTAGGCCAAGCATATAAGATCGCATGGTAGACCTCTAACTTTTCTGCTGCAGAAATTTGTGATACGGATATTGAAAACTGCCACAAACTGTTGTGATGATTTTGTCCTTTGGCAGCCATAGCAATGATTGTACCTTATTGGGTAGATGTGAAGCCACCGTTTATGCTATTTGTGCACTCAGCTCATGCATTGCCTACCCTTTAGAAACCTAATGCAATGTTGTGGCATATTGCAAGCCTTACTGAAACAAAGCTGAGTGTGCAGCTAGGCTGACAGAAAATCAGTAATGTTGCACTCTGTTTTAACATTCAAAATTGTATAAAATGGGCCCACTCTAAAAATATAGACTCAGGGATATTTCAATCCTGGTACCGCAATGGGGAGGGGAGGGAGTCTTTTCTCAATAAAGGCATGTGCTGGGTGAGCAAGTGCAAAAACAGAATGCAGTGCTGTGTGGCAGGCTGTCAGTCAGAGCATTGCACAGCATTCACAGTGATCGGCCTTTTCAAAGTTCCCTACTGCAGCCAATGCTAGTGTAAGTATTCAGTAGTGTTAGGAGGTGTGTGTTTGGTAAAATTTTAGGTTTTTCTTGGTGTTGATCAAATGGCTTGAAAATAGTTTGGAACAGAATTTTCATGGACAGGAATTTTAACCGCATCCCCCAACCCCTCTGCGACCACGCTGCAGAATGGCTCTGGGATGTCATATGATGCTGCAACCATGTGACATGGCACTGACCTAAGGGTTGGAGGGGCAAGGAATGTTTTCTTTTTTTTGAACCTCAAAGGAGAACATTACTGAAGATGAGAAAACCCTGCTTTTCCTCAACTTCCTTTCTCTTGCTCATGGGAAGACAAGACCTTATTAGACCATATCTTTTCTCTCTTCATACTTACTAATTTCCTATCACCATGCTTAGCTGCATGTTTTATAATACTTGAATTCACACTCATTCTCTGCTGTTCTGTTCCTTCACAGACTCAATCATTGACTGTAGTGGATAAATTATGGAAACGACGTGGGTTTTCTTGCTCAAATACAGACAGACAGATAGATCGATACATACATAGATAGATACATAGATAGATAGATTGATGGATTTAAAAGAGAAAATGAATATGTTACATACGTTAAACTATTACTGCATGTTTATTTTCATGCTTTTACAAAATATATACGTGTGTGCTTCATTCTTATAAAGCATTGGCATATTTGCGTATCTTTTGGTGCACTTTAAGCATTTATTGTGCTTAGGTTGGTAGTTACTGTAAAAGCTGAATTGCTGACTGTGTTTGGTCACGAGGCTGTGGCTTGATTGATGAAGGCCATCCGAATCCCGTGTTTTGCGAGAGCGATGGAGAGCGCCCGTACTCTTGTACTCTGCATTTTCTCCTGGCCCTCGCCTCTCCCTTGACAGGTTGATTTATTTCACACTGATTCACTCGATTGGATATTTTTATTGGTTCTGTAGTTACAGGGCCAGAGAATCTCTCTCATACACAGGAAGCGAAACTACATTTAGTCACGTGGAACATTTTGTATCCATGAGATAAAATTAATGCCAAATGTCTCTGAATATATAAAAAAAGTGCAATCTGGCCTGGATTTGACTATGCTTAGCCCTGGAAATTTCCCTTGAGAGAGGGCTGGAAGAGAAATCAGACGTTCCGAAGTTTTAGTTCAAAGCTCTGCTTTAAAAGCATTCCCAATTCTCCCTCCTGTCACAGAATGTTTTTTAATTTCATTTCCCCCCGTGCCCAGGCACTCTAATGATTGCATGGAGAAGAAGACCCCTTGACACTTGCTCTGCGCGGTAATTTATACTAATCCTCAATTAATACCTCTCCAGCACTTGTTAGGTGTTTCAGGGCATCTTATAATTGAAACTCTGGGTTTGTGCTCACGAGCAGAGAGAATAGTTTCTGTGACAGCGTAAACATGAGCCAGTCTCTACTCCCTGCTGTAAGCACACTAACTAAAGGCCATTCAACAGGATGGGTCAGGGGTCAGAGTTCAGGTGAGCCTCTCAAAAATTACAAGAAAGGAGACAAGCGCATGAGTCGAGGAATAATCTCTTGGGAGGAGGGAGGGTCTAATGCTCAATCCCCCCCCCCCCACACACACACACACACTTACACCATCCATGTATGAGATGCAAGCTGAAGGAGCCTAAAGCCTCTTCGTCAGAACACCTGAGAAAGAAACCCGGATTCCTCAATTTCATGGAAAATCACTCTTGAGGGATAATCATGCCGGGGGATTATGGGACAATCTAAAATAAAATAAAAGGCTATTTTAGTTTCAGCAGTATTCCCTTTGGTCACTGCGGTGCTCCTGGTCTATTTTTGTTGGAATTTTCTGCTGTACAGAACTCAGTTTCCTGTGCCTTCTGCCGAGTGAGC
This sequence comes from Gymnothorax javanicus, assembly GCA_029692085.1. Taxonomy (NCBI): domain Eukaryota; kingdom Metazoa; phylum Chordata; class Actinopteri; order Anguilliformes; family Muraenidae; genus Gymnothorax; species Gymnothorax javanicus. Next base: position 21,254,614 of record CM056209.1, read on the forward strand.
AAGGTAGTTGGACTGCTTAGATAGCAGTGAGCACCCAACAGTGAAAGACCCTCAGCCCTGTGGGCAGTCCATGGGCCAGCAGCAGGGAACTGTTGCAGACTGAGGCCTGCTGATATGGCAACCCCTGGATTCCCAGAGCTAATAAAGATGTTCTCCTTCATTTAACTAAATGCTCCCTAATGGGCCTCAATTATGCAAAGTGCATTGTCTGATAGGGGGATAGAGAGATTGCTGTTGATGTTGACCAGGCACCTACTCCTCACTTTTTTGAAAATAATTATTGAGACACCAAGGATGAATGTCCCTCTCTGACATATGACTAAACGAAGGCAAAGTTGTGAGCGACAGTTTACAGTGGCCCAGAAATTGAGATTTTAGTTGCTCTGGTTAAAAAGGCTACCCTGTGGTGCAGTTTGTTTGCCAGCATTGTTGCAGTTGATTAAGATTTGCTCATGAGTTCATGGTCGGTGTTGGGGGTGAGGTAATCACAGAGGGAGTGGGGCAATAGCTTAAATTCCAGCAGTGGAGGGGATGGGGGGCCACAATGGTCACCCCCGGTAACACCCTGCTGTTGAGCAGAGGGATAACAGCAGGGCACCATGACACAGACCATCTGGGACGTCTCCGAGACGTGACAGGAGCACAGCATGCCATGGAGTCAGGGGCACTTTGGGCCTGTGGCGGTAGGGCTGGACATAAAAGATGTGATGCTCAGCTACTTAGGGCATGGGGCACCATGCTGGGGTCGCTGCTGTTCCTTCTGTCACAGGCACTTCAACATGGAAGGTAGCCCCCAGTTTACAGCAGATTTTCTGTTTTTTACACTTCGTTTTGCTCTTCAGGTCCTCAGAAGCTCTGCTTTATAATGGTGAAGTTCAAAAACCATTAAAAAAAGAAAAAATTGTCCTTTGATTTGCATTAAAGTTATTCTGGTCTGTGCTAACACATTTGAAAGGGACGGTCATTTCCATAGCACTGCCGCATTATGCTTTGTCAGCACCATTACAGTGGCTTAAGTGAATTAAATAGTTCAAAATCAATGCAGCCAGAAAAAGCGGCCTCTCTCCCGCTCTCTCTCTCATTCTCTCTCTCTTTCTTTCTCTCTCTCCCTCTCTCTGTCTTTCTCACTAATTAAAGTAAGGAATGATAAACTACCCCTGTACTCCCTCCAATGCCAGTCCGCTCTCTGTGTCCAATCCTTTTTATTTGCTGTGGATGATGATGTGAATGGGAGGGCTGGGATGGAAGTATAGGGGTGAGGATTGCAACCCTGACCTTTTTTCCTTGTAAAATGGAAGCCAGCAACTTGTCGTGAACACCACACCAGGTACAGCCCACTATTGAGTCCGCATAAAAAACTCTGCCCAAATCTTTCACTTTTGCCAAAGTTACAGGAAATACAATTCATTACTTGCTAAGTTAAAAGTACAAAATGTAGATGCTTTCTGATTTAAGGTTATGGTTATTTGTTGTAGATTGGTTTATATCATCTGGTAGACCCATCGATTGGCTAGGTATCAGTATTGATTTCATTTATCATGCACCCCTGTCTTTGCTGCTAGCTAGGGTAAAGTTGTCGGAGGTAAGGGAGGGACGATAGTATTGCAACAGAACTTTCTCCGCTGTTTTTGAGGATGCATGTATTTCTAATGAGGACTGCTGTTCTAATCAAGTGACTAAATGAAAATGCCTTTCATCAGTTTTACTCAATTGATTGTCTTTGTGCCTATGCAGTTGATATTAATTGGTTAATGGAGTACATGCGATGGGTATGCGATTATGCACTAAGGTGAGTTTAAAGCAATGGACCAGTTTTATACAACAGTGACATTTAACATGATAAATTGATTTGAGAGTAACATTGTCTATTGCTTTGAAGACTAAATGAAGCATTATTGAGCATTATATGCTATAACTCTGAAGTATTTTTTTTTTTTATTTGTTGTCTGTTCATCCACCCGGTACTTTCATCCAGTGCCTGTGTTTCTTTCGTCCGGTGAGAGCGGCGAAAGTAGTGATGTGCAACTTTAATTTGCATCTGACTCGTTTATCCAAAATTTGAAAAGATAAAGGGTATAGATAGAGGACGTGTATGTTGTTCACAAAAAATATGGTTTCATATTACATGTTATAATATAACGCACAAAGAGGGAAAGACAAAAAAAGTTATGCTTTTGTCCCGACTCTCCCCTCTGTGCCAACACACATCTGCGTGTGTGTGTGTGTGTGTGAGGGATACAAGGTGACTTGTCTTTGTTCCCCAGGGGAGTGGAGACGCTTCAGCGCGAGGCACAACTATGGAGGGGGACTGCCTCAGCTGCATCAAGTACCTCATGTTTGTCTTCAACTTCTTCATCTTTGTGAGTATTTTCCCAGCATTCATTGCTGTTCCTGCTATCACATTAATGGAAACGATGTTATCTTTGCTAGCATTGGTGGATATGTCCTGCAGTTCAAGCACTTTTTAAGCATCCGTGATGCCGTCCTTGTGCAGTCTGACCTCAGTGGTTTGAGGGCTTTAGGATCTGGTCTGTTTGTCCCTGGAATTATGGAATAGTTATGTAAAGCAGAAAAATGGTGTTGCTATGCTGTAAATGACAGCGGTTTTGGACAGTGTAAATGCTTGGATGGCTTTTCCATTTAGTTAGGGCTGGGGGAGGGTTGGTTGTTGGTTAAGGCCAATGGTAGAGCTGTGGTAAGCGCATGAATTGGTTTTTTGAGTGGTGGAAACATTTTGAAGATTTTTTGTTTTGTTGAATTGAGGAAGTGAATGGACAAAGACAGAAGGTGAAGCCCCCATCATTAAACCTCATTGCAAATGTGAACAACAAGCCCTACATCAGAGTCCTAATTCTGACAAACAGTTTTATCAGCCCTACAACCCTATACAAACCAAAAGCACCAAGATTATTTTACATTCACAGGATATTCCATGTAGCCCTTTGGGATTGATTTCTTTCAAGTTAAGCAGCAGGTAGTAATGTATTTGTTTATCTTTTGTTTTGTATTTCGATTTGATCCCCGAAAATGTGGGGCCCCAGGCGAACATCATGGACCAGAAACCATCTGTAAAAAAAGTCCTAAAAATACATTATAGCCAGAAACTCCCTGAAGATATACACTTGAAGGTACACATTGCAAGAGAAATTACAAAAAACAATAAGAGAGGAGCAAATAAGCTCAGTTTACAGTTCAAAATTGCATTCAGTGCTGAGCTTATTTTTTGTCGTTGTTGGATGAAACAATTTATCAGAGAAAATGCATTCTAGCTGACTGATTCCAACAGAAGTTATTCACAGATGAAGAGTAATATCGCTTATAAATATGTTGCATAAAGAAGGTAATCTGACCTGAGGTTTTAATGTACATAGGAAAGCTACAATGAGAACATAAAACTGCAGTTAGAACCTACTGAGAACTGTACCTGAGATCTCAACAGGAAGACTGATGGAGCTATTGAAATTATAATTTTCAGCGGTTTTATTGAGAGGAGACCAGCACTTTCAAAGAGATTATGCAGATGACAGATTTCCCCTCTCCATCTGCAAGGAGACCGAGAGCCTTTTCTTGATAAGCAGGGGTTGTGTCACAGATGTGAAATCCTTGAAGGTCAGAACTTGGTCCTGTTTTTGCTATGGGTCTTTAATGAGGCTTTCACTGTAGCAATTTACTTACGGCGGCTCAAGTGCTTGTTATTTATTTCTTACATTATGTAATGCAATGTATTGTACTGCCCTTGGATGAATATTATTGAGGTCACTTCATTCTGGGGAGCTCTGAGCTTGTGAATTAAGCTAATATGATGAGCTGCTTATTAGCCTTTATGAGATTAAAAATATTCCACAAAGTCAGTGGAGCCTGAGCCTCTAAGATTTAGAGGTCTGTGAAGGAATTGGCTTCAGTGTAATTTGTGCTCTGTGCACAGTTGACCTTCTGGATTGTTCCATTTCAAGTTTTAAACCTGTTAAGCAGTGTACTGTAGGTAAATGTATTCTTTTACTCCTATAAGTGTGTTACTGTACTCAGTTACCAAAAGCATTCGGAGTCTTTCTTGCATTGTACTCCAATTACGTTTCAAACAGTTATCATATAAGGGAGAAAACTGAAATCTGGGATGATGAATACATTTAAGACTCCATCATAGGGAAAGTTTTTTTTTTTTTTTTTTAATCTGTTTTATAAATGGGGAAACTTACACTTATTGCGGTAGAATTTGCTGTTTGAAATTCTAAATTTTACTAGTAATTTTAGGTCGAGGCGAATGTCGTCACTTTACAGGAACAGTAAAATGATTTCATGTAATTACACCTTAATGTATTGTGTCGTACTGAAACTTGGCTGCGAATATGTTTCTCCAAATGTAGCATCTCCCTGTAGGCTTCTCAAGTATCACTTCCATCTATCAATGGCCAAACTAAATTAAGTGGTAACAGAGAGTCATTCCCCCCTGGTATCTACGAGTCGCCTGGGCTGCGGCCTGACTTTCTCCTAGTATTTACTGAGTTTCCATCCTACTTTGCTATTTTGGCAGATTAGGTGGTGATGGCTGGTGATTTCGATGTACATCTATGTACAACCCCAATTCTGAAGAAGTAGGCACATTATGGAAAATGCGAGTAAAAAATTTGAAAAATACGTTCACCCTTTACTGTGTAGAAAATAATTCAACACATTGTGTTTTGCATAAAATTCTATATATTGATTTCTGGTTATTTCCAATCTGATGACTGCAACAGACTGCAAGTTGGCGCAGGGGCAGTTTGGGCCTAATGATGGTGAGACAAGCTATAATAAGGTGAAGTGATGCAGGTGATGTTAAGCTGGGGAGCTAATTACCTCCACGAAGGAGGTTATGTTTTTGCCAGCGTTCTTCTGCCTGTCTGTCTGTGTACAGGGTAACTTAAAAAGTAACAAACAGATATCTCTGAAATTTTGTGGGTGGGTTGCTACTACATCAGGGATGGATCCTATTGATTTTGACCGCGATTGATCAGGCAACATGGCCGCCACGGCAGCCGTCTAGAAATCCTATGGCACGCGATAACTGAACTTCGCTCCCAGTGATATCCCTCAAATTTTGTGGGTTGATTGGCCTCGCATCAGGGACAGAGCCTATCCGTTTAGAACGCGCTGCATCAAACAGTATGGCCACCATGGGAGCCATCTTGAAATTCTATGTTGCAGATACCTTAAATTTCTTATGAGCCATGTTCACTCAGCAGGATTTTGACTGTGCTGCCTTGGTGGAGGTTTGCACTCTCGGAGTGACTCTTGTTCTGTTGTAGTGTTAAAGCAGCCTTCAGAAAAGGCCCAGATCCTCAAGATCAAAGATGGGTTGAGGCACACTAATTTGCCATCAGATGTGCAGTCTCATGATCCATTTCTTTGAAAACAATGCTTCGCCGTGACAAATCGGTTGGATTTTAGGCATTTTGCCTTCTACAGTGCATCATACAACCCCAATTCTGAAATAGTTGGGACGAAGTGTAAGTTGTGAATAAAATCAAAATGCAATGACTTTCAGATCACATGAGCCAATATGTTATTTACAATAGAACGCAGCTAACATTTCAAATGTTGAAACTGAGACATTTTACATTTTTATTTACAAAATAAGCTTATTTCAATTTTTCTGGCTGCAACAGGTCTCAAGGAAGTTGGGACACAGGCAAAAAAGGGCTGAAAAAGCAATTAATATATAAAAGGATCAGCTGAAAGAACATTTAGCAAGTAATTAAGTTAACTGGCATCAGGTGTGTAACATGATTGGCTATAAAAGGGATGTCTTACAGTGGCTGAGTCTCTCAGAAGTGAAGATGGCCAGAGGCTCTCCAACCTGTGAAGGCTTGCGTAAAAATTTGTGGAATACTTTAAAAGCAATGTTCCTCAACGTCAAATTGCAAAGGCTTTGAAGGTCTCATCTTCAACAGTGCATAACATCATCAAAAGATTCAGAGAAACTGGAAAAATCTCTGTGCGTAAGGGACAAGGCTGAAGACCTTTACTGGATGCCCGTGATCTTCGGGCCCTCAGACGCCACTGCATCACTCACTGGCACGATTCTGTCATTGACATTATGAAATGGGCCCAGGAATACTTCAAGAAACCATTGTCTGTAAACACAGTCTGCCGTGCCATCCACATATGCCACCTAAAACTCTATCATGCAAAAAGGAAGCCATTGCTGAGCATGATCCAGAAGCGCCGCCGTGTTCTGTGGGCCAAGGCTCATTTAAAATGGACTGTAGCAAAGTGGCAAAGTGTCCTGTGGTCAGACGAGTCCAAATTTGACATTCTTGTTGGAAATCATGGGCGTCGTGTCCTCCGGGCTAAAGAGGAGAAAGACCACCCTCCTGTTATCAGCATTCAGTTCAAAAGCCAGCATCTCTGATGGTATGGGGATGCATTAGTGCATATGGTGTGGGACACATGCATGTTCTAAAAAGCACCATGAATGCTGAAAGGTATATAAAGGTTATAGAGCAACATATGCTCCCCTCCAGATGACATCTATTCCAGAGAAGGTCTTGTGTATTTCAGCAGGACAATGCAAAACCTCATACTGCAGCTATTACAACAGCATGGCTTCGTAGTAGAAGAGTACATGTGCTGAACTGGCCTGCCTGCAGTCCTGATCTTTCACCGATTGGGAACATTTGGCGCATAATTAAACTAAAAATCCGTCAAAGGAGACCCAAAACTCTCCAGCAGCTGGAAGCCTGTATTAAACAAGAGTGGGATCAAATTCCAATGGCTAAACTCAAGAAACTTGTCTCCTCAATGCCCAGACACCTCCACTCTGTGTTAAAAAGAAGAGAGGATGCTACACCATGGTAAACAGGCCCCTGTCCCAACTTTTTTGAGACCTGTAGCAGCCATCAAATTTGAAATGAGCTCATTTTGTGGATGAAATTGTAAAATTTCTCAGTTTCAACATTTGCTATGTTATCTCTGTTCTATTGTGAATAAAATACTGGCTGATGTGATTTGAAAGTCATTGCGTTTTGATTTTATTCACAATTTACACTTTGTCCCAACTATTTCGGAATTGGGGTTGTATAATTAAAGATGAAAGGAATCCAGTCAAATCTCTATGTGTAAAGGGTAAGGCTGAAAACCACTTCTAAAAGTGTGTGATCGCTGCTCCCTCAAACGTCGCTGTCCTAAGAATCAACCTATCGATTGCTTGGAGCACGAAAAGGTTAAGTACATTTCTTAAGTCTTGAGAAAAGCAATTTAAAACTTTGAAACAATGTGAAAAATATGATTTGCATCCAACTTACTAGTTACAGAAAAAAATGTTCTAAAACTTTTGTGCACCAATCAGTCGATATGTCTGTGATGGATATCACGACATGGGCTCAAAAATACGTGGCAAACCTCTGTCAGTCGACGCCATTTGCTTCTGTTTCCATGAGTGCAAGTTAAAGCTTTACAATGCAAAGCCAAAGCCATACATCAACACTGTCCAAAAGCAGGAACAAATTTGCTTGGATTGGTGTCATCTGAGATGGACAGTAGCACAGTTGGAAGCATGTTTTGTAGTCCAACAAGTCAGCATTTCAAGTGGTTTTTGAAAAAGATAAAGCAAAAAACAGCCGCTGTGTTCTCTGGACCAAAGATGACAAGAACAACCCAAGCTGTCTTCAGCATCAGGTGCATGGAATGAGCTTTCAAAAATGCATTCAGGCTATGCAAGAGTCGAAAAGATTAAATTTGCGACACCTTTCAATTGTTATAAAAAAAATTGATGTTTTCAGTGTTTTTATTACCCATATTTTTACCACAGTATACTTGTGGGAATTTTTTTTTTTTGTTTTCACTGCCTACAATGGTTTTTTTCGATACATTTTCAACAAGAAGTTATTGAGAAGTAATATATTAGGACCCCTTTTAGACGAAAGTGGTGGTGTATAATCATCACTCCACACTACTGTATGTCACACTGTGACTCTCTATTAACTGCTGGATTTTCTGTCCCTCTCCAGCTAGCTATGCGGCGCAGTTTATGACTGCTCCTGGTGGGGGCTACTTTTCTCACTGTATCCTGTCATTACGTTAGATCCTTTATTGCTGTATTTCCCTGATGGCCCTCTCAATTTTCCTTCCTCCATATTGCCAGTGCAATGTTCTCCCCATATCTTGAGTGGCCATCTTCCAGGCTCACCCACCACAGCTGTTTGGCCATTGCTTTTTTACCACCTGCACCTGGACTCCCTTCAATTATCACATGTGCTCCCCATTATTGCCGCCCTGCCTCCCCCATCATCTGAGTCACCCCCTCAGGACTGCCACATAGCTGCAGCTAAACTGCAGATCCATCTTCATGAACGCTGACTGACTGTGTGATGATTCAGACTAGGAACCAAATGCAGAGTCAGAGTGCAATCCGATGAAGGTGTTTATTGATAAGAATATGGCGATGGTGAGGAGGGACAAAGCCCAGAATAGCAAGAGCACAGTTCTGTTAAGATCATATACTAGAGGCAGGGCTCGACAAACCCGCTTGCCCGATTGCCCAGGGCAAGTAAAAATCGCTGTTGGGCAAGTGTTTTGAAAAAGCAGTTGCCCGATCGGGCAAGTGGATATTTTTTACGATCGTATCCTCGAAGAGATCGAGATAGCTAGCTACTGCTCATATTCCAATTTAGATGGCTCAGATCAGGGAACCGTCATGCGTCACACCGTACAAAATAACACCACCAGAGACTGCGGGAGAAAAAGACAAACAAAACTGTAAACCCACCTCAATGCAGAGATGTGAGATCATTCACAATAGCTTTAATGGATGCCAACTAATTGCCTATTATTTGATATATTTATCTCCAAACTGTAAGAAAACAAGAATGAGAACTGTCATGTTGATCATAACATGCGTTTATACATGTAATCAGATTTGTATGTTTTTCTTTACTTTTAGCCGAAACCAAAATTATATCAGGCGACGTTTATCTGCATCACTTTGATCTGTGTACATGCGTTAGTATTCATGGTTTAACTGCAGCTTCTGGGTTAAGTAAGTTTTTATTTTGCAGGTCTAAATGAGCTATCTGCATTTCAATGCTGTCAGACACAACCTTCTTATTTAATGTTCAGATTTTCTTGAGGCCATATACATAATTTTAAGTGGCCGTTCCTTGGCACTGAGGCAACAATGTGTGCACTTCAAAGTCCCACCCTGGGTCACCAGTACTGCTCATGAAAAATGATTAACATACTAAATAGCAGGTCTGTGTGTGTTGTGTTAGCTAGGTGCACTGAAGTAAAATTGGAAGTAATATGGGGGAAAAAATAGAACACCTGGCATGTATGATATAGATGACATTGTCAAACATCTGTTTGGTTTTATACTTGCATATCCTATTGTTAGAATGTTCTTAGTTGGTTTATGGTGGATTGATTCTGCAAATAAACTAACTAAATGTGGTAATGCATTGTTTGGATATGTGTCAAGTGGTCATGATTGAGACATTTTTAGTTCAGTTTTGCAAAGTGACCATTATATCACCCATTTAGCCAAGTTGAAGCCATGGTTCCAATATCAGTTACATAGCACAATGTTCCTGTGCATGTCTATTTTTTTTTTCCTTTATAAAAGATAATTTAAGATTTTGCCAGTCTCAGATATTGGCTATGTTTGTATGCATGATTAAAAAAGAAAAACTTATTTTTTGGTAACTCCATTTTTTTATGCACTCAAGTGGCAAGTGGTTTTTGCTGTCGGGCAAGTAAAATTTCAAACCACTTGCCCGACAGGGAAAGAAAAAAAAAAGAGTTTGTCGAGCCCTGGTAGAGGTAAGGGTAGAGGGCGTGTCCGCGCCCGGGCAGTGGTGCACCGGGGCAGGTAGTGTTCACCCTTACTAGAGCAGAACTGTCAGACAACAAGTCCGAAGGGTTTTGCAGGAACCCAGCCCCAATCCTGTTGACCCACATGGGCATGGGAGACGTTCCTAATAAACTGGGCAGAGGAACCAGCTGGAGTTAACTGGAACGCGGTTCCAATCCTGGAAACCAAGAATAAGGCTTGAGAGTTTGTTGTTATTAATAAAGCTTTGAAGAGTACTTCTGTATTTCACTATCATTAGGGCCATTCTCAGTCACGTGTGTGACCAAAAATGTAACAAATAGCAGAAAAATCTCCTTCAATTACTAAAGCATTGGAGGTTCATGACTGTGGACCTTATATAGGAGTACTACTTATCCAAGTCTATCAAGTAAAAATTTTATTTGTTACATTAACTTTAACTACTTAAGGTCAGAGGTCAAATACGACTGGTCACGTGTGTGACTTCACACGGAAACAGGCTTTTCATAACTCCATTTGACTTCAAAAACTCTGTGAAGTTGAAAAATCTAGAATTTTCATAGTTTTGGGGTATGGAGTCTAGCAAGGAATGAATTTGATACCTTACATTAATTTTCAAAGTATTTCTTTATTTGATGACATCTGGTCACGTGTGTGACATTTTGGTTCACTTCTCAAAGAATGGCCCATTACGATAATTTGTTAAGATGATAAACTCCTACTAGACAAATAAACTTACTGGTTGCTTAAGGGCATATAGCAAGGGACAATCCATCAATTCTGCCAAACATAAAGTAAGATCATATACACCATGGGAACACAAAGGGGTGGGGTACACAAATAAATAACACCTGGAAGGGGGAGACATGCAATACGCTAAATCTGTAAAGGGGACGATACTTCTTAAAGACAAGCTGATTGCTGGAAGGGATGAGGAAAACAATCAGATGCAAGGGTTGTGACAGACTGCCCATGCTGGTTACCTACATGCTGTGCTGGTCATAGAAGGATGAGGGTCCACTTCTTGAGTCTGGTTGCTCCGGAAGATTCTCCCTGTTTGTCATGGCGTTTTTCCTTGCCTCTGTTGACTGAGATCACGCCTGGGTTCTCAGTGCTGCATGCTGCGACAATTCTTCTTGAAATATGCTACAGAGATACATTTGGTGTGATTTAAATGCTGCTCTTTTGTTGACAAAGCGCTAAACTAGTGAAATATCATGGTACATCATGACACCTCATATAGTAAGTGGCCAGTTAGGAGATGGAAAGCCACGGCCTTAATCTTATTTGTAATGTAGTTAGTGGAGGCAAAATTCAATTGATTACTTTTAAATAAAGTATTAAAAATTCTATTTAGCTTCCTTTGTGACAGATGTAGAAGCTTTATCAGAAAGAGTACACAGTACTACAATCAAGTGATAGACCTCTATTGTCTGTGAAGTGCCTATTTATCATTATTTTTTTACATGAATTGTTTAGGGCTTTTTCTGTTTGAGGAGTTAATGACCTGTGAATTATCTCCTCATATCCATTTATTGACATGGCTCTGTAGCTGTATGCAGACAGGGCGCTTATTTATTAGAAGGGCTGAGATAGAACTGATGGATGGAGCTGGTGATATGTAATTGACCACTTGTAAGTAAAAAAACAGCAGGATGAAATTCCCTAAGGGTTCAGAGATTTCAATAACACTGCTGTCATGCTTTGATTTCTCTTAAGTCCAGCTGAGATTAATTTTCTAATGTACTGCACTTTTAGTACTGTGACAATTTTGAAAGCTAATTTTATGTGACTTTTTAAAAGTCATTGCTTCTCTTATCACTGGAGGAGCACAGAAAGGGAGACTTTGCTGGTTCATAATTACACGCATGAGTCAGTGAGCACTATGGCGAGAGCAAACCTCTGTAACTGCTATCAATGTGTGATATGTTTTAACCCCTTACCCACAGGTTATTCACTTCAGTTTTGGGGAGGCATTCACAAGAGGTTTTACCCTCTATTACCATTTATTTTTACTTATGAACCATTCTATTTAGAAAATGGTACTGGTGGTACATTGTCCTCTCTACTTCGTACTAAATTATCTTGGGTAAGGCCAGACTAGCCTACACATCCTGAGGCTAAATCTGCCATCTGCATTTCTTTCCGTCCTTGGTCCACCAGCTGACCTATACGTGTACAGGCTTTGAACTGTAAGCATACATTTCTTGTGCAGTTTGAGCCACAAGATGGCCAGGTGTTTCCTTTAACGGCGGTGAAGTTTATATGGGTGGAAGAGAGTGTCAAGCGCACCAGGCCAATGTATTCCTTGCAGTCAGTTTTTGTTTCCATTATTCATTTTATCGGCTCCAACATAAGCTGTTTGGCCAAAAAACAGTTGCAGACTGTAATATTTTGTTGAACTGCCTTTAGCTTTGATAACGGTGTGCATTTGTCATGGCATTGTTTTGAAAATCTCATGCAGAATTACAAAATTTTAGGCGATATTTTGTATTGACAACAGGAGAGTCAATCCACTCCGTAAAGCCGTCGTCAGCACGTTCCAAGGATTTTCAGTTGGTTAAGGTTAAGGTTAGCACTCTTTTGTGGCCATTACTGGCCAATTCATGTGTGAGAATGATTCCTCTTGCTCGCTGAACAGCACTTTTACAGTTTGAGCCCAATGAATCTTGTCTTTTTCATGCTGAAATATGCCTGTGCCATCAGGGTTAAAAAAATCCATTGATGGGAAAACTTGATCATTCAGTCCATTCAAGTAGCCAGCTAACTTCATTTTATTGCTGCATATACCTAGACCTGACCAACTGAAGCAACCCCAGATCATTACACTGCCTCCAGAAGGCTTGTACAGTGGGCACTATGCATGATGGGTGCATCACTTCACGGGCTTCCTTTATTACCCTGATGTGCCTGTCGCTCAGGAACAGGGTAATTGGGTCTTAACCCAATTCCAGTAATTTCATCAATTTTCTTATTTGTTTTCTTTGTTTGATGCAGGCTAATAATTTGCCTCTTTTGACACACAGTAACATCTTTTCCTTGACCATGGGATACATCTTCTGACATGTTTGTCTGAGAAATGAGAAGCCACACACTGCATCTCTCAGGGTTATAAGAATTGTCACCAGCTGAAACATATTAATCACTGCAATAATGATTCAATCTTAGGCTCTTAAGAATTTGTTCATCGGAATCAATCAGCGACTTTTTTGTTTTGGCCAGGCAGTGTACATTCTTTGATTCAACACCCCCTGTTGACTGCCCTGGATTGACATATTTCAATGTTTATGTAGATGAGGGCGTTATTACTGATACAGAACGAGATGTGTCATGACTGATTCAGAGTGGATTGACAATGCCAACAGAGATGTGTGATGGTGTTAAAGGGGTGTATGACTAAGGAGTAACGTGGTTGAAAGATGGAAAATGAAAGAAATCCATGGTTTATTGAACAGCGGAAAGAAAGTGAGTGCAAGGGGAGGATAAGAGAGAGGCCTTGCGAATAAAATAAATAAAATAAGGAAATAAAAGTGTGTCTGCGTCAGAGTGTCGTCGCATGCACAAGAGAGACAGAAAGTGAGCGTCAGAAACTCCTATCACAGTCTTACAGTTTTCTCAGGCAACTCAATCAGAATCAATCTCTCCCAGCTGGGCCCAGTGAGCAGGGAGGCTGTGATGGCGGGCAGGGGAATGGCGGTGGGGTGGGATGGGGGGGGGGTTCACGAAGCCTTTGTCAGCCTCTTAATCATAACTGAAGGGTTTGCCTGCTCTGAGAGGTAGACGACAAGGGAATTACTGACTCGGAATGTTCCCAAAAAGGAGCTATTTGTCACCTGAAGTGCCTTGCTGCTCTCTCCCCTGGTTTCTCCCGAACAACCTCTAATGTCCACTCAAGCCTAGCTGTTCAATGTCAGCTTAATACATGCACATTTACAAAGCAGATGATGTGATCTGCGAAAATAAATTCGATTTTGATATCTTTCTGCTGCTGGTATCCAAAGCACATTTATTATTTCAGTTTCGCCGGTAATGACAGGATATAGTAAAAGGAAGGGGTTTTCTGTACAGATCTATTTAAGGGGTACACAATGTACTCCAAATTAATCAGCGCCTCGTGTTGTTTATGTTTGAGCAGCTCACGTGCTCATACCAATCGCTTATTCCTATCTTCACGGTCCTCAGCTGACCCAGAAATTGATTAAGGTCTGCCATCTTCAAGAGCAGTCCATCATGCTAAAGTCTACCTCTAGTTATTAAGAAGCAAGGAAACTCCCAAAGGATTATTGATTGTAGTGACAAGCAAATGCTGTGTGGATACATTTTTTTCCAACATGTTATCATGTGACGTACAGTACAAATGACTCCACATCTCCTCCATTCTCACATACTCCACTCTCATCCTTTCCTTGCGACCTCCTCGCAGCTCTGAGTAGTAGAGGACGTTAGGCAAAGAAACAAGTAGGTGAAGTTAAGCTATTGGGAGGAACCTGCTTGTGTCCCGGGTTCGAGCCATCCCTTCTCTCTGTGTGTCTGGCAGCTGGGTGGGTCCTTCCTGCTGGGCGTAGGTGTGTGGGTGCTGGTGGACCCCACGGGGTTCCGGGAGATCGTGGCCGCAAACCCCCTCCTCTTCACCGGTGTCTACGTCATCCTGGCCATGGGGGGCATGCTGTTCCTCCTCGGATTTCTGGGGTGCTGCGGGGCCATTCGAGAGAACAAGTGCCTGCTACTGTTCGTGAGTATGCTCACAGGCTGACCTCCTGTCTTGCTCTGCACTTTTGTGAGTGGGAAATTCATGACTGAACTAATGGAGTTCTTCTTTATTCCAGTGGGTTTTTTTATGGTTGAATAGAGTGGCTTGTGTGCCTAGAGCTTCAGTAATCGTTATTTTTGAGCTTAATGGGTGCATTTGGGGCTCTAATTCTCTCTCTTACTCTCCCCCCTCCCCCATTCTTCATCTCTCCCCAGTTCTTTATGCTGATCCTCATCATCTTCCTAGCAGAGCTGGCAGCTGCCATCCTGGCCTTCATATTCCGTGAGCATGTGAGTCTGTGGCCTTTTACACAATGCGAAGCTCAAGACTGAGCAGCAGCTGTGGATTTCGTGCAAGGCCGTCCCTAACCCCGCTGATCTGTGCCTCTTTCCGCAGCTCACGCGAGAATACTTCACCAGGGAGCTGAAGAGGCACTACCTGGGCTACAACAATACGGACGTCTTCACCTCCACCTGGAACGCCATCATGACCACAGTGAGCCCCTCTCCACATCCTGTCTGAATGTGCAAATTGCAAGGCTCAAGCCCCTGACTACCTGCTTTACTTCCCTGTGACACCTGAAAGCGACCATTCAAAATGAGCCTCTGCATTAGCTGATTGCTATAATGTACCTGTCATATTAGGGTGGTAAGAGAAGCAAGATCTTTCTATCAAAGTGATTTCTTAGAGAATTCGCATGAGTACGCAGTGTGGAACATTATATGTTTTTTTGAGCGTTTGCCATTGATTTTGCTTGAAAGCACATTGTATTTGGGCTCTGGGAAATATACAGTACTTGGACTTGTCTCCCACTAGTTTGACTGCTGTGGGGTGAACAGCCCAGAAGACTTCGAAGACAGTCTCTTCAGGCTCCTCAACCCAAATGACATCGTTCCAGAGGCCTGTTGCCAGAGGAACAGTCGCCCGGGGGATGTGCTATACATCAGCAAAGAGGAGTGTCTAATGGGCAGCATGCTGTTTCGCCACAATAAGGTGAGTGCCCGCTACGCTTGGGCTGCAATGCCTCTCTATCAGACTGGTTCTGAGCCTGATGGTATCAAAGGCCTGGATTTTTTCCATTAATAAGTTTTTATTTATATGCAAGTCAGATTAATGGAGAAAGGTATACTCCACTTATACTGCACTCCATCATAGACATCTGAAAATGCTTTGTTTACCTGTTGTGTATATGGCATTGCAAGCCATGGTGCTGTGCTTCTCTGAATGCTGTTATCTTTGGCTGATAAGAACACTCGACAGATAGCTCTACTGCTGCACTCAGAAGCTTGAACTGTAGGAGTTCGTCAATTTTGTGGGCCTGCTGACCCTACCAGTTTCTTTAATATCTGCCAGAGCTTTGGAAAAGAAATAGTGGCTTGAACTGTGACTTGGGAGCAGCCTCGCTTCATGAAATGCATTTAGTGCTTTTCTATGTTCCCTGTGGTTGGGGAGGTCAAATACAGGGCTGCTCTCTGCAAAACACTGAGCTTTTATGTAGTATAATAATTCAGTCCTGGACAGCCTGGGGCAAGCTGAAATTTACTTGCGAAATAATGTCCTATGAGATGAAAAGTCTGTCTAGAGATAATGACTGCAATGCTGTCGATGATCCAGAAGGCCATGCGGTCCAATCAAAACAGGCTGTTTGCTCTTGACGTCCCTTACCAGTTTGAAGGGACTGTTATATGAGGTCCAAACTTGCAAAACTTATTCTTATGTTGCTAACAAAACATTACGTGTTTAGTTTGAAGAAAAAAAAGGAAGCATTTTCATTTGCAGTCGAAGACTGAGGGCCAGCCTTATTTGAGCTCACACTGGCTCTTTGCTATTGTTGCGGATGGTGAATACCATTATTCATTGATGTGACCTTATGTCTTTGCTCATGAATGATATTCTCTGATGGTATGGATGTGAGCATTCCTTATGAGTGGTCCCAGTATATTGCCAGCTGGTATTTGTGATGTTGAATGAAGATGTTTTCATCTTTAAATAGTCCTTGATTTTAAGAATTGAAAAGAATATTATTTTTAAGGTATGGGATTAAGGTAAGGTAGGGTCCCTGTGGTTTTGATCCACTGTCAAATATTCTACATCAGGTGTTCTCAACCTGTGCTCAGTGGACCATTCATTATCTTGTGGGTGATGTGATGAATTCAATTAAACTTGAAGTTTTAGTACAGTCTAACATGCAGAGAGCTTGTTTATTTATGTGTTGAAATTGCCTGGCTTTGACTTCAGCACTCATACCCCATTGCAGATCAAAACAAATTTATGCCTCTTTGCTCATTTAAATAAGCATATTTTGTTTACATTGAACAATTTGGGTGGTCTGCCAAAGTATTGTTTATTGTTTCAGTAGCCCCTGTGAAACTGCTTATTAAAAATTTGTGTTTGTTTTAAAAGGGCTGTTACTCGGCAGTTGTGGACTACTTTGAGACGTACATCTACGTAGCTGGAGCGCTGGCGATTGTGGTCCTGACTATTGAAGTACGGTTTTATATTTTTCTTACATCCATAAATTCTGTTAAATCATTCTTGCCATTATATTGGTTAATTCCTTTATCGAAGCATGAAAAGACAATAATTTACCAAATCATCTTTTAATCAGGCAAATTAACTAGTTTCTCTTTCAAGGTGATAAGTAGAGAACACTAAAATCAAATTTCCCTTCCAAGGCGTAAGCCGTACTTTGAAGCCTCACTTAGTTTAGTACAGAGACACCTTGTGGAGAACACAGATACTACATTAATTTCTGCTGAAATGGGGTTCAGTTTGGACCTTGTTTAATCCTTTAGTTAAGCAGTGGAAGAAATGTGTTTAAACCCCTTAATATATATGAAAAATGTGAAAAATAGTTTGAAATACTGTGAATACTGTTTATTGATGGTGGTCACAGCTGCTCTCTTAATTAATTTTTTTTTTTAATTCTATTTTGTCCACAGCTCTTTGCCATGGTGTTCGCTATGTGTTTGTTCAGAGGGATTCAATAGACTGGAGCCAAATGAACTTTTCCAAAGGGAAAGGACAGGAGAAGGAAAATGCTTGTAGAGTATAAGGGAGAGTTTTCTTTCTGCTTTTGGTTGTTCTTTTTATATACTGGCAAATCGGGAACCTCAACGATTACCAAATGACTCGTACTTCTCAGCTGGACCTTTGAGGTACTGGGCACACTGTAAAAAAAAAAAAAGAAGAAGAAGCAAAAATGACAAAAGGAGGACAAAGAGGACCAGTTGACGCCGGCAACTACTGCAATTCCCAAGTAAGAATGGAGAAGGGCACTGCACTGACATTTGGATGAAGAATATTTATAGTGGGGGAACTTCGTTTGTTGTTTAAAAGTTTGTGTTTATGTATGACTTGGATGTACCCCCTTCCCCTCTACCTTTGCCTGTACCCTCTGCTTCCACCCATTCCACGCAGCCTCTTATGCTGAGTTTCCACCAAACGCGAAACGAATCATTCCTGCGGCCAGACGCGAATATACGCGAGAAGGCGCGAACTCGCGTCTATTTGCGTCTTTGCATTGACTTTGAATGTAATTTGGCCGTTCGAATAATTCGTTTCGCATTCGGTGGAAACACATCTTTAGAGCCACACCTGTTAAATATTACCCTATTTCAGCGAGGCTTTACAAAGGGTGCTGTGTGTTTCTTTGCCCCGATCGCTCCCTTGCTTTAAAACCAAGTTCTGGTGCATTTTTAATTGTATTGTGATGGTAATTGCCATAGTGATTATTATATGTGATACATTTAGCAAAAAATGTATTGGTATGCATTTGTATTAGAATGTACAAAGAACTTGATGATGGTGGTAATAATAAAAGATTATGTAATGTGCTTTCACATGGATTTTTGAGTAAAGCTATAGAAGAGAATCTTCTTTGCTTAGTCCTGATTTTCCATCTATGGTCTTTTAAACGCTGCCTGTTCAGTTGCATTTTTGACCCTGCTTTTAAACCAAGTTTTGTAAATAGATTTCATTTTTAATATTTGTAACCCTGGATGTATGCTGTCAAAATGCTATGCTTTTTATGTATTGTACTGTAAAAAAAAAAATAAGATTGTCGATCAACAGATCTACCCCTAGAAACTGACAACTAAAATCCTTTGTACAAGTACCCAATTACCCGCAGTCAGTAAGTTCCTACAGTATTTTGGTTTATACAGTGTGATTAAGGCTCTCCACAAAATGGGGGAAAAGAATGGCATTTGTTTCTGATGTTCCGTATATCCCCACTCCACTGTGTCCCATCAGTGATTTTTTTATGTGTCTTATGTTTATTAAAGAGCTTATGGCACTTAGAACATTGTGTAGAGGGTTATCTGGGCATTTGTCCAAATTCCTGGCTTTTATCAGACTACCGATCCAATCAACCGCCGGTCTCAGTCGCTTAATAATGCTCTCTCCCCACTTCAGTTAATGTGTAGTCATGTTCAGTGGCATTCAGGAACAAAATGGCTGCCATGGGTTGCCCCGGCCTCTCTTCACCTTCGTGTAATTGAGTTTTGATCCTTGAATGATAAACATCAAGTGAAGTGGCAAACCACAGTAGCCGCAATAAATATTTATAAATATTTAATGAATTTATTTGAAAAGAAACATATGACCAGAAAGCAAAATTGGCTGTACGATAATTTTTCATACGCCACTGGTGGTGTTAAATTTTTTTCTAGCAAAGTTTCCCGGGACATTCAGTTTTTATTGAGGTTAGAGGAGTTATTGTCCTACATGTATGTGAAAGAATTAGATTTTATTTTTATCGTTTATATGTTGTTCAAACCTGCTCTGAACTCACATTTTCTGATGTGTTCTTTCATTACATTACTCTCATTTATCAGATGCCTTTATCTGACTTGAATGTTAGCATATTCACTTGCTCCATATTAGCAATGGCGTCAGACCGGCATACCAACATTCTCAGACAAGCTATATTAGACACAACTTCACAGAGGCACCACACTCTGGGGCTCAAGGTTGGTTGGTGTGTCTATAGAAGAACTGCATTTAGTTTGTTTTTTAATGGAGTCCTTTTTCAAAGGTGGAGGATTGATGAAAGCTCCCAGCCAAAGAAACATTTTTCTCGACAAAGAACCCTTGAACTCAGTATGGTTCTTTTATCTTTTACAGAATCACTGAGCACCTTTTGGAGTGATTTTTTTTCCAAGAGTGTAGAGAAAATGAACTGCAGTAACTGAGAACCAAGATATTTTTTAATATAGAAGATTATTCTTAGGTCTATACAGATTATATGCAAATTAAGCAAAGGGGGGGGGTTGGCCTCTGCAACCAAGCAGTGAGTAATTGGTCTGGATGGGAAGATAGCTAAAGATTCTGCTGTTACAACCAAGCAGTCAAATAAGAAGCAAAAATCACTTCTTCCATGTCTGATATTAGAAATCTTGGAAAAAGACGTCAGTTCCCTTTCAGACAATCATTGTACTACTTGTTAGCGAACATGCCATTTGCTTACTGTACATAGGCCGCACATGAGGGTGTGTGTTGTATACTGATCTCAGTTTAATCATAAGGCTTGAGGCACAGGCCGTTGATCAGATGTGCAGTGCAATGTGCAAGTAGCTTCTGAAACACTGAAGAAAAACAGATGGGGTCAGAGCCTTTGTCTTTTGTGACCTCCAATTCAAGCTGGTGCCATGAGGAACTGGAATGCTGATCGGACTAGAGGGTTTGCTCCTTTGATAAAGTGCTAAAGGTGGCCATATTGAGTGTGCTTGACCTTTGCAGACCTCTTAAGATTTTACCTCTGCCAGGAGGTTTTGTGATCATTTGCACATGCGTGTGTGTGTGTGTGTGTGTGTGTGTGTGTGCGTGCGTGCGTTTTTCAGCAGCATTACTGAGAAATTATCCACAGGATTCCACAAAATTTTATTGGAAGTTGGACTGTATGAATGGGAAGGGGTGATTAAATTAAATTTTAAATTAGTTTTCTTCCTTGGTATTTTGCCATGGATTTCAATGGCTATGCTTAAAACTGTATGTTGAAAACGAAAGAAATTTGGCACACTTGTTGGGCCCAGTATAAACATTTGGGACAGCAGTTTTGGTGACCCCTTGCTTAAAAGTCACCAGAAGGTTAAATTGCATTAACTTTTCTGCTTTGGAACTGTACATTGGCAGCACATAAATTTGGTATTCCTAGAATCCGTGGAACAAATTGATGACATTTTTTCCTCTTAGTATCCCCACAAGTTTACTGAAAATTTTGCTAGTATTAGTACAGTGTCCATTCAAGCCGAGCTTGTTCGGTTGCAGCTTTCTTGAGGACTGCCCAGCCAAACGACTTCACTCCCATGGTCCTCAGCAATACACCAGGCAAGTGTGAAGTTAATTAGATAAATAGTTTGTTAATTAGATGAACAGTTGTCAAGAAAAATCTAAGGTCGTACATACATCCATGCATTCTTACCAACAGACTGACAGACATATTCATCACAAGGTTGTGTTTGGACTGGTGGATTTTTTTTTTTTTTTTTTCAGTTTTCTCAGGATTTGCCGAAGAATGTGAATGGCAAAGACGTTAAACTGGAAATAAGACAATATTTTAATAAATGTTTAGCCTATTGAATCAAAACATCATAACGGACATAACTCACAGGCTTCTGGCTTCTCAAAACATTTTGTGTCAGCACGCCTGATCATTCGTGCACACTAGAAGTGGCATCATGTTCCAGTGATTGTTTGTTTGACATTAACATTGATTTTTAAGGTGAAAGTCAAGCCTAAACCAGTCCCTTGAAGTTTCATGATTCTAAACTACACGTAGCCTGCAAAGAAAGACAATGATTGTGAAAGGGGAATGGGACGGAGGCCCAGACGCGACACAGGATAGGGTTTCTAAAAGCCACCCACGAAACGTGAGTGACCACTAAAGGAGAAATGGGAACAGAAAAAAGGAGCAAATCTCCAGTGATACTGCCAACGAAAAACAACCCTGAAAACATGAGCGAAAACCTCCCAGAAAATAAAAGCTCTCTTGTAAAAGAGACAGACAGAGTAACCACTCCCCTTTGTGAGAACAGGAGCGAACCGACAGAGGTCTGCGAGCAATGACAATGCTCCAACAACAAGACCCTCTGCGGGACAGAACTTATACTCTGACAAACAGAACGATAAATCAGACGAACAACAATAAATAGGACGGACAAACACCAAATCCTAAACTCTTTCAAAAAGTTTCCTCCGGCTAAACGCTAAGGGCTCAGTAGCCCTCGCAAGAGTGGCACAAAAGCACAGAACAGCGACGGACAAGCTTATTAAGTACCCTCTCCACAGTTGCAAACAATAAGCAATCAACCACCTGATCAGAGTGCAGGATAGCCCTCAGGTGGCAAAGAAAATGCACAGCAGGCAGCAACCCCCCAAACCATGACAATGACACATAAGGCAAAAAGAACGTGAGGTCATATCTCAGCAACGCTTTGGGGCATTAAGCTCAAAATATAATTTTCAACATCTCTGCCATGCCTTGCAGCTTTTCCAAGAAGTTCCGTAACTAACAGCTGAGGTAACAACGCCAAACAGAAAGTAGTGCCGTACCTCAGCTACCCTTTGCTGTACTGCTGTAAAACTTCATCCGTAACTCTAGAGTCCGAACATTGAAGAACTCCTACCCTCAGAACTTCCTTTTTCATAGGGGGCGCTCGCAAGATCGTCCAGAATGGGTAAAGCCCCATAACGTAATGTTGTTGGGGTGAAAAAATTCATGCAATTTTCACTCTATTTTTTGATACACAACCCCTGGAAAGAATTATGAAATCATCACACATCATGGATGTGATGTTCATTCAGCTTTCTTACTTCATAGCAAATAAACAAATTGTGGATATAGCACAAAACAATTTTTGTTTAATAGCTTACTATTCAGGCTCCATGAAAATGCCTCAAACAAATGAGATTAAATTATTCTAATTAATTTTTTTTCATAATCAAGTAGAGGGAAATAAATATGGAATCGCCTTGTAGTTGGAATTTCTAAAAGAAATTCCAGTACAAATCTGAATAAGCAAATTAGTCTTCAGTTAAAAGAGAGTGCTTGCTGACCTGAGGTGTTGGACTTGGCTAATTGTGCGGAAGCACAGCACCAACAGGAGAGCTAGCAATTGAAACAATGGAAAGGATTGTCAAACTGCTCCAAGAAGCAAATGCAACACGGAAAGTGAGAAACAATGTTGGTTGTTCC
The DNA here is from genome assembly GCA_029692085.1 of Gymnothorax javanicus. Lineage (NCBI taxonomy): Eukaryota > Metazoa > Chordata > Actinopteri > Anguilliformes > Muraenidae > Gymnothorax > Gymnothorax javanicus. Next base: position 21,277,366 of record CM056209.1, read on the forward strand.
TTGACAGCTGTGTTTATTATTTGTGTCAAATCACAAATAATTTGTTCATGACGGATTTAAAATTTTATCTACTGTTTGTCACCTGTATTCACAATTATTAACCTTTTAATCTTGCTAGTATAAAGTTCACTTTCTCAAAGCCGAACCAAAGAGTTCCATGAGTTGAACGGAGTATTTTGTCTCCCACTACCAGGGAAACAGAATCATGGCTCGAGAAATACATTAGATTTTTGTCCATTTTCTGGAATTTATGGACTCCACTGAGGCAACCATTCTAGCCTACGGGTCAGGCACTATCCCTCACTTGTTCTGGACCTCTGTGTCATGCATATGATCAATACTTTCCTCAGAAACCAGTTTTATTTAATCTGGTACATGTCATCTGCCCCCGGTGGACAATTCATGCACTGCGGGCAGGAGAGGTCCATAGAATACAAAATCAAAGATGGCTGCCCCCATTCACAAACCTGCAGGTCTGTTTCATGGAAATCTTTGCTAATTTTCAAAATGTCACAGCAAGAATAACTTTTATACTGTCAGTAATACTTAAATATGAATATCTGCTGGATTGAAGCAACTGATAAAAACACGACATTTTGTTGTTTATTTAAAGTAAAATCAAGTTGAAAATGTGTGTATCAAATGTGATATTGCAGGTATTTAACCTTAAGAGTCTCTTATGAGTCTCTCCCTCACAGACATGCTCTTTGATAATAATCCCATTAATTTTTGCCAACAGCCATACAATTATTTGATCTGCATGGCTGAAGCTACACAGGTGTGGGCTTGGGTAGTACTTGGATGCGAGACCACCTGGGAAAATAAGGAAAAATGTTGGTGAGGGAGTCGGTGGTAGTTTTCCCTCCAGTGAAATAATCCTCAAGGCCAAAGTGCATGGATGGGGATGCTGCCTTTCAGATGAGACGTTAAACTGAGATTCTGACTGTGGTCACTAAAGATACCATGACACTCATTGGCAAGAAAAGGAAATTCCCCAGTGTCCTGGCTAAATTCTCAACTTGGCCCTTTCACCCTGCCACCTAATCATCCCCTGATTTAATTGGCTATGCAATTTGTCCTCTACCTCTCCACCTCAAGCTGATATGTGTTTAGCATTCTGGTGCATAATGGCTGCCTTTGCATTATCTAGGTGAGTGCTGTACATTGGTGGAGGTGAGGTCAGATTACCCCGTTGGACTGTAAAACACTTTGAGTGTCTATAGCCCCTTTCAGATTGACAGTTCACTCCGTTTCAGCACAGCAGCAGCTCCAGAGCAGCACCGGGTTAAAGTTTGATGTGAATTGATTTACGGCGGAGTAATTTACTGCGGCGTAGTTTACCCCGGAGTAATTTAAACCACCTCTGGAGGTGGTTTAGTTCCAGGGCAGCACCGGAGAAGCACCGGATTAAGTGCGATATGAATTGCACTCCTGCTCAGCACCGTATTAAATTTGCTCAAGCAGAGCGGAAATGGTCAGTGTTCGTTGAACGGTTTTCCGCTCATGTGCCAAATGAAGGCGCAGGTGTCCAGGAAGTGTGTGTACTGCTGATCAGCGTCATTCACCCTCAGTTTGATTAATGAACGTATCGGTTTTCTATATTTATTTATTTATATACCAATGCCCATAATGCATCGCGCACGATCACGCAAAGGGAATTTCCGGCCCATGCCAAGGCTTCGGTTTAGGAAAACCATACCATGACGACTAATAGGGTGGCAAGATTTCGATATGAATGGGTCTCGCTGATTTGATACGGACATTTTATGACTTTTATACGGTGTTTTCAGGTCGATATGAATGGGTTTAAGCGGGAGTGCCAATCCGCAGCAGCATCAGATTGCGATCGGGTGTGTAGATATGAATGTGGCATATGAGAAGGCGCTATTTAAAATCAGTGTTCATTAGTTCATTTGAAGAAATCCTTTGAACAGCGAAGGCATCAATTGGTTGCACCCATGTCATGCTAGCTTGTAGGGAAGGGAGCCAAGTAACTCTCTAGAGTTAGGCTAAATTTTGACGAAGGAAGAACTATCATTGCCATTTTCACAGGGTTCAATTGACCTCTGACAGCAAGATATCTAAATAAAAATGGGTTACCTATACCTATGAGTCTCGCAGTTACAGACATGCTTTTTTTACAATAATCCCATGCAGTTTTGAGCAAAAAAAACATGCAGTTTTTGCATACAGTGCTAATGTGTTATTCTCACCTATTTTATTAGAATATTTTTCTCCATACTGGGATCCATAAACAGAATTCCATTAATTGGTTATGAATGGAAAACTGAAACTCTTGTGGATTCAATAAGCCCAATTTTATTTCTGTGTGATGATGCTACTGTAGTCCCTAAGTAGCCATTTCATTGCAGTGAGATCAATTTTTGAATCCTGACCTCATTGCATAAAAATATCAAATATGATAAAAAGTGAATTTCATATTATATGCAATTTTTTTGTACATCTTGCTTAAAGGTAAATAAATACTTCAATTAATTTTCTGGCTAGTATTTCATGGTTCAGGCTTTACAGAGTTAATTATATCGACCGAAAGGAGATTCCAATCCATTGATTTTAGTTGTGAAATGAGAATTAGAAGTTTCTCAAGAATCACTTGAACAAGAAAAGATCAGGCTATCATTTCTGGTATGAGAGATGCTTATAAGATTGAGACGACAGACCTTCCTCTCTGCACCTTATGCATCTGCCACACTTCTTACTGACATTGTCTCTGATTGAAGTTCAAAGAAGCAAGGATGTTACATTTTGCTAATTCGTCTTCATTTCTATCCTTGGTTTTTTGGTTTTTTTTGTGGTCTTCCCAGTGACGCGGAGTTAAGATAAAGAGTTGGAAGAAAGGGAAAACATTCCCAGGAGAAAAATGGACCAATCCCAAAATGGCAAAATATGAAGCTTTTAATTATTTTTACAACCAAACACTTGCAAGGGAATTTAAAAAATAAAGTAATAGTATTATGGATTTGTTTGTAGAGATAGCTTTTCATTTTAATTTATTTGAATGTTGAAGCCTTGTGGGTAAACTTGTGGACAGTTTTAATAAAAAAAAAAAAAAACAGTTGAAAATTGTATCAAATCAACTATTGGAACAACTTTCCAATAGTGGAAAGCAAGCTGTTTTGTAATATTTCTCACACTCTAAAGCACTGAATTTTCACAGTGATGCAGCTCTGCTTACCAGCGGAGCAGGGTTTGCAGGGTTTTCTCAGTTAATTGCAGCAAAAGATAATGAGCAAATGGTGGCACAGAAGGTGTCATCAGAGCATTTCTTTAATTTTTACTAATTTTCTGACCAGAGGTTTATTATTCAGAAAATTAAAAGCTTAATATTTTTCCATTTTGATTATGGTTTGAACTATTCCAGAAAATGTTAGAGTCCTTGCACAAAACAAATTTTCAAGTGTTGAAATTAAGAAATTTTACTGTTTTTTTGGAAAATATGCGCTCATTTTGAATTTGATGCCATCAACACATTTAGGGACGGAGGCAACAATAGACTGGAAAAGTTGTCTGATACTAAAACGATACACCTGGTGCAACATGTCACAGCTAATTACAAGGTTAATTGGCAACAGGTCAGTAATGTGATCGAGCATAGAAAGAGCATCATAGAGAGACTGAGTCCCTCAGAGGTAAAGGTGGTGCAGGCTTTGCCACTCTGTGAATAAATGCATGGGAAAATAGTTCAACAATTGAAGATTAACATCTCTCAGAGTTCAACTGCAAATAATTTGGAGATTTCATCATCTAAGGTACATAATAGAATTTAAAGATTTAGAGAATATGGAGAAACCTCTGTGCAAAAGACAAGGCCGAAAACCAATATTGAATGTCTGTGAGCTTCAGGTCCTCCGGCGGCATTGCATTAAAGACAGACAGGATTTGGTAATGGAAATTACTGCATGGGCTCAGGAACACCTTTGAAAACCATTGGAAGTGAAAGCAGTTTGTCACATTATTCAAAAGTGCAAGTTAAAACAAAACCATATGTAAAAAAAAAAAAAAAAAAAAAAGAAATAGAAACGTCGATGCCTTCTCTGGGCCCAAGCTCATTTATGATTGACTATCCAGCTTATCAGCACACCAATCAAAAGCCAGCATCCATGATGGTATGGGGGTGCATTAGTGCAAATGGTATGGGTAACTTGCACATGTGTGAAAACACTATTAATGCTTAATGATATCCGCAGGTTTTGAGCAACAAGTGCTACAATCCAGCTATCTTTTGCAGAAAAGGCCCTGCTTATCTCAGTAAAAAATGCCAAACACCAAATTCTGCACAACAGGGCTCCATAGTGAAAGAGTCTTGGTGGTGAACTGGGTTGCATGCACTCCCAACCTGTCACCCACTGAAAATATTTGGCGCATTATGGCACAAAAATTGACAAAGGAAGCCACAAAGTCTTAAACAGCTGAAATCCTCCATCCAGCAAGAATGAGAAAACATTTTACTGTCAAAACTCCTGCAGTTGGTCCCCTCAGTTCCCAAATGCTTACAGAGTGTTAAAAGAAACAACACAGCGGTAAACGTACCCTGGTTCAAACTTGTTTGAAATGTGTTCCTGGCATGAAATTCAAAGTCTGTATCTATTTTTCAAAGAAAAATGAAATTTCTGTTTCAACATCTGATATATTGTTTTTGTACTATTTTAATTAAATATTGAGTTTTAATGATTTGCAAATTGTTTCATTCTGTTTATATTAGTACATCTTCGACAGCATTCCAACTTTCAAAAAAATTGGTTTGTAATTTCAACTTGCAATCTTAGTGCAATTTGAACAATAATCTAATTAGTAACATTTAATTAATTTAGTTTCATTTAACTTTCAAGCTACTAAACAAGGAAGCTTGTAAGGTCAATTCAAATACATGTTCAAAACCAATACATGTTTTTTGCTGCTGAATCTTATTGAAGTGTTTTAAGACACTACGTCAGTGTCATTCCTTCACTTTGCAAGCCTGTTTCACCATTTGGACAATAACACTTCTGCCTTCACTTTCTTTCTGACATACAAATCTGCTCACCACAAAGAGATGTGGAAGCCTTCAAAAGTCCTCATGGTACATCAAACTCAATCTTCTTGTCCTGTGTCAAATAGAGCCTGTTTTCAAGTTACAAAGAGAAAACAAACAGTAAACTCTGGGCTCATGCTCTGAGTGCCTGTTGAAACTTTTAATTTGCAGAGCACAGTCTTCACTTTACTAAAAGCTTTTTGTTCCTCCACACTGTGTCTTGTAAGCAGCATGAGCCAGAATATTACTGCTAAAGCGAGCGCAGTCTCATCCCGATATGTCAGATAGTGATGTTACCTGACCAAATGTCGATGTACAACACAAAAGGAGGCTTTTGGCATCCGTATTTGACGCCAGTTTAAAACGAACCCTAACCCCTAACTCTTACCCTGAACCCTAACCCTAAGCATCTCATAAGGATGTCAAAAGCCTCCTTTTGCGTTGTATATGACAAGTCAGGATGAGAATGTGTTGCTAAAGCACATCTCAGGGTGCATAGTGTTCTAGTTGGGTCCATTGACACTAAGCTCTGGTGGCAAATATGTGACTTTAAAGTGGTTATATGCAGAAATGGAGCTCATGGCAATGTTTGCTCAAAAGTCACGTGCTGGTGAGGTAAGACAATCTGGCGTCTGAGGTAAATATGGACTAATCTGAATAGGAACAGTGTTTATTGCATTGAATAGCACATAGAAACGCTGTTATCCTCAGAGAAGGGTGAGAGGATCAAACTGCTCTTGAAACGGGCCTTTTAAGAAGTATTTGTATACTTTAGGGAAGTCTACATTGAAAGCATTATTGCTCCTCGTATTCTACAAGATGATCTGGAGTGACACTTATCTGAATCCGCTTTTGAATGGCAGAGATATGCAGGAAAACCACACTTGTTACTTGACTCTGAACATGGTATTTTGGAATTGTGTTTTTGAAGTCTGATTTTTCAATTTGAATTGAACGCCCGCTTTGGAATGGTGTAGTATTTATTCTTAAGCAACAGAGGGCGCTCATGTTACAGGCCTTTCCCTCCACAATGGGCCCGATAGTTTCACTGAAATCGAACTGACTGCAGCAGAGCATCTGTCACGTGCAGCCGTCACTGAGCTTCATAACTAACCGAACTAAGTGTTTCTTTACTACACAGCACTTTACATTTCATTCGATCAAAATAATTCTCTGTTTATGAATGTAAAAACATCTATGCTACGCTGGTCATTGACGCAAACGAGACTGAATGGTTTACTGTTTACGGGTGTAATGAAGCAATCATGTTTCTTTTTCATAGGTCTACTTCCTAATAATGCTGATTGCATTTTCCCCGGGCAGCAGACAGCAATTCCTGAGCAATTATCTGCGGTGGCTCCATTAACCACTGTTCACTTTGGTGCTACACAGTTGTTAAGTGGTAACAGGGGTCAAAAGCAGCTTCTGAACTGGGTTATACTGATTGCGCATGTGACGTCTCCCCAGACAGCTTTTGAGGTCTGGCCTCAAGAATACATGAGTACAAGAGTATGCTATCACTCACAGTTTTAGCTTAATATAACAGTCAAACCCCTGCTAATACATAGTCATGAGAGATCAGAATGTTTTTGCTTGCTGACAAGTAGAAATGCTTATATGTGCAAGTACGGCACTGGAGAGACCGCAGGGTGCCCTAATAAATCCTACTAGTTTAAGTTATTTAAGATATCACCACTTTCAAAGTTTATATATCTGAATCAATATCAAAAGAATTGGTTGCAATAATTTTATTGGTGTATTAATTACAATAATTTTTAAGGTGATGTATATTAACTTTTTCCACCACAAATGGACCTGCAAAACTTTACTGGCTGAAACAGTCTAATTTTTAACATGGGCTCACAGGCCATATTGTTGAAAATCCAGAATTCTGCGAAGGAGACGGTGCAACTGAAGATGAAGAGTTTACAAAATCATTTGTTGATTTACTTTAAGGACTTTCTAGTCATGTGATTTTTGCATGGTAAAAGCATTCTGTGTTTGTAACAGTTGGTGTCAACATCTAACATTACTTTTCACATAGTCCAATACATTAGAAAACCCAAAAATTTCACCAGTTAGTAATTTTATCATTGTGATCTCACCCAAACAGAAGACACTGTAACAGATTTCTTCCATTCTGGTCTCTCTCTCTCTCTCTCTCTCTCTCTCTATATATATATATATATATATATATATAATTTTTTTATTTTACAGGACACCATGTTACGTCCATAAGTTATTGAACATCTTTTTACAGATGGGCTGACCAGCTCTTAAAAGTCCCTTTTCATTTATCTTATTTTCACTGGATTATTGAATTCTGTGACTTCATGGTGACATATGGGGTTTTACTGGTTTTTTTTTTTTATGTATTTAATTTTTTATTTGTGGTGTAACACTTCAGTTGCAGTACTGGAGAATGACACATTCTTATTGTTATTGGAAGCACAATCAAGAGTTTATTTGCTCCTCCAAGCTGACGGCAAACAAAATCATACCAAAAAAATCTGCTTTGGTAGCTCATAAACATACCATACACACGAGAGAAGAGAGGGAAAATAGGGCTATTGTTCCATCTGCTGACCTTCACGTCACCCTGAAAAAATTTTGTTTGCCTCAAAACATGATTTCCTGGGAATGGAAAAAATGTGTATATATTTTTTCCCCTGCATGGAATTTTGCCCCATGATGGTGCAAAACCATCTTTATTTGTCACATCAAAAATATTTCCACCACATACTGTAAAGAACCTGAATGAGAAAAATTAAACAAAATGGCAAAAAGACAAAAAGGACATTTTGCCTGACACTGAAGGTGTGTAGTAATTGGTAGGTCCTCAGGCTACGCTGTTGCAGCAGGACTATAAGACCTCAGGGTTAATGACCATACAATATGACTGAATGTCACAGAATTACATGGTCTTTGTTAATGTCTCATTGGAGTAACACTGTTCTATTATTTTTAGATGGATTTCCATTTTGTGTAAAACCCAACTTTTGCTGCATTTGCTTTTTCCGTATATATTTATTTAATCCCATTAGAGATGAGAGGGAAGACCTGTGTTGAAATTTGGCCCCTGCCTCCCTACCCCGTGCTTCATGGTTTGACAGGATACATCACTTTTTGATTTGGGGGAGCAAGAGAAGAATCAGGAAGAAATTTTCTAATTTTCAGAGCGTATTAAATTCAATCACTAATAGTAAGGATACTATGGGCCCAAACAATTGTAAATTCTGAATTGCTATATTCATTTGTCTGGGCATAGCGTACTTGACACATGCAGAAACTGATTTTGGAAATCACTCATAGTATATTTCAATGAACATTTCATCAAGTTACCAAAGCCATCTTTGCCCTTGATACATCCTACTTTAAAAACCTTTCTCCACAAGTCCGACAATGTCCCTCCCACAGAGCCCAACAAAGTTGTTCCGCACCCATGAAGGAAGTAACTTTAAAAGTGAAATTAGCATTCAAAGAAACATGATTACTCAAAGTTACATGACTCTTGGAGGCTAGGGAATAGGTAGCTCAAAATCTCCCCCATTTGAAATTACAGCTTTGGCCCTATGTTTGAGGCCTGCAGGTTTGTGTTTCAGTTTTGCCTGCTTCCCAAGTTAAGAACTGAGAAGAAAAGATACAGTTTTATTCTGTCTCTTCTGGAGTGCTCAATACTGATCGCTCAGTACTCTCTGTACCCTGAGACAGAGAGGGAGGCCGAGGGGGAGACAGGCTTAAACTTCACCTCCATTAAACTGAGCTTCTCACCACCGTGTCGGCTGCTCTTAAATCTGACTGAAGTACACAGGGGAGATGAACTTGACACATCTGCTCATGTGTAGCGCATGTGTGTATGATCATTACTTAACATTCAGTCAGCAAGCCAACGGTAACTTACGAGACGTCCTGTAAGCATGTTAAATTAAAAGCACATATCCAAACAGAAAATTGTTTATGTTATTGGGCTAAAGTTGGTAGAATCTTGTTGGGGTAGTTTAATTAAACTGCCTGAATATCCCTTATTTCTCTAATCACACTTAAACTTTCCTTGGGTGGGGCTGGGATGCTGTGCGAACACTGTCTCCTTGAAAGTGATTAATAATCTGAGCCTTTCCCCACGGACTGCTTTTCAAAATACAACAGTTAACGGGTCATTGGTTCAGGGTGCAGATGGGAGAGCTGAGGGAGGAAGAGATTGGGGGTAATTCAGATAAAAATGTGCAGCGGCGCATATTTAAATGGTGATTCCCTCCGAGGTTTTTCTTTCATTCATTGAAGAGTATTTGTACTCCTGATTAAAATGAGCTCTTCGCTGACTCTCCACCTGAGGTGAGTGATGATGTAAAACACTGAGCCAGCGCACACGCTGCTGTTCCCTGCTTTACTCCTCCAGCAGCTTTTAACTATTCCTGAATGAACATGACTGGACAGGGTATCAATACTTTCCCACTTTTTTTTCCACTTTATGCTTATATGCCCCCGTCATAGAGATAGTGGATTAAGTTTCTACCAGCTTACTATTGTAATTATCCTAATAGAGAGAAACTGTCTCAACTGCTGTCTTGTACTGATCCATCACTTATCAAAAGTACAGCTATGTATTTAAAAAGGCATCTCCCTACATGAAATGACTTTTGTACCAGTGCAAACAAATACCTGTTTTTGTACATATGCAGTACTCTGAGCCATGAGGCCTGAAATGCCAATAAACCTGTCACTTATCACTTGTCAAAGATTTCCAAACCACTAGTTTACTAGCCACTTAAGGAGGAAAAAATGTCGCTCCCTTGTGTGACAAAGTTCATATTCGTAAAGAAAGGAACCTATTGAAAATTAAATTTGAATCAACACTTTATTAAAAATGTTATGATATGCATTTCTTATTTGTTTAACCAGTGTTTTGTTTACCCTCATCTTTACCCCTTTGACGCATGGTTCACTCACTGATAGCAAAGTGGCTTTTTTCATACTGACATTTTGAAAGTACTTCCATTCTTTTGCGTGTGATTCTGAGTAATAGAAATTATCTTTAAAAAAAATCCTTCACAGATAATTAATAATTCATGCATTAAATGGTTAGACACCTTCTTCTTCAGCGAGAGATGCGGCGGCACGGTGGGGAGTTTAACTCTGCGAGCCTTGCTTTTCAAGTGCACTCCTGGAGGAGGGATGCAAACACACTTGACCCCGGCACTTATTTCAAACTGGGGTCACTGGGAGGTTCGTCTGCACAGCCTCAGAGAGTGAGCCCCAGAACTGATGGAGTTACTCCCTGCCTGGGGCCTCCGTCTGAAGTCTGGGTATTTAATGGGTGCGATTGCCTTTGAGAGGCATTTGTGTGCTACATTACGAGCAAAGGGTCAAGCAGGCGAACAGCAAACACCTGATGCTTCCCTTCCTGCGCTCGGAAGTTTTTGCTGCCCGTCCGCGCTGAGGCACAGCGAATGAGCTTCTGCTCCCATCCCTCATTCTTCTTCTGTCCATTTCTCCCTCTCTTATAGCCAGTTCCTTCTTCCTGATCCAGTTTGATGGGATCTACTTAACAATTCCTTGTCACAATACCATCCCTGCTGTTGTTTCTCTCATTCACTCGTACTCTCTCTCTCTCTCCTTCATTTTCACACATGCTCTCTCGCCCTTCCTTGCCCCATCATCCATCTTCCTCCCTCAGGCCTTCTGTGTCTGGTTCTGGTTGTGCGCCATGAAGACCGCTGGCATGAGAACACACAGATGTACACTAACTGCATCTGCCATTTTACCGCCCACTCTGAAAAGAGTCTGAACCCACCTCTTGAGGTGTATTACATGATGTTTGTTTGTGTACCGGTGTGCTGTAGCCTTGACTCACCCTTTTTCAGGAAGGAATTTATTGAGAATTTTAATAGGAATTAAGTCTTTCTGAGTCAATGCTGTTTCAGAATTCAATTGTGTGTGTGTGTGTGTGTGTGTGTGTGTGTGTGCGCTTTGTATGTCCCTTTCTTTCTATCTGTTTACATGCCTATGCTGTTTGTGTGTGCCTATTATTGTAACAGCTTGTGGATGCGGCCTCACACAATGGAAGTTGCTCTGACTCACACACACACACACACACACACACACACATATATATATATGTGTGTGTATATATATATATATATATATATATATATATATATGCACACGAATGCACTCATGCACACACACAATATTCATGCAAACAAAATTCACAAGGCGAAACACATGCTGTCCCCATCTGTAGCAGGAATGTGTTGTGAGGAAAAGGACAACTGCATAAAGAAAGAACATAATTTTTTCATATTTATTTCATTTTTTGCTATATGCATGGGGCAGTAATTGAAAGCACATTGCGGAGCAGGGGCTTCGGGGGAGAATCACTCCAACCGGTCTTTTGCGTGGGAGTGGAGAGCAGGGGGGCCCCCAGTGAAAACGTTGTTTGGCCTTAGCCCTGCTCTCGAACTCCTGGCTCTTTGAAAATATCCTCCCTACCCTTCACAGGACGCTATGTTCCCCACAGTGCATGGGCTACCCTGGAGGGTGTGGTCGTGGGGAATTGTATATCCACAGAAAGTTTAGACAGGCTGTGTTTGCAGATGGAGCTGAGGGGGAGTTCAGGTCCTGTACTGCGTCGCTGTGTTTTCTCCCTCAGCGTTCACAGTGCAGGAGCCCAATCAAGATCAAGTCAGGAACGCAGAGCTGTTTACAAAGCTGTGACAGAGCAACAGAGATGAGAGGGCTGCCCGGTTTCTGACAGGCTAACACTCCTTGACGCCTAGTTCTGGGTCTGATCATTTGCTGGACTCTGATTCTGGTTTTCTTGCTGGCCCAAACTGCGGGATAACTGCCGATCTGTCATTGTCAAGAAAATTTCAGTAGCTGCTCAAGTAAATTTACCTCTTTAATAATCTTTGAGCTTTGAAGTCTGTAAGTTTTTAAGATTTGGTTGTTTCTGACATTTTAAAGCAACTGGTCGTCAAAAAGAATCATTTTTGCACTCTAATCCGTGGAGTTCCAGTCGAAGTGAAGCTGATTTATTGGCTTCAAGCACATCCATTTTCTTTCAAACCAAGCAATTGCATATTTGGGAAAAAGCTGCCTAGAAACAAACATGTTGCCTGAAATGGCTATATCAAGCAACATAATGTGAAAGATATGTGTCACAAGACATTCTGATTTTAGATGCTTTCACCATCTGTATTTTTCATGCAAAGTTCTAAGCAAGCACTGACCTTGGGTCTTTCACTGTCATCAAACCATCACTTTTTATCTTTCATGTCAATGTCACACCCAACCCAATACATTTACAACAGCATGGAATGGAAGAAATTCACAAACACAAGCACTTCGACTCCATATTACAACAGATATGCCATTGGAAGAACATATGAAATATGTTATTTTTTTCAATACAAAGCAATAGTGCATCTAAACTCTAAACTATAAAGCATGTGAGATTCTAGAGCTGCTTGTTTTATGTGTGGAATCCTGCTCTTATCGGCTCTGACCTCTGTATGTAAAAGAAAGTAAAAGCAAGTTGGACCCTCAGCACTTTATGTTAAGCACGGCCAGAGAAGATAGGGTCTGTAGTCTAGGCTTCAGGTGTAGGAGGGTCCCGGTTGCCACATTCAGTGATTTGCGTCACAGCTGCAATGATTCAGCAACCGTAGGGTATCACGGAAGCTTCTGGTGAAAGCATGAGTAATGGGTGAAGCGTGAGCTGTTGACTGATTTGCTGTCTCCAGATCTCCAAATCTAATTTACTGTTTAGTCCTTCTTGTCACTAAATAATGGTATCCCATGGCTAATCCAGAAGTTGTCTCCAGGTCAAGGTGACCGTGACAGGACAGAGAGAGAAGACACACTGTATTTCAGGAATATGCCCATACTCACACTTCTGAGGCAGTGGCAGCAGTACCACTTTTTACAGGAGTAATCTGAAATACTCACCGGGTGTATTTATGGTACACACACTTACAGAGTTTATCTGGCACATTCACCTGGTTAATTTGTTGCTGTAATGCCCCTCCCCCTTGGCATTCCTATGCCTGGCTACCTGTCCTTAGGTAATTCATCAATTATCCTCAGTCCCTTTCAGTTAATGGTTGTCACCTACTTCTCTTTAGTTAATTATGATCCCTTTTCTATTTAAAGCTTAGTTTTCCCCTTCATGGGCAGGTAGCCACAGTCAGTTTCCCCTTTTTGTTACGTGAACTCCCCTTTCAGTTATTCTGAAGTTTTGCATTTGTTTTGCTACATGCACCTTTATTATTCGATAAAATCCACATCCCTGCACTTGGGTACTCATCCATTCCTTGCCCTGACGCCCTTTTTACATCTAACTGTTGTACTCAATTCCTGGGTTTATTTGATATATTCAACAAGCAAATTTATTCCTCTGTTATGATTCTGCCATGCCCGTTATGATTTTGCCATATCTGTTATGATACTGCCATGCCTGTTATGATTCTGATATGCCCTTATTATGTCTCTGCCATGTCTGTTAGGTTTTTGCCATGTTCTGTTTAGTTTTGTTCCTTGCCATGTTTTTGTTTTTGCCCTGCCAGATCCACTTTTCTGTTATAGTCCGGTCCATGTCTTTGCCCATGCCCTTCATTGCACTTTGTCTCCCCTGTCTGGTCTTTTGTTAAGCTACAGCTTCTCCCCAAGTCCTGCGTGTCACATGTTTAGGTGATTTCATGGTTTCTTGGTTTCAAACATTCCTTCTAATCTCGTTTGCTTCCTTCCCCTTGCTTTTCTATCTTACTAACCAATACTAACAGTTTGTTATTTTGTTAAAGTTACTAACCAAGACTAACATTGTATATAATACTAACTTACTAACGAGCACCAGGGATTGTATAGCTGCACTTACTAATTGATTAACAAGCTCTCAGCACTCGCCCTATTCTAGTCTCCGCCTCTTGCCTTCTCTTAGTCTTTGCTGCAATTCAGCGGATCCTCCGCACCTGCTCCACTCTGTCCTGCCTCTCATTATCTGTGCACATTAGAACTCCCTAACCGGAGCTGTATGTTTTGTCATAGGCTGTCTCGTGTTCCCTGTCCGCGTTTTTGCTTTTGCCAATTTCATGTGGTTAGGTTCTCCCTTGTGTTTGCTCCCACGTAATTAGTCTGATCCAGTTCACCTTTCCCTAATCATAGCATGTGACTTCCCTTGTGTGTATTTAAACAGTCTTCTCACAGCAGTTCCCCGTCAGAACGTTTCTCTTGTGCTATGCTTATTTTCGCCTCGTAATCTCTCGTGAATCTCTTCTGACTGGACCGTCTCTGATTTTGGCTCTGTTTTGGATTGCTTGCTATCTCTGTGTATTGAACCTCCTTTTGTCTGACTGCGTATTTTGTGATTGATGCCCTGTTTACGACCCGGATTACGCCCTGTGGATTTTTGATTTTTGGATTGTGGACTTTGTACCGTTGCCTCCTGTTCTGCAAGGGTTTGCCCCCCTTTCCAATAAAGGTCCTATTTTACTGCAAGTCCTGGTTCTCGCGTCTGGTTCCAGATCGTTACTTAACATCCTCATGCTCATGCTCTGGGTTTATTTTTTTTGTGCTCGCTCATTGTGTCTTTTGGTTTAATTTGAATCTCACACTCTGGGTTAATTTGTGGCACACACTGGGATTAGTCGTCCTTCTTACTCAGTAGATTTGTCATGGACTCTGAGTTTATTCTTAATGCATACTATTTTTATAATAAAGGAGACGGTGGTCTGATGATCCATGGGGGCCAATGAGCCATATCACTAGTTTGTCTATTTTAAGCAGCTCTGACATCTATTAATTACACATATGTGATATGGCTCATTGGTTCCCATGGATTATCAGACCCCAGTCTCCCCAACAAACTCAGCAGGTTTATTACTTAATATTCATTAGGCGTCTTTGTTGCACTTGCTGGGCTTATGTGTTGCATTCACTTTTTGGGTTTGCATGTTTTATTCACAGGTTCAATTATCCTACTCATCTTGTTTATTTCTCATGCTCACTTGCTGGGGTTATTCATGAACCTTTCTCAGTGGATCCATAAGCCTCACTGGAGTTTAAAGTCTGCTTTAAGGCCTGAGAGGCAAGCTGTATGCTGGAAACGGGCTGTCGTCGATGGTGCCTCCGTCCCACTACCCGCTAACGACAGTGTCTGTCCCCTGCCCCTCCATAAAACATCTGTCCCACCACCAACTTCAGACCAGGATAAGTTTGCATTGCAGATGCAGCTAAGTTCAATCCATTTTACTGATGAGCACATTGCTGGTCTGTTTTATCTTCTCTGGCAAAGGTTTGACTGCATCCATGGTCACTAATGATTCTCTGGGACAAGGAAAAGGTTTTGCCAGAAGAACACATTTTTCGCTAAGGATGTTTATACCTTTATGTGGAAAAACAAAACTGATGAAGGACCCAGAAATGAGGGGTGTATTGTGTGCAGTCCTCTGAAGTAATCTGGCATTAATACAAGCCCTGTTTTTTGGGTTTTTTTTTACACCTCAAACTTTACTCAGTAGATTACAATTATAAGTATCAAAAGTTATATTTTTGTGCTTCCGCTAAAATTATTGATTCTATGGCATTGTATATATATACTACTCAAAATTTGATAGGGATCATAGGAATTTTTTTGTGAAATGACATGCAAATTTGGTAACTGCCACTGATGAACAATATATTGGATAAATGACATGCAGTCAGACACAAAACACATTTGCACGTGCATTTCATGACATTAAATGAGCGTGCAGCCTCACATTTTGGCTTTGACTAACACTTCACCGTTTCAACTCAGACGTGTGTGTTGCTTGTTGGTGAAAATTTGGAAGTTCCCAAATTTTTTGCATTACATTTAGCAATAACAATGTCTCCTCAATGTCTTACCCGTCGATTGACTTCAGAGCAATTGGGAAGATGCATCGGAATGCTTGACTCTGGCTTCTCACAACGTCACGTTGCTAATGCACTTATCGTCAGCCAAAGCGTTGTGAACAGAGCGTGGAACCGGCATCAAACGTTTGGTACAGCAGCACACCATCATGGGGGTGGTCGTCAGAGATCGACTACACAACGACAAGACCACTTTCTCACACTTCAGGTACGACGTCATCCTTTCTGGACAGCCACCACCCTACGAAATGACCTTCATAATGCCTCGGGGGTCAGGGTATCCACTCAGACGATACGGAATCGTCTTCATACTGCCGGCCTCAACTCAAGAAGGCCATGTGTTCGAATCCCACTGACCGTGTAAGGCCATAGGCGTGACCGTTTGGATTGGGCTCACGATCATGTCACATGGACACACAACGATTGGACTCCAGTTCTCTTTACTGATGAGTCCCGATATTGCTTGGACTTTACTGACAGGAGGCAACGGGTGTGGCGAAGACAACGTGAGCGATTTAATGATGCCTACATCAACGAACACGACCGTTATGGTGGCGGATCAATTATGATCTGGGGAGGAATAAGCAAGAACGGCAGAACGGACCTGCATGTCATGGGGAGAGGGACGATGACAGGGGTACGGTACAGGGATGAGATCCTCAATGTGTACGTAAGACCATACACTGGTGCTGTTGGCCCTGATTTCATCTTGATGGATGATAACGCCCGTCCCCATCATGCTAGGGTGGTGAATCAATTCCTAGAGCAGGAGACAATTGTCCGCATGGACTGGCCCCTGCGTTCGCCGGACCTAAACCCTATCGAGCATGTGTGGAACATGCTGCAGGTCGCCATTTCGGTCGAGGGCACAACCCACAACTCTAGAAAAGCTCGAAATGCCCTTGTTGAAGAATGGAACAACATTCCAATTGCAAGCATCCGGGTTCTGATTGACAGTATGACCCGACGTTGTCAAGCCGTCATTCAAGCTTAGGGGAGGCCATACCCGTTATTGACATTAACTGTGGTAATGAAACATCAAACGAACACTGTCTGTTTTCACTTTACATGTCAGAGGTGAAACCATGAAGTGTTCATGAAAGCCAAAAGTGTGAGGCTGCACGCTCATTTAATGTCATTAAATGCACTTGCAAATGTGTTTTGTGTCTGACTGCATGTCATTTATCCAATATATTGTTCATCAGTGGCAGTTACCAAATTTGCATTTCATTTCACAAAAAAATTCCTATGATCCCTATCAAATTTTGAGTAGATATATTTTGGAATTTGGGAGGAGAGCAGAGTTATACAGATTGGTCTTTATTTCGGCAGTCCCTCGGCCACTACTTATCTGAACTGTCACACCGACTATCTATGTTCCCATCTCCCTCTCACGCTTAATCTCTTCACCCCTATTTTGCAGAATTTAACAAGGATTATTTACTTCAGTCTGTCCAAGCAAAGCTCTCAGCTGGGTTTAAAGCTCAGTTGGGTTAATAGCTTTTTAATGTAAGCCTGGTTGAAGTTATGGAGGTTTTTAGACAAACTCTTTGGCAGTCATAAAGGTCACAGCACACTGTGAGCTGTTTGGGAATGAGGACTGTTTTCCACTCTTTTAAGTAGTTTCTGTTTTCCAGCATAAGCCTTCACTTAGAGTGCCTGCCATTACACTTTTGTTTTGTTTAAATTCCCCGGACCATTGAAGTAATCATCTCTGATGTGATGAGAGGATTCCTGCTCACAAACAAGGACATCAGTTGGAAGACTGAACCATTTTATTTTCTTTAAATGACAGAAATGATTTTCTGTCAAGAGACAGAGAAGTGTGAAAGAACTGTGGAATGTGTTTATATTTGGCACATGCAGTTAGAGAAATGAGTCACTAGATTTTGTGGTTGTGTACTAACTTGGCGGTGTCCTCCACAACCCTCTTGAATCCTCCCTGTGGAGGCAGTAGCCATCGCATCTCTGCTGATATGGCTGGGTCATGATGTGGCCTCAACTCTCCCTCTGTGACTGGGTTTGTTAGTAAGATTTCTATGGAGCTATCAAAGTACTAATGATTTTGTGGTTTCATGAGGTCTTGCAGTAGTTGATTTCTTAAGAAGAAGTCTAGATTGGTCAGGATATGGTGTGTACATACACATTTATTTGAACGCGTAAAACACCCCTCCTGCTTTTTGACTACATTTGAGAGAACATTTGCTGGGTTTTGATCAAGATCTCCAAGGTGTCCAGCCTTGCCAGACTGGTGATTCCATGGTATCACCAGGGGCAAAGTCCTTTTACTTATCCTGCTTCCTGCAATGAGAATTTTAGGCAGCGATGTGCCGTCAGATGTTCAGAAGGCCTTCAGTAACCTCACCCTTTACCGCTCGATTGTGCTCAAGCTGTTCTCATTCAAGTTCGCCTTATTAACAATCAAACAATTAATCTACTGAACAACCAAGAACAATCCATGGCCTATAATAAGAAATGATAATGAAAAAACTGAATGCCTATTGCCTACATTTATATAATTGATATGGCATTGAAAGGACGGCAACATAAATGCAAAAAATCCGAAACTTCCGCTGACTTTGCAGCATTTATTTTCGCCATCACTCAGCAGTAAAGCATGCCTAACAATGCCCTTTAGCGGGGCCACATTCAGAATATAGAACTGATTCTCGTGGTTAATTGCTTAATGAGCCTGGCAAACTAAGCAAATCTGTGCTGTTTCACGAGCTAAAAGAGTGCAGAAATTATAAAGATATAATCATATTTTATCTTGTCATTTTTGTGCAGTAGAAAACACCTCATAATTGTGTGGTGCAATGTATAACAATGCTATTAAAAATATATTAATCTGTCGCCAGCCTTACCAATTAGTCTGGGCAACTGTTGCTGATCAGGAAAAGTAAACTGCGAGAGGTTTGGGTTAATGAGCGTTGAAGGGCGAGGTTTCTGAAGGCCTTTGTTACTGCCGACGGACCGCCACTGATTTTAGGGTATGGCATATTCCTGGGTATCTGAGTGGCATTTCTATTGCATGAACAGGCAATTATGCCAATCTAAATAGTAACTTTGAGTAGCAGTCTGTTCTTGAGCATTAGTCTTCCATTTTCCCCCTGTGCCCTGTAAGCTGTACCTGTTATTAATACCCCTCTAATCTGGCTGGTGATGCAAACTGGCCTGATATACAGGCTCTTTCCTCAAGGTCCTTTTTCCATATATCTCCTTTATGATTAAACAGAGCTAATGCTCCCCCTTTCTCCCCATCTCTCGTACAACATCAGAGGTTATTTATGACCCACTTAAGGTGTTTCAAGGAAACCTGAACTTGACGGTTACTTATATCACCTCTCACCTTAATGATGCAACTTTACAATGTAATTAAGTTTGCAGAGGCGTACAGAGCTCTCTGACTGACAGTCAACTGGAATGAAAGGGAGAGTGAAGGGGAGGGGGAATGAAATGAATTGTCTGTGCCAAGATTTGTTATTTGCGCTGCAACACATGGCTATGCTTTGAAGCGGCTAAACGGCCTGGCTTCGCCTTTGATTAGAGACATCAGTGGAGCCTGGCGGGGACAGTGTGACCCATTAGAGTTAACAAGGGCTGCATACGGGTCAGCCCAGGTTTATGATGGTGATCAGTCACACAACTGCTGTTGATGACTGGGATTTCCTCTTCCTCTCACCGTCCCTCCTCCTGCTTGCCACTGATTGCGCTTGTGCAATTTAGCCACCTTGATCCAATCAAAATACATGCTCCTGTGGATTTAATGAAAGGATGAGGATTAAAGAAAGCTGGTTGAACTCGTGGTATGGTGTACACGGTTGATGAAACAGTTGGAAATGAGTGGTGGTTTGTCATCACTTGCTATGATGGCTGTTCCAAGGTTAGCTCTATTTTTAGCCGAGGTTTACAGCACAATGGTCGATTGAGGGTGCGACTGCATGAAATGGGTGTTACTGCTGGGAATGTCAGTGGATGTACCCTCTATATGAGGGTTTTACCTGACTATGAACTACAGTTTGACTGACTGCGCCAACTGAGCTCAAGGGCTATAAGTAGCTGGAGTCTGGGGCCTTAAGTGACTCAAACTCTGGATGTCACTTCGCTTCATCCTCTGCCTGTGATATGTTGTGAAGTTTTGTCTTCTCCACTGGAACTCCTGTCCCAAATTAGGGTTCCCTTACCCCCTCCCTGGACACATGATGCCATCGTTCTCTAGCTTCCCACTCTTTCCAATTCCCACTCTTTCCCCATCACTAAATGAAGTTTGGGTTTGGAACTCATCCCTTACCCCCTGGCAGCAGCCGAGCTGTCATGCCTCAGGGTCATAATTACTCAGCATCTCTTGTGGGGACACCAGAGTTTGGAAAATCTCTTCTTTTTCCTCTGAAGTTTCACAGGCTCCCGGCAGAACCAGAGAGAAGGAATCTCACAGTGAAGTCGGGCTCCAGCTAATAACTGCCTTTTGGAAATCTGCTTCTGCAGTGACCCGTCTCCTCGCCTTTGGAAAAGGAAAAGAGGCCAAGAGGGAGAAAGAACAAACCAGAGCTGTATTATTGGTTTTTCTTCCAGACAGATCCATCTGGAATATCTCAAGCCCCATCAGGAGAGTCAGGTCCCTGCAGTGACTTTATTGGGTGAAGAACTCTCTGCCAGCTGTCCCCCCTGTGTAGCTGTAGAGTGCTTCCAAACTGTTTCACAAGTTAAATATGGCTATTTCTTTCTTTTTCTGTTTCAAAATCCTGCATTGGAATGCCTGGAGCGCTGTGGTCTTGGTTCTGTTGCAGGTCTGGCAGTGGGAACCGGTCCTGATTCCTGGCTGGCTCCCTTCCCTCTCTTTTCCACAGCGAGTGCCACCCCTGTGGGTATGCTGATGTGCTCTCATGGGGCCTCACTGAGAAAAGCATTGTGCTCCAGCAGGGAGAGATGGCAACACTGTTCCACATGGCTGACCAGACCTGATTAACATTGCCCAAGGCATGTCATGCTGCACTCTCTCCTCTTCTCTCTCTCTCTCTGTCTCTCTCTCCCTCTCTCTCTGCTTGTCTTCCTGCTTTCTGGTTCTGGTCTTCATTTCCCTTTGTCTCCATCAGAGAGATATTCTGAGGCTCAAAAGTCGCCTTGAAGCTCATGGCCACGCGGACCACAAACAGCAAGCTGAGAAATGAAGTCGCACTGTACAATGAAACAGAGAGAGGTCATGGTGGCCATGTATGATGACATATTCACTATGACCTCCACGAGCACCCAAAGCCTCAACGGCCCCAAATCATAGATGCCCTATGCTCACACTCCTCAATCACCACCTCAATAATTGTCTTAGCAGGAAAAAAACGTGTCATGTGATAAAACAAAATCTTCAAAGCTTCATAAAAATCTACACGGGCCTTGATTCATTCAGACCTGTTGAACTTGAGCGCTGTGTGGTATTAATTTCTTTTGATGGTTTCTTAAGCTGAATGGTATCAAAGGCACATCCTGATCCTACAATCCCAAAACTTCTCCTGGAGGTCTTTGGACCATCAGAGGGCAGACACATAATCCTCACAGATGAGAGTTTACCTCCCTGACCTCACAGCGTGTTACCACCTTGATGTTTTAGAAATGGTAAAATACTCCAAGTACTCCAAATCCAGTCCTCCAGGGAGCTCAAGAAAGCCAGTAAGAGGCCCACCCCCAATCCGGGCCAGTCTGAACGATGTGATGACAAGGCAGCCTGATGCTGCCCACGGCAGCCAGATTAGCTGTTTTCACCTGGAGGCATTTAAGGCTCACTGAGACGATTGAAGGCAATTTGGGGATAATGATCCTGAAGGTAGCTGGTGTGCTGCTGGGTGCCCATGAGGTTGGGGGTGGTGGGGTAGGGTTGGGCTGGTGTATGTCTGAACCTTGTTGGGCAGAGATGTGACAGGGGTATGTAATGGGGTCCCTCATGTCCTAGGAGTCCTCAGACAGTGTCTTGATCTATACCATTGTACTGTATATCTCAGACCTGCATCTCCATTTTCAGGTTGGTAAATATCACTCCTAATGCACTCAACACAACAGTGAGCTGCGGTAATGAGCCGTAATGATGAAGCTACCAGTTGTAGCTTCATGTCCAATCTATTCATCATGACGGAATCTAAATATCCGCACTCTGGACCAGCCAACTCAGTCCACACGGATCATGAATGCCCTGCATCGTTACAGGGAGTCTTCAAGAGCGCAAACCTGTGAGCTTGGATGTTCCAATGAGGCTTCACTTCATATCTCACTCGTTAATACAAATTCAGATTAAATAATAATAATAAATCAGTGTCTGCTAATAAGTATACATTTATGACATCTGCATTGCATACATTAGGATACCCTATTTAATAACTTTGCACCAAACTTAAATGAAAGTATATTGAAATTCCAACGATGTCATCTTTCAAATGGTCACATTCTTATTGCTGAATCATGACTATTCCACTGGTTAGGCAGAAAGTTGATACTCATTGAACGTTGCATGAAAGTCTGTATGAGGCCCTTTGTGCGCTTTATTAATTCTGTTAATTACAGAATTTAACAGCACCTGCCCCTCTGAACTTCACAGGAGCACACCTGTTAAGTCCACTTGTCTACAAGTGCGGGGAAGACCAAAGATTGGATTTAGCCAAAAACCATTTAATAGCTCCAACTGTTCAGCATTGGGAGTACTATTTACACATGTTCAGCAGCTTTGCAGTTCTAATTACTTGATTTATTGCAAGTGTTTTTGAAGAAGAGAATGGAGTAAATAGTTGGAATTTTGTGATATTTTAACACCAAAACATCTAATTACGGCTTATTTTGTTCCCTAAATAGATGTGTCGATGGGTTTCTGGCAAAGTGCAACCAAAGGTAGAAACAAGCCTTACAGTTAATGAGTTCTGTAGTTTGACAATAAGTGAAAGCATGACCTGGAATTCACCGAAGAGGTGCCCATGAGGCTGACAATACCAGAACTCCACTGCAGAGTATAAAAGTTAAAATTGACAGATGGATTATGTCCTAGAATGACATCTTCAGTCTCTCAGAAAGTTTTGCTGATTAGATTTGTTTGTGTGGTGGTTGTGTTATTTCACTCATTGAGCGAGTGCCATCCAGCCTTTTACAGATGTAGTAAAATTTACCTCATGTAGAAATTGGTAGAGATCAATGAATGACGATTTTAAAGGAACTTTATACGGAAAGAGATTAAAAAAAGATATGAGGTAAAGCTGAGAAAGGTAACAGGTTTGTGAGCATGCATGACGATTTGTAGCTGCGTATGTAAAAGTGGCTTTGTATGTCAGGACTAAGGTGAGGTTATCATTTACATTAACCCCACACATTCCTCCCCATTCTCCTCTCCACACGCAGAAAACAGCATTGCAATTAAAATCCCGAGACGGTACATCACTGTCTTATTGACAGACAAAAAATTAATCCGGAAAACAATCTTGAAATAACATTAGCAGTGGGTGCAAGACCGTTATAACTGAAAACAAAATATTGAACTTGTATAAAACTTAATATTCACATCTCTGAAAATTCATTTTTGGAAAGTGATAGTGACCAAATCTCTACTGTTTCTGCAGTTTTCTATTTCCTCACTACAATATAATAATAAAACATAGTTCTCCTTATGTACCGCAGTGTTTGTCCATGATGGAGAAAAAGATAGAAAAGCAGTGTGGTTGAAACCATCTGTCTGGCCTTGCAAGGCTCTCCATTAAAGAATTTAAAAGAATATGTCCAATCCAAATCATTCACTCTCACCAGCTCCTACTCATGCAATCATCCTGCATCATCAGGGCAACTCTGTCAAGGTGTGGATTCTTTGTAATAGAAAGCAGCACTGATATGGCCTCCTTCATCTGACTTTGATGGATGCTTCCCACCGATAAAATGCCTCCGCTGAAACCAGTTGATGTCAGCTATATGAGCTGTCACTCAAACCCTCCGACTCCCACCTGAACACAGACCAACCTCTATCAGCATTTCTCACTCTCTTTTTCCCCTCTCTATCATCCTCCCTACACACACACACATACACACACACACAAGCCTCCCTTTCACCTCCCTAACTCTCTGATCTGACATGGCACTCATGGGTAATGGGTAGAGAGAGTGTGGGGCAGTGGTGAGGCAAACTGTAACTCATCCACTTTATGAGTGCACCAGAGAGCTGGCCTGGCACACCCACAATGCTATGGGTTCAGGTGCTGTCACTGGGAAGTCTCAATTTTTAATTTTTAATTTTTAACAAGTATTGTAGTTTGACAGCAACATATCAATTTTTGTTGCCTTTGAAAAATCACTAGACCATAGTTTGCCTTTGAATAGCATGACGAGCGTGATGAGTGGACCCATTTGAGGACATTCTGGCAACTGTGTGAAGTGACAGTAACACTCAGATCAGAAGACTGTGTGTAGACCTCGTTGATTCTGATTGCTCTCACTGCCCACTCTCTCACATAGAAGCTCAACAGTGTTGAGGAACTCTGAGCCACAGACTAGCCACTCAAAGAGACAGCAGGCTGTGTCCAGGTCCTGGCTTCTGAAAGTGGCTGTTGGTGCCCTCTGCTCCAACAGGTGCGGCAGGCACTTTGCATGAGATAGACTGCTACCTCAGGCCTCACTCGCTCTGCTTGGAACAGCTAAGCCTCCTGAGCTTCATCACAGTGGCCCGAGCAAGCGAGAACCCGCCCCTTCCTGCGCAATGCACATCCCATTCGATGACGATGTCGTTCCACAATTCCACCCACCTGTGTGGACTTCCAGGTTTCTTTTCAGTGAGAAGGTGTTCAAAATTCAAAATGTCTCAAAACAGAATGAGTGAATATTTGGCACGATATTTTTGCCTGATTTTTTAACAAGATGACTGTATGTCACCTGGCTCATATTTTTAGTATGGCCAGAATCCTCACTCTTTTCAAGATTCAGGAGGGGCAGGAGTGGAGGTGAGGTGGGAAAGATTGATGGTTTGATGGGAGATCCGTCTCATCTCAGTCTCTGCTATCTCTTCACAGTTTTCCTGCATTAAGTGGTGGGTGCTGTGCCCCACTAAGTAAAGTTTGGAATTTGGGAGGACCGACTCACATTCTATCACTCCTCCTCCCTGACCTCCAATAGCCTCTGCCAGCAGTCCCAAACACCCTATCCCTCACCCCGCCCCTGCCCCCCACCATCTTCTGCTGTTTTTATGAGCAGCTATGCATTTTGGTGCTTTCATTTATAAATACATTATTGCTAATTGATGGCACTGAACTAGCCAAACGATTTATTGAAGCTAACAGTAAGGCATTGAAGGACCGATTTTAAATGTTGTTGGAGATAGCGCATGGCTCTCGCTAAAATGATAGTTTTATGAGGGTATACGAGTGTGTTATATGTGCAAATACTTGGTTTTATGATGTGATATAAGCTTAATGAGCACTTTATTAGGACCATAATTCGAACACTAGATAGGGCCTCACTCTGCTTTCAGAATGGGCTCAACCCTTCTGGTTTGTGTTGGCATGATTGCGCAGCAAAATCCCTGAAAAAAATGTCATCTTCACAACCATGCTATAAATCTCCCGCTCATCTTCCTCCCAAAGATGCTCTATTGGACGCAGATCTGGTGACTGGGGCGTCCATTGAATTATGCCGAACTCATTATCATGTTCATGAAACCAGTTAGAGACAACTTTATTCTGTGACATGGCACATTATTGTGCTAAAAGTAACCACTAGAAAATAGTAAATTGTCGCCAGAAGGGAAAACGAATGCATGTTGTCAGCAATAATACTCAGATAGGCTGCTTTCGAATGAAGATTGATTTGTCAGTCATTTCGGGACTTGAAGTATTGTAAGACAACATTCGCCACCACCAACAGCCTGAAATCATGACAAATGGCTGGTTGGGTCCATAAATTCATGCTGATGACGTTTAATTCTGACCCTACCATCTGAGTGTTGCAGCAGAAATTAAGATTCATTAGACAAGCCTGCACTTTCCCAACCTTCAACAGTCCAGTTTTGGTGAACCTGTGGCCATGGCGGCTTCAGATTTCTGTTCTTGGCTGTCAGGAGTGAAACCCTAGTTGGCTCTCAGCACTTGCAGCCCATCTGCTCCAAGGCTCAACATTTTGAGCATTCTAAGGTTCTTTTCCGCTCGCCACAGTTGTAAAGGGTGTTTCTCTGAGTGACCATAACCTTTCTGTGAACTCATACCAGTCAGTTCACTCTCCTCTGACTTCTGTCATCAACAAGGCATTGCAATTCGCAAAACTGCCACTCACTCAATTTTTTTTTTTTTATTTCCACCAAATTGTTTGAAGTCTTGGGACTTTTGCCATGAGATTAGCAGTTTCAGAAATGCAAAGTCCAACCCCTCTGGCACCAATAATAATGTCACAGTCAAAGCAATTGAGATCACAGTTTTTTGTTTTTTTTTTTTTATCTCATTGGGATGTTTGATGTGACCGTTTACTGAAGCTCCGGACCTGTATAGCATGATCTCATGCACTGCATTTCTGCCACATGACTGGCTGATAGGACAATTGTAGGAATATGCAGGTACACCAGTATTCCTAATAAAGTATTCGGTAGTGCATTTTCTTAGCCTTGCATTGAATCTTTGTTCAAGGTTAGTTCATTAAGTTTGCCTCTACAGTCAGGGCTATGTTAGGGTTGAGGACCACCAGGCTGATTGAAATTTCCCCAGGAAACCTAAGAGCTTCCCCAACATCAGTGGCCTTTGAGAAGGGAGAAAACAGCCTCACCTTACTGCTTCCACCCTGAACTGCTCCTCACTCTCCTCGCCAGTACTGCTTTTAATTTAGTCCCGGAAACCTGGGATTACTGTCACCTAGGCTTTCGACAGATTCTCAGTTTCCTTAGAGAGGCTGATGGAATTGGTGGGAGTTCCTCTCTTTTGGACAATTTCCAAGTGACTGGAAGAAATCATTTTGGTCATTGGTTGAGCTACAGATCTCTGAAAACAAAGGGGGGGGATTATTAGGAAGATTTTGAGGTTAAAAACAATATCCCTAAATTAAGACCACTCGCTTTTTTTTTTTTTTTGGAGCTTTCCATATTACTGAGTCCACGTGTCTTCTGGCCATTTTAGGATTAGCATTGAACCTGTCCAAGGATAGTTGTCCTGATTCCATTTTTTAAGACACATGTTACATATGTCGGGCGAGTGATGCATGGCCCTCATTGATTGTGTTGCAATACTAATGTCTCTTAATCAATGAACTAAGTTGGCACCTCTCTGCTGCATGTGAACCTATCAATAATGTGACTGTAATCAGCAGTACTTTATTCCTGCTTAAACTGCAGATCAGTGCTTCCTTTTGCCAGACCGGAACATATTTATGACTGGAAATCATGATCAGCAGCAGAATGACTTGAAACATTTTTGAACTGTCCCTGGTAAGAAGTCATCACTGAGTGTCAGTGTAAAGTAAGAGAAAATAAATTTACTTAAATATGGAATAGACCACTTTTCTTCATCCAATTTCTTAAAGGGACAGTTCATCCCAAAATCAAAATTTTATTTTACCACGTACATGAAATGCTGTTTTTCCATCTCATCTATTTTGGTATGTAGGTTGCTGAGTTTTGGAGATATCCACTTTAGAGATGTTTGCCTTCACTCGAATATATCGGCTCTGAATTGCATGTCTCTTGTGAAATTCAAAGTGTCAAAAAGCAGGATATGTTTTTTTCCCCCTTGAGCATCACAAGAGACATGAAATAAGTCGATTACATTCAAGAAAAGGCGGAAATCTTATCATTGCAGTCGATAATCTCCAAAACTAATCTAGATGGATCAACTGCACAACAGGTAAGAGGAAAAAATATGTATTTCTGATTAAAAAGTGAATTAGCTCTTTTTTTTTGCTTTGTAATTTGAAATAAAGAATATATATATATATATAAATGGAAAGGAACATTAAATTGTACATCCATGCTTTTTTTTTTTTGTCCCCCCAAAGATTTCTTTGCTGGAGGATCCAAAACTTTAGCTGTTATTATTTCACTAAAACAGATGACTCTCAAGCACAGCACCCAGTCATGAGTTCTGGTAACTAAGTCACTATAATATAGTGAACAATTGGTTGATAAAAAAATGTACTGTATTTGAAATGATTTCTGAATCTGAGTAGAAATCTATAATAACACATCTAGACACCTCTAAATCTATCTAGCAGCAAGAAGATGAGAAAAGGAAATTAGGTCAGACAGAGCCGGCTTCAGGTTACGCATTAGAAATATTCAATAAAATAGAGCAAAGCTGCTAAAATTCTGATATCAAGATTTACACTCTCAGAGAAACTGGTTAAGAAAAAAATACCAAAAAATGGTGTGAAACCGTCCTTCACACTATGAATTTAATCCTTTTTGCACCTTTTTTTTCGCTTGTAAAAGATATTTTTAGTAACTAATGGACATTATTATGCTTTCCAGGGAACATTTGGAGAATTTATTCCTTAAGGAACCATAATGTACACTGCATTTATATCCGATAGTTAATTGGACAGTGACACAGTTCTTTGCTATTTTGGTTCTGTTGACCAAGTCAGATTGGATCCAGCTGAACATGCATGTCATGAGTTCTGATGGGAAAAAAAAGTCCCAGAAATAAGCAAGGACTGAAGATGGCTGCAGTACAGGTCTGTCACCAGATAAGATGCCCAGTATCTGATTCATTGCATGCAAAGGATATGCAACCAAATGTTAAAAAATTATTACATGATACCAAACTATGTTTTGATTTTTGATGCGCCAAAAAAGTAGGGTGACTATGCACGAAAAGGGCTGTCATTTCTAAAAGTGCTTCTAATTTGGGTGGAAACTCCCTCAAATTAAAGCTGACAGATTCCAGATGACCTTGTTGTCATTGCTTTTGCATTCTGTCAAACTCAAGGTGCTAGAGTACAAACCAAAATAAATGTGTTACTGTCCAATGAAAAACCAGTGCCCTCTGTATGCTTACCTGTGTGACCATGTGACCTCTGACATCATTGCAAGTACATGTGCTTGTTCATAACTTCCTCACCTCCTGCCCCAGCTTTTGCCCAGATCACTGCCAGTCAAGCTCTTCGTGAACCACCAGCTGTTTTCAGATGGCTGCTCAAAATTGGTTGTCAGCTGTTGTTAATATTCGCTCAGTAATCCACCCTGAACAATGTCAGCAGTTCAAAAAGGGCGCTGTAGGTATTTTTGTCCAATTGAATTACCGTTACATACTTGGAGGCTCTCCGATCTCATTTCTGGATGCTCCAC
The DNA here is from genome assembly GCA_029692085.1 of Gymnothorax javanicus. Taxonomy (NCBI): domain Eukaryota; kingdom Metazoa; phylum Chordata; class Actinopteri; order Anguilliformes; family Muraenidae; genus Gymnothorax; species Gymnothorax javanicus. Next base: position 21,306,555 of record CM056209.1, read on the forward strand.
CTCTCCGATTGCAAAAAGAAGCTGAGGAGTTTTCAGTTCTGTCCAAGGAAAGAGTGCACTGAGCCAACTTAAAAAAGAAATAAAATTAGAAATGCAATATTTTATGTTTATCTCACAATTGCATTTTTTTTTATTATTGATGACTGGTATATTTGAAAAACACTTCCAAAAATTAAAACAAAAAAAAAATGAAATGTCGGCACAAAGCATACAACAGCCACGAAGAATTCTCTCAAAACTTCAGCTGAAATCTTAAGTTTACTTGAAGCAAAAATGGGGCTGAATGTGCTCAGACTGTTTCATTATATAAACCAAAATGAGTATTCCAGAAAATTTGAGTCATGTACGCCTGCATTTCTGACAAATGCCATGGCAAATAGTGGACAACAAGCCATTTTTCCGGGTTCTGGAAAATATGTTGGGAATTTGGTCTACTCGTTTTAGAAGGTTTTGAAAGAATACTGCACAAAGACTTCATTTCAGGATTGATTTTACTGACCTGCTATTCTGTGCGATTTCAAAAACATTTACTTTACAGCCAAGGAGAAGGGTCAAAGCCATTCAGTTAACCTGTGGTAGCTTCAGGAAAGATTTGTCTTAAAATTCCTGAAATCATTCTTTTTGTCAAGTGTCAATTTTATGGTATCATAAATTGTGTCATACTTTTAAACTGGAAAACATATTTTCATCAGAAACAGGCAAAAATAACTCATCCGTTGTGTCTGTTGTATAATAGTTGGGTCTCAATGCAAGGTACGTGTAATTCTTTTAAAAAAAAAAAACATTTTGCAAGTACAATAACTTATTGCAATAACTCACAAGACATACATAAGAATATAACCAGATTAAGCACATTATTAACAGAATAACATTTTAAGCAGTAAAATGCAGCTTAAAGCTCTGAAATATTTTAATGTACACATTTTAAAACTGACCAAAATTTAAAGCTATTTAAGCCTGGCTAAAATTTGAACAAACAATATTAACACACTGCACCCTCAAAATTTCAGGACATAATAATACTTTACAACTATCTTTTTTTAAGGGTTTTTTGTTAATCACTGGGAATCAATGCATTTACATCATAGGAAAAACAAATCACACTGGCAAACAAATACAAACAAAATTATTATCATTATATTATTAATTTTGAACATCTGTTGCCCTGCTTCAGTAGTATAAGAAATTATCAGGGGCTGCAGCGGTAAATCAAATTGGGTGACGGGGGTTCATATAAGAACAACCCTTGATTGGGACAGGGGGGTTACATTACTTGCATGAATTATATTAACGTTGGTTGCATACGGTGCCAAGTCTATCTTCAGGCAGGTTAGACAGGTGATATCGGGGCATTCTTTGCAGTGAGAAATATGTTCACTCTGTGCATTCATGAAATACGTACATAAAAGCTACCAAACCAGGGCTGTTTCTGGTTCTGCTCTGCATGTCATTATTTAGCAAGCAAGCAATTAAAAGCCAAATTTAAAATTACATAATACTATGCCAGTAAAAATGATTGTAGAAATGCATCCAAGGTGTCAAACCAAAGCTCCCCTCAAGTACCTTTGTTGTCATGTCAATTATAAGAAGCCTCCAGAAGCCACACACTTCAGAACCAACTTTCTGAAATGTATTTCTACAAATGGGTCAAGTGCTCATTAAACCTTGCCTGAATACACATTGGTTCGTGGGACCAATGAGAACGGCAGGCATTGGGCCAGGGACGGCGTGCAGCAGAAGGCTGTGTAAGAGGATCCCTGACAGCTGAAAATAAGCATGCCTGAGCTTTGTTTGTTTTGTGCTAACAGTGAATACAGCTGCGCAAACTCTCACTTATAGGGCGCCATGACAGCATTGTGTTTTTTAGTAAAGGAGAGATCATTTATAGGTTTCAATGTGAACTGGAAAGAGACAAGTTCCAAATTCCTATTTTCCAGGAGGAGGTGAAACAAGTGTCTTTCTGTATTCCAAGATATGCCTTGAAAAGCATAATCATTTGTTACCATTAGCTTCAGTTTGATGTACAATAACCTCAATCTTAAGGAATATTTGTATTAGGGGTATGCGATGCAGTTCCAGATGTTTCAGAAAACTGGATGGAACAAGGAATACTGCACAGCCAAATTTATTATAGGCTAGCATTAATATGGACAGAGGAAGCTATTAGTGGTCTGCTAAGGATTGCAGCAATTACACAAAGTGATGCAAAAAATTTCTGATGGTTCGAGTGAGAGAGGATCAGTTTATCCAGACGCCTTGTAATTTTACAAAATTGGAGTTTGAGAAAATATTTGATAGTTGTCCTAAAACCTGAAACTCCTGAAGCCAGTATATTTTATTTAGCCTTTTTTGACAAAGTGTTGTATTTGAAGCAATATAACTTCAGTGACCTCCCCAACTTTTTCCGTTAAGTGCACAGGGAATTTTCAGTTCACATCATGTGAAATTAGGTCATCGAAACTGAAAAAGTCAAACTGTGTCCACTCTTTCTTTAGGATAAAAGGAGAAAGTTAAGCCCCTTCCATGGCAATCGATTTGAAATGTTTGATTGAATTACAGATTAGCTCTCCTGTTTACCTCACTTCCTGAAGCCTAGGATTCTAAGGGTATTTCCAGCGCACTTCCAGGAACATGTTTTTTATTTGAGAGTTTGGAAATGGCTTGTCCAAAAAGAGGTAAGGGGTATCCGATTCTACTGCAAATTCAAAACAGCTTTGTTTGGGCTTTATCAAAATTTCACTCCGGAAAAACAGCTCAAACCATGAAAAAATCTAAAAGCAGAAAGTACAATGAAAACCACTCTTGAAGACAGAGTCACCTTCAGGCATAATGCAAGAAGCCAAGGCATGGGTCATAGCACGCTTCGCCCCTGGCAGCTCCAGGTCCAAACCCAACATAGTTCTGAAGAGAGCCAAAACTAAAAAATGGATCCAGAACATGAAGACCTTGGTGCAGTGGTAGGGGGAGGGGAACAGGACCCTTAGCTAAATTAAAGGGCATCTAAAGTCGATTCCCATTGTTTTTGTTTATCGGCCAATCAGCGAGCCGCACCTGCGCAAATGAACCGAAATAGTAGAATTATCTATGCATGCACACAAAACATTGGTTTATATGACTGAAATTGGTCATGTGACAATGCAACATGTCAACAAAAGCAAGTGATTTGTTTGTAAACATTGGACGTTCAACGTCCCGTCTGAGAATCGACTTTAGATGCCCTTTAATGTTGAGGATGTCAGTGCCAAAAAAGAGAACGAACTGCGGATTGAAATTCAGCCCGAGAAGCTCTCGAGATGCTGAAGAATCAGGTACAGTGTGATGAAAAAGAATTTTCCCCTTTCCGGATTTCTTTTTTGTTTTGAATAATTGTTGAGAATTTGCAAAAAAAGTTTATTATTAGACAAAGACAGTCCGAATAAACACAAAATATAGCTTTTGAATTGTTATCTCGTTTACTGAAGGCAAGAACTTAACCTACACCTTCTGGCCCTCTGTGAAAAGGTAACTGCCAACTTAGTTACCACTTTACGAAAATCAAATTGTTTATTTCATTGAAGTAGGCTAGACACATCCAGGTTTGTTTCTTTTCAGCCCTGATGAATCTAAGCATCACCTAAATAAAAACATTCCAGCAATTTTAGGTAGGCTAAAAGGTCTCAACAACCAGCAAATTGTATATATTTATTCATGCTGGTTATATAAGAAATTTTTGAAAAGATTATAAAGTTAACTATTAACATATATATGTCCGAAAAGGGTTGCAAGGCCATTTCTAAGGCTCCTGTATTTCATCGAACCATATTATTCCCAAACGGATAAACCTTGCAACAGCAATGACTCTTTTTGGGAGTGGCCAAGATTGCATCAATACCAATATGCAAAAATAGAGGAAATCAGGCAATGGCTCATACTTTTTCATGGCACTGTACGTGGCGGGAAGGAGAGCTCCTCAGGTGCCTTATGGCTCTGTGTTTATGACTCCTTCTCTCCTGCTTTTCTCTCCTCAGAGGTTTAGGACATGGACACTGAGAAAATTCAGGACCAGCCCTTCTCCATTACTTTGACTCTTTTCAACTTTGATTAAGTTTCAGAATTTCGGTTGCATTTTAAAAAGTATCTCTGATGCATATGAAAAAATGTATAATTTGTTCCAAAATGAGGTATCCATCCATGTTGTCAGTGTTTGTGATGCTAAGGGAACTATTTGGTTTATTAGAAGAAAATGATGCTCAGTGATGATAAAGACTGACCAGTAAGTGCTACAAGATTATTACCCAACAGTTTTTTGGGCGAGCATCATCTGACTTTTCGGCAGTATGACTACTCTACCTCCCTCAACTCCCCCTCATCTGTAAAGTTCGGAAGCATGCTGAAATGTACCCCAAACAGATGTGGTAGGGGTTTGTTATTGATATTACATGTCTTGGGATGACTATGATGATTGCCTTTATGTTTGTGTGTAGAAAATGACCCTAATACTGTAGTTCAACTGTAGTTCTGGCAAAAGACTGAAATAAAAAGAAGTTGAAATGTATTGACAACCATTCACAAATTCTTTGTTATCCACACTATCCTGAAGCTTTTGCCATGCCAGTCACTGAAGATTTGTAAAACATTGACTTAGGATGTCAATGTGAATCATGTAAAATATGTGAATGTTTAATGCTATTAGATTGACAACCATAGTTAATATAATCCATGCCGCATTGTGGTTTGCCTGATGTTGATTCATTCACAGCCCGTGCCTGGAACAAAGCTGGTTATGTATGTGTGGTATGGCAGACTTTGTTGGTGCATTGCTGGGGCAGTGTTCAGGGCTGCTGTTGCATGTTACGCCTGTTTGGGCTTCTAAATATGCCATTTTTGAAATTTCACAGCTTATAGCCCCCTCCTATCACCCAGAATGTACTGGGGTGCCGAAGACAGAGGACATTACCTATGCAAATGGACCAGGATTAATTGGGTCTTGGAACATAAGCAGCCAGTTCACAATACTGACCACTAATCGCGATCTCTATCCCCACTGTATGCCCACTCTATGCTTACTGTGCGACTTAAAACCTGCCAAAACCTCCAATACCCCACTAAATAGATTTTTTTTTTCTTGAAAGAAAACCCCTGATGCCAGAGCAAAGCAGATAAGGGAGAATACGAATTCTGGCCATTCAATTCATTTTCCATTAATTTATAGAAGAAAACTATAATGCAAGCCTTCAGCATGTGTTACACTCTTCGGCGCTCTAATGTGTGTATTGGAAGCTAAGGAGAGAGATGGCAGACAACTAACTTTGCACAGACAGTGCATGGTGATGGCTGTGCTGGAGTGATTATCCATCTGGTGTGGGCTTAATGGTGAATAACTGTCCTCATCAGACTTGGAGTGTTGTTGCCTTGTCCAAATTAAGGGGAAAGGGTGGGAGAAAGATTTTGAAATTACAGTATTACCAATGAAGCTAAAGTGGCCCACTGAATGAAAAAAAAATTCTTAATAATATAAATATGTCTCCAGAACACAGCTGCAATGTTGCTATTAATCCACCTCGTTACTTAACCCAGAACTTTGAGTCCAAGTGCTCAGAAAATTATTTGGATTTCTTCTGAAAAGTAAATATGTACATTTTGTTTGCTTCATTTTACTTTGAAAATGTGGGATAATGAGGAAGTCAGATACAGCCGAGATGCCTCAAAATATTACACATGGATGAATTCCAAACAATATGATTGGCTGTGCTCTAAAGTAAAATGTTCAGTCAGCCTCTGGTACCCTATTGGTTCCATCCTCACTGGACCCTCAGAGGACAAGAAAGAGTAATGGCACTTCAGGAAACCCGCAGCAAAGATTCATTATATAACGTTTTCAAGTTGCTTGAGTTGTGGTCTTTACATTTCTTTTTTTGTCTGTGTTATTTCTCTTCAGTTTGTTGTCCAGGTCGTATATTTGGTAACACACTGTTCTTGTAACTGTAGATAGACACCAGGTTTTCAAATAATTTTGTTTCCTCTCAGGTTGCATGTTGATTAGGAGGGTAGCGATGCGGGGGCCCCAGTAGGCGGTGCAGGGGATCATGTCGCCCAGGAGATGGCCGCGCTGTGTTCCTTGGCCTTCATGCGCAGTGCAGCAATGCTAGACGACTTGCGGTCGGGGTCCATGTTGAGGTCGTATCCGTTTATGCCACCACCCATCCCGGGGCCCCCGAACAGGCTGCCCATGTGCGTCTGTCCCATGTGGCCTCCCGCGCTCGGCACTCCTAAGAAGTCGGTTACCCCTCCAGCGTGTGGGTGTGGCGTCATGCAGGGGGTGACGGAGTCACACGGTACCACACAACCTGGCACGGGAGACGCTGTGCTGCTGCCTCCTATCCAGGAGGGGTTCTGAATCTGCAAAATAACAACATGTAAAATCATCAAACACATGCTAGAACACAAATCTGGAACCTTAAATATTTCATTGAAGCAGCCCAACACAATAAAAATTGGACAAAGATTAGTCAAGCTTTAAAGGATTTTATTGTCTGAGCTGGTTACTTTGGGGAGATTCAAATAAATCTTAAAGGAGTGGGAATCTGACAGTCTTGGTAAATGTGATTGTGTCAAATTCTAGTTTCCGACGATACCAGTAGCCTAGAGTTGAATACATACCTCTTTGTTATTTATTCATGATTCATATTTTATAATGCATATTGTGTTTTTTGCTCATTTATACTGTGTGGATAGTTGTATTTGTCTAACTGTAATGTTTGTTTTATTGTTGTAACTGTTTCATGCTGCCTTCCTGGCCAGGTCGCTCTCGAGAAAGAGATTTTTAATCTCAACAATTCTTTTAGCTGGTTAAATAATGCATTAATAAAAAAAAATTTAAAAATTGCTTGTATCTATTGGACCATCCCACAACTTTTCCATTATTCAATGTGAAGTGGTATCTCACTAATGAGGAACTGCTTGCTATGAATGATGAGAATGGAAGATAATGGGACCAGAGTTTGTCCCAAAGAAAGAATGGTACCTTTCCTCAAAACCGACATAAAAAGTGCATAACGTAATTTTACATATCTTGGGGAGTAACATCAAAAACTAACAATCTTCTGTTACAAACTAACAATCTTCTGACTTTACAGGTACAGCGAATAGCTTCAAGAATTCATAGTGTTAAAATTCCTTCTTTTTTTGTGGCACAGATATACTCTTCTGTTTCACTTCTGATAGAATTGTTCTGAGGTCACTCTTACTGTTGACTAAAATTTTTCACAAGCTCTTATATTCGCAAAAACATGCTCACCTTTGCCACAGACCTAAAAAAGAAGAATCTCAGGGGAGTTACAAACTAACTATCCTTTACAGGTATGGGGAATGGACCTCAAAGCCTCAGGCAGAAGTTTGCAAAGTGGAGAATGGTTGATAAAAACAGAATCATGGTTCCAAATCGCGGCGAGAGCATTGACTGCAGTTTGGTCAGAGTTGGAAGCAGTACAGTATTGGTGCAAAATATTGCAGTGTTCATAAGATCAAAAGCATGGGCAGGGTTGGGAGTAGAATTCTGCTCGTGCTACAATGCACTAAATTATTGCTCGGTGGAGACGTATAGAGGTTAGGGAAGTCCTTGGTGTGTGCTAAAGCTTCGGATGAGCGTGCCTGTGAAGGAGGCAGGTCTTGTCTGTTGGAGGGATGTATCGGGAAGGTGTGTGTCTGGGAGGGGAGGAGCCCAGGGAGGGCTGCAGTGTGAGATGAAAGCGGACTCAGGGAGGAGCCCCAGATGTGCCACATTCCTCAGCTGTGGCCCCATGACCTCTGAACCCTGGGCAGATTAATAATAAATCAGGGGGACATCCAGCTCTCTGAGTGAGTATGCCCCCGTTAACCGCCCTGCAGCTTCAGGGCAACCTGAACCGTCATGTTGCAAATAGCAGAACAAGGAGTGGAATGACAAAGAGTAGCAAACATCCCACCTCTCCTGGAACGCTCAGGAGGCTCCGTCTCCCTGGGTTTGTGACCGGCTCCCTGGCACCCGCGAGGGGTCAGAAATCCAACGCAAATCAGTTTGCACCGCACTCCAAAGTAAGGATTGAAAATTACAGTATCCAATCTTGAACTGAGGCACCACAAAAGATGGGACATCAGGAGTAGAGAGAGGGACCTGCTAGAGAGAATTAAAAGGCTCCCATCTCAACCTGTGTCCTCCAGTACGGGCTGCTTACCAACTGAAATCCCAATCTTTGCTGTTCGGGCCCCAGCCTCATTTACACTCTATGCTCCTTGGCATCTTAAGGACCATTGGCAGCACTGTTACCATGGACTTGCTCCACATTTGACTGATATACTTTTATTGAGGATAAGTTTAGCTCTTTTCTTGGCAGGTGAAGTTCTTCTGCTTCGTACAAGGAGCTGGACAACTAAAAAGTTCAGTAATGGCAACTATGGAAGACAAACTAATTATATTTTTCAAGATCTCAAATGCTCATCCTCCCAGGGGATAAATATGCAGCCCTGTTGCAGGTAGTTCCCTACACAGAGACTGAATAAAGTTGCATGAATAATGCATCATACAAAGAGGGTACAACCAATGACAATGCTAATGACAAATGATGTTCTTTCCTTCATGAAAACCAGACCTCCAGTCTTCTCATCCACAAATGCGCCTGGCTGCCCTTATAGGTCAGACAGTATAATCCGTAAAAATGTCACAAAAGCAACCCCTGGTTCGCGCCCATTCGGAGTTAACAATATAGAGAAGTTTTTCAAATGTAATTGCAATGTCTGCATTTTTTCAGTGTTGCACCGTTGATCGATTATGTTTAACTGACCATACAGAATAATGAGGACATTCTGCATTATTCCTATCTGCTGTCGCCCTCCCGAATGAGTGCAAGCATTGAGAATGTGCGGGTGCTATCCAGCGTCAAATCCTTGGGAAAATTAGCATCACAGTGCGTCATATCTATGCATTTCTGGTGACTTAAGATGGCAAAAGCTGCACCATATCAAAGATGTCAACCTTTGAAATGGCTTTTCAACAGCTGCATGAACTCTTGAGCAAATCCTATTCATTCCAGTGGCCTCTGGTTGGTCTCAACTACTCCAGTTATCAAATCTCTTTGATGAGAACACCACTACTGTTATACAGAGCCAGAAACACTAGTCACCAAGTGTCAGTCAGTAAGTAAGAAACCAGGAAAGACAAAAAGAATGTATGTTCTGTTTATTGTAGAGATAATCTGTGGTTTCCTTTCTCTCCCTGACACTGCCTCATGACCCCAGTGACCTATAACCTCTGACCTTTGACCCATCCTCAAAGTACCTGTGCGTAGTTCTCTGCTCGGGTAAGGAGAGGAAGCTCGTAGGCTGTGGAGAAGTGCGTGCGGACCTGCTGCATCTGGCCAAACCGCTCCCTCTTCCTCCACTTCGCCCGTCTGTTCTGAAACCACACCTTTCGGGGGGAAACAAAGAGGTCAAGGCCAAGGCCAAGCCATAGCTATTGTGTAATTAATATAATTATAACTAATTAATTGCCATCGTAACCACAATTATAACAACATCATAGCCTCGCCAGTCTGGCAGTAAACGAGGTATTCTTGTTGACCACAACTTAAAAAAATGGCCATCACAAAAACATAAAACATTGTGAGAATAAGCTAAGACAAGAAAACACCTTAACATTAATTGGGATTAAATAGATATCCAGATATAATATGTACCAGCGTTGAACTATGTGATTAAAAAAAGGCTACTGCCCTTTTATGAAGGCAACTAATGCTGCGGCTAAACATGACAAATGCCCTGCACTGGCTGTAAATTGATTCAGATGGATCGTTGTTTCAGTGTGAAGCAGAACTGAATCAGAGCACATCAGTAAGGCACAAAGAGCAGGAGAGAGGGCTAATACAGATAAATAAATTATAAGGTACATGAAATCCCTACTCAAGGTTTCGGTTGTCCTGTCTTTTATGTGCTGTCCACCACGAGCATATACAGCACATGCAAAGATTACTGATGAAGCCAACTTCTCACAGCAAATCATGGAGGGGTGAATGCAATCACCTGCTCAAAAATTATTTTGCATGCCCTTGAGGTCAATATTTTTATCAATATGTTGTTCATTTTTAACTACTTTTAATATCAATATAAAATTATATTATTGTTGTATTTGTTGTTATTGTTGTATATATTCCAGTAAAATAACTTTTAAAAAAGTGTTTCTCGCACTAAAGTTCATTGACCTATGTCAATATGAATCACAGACACTTGGTACACAGGAAATATCTTTCATTGTTCATTTTGTCAATGGAAAATTGTCACAGCGCCCCTATTCATTTCAGTCACACAGCAACCATGCCTTTCAGTACCAGAGGACATGCAACGGGTATCTTTTGCCATATTACTTGACCTCTGAAAAGAGATGATGTCTGTATGTACTGTATATGCATGTGAGTGTGTTCGCGCCACATAAAAGATGAAGAAATTAATGCCTGGTCCTTTTTGATGCTAGAGGAGCAGACAAGCTTGGCTGTCTGTTTCTCTCTTTCTTATTCAAGTGCTTGTGATATTTTTGGTTGTGATGTGAATATACATGTTCCAACGAGCTTTCGAGTGTCTGGGGATTTGAACAAGTGAATGTGTGTGTTCATATGTGTGTGTGTGTGTGTGTGTGTGTGTGTCTGGCCAAAGCAAAAAAAAAAAAAAAAGAGATTAAAACCAGAATCTGTTTGGCGTGTGGGGAGCAGACGGGCTCTCATATCCACACCATTAGCTGTATCAGGAGGAGGGCAGGGGCTGCGCAGGAAATCCTGCACAGGTCCACATGCGCCTCCCTCCCCCCTCTCATCCATCCCTGGCATGTAAGTTGTATTTTGACTGCTGGCTGCCAGACTGAACCCACTCAGGCCCACTGTCCTGTTAGACTAGATACAGGTTTGCCACCCCAAACAAGATAATTGATGAGCATGCCACAAGTTTCAGTACGAGTGAAATACCATACATCATTTTTACTTTACATACATTGTAAAGTATACATACATTTTTACAATAACATATATTGATTTTTCCATGGTTGTGAGAAATATCAGTCTCCTTCTCATTTCATTTATTAGATCAACTAAATAATAAGGATATTTTCACAAAAAAATTAGGCCAAAATGCACTGAAGTGCAACCATGTCAACTGTACAGAAATTGCTCACACACATTCAAAATTCAAGCAAGATGAGACACCTGCAATTTAAGCAGTTCTTCTTGGACTTAAAGAGGTCCTGTCCCAGTTCAAATAAGATTTTAGAAGTGACTTGGCCTCGGGGCCCTTTTAACATACACCTGTCCAGTCAAATGATAATTATACACTTAATGCTGCATATACACTACCATGAAGCAGTATTTCCAATATAGGATGCTGATTGGTCATGAGACTGACACTAGGCTCCACATCCAAGCGGTGAATGGACTCAAGTTAAATGTAAATTAGCATAAGCTACTATGTAGAAACCATTCCTCTTAAAGATTTTGTAGCTTTCAAAAGTTAGCCGGCTATTTAAGAAGCTTCACTAATCACTGTCGGTCCAAAATGCAGAGCAGTTAAGCTAGTAAAGCTAGTTGGCAAATGTGTGTATCATGTACTGCATTGTTGCGTTGCTCTGCAACATTGTAAAAAACTACATTTGCTTTAAGGAAGAATATGTGAAATGTATATTTCCTGAATAAATAATCACATGTATTAGTTCATGACACAGTGACCTTGCCAAAGTTTTATAAAGGTCATGAGACACCTGAGGTCATTTCATATTGTGATTACAGTCAGGGCTAAAAGGGTTGCAGGAACTTAAGTAACAAACAACTGTTTGTGTCTGGCGCTGCTTGATGGTAATGACTGGCTGAATGCCTGACTACAAAAAAAAAAAAAAAAAAATCTGATTACTTCCAGTGCCAATCATGGATTATGATAAGGGAGATAAATTTTAAAAGGAAATTAAAATGAAAATCACTTTTAAACCTTTATGCAAGTGATTCACTCTAATATGCACTCCATTACACCAAAGGTTATTGAAGTTCTCTTTTAACTACAGTGTTTAAAATCTCAATTAAAAAAAAAATCAAAATGAATTTCATTTGTTTCTATGGTTCATATTAAACTGTTATGATCCAGACCAGGAATCAAGGGCAGATGCCGAGTTCAAACCAATAGTGGGGTTTGCTGATAGTAATACGGTAACAATGGGATGGAAACCAAAAGAGGAAAGCACAGTTCAGTTCATATGTTGTGGGTGAAGTGAGGAGGCTTTGCCAATGGCCAGTGGCTTTTCAGGATGACAGCCAGATGGAGTGAACGACTTGCCTGAGCCAAACTGTCCCAGGGCAGGAAGGATTAGCTTAGGAGGGACACAGTTCAAATCCTGATGACTGTAGAAGGATTGGGAGCTTGTTCCCAATTAACTGGACAGAGGAACAGACTTGGACAGGAATTAACCCTTTATAGGGCACTCAAAAATACCCTAAGTAGCGTAGTGTAAAAAAGTACTGCGCATCGGGCGTATGTCCATACATAGTCTTTTCATCATTCACCCTAGTCTTAGGTGAACAAGGCGTATGATCAAATATGACGTCACCATTTTCCATGCAAAAATTTCAGTAATTTCCAGAAATCCTACGCAAAATGACACTTATCTCAACATTAAGCGCAACTATTCAACTGAATAATGGATGATTTTCATCAACTTTCCATCGTTAGATTCATGTGAATTAGATTGAGTAGGGGCAAACAACCAAACTTTGAGAGGTCTGGCAAAGAAAGGAAGTTTGAGACGCTCTGGGCCACTGCTGATTGGTCAGACGCCATGATGTCACTATTTGTGACATAGCCTGATCTTTGCTGATTGGCTAGGAGAAATCGCAGTAGGTCTACTACCTCACGGGGAGGCATGGGGGCGCCATTTTGGTCGCTGACTGAAGTTACCAAATATGGTTCCTCGTCCGATAAAGGGTTAACAGGAATATGGTACTGAGCCGAGCACCCTTGAGAGAGGCTTGGGAGCTTGCTCGTATGAACTAAAGAAGGAAGATGGCTTCGTGGAATTACTATCATTAACGGTTCCATTCTACTTTCAAAAGAGATTAACTTGCAAACACTGACTGGGTTTAAGCACACGTAGCATCACAGAGACAAAGGGTGAGAACTATGAAACAAGACACAGCCAGGAATAAGGCAGCATGCAAGACGCAAACCAATCAAGGGAGACATTACTTCTAATAGATACACAGGTTACTGATTAGAATGAGACACAGAAGGCATTCACTCGAGGCCTGTGACATTTATATATCAAAATTGAAAAAAGTGAGTGTTTTCCAAAACCTAATCAAAATTGAATTGGACAAAAAAAGTAAATAAATGAATAAATAAACACTAATCACTCATCGCGACTATGATGTGAATTTTATGTGGTTTTTGTCGGCATAAAACTGGCTATAATTAAGAGATTCTCATGGCCTTATGTCGGTAACACTTTATAATAAGGGGACATGAATCGTGTAGTTATCATACATTACTTCATGCATGATTCACTCATGAGTTCATCATAATTCCTTCATGATTTCATACATGAATTCATCATGACTCATCATGAGTTAAAATGAATTCATGCTTACTCATGTCTGAATTCATGCAATGACTTCATATCAACTATGGCATTGCTTACTGTAATGAATTCATCATGAATCAAAAGTAATTAAGCATGATCACGATGAGTTCATGGTTCATTAAAGACAGTCGTTTCACTTTTGGCAGAATCGAAATAGACATTTCTTTTGCCCGTTGTCTTGGCACCCATGTTTTTTTTTTTATTTCTGTAGCTTTTGATAACTACTCTATATGTTGTCATTAGTGATCTTTTGTTCCATCATTAATGTCCATTAAATATTGAACAGCGCGATAATTTCTATTACATTTTTTGTATACAGTTTTGTGTTATTTTACACCTTTAACTCCCTAAGTTGCCTGATTTGTATTCTCAATGTCTTTCAGAACAAATTACATCTGTTGGGAAGAAAGGCCTATTCACTACTTTAGTTGAGAGGCCACAAACATGATGAAGTAATGAGTAATTAATCTTTATTTCATGTTGTTCAACTTTCCTAGCTTAATAACACTACATTTGTTTCTGATGAAAGCTACCCTATAACCACCACTTTAGTTGAGGGGGCACAAACATGATGAACTCATGAGAAATTTGGCTTTAATTCATGTCATTCAAGGATTCCTTCCAAATAGCATTTGACACATCTGTTGTAGGGCTGGGCGATATCTCGGTATTTTAATCTATATCGATATATTTCTAAACAAGATATAACACGGTTTAATATCGCTTGTATCGATATAGTTCATTTTGCGTTAAAATGACAATACATGGGCGGCAAGTTCGCACTTATTTCTCCTCTTCCTCTCCATGTCCCTGTCTCTCACACACAACCTTTCTGCTCCGCCTCCCTCGCTCTGTGACCACAAGCCCTCCCCCCTCCCCCTCCACCTCCACTCTCACCTACACTCAGCGACAGCATGGAGACGGAGTGCGCTGCAGAAGAAGGGTTGGTCAGTAATATATATATATATATATATATATATATATATATATATATATATATATATATAGTTTGTTTGCAAACGAGCTACCATTAATTAACTACTCGGTTTTCTGTGGATTAAAAATCTGTAAACGTTCGTTCAAACGCGAATGAGAGACAGAATCATGGAATTAGCGCGATGCTGAGATGTCACAAACGGGAATCTGCAACCACTAAGGTGCAAACGGAAATTAAATTTGTTTGGTAGTAAACAAAGCTGTTGAGAACCGCGCACCTCTCCCTAGCAAGTGTCTATTCTGCAACTGGCGTGCGCCCTAGCGTGAGCTTGAGAAGCATATGCTCAAGAGTTTATAGTTGACAAGCTCAAGCACAAATAGCCAGCGGTCTTATTGCTTAAGGCTTACGCAGTGACTTCGCCACTCATTCACATTTGAATGAACTTTTGCGGATTTTAAATCCACAGAAAACTGAGTATTTGACTACCGGTGGCTCATTTGCAAACGAACTATATTAACAAATGTTCATTCAGTACCTCTCCATAACAAAATGGAGCTAGTTAGCTAAATAACAACATTCACCTAGAAATGAGAGTAACAAGCCTACCGATATGTATGTAGAGGACTAGCAAAAGGGGTCACTTGGGTCATTTTATGAAAATTGAGATTTTCCAACAAAATCAAAGAGTGATCCAAGTATTTTCATTTTGAGAAAAATTTGAGAAAAAAATTGGGTGAATTTGTGCACAGCAAAGCGTTGTAAATTGACAGTACAGTGATGCTGGGATATCACTATCACTGGGATATCACTGAGATACCCCGTTGATCTCAGAATGGAAAAAAAATCCCAAGTGACCCCTTTTCCTACTCCTACACACATATAACCAAGTCCAAAAATGATACAACTGCGCATGCGTACTGGAAGTCGTGGTCAAATAGCCTTAGAACTGTAAACCCGGTTCATGGCCAAAAAAATATCAATATATATCGAGTATCGCCATTCAGCTAAAAAATTTCGAGATATGACTTTTAGTCCATATCGCCCAGCCCTAATCTGTTGTAATGAAAGCTACTGTATAGCTACCACTTTAGTTGAGGGGGCACAAACATGATGAACTCATGAGAAAGTAAGCTTTAATTCATGTCATTCAATGATTCTTTCCCAATAGCATTTCACAAATTTGTTGTAATGAAAGCCACCGTATGTCCACCACTTCAGTTGAGGGGGCACAAACATGATGAATTCATGAGAAAGGAAGCTTTGATTCATGTCATTCAATGATTCTTTCCCAATAGCATTTCAGACATCTGTTATAGTGAAAGCTACCGTTTGTCCACCACCTTCGTTGAGGAGGGACAAACATGATCAACCCATGGGAAGCTAATGCATGAAGTAAGAATGAATTAATGTATTAAATCAGTATGTACTAATGCATGAAGTAGTACATAACTTCACTGTAATATTGTATCTTTATAATCAAAACGTGATGGTAAGTCCAAGTAAAATATCAATTGCAATTCTGCCAAAAGTGAACTGACTATGTTCTTGTAGGCCCATGAATTCATGAGCAACTAACTTTCAGTTCATGTTGTTCAATATTCCCAATAGACTAACATTTGTCCATTTATACTGTATGTTGTGATGATAGCTACCATATGTCCACCACTTTAGTTGAGGGGGCACAAACATGATGAATTCATGAGAAATTAAGCTTTAATTCATGGCATTCAATGACAAAAATGATAAGCTTATATACCTACCACTTTAGTTAAGGGGGCACAAACATGAATAATTCATGGGAAGCTAATATATGAAGTAAGAATGAAGTAATGGATGAAAACGTCTATTTCGATTCTGCCAAAAGTGAAACAACTGTCTTTAATGAACCATGAACTCATCATGATCATGCTTAATTACTTTTGATTCATGATGAATTCATTACAGTAAGTAATGCCTTAGCTGATATGATGTCATTGCATGAATTCAGACATGAGTAGGCATGAATTCATGTTAACTCATGATGTGTCATGATGCATTCATTCATGAAATCATGCATGAATCAGGATGAACTCATGAGTGAATCATGCATGAAGTAATGCATGATAACTACAAGATTCATGTCCCCTTATTATAAAGTGTTACCCTTATGTCTAATCGCACTGTACGATCTAAAAATAACACTAATACCATTTTGGTTTCAGTGCCCCTCATCATTATTAATGGTAAAATGCTTTGTTTGTTCTGTTCATACAATGCCTTGAATCAATCTAGAGCACAGACTCAGACGTAAACTCGTGGACTAGTTTGATGACGTGAGGCTGAACTTGAACCCTAGGTTAAGTGACTTGACCTCAACACTATGAGACATGAAAGCAGATCATTTCAGTCTGATACTTCATTCCTACCCCTTGCTGTAGCATATCGCAATTGACCACTGACTGTTTTACAATCTTTTAATCACTTGCCCTTGAAAGCAGTGTGTTGGGGAAAGCGCACATCCCTCTTGTTTAATGTGTGCCTGTCTTAATTAAAAACATCTGCAGTGCAAGCCCCCCTCTTAAGTTTCTATTGCTTTTACTAAATAGTGAGATCATCAGAAAAAGACAGGAAAAAGCCTTTCGTCAGCTTTCAAAGTGTGTGTTTGCAGCGGTCAGTTCTCCCATGTAAAACAGAGTTGGCCTAACAGACCATAGGAGCCTAATTTGCCTGTGTGACGAGGACACTGTCCCCTTACAGAAATTAATTCATTCCCTACGGAATACTTTTGTATAAAATTGTTGCGTTTGTGCGGAATACTTTTCCCAAAAATTACTCAATATAAAGTACTTAATTACAGGTGGCCCATGACCGCGATCGTCAACTGATTTCGTGTTTTCAACGGACTGCGAATGGTCATCCACGCCGCTGGCACCGGCTTACCATAGGGAATAGTAGAATTCGCCACGCCGTTGGCAGCGGCTTGCCGTAGGGAATGAGTTAAGCCTTTATCACGCAGGGGTATTGAAAAATATGAGCTTTAAACAGTATTTTATTGATACTATGTAGAGTTGCACAAGTTTTAGTAATAAACTTATGTAAAAGGGTTAATTTTATGATGCCGGGATGCCGGAGAGCTAATCTAAACACAAAGGCACCTAAAACTGGCTTTTGTCGATATTCCTCATAAAATGTGATGATTTAATTCATCACTGTCTGGAAATGTGACTGATTCTTGTAGGAAGGCAGCTTCGTATTTTCTTTCCATAGTTCTTACTTACAGGTACGACACAAGTGTATGTGAGGACAAAGCTGAAGCAACTACTGCTCACTGTGAAGTGAGGTCACTTCACTGATTAATAAGCTCAGTTTTTTTCATCTGCTTCTTCTCAAAAGAGCCATAATGATTGGATTTTCACACAGCATTTCACTGGTTTCCACATCTTTGCAAAAGGATGTTCACAGGCTAATGTTAATTCCAGGCAGTATTTGTCTCTGGAGACATAGTGTAAGTAACTCAGTTGGCATTCGCATTTACCTGGCCTTTGAAAGACTGATGAACTGGAAATATGTAGCATAAATAAAATGCTCAGCAGAATGGAATTAGGGGTTTAAACTCATTCAAATTTCCTTTATTGGGATGACTATCTCGCCCGCACCTCCTCTTTAAACCTGAAAGTTGAAGTGGGGAAATTGGAAGGCTAGTTCAGAGGAGTGCTCAAACCAGAGCTTGTTTTCATTTCATGTTTAATTTCCTGACGCCTAAGCCCTCTGGCACTCTAAGCCATCTCTCCTGGAGACAGCACAGTCTGTGCGCCGTCTCTCTCTCTCTGCTCTCCTCTCTCAAGACTCACAGCCATTTGAGAGCTGTGTCATGCGTTTATCTAAATAAGCTTTTTGTTCCTCCACGTCTGGGCAGTTCTGAACAGCACTCACACATGGCAGCCGAGGAGCTTTGTTTGTTTGTGTCGCTCAAGGCAAACATCTGCGGAAAAGGTGGCTCCAAGCTGAGAAAAATGTCATTGGGTTGCACTACACAGTAGTGACATGGCAATTGGTAAAGATGTTGACAGTTAAAGCCGCTTACAGGCTAATTAAAGAGCTCTTATGTATGTTCTAGCGTAGAGAGGCAGCGCGCCGGAGCGCAGAAACTCGAGCTGACAGAGCAGAGGGAAAGAGCCACTTTGAAGTTGAGCCAGCAAAAATCCATTCTTCTGGGCTCAATACTGCATGCCAATAATCTGCATGCCCTGTCCCTCAACTTTAGACCTGTTTCTCCAGAAGTGACTTATATGTATGTTTCACAGTTAAAATTAATAAGTCAATCACAAACCAATTACAGCAGCTCTTATCTCTGGCACAAAAATTGAAAAGTAAAATTTATTTAAGTTTACCACTTTTCCATTTAAAAAATGTGAAAATGTTATAAAATGTCAAAAATTAGATTTGGTTTGCTTTTAAATAAGATTTTCTTTTCATCAGCATGTTATTTGGACCGGAAGCACTGTGAATGAGATCCCCTTAATCCTGAACAAAGGAGATCCTTGACGAAAGTCCTTGAACTTTTTTATAATGGATATAAATTAATCCAGGTCTCAAAATCCCTTGTGCCTTTTAGCTGTGAGCAGGATTCATTGACCACAATTGCCAAACAGCGTCACTGCTATCCTGTCAGAGGTGGCTTTTGATCAAGTTCATGGGGAGAACTGGAGGGATCTGTTTGTACTCAGAATGAATGCAGGTATTTTACTTCAGCCAAAGCAGAGGGCCAGTTTCCCTGCCTCCTGTCTATGTCTTTTGGTTAGCTTAAAAATTGAATTTGGCATCTCAAAGTGGTTCTATTCCCCAGCCAAATTATGCCGCCATAAGGGTTTTTTTCTTCCTCTTTGCTGCAAGGCCGTTCAAATATAAGAAGGTAGTTTTAAAAAAAAAAAAAAAAACCCTTGACCTTCGACTTCTTGTCGATGAGTGGAGCGCAAGCCACAGTGACAATGCAGCATCCTCGTGAAATATTCCCCAAATTTGCGGTCCATGGAGGCCAGACAGACAGAGTGTCGGGATATTTGGTGCTGTGTGTCCAACATGGCAGATTTTCTCTTGAGAAACTGAATTAAGAACGATTTGAGTTCATGCACCCTCATTAATAAATATTATAAATCATACTTCAATGGTGTTGGTTTATAGCAGATGTCAAGTCACTATGGACATAAATAAACTAAATTAAAATTTACATTTATATACATGTATTGTAAGGTGCACAGTGCAACTTGCATAAATTCCCTATCACTCCTGACACCAGCGGCCATAAAGTGAACAGTAAGCAGCATTCTGTTGTTTGCGCTCACACTCGCATACTTAGTTAGGTAGCTAGCTAAGTAGCACTGTTATTATACATATTTAATTAACATTATGCTTTTATATGGAAATTGGAAATATAAATTGGATTTATGAGGCATATTATTGTTAGGGAGAACAATACAGGCTATTGAAGTCATTTGAATCCATTCTCTGGAGTTGTTACCATCACATGATATATTGACTGCATTTATATGGTAGGTCAGCGTTAACCAGCTAGTCAGCTTTATCAATTGCGATTTGTCAAGCTTTCATTGAGATGCTCAGCAATGTCAGCAGCTATATTTTCTAGATGATAATGCTAGCTGTTAATGAGCTAAAAGGAATATTATTAATAAGATGTGTTGCTGTATTAAAGTGAAAGCACCTATCACAACTGTCATCTTGCTGAATCCATGCGCTAATGTCTCAGCATAATCGAATAGACCTTCTTTATCAGCAAACTTTAAAGTACTGACTTCATCATAGTAGCTTACTTTGCTGAGGCATTATTTATTTCACTACTGTCGCCTGTCATTTGTTGACGTTAGTGCACTCTATAATCTACCATAGTTCGCTTATGTTGCATCATAGCTACAACAGGGGAGTGAGGCAGGCGAGGCACGTGGGAGTACACATAAAAGTCACTTCCTTTGGATATTTGCAAAACATCCAACCATCCCTCCCCACACAAATCAGTCCATGGGCTATTATGGGCAACCAAGAAAGGTCTCATTTTTTAAAGTTACAAACCACTCATACATCGGCACCAGAAAGAGATAAATGCATGTAAAAAACTTTTTTGAATCCCACCTTTTATGAATCGTGAATTCAGTAAGAGCCCAACTCCGTGATACAAATTGTACAGGAGTACATCTTTTATTATTTTCCTCGAAGTGTAGCTATAATCTTATCATCATACTTTTCACACTCCTAATTTCCAAGAAAGACCTTCCTTCCGACATTACTGTTTTAGTATTGACATGAAATGCATACTAAGGAAAATAATCCTTCTTATTTGTTCACATTAAAATTGTTTAAATGCACCCCAAATTTAGCCTATCAATAATCAATAATGTTGGATCATTGTTGCTGCTGCTTAAAGGCTGAGGCCTAATATTCGGCAACAGGGGCCAAACCCCTGATTTTACCTTGGGAAACACATTTAGAATCAGTTCATTATAATAAAGCACAAAAGCAACTCCATATAGAGAAGACATATTGATTTTGTACATTGAAGCACAGTTTTCATGCCATGGCCTGCACTTAGTTGTTGCTTCTCTATACTTAAGATGCTTTTGTTCTTTTTTATTATCGGAGGCTAATCAGCGGGAAAGTGCATTAATTCAGGGGATTTAGGACCTTCTTTAATTCAATCAAGAACCTAGAAACCAAAAGAGTACCAAGCATGCAAAACTTGCATTTTGAAAACTTGTGAAGTTTGGCCCTCATTAAATTCACAATTTCACCAGTCTGGAACAATGAAAATAATTCAAATAACCTTCATTATCTATTGAGCATTAATGTTGTACACACACTGAAAAAATATAAAATGATGGATCAACTTCTTAAAAACGTAATCGATTTCAGAGAATATTTGAAGTTGATTCAATGTAAATAATTTATTCATTTTAGATTTTTTGCTTAAATGAACTAATCATTTCCAGCCATTGGAGAGAGGAAAAAAAACACATTTAACGAACAAAGTCTTTGTTTAAATATTTGGACAAAAAAATAAATAAAAAATCAAAGATGCACCCTGAAGTAGAACAGGCTAACGGGGGTACGATGGAGCGGAATATAAGAAAAATTTTAATATAAAATTATGAAAATTAAGAAACACAGTCAATATATGATCTAACCTTTCACAGATATAACATAAATTCACAATCACATCCAGAAGTGCTTGTCTTCAAATGTGCAGTTTTGCAAATTCAATGAAACCAGAATTGAAAACAAATGTATTCCAGAAAAAAAGAATACTTTCATTTTTATTTAAGTGAGATTTCAACAGACATGTAGATTGAATCCAACTGAATGAATTTATCTGCTCACAATTGGAGGTACTGTTTCCCTGTAAAATGCAGTGTGCTTTGTGTGCACAAAAGAAAACCATATCATATCGTTGAAAAATGTCATAAATATCCAACCGGATCTGCAGGGAGCACTTAGGTAGTAAAAGAACTACTTCAAACAGACTCTGGAGCCTGAATAGAGGGCCTAGTCTACAGAAAATCCAGACTGAATTATAGTCTTTGGCTTCCGGTGTTTCATCGTAATGTTCTCTGCCACAGTGACAAAACTCGGAAGCCATCTTTACTATAGTCATCTCCAGCTTCAGAATTAGTCCAACTCTGCATTGCTTGAGGGTTAATGAACATACAATTGTAATCTTCATTTTATTGGGCCTCTAACTCCAAAATCAAAGCTTATGTTCAACTCCATAGAAGTCAGTGTTACAGAATGCTTTTTCTGCTAAACAATCAGCAACATGCATATCCTCATCATAAAGACGTTTAGTGCAATTCCCTCTTTCATGTGACGCTATGCTTCTCCCAAGAAACCTCGAGAATGAGAAGGGCAGCTCATGTGGTGCAGCTGGCTGCTTGTCTGTGAATTATGTCGAGAGAAATGTGATGCTCGTGCCACATTGGAAGATTGGCTGCAAATTATGAGGGATATCTGCAGAGCGGCGGGTGCTGCCACCTGCCCTCGAGACCAGGGAGGGTTTCAATACCCAAGCCTTTCTCATCTGTCAACCAGCGCAGGAATGTGGCAATCCCAGACAGAAGGGAACAGGGAGCATGGAGCGAAGGGCCCATCGGTGCGTTGGGTTAAGGGGTTCAGGGGTTCAGGCATGCCCCAGATGAAAGACTGTCTCTGTAGTGTGTTGATGAAACTGTACTCCTCTCGACAGTGCACATGTGAGGCCCAGGCCTGCCTAAATCCAAATCCACACCATCCAGCCCCCCCTCAACACGCACTGCACACACATAAATCTCCCCCCCCCCCCCACAAGCAGGGCGATGACATCGGTCCAAAGGTATTTCTATTAGCATGTTGTGAATCTTTCCCTAGCGCAGATGTGGAAGTTAATGTCCAGCACTCCATCTGTCTTTCTTGCCGTGCAGGCACTGAAACCTTAAAAATGCGTCTGTCTTATAAAGTCTGTGTACTGCAGTGTCACGGGCAAATAGCCAAACACAGGAGTGATCAAAAAACAAAATTAATGTGCATAAAATTTTTACAAGTTGCTTTTCAGTTGGTTGCCAGATGAGGCACACATTAGTCCTCAGATGTGCCACCTGACACAAAGGATTATCATTATATTTTTTCCATTTACTGGCAATATACGAAACAGCTTTGTGGAAAAAAAAAAAACATTCTAGTAATATTGTAAGAACATTGAATGTTTGGGTCGATTATAGTGACATCACCCTTGATAAAAGGCCGCATGACCACTATCCTCCCTTATGTACCTTCACATTAGTGAGCCCACTGATATTACCATAACAATCCCCTTAATACTTTTTTTTGAAGAGGCAGAAGGAAGTTCTGGCATTCATATAGTTCTACCCTGCCTGACAGGTATTATTTCCAGACTCCTTCTAAACCAGTCATATCCCATTGCTGACACCAATGTGATGAAAATTCACCATATGCAAACTTCAGTAATGTACAGAAACAATGGTAGTTGGCATTCCAAACGACGAGGCCTACCTGCACACGGGCCTCGGTCAGGTCTGTACGGAGAGCTAGCTGCTCGCGAGCGTAAACGTCTGGGTAGTGCGTCTTCTGGAACACCTTCTCCAGTTCCTCCAGTTGGTAGCTAGTGAAAGTGGTGCGGTTGCGCCTCTTCTTCCCCTTGTTGCTCTCGCCCTCGCCCTTGTCCAGAGGGCTAGCCAACTCAGAGCCTGACCGATCCTGGGGCCCCTTCATAGCCCCAGCCTCCTTTGCATTGAGGTAGCTGCCATCCATCCCCGCTGGGTCGTTGCTCTGGGGTAACTCGGAGTCCGTCAGCCCGGCACCGTCTTTGGCTGCGAAGAGGAAAGAAGTGGAGAGTGACATAATTTGACTTGGTGCTACATGCCAATGGTATTATGGGTAATCATTAGTGTTCAAAAAATAGGCAAGTTTATGCTTTCATTATTTTTTCCTTATTATGAGTCAAAACCTTTTTTCTGCACCTTATTAACTCTGACCTATGTCCTCCGCTCTTTCTGTTCGAGATCATTAGACATCTTTGCTGACCAGAAAACCATGTTTTACTTTCTGTTTTTTAAATGCAACTGCTTGATGTTCAAAGTTGGCAGAAAAAGTCAGTGGTTCTTAACGAAGAATGTGACAAAGAAATGCAAGTTATTTTCATGTTTGGTCTGTGCTTGCAATTATTTTCTTTCAAACTTTTTGTATTTGATACAGTGTTAAGAGGTAATAGTATTTTCCAGAACAGAGAGGCAAAAACTATTTAATTTCTGACTTCTGGCACAAACCTCTCAGTTATTCAGTAAAAGGTGCTATAATTTATGCATTTTATTTTTATTATTATTATTATTATTATTAATATTACAGTAGCAGTAGTAGTTGTTGTAGTGGATATAGAACAGTAGTTGTATTACATTGTATTTGTCACTTATCTTAGCTCAGTTTGTTCCTGCTTAAGGTGCCTGCTACGATTTAATGACTTCAGAAGAATTAGACAGATCAATACCATTTCACATTCGTATGTTGTAGAGATCACATTCCCCTTCAAAAGTTCAACAAAGTAAACTTGTTTCATGATCATTTGCTGATAGTTTAATAGGAACAAGCTCCCAAGCCTACTGTAATTAGGGTCCAGGATTGGGACCACATTCTTGTTTGTTTATTTTAATTTTTAGCAATTTATTAACTTGTATTGTGCAGATATCAACTGAACATTTTCAGATGCGTATTACAAAGTAAAAAAAAAAAAAA
Organism: Gymnothorax javanicus; assembly: GCA_029692085.1. Taxonomy (NCBI): domain Eukaryota; kingdom Metazoa; phylum Chordata; class Actinopteri; order Anguilliformes; family Muraenidae; genus Gymnothorax; species Gymnothorax javanicus. Next base: position 21,331,373 of record CM056209.1, read on the forward strand.
AAAACCCTTCCAAGTCTGTTCCTCTGCCTAGTTTGTTAGGAACGAGCTCCCAATTCTTCTTCAGTCATCAGGATTGGAACCAAGCTCCCCTTAAGCAACTCCATCCTCCTATGGGACAGTGCGGTGTTGGAAAAGTGTGCACTCCATCTGACAGTCATCACAGAAACCACTGGCTGGCCATTGACAGTTCAGCTTCACCCACAACATCTGTACTGAACCGAGCAATCTAATTCCGGGGTTCTGTCCCCAGCTCTTCCTCTGGGGTTCTGTCCCCAAATTACCGTATAAGCGGTCAATAAAACTACCTATTGGACTGTGGTCTGCCTCTGCTCTTGATTACAGCTCTAGAACATAACTATGTTCATTTGTTTCAAAAGTGATGTGCCGCAGAACAGAGCCAAAAAGTGAAAAAAAAAAAAAAATATCGAGTCAAATAATTATGAATTGCTGGACTGGTTTTACCCACTGTAGGTTTTAACCCACATGGAAAAACATGATTCTGACTCTTGTTTGCTGAGACAGACCGTTTTGCATAATACAATTACTGTACCCACAGTTCCTCAACAGACAGCGTAGTACATTTATAAAATTTCACAATTCAGTCATTTCAGAAACTGGTCAGAACTCCATTAAGGAAACATGTGAGCCTGAACATGTCATTCAGGAATCGTTCCAGCATAGTGTGCCATCTTAAAAACTGGGAAGTGAGGTTATTTTAGGAAACTCTCAATCCACTACTTTTAAAATATGCATGGAATGTACCCCTGGGGAAACTTGTAGCTCTACTGGAGTTAATAGGTTTTTTTTGCCAGTGCTTTGTAGAATATTCATGGCCATCAATCAGGAGTGAAACACTTGACAAATTTCACTGCTTTTTTGGGGGGATATTGTTGGCAAACTAATGCAACATTCAGTGCTATTTTTAGGCTGTTGTGGAAAAAAAAACTGGAGCTGACAGGTTTTTGCAATACTAAAACAAATAATAAAAATGTTATTAAAATTTTATTTGTTATTAATTATAATTTTTAAAGCTATTTTTAATGTCTGCTCCACTGTCTATCCCTTAGCAAGAAAGATCCGAATATGTGGTAGATGTCTGTTCAGATGCATTAAAAGATAAGAACCTGCGATATATAAATCATTCAAACTAAAAAATATGTACAGAAAATATGCTTTTCTTCAAACATTTTACTGATTTGTCACAAGCCATCTTGTGTAATTGTGCATGCTCATTTAACTTTTAAAAGACTTTCAGTGGGAGCAACTATTATTAGTTATGCAACCAGACTTAGGGTAAAACTTTGGCAAATGATGTAGAACATTTATTAACAGTTTACTATGAGAATCAGCTTTCCTAAAGCTCGAAAAATAGACTTTAAATCTGCATTTAAAAACATAAATTCATAATCCACAAATCATAATGAATAAACAAAACTGGCATAATATAAACATGTTACTTATACTTGTTTATGCAAGTTGACTAATGGCTGGCAAAGAACTCAATTCTTAGTTACAGTCTATACTTATATTGCCCAACTTTGACAAAAGGAAGCAAGTTAGTACATACGTGTTTATGTAACTTACTTGCTTTTGTCAAAGTTGGGCAGTATACCTACCTCTTGTTACCAGATTAGATCAGTCTCACAGCAGACTTATTTTTCTCAGCAATGCTGACAAGACTTGTGGGCATATAAGGGTCATTTAGGGCTATTGTAGAGGAAAGTTGATCTTGTGTGGTTCTAAAACTGGAGTATTATAGCAAAGGGAATTGTAGAGGTAACAGTATCCAAATTAAAGACTTGATTATTGCAGCCATGAGTGTGCAGCAGTGTGATACCAAAAGAGTTCACCTTGGTGTGTGTGTGTGTGTGTGTGTGTATACTCAGAGGCAATGAAAACGCAACACCAGTTTGGATTCAAATAATTTTGTGACTCAAATTTATTTTCTTATTTTAACAATTCAAATACGTTGGGTGGATTGACTTTGATGAATTAAATGTGTTAATGGCCCGATTTGGACAATAATAAACAGATGCATTAAACATAACAAGCACAAGTTGAAAATGAAAAATCACAACAAGACTGAACGGAACACACATTTAAAAATGAACTCAAAAGAACAGTCAGTATCAGGTGTGACCCCCACGAACATCCACACAGGCAGTACAACGTCTCCTCATGGACCTGACTAAGCGTCTTAGGTTGTCTTGAGGAAGTTGTCGCCACTCTGCCTGTAGTGCATTCTGGAGTTGCTGCCTGGTTTGAGGTCTGTGTACTCTTGATGAAAGAGCTCGCCCCAGTTGGACGTACTACACCCAAAACGGTGAGCCACTTGCCGGGCACTTACTCCCGCCTCTAGCATACCTAGGGCCCTGTTCCGTTGTTCAGTCGACAGACGTTATTATGACACTTAAAAATGTTTTTTGTGTGGCTTTTATCATGCCTTTATATAGGGAAGACAACCCCTCCTTCATTTCAACCACTATACTTGCACAACTCCTAATCCCATATGTTGTACTTAATATGGATTGATGAGAGTCCAACTCACACTGTTGAGTTACATGATGATCATTCATGTGTAACGAGGTACACATTGTGACCCCAATGGTCACTTAAGAACTCAAATTGGACTACTCAGGTCCTGAGCAAAAATAAACCAAAATTTAGAGTGTTGCGTTTTCATTGCTTCTGAGTGTGTATATATATATATATATATATATATATATATATATATATATATATATATATATATATATATATATATATACGCTCTGCATTCAAAATGGAAGTAGAGGCCATCTTCTTCTGTAAACAAATAGCCATGTAAATAAATCCTACGGAGAGACTGGCTTTGGGCAAACTGCACCCAACCAAAGCTCTTGTTTGCTCCGCCCCCTCTCCCTTGCTTGGATCCCTGTTTGTCATCAATGGAAATGGTGCGCTCGGGGGCAGTAATGGCTCCCACATTGCCCCCAAGCCTGTGATTGACACATCCTGTTAAATGTGAGGGAACAAACATAAGTGCCCATACATAAATATTTTGAAATCATTCCTCAGCTGCCAACAAAAGAGAGGCTGTTGAGAGTCCCCCTTTTGGTGGGGCCCAGGGGTCAAAAACACTTGTATTTACATCCCGTGTCATTGATCTTTTTTTAAAAAAAAAAAAGTAGAAGGGGTTGTGATTGTGTTTTAACTCCCCTGTATGTTTATATGTTTTCAGGGCAATTGGATCTGGCAGTCAATTTCCTTCTGTCCAGTAATGCACAGCAATGTCGCCAAGACCTGACCAGAAATGTTTTTGGTCTTTCCCATGGGTCTCTGTGCTATATATTTCTGTGGGAGCGGTAAAGTGGAGAATAGCCATGTATGTGTGGTCCCAGGTAAAAACACTCAAGAAATCACATTGTGTCTTGTCCTTTGCCCTTACTTTAGATCAGATACAGGGGTCATTTTTTCCTCAAAAATAAAAAAAAACCATATGGTAATTTCAATGTCAGGAAAAAGAAAACATATTTGCCAAACAATAGTAGAGGAAAGCAAACGCAAGCAAATCAGAAAGGCTTCTGAGGGTTCAGGGTTCTGATCTGCGGGATCACATCCGAAAACCATTTATGAGGCAATTCAAACATCTTTACCAGGAGTTAGTCCCCATTATTGAACCATTAATTTTCACCGTATCTTCAACTATTGAACACAAATTCCTGCTTTTTAAAATTATTTTAGTTATCCTTTATGAGTCGTTTTAAGTGGGTTCTGAGCAGTTTAGATAGACCATTGCGAAATATTTTAGTGGTGGAAATATCTGTACCACCCTGCAATTCTAAGCAGGGGTGAGTTTGTTTGGCACTTGGATATGCTGGATTTGGTGGTAATGTGCCAGTAGAGAGCACTCAAATGGTCACATGAAATGTCCAGTACCCCAGCACAGTAATCAAACATCACTATACGCTCCCGGGCAATAAAAGGGCCAAGCCCAAAATGGCAAAAAATAAAGCTTTTAATGGTCAACAACAACAAATCATTGGTAAGAAAATTAACAAAAGCTAAATATATAGATAAAGTAACAATGTATGGGATAGTCTTCCCCTTTGATTTCTTCAAATTTTTAAGCCATCTAGATAAACTTGCGGACAGATTTTTACAAAAAGAAGTGTTGAAAAATACTATAAATCGTTCCTATTTGCAAAACAACTTTCCAGATGTGGAAAGCAAGCTCTCCTGTAATATTGTCCTGTACTCCAAAGCGTTAATTGACTTTTCAAAGTGAAGCAGCTCAGCCTCACTGTGTAGCAATTTCCAGCTTTCCCCCAAAAAAGTTCAATTTAGCGAATGTTAACAAGCAAATGGTGGCACAAAAGGTCTCAGGAGTGCATGTGTTTAATTTGAGGATGTCATTCATTTCTGCAACTGGGGTGGGCTGAAGATTTTCCTTGTTGTCCAAGTAGAAACATTTCCATCTCCCTTCTTTAATTTGAGAATATAATTTACAGCACAAGGAAACTGATACTAAACTCCTAAATCCCTGACGTGAAATTCTTTTAGTGACCGTGTGCTATCATTTATTGGAATATCCACTACAACAACACATTGAAAAAGAGCTATAGTTCTTTTTCTAAGTCCAAAGCCAAGTCCTGCATGAACCGCTAATAAAGTACTGAGTGACAGGGGAGCAGGAATTTAGAGAACACTGTCAATCCAAGACCTCCCTCAGACGTTAATACGTCAAGCTGATTTGCCCTGAGGCAACTGCTGTCGGACTATTGCCGGAAGGGCCCCACACTTGACCTGCTGTGACCCAGACCTGCAAGGCATCATTCCTCAATTGTTTGTCATTATGGTCTTACACTTATTTGAACATTTTTATGCTCAATATCTGAGCACCATGATTTTCAGAAAATTTGCCAGTTGGATGGTGTAGGCTATCTTTATATGTATATTGATGTTCAACCTTGTGGTGTCACAACCTTCGAGTGTCCTCAATTAGTTCCTCCCCTGGTCCAGCAGTCTGCATGTGTTTTGTGGTTTTGTCACCTTTAATTGATTTATTGTCTTGTTTCCCCCCTTGCTGCCAGATGTTATCATTTGTATTTCTTCGCGACTCGTCCATTTTGTAAATGTCCTCTCTATATAAACTCAGTTTTCAGCATGGTTCCTGCTTTGTTATGCTTTATATCCTACTAAGCCTTCCACACAGTTTGTGTCTTCTTGTACTGAGCAAAACTCTTCTTCCGTGTGTTTTTGATGAATTAGTGATAAAGAAAGACGTAATTACTCTTTGAAGTCTTATTATTAGGGAAGAGCTCTCAAGCCTTTATATCAGTCTCCAGGATTGGGACCATGTTCGTGTTAATCCACTGTTTCTGCTTGTTCCTCTGAGCCAGTTGATTGAGGACACTTCCCTAGCCTTCATTGGACTACAGGATTTGGGCTGTGCTCCTGGTAAACCCTTTGGCTCTACTGTCAAGCAGTCCTGCTTCTGTGTAGGGTATTCACCACCTGACTTCTGCCCTGGGACGGCCACTGGCCTGGGCACGGATACGCCCCTACGCTCTCCAGTCATTACCAACTTCGCTGGACTGCCCCTCTACTGTTTTAGGCTAAAGCCCTTTCCTTTTCTACAACAATATTCCCAAAAATAAATACTCTCTTGTTCATTGTACCCTAAATCTGTGTTTGGTTCCCTGTCTGAATCACTGGATCACAGCATGTGGCCCATTGTGAGTTAAATAATAAGATGCTATCAAGAGATCCCTCAGAATATGAATTCCCTCAGTCATTTACCAATGGATAAAATGCAGGCTAAGAATAAACCAGAGGAATAACTGGAAGTTTACAGGTAACTGTAAATATGCTCACACCTGCCCAAAAAGTGAAAGCATGCCTTATAAACAGGTTTAAATGCTGTATTTATAACTGCATTTCTTTTTCCCTGGGACCAAAGACAATCCGCACATGAGGCTTTACAAAGACAGCACATCTGTGTTTCAAGAAAGTCAAAGACATGAGAAAAAACACTCCGAGAAAAAAACTTCTTGATTTTACAATAAGCCCACTAAAGTTTCTGCAGTCTGCCTGGGATTCATGATTTTCATGGTGGAAAACTTTTTGACAGCATTGTGCATCATGACTTCAAATGTGCCCCAAGTACCCCCCCATGGGTGAACCTCAAGTTTTGGCAGCAACTGTGAAACTAAATTAATTCCCTGGAGTCCAAAAATTCACTCAATTTTGTCCTTGTGGTCAGAATTGGCACTTTAATTAACAGCTGTGAAAATGGTCAATGTGTTTTTCCTTTTTTTATTGTTTGCATATAAAATTGAAACCACTAAAAATGCTTAGCAGCAGTGATGAGTCAGTAGACACATGGTGCATTTAAAGTATGAACGCCGCTCTAGGGCTGAAAAGGATAAAAGTGAACATTTTACTGCGTCGAAACTCTTCAGGGAAAAAACCAGCTTCCATTTTTGAAAGCCGTGAATGATCTAGTGTGGAAATTCGTGTTGTTCCCGGCCTGTGGGATGTCAGCACCAGACTCCACATGTTAGCAAGAGCCAGACCCTCACCAGGGGCAGCAGTTTCATCACTACTGAAAAGCAAGAGACTTCAAAGTGTGATTTAACTGACTGTTAAGCAGCGGGGCGTCCCTCCCTGCTTTTTAATGGAATGTGATCGAAGGGGTCATGGAGAAGCAACCAAAAGAAACACCATAAATTAGCAGCCACAGAGGCCCAGTGGTGTTCATAGCTGGTACTCCACAAGAGGAGAAATACGAGGAGACAGAGGGCAATTAAAAATACATCAATAAAATTATTGCATTCACTTTTTTTCTTGTTTTGTTTTGAATAGATGTAATATTAATTAACAAAACAAATGTGTGCTCCATCTTGACAGACTCATCAGCATTATCGGTCTCATTGGTTTCCAGTAGTAGGAACAGGGATCCTGCTGTACCTTATAGTGCTGTTCATAGTCACAGTATGCAAGATTTGTATTCACGGTTACGCAAGATTTGACTTATAGACCAAGAGCAGGGCATACTGGCAGACGCACTGTTGTAGGCGGTATACTGTACGTACACTGAAAAAAGTAAAACAGTTCCACACAATTGTTTTAGGTAACTTCTGATTAAATTCAGATTAGATTTTTTGATTAATTAATCAAATTTATTTGAAGTTACTTAACTCAGTTGTGTGGAACTGTTTCACTTCTGACGGTGACATATGTGCTGTGTTTACAACTTCACTTATGGGTACTGCCAGAATCGAATTCCTCTCGGACTTTGACACAGATCATTTTTATTGCAGATTCTCAGCATGGTGCTACATGATGTTCTTTTCTTGATATTATAAGTGGGTTTTCTCTGGCATGGAATAGTGAAAACCAGAGTAAATCAGAGATGCTAAGCCAGTGAACATTTTTGAGGCGAAAGCAGCTGCCAGAAATCAGGTGTTGAAGGAAGCAGAGCTGTTTTCCTGGCTCTGGAGCTTCAGGGCCTTTGGAGGTTTCTGAGCTCAAATGGGTAGCACCAGTATAAGGGTACTATTCCTTTCTTCTGTTCGAAATGTTCTAGTCTGTTCCTCCCAATAAATTAGGTGCCTACACTAATGCATCTCTATTAAAGCAATTTTTCTCAGTATTAATTTTCAGTGGCTAGAATTTGTAGTCACTCTGGAATCCGTGCACTCACCTATGGACACACGTTAGATGTTGCCTGGCCTCATCCTACAGGTAACTTTGGCCTGGTCTTAAAGCAAGTAGAACAACTTCATAAATAGCGCCAGTCCGGCAATTTTCCATCCTGTCCGCAGTTAAAGCAGGTCTCCCCATTTCAAAGGGCAACTCGCCAATTATTATACCATGCATAGTTTCAAAGTGCAGACTCTGTATAAATTGCACATAAACTATATACATTTTCCCACTGCAGCTCGAGATATTTGCGTATTTATTTCCCCCATGGTGTCCCTTCGCATTTGCTGTGAAGACAACAACTACTACAGCGTATTGTGCTAGCTCACGTCTCCAGACTAGGATTCAACCTCGAGTGAGTCTGTGACATGCAGCTGTCATAGATAGCATTGCAATGGAGCGCCATTCACTTTACTTCAAACTAGACTGCTCATGATGATAACACTGATGGTTTGTTCTGTGCCCAGCCGCAAGGGCTACAAAAGGCCAAAGCTAAAGGTGTAATTTTTCACTCTTTACCTGCAAATATGGTACAGGCAATAGAACAGCAATGGGTCATTATATCAGAAGTATACATGCTAGCAAAAGTGTAGATAAATGTTTGCAGTGTGCATTTTCTTCTTGAGGACTGTGAGAGAGATCTCCAGTCAGAATTACTGGGTAGTCCTCTTAAATTAATGCTCAATAATGCAGTCATACCAGCCATTTTCTGACCTAAGCAATTAACCTTAATCCAGACTCAATGTCGTCTTCAAAACCCCCGCTGGAATACAGTGCAAGCCCAGCGGAGCTGCAGGTGAATAAGTTAGCCAGGTAGCTGTTTTTCTATGTTAATGCAATGGTCTGGTGAAAATTTCATGACTAGCAAAAGTTTCCATTTGCTCGCTAGTTCCAGCCGACTTATATCACAGCCATAAGCTGATGTTAATGTAACGTGACAGAAATCAAGCTGACCATGCCAAAACTTTGAAGTCATGTTGCTGTAATGCAGGCCAAATTTTCAGTTGTGTAGTTAGCCTGCTTCAGTTTGCTACAACTTCAAGTGCGCAAAAACCTTCACCAGGTGATCAAATGGTAACATTGTAAAATGCTCGTTGTCTAGCAAGCTTTCTTTAAAATGTATCCTCATCCATAACATAAATTGCACTCATATTTTCGGATGCCATTTCCACTAACTAGTTTGCAAATTAAGACTTCAAGGAATTTTTGTTTCTGAGCGGCATCTGGAGTACGCACCCTTGCCACCCACAGGTGGAGACTAGAAAGCCAAGCTGAAATAGCATGCAGTTCTTCCATACCTCCAACTACATCACTGTACGGATAAAATGATGTCACTGGAGGGGGAAGCAGAGCAGATTTTGTGACCGATTCCCAGAGATATAAAAGGAAAATCGGCAAAAATTGCATCCATTTTTTTACGCTATATCCCTAATTGAGATAAATGGAGGTAAGGTTGAAAATCAGCAAAGTGTCCCTTGAACCAAAGGTCAATATAATCATGCCAGCTGTAGCTAATTGCTAAAAAGTTTGCATTACCCCACAGAAAAAGCAAACATTGGCAAAATAGATGTGGAGAAGAAAATTGAAAAAAAACTCTAACAGTAGGAAAAAAATGTGTATTCTTCGTGTGCACGTGATGTCACGCATATTTAGCAAACCCGAAGTCCGCCATGGTGGATGATAACCAAAACCAAGATTACGGTTCTTCACGGTGCTTCCAATACCCAATTCTGTGTCCCCCACTGTTGTAGAACGAGATGGTTCACACTGTTAGCGCTATGAAAGCGCTTATTTCCAATGAAATAAGATCATGGGAAGAAAGATGTTTCAAATGATCTTATTTAATTTAAACAATTTAAATGATAATGAAACACACGCATTGCTTCCAACCCCTGAGTAAAGAAAAGCGTCAGAAGTCCGGAGTCATAATTGCACGTGAAAATGATAAACATCCATGCATAAGGACTTCAGTTCTGCGCGAGAATCTCTTACATATGCGCTGATTGAGTAATTGCTGACTACAGCAGGGGAACTTAAATAGCCTACGCCACAAAAACTGACGCCGAATGCGTGAGAGTTAACAGGTACGCGTCATTAATGAAAACTGGCCACGCTGGATAATGTTTAGAGTTTTCGAGGTTTCTGAAATAGTAATTTAAATTAATGATTAAAAACAGGTCATGACCAATCATTATTTTTAAGGGATGGGTTTCAGCCTCCCCTGTGGCCAGTTCACCAGCCGCCACTGGAGACAGCATTGTAGATTTGTATATCATCCAACATGGGGATGGATGCTTACGTCTCACTATTTTGTCACGTGGTTGCACACCAAGAATTAGCTGTAGCACTCATGAAACTACGTATATTATAAAAGGGCAGGGTCTTTTTTTTAGAGGGTTTTATATCAGTCCAAGTAGTGTTCCTTATGTATTCCATACAATAAAATATTGGTCAAAGCCCATATGTTTTAGCAGCTCAAAGCTATTTAACCTAGCCCTTCAAAAAATATTTTCCCACATGTCTTGATATAGGTTTCTCTAAGGTTTCTGACTTTCCTCACTCTTCAGGCATACACTGTCAGCAAACTGCAGGCGGAAGGGGAGGGCATAAGCGCTCTAACCCATGTCACAACATTTTGCTATTGGCAGAGAGGGCGTTTCCATTTGAAAAACCCAGAAAAGAATGCTGATGGAGTCACCCTTTAATGCAAATGAATTCTCCTGTGGAATATGGAAGATATGGAAATCAAATAAACTCTAAATTGCGTAATTGTCCATTTGTAGCAATAATTAATGAATGCAATCAACGCTGGAAGTAACCTTGAGTTATAACTATAAATTGAATTTGGTCTAATATCGTACCTAAGATATCATAATCAGACAACTTTATGATAATTATTAGTTACCTGTAGCACATACCTACAAAAGAATTATCATTTCCTTTTGTTTCTTTAAAGTGGCTGAAAGATGTTCTGGCGGACACACAGAGCACAGACAGCTTTGGGAGAGGGAGATTTTTTCCTCTGGGCGGTAGAAAAATGCGAATGCAGTGGGAAACTATGAGAGCATTTCCCCAAAGCTGCTGTAGCTGATAAATCTGCTCCCATGTGGCGCTTAAGGATTTCTCACAGGTCCTGGACCAAGTATGGTTCCGACATGGTGAGGGCTGCCAGTGTGCTGTTTGAGCACTGTGTATGCCCCCGGTGGTTAGTTTTATTTTTGTGCTTTTTTTGCAGTTTTACATAGGATGTCTGAAAATTTCCTTTGACCAAATGTCTCTTTTTCTTTATCTCTCTCTCACTCACTTTTCAGAAGAATAAATTGGAGATATATGTGATTTATAAATGTTTTTTGAAGTACCACTATTTAAGAAACTTTTTAGAAGACTAAATTAGCATTGAAGCAATTGTTCCCTTGCAGTTGCATTTGTCAGCATTCGCTTGTTCTGCCATTTTTTGCTACATTTGGTATTTGTTTTGCTTTTCTATTTTCTGTGCCTGTCTGTTTCGGTTTAACCATAACAAATAATGAGGTCACTATAATCATCAGTAAAGGGATGTAAACTCACAGTTACTTCATTCATTAATTATTTTTGTTACCGAATTAGCTTGTTAATGCTGTGGCAACAGAAATTCAAGATAGATCCTGCATTAATTCATACATTAAGCAGGGTTCCCCCTGGGGTTTTGAAAAATATTCTTCACTTTTTTCCTTGAGAGAGTAAGTCAAAGAAGTATTCTTCACTTTATCTTAGTCTTTATGTTTTCTTAGTCACTCATGGCTTTTACATAATTTCAAAAAGCCTTCATAGTGGACAAAGTGCCAACAACATGTACAAGTAAAAAAGGTCAAACCTCAAATATTTTTTGCACAAACAGGCTTCTCCATTATAAATTTCATTTTATATATATGATTTAGGCTGTACTCCAGCCTTTAATGATAGGCTCCCCGTACGCCATAAAAGCTAGATTAAACCTCTTATGAGGTTTTATCATAGAATTTATTCAAAAGAAGTATTCACAATCCCTTTAAACCCTTAATTTCTTAATTTTACTTCTGAACTTTTTCATTAATATGGCCTTTCTGGGCATTCAAAATTAATAAGGGACAGAGCTTTTAAGGGCTATCTACTGTGAATCAACAGGCTAGCTTTTGCACGGGTTTTAGCGATGGCTTCAAAAACAACTTAACTCAGCCGCGCAGAAACTATTCGCTGTCAGTATGTAGTTTTGTTCTTTACCGACGATAAAACTAGTATTGCATAGCACCGTCTTGTGCCATCACAGCTAACTTGGGAATACCTCCATCCACATAGCACAGAAATCGCCAGTTGTAGATTGCAGCAAATGACATGATAATACATATCGAGCTATTTATACATGACTTACATCATATATATGACATATAAAGATGCGATTGGTATGTCAGACGGTAACAAAACATGTGGACATTCAAGTTGAGTCACACACCCACTGACAAAGACGTAAAGGACAGAGGATCTAATGTTAACATTAGCAAGTAATTTATTCCGATCACTTACCATGTTTATCGTAATGCATATTTTTTCCTAAAATAACAAAATAATACTACCACACTGAATTAATTTTGCTTGCAAACTAGCGTGACATGACAGGATATTTCTGCTCCCGCGTCAACCGTTTTACAGGTAAAAAAATAAATAAATAAATCCGCACAAATTTATTTTCATGCGCTCTCTTAATGTGAGCGAATCGTTCGGCATAGTGACCCCACACAGAGCCAATAATTATTTGGACGTATTCTCATAATAAACTCCTCTCATTGATCTTTCTTGCCTCTGTTCATTGAAGAAGAAAAAAATGCAACACAGCTGACTTGTTTGACTGACGTTTAGTTACGTAGTGACAAACAGCCCAAAGTGGAGAATTGTTCGGGACTGAGGAAAAAAAAAATCTTCGGGGCTACAGTCACAATTGCCATGGCCAGGCGATGCCACTGTTCATCATAGAATTTTTATAAGTCATAAAGCAATTACATTCACCAGTGTGACTATTGCTTGAAATTTTCTCCACATCAATGATGGATTATGTTCATCAATGACGATAGTGACGAGCTCTAGCGGGAACTCTAATCTAAGTCATTATGAGTCCAGCATCACTTCAGCATTGCTTAAGCACATTATTTGTACCCTTATTTTAAAGTGTTACCAAGAAACTAAGAATGTGAAAAAATGGATCATAAACAAATCTCCCATTGCTAGATCACCAACACAAAATAGAGGGAGCACTAGTTTTAGCATTAAGCCATTTAAGCTGGCAAATCAGCTCAAAACGAGTGGGAATATAATACAAAATTAAGCCTGTGCAGACGTTATGAAGCTATATGGTCAGTCGATGTCACTGTCACGTGACTGCCAAAGCGTTCCTCGGCATCTCATTGGCTGAACCTTTTTGATGCACAAAAAGATAGTGACCTCCAGTTTTTTTTTTTTTTTTTTTTTTTTTATTGTTCAGTTGTATTTTCATTATTTGAAGTGTGAAAAGTTAGAGCTTAAGGGGTTCAAAAAAAAAGAAAAAAAAACAAAGAAAGCAGTCATAGGTTGCACATTCAAAGATTAAACTCGCAGAAGCCGCAGGAAAGTTTGCAATTTTATTCCCCCAACCATCCTCCCCAACTTCTACCTCAGCTAACCTCTCAATTTAAAGACGCTGATGTACTCAAAACAATCATATGCATCTTTTTTTCCTGCTTGCTTTTTTGACTTATCTGGTCGTTCCTCTTGTGAGAAACTCCTTGCTGCCTCATCCATCCTTGTCTTTAATGCAGCAATTTTATCTTGCTGTCAGCTGATAGCTTAGTGCAAACAGAGGGTAGTATAAAACAGGAGAATAGGCTGACCCTGTGTCTAATGCTGTGAGAGTAAAGATGCTTGTGAGAAGATTGTTGAGAAGGGCCAAATTTCATCTAATGCAGTTTACATAAGGTTTGGTGGGTCACAAATAGAAGGAAAAACCTGAATAAATGAGTGGAGAAACATCAGAATGAGCTGTTGAGGCATCTCACTTCCATTTTTTGGATGCATACATCTGCTTCAGGGAAGATTCATAACAAATTACGGCAAAATGATCTTGACTGATGTTCTTTTTTGTATAGTGAAGGATTTATATCCTAATGGAGGTGGTTTATTCCATTTTCAGGATAAAAATGCCCAATTCAGAGGTTATAGGGGTCTCTTCATTGCTAGATGATTTTTAAAAATAATGTGAATCATGTGCTATGGCTTTCGCAGTCACTCGTTCTCAACCCAACGACAACAGGAGATTTAAGAGCATGGGTGTCAGACAGAGCCCACCACACCCATTATTAAATCCAAATGAGGGAATATCTTTTGGAGCATTGCTGCTCAGTCCCTTCAGAATAGTTCCAAAAATGAATCTATGCTAAGGAGCACTGAAACTGTTCTTGTGGCTCACATTGACCCAACAGCTTACAATGACACAATATGATGGTTTTTCCTTGAAGTTCACGTCTGTCTGTATGTACACATATACACCCAGCTTTTTTGTAGGGTACGACCATGTGTATGACCATTCTGTGGCTGAAGGACCAACATGCCCAGGGACCGTGTATGACTTTGAAATAGTCTGGGCAGTCAGCTTGTTGTTTGAAGAGTGTATATGCCCCTGACCTGATCTGGGCAGTTGGATCAGTGCTTGAAGACCATGTGCTGTTCGAACGTGACCCGGGTTTGCTGTCATGACCCTGTCTGACCTGAAGGCTCAGAATTCTTATCCCTCAGTTATTTCTTGAAATATTTTTCTTGAGCTGGGTGCAGTCAGAAATCCTCCCTCACAGATGTGGTTCCCCAGGCCACGGTCTGGCGCAGATGTCGGGAGTACGCATTCACTGCCTGAGTTCTCTGTTTTCACTGCATGGATGTCTGTCTCAGGAGGAATTTGGGTCCCAGTTCCTGTTCTGTCTTCGAATGATTACATCCCCTATACTCCCTAAATCAGGGGGATGTGTTTACTGTATGTTCACGGTTGAGTGGGTTGTTTCAATTAATATATGGTTCCATGACTTACTTTTGCTGCTCCTGCAGGAGAAAATGTGTGAAGGATCATAAAGCATAGTTTGATCCACACACTGATTCAGACATACCTGCATAAAGGCACAACCATAAAAAACTGTACGGTATACACCGACATACAAGCTTATACACTCGCGCAAGCATTCTTGTACATGCTACAAAGTGAGAACCAAAAACTGCCCCCCCCCCACAGAGTGTGGGACATTATTGGGAAGTCCCAACTACAAAGGCAAATTGCGACTTATTATTTACGGTTAGGGGTAAGGTTAGAATTAAGGATAGGCTAAGGTTAGGATACGGGCTTGGGTTAGGCATACATTGTTTATTGTAAAGAATCAGGAAAGGCTGTAGAGACACAGAAAGAATGAATGGAACTCAATGTAATGTCTAAGACGAAGATATAAGTACACACAAAAGGGTACACACACACAAACACATATGCAGTATTGTGCAAAAGTCTTTCTCACCCTATATTTTTAAATGATATAAATGTAATTAATTTTTTTTGTGTTTGTGATATGCATGCTGTGTCTCAGTAGAAAAGAGCAATTTTGAGACGGTCAGACACAAATATTTTTTAAAATTATATACAACAGCCCTTCATGGCAATTTTTTTATGTTGAGAGATACTTCATATTTTATTTTCAAAAGCACTTTTGCTTCCTATACAATGTATTTCTACTTTTGCATGGCACTGTTCATTTCTATTTACCCGGTGTTTTATACATTAGTGAATATGAACTGGCAAGCCCAGAATTATTGGCACCCTAGATGAAAATAAAACAATAATAAAATATGTTTTGGACAACTCACGTGTATACAATTGATTGCAGTATACAACCCCACTTTCAAGAAAGTTGAAAGGCTGTGTAAAATGTAAATAAATACAGAACACAATGACTTGCAAATCATTTAAACTTATATTTAATTGAAAGTAGTTCAAAAACATCAGATGTTGAAACAGAATTTTTATTGCTCTTTGAAAAATATCTGATTTTGAATTTGATGCCAGCAACGCATCTCAAAAAAAGTTGGAAAAGAGGCAAGGCGCTTCTTTTAACAACACTCAGTAAGCGTTTGGGAACTGAGGAGGCCAACTGCTGCAGATTGGGAAGTAAAATTTAAATGTTTTCCCAGTCTTGATTGATTCAGCTGCTCCACAATTTGCAGCCTCCTTTGTCATATTCTTTGTCTCTTGATGGAACAAATATTATCAGCGGTTGACCAGTCTGGACAGCAGGCAGGCCAGTTTAGCTGAATTCTGTCTGTTTTAATTCAGCGCCACCCAAGAGCCAGAAGATCATGCCCATTCAAAATATTGGTTTTTGGCCGTCTCCCTTTGTGTACAGAGATTCTCTCTTCTGATTCTCTGAATCTTTTAATGATCTTATGTACTATAGATGATGAAATTCCCAAATTCTTAGGAATTTTAAATTGAGAAGCCTTATTCTTAATCTATTTGCCCGTGCAGTTTTTCCACAGAGTAGTGAGGCCATCACCATCTTTTCTTCTAAAAGACTCAGCCTCTCTGGGATTATCATTTCATAGACAATCATGTTATTGACCAGTTGCAATTAATCTAATTAGCTGCGAAATGTTCCAACAAACTTCCAGTCTTTTGTTGCCCCTTACCCAACTTCTTTGAAAAGTGTTGCTGGCATCATATTCAAAATGAGCATGTATCTTTCAAAAACAACAAACTTTCTCAGATTCAACATTTGACACGTTGTCTTTGTTGTATTTTCACTTAAATGTCGAATTTCAATGATTTACAAACAATTGAATTGTTTCAATTTACTTAAAAATTTACTTTCAAAAGTGTCCAAACTTTTTTGGAAACAGGGTTGTAGACCCTGAGCCTGACACACATTGTGGCTTACAAGGAATGAGGGGAGGAGAGGGCAAGAAAGAGTCAGAAGTGTCAAAATATCTTCCCTCCCCCAGACCCCCACCTGCCCCTCAGGTAAAATTCGGGGGCCACAGGTGGATGTTGGGGTGAAGGTGGGACGTTTACCAGCAGCAAACAAGAGCAATGCAGCAGCAGCCTATGGTACTGGTAGCACCAGAGAATGATGCAGTGTTGTAGCAGGTGGAGGCATGTTTTTGCAGCAGGGATTGGAGCAGGAGAGCAGTTTAAACAGCCCATTATACAGAGAAGGCGGCCAGTGGCATGTGAGCATAAGAGGGTCTATGAGAAGGAGCATGCATCTTGAGTTGTCTGCCTGAACTTGCCTAAAATCTGCACTCCATTAACCCATTAAGACTGCATGCAACATTTGCAAGAATATCCCTTTAAGACCGGGAGCAACATCTGCGTGCTTTTCCCTTTAAGAGTGGATGCACTGTTTGCGCATTTTAGATTATATCATCGTAATTAAGAAATGTGACCGATGTGATACATTGTAATCTGCTTCAATATATGTGGGGAAAACAAAATCTATTATTGTATTTGCATTTAAAGAAAAGTTTCCATAGCTGCGTTTCAGACAATTACAGTAACTGATGACCTGAGTGGGTGGAGCAACATTTATGCTTAGTACAGCAGTTACCTTAACAAAAATAATAAATGATCAGATTCAGACCCAGATTATGATGTAGCTTTTGACCCACTAGTCATGGCTCAGTCGGTGAGAGACACGTTTGAGGAGGAGGATTTTGGCAAGTTTGCTGGATTTCAAGATGACTGGAAAATGAGAAACCATTTCGAATATTGAGCAAATATCGATTTGCAATGAACTGGAGGTGGTAGTAGTAGTAGTAGTAGTAATAATAATAATAATAATAATAATAATAATCATAATAATAATAATGATAAATTATGAAGAGTAAAAAAAAAAATTACGGATTTTTCAAAAAATATTACAGCACGTTAGGACAAAGGTACTAATACCATATGAAAGATGAAGCTCATGTTTCCTGTTTCTATCAGCAGCAGAGGCAAAAAAATAAAGGCTTTGGTGAACATTGACAATTCTGTGAAGTTTTTCAGAAAACCTGCAGGGTTTAGGAGGTTGTTTTCAAACAATGCCTAAGGTTTTAGAATGGCTTTTGCTTTTTTAAGGGGCACCTCAGGTCTTAATAAGTTAATTCTCTATGTTTCTCATCTCATTGGTTTGTATATGGTTTATACTGAATAAAAACCATAAATTAAAAAAAAAAATTATTGGCACCCCTGGTTTACTACTATCACCAAGCAAAACTTTCACCTCAAAACTGAGTGAAATTGACTTTGCCATTGATCGCAACTATAGTGACCCTGGACCAATGGCAGCAACATACATATTTCTAAAGCTTTAGTGATCCACCCGCTTATTTTATTACTGGTTTAAGATACTTCACCTTTCATGTATTGCCCTTTTTTCCACCAAACAGGCTGAAGTCAAGAACAGTCGAAAAGTTTGGTCCCATCTGACTAGCACTCTTTTCCAGTCAAATTATAATTTATGTTTGACAAACTCCAGATGCTTGGTTTTGTTTCTCAGAGAGAGCTTTCTTTGTGCAGCCATTTCAACAAGTTTATTGCTTTGGAGGTGGCATGTTTTGTGTGTGTGTGTGTGTGCGTGTATTTTTGCTTTCCCAAAAATGCAACCAATCGCTAAAATTCTTGAACCATGATCCTTTTTTCACGTCCTCCTCACTACCCGTAGGGAAAACATGTACTTAAATCTTTTCTGATTTTTCAGGATATTTAGCTTTCATTCCACATTTAAAATTTTTCATAGCTGCTCCTATAGTGAAGGTGGCATTTTCTTTTACCTTTTTTGTTTGGAGCCACCTTGTAAAAGTCAAAGTAAATTTGTATTCATTTTTAAATTTACTTTTGCATTTTCAAAGAAGTTAGTGCATTTTCAAAGAAGTTAGATAACAAAGGGATTCTGCATGTGTTTACCTCATCTATGTATCCCAGTGAAATAGGAAACGAAGGAATGAATAAATACAGTTCCTTTGACATGGAGTGAAAAAGTTACCAAGTTAAGTTTTTTTATTGGGGGCAGGGAGGGGGGGTAATTTTGAGATCTACGGTTTCAGTAACAGTCAGAAAATGTATTAATAATAAATTGTGAAACACAAGAATAAGTGTATTAAAGAAATAGAATATAGTTTCCAATGTGTTTGAATTGGTTAACAGTGTTGTTTTTTTTATGAAAGGTGCCAATAATTCTTAACCTGTGTCTGGTCTATACCATGATATCATCTGCCTTCAACTTTTGACCAATATGCAGTGGGCTATTTTAGGTAGCTTTTTTAACACTTCAAAGTATTCATCCCTTATGGGAAATTTTTTCACTTACACTATATGCGGAATATTTTGTCAATTTTGCAACAATTTTCTTTTTCCAAAATTGCCTGATAGTTTATAACATGTAAAACTAAATATTAAATATTTTTTGTTGTGGCTTTAAATTGCAATATCATACAGTTAAAATGGTTCCTTGCTTAATACAATATCACACCGCTAAAATGGTTTCTCGCTTAGATATCAAATGAAGTCATTTGCACAGGTTGTCCCATTTCTCCTCACATTCAAATTTTTATTTTATATCCAAGAAGACAATTTTGTTGAGACAAATCTTTTACTATTCAGCATGTAAACAACACTGTTCAGTATGCAAGTATTAACAGTTTTGACTTAAATCCAAAAGGGAAGAGGCAAGAGGTCATTCAAATAATGCCAGTGTCACACGAATTTGTACAACATGAGTTAAATCACATCCCATCGCCTTTTGCAAAGTTGCATTATTGTAGGTGATCACCTTCCTGTCATTCCTTTTGGTAACTTTACAATGGGTTTTGGAACACTAATAGAGGCCGTCAGCACCCAGTGATTCAGGGATTAAACTATCATTGCCATGTGGGAAAGCATGGTGAGAACTAGCCTGTAAACTGAGAAACATCCAATCATCCAATTTCAGTTACTACTGGAACAATCAGCGTCTGACTTGTGCAAGCTTTTGATGGCTGTTGACGCAGAGTTTTTGCTGCTTCTTTGCAATGGGTGTGCTCAGTATGCGCTTGGCCTTGGTTTTGACAGGTAGAATGGCCCAGCTTATTTCTTTTCAAATTCTGCAATACATGAGGCAGACCCATGTAGTCAGGCAAGATTTATGAAAACAACCACACACGCGTCTGCAGTTTGCACTCTGTGTGTCGGCATCACATACGGAACTCCTCAATCACGCGAAACTCAACCTAAATCAAACTCCACACCGCTGACTGCTAGTATATTTGTACAGGACATTTGCAGAACAAGGTTACACAAACCAGTCACCTCTTGTTGACTCAGAACCTCCCTATTGCTTGGCGGGGCACTTCTTTGAAAGACAGAAAATGGTAGCTTACATCCGACTCAGATTAATGAGGGCAGAGGCCATTGCCAATCTAACTCAAGCAGCAGAAGAACAAGTCAGAAACCTGAAAGGTTACAGTGGAGGACAGAGTGCATCATTATAGGCTGTCATGGATATGACAGACAATGTATGTCATTGGCAAGTTCAATGAAGCTTATTCTCTGACATTCACTACCATAGCCATGACACTCTCTGATGATACACTCCCAAACCTTCACAAGAAGATTTACTAGAAACTGTGGCACTTTCATCCTCAGACAGTCTTTGTTTTCCGTTGGTTAACATGTAGTGTTATGCATAACAAAGCAATGGTAAGGGAACCTTAAGAGGTCTTTCAAATTGTAGGTGAAGATTAATTTTTAATTGCTTCATTGATAGTCTATCTGTGGAAATGGATAATACATGAAGTAGCAGTCAGTATTTTTTGTTTTCAACCAGAGAGAAAATGTCATTATTTACAAGTGTGGCCTGGGAGTGAAAGAGAATAGGAGGGAGCTTGAGGGAAAGAGAGAGAACGGAGGTAAAAGCCCCAGAGTGTTTTTTTGGTCTCGGGCCTTACTCAAAAGTCTAATAGCAGAGTTCTTCCCATATTCACCTTCTCAGATGCTGACCTGCTTAATGCTATTTCCAACTCTGCATTCAAAAATCTGAGGATGCACGTCGTTTTTAATATCAAACTGCAAAATACAAATTTCATTATACAGTCATCAGTCATAAACTGATTTGGGGAAAAAAATTAATAAAAAATAAATAAATAATAAAACCCCTACCAGCCGAGGGGCAAATAGGTGGGAATCCACCTGTTTTTCCCACTGTTACAAAAAGCTTTGTATCTCAAAATTATAGTAGCCAGAAATATGGTTTGAAGCTTTTCCAAAAGTGGAGAAATGCACCATTATGACCAAAACAGGCAAACTCCACCTACACCCTCATGCAAATTAATTGCAACAAGCTGTGGAAAAGGTAAATGATGGATTATTTTTTTCCAAATTTCAAACGGACTTTTATGATAAATCATATTGATTTACTCACATTAATACTTAATATGACTTCCTCAGTTTTTAAGACTGAATGACTCATATCAATTGTACTTGCTATATCCTGATATGTTTTGCTGATGTGTTTGTGCAAAGTCACAGTAGTCGCGCTTTCTCAGAGGCCTATCCATCACAGACAATGTCTGATTCACAATTAACCAGCCAGGGAAACCATAAAAAAAACCATAACCACGAAACAAGTGGTGCAATGCCAATTGATGCAATAACTGCACATGCACAATGTTTACATCATTAACCCCACAAATATTATGATATTTCTGATACAGTATGATTTCATTTTGTCCTCCTGAAAGAAATGCAAAAACTAAGACAAAAAGGCAGGTTTTTGCTTGAGAACATGAATTTGATTTGAACACAGAAAAAATTTGAGTTTTTCAATTAATTTGCACAAGGGTGTACACCCAGTTTCTAATACTAATTTTCATCCACTTATGCATAGAGAAAGACTAAAAATCAAAAATTGAAAATTAAATTCAAAATTTGGAATTTTTTTTGATGAGCAACAACAAATATGGAGGAAATCGCACACCAATCTGGACTACATGCGTGTTCTCTAAACATTTTTGAAAAAAAAAAAAAAAACGTAGTTTGAAATATTTAACCATTCAAATTTTAGAGCACTTCTTCAAAAACATGGAAAGGAACCTATTTTTGCCCATTTTTTGTCTAGTCTCATAAAAAGCCCAGTATCTCAAATGAGGAGCACAAAGGAAAAATGATCAGAGTCCAAATTTTGCATTTTTGTACAGTTTATATATTATATATTATTATAGTATTTATAATAATATATAATATTATATATTATGATAATATTTTATATATTTTTTTGCATATTTTTTCAGTGCTTTGTTTCTAAGATCGTTTTGAAATTTTAATTCATAATTTCTCCACAATGTGAAAATGTGACTCTGATCATTTTTCCATGCGGTCTTCAAATGCTTGAGGCCAGGAATATGGTTCAATGCTTTTTCAAACCAGGTAAGTGCACATTTACCACAAACATGTTAATTTTAACCAAAGTCCATTATCTGATATTTAGTTTCTACAATGTGCGTGCGTAAAATGTGAAAAAATAATAATAAATTAAGAACGGCTCCTTGCAAGCAGGTTGTAGAATTTTTCCTTGATGTGATACAGCAATGACGGATA
The DNA here is from genome assembly GCA_029692085.1 of Gymnothorax javanicus. Classification (NCBI taxonomy): domain Eukaryota; kingdom Metazoa; phylum Chordata; class Actinopteri; order Anguilliformes; family Muraenidae; genus Gymnothorax; species Gymnothorax javanicus. Next base: position 21,353,682 of record CM056209.1, read on the forward strand.
AAATGACACTTTTTTGGGGGTCCCATTTGTGCTGTCTACTTGTTTAGAGAATAATATCCATCTCTCTAAGCAAAGAGATTTGGTATTCTTCTTTTCAGGCAAGCCCTGTTTAGCATCTTTGCAATGAATGATTATTGTTATTTTGAATACATGCTATATCATTATTTTCCAGTAAAGTGGTAGTATGATAGATAATAAATTTACACATGGCTAAATAAACAGATGGGTCATTCCATGTCAAATCACCCAATGGGCTAAACCTCAGCATCTCCAATTTTGCTCAAAATTTGTGTGTGAATTGGTCGTGACCCAAAACGCCCAAATCTCAAATTTCAGCTCAATCGGACCTTCCAGTGCAAAGTTACGGCCTTTTGTTTTTTTCGATATTTCGCGAAAAATGGCCGTGGCTGCCAAAATTCAAATGGCCATATCTCCAAAACTACTTGACCGATTTTGACAAACAAGGTATTGCTGGAAAGCGAAGCACACAAGCATTCCAAATCTGTCATTTTTAAACTCATTCTGGTAACTCTGGGTGTGATGAATTATTGACCTATATTTTGACCTCAAAATTGACCTTGAGGGTCGCGTGACCTTAACTTTTTTTTACACTAAATTGTATCCCAATTGTAGGGTAATTGTACCCTAAGATACAGATTGACACATATGTTACCAAAAGGGAAGCAAGATGGAAGACACCTTCACTACCGTGGATATAATGGGATTGGTCCTAATCAGTCAAGAAAGTATAAAAAATAAACCAAGGCTCTTCATGAAAATTACGAGTTATGTTCAGTGACCTTTTTAGCAACAAAGTGTAAACCAATGAAGCTCTCGGATGAGGTAAAGGGGTTTTAAAAAAAAAACTTGGAAACTTCATGCGCAAACCTGTGAGCAATGTACCACACATCTGCCGGTTAGCTTCAAAAAAATATATAAAAATAAATGGGAAATAAGTAAAAAAAATTCAAACTGTTATCTTGAAGCCAAATTGCTTAACAATTTTTCAAACCAAGTTTCGTGGATTACTATGGTCCTGGACCATTTACCAGGGCCTGTATTAGGAAGAGTTAGCAACCTGCAATAAATATAGGTTAGTGAACACCATGAAATGTTTTCATAAAGGCAATAACTTGAAATTCTGTCTGGATCAATGACTTGAGTATCAAGAATGTCTTGAAAGGATTCAGCATGACAATATTGTTGTTTTGCAAATTATACATTAGTAAATTATTAAATTTATTGAATTCTATCAATTCTTTTCTGCCCGGGTTACCACTAGAAGGCGTTGGGTTTGAAGAATTAGCATTTTATTGCTGTCTGAACTGAGTGCCATGAATGGGGTAAACCAATCACCCATTTTTCACCTTCAACTGTTCAAAAGTTTGCTATTTAACCCCATAAAATCTATGGACCATGAATGGGTTTATCAAATGCAGCTGCTTTATTCAAATCAGTGAACTTTCAGCCAATATTTAATTCTAGTAGAGATCCCAAGGTTTTCAAGGATTTCAGATATGTCCTGCTGAATTACAAGGAAATTGTATAAAATGATGCGCAATAGATTTTCTATTTGCTGTAATGCTGCTGCCATAAAACATGGAGTCCTGGGTTTGAATAATTCACTCAATATAAGTGTGATGTAGCTTCAGTGAAGCTCTACAACCAGTGGATACTAATTATATATGTGATATTATCCTTAAATAAAAAAAAAAAAAAAAAAAAGTTTTTCCACCCAAGGGGAAATTCAAGGGAAAAACTGAGGTTTAAGGGTAGAGACAGTCCCATCATTGTAGAATATTATGTTTCAAGCTTTGCAATGAATCACAATAACTAACATTTATTTCCCTGCATACAACCAGATTAGAGGCCAAGTGATAAATAATAAATAAAATTTACCTGTATTCCATTAATATTTCCCTTCACATTAACTCAAATATGTTCCTTGCAGAATATTCATTGCAACTTTACTCTCAATTTTTGTATGCAGCATCTATACAATTGTAATGGATTTAGATTAAAACAATCAAAATGTGTGTTTTCAAAAATTCAATATGAACCATGTAAGAATTACAACCACTCTTAAGCAGTGTTTACACATAGGCACAATGCGTTACGAATATCATTTTCCCGTCATTCGTGGCACATTCGTAACATTCGTAACGTGACTTAACGCATCTGAATAGGGTTATAAACAGTGTGTGTCGGTTTGTGACGTTCGTGATATTCGTGGAGCATGTTTTTGGCTGCCAAAAAATCTTCCACGAATGTCACGAATCACCCTCGATTCGTGGAGTTCGCAACTGAGCGTGTCGATTCGTGGTGATTAGTGGTGATTCGTAGTAGAGCGTGACAGCATTCGTAGTGTATTCTTGCCATTCTTTGAGCCCGTACTGTCACGCGTCGTTACGAATCGACACGAAAGCTGTCAAGAACTGAACTGAATGACGCGTGACGCCTCTGCCCCGAATCATCAAATTCAATTCAAATTCGTGATCCTCGGTCACGAATTTAGATTCGTGGCATTCGTGACTTGTCGTCGTTATGTGTAAACCCAGCATTATATACAGTATTGACAGTGAACAGCAGCAGATTCAAAATGCAAATGCTTCACTTGAAATCAACTCTTGACCTTTTATCTGCTTACCTGTAAATGGTATAATGAGGGAATAACACTCAATTCACCATGGCTCAATTTAGCTGCAAAATTTTCTATTTCTTTTGGTCCCTTTAACCAATTTCTAACCCATTCACTTAATTTTGATGCAAACCCCCTCAAATTAAGGCTGAAAGACTGCACATCTTGAGCTCACGTTCATTCATCAGTTTCAACTCAATATGCTGTGGAAGACAGCAAAAATGATGATGGACCTGACTGTAATTTAGTTTCACTTAACAGGAATTCCTATCAGGGAAAAACTTCAACTTCTCTTTGTTCTTTAGACAGTGATGAGCTCAGTCATCAAGTGATATACTAGTTCTATTTTCTTACCCATTGATTTGCTTTTTTTTTTTTTGTTTTCTTTTTTGTTTTTTTGTTTTTTTTACTAGCAACACCTTTTTTATATCAGAGGATCTAGTGCTTTACAAAATGGGTCAGTAGCAAGTTCAAGTCAACACAAAAATCTCCTGAAGCAGCAATAGGTATTATCTCTAAAAGGCTGAATGATCTTAGTGGGAAATAAAGCAAACAACCATAGGACTTCAGGAATTTTAGCATTCCCGCCGAAGACTGACTGAAGTTGTAATTTCAGAGTGCCATGACAATTTTTTTCTGCTGAGGATAACTGAAAAAAATTAGGCCAAAAAGCAAAGAGGAAGATTATTTCAAATATAATATTGATAAGTAGTTGAAGTACAGCTAAGTCTATGTTTACACCCTTTTGCTAGACGGAGCATATTTGGTGTGATCATATCAAAAATACGCAGAATACGTTGTTCTCCACATACACAAGCAGCTATAGTTTCCGGTTGTTTGTGGAGCCAATGGCTGACTGCTTTTGGGTTTAAACAACCATAATAGTGTACAACATAATAACCTGAAAACAATGATGCCTAAACTTTAAATCCAGTACATCCACAATTTGCTATTTACTGAGAGATATTTACTGTTTATGAGTTCTGAACAACGGTTGTCCAAGGCAACACACTGGTTTAATGTCACACTGAGTGTAAAAAACTAATTTTACAATTGGCACACATTGACAAGCATTTATTTAGAATAAACGAGGAACCTGTGAGTATTCTGTTGCTGCATAATCGGCTTAGTTTTTGAAATATGTACACATGTAAACTTGTTAAACTGATACAGCTCGGATCACTGTTTGCGCACATGCGCACATAATGTCATCATATTGTTCTACTCTAGGCACATGCAACTGATTCTGTAGCAATGGAGTATCCACAGAAAATTTTACCCAATCTAAATAGGCGCGTTTGCTGCGCTGTCTGGCAGTATAGACGCCTGTCTGAGACTTGACACAGGCATCTGAGGCGTAATCCAACCAGCAGTCATCGAGACGGACAAGTTTTGCATTGCGTGATGCTTCAGTAATCGCTGACATTCCCATGGCAAACCATGCAGCATTCGCTGCCTTTGTAATCCACACAGTGCAACTAGCTAAACAGAATACTTTTATAAAAGGTGCATGTATCATACATTTTAAATTTAGGATATATAACTCTGAACATCTTAACGACATCAAACATCTTGGGCAGACTGATGATTAATGTTAGACTTTCAGGACGTGTAACCAATAGGGGTGAACCCACTTGGTCGGCCAACCTGCCGCAATTGCCTTTGTGGAGCTGCGCGAGACTATGTATCCAACTTGATCTCAAGAGTCAGTCAATTCAGCTTCCAGCCATTTCCCGTCATGTACTGTAATTTACCCAAAATCCAACGAGAGAACGACAGCCATCTGGACATTTGGAACACCTTGGCCATTTTCATAAGGGAAAGATAGCCCTCAGCTGCTTTCTAATTCTCTTAAATAGGCGACCTTTTTCCTTCCCTCACCACAAGTCCTTGACCTCACAAGGCAATGTCACACAGGTGAAGGCAAAGTTGCAGGGATGATTTTAAAGCAATCTTGTGCATGTTTGAAAAAAAAAAATCGGTTGTCCTTTCCTTCAATATGTCATGTGCTTAACAGTAAAGATTGTCTTCGCAATTTATCGGAAACCTTCAGTACTCAGTGGCCTTTCCAATCCCAACAGCTGCAAAGAATTATGGTCCGTATTCAATCTTTCCTTTCTCCCAAGGTTGGTCCTGTGTGTCCTTGCTGAATGGAGGCAACTAAGGAGGTATTTCCCTCCTTTCCTTCATGAAATAGACAATTCGGCCGCTCCTTGTCATGACTACCAGAAAAATTATTTCCAGTTCACATCTATTAATGAGGAAGGTTCCTGGCACTTTATAGAATTCAGATGCAGCCCTCAGATGTAATGAACACCATTTTGCGCATGGATTGTGCCACCTAGGTGGTCATGTGATGCGATCAGTGTAATTTGTCATATCGCTACGCGAATAACAAATAAGTTCTATCAATTCAACAATTTATGCATTAGAGAGAACCCAAAAGAAAAATTTTATATATGAGCACCTCCAGAGGAATGATTTGTGCTAGTATTGAAAGTAAGTCTAAAGAAAAGAAAACTAGACCGGTCAGCTGCGACCGCATGGATGTAGCCCCAAAAGTCCACTTCTCCCCTTTTTTACGCATAATTCTGTCAATACTGTCGACATGGCAACTGAAATTGATAGGTGTCATAAGTGAAGTATTACACATGTCCATACCAAATATGAAAGTAATCATTCAAAAATTGCAGCCTGTACTGCATCCACAAGGAAATCTCTATGTTTTGCCACTAATTTGCCTATTATTCAGCTAATACTGTTGCCATGGCAACCAAAATCAATAGGTGTCATGAGTGAAGTATAACACATATACATACCAAATATGAAAGTAATTGGTCAAAAATTACAGTCTGTAGAGCGTCCACAAGGAAGTGCCTACAAGGACGTGGACACTGCGGCGGCAGCGGCGGAGATGACACACGTGAATCCATAGTAGCCGCCCGACTTCATCCGGGGGCTACAATAATGTTCCTTGTCTGATGCTCCTTCACTTCTAAGCAAGCCACATCATTGTGCAAGTAGTGCCAAAATTGGCCTTGGGTGGGTGCGATTTGCAATTCCAGAAGTGAAAGAACTGTCTTCTGACTGTTCATCTTGCGCTCTGCTCTTCTTGGAAGTGCTTCTGCCTCTTCCACTCAACGGGCAGAAGCTAGCAGAAGGGGAAAGCAGTCTTTTGGGACAAAATGGCTATGGAAGGCTATCAGGGCCAAAAATGCCCGGTTTTAAGCCACATTTTCACAGTTGGCCGACAAGCAGCATGTGTTGCCGCTTCAACAACTGACCCTCTGATTGCGCAAATCACACAGGTGGAAAAACAAATATATATCCTGAACATGAGCAAATGAAGAATTACAGAGAAAGCTTGATGGCAGTATCCCACATATCAATATTACTACCCAATTTTTTTGCGGTCAAAAAGGCAGTAAAGCAGCGTTGATTTAAGTAAAACAATGTTGCTCACAGTGTAAGACTTGCAGCTGAACTTAACAGTGGTATTTCATCCTCGCTTTTATCCTCCTCTATCTGTCATAATAACTAAAGTAGTTCGCCGTTCGCCATCTTGTACCTCTTCCGGTAAATTTGCTGGACAGAAGAGATGTCTTCCATAAGTTATTTTTTGTTCCAGAAAACCTGCAATCGCACCAGCCACTTCATTACATTAGAGATCATTTGCGAACGGAAATGTCTGCGTTCCGAATGCCGTCTGCAGTCGACTGTGGCAGCCGAACGCGCCAAATGTCCGCATTTCCGGCTACCCCTAGCTCCATGTTGTGTAGACTATATTTGCTTATTCGTTGCTCTTCAGTTTCGCATTTTTTTCTAGTAATTAACAATATTTAACCGAGGGAGTAACTTTCGACACAAATTGTTGAAACCTGTTCACTCTAAACATTTTAATCTAACAATCAAAGTCATTTTACTTGGGTATAGAGGTGAATCATTCTGCTGCAAGTTTCGGGCAAGGCCTTAATTCTTTAAACTGGGGAAATTATTGTTTGCTCTCAAATATGAGTTTAATTGACCGATTTTAATTTGGAAATATCAGTGGATTGAAAATGATCTGGTCGCAAAATGCTCTCAAACACCGTAAGTTTCTTTGACTATATTTTGTTTATAATTTCTTGACCGATCGTGGCTTTTTGTCTTATTGTCAGAATCCAATGTGCATTCACGTGCTTTTGATTTAGAATAATTAAAGCTGTGGCCTAGGCTTATGTTTGTATTTTACAAGCGCGATATTAAAGCATAAAGAAATAAATAAATAAATAAACAAACATATTTTTGTCGACAATAATGATCGCGTAAACGATTTTGCTTTCGATCATAGACCGGTGAATGCCCCTATATCGTTGTCTTTCATCGTACGTATCCCACCACAGAAATTTCTATGACGCTTAAGTCAATGAAATATGTTTTATTGCACGGAGGAAACACCGAGCTGGTAATACAGCACGCTACAAAATTGAAATGGGCTCATATTAGGGAGAAAAGTCCTTTGGAGCCTTTGCAAATTTGTAGAAATCTGAAATTTATCCGCGAGTTTTATGCGGAGGTTTGGCTAGTCACCATTGTTATTATTACTATACAAAACTCTGATTGCTTATTATAGCCAGAGGCGCGCCGTCAGGAGAGTCAAACCAGGGAAATGTTTGTTACGGGCTTGCTTTGCTGACAACCTGTAGCTAGATTTAAAAAAATAAAATAAAATAAAAAAAACTCGTTCATTCAGTCCCCTATAGTCCTTTGTGGGAGTAACAGCGCTGTTTGCTCACATACTTTTCCGCAAATAGTTTCTATCACCAAGACAGTTCGCAGTTGTTGGGTAAAATCTAAAATGTTCAATAATATCCACACGACAGGCTGTCCTAAATAGACAACTCATTTAAATCTGATGCGCAACGCGTTTCAACAAATTACAAGCCGAAGCGCGCAGAAAGCCCAGACTGAAGTTAAACAAAATAAAAAAAAAGTTACATGCGTCATTTAATTAATTTAATTAAATGAGGTTAAATGAAAATGAGGTCAAATGAAACTCCACATAGACTTGTTTTAGATTTTGCGGCGTTGCACTTAAAACTATTAAACACCTTTGTAGCTCTATTAAAAGTTTACCAACATGAACTGTGATGAGGAATATTGGCTGTTCTTGCTGTTGTCCTCCTCCTCCTCCTCCTCCTCCCCTCCTCTCCTCCTTCTTCTTCTTCTACTAGTACTTCTACTTATTATTATTATTACTTTTAATATTAAATAAACCGAAATAATTTTTCACTGCCCTATTTTTTACAGAAGAATGCGCACATCTCGTCCTGAAATAAGAGTTGTTTTTCGGCATGAATAAAGAAAGGTTATGTTAAATTCAAATCATCATTGATACCGGGCTTTGATATTGTTGTTCATCTGCGTGGAGTATAGGACTACATTAGCTGAATTATTTTTGACTCTGTGAAAAATAAAAATAGCTTTTTAATAGCGCCACGCCTTCCAAATGTTTTAAAATCATGTTTGCTTATTTGCTTGGAATGAGCATGGCATTGCGTACATTATTATTATTATTATTATTAGTGGTAGTAGTAGTTGTAATAGTAGGGATAGTAATAGCATCATCATCATCATCATCATCGTCACAGCTTGAGGGCAAACATTTTAGTGTAGATGTTGAGCGGCATGGCGGAAGGATGAACCACATTTCGGGGTCCCAGCATGGAAACACATGGAAACTGTTATTTCACAAGCCAGATGCTGTAGGAATCAAACTTTCTTTTACCGAATTGTGTTCCGCGCGTGGACGTCAAATAGTAGGCTGTTTTCAGTGTTGGAAGTACCGAACAGTACACAACTCCGCAAATTTGTAGCTGCATAATTTGTTGTCAGCAAGCTTAATAATGACACAGGAATAAATCACTATTTTGGCTATTTCACTTTTTCTTATGCGGATAAATTGCGTGAAACGTTATCTGTATAGAAAACAGGCAATCTGATAACATTAGGGAAAAAAAGAGAGAACATAATTATAAATGATTGCCCAGAAAATGATAACCTGAAAATTTTGGCCACAATAACAACAACTAGCCTATCTGAACACGTACAATTTCTTGGCCATGCCGCGATTTAAAACATGAACACTTAGGCCTATTTTTGTTTTCTAGTAGCCTATTTTCCTTTATTTAGGTCCATTTTATTATTCACACTTCAAGACTGTTCCTCGGTATCAGGAAAAAAAGACTAATCGACTAATTTCAATAAGCCCAGTAGTTGCAAAATATAACATGAGAATACGACCTTACATGTTGTATTCGGTGGCGATCTAGTCCAAATATCTATTGGCCAATGTTTCGTTTCAGAATTATTGGCAGTTTAAAAGAAAAACGTGACCTAAATCGCTCTGCAGTTATACGTTACTCTGCTTCAGATAGCAAACATTTCCAGCAGTTTTGTATGAACGATGTAAAGAGTTAACTCACCACAAATGTACCGAATAACTCTAAGGCCAAAAGTCTTTTGCATGGTTGGATGCGGACTCACATTTATAGTTAGTTCCATTGTCAGCATTATAGCTTAAGCATTACATATCTTTATATAGGCCTGCGGTGGGTTTCCCGAAAGCCTGTTAAGGCTAAGAACCTCTTTAAATGACTCTTACGATCATTCTTAAAATAACGTGGGTTTCCCAAACACGTTCGTAACTAAAGCGTCTCTTTAGTTCGCTCTAAACTAACCCACGTAACGAGATAACGTCCGTTGCTGAAGAATCTCTCAAAAACACTCGTTAATCCTGTGATCCAACGTTGTCGGGAGACCCACCGCTGATTTATAGCCTAATGTTCACTTTCAAAAATGACTGCGATTCACTATGAAAACAGATTTAAGCAAAATTCGGTATCTGGAATAGCCTACTTTAAGACCACCTTTACATTGGAAACATACAATTTTGATGTACTTGAACCCAACCAGAGAAACATTCAGGGTTACTTATTTTCTGTGTTGTGTGGTGTTTGACCTTGAAAGGCATAGGCTATGGAACGCTGTGGCCTAGTAGGCTATTACTTTTTTTTAGAGACATCATCTTGCGCTTTACGATCAGTGACCCAGACGGGAAATATTCAAAAAATATTTCTGTCATTAGTGGTGCTTGTTTTCCTGAACTTAAATCGACGTGCCTCATAGCACCATCTTTAATATGCCACATAATGATAAATCACTGTCAGAGTTCTGTGCTACCAATCCGCTCGCCGGTAGCCACATGTAAAAAGTAGTATACTGATAGATCATGTGGCAGTTGAATTAGATTTATGGAAGGGTCACAGCTTAAGTTGGCCCTGCTGCGTTTTGGAGGCATTTCCAATTAAAATTTAACAGAAGGCGAAGTTTCAAAATGGACTGATAAGAAGAACAGATTCATTTTCAGATTGATGGAGTAAGCAATATGTAACCTTGTTGTTCAAGTTAACTTTGTCCACGTCCAATCACTGAATATTATTCCTATATTACACTACCAGCACGAGAAAACTCCTCGCAATGGACTCGTTTACACTCCGTAAGAGCTGATTTACCATTGAACATCTTACTTGAGAGTAACATTACTAACACTACTTTTTTTTTTTTTTTTTTTTACAAATTACACAAATTCATTATCATCGTAGAGGGGGCCATTTGCATCAAATTGTCCCCATTTTCCATTTTCATGCATGCTAATGATCCAAGCTGATCTGAATGTTCCATGAACCCTTAATCTCTGCCTTGTACAAGCAGGAGGGCACTCTTTCCCAAAATCACATTTAAAAACGAATTCGCCCATGCTCGTGCCGTTAAATGTCAGCAAATTGAGCCAAAATGCGAAAATGAAAGCTACGAATAAACATTATGCCTTAATTTAGCATAATGTTATCTGCATGTGCCACAGGGTGAAATAATTTGCTTTTGAAAAATTGGCCTCATGAAAAACTAAATGTGATGCTTCCAGTAATACGGCCATCGGTTAGCGTGTTAATTGTCCCAGCATTAAGGACTGTAATGTAGATTATCACATTAAATATGATTATATCAGTTGTTAAAGTAATTGTTTAATATAAGGAGGTTGTCCCGTTTAATAATTGTTCATTTACATTGCTTATGACTGCAGCACTGATTGCAATATGCGTAAATAAAAACAAAAACAATTTAACGACTCATTTTTTCCGCGCTGTTAGTTGCTGCAGGATGCTAGTTTGCATCAGTGGTGATACACCCAAAAAATTTAATTTTTGATTTATTTGTTTTATTTATTTCCACAGAACTGAATTCAGTAGCCTAACTTCCAATCAATTTGATGGATTAAACTATGGCCCAAAATCTGAGAATTTAATTAGACATAACTTAAAACGATTGCACGGAACCAGCTGACACAACATTGAAGTAAACCTACCTATTCAATTTTTTAAAATATATCTTTGAGTGCAAAGACCGTAACAATAATTGAGAGTCGCATAAAATGATCCCTCTAAAAAAAATCTATCACGGAATATTTCTGATGCTTTATTTGAAAAGCTTCTGAAATCTTTTCAAAATCGCCTTCAGATACCATCAGACAATTAGGCCCGGGATTAAAATTTCCCTTGCTCTTCACTGCTAAATTACTCCGAGGCAGTTGTTTAGATTCATATAACAAGCTTGCTCAAGTGTTGCGTTTTCGCTATAACATCCGGCGTACAGCCCCGCCAATGTTTTTATCAACATTAGGCTCCATGAACATAACTCTCTAAGCGCGTTTTACGCGTTCTACAAAAAGTATAGTTTCGGTTAAATTTGCCATTTAAGACAGGGTGAGTAGCCATCATGACTGGCTCACAGTTGATGCTTTCAGGTAAAGAACCTTTACGAGGTAAATTTGGTCCGAACTCAAATGTAGCCTGCTCTTTTAGAGTAGATATAGCACTGGAACTTATCCGTGAATACGGCTCACAAGCAAATTTAGCGATGATCCTTTTCAGACGGACCCAGTTTTTTCACTTCATGTATCTCTCGAACATGTTTACTGTACTTACCATAGCAAGAGATAAGCGCTCCGTTCTGTTCGCTTTCTTGGTGGAGTTTGCTTCCTTCGGGGGGAGTTCTGCAAGAAGATCTATGCATGAAGAGGTGGTATTTGTTAAAGGTGCCTTCCCCAGAAGTGGCATCCAATGACTGGCATTCCTGCTGAAAGGGGCTCCGCGACTTCTCCCCATAAACCTGACCTTTGTTGGTGGGGAAAGAAGGGCCGTACTTGGTGTCGCTCGCATGGAATGTCCTATAAGGGTTTGCTTGATGGTCCCTACCTTGTGGTGCAGAGGAGTTATAATAAGTATCCATGGATGTCATATCGCAGTATGAAATGCACGTCTCAACGTTCATTCCTGGAAAAAAGTCGGGGGAAAAAGACGTCCAAACTTTTTTCACGTCTTCTCTCGCTTTTTTTGCAGTGTGGCAAACAGACGCTCTCACCCTCCTCTCATCTTGCTCTTCCACGATCGGGCAAGCAAGGAAGCACTCACGCGCGCTCGCACACGCTCTCTCTCTCTCTCTCTCTCTCTCTCTCTCTCTCTCTCTCTCTCTCTCGATCTCTCTCTCTCTCTCTCTCTCTCTCACACACACACACACACACACACACACACACACACATACTTACACATGCAGTCCTAGTCTTTCACACATTCGAGCTGATTTTGGGGTTAATTATAAACTGATTCGCATGTTTTTCGGAAACTCAATGCTAACCGAAAGCTAAAAAGGAGTTGCTATTACAAGCAGCTTACCTTGTTTTTCCAAGGTTTGAAACCAAACTATTGTGGGCTATAGACTTTTATGTAAGACATCTTCAGTCATTAGGCCTACCAATTGGGGCAATATGGATTGGTCATATGTCGGTGGAATTTAAGACAACACTGGCGGCAAGTGAAAAAGTTACGATGGCCTCTCTTGTAAGTCATTGTCCCATCAGAAATATTAGCCTAGGTCTTACTTTGAAGTTGATTTGTACTCGATAGTTTATTTATTTATTCATTTATTTATTTCATGCGGAGATTAAATATAACTCTGGTGCCACTGATCAGCGCATTCAAAAATGTACAGCTAAATGCTTATAGGTGACTTAAAAAGGATTTCAGAGTCGGCCTATATATTGATGTGTTTTGGTAAACCAACTGCCGTCAGTGAAATAATTAATATAATGTAATAGGCAAATTTATATACGAAAAGGGGTACGATTCAACTGGTCTCCAGAGCCATAAAAAATATAAGAAAATGATGGTCGGCGGTAGCGAGACCAAATGCGTCTTTCACTGGGGAGAAAATTCGCGCTGGGGATTCAATTAATCTTCTGATTAGGAAAAAATAATAATAGCAATAATATTGATAGGCCTAATTATTTGGAAGATATCGTCAATTTTAATCACCCACCTAACAATAATATTATTGCGGCAAACCATGGAACAGGTGAAACGAGAAGTCAGTTTAACTCAGATGGATCTAAGACTTGTAACTCCGACATGATGAAACATTATCCGTTTATATTTAGGCCTACTTGTGAGTGCCATACTCGATTGCCACAGTTTGCAAACATTAACGCGCGACAAAGTTGATTAGGAAATGTGGTATTACCTCCTCTTTATCTCACGGATTTTCATTTTAAATACGCACCCTCTGTGAACGGTAATAAAACGCCAAACACAAGGGCTGATGCGATACCTAGAAGTTTGAATCCTGGCGACAATTTATACGCCAACAAGCCTTCCACTTCGACCGCTTAATTAAATGGGTAGTCCAAAGTCGGAACAGGAGCCTTGTTTTCTCTCCCTGCGGCGGCCCTGAAACCTCTCATATGCTCTTTTGTCCGTCATATGCTATTAGCAATGGGTAATGGACCAAAATGAAATGTATTGGGAGGCCTCGTGATCGAGGTTATAGGGATGTATACCAATCAACCACATTTAAACCACTGACAGTTGAAGTAAATAAAACTGATTATCTCGTTGCGGTATCTGTCAAGGATTGGGGCACGGGCACATAAGGCAGCTAATGAACAGCCAGTTGCTGGAAAAATGGGCAAGTAAGGATCTTTGCAACTTTGAGTGGGGCCAAATTTGGATGGCTAGACGACTGGGTGAGGGCATCACAAAAATAGCCGGTCTTGTCGGGCATTCCCAGTAGGCAGAGGTTAGTGGGTGAACCGTTGAAAAAGTCATAGGTTCCCAAGGCTCACTGATGCTTGCGAGGAGCGGAGGATTCACTATTCCACAGAAGAGCTACTATAGCAAAAATTGCGGAAAAAGTTAATATTGGCCATGATTTAAAAAAAAAGTGTCAGAACAGAAAACGCATCAGAACTTGCTGCGTAAGGGGCTTTGTAGCCGCAGACCGGTCACAGCGCCCGTGCCGACCCCTGTCCACTGCCAAAAGTAGCCACAATGGGCATATAAGGGTCAGTGCTAGACCGTGCATCAATGGAAGAAAGTGGCTCGGTCTGATAAATCATGTTTTGTTTAACATAATACGGATGGCCGGGTTTGCGTGCATCAGGGGAAGAGATGGCACCAGGATGCACTATGGGAAGAGAGCAAGTCAGCAGAGGGAGGATGACGCTGTAGGAAATATTCTGCTGGGAAACATCGGGTGCTGGTATTCTTGTTGTGAACCAAGTATGCCCCTTTATGGCGCCGATATTCCCTGATGGCAGTGGCCTCTTTTAGCAAGATAATGCGCCCTGACACACTGCAAAAACTGTTCAGGAATGGTTTGAGGAACATGACAAATAGTTCATGGATCTGCTGCTTACGTCTTCCCTCCAGATATCACAGGACACTTTCTGAGGTCTTGTTGAGTCCATGCCCCGGAGGGTCAGAACCCTTTTGGTGGCATGAGTGGGACTTACACAATATTAGGCAGGTGGTTTTAATGTTGTGCCTGATTGGTGTACAAAGTAAACTTTTTTCATTTCTCAGTGCACTACAATGGCCTACATTAATTTAAAATAACTTCATTGACATAACAGAAGAACGTGTGGTATCAGTGAAATAAGTTGTTTAGAATATCATCTGTACCTATTGCCCTCTTTCGGTATACTTTTTTTTTTTTGTATATTTGTCCCCCGCTGCCGGTAGCGAGCGGAGCGGGGGACATAGTTTTCAGCTCCGTCCGTCCGTCCGTCACGTCCCGTTTGTTGCGAACGCAATATCTCAAGAACGGTTTGACCGATTTCATTCATCTTTGGCTTCAATGTGTATTAGTGTGATACACCGACCCCAGTCGATTTCCGTGACTTGGCGGGGGACATGGCCACGTGTAGTGGCAACACTTGTTTTATGTGTTTATGTGATTTTATTCGGTGTCTCATGCTTTTGTTTTTAACCACTGTGCAGCACTTTGGTAAACATTTCTGTTTTGGAAATGTGCTCTATAAATGAAGTGGATTGGATTGAATACTTATATATTATATAATAATGAATGTGAGGCCAAAAATAAGCTTTGATTTGAGGGCACTTACATCAAAATCGAGTGAAAGGTGTTGGAATTTCCAATGACAGAATTTCATACATGCCCCCCCTCCCCCTTTTGTTTTTATGGGACCAAAGATAATTGGCCCATTGGCTGCACAGCTGTTCCACAATCAGGAATGTGTTACCCCATTATTATTTAATTTGCAATTAACAGTTTAGAATGGCTCAAGATGATTTAAAGTATGGCATTTGCATCTAAAATTTTTCTGTCACATCCTGGCTCAACATTACCTGGTTTTCCCCCCATTCTGGCTGTCAGCTTCGATTTTGGTTTTGTAGATGGATTCCAATCACTCAATTATCGTCTCGATACCTCCCCACTCCTCTTATGCATTTTTCAAGCCTTTCCTGCACCTGTTTCCCATTGTAACTCTGTGTCTTTAAGTTCCTGTCTTTGTCTTCCTCACTGCCAGATTGTTTGACTTTCTTTTTGTATTGTTCTACTGTCCAGCATTAATTCCTGTGGCCTGATCTTCCAAGTTCCAGGCTTGATCCTGTGTTTCATTTGTGTCACCCCAGTCCTAAGTCCTCCGTATTTGCCTGCCCCAGTCGAAAGGTTCCTCATCTCTGCCCCCCAATCCCTCTTAACTTGACTCCTTGGCTCTGACCTCAGAACGAACGCCGACTGCGCTCTGCCTAGCCCTCTAGATTATATCTGCCACTGCTCGACCTCTGCCTGTCCATCGACTTTGCCTGGCCTGCCTAGCATTGCCTGTCTGCCAGCAATCTCTCTTGGATTGCTGACCTGCCCAATAAAGTTCCTGGTTCTGTGACTGGCACTTTCTGTCCTAGCCATGAAAGTTTTGCTGTTCACTCGCAATATGAATTCCAAGGAGCTGACACTGCCATTGAAGTAAATTTTTTAAAAATTTAAACACAAAAAATGCTTGTTCTGCCCTGGAACAACATCTTATAGACAGATGAGACAAAAAACAACTTGTGTCAGAATGATGGGAAGAAGTGTATGGAGAAGGAAATACACTTAATCCAAAGCATAGCACTTTATTTATTAAGTGTGGGCATGTATGGCTGCCAGTTGTGCTGCCTTGCTTTACTATTTTAATGTTGTGACTGCTGAAAAAGTAGCATCGTGAATTCTGAATTGCTCGGAGCAACATTATCTGCTTTGATTCAGCCAAATGTTTGAGAAATCATTGACTAGATGGATAATGACCCCAAGCATACTGTGGAAGCAACCCAAGACTTTTTTCA
Source organism: Gymnothorax javanicus (assembly GCA_029692085.1). Taxonomy (NCBI): domain Eukaryota; kingdom Metazoa; phylum Chordata; class Actinopteri; order Anguilliformes; family Muraenidae; genus Gymnothorax; species Gymnothorax javanicus. Next base: position 21,370,041 of record CM056209.1, read on the forward strand.
AAGCAAAGAAGTGGAATTTTCTGCAATAGCCAAGTCAATCACCTGAACTGAATTTAATTGTGCATGGATTTCACTTTTTGAAATAAAAAGTGAAGGCAAAATGTTTCAAGAACAAGCTGGAACTGAGGGCAGCTACAGTGAAGGCCTGATTGAGCATGTCCAGGTTAGAAAAATCAACATCTGGTGACTTCACAGTTTTGGACTTCAGGCCATCAAGGATTTGCATTTAAGTATAAAAATTACCAGTCAATTTAGGACTTTTAAGCCTTTAAATTTAGGAGGGTGTTGAAATGCCGCATGATGAAACTTGTGTCAGTGTCACCGTTTTGACACAAATTTTTGGTTTGTGTTTTCACACCCATGATATTATATTAAGCTTGTAGAGTGAGACCCAAAAACTGCCTCTGCAAAATGCAGACTATATTGTTGATAAAAATATCAGCACTAAATATTTCATGGTAAATGTCAGGAGTTGAGATGACAGTCTGAACAATGTTTAAAAAGTACAGTAAATAAGTGAGAAGTGTCCTGTGGACTTAAACGGCTGGTCAAATTCACAGAGCAAAGCTTCATGCTCTTCATTCACTGCCATTTGACTTCAGCCTGTTTAGAGCTGTGGAAAAATCAGTCCTTTTACTGAACTAGAGACCAGGAGACTCCAGTATGGGTTAAGTGGGACAAAAAGTAACACGGGGTAAATATAAACATTCAAAGATGCAAATATGGTGGGCTTAAACTTGAGCCGATATCGGAGAATTGTTTCAGATGCATGTGCAAACACTGTTCCCATCACACATAAAAAAAAAAGATCTATAGAAAGTGAAGATGGTGTGTGAAGAATGGGAATCCCAAAGTTTGCCTGGTAAACAGATTATGGAGTCTTACGGAGTTCATTGCCTTGTATACCTTTGTTTAGAGGTTATTGTCTCAGTAATCAGCTTTGTTGAGAACGTGTTTGTTGACTGCATGCTAAGCCTTATGGGTGGAAAGATTTTTGCGGGGATGGGCTACCAGGTAGCAATGCCGATTGGGCTGATTACAACACGGTTTTTTTTTTTTTTTTTTTTGCAAAAAACATTGGACACTGTTGTTGCATGTAAACTGTCATTGATCCAGATCTGAATTTAAATACATGCTGGGGTGTCTATCTGGGGCACTAAAAAAATGGCAACTGAAAGATTCTTTGGCCATTCTGAAACATGGGTTGTATGATTTTCTTTTTCTATACAAAATTTAGGGCTTATATGATTCTTTTGCATATATTAAAATTTTTTTTTTTTTTTTTTTTTGCTTTCACACAAAATCATGTATTCTTTGTTACAACTTGGCCCATGGTGTGTTACAACTTACCCCACCGGCAAGTTCGACAGAAAGATTTCCACTATTGCTCGGCCTAATTACCACATAATTGCAAATTATAAAGTATGCATGCCAACATAAAAGCATAAATCTGCAAATTTCAACAAAAATACAGATTATTGGGGTGCCCCAGTGGATCATCGGTCTAAGCGCATGCACCATAAAGGCTGTGTCCTTACTGCAGTGACCTGGGTTCGATTCCAGCTCAGGTCATTTGCTGCATGTCTTCCCCCATTCTTCTCCCCAACCTTCCTGTCTCTCTACACAGTACAACTGTCAAATAAAGGAAAAATTCCCCCCCAAAAAAATCTTAAAAATACAGATTACTGTGAGGCACAGGAATTTTTGTTACTTTATGTCCCTCTTCACCCCACATCTCGACCCAATTTTCAAATTGTATTTGCATTTTTCCAGTGTCATAATATTTCCGAATTTTCAGTTAAAATACATCGAAATGTAGAACTTCCTGATTAAACTCGCAAAAGGCTTGTCTGTTCAATTACGGTTTAGATTCATATATCAATGATCTAATCGTACAGAAAATTATTTTGTGTGATGAAGTGCATTCCTTTAGACACTATAGGCTAAGTTTTTCAATTCTACTCACAAATCAGCTATCTTTCTATCTAATCTTTAAATTTGAGTATGATTTAATTTGATCTGCACCCCAGACAGGAGAAACCACTGAAATTCCGGCATCGTGAGGTCACGAGGTGCTTTGCAGTATTGGTGAAGGAGAGTTTGATTTGTGTGTTGACGTTATTCCAGGGCTGCCTTCAGTCTTGTTGATTATAACCATCGCTTTCAAAGTTCCAGCAATTACCTACTACCAGCGGTCTGCTCTTTTTTTCAACTTGTCACACTTCTCAATTTCTGGCATTCAAAAAGTAGGCTACCAAGATAAAACGGTAAAACGATGAAACTTGATCATCTCTGGAAAAACGAATTGCCCATCACTGCCTGTGACCTGCACTCCATATAGGCTATGCCATTATTACCATATTTTCGTCTCAGACGTATTCCGAAAAGTTTTTCCTAAAAATAATTCCTATTTTAAAATATAATCTAATCTGAAAATTTTACATTAAATTAGTTATGATTATGAATTATTATTATTATTATTATTATTATTAGGTCAGTATTTTCGCTATTAGCGGGCTATTTTATTAAATTCATAAAATCAAATTCTAAATTGAACAGTCAATTCATATTAATCATTCAACAACGGGGAAAAACTTTGAGAAGTTTACATCGTGATTATTTATCTTATCAAATCAAGATGAACGCAAATGAAATGTGAAAAAAGCAAAGAAATTAGATTTTTATTTTAAATAAATTTAGGCCTAAATATTTTCCCCAAACAGGATGTCCCCAGAGTTCCCGAAACCGAGTTCAAATATAAGCTGCGAGCCGCTTACTTCTTTTCTAGCCTACAGAGATGAGGCACTTCATTTTGAGACGAACATGCAAATTGGTGACCTTTTACTGACTTTCATCTAATTTAAATTAAAACACCTCTATATATTTTACATATTTTATTTATTTTAATTATTGTTATGAATAATTTTTTATGCTCCTGCTGCTCCTGATGATGATCACTACGACGATGGTGACTATTATTATTATTATTATTATTGTTGTTGTTGTTGTTGTTGTTATTGGTTGTGGTAGAAGTAGTAGTATAGCAGTAGTTGTAGATGTTTCACCACTACTGTTACTGCCGCTGTAAGATTAAAAATACGAATTGGTCATTCACATGAACATTTGTTCTTCACAGGAATGAAAAAAACGACGCTTTTTTAAATAAACTTTAAGCTTTTGTCCTTATTCACTTTTTGGTAACTAAGTCAGCTATTTCTCGAAATAGCAGCCCGTCCTCGTCATGCAGACCTGTATGTGGCGTGTACAACATGCCTGTGGTTAAAACATATGATTATAAAATAAAACTAATTTGCAAACTGAAAACAAATTTAAACCATAGAACATCGGGTACTCTAGGCTATGTATTAATATTTAATCAAATGCTTCATTTGAAATATGCAATTGATTCAAATCAGGGAATGCACATTTGGGCCTATTGGAGATTATTCATTCGAATGCGTCTGAATAAATTCAGTTGACAGTACTTAATTCAGCTTATATCAGCAAACGTAGACAATCATGAAACGGTATAGGCTACACTTTAACAATTAAATGTCATGTTCTCAAAATTAAAGTGAAAGACTAGGCACAAGGAACAAATAAATTGCGCAAGTAAATTGGATTATGGTTACCCCCACGGCAATGTTTTTGAGTGGATATGTTGAATAGATCAGCAGTCACAAGGTGAAAGCGCATATTTCGATTGCATCGTTGTACTGACAAAGATAGGCCTATATCATTACACTTTAACAAAACGGCGTTTATAATTTGTTAAAAAAAAAACACCTTTCATTAAACTCAACGTTTACATTTCATGTTTTCAAGCCATTTGTTTCTATAACGTTGTGTTGAACTACTTGGATTATAAGCCTTCACGATGTTTACATTAATTAGTTGGTTACTGTGGTTTCTGCTGCCGCAGTTGCTGTTGTTGTTATTATTGTTGTTACTGTTATTGTTGCTCCTCTTCTTCTTCTTTTATTATTATTATTATTATTATTATTATTATTGCCTGTACTATAAAAATGATTGGGTCTTAAGATATTTAATAATTTTTACAATGTCCAATTTTTATAATGTTCAACTTAATATTCAAGTTTTCTTGTGGGAACTTCTTTTCAACTGCACATCCTTGGTAGTGAAGTTCATCAGGAAAACTGGGAAATAGCTAATTCTGTACTTTCTGAGTGGTATGACAAGCAGATAAATAATAGTTTATGTTAATATAATTCACAGCATTCTGGAACTTTAAGATCACTTAATTTCAGATAACACGCCTGAAAAGTTTTAATCTTTGGCAACAATGAAAAAATAAATTATTTCCATATGTGCCAAAACAACGCTTCCATATAAGCTATATCAAACTGGAATAAGTCCAACTTCAAACAAAAAGAGGCTTGCGACATATATCTTAAATTCTGCAATATTTGTATCCTTTCCATCGCATCTGCTCTAAATGAGTATGAAAACATAACCGATTTTATTAGCCTACTGTGAAGACGTAGCTACTTTGTTGGTTTTTCGTTTGCCTCCTGAGCATTATACTACTGCAGTTAAAGGCTGGTGGATGGTTTAATCTTGAAGTTAATAAGCCATGAAACTATCTCGTTCATGATTTTTTTTTCTTTTTGCAATGCCCACAGAGTTTATTTATTGCATTTTTGGTCCAAACAGAGTAACACAAATTTGCCTTCCTCAAAAGCATCAGACCACCCTAATTTGAAGGTGTTATAAGCAGAGACACTAAGCGGTTAAAGATGAAGAGGGAAACACATATTGTGTGGACACTGTAACCTCAGCGCCGAAGGTGCAACTAATCTGCCACCCACTTGGTCAGTCATGCTTGCAATACACTCCGGCCGTGTTTTTATGCGGAAGAGATGTATACATTTGATATTTGTATCTTAATTGTACCGTATAGGGATTTTGGATTAGTGACGAATCCATGTATATTACACTCGGGATATGCATACGCGACCCACACTCCAGCAGAACGAGAGAGTTTAATCCACTGGGACATAATCTTGTTTTTTAACCTCGCTTTATTTGATTGACGGATGGCTGGAGTGGGATGAGTATAAACTGTGTCCCGTTTAGGACGTGGACATACTGCGGGAATTTATGAGGCTAGGGCAGAGGTGAAGGCTATAAAGCTTTTCAACCCAACATTGGACCACTTTTGTATTTTACCACATCAAACGAAAATTATAATGCCAATCGCTTGTCTTTAAGATTGCCTAACCAAAACTTGTGATGGAAACTGTGGCTCATATTCAGCCAAGTAGAACAAAATTATTCTTTGAAACAAAAACGGTGCATAGGAATGAAAACGTAGGCTACATTTTAAAATGCTGTGTTGTCCTTGGCAAATTCAATACATTAACTGAGTAAACAATGAGTGTAAAATCACGAGGAAGTTGATTTTGCATGTAAGTCAACTGTTATTAAATAATGAGCAGCAAATGAGCAAAAAAGTTTCCAACACAGATAGCAAGCACCTGCACTCCCAACACATTCTCATCCGGACTCGTCATATATTGACGCTTACCGAGACTGGGCTCGCACTCCGGATCCGCGTCGGCTCTGTGCCGACTCCAGCTGATCAGAGGCTCTGGCCCGGACTCGCCTGCTACCTGGAAAATAACCCGAACAAGTTTAAGCAGACGTGGATGTTTTCAGCCTGTTTGGAGGTATTGGCTGTCGCCTGTCGACCACCGGTCGCTATGAATATTTGAGGCCAAGTTACTTATAAGAGTTCGAAGAAACTTTAGTAATGATCATGCATCTTCTCGTGTTCAATAGCAAAATGCCAACCGCATTATTTACTTGCATGGGAAGCCAAAAGAACCAAAATTAGGATTGCCTAGACTGTTTTAAACGCGATTCAAAAGCAATTCCATTGAACATTAAAAAAAATGCTCATCCATCAATGGAATGGATAGTAGAGCGGGGTAAGATGTAAAGTTGGCTGTAAACCACATCTCGAAAGATTTATGACATTGTCACTAAAGAAATATTTTTAAATGTTTAATTACTTTTTTTTTTTTTTTAAAAAAAGGTCATCTTACCCCACCCCTGGGGTAAGATGCCCTTCTGGATGGGGTAAGATGCCCCCCATGGGCATCTGTTTTATGTTATCTAGAATAACTTGTAAAGCCTAATACATACTGGTTTTACTGCATTTCACATGAGTAATTATCATATTATAGCTGTCTTAATTGGCAGGTACACATCATACAAAAGATCAACATCTTTTTAGACATTTCCTTGCTAAAGAAATGGGGAAAGAAAGAGCTACATTCTCCTAAACTTAACTTTTTATTAACTGACTAAACACTAAGGCACAAGTGATGGCAAGTTACTGTTGGCATTAAATGCATCAAGGAACAGATGGTATTATCTTGTGGGCTACTAAAAAAAATGAGGCACCACTTTAGATAAACATCTGGCGTTATGGAAGATATATGAGTATCCATGAAAAGTCTTTAAAATTAAGAGTGACCATAATGCATTTCACCCAATATATTTCTTTTTAGGCCCTTATGGATATTGATGCATATATGATTCATTATTGTGTAACTCTATATGGCCCTATTTTTAACATGTATTGATACACTTAACTTTCCATTCCCAAGTTCTTTATAAAAATCATCTCTGATATATATTTCCTATAAATAGAACATAATTTTTAGAAAGAACTCATAAAACAAAATGAATATGACTCAAAATGGGGTAAGATGCCTTCCTTCCCTAGGGGCATCTTACCCCAAACCAAAAAGGGTATCTTACCCCCAGTACAACCATATTGGTTTTGGCTCATTAACCTCAATTTCTCCTATTATCATCACACAGGACCCCCTTTTATACATAGAGAAGGCATCAGAGAGTTACACCAACATGTCCTGCAGACTCCTGAAGCATTCAAATACTTGTGGCAAAATGATTCATTTGGTCATTTTTTTTTATAAGAAAGACAGTAAAAACACAAATACTTTGAGTTCTCACGTCACTTGCACTGTTGACTCATCTGTTGCTCAGCATTTCCCTCCAGGTGGCAGTGCATTTGTCTAAGTCAAGAGCCACATACTGGGCACAGCTGAAATTGAATTATAAGCAAAGGGCATCTTACCCTCAGGGGCGTCTTACCCCACTCTACCCTAATAATGCAGCAGCGCTGTCGTGTCGTATACTAGTCAGGCTGCCAGGGATGCCTTGATGTCAGACAGCGGTGTTCCTTCTGTGTTTGAGGACATTAGAAAACACGTGGGAAAACACGACTCATATAGTTGTATTAATTCCTGGCTGTAATTTCTGACCTTGCAACCAAAGCAGGTAGGCCTTCTGTCTCACCTCTGTTCTCCTGTTTCCCGGTGGCGGTGCCAAATTTTTCACATGCAGAGGGAATATGCTTAATACTCCAGCATTACGTGCATTTTACAGTGTACCGTACACATGAAATTGAGCTCCTACAATCCATCAGACAGCTGCTTCCGGCAGGGAGGTCCTTCGAGTCCTATAGAGTGTCCATGTCTTTTGCACCCCATTAGAATTCGCTAGTTTTAGGCCTTGGCCTAATTCTAAATTAAATATAACTTAAAGCTCAAACTGCCTTTGTACTTTCTACAAACCCCAATTCCAATGAAGTTGGGACGTTGTGTAAAACGTGAATAAAAACAGAATACCATGATTTGCAAATCCTTTTTGACCTATATTCAAATGAGTACACTGCAAAGACAAGATATTTAATGTTCAAACTGATAACCTTTTTTTTTTTTTTTGAAATATTCACTCATTTTGAATTTGATGCCAGCAACACGTTCCAAAAAAGCTGGGACAGGGGCATGTTTACCACTGTTACATCACCTTTCCTTTTAACAACACTCAATAGGTGTTTGGTAACTGAGGACACTAATTGTAGAAGCTGTGTAGGTGAATTCTTTGTTCTTGCTTGATGGAACTTCAGTTTTCCGGGGTCTCCGTTATCGTATTTTTGCGCTTCATAACGCGCCCACACATTTTCAATGTCGAGACTGCAGGCAGGCCAGTCAGCACTCTTTTGCTCAACAGTGCAGAATGTGGCTTGGCGTTGGCTGAAATAAGCAGGGATGTCCTTAAAAAGATGTCGCATGGATGGCAGCACATGTTTTCCAAAACCTGTATGTACTTTTCAGCATTAACCCTTTAATGCTTACTGAGAATATGACAACACGTAAATTTTTTGCTATCACAGCATGATACATGTGGATTTTCACCCCTTTTTGAACTGCAGAAATGGACAATTTTATGGCCATGTTCAAAATACATTTACCTTTCCATTGACACATATCTTTGCTTAGTTTTTCCAAAAGTAAAACGGAAAATGAGGATAAAAACAATATTTCGGTTTGTCAAGACATGACGATTTCTCCTCTATGGATTTATTACAAAGCGGGTGTACAAAGCGGAGATGTGCATTTGTGTGAAATACTCGTGCTGCAGCAGGATGTCCCGGTGAAAAAGAAGAACTGTGCATGGATGGCATGGGAAGCCTGATGACATCATATGTTTGCGATCCAAAACCTGTTTGTGAGGACTTTTCTCAGCGACAATGGTTGATGTGGGATGGTCCCAATGGTAATGAAAGGGTTTATGGTCCTTCACAGATGTGCAAGTTACCCATGCCATGGGCACTAACAGATCCCCATCCCATCACAGATGCTGGCTTTTGAACTCTGCGCTGATAACAATCTGGATGGTCCTTTTCTCTTTAGCCTGGAGGACACGACGTCCATGATTTCCAAAAACAATTTGAAATGTGGACTTGTCGGACCACAGCACACTTTTCCACTTTGCGACAGTCCATCTCAGATGAGCTCGGGCCCAGAGAAGCCGGCAGCGTTTCTGGATGTTGTTGATATATGGCTTTCGCTTTGCATGGTAGAGATTTAACTTGCACTTGTAGATGTAGCGACGAACTGTGTTAACTGACAATGGTTTTCCGAAGTGCTCCTGAACCCACATGGTAATGTCCTTTACAGCTGGGCTATTCAACATTATCCTGCAAGGGCCGGCGTGGGTGCAGGCTTTCATTCCAACCAAGCACTGACACACCTGATGCTACTAATCAAGCTCTTTAGCAAAGACTCTTGGGGTTGATTAGTGGTGTCAGTTGTGTAAGTGCTTGGTTGGAACAAAAGCCTGCACCCACACCGGCCCTTTCTGCGTAAGGTTGATTAGCCCTGCTTTACAGAATGATGTCAGTTTTTACTGCAGTGCCGCCTGAGGGACCAACGGTCACGGGCATTCAATGTTGGTTTTAGGCCTTGCCACATGTGTAGAGATTTCTCCAGATTCTCTGAATTTTGGATGAAATTATGGACTGTATATGATGAAATCCCTAAATTCCTTGCAATTGCACGTTGAGGAACGTTGTACTTAAACTGTTGAACTATTTGCTCATGCAGTTGTTCACAAAGTGGTGAACCTCACCCCATCCTTGCTTATGAATGACTGAGCCTTTTGGGGATGCTCCTTTTATACCTAATCATGACACTCACCTGTTTCCAATTAACCTGTTCACCTGTGGAAAGTTCTGAACAGGTGTTTTGTGAGCATTCCTCAACTTTCCCAGGTTTTTCTTGCCCCTGTCCCAGCTTTTTTGGAATGTGTTGCAGGCATCAAATTCAAAATGAGTGAATATTTCCAAAAAACAAGTAAGTTTATCAGTTTGAACATTAAAAATCTTGTCTTTCAGTTTGAACATACCATAAAAATGCAGCGATCTTGTTCAATTCAGCTCAGGTCATTTGCTGCATGTACTTTCCTGTCTCTCAATTGAATCAAAAAAGAAAAATTCCAAAAAAAAATAATCTTAAAAAAAAAAAAATCTTGTCTTTGTAGTCTACTCAATTTGTCAAAAGGAAATCATTGTATTCTGTTTTTATTCATGTTTTACACAACGTCCCAACTTCATTGCAATTGGGTTTGCATGTCGGCTGAGACTAACCTAACGGTTATGTTTAGCCAACCCATTTGTTGTACACACTGGTTCACTCTTTTGTTCACTAAAATGTGTTATAAGTGGAGTAGGCCCTGATGGTAGCCAACGCGAAAGATAGCGGTTAGGTCAATGTATTGAAGTTTTCAGGCCCTCCATGTGTTAGAATCAGCTTGAGTTTTTTTCTCCATGAAGTGTCTTGACGCAGGCTGCTCTACTGTTAACTTCTGGAACACATGAAAAGGAGCTGTGGCATTCTGTGCATGCTCAGAATTTACATCCTAAAAAAGTGAATCTGCTTTACCGCAAGTCATCTGATTCCATCCTTGCCAATCCATCTTCAATTTCCATTGTATTTATATATATTTAGCTATGCAGGCATTATGTTTTTTAAGGAGTGGAAATTCGAGGATTCAAAGCGTTATTTTTGCACTTTAGCCAAAGGATATGAAAAATGTTAACTGATTCCCAACCTACAATAAACATCATAGTAGAAGAGGAATATCTCCTCTTCATGGATATGTGCAGAGCTAGCTTTGTAGCATAACTGTGATAGCTACGTAGCTGACGTTATCTTGCAATTTGGCTAGTCGTCTGATGAAGTTTTAAATGAAGTTGCTGGCTGAGTAAATACTTGACCAACAAAATATGCATGTGATATAAAAAGTTATTGTGGATATCTGTGTCGCTAGCGATGTAGCGTAGCCACGATAGCTACCTAGCTAACATCAGCCAGCTATTCCGTTAGTTGTCTGATGATTTTCTTTAAATGAATTAAGAAAACATTTAGCTAGCTGGCTAGCTAACTTTGCTGGCAAAGTTGCATATGAAACAAAATTTTTTTGTGGATATCTGTGTTCCCTGCGTCATAGTGTAGCCGCAATGGCCACAAAGGGAACGTTTGCTAGAAATTTGGCTAATTGTCTGATGATGCTATTTAAATGAAGCGAGTTAAGTAGCTAGCTGCTTAGCTTACAAAATTGTGACATGAAACGCAAGGTTATCATTGATATCTGTGTAACTGCTAGCCAGCTACATAGCGTACCTTTGATAGCTATGCAGCCAACTCTATCCTAGTGATTCAGCTTCAGTGCCATGAAAAAGTATTTGCCCTCTTCCTGATTTCTTACTGTTTTGCACATTTTTCACACTTAAATGTTTCAGATCATCAAACAAATTTTAATATAAGACAAAGATAACCCGAGTAAATACAAAATGCAGTTTTAAAATGAGGATTTCATTTATTAAGGGGAAAAAGCTATTCAAAACTACCGGGCCCTATGAAAAAGTAATTGCCCCCCCTTGTTAAATCATGAATTAATTGTGATTAACCACATTTTTTGAGTCCAATTTCACTAGCCCACACACAGACCTGATTACTGCCAGACCTGTTGAATCAAGAAATCACTAAACAGAACCTGTCTGACAAAGTGAAGTAGGTTAAAAGATCTCAAAAAGCAACATGTCATGCTGCGAACTAAAGAAATTCAAGAACAGATGAGAAACAAAAAAAATTGACATCTATCAGTCTGGAAAGGGTGGCAAAGCCATTTCTAAGGCTTTGGGACTCCGGCGAATCATGGTGAAAGCCATTATCCACAAATGGAGAAAACTTGGAACAGTGGTGAACCTTCCCAGGATTGGCCGGCCTAACAGAATTACACTGATGACTCATCCAGGAGGTCACAAAAGAACCCAGAACAACATCTAAAGAACTGCAGGCCTCACTTGTCTCATTTAAAGTTAGTGTTCATGATTCAACAATAAGAAAGAGACTGGGCAAAAATGGCATCCATGGGAGGGTTTGCGAAAACTATGACCTAAAAAAAACACAAAATTCACATTTGGCAAAATATCTTGATGATCCCCAAGACTTTTTGGGAAAATATTCTGTGGACTGACAAGACAAAAGTTGAACTTTTTGGAAGGTGTGCAGTAAAACTAACATATCATTTCATAAGAAGAACATCATACCAAAAAGTCAAACATGGTGGTGGTAGTGTGAATGCTTTGCTGCTTCAGGACCTGGACGACTTGTCATAATTTGGAACTATGAATTCTGCTCTCTGAAATCCTGAAGGAGAATGTCCAACCCTCAGTTTTGACCTCAAGCTCAAAATGCTTGAGTTTGCAGCAGGACAATGAGAAACACACTAGCAAGCCCCACCCCTGCATGGCTTAAAAAACAAAATGAAGGTTTTGGAGTGGTCCGGACTTAAATCCGATTGAGATTATGGCATGTCCTCAAACATGCCATTCATGGTCCAATATGGCTGATTTAAAAAGAATTATGCTGGGCTAAAATTGTCAGAGCGATGTGAAAGACTCATTGCCAGCCAACATTTGATTGCAGTTGTTGTAGGGTGGCACAACCAGTTATAAGGATTTAGGGGGGCAATTACTTTTTTTCACACAGGGTCAAGTAGGTTTGGATAGCCTTAATAAATGAAATCATCATTCAAAAAATGCACTTTGTAATTACTCGGGTTGTCTTTGTCTCATATTAAAATTTATTTGCTGATCTGAAACATTTAAGTGTGACAAATATGCAAAAAAAAAAGAAATCAGGAAGGGGGCAAATCCTTTTTCACAGCACTGTAGTTATCTAATGCTTAAATGAAGTGAGCAAATACTTAACCTATAAAATTTGCATTTGAAATAAAAGGTTATTGTGGAAATCTGTATTTGTCTGCTAACGTTACTTCAACTTAATATTTGGTAGCAGCTTCCAAATCATTCACCATGTAAGCTGCATGCTTCTATTTCTGTAGACCTGCCAGTCATTTCAATGTGAAAGTGCCCATAAGCGGCTGGTGGCTATGAGCATCAGCTGCAGTGTTTGTACCGTTGGTTTTTGAAGGTCTGAGCATGCGCAGTAATCGTGACACAGCTCCTTTAACGTCAAGCATTGGATCACTGTGAAAACTAAACATACCATGTGTGCCACGCTGATAGATTGAATAGATACTGGCCAATTGTGTGCAGCGTGGCATAAGCTGCCGTGAGGCCACTCTAACAGGAAGCACCTCCAAACTCTAAGCAGCTAACTACCCATCAAAAATCCTGAAGGCCACCTAATCACCCCAGCGTTCCAACTGGAGCAGCCGGCCAGCTGTCCACAGTCTTGAGTCTCTATCGTCAGTTTGACAGCTCAGCAGTTGCTGTACTGGTAAGACTATGGTCTGAAGGCCCTAGCTGCAGAAATGTATGTAGCTGAGAGAACAGAAAGGAAAGCAGTCTGGATAGGCTCCAGAGGACATATGCTGCTCATCTACTCCCTCTCAAAAGTCACAGCAGTGGGACTGGCCAATAATTACCTTGGAATTAAGATTAATTGGCAAGCCAAACCAAAATAAGGCTGAAAAATAATTAGCTGGTGCTCTTTGAGAATGGATCTCATTGTGCTGGTGTCACATTTACCTGTATGTGCTGAAGGCATACAGAATATGTATGTGACATGTTCCTACAAAATGGAAAAAATATACTCTTTCTTACTTTGAACCTACTTAAGGGGAAATTTAAGCAAAAACCAGAGTTTACAGCGCACACTGAACCACACAGTGGATCTGGCTGTGTGAAGCAAGACATGAAAATGGCTAAGGTCTTTTTCTCCCAAAATCACTGAATGCTGTTTCATGAATGTCTCAGTTGACTCCATTTTGGCTCTGAATTTGCTGCCGGCTGCCATTGATGGAACCAGGTTCTCATGCAACTCCTGACTCCATATTCCTCAGCTCCCCATCGGCTTCGTCGCCTTTTACTTTGGTTTGAAGATGCTCCCTTGAGCTATTTTGAGCTCAGCTCCAGATTTTTGACTGAAATTGGTTTCACATGAACGGCACACAGACTGTGTCAGCCGATTTTCTGATCAAATTAAAACAGGGAAGGAGGGGTTATGGTTGTACTGATCTTTAATTCAATAAACTTTTCACTAATTTTGGCAAAAGAAGAACCAAGCTACACCCACCAACCCCCATCTATACCCCTCTTTCATGCAGCAGCAATACAGGACACACAAACTTGCTGAAATCTGTATTCACATTCCTCTCAAACTAAGTTTGACAGTGTTTACTGCCTACGTGGTAAGGTAAAGCAGAGAATCTTTTTAGTTTGCCAGGGCAGCTGATTGTATTGATCCTGATATAGGAGTCATGTGAATTCCCATCCAACTCCACTACACCCCCCTTCGCACCTCATTCACCACCCCAATTTCTCCAAACCATTCTCCCAGCGCCCGTATTGGAGCAGAGGCTCACACACCCATGGGGGAACCCACTGATCCACAGATGAAAGTTTATTAGGATTTGTTAAAAAAAAAAAAAAATGTGTCCCATATATCATCTTGCTTTTCTCTGGATCTGGCCTGGTCTTGATCTGTGGAGTCCTTCTTTAGTGATGTGATCAGTCAGGGGAATTATCTCCCCTCATTAAATTCAGAGCACTTGTTACCACACAGTCTCTGCTCTCTCTGGTATAGAGGGGTCTGCCAGTAGAATCCTGCTAAGCCTGTAGTTTTCTGTTGACATTTTGTGTTATTTAGTGGTCAGGGTTTGGTGTGGTTGAAATTGGGAGAGTTTGGGAGAGCTGATAATTTCACTGCAGGAAAGGAGAGGTCATCGGGACCCTTTGTTGCTCTACAGATCCTGCGCTATGTGTGTCATTCAGGCATATGTGTGAGAATCCACTCAGGCCGGAGCTGGCTATCCTCAGTCACCACCATGGGAAAAGACTCTGATCTTCAAAATTGAGCAAAAAGTTCAGTTTGCAATTTATTCCCACACCACATTACAAAATATGTAGACCTCATATTCCACAGGATTACGGTGAATGCCAAGGGGTGGGAAATGTGATCAATCTCAAAAACTTGTGAACGCCACTGGTATGTAAATAACTGATGTTTAACATATTTCCATGACCAGGGACCCCATCCCCTCCACAACCACCCTTTCCCCATAATTTAGATCTTACAACAGCTATATGAGTTGGATAGCATATAATGATGGCCCAGAATATAGTTTTTGTGTTCCGCAGAAAAATTATTCAGCACGCTTTTTGCCCCACAAATTTTCATGAGGAATTTAGAATGTTATTTCAAATAATATAATAGCATAATAACAGGGTACCTCCCAGTTCCCCATGTTATGGTCTGTTAGCCATCTTTCAGAGAGGATTACCACCTTCCAAATGAGACATTGAGCAGGAGATTTAACGGCAAAGTTCTTTGGGCAGCAATCAACACACCGAAGTGTGCAGATTGGTTCTGGACTGGGATATAAGCTAGGAAAGTAAGAGCTTCATTTGAAGCACCGAATGTGGCGTGAGCAAGAACACTTTTTTTGTGCATTTTTCCAGCAACACTAGCAAATATTACGTTTCAACCTAAATTATTGGACAGAATGGGGCTTGTGACTCGCCCTGACTTTCATGCCTGTTAGAACTAATGTTAAATCCCAGCACTGATCTTGCCATTTTTACCGGCTGCGACAGATGGGGGTTGGTATTGTTTAGACCTTGTGTGTGTGTGTGTGTGTGTGTGTGTGTGTGTGTGTGCCTGTGTGTCCTGGCGAATTGTGGTCCTGGAGACACCTATCGTTGCAGGATCTACCACAGAAGCATTTTTGAGCGCTTTGACTTGGGTTTATATATCTGTGTGTCTTTGGACGCATTTCTCAATGCAATAGCATCACAGCCATGCAAGAGATAGTCATGAAACTTTACAGGTGTGCAGCTGAAATCGAAATGAAGGCTGAGGTTTGAAGGGGAGCGAGGTCCGAGAAATGGATTCCATTGTAAGATGGTCTGTGGTTTCTGGATTAATGCCTAATGTTTGGAAGACTGGCAGAATTGCATATATTAATTTATTTTTTCTGTACTATTTTTAT
This sequence comes from Gymnothorax javanicus, assembly GCA_029692085.1. Classification (NCBI taxonomy): domain Eukaryota; kingdom Metazoa; phylum Chordata; class Actinopteri; order Anguilliformes; family Muraenidae; genus Gymnothorax; species Gymnothorax javanicus. Next base: position 21,385,899 of record CM056209.1, read on the forward strand.
TCTTTTTGCTAAAAATGATAACTGTATTTTCTATCAAGATGGACTATTTATTACTTAATGGGAAGTGTAAACATGGCTGAATTAATTAGATTTAGAAATTTATTGAATGTGATCTTTAAAGACATGTTTTCAGAAAAGATTATGCTTGCTCTTCATTTGCATGCAGAGTTGGCCAGAGTTTAATTTCTCATTATACAACTCACTAAAAGCCATTTAAAAGTCATGCCTGAACCCGTGCTAATCTGCCAAAATGTTTCAGGTTAATTAGTTTATTTGGCATGGCACTTATGAAATTTGCTGCTGATAATTACATCTCAATAATATCTCAATATAATAATACTTTAAACGATCAATCATAATGGTAGAAAAGTACCAAAGGCAGGTGTTGGTAATGAAAATAGGATTATGTAGATGTTTAATTCTGCCTGCCGTTGATAATTTGGAACATTTTAATCCATGAAATCACTTCTCAGGTAGTGACATGAAAACAGATCAAAGATCAGTCTTCATACATTTTGTCACCTTGAAGAATTTTACAAATGAATGTATTTTTCTTTAGTCTCATAGCTTTTCTATTGGCAAATCACGTCGAGAGTCCTGAAGCGGTCATGTCAGTCATTTGAATCATTTTGCAGTCACGGAGATGTGTCACCTGTCAAGTGCTCAGTGTGACTGTGCGTGCCAGCCTGTCCTTGTATCGTTGCTGACAAAATACAGACCAAGCCATGCACAGACCAAAGCACAGCCACAGTCTACTGCTCCTGGCCAAGAAGACTTGGTAACGTTTTTTGCTCACCACTAAATTTCATTGGAAATCTAAAAAAGGGACACTTACTCTAAATTTAACACTGCTAAGTGCGTTAGAGTAAAATGAGTCATATCTACCATCATTGAATACATAAAGCTGAAGGCTGATTTATTAGGTTTACTTTAGATGAATTCTTGGCAGTCCTTGTTTTCAGCTCCCACAGTGTTTGAAAAAGATTCATCATAAAAGCGCCCCCCCCCCCCACCCCACCCCACCTACCTCCCCACTGAGGGAAAGGGGGAAAGGGAAATTCTCCCTGGATCTTTGTGTGTTTTCCAGCTACCCCAGCTCAGCTGACAAATTTTCTCTCCTTTATTTTCCAAATTGGAGTGAAAAGGGAAAATATCACAGGCTCCTATTATGAAAATGCCTTTCAACAACAAGTAACCACAAATAAAAGAGCATGGGAGTAATGCAAACCAACTACACGCACATGTACGCGTTTACTCAGCCCAATATTTGAAATGCCATCTGAGAGAATTTGTGATGGAAGGGCATGGAGACTTTGGCTCGAATGATGGGTTCAACCTTCTCTTCACCAGTACCAATCCTTTGGTTTTGTAAAGTCCATATATCTTTGTGATGTTTATTTTTTCTTGTGTATTGTTCCAAAGCTAATTCTGAATAACAATACAAGACCTGTCAAATACAGCCAATTTTTTTTTATTTGCTTTGATGCATGGTTTGTGAGAATTTCATTTTTAATCTTCCATAATAAAGCAATCACACGGATTACTTCTTTGCAAAATTTTAAGTAGAAAATTCTCTTTTTGTTTCCTTTAACAATTTAAAAACTATTTCTAAAATTGTAACTGAAATACTATTATGCTATTATCCTATTAGGACACTTGAAATATAAAAAAATTCTACCTTTTTTCTCATGTTGTCAGTTCATATTGTGTCTTACAGTAAATCAACTCAAAATGTGAGTGGAAGAGGTATTTATGGATTATAAAGTAATAACAAGCAGTTTTCACTAACAAGGTTGTGTCCTCCATTGGATGTTTATGCAATATGAATAGGAAAACACTGATAGCATTTTGCTAAATTCCTCAGATACAGGCTAGAAAGAACCAGAATTATGGCGATGAATACAATGTGTCCTCCTCTTTGCTAGGAACATAATTATGGGAATAAATTCCTAACAATCACGATTAGATGAGGTGTTCACAAGAAAGATGGGCACGTATTGCTCTACCTGCAGTTCCAGTCAGCTTTCACTAAAAGAGTAAAGGACCTTTTTCAATTAGTCGTGTGACATCACTCTACCTTTAAAGTCCCTATGTAAGTAGAGTGGAATAGTATCATTAATTACATGTACATAATGTGCTATGAAATATTTTGTATCTGCTGAAAATGTCCAGCCATTATTAATTTTGGATGACTCTTGAGGTACGAGTGATTGCGAGAAATTCTGTATGTCCTGTGTGAAATAAATGTTTGAAGACCTAAGCCTCAGCGACAGATTTTTAACATTAATTTTACAAGGGACATATTTTCCATAGTTGTGAGAATCGAGTACATTCTAATTACTGCCAGTTTTCCTCCCTGCAGATGTGTTGGGCACTGCGTGACCTAGTTAATTTCATGTGACAATGAAAGTTCAACAAGGGCAGCATCATTGTTTATGCTGCCGTCTCCAGTTAACATGGCTGTTGTACAGGTTGCTGGAAGATAATTATGGAAGATTTAGTGTTTGTTGACGTTAGCTGATGGAATGTATGCATCTGTACCTGTCACTAGATCCTAAATGGAATGTCTGGCCTTCTTAAGCAGAGCGTGTGGGAACTTACTGTAGTAATCACAGGTCTGCTGTGGCTGTCAGCTCTCTTGTTTGGAGTGAGCAGATGAGGCTAATAAAGTTGTGATGTTCTGTTGGAACTCTTATTTCAAGTGATATAGGGTCCCCAAAGTTTAATGAAGTCTACGTATCCCCTACATAGACTTTGATACCAAATATGAATGAAAATGAAATCCATCAAATTGTTCTTGAGACACAATGTTAAAACCAACATTACAAATGGTCAATTGCTCTTAATGACCTTGAAAATTAGGTCAAGGTCACCAAAGTCAACAGGGGTCCGTGCATCCCTGGTCATAATCCTTGGTACGAAATATGGCCAAAATCAGTCAAGTTGTTCTTGAGATGTCACGTTAAAACCAACATTACAAGTGATCAATTGCTCATAATGACCTTGAAAATTATGTCTAGGTCGCCAACGTCAACTGGGGTGTGTGCGTCCTTAATATAGTCCTTGGTAGGAAATAGGGGAGACTGGGGTCCAATGAGCCATGGGGACCAATGAGCCATATCACTATTTTGCGATCAATCGATGCCAAGGATGTTTAAAATAGGCAAAATAGTGATATGGCTCATTTATCCCCATGACTCATCAGTCAATGGTCAAATATTTTGCCTATTTTAAGTAGCTCTGTCATCGATTGATCGCAAAATAGTGATATGGCTCATTGGTCCCCATGGCTCATCGGACCCCAGTCTCCCCTACTAATGAAATCAGTGAAATTATTCTTGAGATATCATGTTCACAAAAGGTTGGAACACAGGATGGATGCAGCCAAATACTATTTCAAGTGATATAAGGTCACCAAAGTTGAATGAGGTTTGTGTGTCCCTTATATACAGTACCTTGATACAACATATGCATGAAATCCATCATATTGTTCATGAGATACCATGTTAAAACAATGTTACGAATGTTTATTGCTTGTTAAAGAACCTGAAAATTAGGTCAAGTTTTCCAAAATTGACTCAGGTCTGCACATCCCAAATATAAACCTTGGTACCAAACATGAATGAAATTGGTCAGATTGATTTCTTGAGATATTGCTTTTACAAAAGGTCTGGATGTATGTAGAGATGGATAGATGCAGCTGAATACTGTGTTAACCACTTAATGCAAACACAGCGGCAAGGGACAAAAATCAGGAGAAATGTCCTGAATACCAAACTTTACACCACAATCGGGAGCCTAAGAATCCTTCCGCACTGCTGCACACCAGCATCATGTTTCACATCTAAACAATTTCCTCATACAAATCAAATGGATTGTTTTTGACTCCATAATGCATCTGTAAGCTTTCAGGTCAGTGTTCTGTAACCAAATTATACAGAAATCTCTCACTGGTACCGGGGGCAAATGATGGAAAAATGGCAGTGATTGCAATTGCAATACACAGCACAAGCAGGGGGGCGCCTGTTGATAACTGTTGAAAAGCTGCCATTCTCAGCTTGCGTTATTTGGCAGGGTCACAACACACGTCTGTCTTGTGTCAGCACTGGTAGCCATTACTGTCCTGAATTTCATGGGACAACATCGAGTAGACATCTGCCATGACATGACTGAGGTCATTGGAGGACATTATGATATGCCTCTCAGTAGCAAGGACACAGTTCTCTTGGTCTTGACACCACAGTGTGCTGCCATATGTGCTGGTCATATAAAAATAAAGCAGCATTCAGTCTGAACGGCCCTCTTTTGGAATTGACTTGTTTAACATTCACTCCATGGGGTCATTGAGTAACATTCAGTTCTAAATTTGACTCTCATGTTACCCCCTAAGTGTGTCGCCGTCGTGCTTCGTACCCTTCTGAAGGCTGTTAAAAATAAAGCATATTCAGGTCGGTCATATGTCATATTTTCAAACGAAACTCTTCACCTCAGACATTTCTGCAGCCTTGAGCCCCTTCAAACAACTCGCAGCTTTGAGAAAAATATAGGAATCCAAAGGCTCTTAAGGAACAATTTGGCAAGATGAGAGCAAGATTGGCAAAAACGAGAGGGGAGGTCAAAATATCTGGAATAAAATTTGCTTTTTAGCTGTAACAGAGGGCAAGTGTTTTGGGTGTAGGATAACACGCCTGGTATACATCAGACATGCGTGAGAAGGGTTGAGAGGGAGGCGGCCGTAGGGGGTAGGAAAACAAGCAAGGACGACGGTGGAACATGCGACCGAAACAGGAGTTTGGCGAAGGCAAACAGACGCAGGCCTCGCTGACAGGAAGCCACATTCCCTGTAAATAAGCTTTTTATGGGATGAAAGAGCCATATGATCTCATGAGGATGACCCATGATCCTGTCGCTGTTTTTCCAGAGGGACCTGATCCTCAGCTTTTTATCTGCCCGAATTCTGGTGAGGGGGGGAAGCAGGAGTGGTCAGATGAGCAAGCCCAACCCCCTTAGTGTTTTGGTTGCGAGGAAAGCCAGGACTCTCACAGCGAGGCGCGACCTGTCATCACAATGAGCTCTGACCTCCCGGCCCCCCAGCCGCCCGAGCCCAGGGCTCCGACGGAGAGGGCTGCTGGGGTCCAGTCTCCTCCCAGACAGAAATGTGGGGGTTCAGAGAGACACCAGAGGTCAAAGGGGAGGGAGTGGCAACGTGTGCATACTTTCAGAAAGTCTACCCTTTTCCCCCCGCCCTTGTTTTACCAAACAGTCCTCTTTTTCAGGTTTTCCATGTCAAAACCACACAAGACTTGCCCTCTGAAACTGAGTCATCATGGTCTACTAGGATTTCCCACAAAAAAATGGTCTGTCTGAGTCTTAGTATAAACACGCACAGTGCATCCAGGCATTGCACTATTAGTCTGTGCTGAAGGGCAGGGTGAGGTCTTAATGAGCATGTACCTCTTGCCAGGTTTGTAAAGGTCAGGTGTGTCCCTCTGTCTGCAGCCTGGTTATCCCATCAGACTCTTACTGACTCTGCTGCCGACATTATGCCATGGTTCCTCCAGGTCTTTACTTTGTTTTGGTTTATGTTCAGGCATCCTTCTTATGTCCTAATGCTTGGTTTTTGATAATGACTCATTATTTGGCTTTGTTTGCCTTTGACACGTAATGCAGAAATACTTTCCTTTATTGGAAGAAACACAACAAAAGAGTCCTGTCAAGGATACTTGACAAAGCTGTTGTACATTGCCTGAAGAGGAGAGAGCCATCACAGAATGCAGAGTACTTGAGATATCTCTGGTGTGCCAGGTCTTTTGACAAAAGGATAAAAAAAGCTGTCAAAGTACAACATAGTTACTGTAATGACCAGAAGGGTTTCTCATTTTTTCACTTTGTGAATTACACACCCTGTAAGATTCACTGTCTGAAATTAGTCATAACCATGCTTGACCTCTTAATAATATACTCACTTTTAGATGTCGTTGGTCCATTTTTTCATCTGCAAATAAATTTGTTGCTTTCCCCAAAATATCAGGATTTAATCAGGTCATCTTCTCTATTACCACCTGACCTAAACGTGAATTATTATTTTTCAATTCGTACTTTGCATGAAGAGTACAACTGTAACCACTGACTGTAATCCTTTTCAAGCATGATGACAGCCAAGAAGAAAGAGAGATCACTTTTGGTCAAAATTGAATGCATTATTTCATTGTGTCATTATGTTAGCCCTGAAAACAGTTGAAGAAATCAGGGCAATGACTGCAGTCACATACTGAAGAGACTTTTCGTACTTTCATATTTTTATGCCACAAAAGCAGACATTTTGATCAAATAGGGTCTTTTTTGTAACCATAAGACCCTGCTGCACTCAGCCACCCCAGAGTTACAGGTCACCTCATGCCACCCCCCAAAGGCTAGCCAGCAAATAAGGCTTCACTTTCTCCTCTGATGGCTGTGTTTGGTCCTCAGACCTACCAGTGAAACAAAACCCACCCCTGTCCTCTGCCCCTCCCCCTCCAGCAATACCATCCCGCACCCTCGCCCCCTTCATGATGGGGTCACCCCTTCTCCCAACCCCCAAGCACATAAGATTAATTGAATTATTGAATGAAATATTTTCTTAAAGGAAAGAAAGAGTTAGACCAGTAAGGAAAGAGTCCAATCAGACAACCCAGTCATAACCTTTTTGGAACTAAAATTCTGAAGATGCATCTGGCATAGGGGTTTTGCTCAGGGAATGAACTTTTCAGTCCTCTCACTGGTGATGACATCTCTCTTAAAAGGCATCACAGGCTATTTGGGCGGCACGGTGGCATAGTGGTTAGCACTGTCACTTCACAGCAAGAAGGTCGTAGGTTTGATTCCGGCCTGGGGCCTTTCTGTGTGGAGTTTGCATGTTCTCCCCGTGTTCGCGTGGGTTTCCTCCGGGTGCTCCGGTTTCCCCCACCCACAAAAACATGCATCATAGGAACACTCCAACCAGTACCCCTGACCAAGGAACTGGCTTTAGAACTGGAGTTGGTCCCCAGGCGCTGCTCTGTGGCTGCCCACTGCTCCTAACTATACGATGGGTTAAATGCAGAGGACGAATTACCCCACGGGGTTCAATAAAGTGTATCTTATCTATTTTTGGCTTCACCTGATTATTAATGATTACAGCACCACCATTGTCAGTTATCTGCAATGCTGATGAGGACAAATGGGCTTTGATAATTTCATGCAACCCAGACTTGTTTTTTTCTCTTTGGTCACAGGAGGCCATTTCAAATGTATAGGATATTATTGTGTGAAATGTGCATTAAAATTCATATTATTTACATTTTTATCTATTTAGTTTTGTTATTCAAGTCAAAAGAATGTTCCCTTATGGCCCCTTTCTATGTGCTGAGAAAGGTGATATCATGTAGAGAGAAAATGTTTTGTTTGAACAGGAAGCAGAGCCAGAAGTTTCTCTTGCAGAGGAGATTGTGGGATTATGTGGAATCTCAGAGCAATTTAATTCCGTCTTTTCTATTTCCATAGGAAAGGTTTAAAGGGCCTCTTTTGGACCATTTCACTCACTCGCCCTTAGTGTAATGTGGCTGATTCACCCGTTAACAGCAACACAAAAAGCAATTAGATGTTATTTAATATCCTCGTGTTGAAAAAATGCATCAGAAATTAAGAGGTCTGTGTTTAATTTATATCGGAACTGGGGGGAAAAGAGGCAGTCTTTCTTGTGTGGCTTGCCAGAATTGCATCTTTGATCTGTCTTGGGATCGAGTGTTCCCTCACACAGAAATGCCCCGAACAAAGAAAGAAAGATCCTCAGCTGTATGTTTTCAGTCCGCGTAACCACAGGAATGTTGCTCCTGTTAAGTTTCTGTCCTTCCAATCTTACAGTAATTATGCTTTAAAAAAGTTTATATATCCCATGATGGAGAGAGCTCATCTAATGATGGGCCTCACTAATGCTTTTTCCATTGAACAATAGTAAAACTAAAAAGGCCATGTACCAGTATCATTTTTCAAAGATGTATAGCTTCAGAAAAATTACTTGGGCAATTGTATAAATCACCTGCCAGCTCTGATTCTTTTTTTTTTTTTGGAACAGTTTGTTATTGGAGCTGGTCTTCAATGTTTTGTCTAGACCTGTCCAGCAAACAAAATACAAGGTCACATGATGCATCAGTGCATTCTATGGAAAGTTGATGGGATCCTGTGTCTGCACGTGCCATTTCAGTTTGGCCATTGGCCTATTAGCATTTTCTCATGATAAAATGACAGTATTTTCTGCATGGTTTATTTATCGATTGTGGGGGGGATTCTGTGATGGTTCTAAGCAACACGTCAGGTGCTAGCAGTGCTGTTACACTCAAAGAAATTAATGGGTGCGATGGTCAGCAAGTATTCCATTCATTATAGATGACAACTCTGTCGACACTGAAAATACCATTTTGATATAGTCCACGTAGGCACTGAAGCATTATACAACAGTTGACCACTGCAAAAGTAATCTCTGTGTTCCATCCATGTTATACTCGTGCAACTAAATGTCATTACAATGTCTCCCATCCTATGTGCTCTTGTTATGTCTCTTATAACAGTCTCCGGGGGAATACGCAATACAGTTGAAAAATCTGAAGGGAGGTATTTGGCACAATTGCTATTTTGTAAACACAGAGGCCTTCATTCTGTTAATTACAGAGAGTAAATTATCATGCTGCTGTTCCAGGTGTGTGCATGGGTGCTACTCATCTATAAAACGGAAACCAACCAGCTTCAAATACCATAAAAGCCCTCAAAAGTAAACAGTCCATTCAATACACCCTCTGTATAAGAAAAGCAAAAGGCAGCCAAAATCCAAAGGCAAACTGAAGATCATGGATTGTGGCATTATTGCTCCAATGGGGGAAAAAGCTGCAAAATGCATAACAGTTGTTCTCCCCTTAATTCTCACAAGAGAACGAATGAAGTTTGCCAGGCAAGAGACACACTAGTATATGTGCTAGGCTGCTACAACTTTCTAGCAGAAAGACAGTGCTGCCTATTTTCTTTTCAACTGCCTCTGGAACCAAATCCAAACATTGCAACTTGAAAGCCCAGTCATATTCACATTTAAAATGGCAAAATTTCTCTCTTTCTGTCAATTATTTCCATTTTAATTTGACCCGAAATTGAAAATGCGTGCTATTTCCAGTTGCAAGCCAATTTCACACATTCGCATTGCAGAAAGTTGAGCTAAGTTGAACTCTAATCCTTGAATTAGTGATGTCCACCTGATGTCAGCTAATTCAGATTGCTCTTGTTGACATATCGCAATGGAGGAAAGCATCATTCTGTCCGTCTCACATTATGAAATTTTGTAAATTAAATCTTTGGCTGACGATAAAAACAACTATAAAACAGAATGTGCGCAGTGTCTGTTCATCTCACATTATTAAATTTTGACATAGAGCTTTGGCTGATGAAAAAAACAACTATAAAACAGAATGTGCATGGTTTCTGTTCAACTCAAATTATAAAATTTTGTGTCATAAAGCTTTGGCTGATGAAAAAAACAACTATAAAACAGAATGTGCGTGGATTGCAGTTAGCACCGAGACAGACATTAAATGATTGCTTCATACCCCGTTTAGCTGCAAAAACCTTTCGCAGGCATATGCAGATGTGATCAGGCCTTCAATTTGAGGCTCTCTCATTAAATGAAACCTCTCCCATTCACATGAGCAGCAAGTAAAATGGATCAGGTGTGTCAGAAGCAGGATTGTCTCAGTTACGTTTTACTCCCTGTTCCCAGACTCACAGGATGGCAAGGGTGGCACAGTAATCATATCTGTCTCTTGCAGTCAAATAAATGCACCGGGCTGCCCACAAGTGCTCACCCATATGTGGGTTTAAAAGCTGCCACTGAGTGTCGAAGTGCAGAGGACCTGAGAGGACTGCCATCTCTTTCCCTCCAGACTGAGTGTTTTCAAGCTGAAATGATTTACTAATCAAGTGTCTGGATTTTAGGGTTTTGGCTTATGTCTCAAAACATCTGAATTAGTCATATTTGATGGCATGCTGCTCAGGATTAAACTTTGATGAAAATCATAATCTTTTCTGGTCCTGATGAAAAGTGCACAGTAATCTTGCCCTTTTGTTCTGAAGGCAGTTTTAAGATACACAAGTGCAACATCCTTGAAACCATCACATTACTGAGTGAAAGCATATTTTTGGCTGTCATGTTTAGGCCCCTGACACCAGCCCTGTCCAAAACCCACATATGATTCTCCTGATAGTGGCGGAATTTCCCTGTTTACCCTAACCCTGCAGATGAGTTTAGATCGGGGGTGTCAAACTGAATCCACAGTTCAGACTGAGACCAGTTCATTAAACTAGTTATGTCAGGTGTGCTTCTGTTTGGTTGGATTGAGAACCTACAGCCCCTCGGCCCTTCTACGGACCAGTTTGACACCCCTGGTTTAGATCTAAGTGGGGAACAATGCTGGAAAAAGAGAAGTTGAATTTGTTTCCTTACACATCTCCTAACCTCGTCCTAGCAGATGGCAGCTCTGGGTCTGGGACTATGGAGGGAGAAGGAGGTCAGAGGAAGTGCCGGGTGATAGTAGTACCTCAAGACTTGAGGGGGGGTTTCTCCATGTTTGTTGTGGCAGCCAGGGCTTGGTCTGTTAAGTCGAAACTTTACAAGTTTCCTGTTCCAGCACCCCTCACTCAACCCTGCAGCCCACACTGAGCTCTTCCTCATAATCCAAGTAGAACAGAGTGGCCCCACTCCCTTCCCAGACACGTATCAGCACACTGACATCAGTAAGCAGCTCAATCAATGGCAACAGTGCTTCACATGCAGAACTCACCATCCTATATTCAATATGCTACCTGCACACTCAATGCAGTCCTCCCTATTGATTTACTACACAGTGTAACATCCCATGAAAAATGTAAAATAGTTCCAGAGATGATACTGCTGTGTAACTTAGAAGAAATCTGTATATATGCACAGAATGCAATTTTCAAAAAAGTAGGGGTTCAGTTATTGCCTTTGTTCCCTTGGGTGAGAGTGCGGGGGACTCTTGCTTCTGTGAAATCACAACCTTCATTAATGGGTTTCTCCTGAAACAGTAACTAATGGGAGTCACTCCAGGTAACAGTGCATTGTTATGATTTCAAATGATAAAAATCCACTAAAAACTGAATTTTCTTCCTTTAGGTCTAAGTTAGTGACACCTGGCAAATATTTGTTATCTTTCTGCCAGTATTATAACTCAGTGACCCTATTGCCATTATACATTATTTAGGAGGAACTCAGATACAACAGCAGGGTCAAAAAAAAAAAAATGGCATAAACACGCAAACTCTCACAGTGCTCTTGCGAACATACACTCTTGTTTTACTAGCTGCCCACGCAATGTGGTCATTGTTTTTCTCTTGTAGAAAGGTTGTTGTGCAAGCTTGGCTCCACTGTTCGACAGTGTCCTCAACAGCAGCATCAGGTATTTCAGCAGCATTGAACTCACTGGCTGAGATCACCACCGGGTGAAAACAGAAAAGGCACTCATTTCTCTGTAATTGCATGGAATGTCCTAGGAGACATCAGAAAGGGGCCCTTTCAAACTGCCCCTTAATCAGAGTCATGTTTTTTATTTAATTTGGAGAGAAGCTTATGCACAGAAGAAGATGCATCATCAAAATTCATTCCAGTGCAATGCGAAAGAAGGAAAGCAGGACATGAATAGCACGCTCAGTTGACTGTGCGACCCCTTCCAGTGCGTTCATCTGTCCATGGCACATCTCTTTGCGAACCTTCTTCCTGGCAGTTTCGGCTAACTGCAGCGCCACAAAGTTAACCACAGCTTGAATTAATAATGACCGCTGTGGACATAACTGAGAGCTCCACATGAACAATACATGGGAGTGAAACACATCAACATGGGGACCTTGTAGAGGAAAAGCATGGAAAATGGATTAGACTCACCATGTCAAGGCTTCCGCTGGTAGACGGTGCGAGGTGGGTTGTGTGCATCCAGGACAGAGGAAAAGGAAGGCCCTCAGGGTTTAGTCCTGATGGTTAACAATGAAGCTCAACATTGGCTGTGTCATCGATACCCTGATACCACTTAGGCATGGACGTGTATTAGTGTTTCAATGGCTTAGGGGCCTATACTAGATGTTTTGGAGTGCTTCAAATTGCTCAAGTTGTGCAACATAAGATTTAAATGTATTCCAGAAAAGCACATGCCTGCATCTGCATATTTATCATGAGCGATAAGCCAAGAGAGAAATTCCAAGAAAAACAAATAATGATTTTTGTTACGGTGCCAATCGGCTGTCAATCACCTGCTTGCTTGAGCCAAACAACCAACAAAAATATGTTTTGTTTTTTTTTTTGTGCTCTCCACCTCAAAGCACAATTATTGATTCACAGAAGCATTCATATCTTAGCTTCTCCTGTATTGGGTTTAAAAAGTCCCTCTGTCCTATCACTTCTCTCCACTCAGAACATGCATTAATGCTACTCAAGCAGTCATTTCCTGATCCACGCACATGCTTTTTTTTATTAGCTCTGTTTCAGTGTGATTCCTTACCAATAATTGCAATACTTTAAGAACAAAATTTATTGATTAAAGGAAAAGTTGGTTTTATTGCACATTCAATAACAATTGTTAGCTGAACAAGATAAATTATTCCATCATTGCTGAAGTGCCAGTATGCACTATTGTTGGGTCAGAAATCACACCTTACATAACATATGCAGAACTAAAGTCCTTCAGTGTATTATAACACTCATGGGTTCTAGGTTCTCCTTCATATTGCTAAATCCAGCGACTAAGATTCATCCATTTTCACCAGACAGCTCTGTCCAGAGGCACTTATCATATATCTTTCCTGCTTATACAGCTGTACTTACCCATTTAAGCTCAATTGCCTTTAAGCATGCATTAATGGCTCACCCTTGGCTTGAACCTGTTAACTTCTGACCACGATTTTAGGACTCTGACTTGTGCTCATGGCTCTAACATTGATTTATTAGCTCTCTGGTTTCACACAAAGAGAGAATTATGCTATAATACAACGCTTTGATCTTTCTGTATTTGATACATTGAACTACTGTAACTCAGTATGACAGAGTAGTTTCATGGTGTATCTTAAGTAAATAAAATGATTGGAACAGCAATAAAACAGATCTTTGACAGAAAAGCTGCCCTTTTCTGTTTTCTTAAGGATGTGAAAAGGCACTTTCAGGTAGACCTCACCAGCTGTGTTTTGGTCGAGTATAGTTTGTTTAAGTTGTGGAGTAATTGTGTTCAGGGCACTCATACTGCACAATCCATTGAGTTTATTTAATATGACATGATAGTTTATGTGCATTATGGTGCACTCACAGGGAAATGAATGAGAACTGTTGGTGGTGTCTGAGCCAAGCCGCACTATTCAGTTCCAACTCAAGCCAGCTGCATCAGTGTGCTCCATTTCCTGACAGGGAGCCTGTAACTGTGATTGGAAATAAAACTTTAGAGTCTATTTAAAACATCAAACTCTGGACTGGCATCCTTTCAGACTCAGTCAGACTAAACTATACAACACCATCCACTATACGTTGCTTCACTCACCCTCCTCCATGGACATACCTTATCACTCAAATGAGGGTAACTACAAAGAAACGTGTTTTTCCTCATAAACCTGGCTTGCATGTTTTCCAGTTTAGTAACTCACAATGCAAGTCAATAACTACACTGCTGTTATGAGGGTCATTTTCTAGAATATGAATTTTTATAACATGATTCCTGGGCACCAATAACACTTTACTGATGTTTAAGATCTTTAGCGCTGCTGTTCTGGGCCTGCTCTTGTTAATCTTTTCTGTGTCGTCACCTGTCTTAGTTGAGGGACGAAAAGCATAACAACAACAGACAGCCTCCCAACTTGAGGAAAACTGGCATTATAGCATGCTGCAAGACCAACAAGTTTACGAAGTACAACATTCAAGAAGAATTGGGACGCTAAGTAAAATGTAAATTAAAACAGCATGCAGTAATTTGCAAATCCATGTACTCAATCTGAAGCTGTATATATTCCATTGATAAAGGTACAAAGTTTCAATAAGGCTGGAACAAGTGCATGTTTACAAATGTGCAACATCCACTCTCCCATTAATAACACCCAGCAGTTGTCTTGCATCTGAGGAAACTTATTTTTTGAGTTCCGAAAGTGGGATGGGTTCCCATCCTTGCCTGGTGCAGGGTTTCACTTGATCGGGATCTCCTTTGTCGTATTTCATGCTTCATAATCTGCCACAACTTTTCAACAAGAGACTGGTCTGGGTTCCAGGTAGACTAGTTGAATACCTGCACTCACGAAGCTACGCTATTGCAATATGTGCAATGTGGGCCTTGGCATTATCCAGTTAGAACAAGCAGAAGAATCCCTGAAAAAGGCAATGTCTGGAAGGCTGTACATGTAGTTCCAAATAGCATTTGTTGCCTGATGAATCAATTGTACCTACACAGAAGTGCCAGTTGCTCCATGCTGAGAGTACAAATGCAGCCCCAGACCATAACAGACACTGGCTCTTGAACAAGTTGCTGATAACAATCAGGATGATACATTTCCTCTTTGGCCCTGAGAACATAATATTCAATATTTCTGTAAACAAATTGAAATATAGACTGATTAGACCACTGCTCTTCTTTATACTGTGCACCCGTCCTTTACAAATGAGCTTGAGCTCAGAGAAGCTGGCAGTGCTTCTGGATGGTTTTGATGTATGGCTTTATATTAGCCAAGTAGAGCATTAACTCACATTTGATGATGCCATGACAAACTGTGTTCAGTGACACAGGTCTTCTGAAGTATTTACTAGTCCATGTGGTTATGTCCATTTCAAAAGCATGTCAGTTCTCAATACCGCAAGGTCTGAGGGCTCAAAGGCCACATGCATTCATAATTGATATTTGGCTATGTCTTTTATTCACTGAGATTGCTTTCGATTTCATTGGCTTCTTGGAATCTCCTCACAATATTTTGGACTATCAATGGTGAAATCCCCTAATTTCAGACAATTGCACATTCCAAAATATTGTTCTTAAACTGTTTGACTATTTATTCACACAGCTTTTCAAAAAGTGGCAAACCTTTAACCATCTTGCCGGTAAATAACCATGCATTTATGACTCCTCATTATATACCCAATCATATCTGAATCGCCTGTTGCCTATTCACCTGTTAAAATGTGAAATGTTCCATGCAGGTGTTTTTCTGAGGATTCCCTAATTTCAGTTCTTGTGTCTGGTAAGATTACTTTATCATACAATTGACTCAAAAAGGACTGGGAACTGATTCTTCTAACCTTCATGATTAAATTGTAATGCTATCTCTGCTGTTATACAGTATATCGGACCCATCACAGAGTGACGTTTGAAAATTCCTACATCTGTGTGAGAGACTTAGTGAAATATCTTTGATGGACTTTGAGTCTGAAGATCACGTTTTAGTCATCTTGGTGGCCAGCACTGTTGATGCAAAGTTAGATAGAAGACTGTTCTACTATCCGTCATCCTTCCAACCATTTTGACTTAAAGGGGGAAAAGAGCTAACAGACTTCAAAGTCACGTATGGAACTGTTCAACATGTTACTGTGAAAATATGGCACGCACCATGTTCCACTAAATTAAAGTGGTGTTTGAGTGATCCTCCAAAACCTAATTGGGAAAAAATGAGAATTGGCTGCAGAAAACTGACATCACTAAATTGCAGGTGGAGTGTAAAGAGGACTTACTGAGAATGTTCATCGTATTACCCTGGCATGGCTGGCTCCTAAGACGCCTGTCCAGATCTGAAGTGAAGTAAGCCAAACAGAATAACTTCAAATCATTAAAGATTTTGTTTTTTAACTGCTCAACTAAACACAGCTGAGACTGAACCCTCCAGGCCTGTAGGTGGGAAACCGGGGCCTTTGCATCTGCGCTTTTCATGCAAGCGGAAGATGAGATTTGGACCTGCTGCATATAAAAGGACAAGCTTTCTTTAGCATAACCAGGTGGGGGCAGCACTGAGGTGAAGGGCTTTGGCCACTGTCCAATCAGCACTTGTGACTCACACTCAGAGGTAGCAGCCATGACTGGGGTCACAGACAAAGACCCCTCACAGCAGTGCTTTTGCTTTACGCCACCGATCCATCCACCCCTGTCCCTCTATCGCTTATTGAATTACCGCTAATCTCTCAATTAAAATCACATGCGGGGTCAGGATATAACCTTTTAAAAAGCACCAGTCCTGAACAAGGAAAGTAGAGCTATTCTCCTAAAAAAAAGTCTTGTAGATCAAATTCCACAAGGACCCACACAGACAGATGCACTATCCCATGTATAGCATCTTTGCCTAATTTCCCAACAGGTCAATCCTAAAGCGAAGGTCATGTATCTCTGGGCAGAATACAAGCGCAGCATTTTCTTACTGAACTTTTCAAATTAACATTTTAAGTAACTGAACAATTGCAGAGGTGACAACCTATTCCATATATTTTGTGTTTAAACAACCAAGTCAGTTTATTAGCTGTGCATTAAATAGAACAAAAAATCCATCCATCCGTTATCTTAAGAGAGATTTATCCCAGTGATTCCCTGACGCACCCTTTCTCTCCTATGTGCATAAACCCTACCTCATCTGCATCCTACCTAAGATCTCTCAGACAGAGGTTACCGACCACCAGAGCTGCTGGTTGAGATTGTCAGGAGAGGGAAGGGATAGAGGAGGAAATGGGGTCTTTTATGTAGGCCTATCAAAAAATAAATAAATATATCCCACAGGGGCTCTCCAATGCCCACAATATCAACTGTTCACTGCCTCTTGAAGGTCCAGTTCAGGTCCAAAGTTTAGCATATGATAACAACAAGTTAATGAACAGTTATAGGCAACCATGTAATTGCAAAGGAGGGTCTAAACCCATTCAGTCGCGGGGCACCCTCTAAAAAAGCATTCTAGCATTCTACTACCGAAGGAATTGTTTGAAAACAACCACACCTTGGGGTTTTCGGAAAAACCTGACGGGATTGTCAATGTTCACGAAAATCTTTATTTGTCAGCCTCTATAGCCCATAAAATCATGAAAAAATATCATTTGAGAGCTTCAACTGTTGACTTTTATCCAAAATAATTGCCTTCACCCAAATGGTCATTAAGATATTTTTAAAACCAATGAGCATAAACATTTGAAAATAGACATTTTACAGTGATTTGTTTACAAGTTACAGTTCAAAAAAAAAAGTAGCACTGCCTGACGTGCAGCTTTGGAAACTTTTTTGTGGTCCACACTGAAGCTAAGAAATTTAAAAACACAAACCCTATAATGCATTTCGCCTTCCACACTTGTATTTTAGCGAATCATGAAGGACTTCATCCATCAAATTTTTCAGGCGGTCATCTTGCATCAGGTCATAAAGGGAGAAGCATGCAGACATCCATCAGGTCTTGATGGGTTAAACCATGTGAATGCCATTGTTGTATGATTCCCTGCCTTGCATTATAAGAATGCTCCCAGATCAAGAATGCGGTATTGTGCCAGATTTGGCCAAGGGATCTTAGCTTATCATGATTCACAATGAGACATAAAGCGGAGCCATCATTTCAGTGTATGCACTTTCATATTTGAAGATGCAGTTACAGCTGTTCTAGACTCTCTGCAGCAAGGCCTCAGTTCTACTTTTTTGCCTGGTTCTGTTCTGTATCTGATATTTGTTATTGGGCTATTTACATAATGCATTCTGAAGGCTGGAAATTTCCCTTCAATTTCTCTTCCCCTTGAAATTTTTGTTTCAAGGCACAATCTATTTACAGTGCAGAGTGGGCTTCCAAGGGGAGGGCTATCAAAGGCAAAAAGACAAGGCTTTCAAGTTGGAGCACTCGATTTTTCCCCTGATTGGTTCCAGGTGAGTCGGCTTTGGGAATCTCAGAGGGAGGAGGAAAATTGGACTTCCACGAAGCCTATTCGGGAACGGGCGCGAGACTTTACATTCAAGCTGGCATGCCAGGATGAAATTCCCAAACAGCACCCATACGCACAAGGAGATTTCAGCGGATGAAGGGCTAGGCCTCAAGATGTCTTGTTGTGGTTCAGCGCAGTCACGTTAAAATGTAAAGAACATAGGAATTGCGTCCTACTCGCTGGCTGACATAGGAAAGCGTGCAGGCTTCAAACACTGGCTGTAACCCTTACGGGCTGTTCACATTCTATGGCTACACACAGTTTTACTCTTTCACTGTTTTGAGATTCACCCACAATCACCTGGAATAGGTTTTCATTTTTTTCATTGGTTTTCATTTTTCTCTGTCCATTTTCTGAGGAAAACCAAATTTCAAGGACCTTTAATTTCCCAAAACCAAGTGGATGTTCTCGCGGTTCCATGTGGTTACATGAACGCTTTATAGGATCAATCCCTTGTAGTGGTCAAACATGAAATAAACTTAGCCAGCCTGCTCCTATAAGTGTGTAGTATAACTGGTAGGGAAACTGATTCAGAACCCCAACGTTTCGTTCCCAGGGAGGCACTGAAGAAGCTCAATGCAACAAGTATTGCTTCAGATGATGTTCTGCTGTATGTGCATACATAATGTGCACGTAGAGGAGCTGAAACTCTGGGGACTGTCAATGGATGGCTGCTGATTTTTCAGGGGAAAAGGTGCATCTCTTCTCCAATATTAGATTAATGCTCATGATGCTGGAAGAAATGCTGTATATCTACCTCCAACTGGATATGTGAATTGAGTTTTAGTTGTTTTAAACTTAGTTTAAATTCAGTTCAATTCAATGTAGTTTAACGCTTTTCAGGATTGAGATCGACCCACAGCGCTTTACACAGAAGAGGGTCAGAACCCGCAAAAAGCAAGCCAAAAGCCAACAATGGCAAGGAAAAACTCCCTAGTAGGTAGAATCTTTGAGCAAAGCCTGGCTCTACAGAAGGAGGACCCCAACTACCTGCAAACCGCCCAAGAGAAACGATGAGAGAAGGGAAGGACACAACAGGAAAATGGGGAGGACAAATGGGGACGGGATGATGGGAAACAGGGTCAACATTTCACAGGGAAGAGAAGAGAAAGCTATAAGAACCATCAACTGCATTATATGGCATAAATGCATTCAATTCAGCAAAGGTAAGACTGCCAAAAACACAAGATGAGGAATAATGCAGGCTGGGAAAAAGGTTTTGGGTTTGGCTGGGACAAAAGGGGCCTGAGGCAACAGTGTTTCAGGGAGAATCCAGGGTCAAATGGGGCTGTCCAGGGTGAGTCCAGGTTCAGATGTGGCTGACGGAGGCAAAAAGAGTGGGGATAAGCCGTGTTAGGGCAGTCCAGGGTTCAGATGCTGCGATCATCCTGATCATGATGCCCCACCACATTAGAAAGAAATGGTGTGGCCTCGTGATCATGGTGGTCTGGCATGGGGGGGGGGGGTGTAAGAGTCATCCTAAATAAAAAAATTTACATTGATTACCTTCCTGCTGTCATAAAGAATTCCAATTTTTGCTCCATACTCAAATTCTCCCATTGTATTAAGTTATAAAGCTACTTGCATCATAGCCTTTATTGTGGTCATATTCCCTGATAGATGGAGTACTTTTTTACAAATCAATCTTCTGTTCAGAGAAAATGATTCTAAAATGAACTGTATGGTAGCCTACACATTGAATTCAGTTTTAATACATTGAATAATTCATTTATACATTCACTCAGTTGTATGATTGGCTCAACTGAAACCATCTATTCTACGAGCCATGTTTTTGCCATCTCCTTTCAATTTATTTGCACCCACATTGCCAGTTCTTCAGGTCATGTTCATCCTTTCAGTTATACACACCATAAACCTTTTTTTTTTTTTTAAAGAAAAACTAAGCAGATCCCAGGAAACTATACTTGTATGCAGATGGGGGGTAAGGACCTTGCCACAACCCAGACCTCTGTGTCAGGGTGATCGGAAGCAGGCTTTGTACAGGAAGGCCAATTAGACCGAAACAGTGCTGAGGCTTGCTCTAGCTTGCCAGGCCTTGCCATCCTCCATCATTCACCTGCCCTCCAAAATTACCACAGACATGCCAGCATCTGATAGTGTTTTACACTTTGGGGAGATGTTGGGAAGGGAAGAATGTTTTCCCCTCTCTAGCCATTCCCTTAATTGCATATGAATGAAAGAAGGAAGGACACAAAAGACAAAATTAAAAAAAGAAGAAATATGACTTTGTTTTGTTGCAGTTTCTCTCCAGAAGGCACTGGCCCAAGATTCTATGTAAAGAGCCAATGTGACAAACATAGAAACAGAGCATCCCTTTGAGGGTTCACACGAACGGTGAGCTTCTCCTAAACCACCTCAGCTCCTCTCTGTTTCTTCTATTGTCCTCTGAAAATTCATATTGCAGCTTAATGTGCTTGAGGAATAGACGGAAAGCAGAACCTCACGCGTGTTGTGTCCACAGCCTGGACACGGAACAATTGAGGACACAGAGGTTGTTGAAGGAATGATTTTCATTTTCCAACAATGGCCAGTGCTGCTCAGTGCCTGCAAGGGCAAGTGGGTTATTGGCGTGGGAAAAAAAATGAAATGTTGTAATGCCTCACTAGTGTCCATCTGAATAAGTTTATATTGGAAGAAATGGTCATTTCCACCTTTGTAAAGTCCCATATGATTGGTAACCAGCAAATGAGAAATGAATGTAAACTAGCAGACAAGAGGAGAATGAAGCGGGATCGCAGCCACAAGTTGACAACTACTGCTCCCTCGGCCAAGACCAAACAAATCAAATAAGTTGTTATTCCAGTGCTGTTGGGACGGGGATTTGCAGAGGGATTGGCCCGGTAATGAAAAGAAAATAAGAGGTGATGTTCCCATGACAGAGGGTGTAAACCGAAACTGGACTGGCCAGTCTCAGAGTAGACACCTTGGCCCCACCCCTCTTTCGATCCCACGATAACTCGCCCTCTCCATTCACCCTAACCTGAGCACTCTCTTACCATGTAATGTGAGAGATGTCCAACAAACCTTTATTGCTGGCCTCTGTTTTATGTGAAAGCCAGCAAGAGAGATGGGCTTTCTGGACACAACAGTGAATTGATGGACAGAAGTTGTTCAGAATGTGGCCAAAATTGAGAATGCATCTGAACGTTCTAGCGTTTACGACCAAGCTATTTTCCTCTGAATTTCATTCAAATTCCTCAAATTACACGTGATATTGAGCTGAATTGACCCTTTAGCGAAATTTGACCCGAGGGTGGGCTGCTGTGCATAGTTGCGTTTTTATACTGTCAAATATTGTGCTACGTTGTCGAATTATTATTGTTCAAAAGTTCGAGGACTCAGCATTCTAAATGCGTTAGCCATTTTATATTGCAAATTTGATAGCGAAAATAGTAGGTATGTAAAATTGTGTTATAACAACCCTCAGCTGGACTATGCAGTCCCATAACTTCAATTGTATAGCATTGCTCAGATTAGTCAAAATATGTTAAAATTGATGTTCTTACCTTGGTAGCGGTCCACAGATAAAACCTGTTATAGTTTTTATTTTACAAAACAAGGAAGCTTGAACAAACATCACTAAATCAGCTTAGACATAGAGGTAGTAGCTTCGCATCTTTGTGAATTCACTATAATTAGCTTTTTTTTCTCATGCTGCAGTGCTGTAGATTGTACAATAGCCCTTTAGGAACAAAATTAGTGCACTGACTGGCTATTATGAGCTGGAGGGGGGCATAAACTCTTAGGTACACCTCTGGACAGTGCCTAAAATGATGGCTTTAAAGAGGAAGAGGAAGTCCCTGTTTAGGCAGCCTATGGCCTCCTCTCTTTTTTTTTACAAGGGAAATCAGGTCACATCAGCTGATCCCTGTGGACACAGCATAGAGCAGACCCTAACTGCTCTGCTTTTCTCCTCGACATCTATACACACTAGTTCAGTTTCAAGCAACTATAGTACACCCTGCTGTGTGCAAAGACCTCGCACTCTCTTAGGTAAGCTGATGGGAAAACAGCCATATTTCCATTTAAGGCTGATTATGTGAATATTTCCATTTGTCTTTTGAAGTTATCTCTTCAAGCTGACTTTTTCACTCTATTTGTGATGTAGCCGTCATAGAACTAGACTCAAAAAAAACCTTTTTTGGGGTTGGAGGTCTTTTACTAGGCTGTGCAGGGTTACCCTTGATAATGGTTATAAACCTAAAAAAAAAGTAAATATTAGTTGACCCCATAAAACCTACGGACTGATATATCAGTCTGTTAAATGCAGCTGCTGCATTCAAACCGCGGAACTTCAGGCCTATTTTACATTCTAGTGGAGATCTGAAGGTTTCTAACTATCCCAATTATGCTCTGATGAATTACAGGGAAATGTGTATAAAATGATGCACAAGGTTTAGATATTTTCCATTCACTGTAATGCTGTGGCCATAAAAAAATGGCGTCCTGATTTTGAATATTTCTCTCAATATAACTGTGTTATTGCTTCAGTGAAGCGCTGCAACCAGCAGACACAGAGTATGTATGACACATTGTCCTACAATATGAAAAAAATTTGTTTTTTTCTGACTTTGAAATTACTTAAGGGAAAACTTAAGTGAAAAGGTAGAGTTTAAGGGGTTAATTAACATGAGTTTGTTGAAGGAACCAAAGGCACCCTGGTAATTGTGCATGCTAATCTGCGACTCATTTCGGTGAATGTCAAAAAGCTGTATGAGGGAGGGAGAGGCCTCAGTTCAAGAGTCCTGAAGAATGTTTTTTTTTTCTCTCTCTCAGCCTGTCTGCTCTCACAGTCATGAGAAATTATGCTTAAGCTGCGCAGGTCAGAGACTGATCAGCCTGAGATGCTTGCAACCAGCCAAAAGATGCCTCATCTCATTTCACTGTCCAAAATCAGGGCTGTACTGTTAATCACTCAGGACAGCAGGTGCAGCCAGATCATGAATAACAGATTGGCTAGAGGAGTAACTGCTGTGTGATGAGGAAAGGGTTGCCAGGCTCAAGAAACCTGCAATGTCGTGATGATGTGGACAGTCTTTGCATTAAAAGGAAATATCTGTGCTGGATAAGATTCCCAGAGTTCCCCCAAACATTGTTGGTGTCCTCCTGAGTACTTTCATTCTGGTGTTTGAGGCAGCTACTGTTTATTTGTGGAGGTTTTCAGTACCACTGCTTTTCCTGGCTCTGCATATTAAGCATGACCTGCGACCGCATCACACACCTGATCACAACAATATGCTGAGATTTACAGGGATATTTCATTTAAAAATTTTTTTCTTTGTCTGTTCCTAGGAGATAACGTGGTTTTGCAAGCTCCTCGGTCCCAATAATAATGACTATGCAGCATAGCTGTGCTCATACAGGGCAAGAACATGGATCTTAGAAATGTTCACATCCCCAGCCTCTTCTGATGTGAAATGTGGGATGTATAGGGGAGGAGGAATGATGTTCTGAAGAGCAGGGTTTTTGTTTTTGCTCCAACATAATGAGAACCATTCCACTGATCAACCAGGGAGGGTCGGAGATGCTGCAGCCTGATTTCCACTCTGATTCTGCCTGAGCCTTGGCAGCACACACCCCCCCACTTCTCCTCCAAAATCCCCCTATCTAATGCACTCAACCACCCCCCGCCCCCATACAAATCCTAAACTTTGGCCCCTAACCCAGATTCTTACAGTCTAACTCCCCATATTCTCATGAACAAGCTCTGCTCAGCCATGTTCTGAACAATGTTTTGACATCTCACATGAAACCATTTTGTTTCCAACACAAGGAAGCAAAATAATAATACTGTGGTCATTCAATTACAGAGCATATCCTCTGTGATTACAGTTCTTAGCTATATTTTGCGGTAACTTGTAACCCGAAGGAAAAAAAAAGAGGACAAGGCTATAGTGATACTTATGTACAGTGTATAAGACCATCTGTGTGTAAATACTGGTTTCTTCTTCGCAGAAACAAAAGCCCTTTGGATAGTTTTGTGGGAATCCGAGAACATTTTAAATCTCAAAAGTTTCTAATGTGCGGGAATGCATCCTTATTTTCACCACAACAGATAAACATTTCATTTGCTGACATCATTTTGCACGTCCCTTGCGCGTGGGGACAGTAGGAATGTTTGTTTTGTTGTTTGTTAGCTTGAGTGTCGTCATGGAAATTCATGACAACGCCTCCGCAATCAACTTTCTGGTCTCTCTGGGCTCATTAATTTGGGAGAAATTTAAATTTTTTCTCCAAAAAAAAACCCTATCGTTTACACATTTGCTTCAGCTTGCCATCTTGTTAGAAACGCCTTGTATTTTATCATTAGGAAAAATATGGAGGTGTTTGGGTAGGAAAACATTTGTATAAATAACAGTGGCTTCTATTCTTTGCCTGGCAGGAAACATTCACTTGAATGTGCTGTTGCATACACGTACTGCAGTGCAGCCTAATGGCATATTTTATACATATAATGATCATTAGTATTGCCTTGGATGATTATTTTAAGTTGTTGATAGTTCCAGAACAGAACAAAAACAAGGTTTTTGTCTCATAAACAGAGAAAAGTTGCGGAGTATTTGGATCTGGAAAATTAATTTGTTATGGAAACTGTATTAGAATTTCCAACCTATTTGAAACTGTAAGTTAATGGCTTTGAAAACACAGTATTAACACATAAAATTTAGTGAAGCAATATAGGCAAGGGCACTTTAGGGCATGTTTGCCTTCACTTACAGGTGTCCCTTGACTTTGATGTACAGCACGTATTCTTGAATGCTTATAACACAGCAAGCCTCTTCTAGCCTCTTCCTGTAGCAAGCACTGTTCAGACAAGATGTTATTGGTGGTAATATTTCTGAGCATAACTTTGTCTCACTATAATAAAAAATACAGAACTGAAATGCTGTTTGCACAAAAACTACTTTCCAGCAAATTTGTATAGGAAGGGTTAAAGATTTTTGTGGGATTAAATTATCTCATTGGACCTCGTTGGGAAAATCATATTTCCCTTTACATTTGTGGCTGGAGCTTTTTCAGATTGGCAGTACAAAATGAAAATATTTTCAAATGTCAGTCAATAGCATTTGAATTCCACTAATGTAAGATAAGTTCTTCCAACTTCTCAAAAAGTTATTTCTGTCCCTACGAGTGCTCTTCCCTTATTAATGGGGCAAAAGCCAGGTTTTAGGCTTGATGCTGCTCAGAGTTTTTTTTTTTTTCCTCTCTCCGATACAGATAATCAGCAAGCATTCAGAGATGTGGTTCACTCTGCAAACTCCTCTTGACCCAAAATTAATGGGAACATTCTTTTCTTCTTATTGTAATTCTTTTTTTCTGGTTCTCCCTGCCATCCCAAGTATTTCCAATGTCACCAAGAGAGGGAGGCAAGTCTGTCCCATTTATACTGAACTGAGTTCTCTGGGTAATTGCACTGGAGAGCTTCACAGTGAAATAAGCAGGCACTGATAAAGTGTACCTCACATGAGAGTGTGTGCTTGTCTGTGCTCCCCATTAGTGATGAATACCACACTGGGAGAAATAAAATTAAAAAAAAAAAAAACTTGTGGGCTTAAACTGGTTAAAAATAGTCTCCGAGAACTGAGCAGTCATAGGGATTGATCTCTGTTGAGGTTTATGTGCTTCCTGCTGGAATAGGAGGTTAGCAAGGACACACGTTTGTATGCGGACTTTCTGAGTATAATAAAGTCGGAAAGTATGACGTAGAATGAATGGCAAAGGCTTGTTTTCTTCATTTCACCTGATTTAAAACAGGTGCATGCCCCTTGTGCCTCTCATGAATGAATGCACAGTCACAGCAGCAGAAGCATCTCTGTGGGCACGCTCTAACTACATAATGAGCTGGCAGCATATCTGATTGAGAACAGTGCTGCTGGCCCGAGTCCTTCGGCCTAAATACACTGCACTCGTCACACTCATACACACAAACCATACACACTGAAAACATCACGCACATGCTCATGCATGCACACGCGTCAACCGCACCATGCATGCAATTAATACCACTCACTACACAAGGCACGTATACTGGATATTGGAATTGCTGCTCTCATTCATGGGAAAATCAATGCAGTGATCGTAGACCATGTTAAAGCGATGGAGCAATTCATTGTAATGCGAGCCACTGACTTTCCTCAGGTTTCATTATGTACTAAATATTTTCCGTGTGTGATGGGTTTGGACTGCAGGCAGGCCAGTTTAGCATCCAGACTCTTTTACTATGGAGCCATGTTGTTGAATTATGTGCAGAATGTGGTGTCTGTCATTGTTTTGCTGAAATAAACAACACCTTCCCTGAAAAAGACATCTGGGTGGCAGTATATGTTGCTCCAGAACCTAAATATGTCATTCAGCATTGAGGAACAGATTACGCCTAAGCTTCGCTTCGCTTACCCAACATTCCTATTTGTACTGCCGGAATTGTAATTTCCTTGCTTGTCTTGCCCATCATGCCTTTCTTCTTGATTTATTCCTTTCCTTTTATGTCTTTTCTTTCTTTTTCTTTTCTCTTTTCTCTCTTTTACATTAACTTATGGGATCTAGATGGAGCCTTGATGACTCCCAAAAGAAATGTTTCAACCACCCTGAGTCTCATCTCTGGGGGTTCCTACATGACTCCTTGGAACCCAAATACACTCCAGCCGCCATCCAAGTCTATCCTATGAGACTCCAGTCTGCACAACGTCCTCTTCCATTGACCCCTCCAGAGTTTGTTATTATCTATTGTACTGCAATTTGTCGGCCAGCTTCCTACTGAGATTTCTTGCCACTGGGGAGTTTTCTTTTTTTTTCTCACCACTGTTTAAGGTTTTTTCCCCTACGGGAACTTTTTGCCGCATTTGCTATCCTTTGGATTTAGGCTGGGCGCTGCCTCCTTTGGCTCAAGCACGAAGTATGTTTGCAATGGTCCATGGGCAAACACGGCGTTATATAAATTCATTAAAATTGAATCAAAAACTACCTTCATTCATTCTTAAAAAACTACTCTTCTTCTATTCTGAGGTGTCGTTGTTAGTTAATGTCCAAATATCATAGTTTCTCAACAAATAGGCACACAAGGGGACAATATGACAAATGGAAAAACATTTGTTAATCAGGTATTTTCCACTGGGAAAAATTATTGTATTTATAAAATTACCATTCGTTTGAATGGATAACGAGTCTCTTTAACCTTTGCTGAAACTAGCAAGCGAGTGCCAAGAAGACCCAGATATGTAATTGAAAAACAAAGACTCATTGTAGCTGCTTGGTAAAAATACACTGTTGACAGGAGAGGGATGGTAGGCAACCATGGTGAATTATTGAAGCTGCTTTCTCTCCCTGAGCTAGCCAGTCTTTTCTGTCCCACATGCTGCTCTGTTTTCTGTGATTTTAAATTAAAGTTATCCAAATAGGTGTCCTGACTGCTTGTCATTGCACAACATGGATCTTCATTTTTGAACTTGTGCCAACAAACACATTTCTTTCAATTTTCAAAAACTTGGGTACGGGTTGACAGGTGGAACCAGGTGTAACATAGTCTGTGTGTAGGATGTCGATATGCGATCCTAAAGAGGGCAATTTTGATGCATTGGAAGGAGCTTTGTGACTCTTGTAGTTTTACCGTCCATCTCCGAAGGGCTGCAGACTGTTCTTTCCCCCAGGCAGAGCCTGAACACGCAGCATTACTAGTGGCTCCAGCTCATCCACTCAGCCTCACCTCAGTCCACAGCGCTATCGGGGGCCTGATCTGGACAGTGTGACACGCTTGACATGGGCTGACCACAGCATCTCCCTCTCGGGGGTGGTGGAGTCTTTCTTAAAAATAACAAAACCGAGAGACGCTGACCTAATTAAGCGCAGCTCTGAAGTCTCCGTCTGAGGGAAAAACAGCAGACGCCAAGGTCACGCAGTCAGGCCACTTACCCAGAATGCACTGTGGAAAAGAGTCCACCAGAAGAGGGGCATAGCTGTATTCTTTGTCCGAGGATGCCTATGTAATTCCTTCCTACGCTTACGAACTGTGCGTGCAGACTGATAATGAATATAACATGACCAGGCCAACACGTGAGGTTGTGGTTCAAATGTACAGAGAACACGGCAAAACATCTGAATGTTTTACTGGGGCGGTGTATTTATTTTTTAGACATACCATTACTGTCTCAATTTAACCCCTTTGCGCAGATATAGACGCCGGCGTCCGTAAATTCCAAAGTTTAATTCCTAAACAATTCTGTAATTGAATTTCCAAATGTCTAGCTTCAATGGAATAATTTTCAAAAATCTCAGTGACACAAATCCTGAGTTATAAAGCATAAATAGGCTCATGAACAACAGGAAAAATTGGCAAAATTTTGTATTCTGTGGTTAATTAAAGGGGTTTATTAAAGTATCCAGTAGCATTTGCACAAGTCACTAGCGTGTCTTATTTTGACTATATACAACATAACTTTCTTATCTATCACTGTGGAACAACTGTGTCCATTCTCAGCAGAACAGACTGCACACAAAAAACATCAGTCATGGTTGATATTGAGTATGGCAGTGACATAGGTTCGGGGTTTCCTGGTCAGTTGATCACCATTATATGCCAAATGAGAAAGCATAATTCTATTAGGAATCCCTTTCTATCTTGAAGAAATTTCACTTCTTGCTCAATATCATCATAGGTTCCTCATCTGATACCATCAGCAGGGATGGATAAACAGTCGGACATGTTTCTCATTTGACTTGTTTTGCTAAAAGGTCCCATTTTTCTTATCGGCAGATCAGATTAGAGTTAGGCTTTCAAATCCAAATGCTCTTCACTTTCAGCGACTCTGGGAGCTCATTGCCTTTGAAATGCTCTAAGCCACGCAATTAGTGCTCAGAGTTGATTTCCATCTGAATCTAATGTAAACAGGTTTGGATTTGCCTCTGGGTTTGACTGAGACCCAAGAGGCAGTCGGGTCCTTCCCCCGCATCCAACCCCGTGCACCACCCCACCCAGGTCATGTCAAATCATGGACTTATGTTTTCTTGTTATTTTCTTTTTTTCCTGGGAGTAGTGAATCCTCTGTGGGTACAGATATGTAGATGGGAAACATTTTGAAGCCAACATCTAACTGGACTGTTGGAGCCTTTGTAACTATGGGTTCTTGGTCAGAGCAAGGTCTCAGAGGTTATTCTGGTTCTTAGTCAGCTCCATAGATCACATAAAGTCTTCAGCCTCTCCAAACCCAGGGTCTTGCACCCCCAGGGTTTGGGGTGTGTTTGGACATTCTGGTTTCTGTGTGAAGAGAGGTTGGGGAACTCCTATCTTCCCTCTGCCAATGCTCAATGCTCCCTTCCAGCACAACACCGTGAAATCAGACCTATGACATTTAGCAGAATGGCTCTAGCTGGCCAACATCATCGCATGTCCTTTGTATCTCAATCATGGTTGTTTTTATTTTTATTGTTACAGTCAATGCTGGAAACATTCATATGCTGTTTTCCTGATCTAAGCATAGTGTTTTAGATCGAAATTTACGAGGTCTTCAGCTGTATAGTTACTTTACTGTCGGCATTTTAGGATTTGAGCTTTGGTTCCCTCTCACTGTTCAAAAAAATCCTAAGTTTCTGCCCTATAGTTGTCAGAGCACAGTATCAGCCAAAGGCACACTCTTTCAACAGGGTTTTGAAGGCAAAAGTTAGATCACAGTTGTTAAACTGAATGGCATCAGCTTAACATGAGGTTAAAGTTTTTAATATGCCATTTCTGAATAGTCAGAACCTCCGCACACAGCATTTTAGCTCCAACAAAAATAAGAACTATTTGATACAGATGGAGATGGGGTTTGGGATTAATGGCCAAAAAACAGATATATTGAGAATACACTAAACTATTTAGAGATCAATTTTCATGTGAACAGCTGTCATTGAAGGTGACATCATCACTCTAGACCTCGAAGAAGTGTAATTAGCCTCCTTGATAACCTTTGGTCTTCAGCTTGGCAAACTAATTATATTCCTTTTTGCATGGTAGGGCTGATGAGGTCCAGAGATTGTATAAAATATAGGTCATCATTAAAGCAACACTGTGCAATATTTGATCGCTAAATGATCCCAAAAGCACCAACTGAGTTTGTAAATAAACAATGCAACTCCTCCCACCATCTCCTCTTGGGACTCCCATGGGTGGTGCCTTATGACCTGCATCACACAGATGGTGCTTGATGGGCGCTCTCATTGGCTTGCATTGGTCTCAGTCATCTCATGCATTTTTGGGAAGATAGCAAAACCATGTTCTTTCTTCTTAGGACTGACTTTTTCGATCTAAACGATTCACTCAGGCAGGCTTCATATGAATTGGTCCTCTTGAGCAATGATATCACGCTGGTGCAACAAATTTAAAGGGACTGTCCACCGCAAAATCAAAAATACATATAGTTTTCCTCTCAGTTATCATCCATCGCAATATCTCCCTTGTTTTGAATATGATGGACCTAAAGAGTTTCACTTGTGGTGCTCAAATCTCCAAAAAGGAACTTTTGAAAAACTTATCAGCAATGTCTCTTTCCAGATATCGTGACCTGGTTACTTAAGATAATCCATAGACCTTGCTGTTCACAGTTTAATATAGAACTATTTTCTTTCTACTAAACTACATCCTCCAACTGTATCACCCCCCCAGAGGGAAGCGTGCATCTATCCATGTACAAAGAACCAAAATAGATAACATTTTTGTGTCTTCTCAAAACTTCAAGCAAATGCAAGAATGTCATTCTGCACCATGTGTAAGAAGCACAAGGCTATCACTCTATGGTGTAATCTCAATTTTTGTAATTTTGGCACTTATTGTGTTTTGGAAACAAACTGTTCATATTTCAGTGTAAACCTGGTCAAGCACTACACCTTGTACAACTACAGCATGTACTGTAAAAAAGGCCTGGATGCTTTCTAATTTCCTGTTGCTGAATTCAGATATGACTGAAATGTTGGTTTTAGGCGCCAACAAACAAGGAAGAAATTGTCATCCCTTTCTCTAAATTCCGAAGACTGCGTAGTTTCAGAAAATTTGATTGTGAGAGACCTTGATGTTACTCTTCAGCCAGAATTAACTATTAATGCCCATATTAGAGATGCTGCCAAAGTGGCCATCTTTCACTCACAAAACATTTTGCTAAAATCAGGAAATTCCTGGTGTTAAAGGATGCATTGAAACTGATTCATGCTTTTGTTACATTTAGTCTAAAATATTGCAATGCCCTATAATCTGGTTGTGCAAATTCATTGTTAAATAATTTCTAGCTTGTTCAGAATGCTGCTGCTCATATCTTGATTTGAACAAAAAAGTTGAACACATCATCCCAGTGTTAGCATCATTCCGCTGGCTACCTATTAGGCATAGAGCTTATTTACTTGGCACCTGAAGTAACCTGCTTTCACCCTATCAGCTCACAAGAAAGCTTGACTCTCAAGATGCAGACTATCTGGTAATGCTAACAATACTGTAGCTAAGAATTTAACAGGCAGTAGAGCCTCCTCATACAAAGCCTAATTTCTCGGGAACAGTCAAGCAAAATTTATAAGGTAATCAGGCAGTTGCGATAATTAAGGCTGGACCAAAAATACTCCATTTTACACGTACACTCGTCTCTATATTAATGATTGGCTTCAAAATAGAGCTGCTTCTTGTACAATAAATAATTGCTTCTTTTTGCGCCATGGGAGGCAGAGACTGTTATGAGATCATTTATTCAAACATTAACCGCCATCACATCTTTAAGCTATTCCAAGACCTCCCCAGATGCCGGACAGGAGAGAGTGGCGATGGAGCACGTTTTCGAATGTGTTGACACGCTGCGTGTCATTGTCGCTCATAAGGAAAGTGTTTGTGTGTCAGAGCAAGGTCTGTCATGTGCTCTGCGATGGCTTTCCCTGATGGATTCCCAGCGACTTGCGAGCGGTATGGAACAAATGGGAAGATTTATGACTAGTTTTATTATTAGTGCAGCACAGTATGTGGTACAATGTGAGGTATAATGCTCTGTGACAATGCTTTTCAATTTACTACAGAGGTGCACACAATTTATTTAGTTGTTCCTCTCAGGCTGAATAAGTTTGCATGTTATCCTATATAAAATGAGGCTAAATCTGTCCGTCCTTCCGTCTGAATCTATTTTTCTCCTTAATTGGCTAGCCAATCAATCTGAAAATGCACAGGTGCATTAAGAATTGGGATAGGCAAGGTCTGACAAAGCTGATTTGTCCATTTTCCCAAATGTAAGCTGTTTAAGAGCGAACTCAACCTGTTAATGACCAAGTTAAATTTAGGGCATGTGCATCCCTGGAAAACTGCACGCCAGTGTGGTGCGTGCTGCTCTGGGTGCGGACCTTTCATTTTTTTATTCTCAAAGGGTTGTATCTGTTTGGCTTACAGGACCATATGACAGAACTGGTGAAAGTAAATAACTTTGAAAATGCAAGAAAAGAGAAATTAATTGTACTCAACAGGAGGCCAAACAACCTTAAGGTATGTCAACTTAATGTTCAGCATGACTTCGTACAGCATAAGACATACAGTTCCTACTGGTGTCATTTTCAATACACATTAACATTTTCACATTTTCAAAATTGTACAGAGCATAAAAATTCTGGAAATTTTCTTTGTCCACTCAAATTAACCATCAAAAACAATAAAAATCTCCAATCATACAAAACATTTTTTTTAAGATAAAGCCTCTCAGCGTAGCTCAAGCATGCTTAATCAAACATTTCCCATGCCCTAAAGACAGAGATATGAGAGATTTCAGATATTGCATCAGTTTTAATGCAGCGGATTTAAAAAATATTGCAAACCTGTGAAACAGTCGCCTAGGCAATCCTTTTTAGAGTTCTATATGTTAATTTTAGTGAAGCCCAAGGTTTTTACCACGCACTTATTGTACCTGTGAAATTTGAAAAGATTGGTATAAAATTATAAATCAGCGGGAGGTCTGGGCACAAAATCTTGGGGTTTGTTGAGAGACATTATCACAAAAACAAATCAGTGATCCTTCCCACGTGCCACCTGACATCTCTGTCTGAATGACTGACACATTTATTATTGGTTCATATTATTACATCAGTAATGTCCCATAAAACATATAATCAAGCCTGATGAAATGCAGAAAAGTGGTCAAAATCCCTTGTGTAAGATGTACACAGTCCACCACAGCGCCGCGCAACCCCACCTTTCAGGTATCCCAGCAAGTAAATTGGTGCATCTGTGGTCTAATGGATGTCTTTGGTAATGTTTCTAACTCTCCATAGTGGCTCACTATGTCAGCTAGAAGCAGAAGCCAGGAATGTACTCATTTGGCCAAAGCATTATTTTCTTATAGATGCACCAATGTGAATAATTGTATTCTGAGAGGACAGTTCACCTAAGGCAATTTGTCTGAAGTTTGTTTAACGCTGTCTTCATTCAAAAGAATGTAAATGCATTGTCATTTGGGCATTTTAGGTCCCACGCCACCGTAGCTGGGAAATGACAGGTATAAATATCTGGCCCAAACCACACACAAGAAAAAAAATAAGAGAAATTACAAATGGAGAGAACTAGTTGTCTGCCTGAATCGGATTTCAGGATCAAATAAAAATCAACATATTCAAATCAAAATTACATTTGAATCCACATCAAGTGGCACATAAAAGTTTTGTTTATTTTTTGACCCCATTTCTGTGTGAGACTCTGTATGCTGTATATTATCATTGCGAATGTGCTTGCACATATGTTTCAGAGAGAGAGAGAGAGAGAGAGAGAGAGAGAGAGAGAGCAAACAAGAACTGTACAAAAAAAAACAACCAGGTACACCGTTTAAACAATCAACAACCACAAAAAGCCCTAATCATACCACTTCGAGAGAGAGGGAGAGCCACAAGGAAAGGTGTGAGAAAATGGTTCTTGGAAGCCAGAGGTGGTGTTCACTGCAGAAGGAGCAGGCAGTGCTCCAGTGTTTGCAGGGCCCTGTGGCTTCACAACCAATAAATCTGTCGAGCTTATTTAATACTGTGAGAGCATGCCTGGAGAGTAGAAAGGACGTGTGGTCATTACGCAAAAGCCCACATGCGAGCGACCTGCTGTGGCAGTGCTGCTCCAACCACCTCCCCAAATCCCTCCCCTGACTGACTGGAGACTTTGTAGTGTGTGTGTGTGTGTGTGTGTGTGCGTGTGTGTGTGGAGAAAGATGTCTCCAGGGCAGCTACTGTAACCAGGTGCTTAATTGGGATGAGTGGATGCTAAGCTATCCATTCAAAGAGATTTGTTTAAGTTCTATGTGGTTTGGTGTCTCGAGCTGAATTGGGAAGGCAATTAAGCAAAAAAAAAAAAAATAGGATACTAAATTGCGATAATGTTTCAGAGAGCACTTTCAAAACCCGAACAGGACACAGTGTGTACTGCAGCCTAACATAGTGGACAATCAAACTGATAAATGAGTCTGCAATTAGTCCATCCCTCCAAAAGATCACAGCATATCAATCAAATAAATTAAATATCAAAATAGTCTTTTAAACATATACATACACAGATACTGAAATACATTCAGTTGATGAGTGCTCAATTATCTCTGACTCCCTCTTTCAGATGCACAGATAATTAAGTACAAACACACAGGATATGAACATAAAACATGTACCTGCACGTATACACACATCCTCTCACAAATGCACGTATATAATGCACTTACCTTCAAAATTTCCCATGCATGTGGACAAACACAAATCCCTACTTCCATGCACACACACAATGCTTGCTCAAAAATGCACAGATGGATAAATTAACTGAAAAACAGACACAATTCTACACTTAACGCAATTGAATTGAAAATGATTCTTATCAAATTTTATCAAGTTTCCTTGCAGTTAGTGATCATTCTCTGCTTATGCACACAAGAAATCCTTTGAGAGTCCATGTGCAATTTGTTCAAGTTTCAGAAGAAAATAACATTTTTGTGAAGCTAAAAACACTTTACATTCAACTTGCATTATATACACTCCAATATGTTATGTGTTATTTTCTTGACAACGCTTTGAGCTCATGTTTTTATAAATGTCTGCATTGCTTTGTTCGTTTGTTTGTTTTTTTTTTTTTTTTTAATGCCGCCACTTTGGCCTCATTTCTCTCATATAAAGTTTTTTTTTTTTTTTTGGGGGGGGGGTAAATTAAGTTTATATTTCAAAGATTAATACATTTTGCACGCTGGAACAGAATTCTCAGCTTTCTGTGTACTGGCAGATAATGACGACAGACAAGCTGTATTATTGCATAGAGATTATCGCCATCTGCTGTTCACTCTAGGAACTGTCTGCAGTGGTCAACAGTCTCATGAGGGGCTCTCATGATCGGTCTTCGACAATACAACGCTGGAACGCGATGTGGTTAACTTCAAAACACTACCTCATTTTTCCATGAACACAGTTAGCCCATATAGCTC
Organism: Gymnothorax javanicus; assembly: GCA_029692085.1. Taxonomy (NCBI): domain Eukaryota; kingdom Metazoa; phylum Chordata; class Actinopteri; order Anguilliformes; family Muraenidae; genus Gymnothorax; species Gymnothorax javanicus. The sequence continues at coordinate 21,421,302 of CM056209.1, forward strand.
TCAGAGTTATTTGTGGAGGGCTGGTGACAGGCAGGGAAACATTGCAGGCTTCGCAGACAAACTTGCCATTGCAAATTACACTCCCTGCCTTACACCTCGCTGGCTATAACAAGTGATGTAATGGGGCTATATCCAGGGCTTGAGTTGTTGTCTTTGAATTGGCCCTGCTTTTGGTGTTAAGCTCCTGAGCAAAGAAACTGTGATTGAAAGCTGTAATGTTATTGTAAGGTTGTCCTGGTCATGAAGGTAGTAAAGGTTGTCCACACGCAGAGCCACAATCTTAACCCTGTCAAACCCTGGAGACGCCTGGATAATGTGCCTGTGTCAGGCGTCAGACCCATTCCCCTGCTTTGGGATCTGACTGCAGTCTTTAACCAATAGCTGACTTCACAGTTGTGTCTGCAAATTGCGTCAGATACTTTGACATCTCCATCACTGTAATAGCTGATGATGTTGTTGATTGACCACAATTTCAATAATTTAATGTTTCTGAAAGACATTGTGGCCACATCACTAATCTGGCATGTCTAATTGCTTATATGCATCAAAGAAGGCATTAAATCATGTTTTAAAACAGGACAAAATATTGACTGATTTTAAAGTTTCCAATAATAACTTCTCTTCTCATATGTCTGTAAATATCATATTGCAGCTTTTAGCAGAAAGTCATAGATTATAAATTCAGGCACACTCTACACCAAGGCCAAATAATGAAATAATGAAAGCTCCAAGATAGGTGCTGTCAATGAGATGAAAGCAAAAGCCATGGTGATGTAAGAGAGTGATGCAACATTGAGTAGACATGGGCTAATCTTCTCTGGCTGTTGTTTGTGTCCTGGCTTGGGCTCAGGAGGAGTTCAGACTGTTTGACCGTTAGTGTTTTCGTTCTGGTGTCATCATCTGATTTCCAAGCCTCTGACTGATCTCACAGAGATAGTTTCTCAGAGCTGCCATGTTGAGTTAGCCTCCCATTAGTTTTCAACCTTCTTTTCCAGCACTGTCGCACGCAGAATCAGGCAAACTCCCTCTCATGTGGTTGCAGTCGTCTCTATAATCAGAGCGCTAACTGCTTGCTAATGTCTTTTAGCGTGACTTCTCCTTGTTCCCGCAGTGATTACGACACACTTGTTTTCTGTTACCCTCATATACATGTAGAAGAAAACATGGTGATAAAGGATGCAATTATCGGCCTCAGGAACAACAGAGCTTGCCGGAGAGCTGAGCTGGGGGATTATGGGATTGAGAGTTGCTGGGGCTGTAGGGCTGGAAGCACAAAGTCTTTAGGAGCCAACAGACCGGATGCTGAGGAGGCCTTTCCCAGATGGAACACAAAGCGAGGAGGGGCACAGCGATCAGGGAAAATCTAAGAGAGCTGCTGCATTATCAGGCCTGTCAGTCCTCCAGTGTTTTAGGATACCTCTCACTGTCCTATTCCTCTGTTTTAAGAGATCAGGAAGGCTAAATTTTGAGTAAATCACAAGATTCTGCTGTCAGTGCTTGACAACCAGCTCATCAGTTTGTGTCTCAAAGAGGCTTTCCAAACATGTGTTACTATGAGCCCTCAAGAAGCTCCTTAAGGGTGGCAAAAGTTGGAGCAGAATCCATTAATCATTCCTCATTGGTTTTTACTTAAACAGCTTCCTCAAGTATCACATGACTATCATACTTGTAAACAAAATGCGAGCCAAATAAATCCACCACGCACATTCTCATGTCATTGGCAACCTTCTGTCTAGAGAAAATCTAAAGTAGCTCGCAAACCAAACTGGTTCAAAAACAACCTGCACATAAATTATTGATGATAATGGAGATGTGAGAAGGCACGGTTGTGATTGTTGAGGCGCAAGATGAGTAAGTATCCATCATGCTCTCTGGGGGAGCTGTCTTTGGTTTGTTATAGTCACTGGTATGGCCAAGATGGAGCATGTTCTTATAGTTATCTACTCTGGCCATGATTTTTATGTAATGTCACTAGCTATAGCTGACTGTCACACAGAGCAGTTGCCATGGTGAACAAGAGGATGCTGTGCTTTAGATTTATGGGGTCTCTGTGGAAGAGACCTGTTTGACTACAGAGGAAGAGAGACTGAGGCCAACTGGAAGATGCTCACAGAAACCACCCACCACTTCTGGAACAGACACAACCAGAGCTGTTTAACAGCATGTGGACCACATTACTGGACCAGCAGATATGTGGAGACAAGACACAGCAACGCGTTCTGCACTGTGCATGTGTTCAAGGCAGCATTCAATTGCATGCCTTTTCACCAAAAACTTATCGGTATATAATCTTGAAAATCTCAAATGATATATATGATTGATGAAATGGCATTAGTAACAAAAAATAAACAAAAACAATGTTTAATTTGAATTTGAAAACCGATTATTAATAACATCTTTGAGATTTCCCTTTGCTGTGTCTATAACATTTTTACCTTGCCTAGTTTTGCATACCCCCAATTCCTCTATCAGCATCAATTATCAATTACATGCCTTTGGCAACCATTCATTGCAACCCAATGCCTGTTAAAATAATAATAATAATAATAATAATAATAATAATAATAATAAAATTAAATAAATTAATAGAACTTCCTGATATAATTCAGCAGTGATGAACTAGGAATGGTACTTTTTCACAAGAAAACCAGAGCAGCAATCTCCGCAAATCATAAAGCCTGTTAATACCAACAAACCAAATGAAGGCAGCAGTAATAGGTAGATATCCTCTGACTGTACTCCCTTTATCCCTGAAGAACACATGCATCAGCATCATGGTTATTCGGTTTCATCTAAAGTAGGACACTCCTTTCTGCCCAGTATGAATCAGAAACTCACCAGAGAGGGATCTGTTAATAAATACAGCCAACATGAAAGACTGCTGTCGTCTTTCTCGACATTGGTTTTAAGGTATATATGTGGGCCGCCGCTGCGCCTGCCTGTGAGTGTCTGTGGGTGACTGTGTCCTCGCGTTTCACTCTTCTTTGTGGAAAGCCCCACTGGGGATGGGAATGAGGAACCATCTGGAACCATAACAGCCAAAGCTTGTGAATATATGTTTGTTTGTCAACAATACTAAAGGAATAACAACATTGCTCAATGAGATTGCAAACAGTAATTAAAGGGACACTGTGTGACTAAAAAGCATAGGGCTCAAACCTGTGCTGGCACTAGGTGGCATTATCTGCTCAGATGAAACCAGTTATTCAAGGTCTTCTCATACTGGGTGACGACAGAATACCCAAATATAACAGATAGCAGATGTACTGAGGAATTTTTACCAATGTACAAGCTTTATATTCACTGAACCATTCGCATATGTGTCATTTTAAAAACAATATTGTACTGTCTCCTTGTGGCAAATTGTTAAACTGCAAGAATCCAGTTCAAACCCTACGACTTCGCTGAGAAGTGCGGGGACGTCATTACACCATAATAAGACATACATGTTTAAACTGGCAAGGAAGTGCAGAGCACTTCAGACAGCTTTTTAACCTAGTTACATACTATATAGTGATTAAAATATTTCCAAACAGGTGACAAATTAAAGGGAAAAAGCTGATTAAATGCGAGGACAAACAAATGCAAAACAAATCCTCCCATCAAAAGCAGAAGGGTAACTAGTGGTAACTTAATGGTTTTACGAGAATGAAAATGATTCTAAACATATGCCAGCATCTTCAATCCCCAGTCTCAAAACAACTGATCTCAAATTGGAGAAAATTTAGACTTCGTTCTCCGTCACCATAATCAAAACACCAAATACCTCGTGGAACACACTGCATCCCGCTGGTAACGTTTTACAGTTGTAGAGTCTATGCTAATGCATGTTCAAGCTGATCTGGCACCGTGTGAAGGCTTGGGAAGACGACCTCTTCATGTTGATTTTTCCATTAGTTTGTCACCCGTCTATAGGTTAGAGCAGGCTAGTTATAACAAGCCCGAATCAGAAAGGAAGTGGCTATTCGCCCCGCTATGGGGCGAATAGCCACTTCCTTTGCGGTCGAATAGTGTAGATCCGTATTGGCAGTAGGTTACTGCATGCTGCCTGTTCTAACGTAAAGATATGTCATGCTGCGTGGCTGACTTTTTTCCAACATGCTGGAGAACTTAGCGTGCTAAGTTCCGCCCCCAAGTTTACGCAAGACCCTCAATTTGAAGCTACACGGCTGATCAATTAGTTTGCAGTAAGCTTCCGCAAGAACACAAAATTTCAGCTGTAAGGCATTACTCTGTGCAACCTTACCGCATAGTGGGTCTACCCTATCACATTGAAAACAATACAACAGTACATTATTTGATGATTCATTGCATTAATACATTGACTTTTAAAAATAGACACATTTCAATTTTGATTCTTGAATCATTTTCCAGAAAAAAGTCAGGACAGTGAAGTACTTACCACTTTGTTCGATTGCTGTTCCTTTTTACAACACTTGTTAAACGTGTTGAAACTGTAGACACTGAGTGATTAACCTCATAAAACCTATGGGCCAATATATGGACCCTTCTTATACAGCTGTTGTATCCAAAGCTGTGGAACTTCAGGCCAATTTTAATTTCTATTGGAGATCCCAAGTTTTTTGATGATCCTAAATATGTCCAGCTAAATTACAGGGGAATTTGTGTAACATGATGTTCAAGATGTAGATTTTTCTACCACCCCAATTCCGAAATAGTTGGGACAAAGTGTAAATTGTGAATAAAATCAAAATGCATTGACTTTTCAAATCACACCAGCCTGTATTTTATTCACAATAGAACAGAGATAACATAGCAAATGTCGAAACTGAGAAATTTTACAATTTTATCCACAAAATGAGCTCATTTCAAATTTGATGGCTGCTACAGGTCTCAAAAAAGTTGGGACAGGGGCCTGCTTACCATGGTGTAGCATCCCCTCTTCTTTTTAACACAGAGTGGAGGTGTCTGGGCATTGAGGAGACAAGTTTCTTGAGTTTAGCCATCGGAATTTGATCCCACTCTTGTTTAATATGGTTCCAGCTGCTGGAGAGTTTTGGGTCTCCTTTGACGGACCTTTCGTTTAATTATGCGCCAAATGTTCTCAATCGGTGAAAGATCAGGACTGCAGGCAGGCCAGTTCAGCACACGGACTCTTCTACTACGAAGACATGCTGTTGTAATGGCTGCAGTATGTGGTTTTTCATTGTTCTGCTGAAATGCACAAGGCCTTCCCTGGAATAGATGTCATCTGGAGGGGAACATATGTTGCTCTAAAACCTTTATATACCTTTCAGCATTCATGGTGCTTTTTAAAACATGCAAGTGTCCCACACCATATGCACTCATGCATCCCCATACCATCAGAGATGCTGGCTTTTGAACTGAACGCTGATAACAGGAGGGGTGGTCTTTCTCCTCTTTAGCCCGGAGGACACGAAGCCCATGATTTCCAACAAGAATGTCAAATTTGGACTTGTCTGACCACAGGACACTTTGCTACTTTGCTACAGTCCATTTTAAATGAGCCTTGGCCCACAGAACACGGCGGCGCTTCTGGATCATGCTCAACTATGGCCTCCTTTTTGCATGATAGAGTTTTAAGTGGCATCTGTGGATGGCACAGCAGACTGTGTTTACAGACAGTGGTTTCTTGAAGTATTCCTGGGCCCATTTCGTAATGTCAATGACAGAATCATGCCAGTGAGTGATGCAGTGGTGTCTGAGGGCCCGACGATCACAGGCATCCAGCAAAGGTCTTCGGCCTTGTCCCTTACGCACAGAGATTTTTCCAGTTTCTCTGAATCTTTTGATGATGTTATGCACTGTCGATGATGAGACCTTCAAAGCCTTTGCAATTTGATGTCGAGGAACATTGTTTTTAAAGTATTCCACAATTTTTTTATGCAAGCCTGACAGGTTGGAGAGCCTCTGGCCATCTTTACTTCTGAGAGACTCAGCCTCTCTAAGACATCCCTTTTATAGCCAATCATGTTACACACCTGATGCCAGTTAGCTTAATTACTTGCTAATTATCTTTCAGCTGTTTCTCTTATATATTAATTGCTTTTTCAGCCCTTCTTTGCCTGTGTCCCAACTTTTTTGAGACCTTTTGCAGTCAGAAAATTTGAAATAAGCCCATTTTGTGGATAAAAATGTAAAAGTCCCAGTTTCAACATTTGAAATGTTATCTATGTTCTATTGTAAATAACACATTGGCTCATGTGATCTAAAAGTCATTGCATTTTGATTTCATTAGCAATTTACACTTCGCCCCAACTATTTCGGAATTGGGGTTGTATTTGATGTAATGCTGTGGCCATAAAAACATGGCATCTTGGGTTTGAATATTTCTCAGGTTATTAGGAACACCACTCAAGCCTTCATCGGTCTCCAGGATTAGGACTGCATTCCTGCTAAACCCTTTGGTCCTGTCGTCAAGAAATCCTGCTTTGGTGAGGGTAATTTGCCACCTGGCTTCTACCCAGGATGGCCAATGGCTGGGTGCAGACACGCCCCCAACCCACTCCGTTATTACTAACAAAGCCGGACTGCCCCTTTTTCAGTTCTGGGCTTCGGGCAACTCCACTACTTTTACCATATTCCTATCAATAAATACTCCTCTCTGGATTGTACCTTGAAACTGCGCCTGGTTCCATCGTTTGGATCATAACAGTTGATAAGTTAAAATTGGCACATACTGTATTAAAATAGGTCCAAATGTCTCAACCCATTCTAAGCATCTTTGTCTGGTATATCAAATTTGCAATAATATTTATTTGATTTTCCATTTTAAGTCAAAATATGAGACCAATAAGCTTGTTTAGATTTACTTTTTGACTTTTAATTAATGTTATGAAAGTAGAGTGCACCTCAGCTTAAAATTGAGTAAGTTGTGCTTTATGTGCATTTTAAAAGCATCAGTGTCTTCTTTGACCATGCAGTATCAAAATTGCTTTTCCAGTAACATCAGCAAGAATACAAAATAACACAAATACTTACGTAATGTGCATTGATCATTGCTGCTTTTAAGGTTTCAATACTGCATCAAAATTTCCATTATAAATCACATTGCATATGTCCATCAACGACAAAGGTCTTTGACTTAAGACACAGAAAACCATCCAGTTATTTAAGTTCACTCCTGTCAAAATTCTTGACTGTGCGCTGTCATCTGTAGCCATGTGCTCAAAGGGGAGGCACATACTATAGCTGGATGAAGTATTGTAAAAGTAATTGAGCACAGAAACTGTATTCCATTTTCATTAAAAATTTGCAATGCAATCAGGAAAATGAGGAGAACATAGAAACAGCGGCTGGAAGCACAGGCCTCAAAGGAGTGTGTGATCTGCACACTACACAGTTTATAGAGGGGAAAGGTGGGTGTGCATAGACTGTCTAATATCTCACATCTGAAAGACAAATAAAAAACTGAGGATCTTAAAATAATATCACAGTCCAGGTGCAAAGCCCATCATCTGCGCGCATGGTTGTGGTCTTGGCGTTCTTTGTGCAGCACCAGATCTACACCATGCTGTTGAGTTTAGTCCACTCAAAGATATCCTGCTCGCACACAATGTCCGAGTTGATGAGCAGGTAGCGGTCACCCACGCAAAAGTGCTTCTGGCAGGCGGCACACTTAAAACACTCCAGGTGGTACACTTTATCCCGCACGCGCATCGTCATCTCAAATGCCCGAATTCGCTTTTCACAGGATGCACAATGCCCATCCTGGCCAAAAAGTCTAAAAGAGGGGGGAGAGGCAGCAAACCATCAAGAAAAAAGTTCTGAATGATTTTTTTCTTCTTTTAGGCATCATTGCTTTTACAAAAATATTTTTAAACCTTACACCAATAAGATGTCCATTTGTATATATACTCCTCTAGCTTGAGTTCCAGGAAATTAACTATTATGCTATAAATCTATTGATGAAAAGACTATATTCTTTTTATCTGAGTACATGAGATATATCATTTATGGACATCTTACATAAACCAACTTGTGAAGGCCATCAAATAAACATCAAAAAATATGTTCAAATACTATACGTACAATTATTCCAAAAGGTTGGAGTCACTGAGAAATTATACTTCTGAAAGGAACAGATACTTAATGATCCAAGGTATTACATTTTCAATATAACAGCCAAGACATGGATAATGGTCATAGCAGGTATGGTTTCAATCGCTCTTATTGCTTGAAATTTATTTTTTTAATTCAAACTTTATAGATAATTGTGAAGCTCTGTTTTTATCAGCTATTACCTCAGTGTTATAGAAACACTGTTTTCCATCTTAGCTTTCAGCAACAACTTTAATATGCTAATTTGGGGCTACAGGAACCATTACTATTGATGCAAAGCAATCTAATACAGCACAATAGCAAGAAAGACATTTCAGTTTTGGTTTAAAAATTGCAGAAAGGAAATGGCTTCCACTAGAAACTTATTGATCAGTGGTTCTTTTGAAAACTTATGGCTATTCCGTCTGCAAGAAGGTGAATATTTTGTAATATGGACTGTGGAAGAAAACCAAAAGCTGGCTTTAACCATGACAAAATAGAAGTGGGAAGGCCATATGCTCATCTGAGCAAAGAGGAAAGCCATATCTAGTTTAAGACACAAATTTATCAAAGTTCCTGAGCTGGCAGCTTCATTGAATAGTTCCAGCCAAACATCAAAATCTGTGAAAAAATGACCCCAGGACACTGGCCTTAACATAAGTTTTTTCAATCATTAAAAAAAGCTGGTGTTTGCATCATTTCCAATGCCAAGGCTTTATTTTTGATCAATGCAATCTTGGGTGAACAAATGTATCAATGTCATTCAATAACAAAGATTTCTGAGTGATTCCATGCTTTTAAATGGAACTGCATGGCATATGATGAAAAAAAAAATAGAAAGTTTGCACTTTATCCTCGTTGTCATTTTATACTTTCATGCTCAAAGTGCCAGAGCAGATGGCAAAATTAAAATAAAGTGTTGCCATCTAATGAATTATGACACTCTCTGTAAATTAAGCCATCCCATTTGCTAGAGGTTCCTTTTGCAGTATATTTATAATATTTTTACCTAGTCTGTTCGGCTGCTATGAACGCAAAAAATAAGAGGCTTTGTGACTCTGGCCCACCTGAGATAGTCCCTGCGACAGAGCTTCCGGCCCAGCTTATAGTAGAGCCTCCGTCCAACCTCCCCGAGCCTACAGCCACACAGATCACAGCTCAAGCAGTCCTCGTGCCAGTACTGCTCGATGGCTTTCAGGAAGAAGCGGTCACCAATGGTCTGCCGGCATCCACCACACGTCAGCAGTGACGGGGGCATCTGGAGAACTTCATCCACCGGCTCCCTGCACAGTGACAAACTGTATAATAGCAGCTATGGAATTTACAGCTGATCAAATCAAAATTACTGCAATTTTACAACGATTCTGAAGCTTTGAGATCGTCTAAACTGAACATTCTGTATTTGTTCCGTTGTTGCGGAGGAGTTAAGAGAGAGGGAATCACCAGTCCGAAATTAACTAATTGACCAAGAAGGGGCACTATTTCCTGAACGACAATCAATGCATGATCGAGGCTCGCGAGAGTGAGGTGATAACTGCGGTTATGTCAGACGACCCATGTATCCGGAACCTTGTGCATAGGACGAGGATAATAACCACTTAATATATAACCCCATAACCTAATTTAATCAAGTTATTGAAAAAAATGAGTTTTATATAATGATTCATTCACAATAAAACAATGACAAAATGGGAAGGTCTGTTTAGATAAGAATGAACTATTATCAACACCCCTGGCACCCCTTAGTTCTTACGTGGATGAACCATTTCCCTTCAGTTTCTCGGGGGATCTCAAGCACCAGCCAGCATAGATCAATTAGTTACATGTGGGAGGATGAAGAAAAATAGCCCACACGGAAAAAACCTATATAAACATATAGGCTTTAATATAGGGCCAGATATAGGTTTCGCATATATGCAACATACATAAAATTGGCCGTTTTCATATATTATAGGTACATATATGTACATATATGTACCTATAATATATGAAAACGGCCAATTAAAACTTCTGCGGTTTTTTTTTTTATTATTATTATTTGACATTTCTAACCCCACCCAAATCTGGGATTTCTAATTAGAGAACTATGTACTAATTCTTAGGCTTATTTGCATACACAGCCCCCTGTTGACAATTCAGGACAGTGTACATTGCGCCGCTCATCAGCAATTGCTCTTTATACATTGGCTGGGCAAAACTTTCTAAGCTTACAACGGGGGCAGAGAAATTTACTAGGTCAGAATCTCATTTATAAGCGCCCGTCTAGCCAACAGGACACGCCTAGGGGAACTCTAATCTACATAACCCTTCCCAGCAGGCCCTTCACAATTTGCATCCCTGTAGCACATTGGCCAATTGCACGCTACTTCTGAAAAGAGCTGCCGACCACTGCTGGTTGATACAAGGCGGGGATTAAAACCTATATGTTTATATAGGTTCTTTCCGTGTGGGAATTTAAGAATTCTTGTTATTTCATCCCTGTAGGAAAAAGTCTGGGACCTTTAGTTGCTATACAAGCATCTCAGATAAAAGACAAGTGTCTGTTCATTAAAACTGTGAACAGAAATGTAGACTTTGTCTTCAAATTCATTAACCACAGTGAAATGCTCAAATAGATGTGGGGATGAAAATGACTTTTGAGAGGCATGTTTACTTGAACGTATGTTCTTCTGTGTACTTTTATTTTGTTATTTTTGTTTTATTTTGCTACATTTAGACTAAGGACGTCTGAGCCATATTCATCTAGCAACTGCATTACAGAAAAGATAAAAAACATTGCATTGGGTGGATGTAACAGTGTAGTGTATAACCTTTCAGTGGATGTGTATGAGCTGTAATGATGTGAATCCAATTTTATCTAATGTGGTGAATCTGGCAGTGACTAAAACTTGAAAAAATGCTTAATTGATGAAATAAACATAATTAAAGCCATTTTGTTTTATACACTTCCTTCTCTTCCCCAATACACAACTCAGTCTTCATAGAATGAAAATAAGAATGGTCAAGAAAGAATTGATGACCTTGTTCTTGTTAATGTTTCAGGAAAAAAATGTAACAAATAGTATTAGACATTTGTGTTGGTATCATAGCTTTTTGTCTCCTCTCACGTGCCATAGTTAATAATGACTGGTTTACACATAACATGCCGTTGCCACGTGTCAACATGTATTTAGGATCAAATGTGATGCCAATTTCACATGTTCACATGCAATTAATAAGTTATTGCGTGAAATCCTTGTTATTTCTGTAAGGAATTTTGGACTAATATGCAGATATTACCTTGAGAATAAAAATATGAGCTAGGCATCATGTATGACAGTTGCAAAAGTGAGATATGAGCTATACAATAGGTATGACAAACAGAGCCTGCCACTGGGTATATGAGCTATATAGGAGACCTATATGCCCTCTATAAGCACATATATGTACCTGAATTTGGCCTATATGCGGCATATATGCGCATATATGCGGCATATATGCGGCATATAGGTTGCATCTATGCGCATATGTTCTTATAGATTCTTTCCATGTGGGAGCGCGTGGAGGTTATGCGAGCATATTGTTTCAGCCTTCAGAGGTCAAATCGCACAAGCCAATCCAGCGAGTCATTCATTAATGTGAGATAGAGCGGCTTGTGAGGTGATTTTATCAGCTATTACACAGTAAGTTTTACACTGCAATAAGCCCCGTTATTTAAGTTTTTGTGAAATTTCCTGATTCAACTTTTAAAAAGATTGCACTTACTCGGGTGCATCCAAGGTCTTCCTCTCAATTGTAGTTGACATTCCTGAGAGATGTTCTCTTCTCTGCCCCTCCGGAGGCTAACAATCAGTTAAGGGACGCGTGGTAGCGCACTTCTGAAGAGATGCTCATCAGCGAAAGCCTCTTACATGCGTGATATGAAAATCCATAAATAAAATCTGATCTCTTTTCGTTGAAGTATGCGCATGCATACAAATAAACTTGTGCAAAAGCGAGATAAGAGGTGGCCGCCACACCTGCAGTAGCAACCAAAACTATTATTTTTAATCCTTATTAATCAACTTCAGTGTTTGATATGAATTTTTATCACTGGATCCATCCTAAATGGTCAGGGTTGTGGTTGCGCCTATAATACGCATAACCGGAGATTTTCCTCTTCATATAATTTCCCATCAGATTTATAAATGTTAGGTCTCCGGCGTTTGCGATCGAAGTGTCTTCATATCATCTAAAGCTGTGACGCCATTAATAAAATTGCTCCGCTTGCGTGCTAAGGCCATAAAGTCATCCGGATTTGTTTTCTTTTTTTTCTTCTCAGTGGTGCGGTGTTCGTGGGTCTGATCCTTTCTGCAGCCGCTCTTATTTCTATGCTGGGGGTATTTAACTGGCGTGCCCTCTGCCTCTGGATTCGTTTCCTTTTTCCTGCTCACGACTCCTCGACAATGGACGGAAATCACTTTTAAAGAGACAGCGGCTTCGTGCTTTCCTTTGCTCTTTAGAGATGAGCGCATTCAACTGAGGACAAATACACGACACGTGATGATGATGATGATGATGATGATGATGATGATGATGATGATGATGATTATTATTATTATTATTACTATTAGGCTATTGGTGGTGGTGGTAACAATTGCAGTAATAAAAGCCCATTAGTTGTGGTTATAGTGGTAGTAGTAGTTGCAACACTAGCCGTAGTTGCGCAGCAGAAATACTTGTTTCATTCATATGAAAACATGAAAAACTGTGAGGGCATTTTTAAAAATATAATATTAACCCATCTATAATTTAAACCTCATCAACTAGGTTAGAGGCAGGAGCTCAGTTTGTTTAGTTATCCCAGGGCACACAGGTACCATTCACATACTCATGCCTATATGAGCAATTTATAGTCTCCAGGTAGCCTACCACACATGTACGTGGAGTATCCAGAGGACCTCACACAGGGGAGAACATGCAGGGAGCTAATGCAAGTTCTACACAGAGAGACACTGCCAGGAATCCAGCCCAGAAACTTCTGGCTGGGAGGTGACAGTGCTACCAACTGAATCATCGCTGAAAATTCCCTCCAGTGAAAGTCTGGGCAGTATTACTGTATTTATTCAGTATCACACAGCTGCACATGACAATTAACTTCACCAGCAACGCAAGTATCTTTATGGGACCAAATTCATAGTATTAAGCTTAGGAAGTTTTATGTGAGGCTCCAAAGCTGAATTAAGCATTAGCCAGTCCAGTTTCTGAAGCCAGTGAACAATATTGGTGTCCAGCAAGTGTGGTTAAGTGGATTGAGGTTTGGGGACAATCATCTCAGCCCACAAGAGGGGGAACAGCTGTGTCTCTTTTGGCACTTATTCCCCTCTTGAGAGGCTGCTCCCCTTGAGCACATCAGTTAGATGTCGTTCCTCTTATCTGTTATCATTCCTGCGAGGCTCCCTCACACAGGGAGGGGCAGCTTCTGTAGCCGGGCTGGGCTCAGAGATAAACCTCTGTCCAAACCAGGGACTGAGGCAGGTTGTACTGTCTCCAGACCCTACGGCCTGGCTCATGGTGCAGAGAATTCTATAAAAACAGAGAAGCCTTATCAGCCCTTAGAACAGGCCACAGTGGCCTGGGCTTGATTGATTGCAAATTGCTCCAGTTAGTTGTTCAAGTTTGTGCAGAAAAAAACATGTCCTTGTGTGTTTCAGATAACTACTTTTTTGAGCAATGGTTTAAGAGTTAGTGTAAGAGACTGTAAATGCTCTATAGCTATAGGTCCGTCTGACTAAATGAATTAACTGCACAGAAGAGCAGCATGGAAAACTCCCAGAGAACTGACAGGCTGAGATGTGAATGTTTACACCTGTCCATGCTGTTTGTATGCTGATCCACTGCATTCACATTACTTCACCTGCAATGTCTCATTTAATTGGCACTCAAGCCATTCAAATCAAATACAACATGCGCCACAATGTATGGGACAAATGCATATTTTTGTCTTCATGTGACACTCTACTACTTTAGATTTGAAATAAAACATGCAACGGAGCACCTTCCTTGTACAGTCCTGGTGTCTCAGGAGACAGTGATGTTGAGATAAATGACTTTGCAGGTGTTTTAAATAAAGCAGGTTTATTTAATTACATCCTTTGGAAAGATATAAGAGAACTCTGAGTATTTCATATTGTCTCCAGGCACTTAATTGCTTTTGGAGACTGCAGTTGGCTTCTGTCAACACGAGGACCTGAGCTGTCATGATTAAAGTTTAAAGGAAGCCATTGTAAGGCTGAGAATTAAGATAAAATGTTCAAATCCTTTAATCTGTAGATGGTTGGCTAGAATGTAGATAGAAATGTGCCCTGAGGAGTAGCTATCATGGGATCCCCACTGAGCCACCCATACCTGTCAATGATCACATTCTCATTCAGTTCTGAAAAGCATCCAGTGCGGGCATCTTCTGACTGATGCTTTGACCCTACTGAGGTTACAGCAAGGGTGTGAAACATTAGAATTTGGCTCAAATGTGGGTTACATAATTCCCAATGACACAGGGCATGATGCACGAGGCTGAGCTTGCATCTCCCATTTCCTGAGGTTCGCACAGGAAGAGGCCTGAATATGAGCAGGAAGTGAAAGCAGATGAAGCTAATGAAGGGGACTTCCTGCTTACCCACAATAGGCAAGTAGTGTTAGATGGATGTACTTGGTTTGGGGTTGGAGGGGTTGGCTTCTGGGGTCTAGAATCACGCACTGGGCGACCCCACAATTGCAACTGTAACCAAAAATTACATCAAGCACTCTTTTCATCACCGCTTTCTTTTGATGCAACTCTGGTCACCAGGCTCTCTGGCCGTATGATTGACATGTCAGTTAACCAATCCCAGGGACATCTAGTTCCTCAGAAATTGTCAACACTGTAGTGATAATGGAGAAAACATTAGCTGCATGTTTAAAAAGTTAATGTTGCAATGGTTAAAAGCTGTGAGATGTTTTTTTATTATTATTATTTCTCAGGAAGTCTTCAGCTTGATGAATGAAAGGAACATACAGAGTGTTTTTTGGTGATAAACCGGTCTGAGCATGCTCACATCATCAGCACGGTAAAGTCAGAATGATGCGCATTTGCTTCAGCCTTTTAATAACAACAGGTCACATGTCTAATCTATTCACTGTAGAGTTGAAACACCCATTTCCAACCAGGGCTCACAAGATGAAAGGAGAAATCAAAACATACAGCCACATAAACTGCTAATAAATAGTCTAGCTAGTAATGCTGAAAGAACGGCTATTGTTATCCTCTGGTGGTTATTTTTAGTACTTTTCAATTTTTTTAATGCGCTGGCAAATATGCAGGCAAGGGTAATATACCACCACAAAATTAAATGCAATGCTTAACCCATTATTTCTCCTTATCAGGCTTAATTTAACACATTGACTCCTATATAGGTTCATTGAAAACATTAATCTTAATCATTCTAACAATTTTAAAGCTAGAACTGAAACTGCTGGCACAAAAGTTGATTGGAACCATGAAGCCTTTAAATAATCATTGAGTTGTTTTTGGCAAATGTAAGACAAACCTTAATGTTCTCCTTGGCTCTCAGTGGTTTTTGCCTTATAGCTCCCTCATGGATACCTTTCTTAGCTTGTCCCTTTCTAAAGATGGATTCATGCTGAATTTAACCAAGGCAAGTAAGTCTTGCAGTTCGGCAGAAGTTTGTACGTGTTCTTTCATTGGCTTTCTGGATTAGTTTTTCATGCACTTTGAATTTTGATGGACCAGCCACTCCTCGGAGGAATCAGCCCTATTCCAAGTTTTTGTCCGTTTGGAGATAATGACTCTCACTGAGTTGCAGTTTCAGAAATGGTTTGTAACCCTTTCTAGACTGATTCACTTAGTAGTCACTTCATTAGACACACTTTCCACATACTAGGTATGACCCCCACTTTCCCCAGAACAACCTAAATTCTTCATAGCGTGGATTCAACAAGGAGCTGCAAACAATACCAAGAGATTCTTGTCCATGTTGACAAAACAGCATCTCTCACTAGCTGCAGTTTTGTCAGCTGCACAACCTTGCTGTGAATATCTCGTTCCCCCACATGCCAAAGGTGCACAGTTGCGCTGAGATGTTGTGACAGTGAAGGCCATTGGAGTACATTGTTTTTGGAACCAGCTTAGTGTGTGCTTTGTGACATGCTGTGTTATCCTGCTGAAATCAGTCATTACTAGATGGGTGGAGTGTTGCTATAAAAGGACACACATGGTCAGCAACAATACTCAGGCAGACTGTTGCATTTAAATAATGCTCAGTTGGTATAGGGGCCGAATGTGTGCTAAGAAAATATTCCCGCCATCACCAGTCTGAACTGCGGATTCATGGATTTATGTACGTAGTTTATGCCAAATTCTGACCATCTGCATGTCACAGCAGAAATCAAGATGCGTTAAACTTGGTCATGATTTTACAATCTCCCCCGATCCAGTTTGAGTGAGTCTTTTCCCACTGCAGCCTCAGTTTCCTGTTCTTGGATGACAAGGGTAGAACCCATGGCAGTCTTCTCATACTGTTGCCTAACCACTTGAAGAAAATCTGTTGCTTCATTTCTATTTTAAGCACTGAGTCGACATTTCAAAACAGGCCATTTAATTTACTGATAATCCCAAATAGAAATAACTTGCATACAAATCCAATGGTAATGATGAGACACGTGAAGCACTTTATTACAAGTTCTGTTGCAGTGGAAAACTGTCGTGCCCACAAAGAAGTCAACATCACATGCAGAACAAAGAAACACAAATAGTTTATATAATGAGAGAGAGAGTAACAAATAACACCCAGCCAGCCAGTCAATCCCACCTAGACCATCCCAAGGAGACAGCTTTCGCTCCTAAACTGGATGTGAAAACCCCTCACCCTAATTTAGTCAGACACTGGTGACAGTCCACTGGTGCCCTACAGGTTTACATATTTTATAGGGAAAGCCAGTCTACAGCAATCAATTTATTTGCTGAAACCAATCACTGATGGTCTTCACAAAGCCCTTCCATGTTTATTCAGAAAGCAATCCTACGGAAACATATGAGAAATGTTGAGGAAAAACTTTGAGAAAACCCTGAAATTTTACACGCTTCAAGGTTCGATGAGTTGTGCGATCAGAGATGCTCCTCTACAACGTACATAGCACTGTCATAATATGCAGTTATTTGAATTACTGTTTCTGAGTAAATAGGAGGTTATGCCAAAGAGCATTCTTTTGGATTCATTCTTTAAGAGCAGTGCAACCATTGGGTCTGAATGAAGGTTTTGATAAGTGTTTTGTTATGAATAAATCATTACAGTTTTTATATGCCATTTATTTTGATGATGGCTGCAGCTTAATGTTTACACAGCATATATTGTGGATTTCAAATATATGACGTGCTGGGTGTTTCCTAATTGTCTCGATAGACATTGTGTTTTTAAGTCGTAGCCCATCATTTCAAAAACTACAATTGTCTAGATGTTTAGTCAGATAAACTCAATTAATTAACACGTGTTCTGTATTACGGCTAATCAAATTATTTTCTTTTTGCCTTCTGTACTACCGCATTCACTTGCTATTCCTTTCTTGCCTTGAGGGTCGTCTCTGCTTGTTCATTAAAAAGATTTTTGCCTAGATTTGAGTGTGTGGATGCTCCTTTTTAATTGAAGTTACTATTGCCATCCCATCAGCTTCAGTACTCTGGGCACTCTCCACCACCCATTCTCTCACTAACAAGGTGTTTTTGCTAACTAAATTTCCAATTTTTTTCAAGTTTTAAGACAGGAAGAACATGCAAATGCCACACAGACCGGCCTCAGGCTGGATTTGAAACAACAACCTCCTTGCTGTGAGGCAGTAGTGCTACCCACTACAACAAAATAAACCAACAAAAATATTTATGTTTTTAGAAATCAGGTCCTGAGAACAACCGCTAGAGTAATCAATGCTTCTTGTTTTCAGTCGTTTTGTCTAGAGTATTAAGCAACACCATAGTTTGTAAGTTGAGCTAGAATTACCTCCTTTTGAATGGCCAGCTATTATCTTTTCATAAGACCTGTGCCACCATAAGTGAAATGTTATTAATTCCCAAGAATTTCCTCCACCGGTAAGTGCACTGGGCAGCTGAAAAACAGTGGTAGCAAAAAGTTTCTGACATTTTAGCTGCAGTGCAAACTTTGCTGGACTTCCTGTTTTGGCTATGAAACATTTGACAGCGTGATAGGATGAGATAAGGGAATGGCTGCGTGGGGAGAGTTAGCTGGGTCATAGGAATGTGAAGGCCTGGGACATAACAATAAGCCATCATCTCACACCTCTGCTTCCCCTCATTACTCTGCACAATGGGTTTATATTGGATGAGAATTACGATAAAGTCTACTCAGTGTAGCAGCTATGCCTAAATTGTTTTTGTTCGAGCCTGGGGGAGACATTGTATTGCTTTGTTTTGTTAGCTTTTTTCAGTATAATTGTTCATGGATATTTAGAATGTCCGGTTTCATAAGTTGAAGATTGAGAATTAAAACACAGACTTGGAGGAGGTTCTTCTCCAATATCTATGTTGTTTAATCCAAGTCATTTTTTTAAATCTAGGGGACATCTAATCAGCAACCTTGTTTACTGTAATAGTTGGTGGTGGACGTTATACAACACCCAGTGCTGGAAATGTTTTTACTTGCTTGTGGAGGCAAGTTCAATTGAGCCCCTAAGAACCATACCGGGCCATCCCGCACTTTTGGCGAAATAGAGTTGAGGTAGTCAGCATGTGCAGAAAACTAAGATCTACATTTCCTAAATGAGCCAACCCAATCTACCCACATGGATTGTTCATACAAGCAAACATCCTCTCTGCCACTGTACGTATGCACTGCACTGCCTTAGCCATAGTGGACCATCCCACAACTTCCCATAATTCAATGTAAACATGGCGGCTAGGTATCTCACTGATGAGGAACTGCATCCTATCATCGATGATGATGGTGAAGTGTAAGATAATGGAGACCCAGAGTTTGTCCCAAATGAATCAGAAGATGATGGTTCCGCTTCAGAAGGAGGTACCTTTCACTTTAAATGAAACAGAAGGGCATCCAAAACCTGCATAAGAAGTGCATTACGTAATTGTACATATATGAGTTTTTAACATAAGCAGTGTTTCTAGTTCCCAGTTACTCTAGATGACACAGGAGGCTGGCAACTTTAAGTCCCATTTTCTCAAAAGTTGCCCAACATGGGTTGGCCCAGTATGGTTCTTAAGGGCTCAATTGTGGGTCAATATGTAACAACATCCATTCTAGATACTAAATTTGAGTCCACTATAAATACTTAAGATTATCAAAAATGATCAAGGCCGTACAGATTATATAATGGGAACTTTTATTGGGGTTTGTAAAATATAGCAAGTTTTGTAAAGACTATTTGCACATTACATGTTTTAATGATATTTCAAAAGGAATCCCTCATATTCCATTATAGAAAACGAGGGACCTCTAGACCAGTGTTTGGCAGGCATAAGATTAACCAGACTCATATATTTGAAATTTTCAACCCCCACTACTCTAGGAATCATCCCTTGGTGACTGATTACCCCTGAAAGCCCACTTCCTGTTAAGCAAGAGCTTGGATGCTTCACTGCTGTCTCTACGATAGAGAAAGTTCTGGGACCGAAGAATAGCTTGGCAACGGTTTCCTGTTTAATCTGAGATGAGGTGATGAATGGCTCTACATTTGAAACTCTAGGCTCATGGTTTTGCTTTTGAAACACGAAGTCAGAGTTCCGGATCTGACATGCCTGCTGGGTTTAGCTCAAGGTTGGCCATGTCCATGTCTAGCTAAGGCTGGGAGTCATTCATTTGTCCTGAACAGTGACTCCACACCAAATGTCAATGATTTTTTTTTTTTTTAATTCAGTTTGCTGATTTTAGTAATTACCAGCCGTCACCTCACTCTGGAGGAAGAAGCCTTGTTCAGGGAGCATGAGACAGTTGAAAGATTCACAATAGTTCCTTCTTTCAATTTGAAACGCAGAATGTTCTGGAAATGAGTCACTCATTGAAAGAGATCCAAAATTCCCTGTGGAACAGTTGTCTAATCAGTATTGTTCCTCTAAAAGAAATAGGACAGCACAATCAAAGAGAAGTGTAGCCATGTTAACTGCTTCCTGTATTTGCAAATAAGAAAGAAAAAATAAAACTTTATCGCCAAAGAGTAAACAATTCACTGGGAAAATATACAAGCCAGTATTAAACATTAAAAAGAAAAAAAAATTAAGGAAAGCAACTGGTTGAAAATTTCTACTCTTGTGTTTGCCAACAAACATGAAATAATAACCAATACTTCATCCACGTCTAGATATAAATTAGTAGATAAAAGTTGCTGATGCATCTCAGCGGGATTAAAAACCATTAAAAAAAACTTGCATTTTCAATAATACAGAATGTGTATATGTAAAAATCCAAGGCGCATTTATCAGTTCAGTGAGGTGAAGAAGCTGTGAAAATAACGACGTGAGAGATTTCCAGTAAACATGCATAAATAATACACTATGTAAAGTATATTAAGATCCATAGACTTTAAAAAAAAATCCAATCAAAATTTGGTGTGACCGGTCTTGCCTAATTAAGTACGCTGTCCCTACAATTTTAAATATTCATGAGAAGATTGGGCAGAAGGTCGCTCCAAGCACACTGGAAAATTTACCACTGTTAGTCAACAGACTAACTGCCACATTTGCTTCAGTCTCTGCAAGTAATCCCAGACAAAAAAAAAAGAAAAAATCAAGAGTGATCAGACTTCTGTGCAGAACTGTACTCAATTCCCCAGTTCAAAGCAGGGCAAAGGACACAGCATTGTCATTAAAAGGCAATGCCAACCAAATGTCATATTGCAGACCTATACTGCCCTCTCCTGAAAAAAATGCTGAGATCAGATGTATTGCCGCGTTCATAAATGGTGTTTCCAAAACCTGTACCTTAATACATTGGAGAATTTTATTTTTCTTCAGAAAATTAATGAATTCTACCCACAATAAATCTGGCAGAGAAATTTTTTTTTTAAGAATTACTTTGTGCAAACCGATAATATGAAAATTATTTTTATATTTTAAGAAAAGGTCATGGTTTCAAGGCTCATTGCTGCTGTTTTAAAATCTGAAAATTTTAACACAGATAAAAATGTGCCCTTTTTGCAAAGGGATTAGAGAGCTTTTGAATCAGCAGCTGACGTTATGCAAGGAAGGTAAAAAAAAAAAAAAGGGGGAAATTTACTTTGGAATTTAACAAGAAAGTGAAAAAATATTCAATTGTAAATTTCCACCTATTTACCAAAGGAAATACAGCAAATTCAAATTCCTTGTGCCAGTGCATACGGGCTGGCACACAATAGTTCCAGAATGCGGATGAGCCCTGCAGTATGTACCATAAGACAGTAAGCTTGTCTGAATCCCACAATGTATCAGTGAACACTGCAAGTAAAGGCTGTGAAAAAAAAAGCAAATTTCCAAGGTTCAACAAATTTACACAACTGCATGGTTCACACGCGTGTATACGCTTCACAAACCTTCCAGTATTATAGATGATGTTTATAAATGCTTACTTCTGCCAAAAAGTTATTCCCGTAAAAGTCCATGATCACCAACCCATAAGAAGTCAAGTTTTGCCAATTGTTATTTTCATTAAATTATGTTTGCCTCTCTTATACCTGCGTGGCATCGTTGACATACTTTTGCCAGAAGCATTACAGTTGAAATAAGAATGAGATGCGTGGATTCCTTGGTGTTCATCTGCAAAACAGTTTCACCCTTTTGACATGTTATACAATATTACACAATAATGTTAACACTGGAGAGACCCAATACAATTCTGAGCCAAAAAAAATCAGTTATTTATTTATTTTATAGTCCACTGTCTCAGTTTTTCTTACTTAACAAGAACCAGGTGACACTTGGTTGAAGCCAGGCCCTGTGGTTCCGCAAAATCAGGGAAAATGTAAAAATCGAATGCTGGAAGAATTATGTAGCACACAGGCATTTTTTTCTGTCTTTTTTAGGACAAAGGCGTATGCTCAAAAGGCTGAGTTCATAAATCATTGAATGAACAAGCAATAGCTCTATTAATGCACGACATAAACTGTATTACATATGCTGCATTCATTGACCTAGTTTGACAAATAGGTGCTACATTTTGCAGGACTGTAAAGTTTTTCCACTTGCGCAACCACAAAACCTGAAAAATACACAGTTATAAAAATTTTAAGAGGCGCAGTAACAAAATTCAGGGACAACAATATTTGGCGTGGTATTGCACTGTGTATTTACTTTTCATCCAATGGCTGTTACAGATTTACCACTCATAGTGATGTAAAGTCATTGAAAATTATAAGCATAAATCAAGTGTTTTGCTGCACCTTAGTTACTTTATTGTACATATATTTCTGTTTCTAAAATAATTAGTGATGGCTTCGTTTAAATAGCTTAACTATATTTAAAAGATTTTTTTATTATTATTATTGAAGTAAGGAATGGTAGTTCAAGTATGTAAATGCAACTTTTTAATTCTTCTTTCCATAGGCAATGGTAAAACTTTATTTACTGTAGTCATGGGCCGCTAGTCTAGCGGAGGTGCGGTCAACAAAATTAAAGAAATGCATTTCAAAATTTCTTAAAAAGTTTACCCCTGCAATGTAATACTCTCTCCCTTGATAGTCCAGTCTGACCAAGTGTACTTTCTTTGAAAAAGAAATGGAAAATTCACCTCACTTATGTTTTTAATGTAATGACGCAAATGCATTATGGAAAGAAGGTGCCTTTCAGAAAATCATTTCACCTTTTTTCCCCCAAAGGACACAATTTGGGACTTTCCTAGTAGCCTACTGATAGCACACAAGAACGACTAATTAACAGCTTTATCTAAACAACCAAAAATTATATTCATGAAACAATATTTTTAAAATTTCAGCACAGATATTGAACACTATTCTTATAAATTGACTTCTGGCTCAGATCTCTGAAACTTCCTAAAATAACAATAAAAAATTATAAAGATATTCTCTTGCTACGTTTGTAACTCATCATCGAACTCAGACTTTATTTATTTGTTTATCTTTATCTATTTTCTTCTTCTGTTTTTCTCTTTTCAATCGCTAATTTTGTTTATATTGTGTATATATATGCATATTTTATGATTGCTGTCTTGAAATTTATGTTTTGATTGTCTACCAAACAACTGATGATAAATAATGATATGAAACGACCGCAGGATTTAAAATAACATTATGTTAAAGGGTATGGACATAAAGGATAGAAAAATACATCAGAAACTTAAAAAGTAGGCTTGCCAGCAATTTACGCAGAACCCTCGCCAAAGGAACCCCAATGAGGTTCAGTCAGCCTCTCTCCTGATTACCAACAATACGGAATGTCAATGCTGTGATAAAATATCGCAAGAACAACTATAGAATCCACTGCAATGCACAATAAGTCGTTTGTTACAAGCAGGTGATATAAAAACTATGTTTCGAAGCTGTCAATATGTAGACCCATTAGGTAAAATAAATTCAGGAATTCAGGCAGATCTCGGCCAGCCATACGCTGGCCCTTCGTCCAAATAAAGTGGTACTTCTTTGGTTGGTCTATCTCAGTTGTCGGTGAGGCCGGCGGGGCGGATCCCATATTGCTAATATATATATTAAAAAAAATAAAGCAACACAATATCTTCTTGTCAACCTTCTAACGAATAATCTCCCCTTTGGATATAAAAACAGAGCCGAAAAGGTAAGCGAATCCCGCCAATGTGTTGTCATTCTGGCCTCTCAAACTCAGGGAAATGAATCGTATATTAGCCGGCTAGCTAGCTAACCTTCGCGTACATCATGCGTAGCGCTAGCTAGCTTGCTAACGTTGGTCATCATGGTGAAAAAAAAAGGGAATTGGGGAACTGGAAAGATAGCTATTTGTATAATTACGTATTTGATACTGTCGAATCGGGCATTTTTATTAGTAAATAAAATGTGTAATTTCATCCATCTAGCTAGCTAGCTAATCGTAAAAATGAACGGTCCTGAGGGCTGGAAGTAGTTCCGCTGAAAATTAGCCCCTGAGCCGGTTGGATTTGCATCGTGAATTTTTCTACCTGTAACCAAGCTGACCAGCTAGCTCTTTTTCAGCAGTTAGTTAGCTTGCTAAATAGCCGGGGTAACGTGATCTCTCTGTCCTGCCATCACTCCACACAAATTTTGCTAACGAGTATGGACTTATTAACCTTGATAGCCAGCTGTTAGCCACGAAGATATCTCATTATGAATATATGTTAACGTCGTTGGCTAGCTGGATAGTCATATGCTAGCCAACTGTGTTACTGAGTCGTATTACAATATTAACGTTAGCTAGCTATTAGCCGTTATTGGCTGGCCATTGACGCTGGAAGCTTCATTGCAGTTTACGATCTGTCCTGTTATTTATCCTTATTTTTTTCCCCAACATGATTTCGGTGAAGAGCTGGCTAGTATGCTACACTGCTGTCACTCAGATGTGACTTGACTGCTGATTAACCATCTCGTTGGCAAAGGCATTCATAGCCCCATAAACGGCAGTATTTGTCTGACAGTAACGTTACGTTAGCTAGCTAGCTCCCTAGCTAATGTTACATGGCTAATGTTGGCTAGCTAACGAACGACAACCTTAATCAGCTGGGTAACTAACTTGCTTGCCAGCGAACGTTATAATAATAATAATAACAACAATAAATAATAATAATAAATTGTATTTCAGACACACATTCCATATGACAATTAATTAAAAATAAAAAAAATTAGCAGACAAAAATGGAAGAAAGTACAGTGCTTAACCATTAAGTTACCATTAAAAATATATTTCATATATATGGCTAATATATACAAATTACATATAGATATGAGGCAGCATTTACTGTTAGAGGTTAATATATTTTGAATTGGACAGCCTGTCGGTTGGTAATTTAAAAGTTATTCTGTAAACTGAAGTTCACGATCATGCACCAGCTAGCTTGCTAGCTAGCTTAGATGGCTGGTTCGCTGATGTTTTCGCATTCTGTCAGCAACTGCACCATTGTTGTGTAGCGGCCTTTGTTGCTTTGTAACGTTAGCGCTACCCCGACCGCTGGCGTTTGCTTGAGCCCCGTTTCGGACCAGTGAAGCCGCTTTCACACTAGACGCGAAACGAATTTTTCGCACAACAGACTACATTCTAAGTCAATGCAAAGCCGCGAATATCGTTCGCGCGTCTTTGCGTTGACTTTGATTGTAATCTGTCGTGCGAAAAATTCGTTTCGTGTCCGATGTGAAAGCAGCTTAAGACTGCAGTAGCTACAGGAAGTCATCGAAATCAATTTAAGAACTGAAATGAAAGTTATGTAAATTTGGAATTGAGGAAACTGGCATCGAGAGAATTTATCAATCAGTTTTTTGTGTAATTTATTGACACTTGATAACACTGGCTAGAACTCAAACGTTATCGCTCTGAATATACGGAATGATGTTTGTGACTATTTAAATTAGCCATTTATTAGCTATTAAGTTTACCTCTGAGGTCTATGTCCTCTCACTATGATTTCAAAAAGCATTTGAAAGAATATGTAATGTCCACATGATCTCTCCTGTCAGTTTCTCCCCCAGTCCTGTATTAACTCTTATCCCTTTCTGATTGATTTTGTCTTTCCCCCAGTCCTTCACGTTTTGCTTCTGAATCAAGTAACTTAGTTTCTGCTGATTCTTATTTTTCTGGATTCATTATGTAGTTTATTTTTGTTAGCCTGCATGTCATAAGTATCGATATGGTCAGGGGTGGAACTCTGTACAAGCCTGCATGGGCTTCGTTCCTTCCTTGCACAGATGTGTAATTCAATTTGTGCTAAAAAAAAAAAAACCTAAACCTATTTAGTCAACAGTTTACTAATTATTAATATTTTCTCTGGGTGCTAATCGACTGACGGCCAACAGATGCCCTCTGCAACGATTGGCAACAGGACTGTGCAGTCCGCAAGTCCGGATGTGGGGTCCGCTCCCGGATCGATCGGCCAAATCACCATGACAAGCCAATCGTCTGGAGCCCAAACTGAAGCGATGAAGCAGGTGTTCGGCGTCATTGATAAGAAGGTCCGCAACATGGAGAAGAAAAAGGTTGGTCACTGGATAGGTAGATGGCCTTGTCGATTAGAATTCATTAATAGATTTTTTTTAAAGGCCGCTTGCGGGTTGCGTTTATTGCAAGCTTAAATAATTTATTCATCAGTCGTGTCAGATAGCAGGTTTTCAATATTGTTTGCTGATAATTAATCGCCTTATCTCTTATGTAACGTTAGCTGTGGTTTGGTGAAGCATATTAGAGTCAGTTGTGTCCATCCTACCAGTAATCTATGATAGCCAGCAGGCGTTGTTTCATGACCTGAGTTGAGGTTGACCCATGTCCTCTTGCTTGGTAGCCCTCAATTTGCCTGAATTTATGGTGTCCCATTTGTTGCCTTGGGATGTTTGTTCGAAAACTTGGCAGACATTTCTTGATGGTTCACGTTACAGTATTATGTGGTCTGGGAGTAGATTGTCTGTTGTATGAGTTGGGAAGTTTACAGTGAGCCGTGTCACGCTGTGGCCGAGTGAACAAAGCCAGTAAAGTGGCTAATTGGTTGGCAAGCTGTACTGACAACAGTTGCGGAGCCAGGCATTTTCCGACGGGGGTGGGCAGGATGTGAGCAATAGTCATTTTGGGGTGACACAGAAAGCAGTATTATATGAACATGAACGTGCGTCTGTAAAACTAGAAAAGAAGGATATAACAGTTTAGATGTAGGGTGAATGTGAGGCACAATTGTAGAGCGCACTTTGTGTCAGATGACCAGAAAAGCGATACCCAAATACAGTCCATGTATATACACATGCAATTTTTATTTTGCACGTAGCAATGTTTGTTTCCTCCAACTTGGAGCTTAAAAGGGTGTTTGCAGGATTCCGTGAAAGGCCTCTATTGTGTACATACTGAATTCAGATTTGATTTTGATGCTTCATTTCCATTGACATGCATCGCAGTTGGTCTCAAGTGTTACATTTGAGATCTGTTTCAAAAATCCTCTGACCTTATACTGAAAAAGTAAACGTGTATTATGAATTGTCGGAATAGAAATCACGTCATTGCAAAAGCTCTGTGATGCAAAAATGACTTATTACAAAGGCAATAATGCATTTTCTTTAGAATCTACCTGTCTCAAACTAATGCACAAAGGTAGTAACATTCCCTTTTATATTTTTTCCCTGTCTGCAACATTGTCACTATTCGGCTTTCGACAGCTGTATTCTGCGATTATTGTGGTTTGTAGCAAAGCGATACTCTGTCATCTAGGTCCAGAGACTTGGTTTGTCTTGACTGCGCACTAAAACACAGAGATTGCTCAGTCTATGATCCGTAGTAGACCTCAGGTAGGTCTTATCCAGCTTGAGCATTGAAAAGCTGCTTTTACTGGTGGCAGTACTAACTTAGAAGGGAAATAGTTTATTGTTTTGTGTCATTCCAGATATATTACGTGGGACTTGTCTCTGTTAAGGCCAGTTTATGTTAAAGATAAACTGGGGGCTACCGTATTCGCTCGCTCGGTTAATGAGCTAAATTTGAGGTTTTGACTTTTTGTGATTTCTGTGCATTGGGACTTACCACTGTTTGCATTTTCCCGTATTTCTTTGATTTACTTTGAATGTCAAACTTGCAACTTCATGAAGTATGTCAAGAGCTGGGTAGAGTGGGTCAAAGTCGGATACCTTCCATAAATTAGTTACTTCTTTTGTCTTTGTTGTATATCACTGATTGCAGACTCTGATTTTACATGAAAAAGTAATACACCAATTTTCTTCTTTGTACCCTGTTGCAGGGCTGAGTAATTTAAGTAAAAGGACTTAAAAAAGGGGCATGGCACATTGCGGTTAGCCCCAAAGTCAAGATGAACGCCATTCGGTGGAGAGTGAGAATTAACCCCCCAAGAATTGGGAGTTTTTGTTATCCCACATTTACCAACAATACACATTTTTTAAAAATCGGTGACAGTGGGTTGATTTGAGATGGAATGACGAAGGTAAAAAGTCAGAAAAAGCATTTTTTTCATATTTTAGGACAATGTCCCGTACATATTCTGTATCTGCTGGTTGCAATATGGAATTGAAGTAAAATGGCAGTCAAACCCAGAGCACCGTGTTTTTATGGCTGCGGCATTACATCAAATGGAAAATACATAGATCTTGAACACAATTTTACATATTTCCCTGTATTTTAGCAGAACATAATTGGGATTATTGGAAACCTTGGGCTTTCCACTATAATTTGAAAATTGGCCTGAAGTTCCACAGGTTTGAATACAGCTGCATTTGACAGACCTGCATGGGTTTGTTGGTTGTATGGAGTTAATCCCTCACCATTTAGTGGAACAGGGGATATTTTAATGGAGTGTGTCCTTCCATCTGTCTGTCCATCCAGCTGGAGAAGTGGGGACAAGTTTTTATCCCCCGCCACAAAGTGTGAGGGGGATATAGGTTTGAGCTCCGTCCGTCTGAGATAAAGGGGACAGCTTTTCTCAGAAACCATTAGAGATAGGACAACCAAATTTGGTGTGTGGCTTCAGACCATAAAGGCCTAGATGGAGTTCAAAAATGAGATGCGTGCGATTATTTTTCCCGCAGTTATTGCCCTTGATCCGTATTTTTTGACTCTGTCCACGGTATCTCTAAAGGGGACAGCTTTTGTCAGAAACTATTTGAGATAGGATAACCAAATTTGGTGTGTAGCTTAAGACCATAAAGACCCTGATGGAGTTCGAAAATAAGAAGCACACGATTATTTTTCCCACCGTTATTGCCCTTGTGGCATTTTTTGGAGCCTCTGTTCATAGTATCTTTAAAGAAGACATTTTGGCGGGGGATGTTGTTGACCATGTCTACTTGTTTATTTTTATATTTATTTATTTTTTTCCCGGAAACTAGTTTGCCAAGAGATGAGTGTAATTTTGTACGCATGTCACTACGCATGAGACCTGGCAGTCTCTCGAGCGCCAGCCAATCAGCGCGCATGTCACAATTTCATGGCTGTGCCATGAACGATTCTGGGCAGGAAGTTAGTTTTCAGGGGTGAAGTTTTGCCTTTTCCAGACTTATTTTTTGGAACGAGAGGGAGTTACGATGAATGGTTTGTGCCGAACGAATCTTTAATATGTCGTTGTTACGCCGATACCAGACACAAGGTAAAACAAAAGAAAGTTTTGACGCTAGCAGCGGTAGAAGACAAGTGGTGTCTGGCGATTTCCATTTTTGCAGGTTTTGTCAATGGCACGGCATGTGACTCCACTGGGCCAGTAAAAGTCAGAATGTTAAAACAAGCCCTCGGAGGCACATGAATGGGGCTAAATACACACAGATTTTTTTTTTTTTTTTTTACTTGTAAAACGCTAAAATCTCCAGATAGGCCGACGGGATCAGTCAAGAGGATCCAATTAATATATAATGAAATCTCTTGTTCTTACGCATCCATGAGGTCACAAAAATGATTTCAGAGGCAAAAAGTTTCCCTCCATTACCCCCGTAAAGTTAATTTCTGTAAAAGCATCATGCTGTATTACCGGTTGATCCATTTCACCATCTCAGCACAGTAATGTTGCATAATGTTTTCCCAAATAAATTTAATAACATACACAAAACACTGGCAGTGACAGCAAAAATGCAAAAATCACTTGCCACAGCGCCTTATTAAAATAGCTTACCATTTCATGATCATTTAACTGTCTTTTTCACCCGCTCAGAAAGTCCAATACAGATTTTCCTCCTTCATCCATGGGTATCGCGCGTAATTTCTGGTGTTGAAATGCCTCTCAAAAGCCTTGGTTTTTTTGCATCAAATTAAGGTCTGGTGTTGGTTTCCCATGCTGATCAACTCCAACTTTTCATTGAACATTAAGCACGTTTTCCAGATTAATAAACTCAAAACGATATTCTCAGTTTCTGTCACGAACCAACAACTCGGGCTAGCTCGCTGGGTTGTTTACCGCTGGGGTTTTTTTTTTCCCCCCGCTAATTTGTGATTCGCCTGGGGGACAGCGGGCGGAACTTGTTGTAAAGTTAGCGATAACAAAGCCCTCCCATTCATTGACTAGCTTGCAACATTATTACGGTGTATTTTTTTTCATCTGCGTGCGACATGCATGAATTTACAACGTAGCCTACAATAGGCGCTGCCAGTAATCAAGCTACTGGCTGTTAATTCACAATATGAATGTCAGTTCCAGTAACCAATCTAACTTTATAGTCAATGTCAGTGCAGTGTTTTGTATCTGATAGGAAGTGTTGTGCAATAACGTCTGATGCTTCTCGTGAAGATATCCTAGTCCAATTACTTGTAGCTAATTTGACGCCAGCTAAATTATCAATTTGGAATATCGGTATCTCCGAAGTATATTGGCTACCTAGTTTCCGTGATTATTTTAAACTGTGCCGATTGCGCATGTAAAATGGGAGAGACTGCAAAGTGGCAGAAAAGATCGGGTTTCGTTGGACAGTTATAGACATTTCCTACAGCTCATTCTAATTCTAGCTGGCTATTTTCACTCGCTCAAGCAAGCCTTGAACAAGTTAACGAAACAAAAATAAATTGACACGGTCAATTGCGAGAAGTCATAACTTAGAGACACAGAAAAGGAACCTGGGGTATATTTCCCAACAACGCTGTAGCTGCCAACTTGCATAGCTGCAACCTATCAAATGGTTCGGCCTATGCAGCTTAGTAGCTTATATCATTGGCAACACAACCTTTGGGAAACGCACCCTAGGCTGGCTAGCTAACGTTTAATGAAAGCTTGTAGTGCATTCTCGATTCCCAACGTAGAGCTGTAGCCAGCTAACGATTTACGCTAGCTTGTTCCTGGTTCTGCTTCGTGTCGTAGCCAGACTAAATGCGTGCAGGGTTTTTTCAAATTGTACCCCCTGCCCGCTGTCCTTTCCAATGAGAATTCCAACTATGACCGTTTCAGATGCGTTTTCATGTTTGGAGGAGTTATCGCGTATGCCGCCCATAAGGAAGCTGTTACCGCTCGTCCAGTTCCTCGCAAAAAACACTGATTTTCCTGCACAAGATATCGTGCGTGCAAGATCTTATGTGGAAGAGTCCTAACCCTATTTTTTCTTGAGCTGAGATGGACAAAGTAATGTCAAGTTTGAGCTGCGCTTTGTGTGTTTATAACGCAGTAAGATGAATACATTTTTTGAAAGCAATTTTATTTGTTAGTGGCCCGACAGGACCAGTGAAATGCGAAGTGCGGTGGTCCGTACCGGCCCGGAACGCCTAAAAAACGTCGCTGGGCCATCGGATCAAAGGGAATGTCGTGCCCTGCTAATCCAACCTCTGGTCTGAAGGGCTGTATTATTTAGCAAATCCAGGTGGTTTGAACTAACATTTGGGAGGACTTTTACTTTCTGAACCTGGGTTGTCCACCTGTGCTCACTAGTCATGACCTTCATTGGGTTCAAAAATGGCATTCTGTGGTGGCAGGGAATATTGTTGATGACTTCTTGTTTAAATTGCCAGAACATTTGACTGGCTGTCTTTATTCCATTGGGTATGCCGCTGTTGTATGCTTTAAAAATGCGTTTTATACAAGCATGTTACTTCTAAACAAATATCTTGAAGCTTCTTGTTTAGAAAGTGCGTAGTTCTCAATCCTAAGGCAAACATACTTTTTTTTTCATCCTGCCATTGTGCCATCAACGATGCTTACTTTTGCAATTTTCCTCTCAGAGCAAGCTGGATGACTATCAGGCAAAGAAAAACAGAGGAGAACGTCTCAACCAGGACCAGCTGGTAAAAGAAAAAAACATTGTGTGTCATTGCAGTATGTTCTTGTATGTGCTGACTCCTGTATTTGTAGCACCCTCCCCTCCTCTATAAATGAACACAACTGAAGTCGGAGGGCCTGAATTAACCGCCTCCCGCTTCCTTTCTCTTTTTCCCATTTTCTAAGGATGCCTTGTCCAAGTTTCAGGAAGTTGCAAATAACCTGGAGTTTGCTCGAGAGTTACAGAAGAGCTTCCTGGCTTTGGGTCAAGATGTGAGTGGATTTGGCTTGCCTTACTGTCTCTGAAATTGAAACTATGGCTCGTGCATGGCTGAGTACTCGTGATGATGTTAATTATCTGTCATGGAAGCATCACCGTTTATGCCCTGCTGAATATTTATGGGCTATGAAGTCTTGGTCTCACCTCAGCTGCAAGTTGGATACATTTATTTTTGAAAAAACTTGGGGGGGGACTGATTTTGCTGTAGGCAACAAGCTGTGGGCCTGCTCAAGTAACTGAAGTGTTACATATTCACAGGAGTAAAATTTTCACTTGTGTTGCACTCAATACAGGACTGGCACACTCACATTCTGCATTCATGAGACACTGTAACTTTCAAGACTGGGGCTCTGGGGAGATAGTACCTTCTGCATAAATGCCTGTAAATATGAAGAATAAATGGCTATGTTGTTTGTGGCTAGTTTTACCAGTTAGTTTTTTTTTTTTTTTTTTGGTTAATTTTGAGTAGTGTTAACTTTTTTTTTTTAAATAGTTGCCGAAAGAGGATATGATGATATAGATTGTTTTGGAAAAATGACTATCATAAAGAACCAAATATCAGTTTGTGACATTATTTGGTGCAACTGCCCTTCTTGCTAGCCTAGCATCTAGATAATGATGCATCCCTTACAATTTCAGTATGTAATGGTGGCCATTTTGGAAAAATGACTGTCTTCAAGCTTCTGCCCTTGTTGCGACAGATGAATTCATTGTTGTTGCTTTTTATTCATGTTGAAAGCGACTGAATGACCTAGAGCAGTGGTCTTTAACGTCGTTCCTGGGGACCCACTGTGTATGCTGGCTTTTGTTCCAACCACAATTGTAATCGCTGGATTTTAACAAGCTGTTAATTAGTTTTTTTTTCATGTTTAGCCTTGTTACTTACCGGCTTTCGCCAAATGTTACATAGAAACATCCATACATGCTATTAAGAATAAAATACCCTTGAAGATAGTGGTTTTATTTCTACACTGCAAGAAATTTCAAGCATTATAACATTTCAAACAGATCAAATTGGACACTAAGGAACCCCCAATTAGGCTGCTGGACTCAACTGTCAAGTTATTTCAAAACATTTCAGGTGAACTTAATTAGACCAACATAACACAAAACTGGTTTGATTCTTTATCATTTGCATGTTGAATAAATTTTTCATGATGTGCCAATTAGTTTTCACCAATTAGGAGCCAACTACATCTTTAATTTGATTGGGTACATTGTTTTCTCTCATTTTATGCTACTATTTCCAATGCATCGCAATGTGGGTATGGCATATTTTTAAATTCTTGATGGCAAACATAGCTATTTCTGTTATCTTGTGAGTTAAGAGTTAAGAGGGCAAATAACTGCTCTAACCATTAAATACACTTAAGTCAAATTAAGAGCTTGTTAAAATCCTGCGATTGCAACTATGGTTGGAACAAAAGCCAGCATACACAGTGGGTCCCCTGGAACAACGTTGAAGACCACTGACCTAGAGGTTTATCGTCCCTTTAAGCCAAGAGGTTTGTGTTTCCCTCTTTTAGAGATTGTTTAGCTCAGTTCAGCCTAAAAGAGCTCTTAGTTTTCCTTTTAGGATGTTTTGTTATTGTGGAATAAATGGAATGTATTGACAGTGAAGATTTTGAGATGAAGGGTTAATTGCGCTTTGGTTTGCATTCATCATATGTTTGCCCAGCATATGTATTTTTTCCTATTTGAGTTTATGAATGATTTTGTTTCTTTGTCAAAGCGACCTGGACAAGAAAGGAGAGCAGTGTTCAGAATTGGATACATTTTGAGGATTATTTACTTCATGCCAAAGACTTGTTACTCCAAAACTGAGAACGTTTTATACTTCGTTCAATAAAAATGTTAACTTGACTGTTTTCTGTAGTGTGGTAAAGAGTATGAGCTTGTTTTTAGCCCGCTAGGCCTCTAGGCCTATCGGGCTTATGCTGTGGTTAGATGCCGTCGTGGTGGTCTGTTGTGCGTCCGTAAACCTTTTGCCTTGTCAGCGCTCCGGAGCCTTCAGCTTTTCACTGATCCTTTTCATATTTTATATGCGTGTATATGGGATGAAAATCTAGGCCAAGTTTGATTTTGGCCATGTTTGGCCAAGGAGGCACAGTGGCCTTGCCACTTTCTTGTTGGTATCCAATTGTGTGGATCTCAGCAGGCGAGGAGAGTTAATTTTACTGGACCTCTTGCAATTTTGGTGGAATGCCCTTGTTGCGGTATGTTATGCCACAGCGCTGCTGTGCAGTGATCTCTCTGTGCGCCGCACCCCTCAGATCCAGAAGGCGGTTAAGAAGGCGGCTCGTCGGGAGCAGCTGCAGCGGGAGGAGGCGGAGCAGCGGCGGCTGAAGACTGTACTGGAACTGCAGTTCCTACTGGACCGGCTGGGCGATGACGGCGTGCGGCAGGAGCTGAAGCAAGCTAGTGAGGGCTCCGCCCTGCTCTCTGACGCTGACCTCTCGAACCTCGATGAGTTCTACAAGTTGGTTGGACCAGAACCTGACCCCAACACCAGGTCTGGAGCTGTTGGCCTACCTCTCTGTATTGGACCTCCAATTTTCAATGTTTACTCAGTTAAAGTGTGGAGTTATGTTGTCAGTTTTTGTGGATTTGGCTGCATCTGTAATCTTTTGTACTCAAGTTTGTTTTTCACTCTCCAAATACAGGAATTCTATTCAAAGTTTGAGTGCACAGTAGTGGTATTATAATTCTTTGCAGGAAATCTCATTGGCCTAGTTGTCTGCATGTACAGGAACCCCAGAGAAGTGTCATTTTATCCATAATTTTATTTTTTTTTTCTTTGTGCTTTTTATGAACATGCGTTGTTGAAACTAAATATCAGATACTTGACTTTGGTTACATATCTATTTTTGGTTTGGAGATCTCTAGCAATGTTTTAATAAATTAAAACCCTTGATGTATACCTCAATAAAATTTTACAAAGTACTAATTGTATTGGGAAGATTGGTTGAAAAGCAGTGTTTCCCACAGGATTTTTGGAGACTATGGGGGCACATGTGTGGTGGCAGACTGATGTCTGGAGGGGTCATTCTCATTCTGTTGAGCTGGGGGGTGGGTGGGTGTATTATTCTCATTTTGATTAGCGGGGGGGTTTCAGAGGGTTCGCAAATTGCACGTCTTCCAGTACCTTTCCTATTTTTCCGTTTTTTTTTTTTCTTTTTCTTTTAAATGTGCGCCTGTAATGTCAACACGCTGCATTTGCGTATATTGAGACTGTGGCGGGGTAAATTAGTCTCGCCATAGTCTCGTCAATGTATGGGAAACACTGAAAAGGAAAAAAAAAAAATTACTT
This sequence comes from Gymnothorax javanicus, assembly GCA_029692085.1. Classification (NCBI taxonomy): domain Eukaryota; kingdom Metazoa; phylum Chordata; class Actinopteri; order Anguilliformes; family Muraenidae; genus Gymnothorax; species Gymnothorax javanicus. The sequence goes on from CM056209.1 coordinate 21,456,724, forward strand.
TTTCTGGTTAGGATTTTCCATTTATTTTGTTGCCACCTGTGACAGTGTTGCTTGGTATTGTTTTCATCTTTTTAGTGTGTGTCTGTGTGTGCATGCATGTGTGCGTGGCCTTGTATAGCTATTGTTGTGAGAACCAGTTGTTGAAAAACAACTGATGTTGTAAGGACATGTTTTGGGGTCGTGAATTCATATTTGATGGTCCTCACTGAGGATTACGGCTTCTTCAAAGTTAGGGTCACGGTTACAGTCAGGGTTAAATCAAGGTTAGAATCGATCTTGCGGTCACAGTTGGGAAAGGCTGTACAGAATGAACGCAAGTGAATAAAATGTCCTCTCAAGTATAACGATACAAACTTGTCTGTCTGCCTATGCTAGACCTAGCACCAAATGGATTTGAGTACTTTGCCTGGTGTTTAATTTGTCTAAAAAGATTTTGTCCCTGCATTGCTGTCATAATTGTGCAAGATCATTTTGCAGTGGTGTCAGTTATGGTCATGGCAGATGAGCACAGGTGTATTTACAGGGCATTGGTTATACGTCACACATTTTGGAAAGAACATTTTTGCTTGTATCTTATATTTCCTAGCTGAAGATATCCTTGTGAGTCTTCTTATTCCTGTTTCCAAACTAATTTAACAAATGGGAATCCTCATGGTGCCCCTCGATTGATTTCATGTTCTCACGTACGATAACTGTAAGAAAGGTGTGGAAAATCAGCATTCTGAACGAGCAACTTGAATTTATGTCTCTGTCCCACCGTCTCTTTCTTCCAGGCTGACGGAGCAGTTTGAGCAGGCCTCCCTGCACTATTGGGACCTCTTGGAAGGCAAAGACAAAGCTGTGGCTGGAACCACATGTGAGTGGAATGCACAATGGGGCTGTGCCATTACTTGCATACATACATGCAGACGTGCATACATCCGTCCATCCATTCATCCATCCATCCATCCATCCATCCATCATCAGCTTGTGTATGGAGCCTATACTTCCCTCTGCCTCACTGTTTGCTGTTGGGCACTAAGAACTGTCCATTTATCCAACTTTACTGCCAGAAGGTCTGTTTTTCACAGAAATCAAATAATTGTTAGGAGTGTTTACTGTAGCTATAATGGTTCTGTATGGGTTGGCATTATATGGTAAGCATTTTCTTATGCTGGTTTATTGCCATTTTGCGTCGTTGGTGACCTTGATGGTGAAACCCAGCATTCTCTAAATGAAGTAGCTAATATTCTGTTTGAAAAGCTCGGGAGGTTGCAATGCCTGCTGTACAGTGAAGATTCATGCTGTCCACATCCAGCGGTGACCTTGCCAGTGCATGATTTAGTTGAGCCGCGTTTGTGGGTTGGTTGTGAAAATCACCAAAATGTAGTGAGAACCAGTCCGGTAATGTAGTGAGCAGAGTTGGGTTCTGTCTGCGCTCACCAAAGTGGTGGAATCCATTGCTTGCATGTTTGCCATTAAACAATGTGTCAAAAGGTTGGAAAAGGGAAAAGGGAAGGGCTTGTGGCTGAGAGGGTTCTGGACTCCGGGTGTGGGGCTCTGGCGGTGACAGTTGGGTGGACGGGAGCCCAGTCCTGCTCTAGGCTCCTGAGTCAGCAGTGGGGCCGGGTGCCAAACGGAGGGCCCCACCTGCCCTGCGCTCACTGTGGAATTCTGTAGGGGACAGCAGTGACCAGCTGCGCCTGCTGGGGCCAATGCAGAGCCAGTTCGTAGCATGCTCTGTGTGCACATGCAGCTGCTGTCAGTGTCCTGCTTGGGGTGGGTGGGTGTTGGTGTGTGTTTTCTGCTTAATATAGTCACATTTTAATGTTGGTTTTGAGCCCTCAAAGGTTCTGCACCTGTGTTTCGTGTCTCTTTGGGGTGGGGGATGGGGGGTGCGGAATTTTGAGAGCCTTTGAAACTGTAGGTTTTTTTTAACTTCATAAACGTATAGTATTGGATTGGTCCTACGACTTCTTGTTTGGAGTCAGGTGGCATGCTGTCGGTATGAAAGGCCTACAGTAACTTCACTTTTCAATGCTTCATTACTCCCATTTTTGTTCACCTGATTGACAGATAAACGATTGCTCTGTCATCAAAACAAATATGAATCCTGTATCAATTAAGAAATTGTAATGACTAAGTAATTGCATTTTGGCTACATATACAAATTGGATGTGAAATTATGGCAATTATCCTACTAAAAGCAAAAAAATTAAGATTTTGTGAGTTTAACTTCTCATTTCAGCAATTTTTTCAGCTGTGCAATGATTCATAAGATGGAGGTTGATTTCTTCGGAGTGTTATAAGCATTCAAAAGAGTACATCTGAACAGGAGAAGATCAAACCATACCAAACCTTGGAGTGGAAGGTTTTAATAACAATATAAGCTTTCCTAACAAATTTATGCTGGTCTGTGCCATTTTATGAGCTACGTGAGTTCAGAATCTTTGAAAGACACAACATTCTACATGGTCATTTATGTGCATTGGCAAATGCCTAATAATTTCATGATGCTGTGTGAAATGATGCGATCAAAAATAAATTGTACAGTCATTCTACCAATTGATCTTAGCTAAATCAGTGTTTGGTAGCTAGTCAAGAAAGGTTTAACTGCAACAGTTTTAGGGTTATTCAGCATTGAGAGGTGATGTACCGCAGGCCTTTCATGTGGAATGAATATCACGCCATATTTTAAAACTGCAAAAAAAAAAACTGCGGATGGAGAATGAAATGTCTGAGCATGTCTCTGCCTTAGTTTGCCGAGTATGTATTTTAGTACTTTGCTATTTACGTCTACCTCTGCAGACAAATCCCTGAAAGAGACACTGGACAAGGTGCTGCAGAGTGGATACTTCGACCGGGCCCACACACATCAGAATGGCGTTTGCCAGGAGGAGGAGGAAGAGGAGGTGGAGGAGGAGGGGCGACAGTCTGGGGTGGCAGAGTCCGAGACTGAGCAGCGACCCACAGAGCCGGGTAATCCTGTGATTCTGTGCCACTAATTGCTGCCCAGTAATTGTAGTCCCCGGACGAAGTATGGCAGCTACAAGGGATTCATGCTTGTCGTCTCCGCCGTCGCCGCATCGACGTCCGTAGACACTTCATTGTGGACTCCGTGCAGGCTGTAATTTTTGACTGATTGCTTTCATATTTGGTATGGACATGTGTTATACTTCACTTATGGCACCTATCGATTTTGGCGGCCATGGTGACACTATTGGCTGAATAATGCGCAAGTTTGTGGTAAAACATAGAGATTTCCTTGTGGACGCAGTACAGGCTGCAATTTGTGACCGATTACTTTCACTTTTGATATGGACATGTGATATACTTCACTTATGACACCTATCGATTTTGGTTCCCATGGCAACAGTATTTTCCGAATAATGCGCAAAAAAGGGGAGAAGCGGTCTTTCGGGGGCTACACCCATGTAGTTGCGGCTGACCGGACTGTCTAGTTCCCATTTGCTGGATCAGGAACCAGGCCTGGCTCAAGGCTGCTCTGATTGGTGGAGGCAATCAGAAATTTTGGGTGGGCAGTCTGGGCACCTTTTTGCATCACAGATCACATTTTATTCAAGCCTTTGGCTTTTATTGTGAATTCCCCGCCTCTGCAGAGTCTGGCAACACCCCACTGGTACTTGTTAAAATGTGAGCGTAGTTTGTCCAGAGGATAAATACCCTTCCAGTGTTTGTAAATGTCTTGCTTTGCCACAGAGAGTGAGGTACCTGAAGACTACTTGGAGCCTATCGAAGTGGAAGCCACAGAGGTGAGCCATGTTCCATCTCAGTGGGTAACCATTAACTTTATAAAAACCAGTGACACCAGCCATTTGTGTTGGCTGTGTTAGTTTATGGTGATTTGTGGATGGTGCCTCACGTTATTGTTCTTTATTCTGGACTCTTTTGTAGTTTGTAAATAGACAGTTCATTCCTGAGGCTTCCTACAGCAACAGCGACAAGGAGCAAGATGAAGACTGGAGCGGGCAGGCTGAGGTAGGTGTGCTGTCTTAGTCACCAGCTGAACGTTCTAGAGGACTCAATCTGTAGCTCCACTCTAGGAAAACTGGAAAGCACTTTAACTTCAGAGTACTTGAAGCAGCAAGCTTTTTGTACTTTCCATTATCTCTGATGAAACATACTGTGTACAAATAATTCCTTACCATTCTGTTCATGAAAGCCGATAATCAGTGAGTCACTGGTTACTCTTTGGGAGTGGGCATTATCAGCGTGCGTTTCATTTTCGCTTAGTCACTCATTGACCGGCTGTGTCTAAGAAACTTGCTTTCGGACTCTTCTTACGTACTCCCTGGACATGGTTTTTTTCTTTCTTTTGTGGAGTTTTTGAATGAGTCGGGCGTTGAGTAGAAAATGCGCGTCTCCTGAATGTGAGATTGCTCAAGCAGCTGAGGGTAGCCATTCCCCACAGGTGACCAGCGGCGTCCAGCAGCAGTCCGCCCCCCTGCAGTCGGCCCCGCCCCCCGTCACCCCCGAGCCTCAGGAGCTGAACCCCGTGGCCCCCGCGCCCGTCCCCATGCCAGCCTCCGACCCCGTGGTGCGCAAACAGGCGGTGCAGGATCTGATGGCACAGATGCAGGGGCCCTACAACTTCATGCAGGTGGGGCCCGCCTCCCACTTCCCCTCCTTACTACTAATGCCTCACTATGTGCTTCAGATGTCCAGCCCTGATCTCCCCTGATCTGATTGCTATGGTGTCCCTCAGTCAGTCACACATACATAGAAATGCTGTCAGGTCCATAAGTATTTGGCCAGTGACACATTTTTCATCACTTCGTACTGCACCACTATGGATTTGAAATGAGTCAATCAAGATTTGCCTGAAGGGGGGACTTTAATGTTTGATTTCAGAGTTTCAGAGGGAATCTTTCAATCTTTTATCCACAGTCTTCCAGGTCTATTGGTGTCCTTGGCTCCGCAGGGCTTTTTTCCTTTTTAAGCATATCCCAAAAGGTTGATCTCGGCCCTGCCTAATGTTTTTACTATTATGATTTTGCTTCCCGTCTGCAGTTTTTATCCAGCCTGCTCTGCCATACTGTAGCTGGTCAGTGCTTGAAATAGACCCACAGTCAAACCTTGTTTTCAGTCAGTAGCTGGCCTCTGAGTAGAGGTGCACAGTCGTACTGCGTCTGAAGCTGGAATAAAGCGCTCTGTCGGAATGCCTGAACCCTGTTCTTGTCCGCCTCTTCCTCAGGACTCCATGCTGGAGTTCGACGGTCAGGCCTTGGACCCGGCCATCGTGTCGGCCCAGCCCATGAAACCCTCTCCCAACATGGACCACCCACAGATGGTCTGCCCTCCAGGTAGCCTCACCCTTCAGCCAAATCTGTGTCCTTAGCCCTTTTAAAGTCATACTTTGAAGCAACTGTAGTCTTGAGTAGATTATATATTGATGAATGGGAAATGTCGTGCATATTTGCTGTCCAGTTTGTATTCACTACAATCCAAGCAATGGACATTACGTTTCACTCTGCACTGTTCATCTCCTGAAAGAGGATCAGCTAGCCCTGCTTTAGCCAGGCTATGAGCAGGTCAGCTTTGCTGTGGCTTTACTTTGTTGGTTTGTGTAGTTCACACAGAGTCGCGATTGACACAGCCCGCTCCAGTGCCCCTGCAGCCAGAACCTGCACAGGTAGTTGCCCCCCCTCTCACAGTACCTGCAAGCAATGTAACAGTCAGCCCTGTGCCCTGCCACCAAGATCTGTCCCTTCCACCCTCTCTCCTCCAGGTACCGATGGTCTCCCCCGCGCCTGAGGCTTTCTCCTCGACGCCCCCCCTCTACCAGCCCTCACACACGGCAGACCCCCGGCCTCCTTCAGAACCCATGGACCCCATCCAGGTAAAGGCTGCAGCCACTGTGCGTGCACTGCGCCTGTACCTTTAGAGTACATGCATCTCCTTTGACCTGCATGTATGTGATGCTGATTGAGGCTGTAAGCCTGTACACAGCTTCTAGCGGTAGCTAGCGCATGTTGTGTGCCATCCCGACCTCATGTTGTAGGGCAGGGGTGGGCAAGTCCGATTCTGGAGGGCCGGCGTGTATGCAGATTTTTATTTCTATCAATTACTCTGACTAATTGAGCTGATGGGTTGCGTACACAAACATGGATTTGCACATTGGTTAGATCAGAGGAGAATGTTGCATTTAGGGGGACAAGAATACTCTTTGGTGGTCATTTGTGATATTTTGAAGAAATGCTTCAGAAACCTCATTTTATAAATGCTTTGGATGGGTAAGATAATTGGCTAATTAAAGGCCAGAAGTTGGTGTGAAACCCAGGAAGAGATACAACCCTCGTTGCCCAGCTCTGTTCTAGGATTTGTTGGGTATTAATAATGAGAGTGTATGCTTGTGTTTTGTGTTATTTATGTGAGTCACTCTTGCCTCGTGAGTGCATGTACCTCCATGCCTGTATGTAAGGGCTTGTCGCCGTTTCCCTGTTTGTGGCTCTGTTTCTCCATTTTGTGTGTGTGTGTCTGTGTCTGTGTCCGTGTGTGTATGTGAGTGACTCTTTGCCGCACCTCTCCCCAGGCCTCCATGGCCCTGTCGTCAGAGCAGCCCCCTGCCTCCTCCCCCCAGCCCCCCGCATTCCAGCCCGTCTCCAAACCCCTCCACAGCAGCGGCATCAACGTCAACGCTGCCCCCTTCCAGTCCATGCAGACGGTAGGCCTCTGCTCATCTCATCCTGCGAGATGGTCGCCCCTCTACCCCAGCTCTTCTCCCATCTTCCCCTCACCTCTTTATCTCTGCCCCTTTCCTCCTCTGTCCTCACCTCCTCCTCCACTGACCTCCTCCTCCTCTCCTCTTCCCTTCCGCCACCTCCTATCCCCTCTGACCATTTTCATCTACTCTACTGTTGCGAAAAGACAGAAGATTAACTAGTTAGCTAACGGTATTGTTTCGATATCCTATCGGGTTAGTAAATATGGCTAACTGGGTATTCACCAAAGAGAGTCTGCTTACAGTGACGGATTTTTCACGGAACCCGTCCGTGAAAAATCCTGTTACTGCCATCTTTCTCACTTTATCCTCATGACCCTATAACTAGTTAGATTTCTGTCTTTTTGCGAACAGTACTGTATGACCCAGGGGACGTTGGTGTGTTTCTTTTGCTTCAGTGTGTAGCCAACACCTCAGTGTAACTAAATCAGTAGTGTTAGCCTTTTGTTCATGAATGTGGGTTGTTTGTAATTATGATGTATGATTCATGGTCTGTAGCTGTGGAGAGTGAGTCATTGATCCCTTGCTTGTTTATTTATTTATTTTTTTTTGCCTCTTTTTTTCACCATTGAGTAAATAACTGAAATTTAAATGTGCAGGAGCTACAAGGCCATTTGAGCTGGCAAAATACATTCTTTGGGTGCTCTTGCTTTGTTAGACGTAATAAACAAGATATTTGTATATCTTTAACAGCTCTATCCAGGTCATAACTGTAGCTGCAAACTTTACATTTTTACCCCCGCCATCAGACCATGCGTGCGTCACCAGGGTCAAAGGGGAAACTTATACCGTAGAGAACAAGAGTAGAGGGGGAATACATGTTGGCAGCTTTGTGGATTTTGATTTCAACTGTGCTTTTATTCTTGCATCACAAGCAGTACATCCATTTAGCCCTTTGCATTCAGAAACCTGGAAGTGGAGAATAATTTACCTACATTATCCACATGTTCATGCACGAGTGGCCTTTATTTTAATCATGCCTTAATGGGCTTTGCAGACTTGGTGTCAAATTGGATCCTCCAGGGAGTTTTTCATGTATAAAGGCCTAGAGGAAGTTGTTGTCAGTGATGCGTATACCATTATAATTCAATGAATTCTCTCTGTTTAGGAAATTGTGTGCTCATTCACACCATGCCTGTTATAAGAGGTCTTTAATTAGACGTGCTAAATAAGCCAATTATTCTCGCCTTGCTAGCTCTAGTGAATGAGGCACATTACCAGTGAAATGACAAAAGTGGCTATCAATATTGGTTAAATCTTTGTATATTGCCAGGAGTCCAGGAACAAAAATGAAGGAAAACTGGCTAGGGAATCCAAGATGGATTCCTAACTGTTATGTCTTCTCAGTTCAGTGTTTTTGGTCCTTCTCCAGTACATCAGTGGACAGCAGCAAATGTGTGGTTTGGAAATGAGACCTTTTATATTCTGTCTGTCTTGGGCTGGATATTGAGTACTGAGGAAAGAAATGGCTTGGCATCATTTAACTGGAGTAAATAATTGGAACCTCTGAAGACACTAATTGATCTCTGAGGATATTTATGTGTTAGTGATGACAGAATTGTTTTGTTCTCTAATGTGACCCCATTTCATACTTCCCTCGCATTAAGGTGTTCAACCTGAATGCCCCTGTGCCCCCGGCCAATGAGACGGACTCTCTGAAGCAGCCTGGCCAATACCAGAGTAGCTACGGCCAGGGCTTCAGCAGCCAGACACAGCATGCAGTGGAGCAGCCGGACATGCAGACGGAGCAGCTGCAGTCAGGTGAGGAGGGGCGAGGGGGAAGGGGTGGATGTGTGGTGCGTGTTCAACAAGGCCAACTTTTGGGGTGAACAGAGTCTGCTGCTAGAAATGCAAGTGACGACGGAGGTTAATTTTCAGCACCATTTCCACAGTATTGCAAGGCTCAAATTTTTTTTTTGTTATGAGTGTCAAAATATGCTTACATTAGATGGTTTAACCCTCTATTAACCACCGTAGCATATCTGCTACATAAAGTGAAAGGGTTAACAGCCTGGACACCCTGCTGGTTTTGTTTCTTATTGCCAAATAAACATTTGAGAATAACTTGAATGGTCCGTCACTTTAATTTTTCCATTCGCCTTATTACCCAATGTAGGAGATCTGCTACATTTTGGAAAGGTGGGCCAAAGGGTCGAATTTTTTTTTTTTTTAACTATTTTTCCAAATATTGGCCCATAATCAATATATTTGCCTAGGGAAATGATTTTTACACAGTTGGAAAGGTACTTGGTTAACGGAGGGTTAATAGTAATAATAGTTTTGACACAGAAGGAATCTAGGATAGAAGATCAGCCGGGTATCAAAACGATAAAAAAATTAGACCTTTCAGATGCTGTAACTTCTGACCAACCACCTATCCCACATGGTGGGATCATCATTGAAATTATACCCAAAATGCACTTCTTTCTTTTTTTTTTTTTTCTCCTATGAATTATCAGAAAATAGAAAGACAATTCATGGTGCCAATGCTTGTTTTTATTACTCTGTGATAGACATTAAATTGGTGCAGTTTTGCTAATGAAACTTTGATATATCCCATGATATTGATGTTCAAAGTTGGTTGTAGAATAAATTATGCCGAGCAAAAGTAAGATTATGGCTTTAGATTGAGACACCTGGAGTGGATCTAAAATTGATTTGGTTGCTGGTTTTAAACAAGCTCAAATGTGTTTTTCATCCCTGAAAATTCAATCTGGCCTTCTCTTGTACGTACAAAGTTATAAGGGCTCACAAATGCTGAAAAAAATAATGCAAATTTAAAAAAAAAAAAAAAAAGCGCAAAATCTCAACTCATGTTTTCTGCGGGCGGATAAATCGGAAAATATTCATCGTGTGAAGGTAAAATTTTGCACGGCTTCATTAAGCGTGCTTAAGTTAATGCCAAAAGAAAAAACCACTGAATCTGACGGGGTTTGGTGGGAGGCACTGATGGATTTTTTTTTTTTTTTCTCATGAAATGATCCGTGTATCTTTGTAAATGGTGCTCTCAAAATACTGACTTTTGGCAAAAGGCATTTAATTGTGCCTGGCCCCTGATTCTGGTCATCCCTCTTACTGGTGAGCCAATCATGATGTTTCTGGTGCTCCCCCCTCCCTCTAGTTGTTGGTGCCTTCCACTCTCAAGAGCAAACCATTCCGGCCAGCGGGGGTCACCAGGCGGTTTCCCCTCAGCCCCAGCAGCAGGGTACGGCATTCGGCCGGCCGGGGCAGTCTTTCTACAATAGCAGGGCGGTGCCTCGGGGCGGGCCCAGGAATGCCCGTGGCATGATCAACGGATACCGAGGGGCCTCCAACGGCTTCAGAGGTGAGATGAGAGCCACGTCCTTTGTGATGCATTGTCTGTCCTATTGGCTGAATTATCAGTCTGCACCAAACCTCTGTGTGTGAATTTTCCAAGCAGCTAAATTACTTGCTTTTCTGGAGTTGTTTGCGTAATTGTGCCGGCACAGATGATGTTGGCAACTTTTCTAATTTGCTGGGAACCATTTGGAGTGCTAGATTAAGCATGACTGCGATGATCCTGTATCCTCTCTGATTTGATTGAACTCCCTTATTAAACTTTTTGCTTTTTTCATATGCTTTATTTGTCCACAGAAGGACATTGAAGTAGCCAGTAGTGAGGAGGATAGATCGTTCTCATTATTGGCACCAAGCATTGCTTAGTGTGACGTCGTAATGCTTTTTGGTTTTTCATACGACAGATATGATTTCCTAACTCTCAGCAGAACACTCGGCACTCATACAGTTGTCAGATAAAATGTAGCCTGCTGGCTGGTTAACTTGGGTAGACTGATCGAAGTTGGGAAAGTGAACGCCAAAAATTAATGACATGATTTTCCTACCTTAAGGACGGGTAAGCAGAAAGACATGCGTGATGTGGTATAGACTCTTCATACTGAATTAAAGATTGGTTTCTCTGGCAGTGCATATTCCTTTACCTATCACTGTCTGAGAATGCACTGCTCCTTAAGGGCCTGTGTCCACAGAAAGCATTTTTTGCGCTGGAAGCATCTATTTTCTATACGAATTCTATGAAGTTGACAGCGCTCGGGGTCCTTGATGCAAAAACGCCCTGAACTTTCAGCTTTTCTTCCCGCTCCGCTCACAGTCTTTTTGGAACAGCTCTGTGCTCCTCTATGTCACTTCTTTCCCACCGACAAATCAAAATCAAGAAGGGTCTTACAATATCAATAACTATGGTGTTTTAAATCAATTGGCAACTGTTAGATTTGCTAAATATTCTGTTTCGGGAACTCTTGGTTTGCTGGCAAGTCAGTTACTTGGTATTAATGTTCACTAGAACAATGTTTACTACTCCAGCCAAACAGCTGTAGTGAGGTACTGTGTCATTTCGTAGGTTCCCATTTATTTTAACTGTGGTAGCTACGTTTCCCGAGGCACAGTTGCGAGCTGCGTCAGCAACGTAGCTACATGGTTCGAAGCACATACAACCTTAAATGGTTCTGGATATGGTTTTGGGAAATAAATATTAATTGGCTCAGTTTCTGACTGTACGCAATGTTTTTAAAATCGTATTAGAAACGTAACGTTAAACTGAGACTGGATTCACAACGATAGATGACGGAAGTACCAAGAAGATGATTTTTGTAACAGCAACAGTAAGCGCTGGAGAGAAGCACTGTTATGTCCTTCTGCCCCAATGGTGGTCCTCTGCCCCAATTGTAATTTTGTTTCTAGCTGCCTATGGTGACGAATTCGTATTCGTTTTTCATTTCCGGATGTGCAGATGCACCTGCACCATCTCACCACCTGATGGCGCCTGGTCCTATATCAGAGACCCTGCCCGGAAAGAGGTTGGAGAGGGTTCGCTGACGTGGCAACATCAGCTTTTGTTCTGGCTGACAGCTTTGTGCATCCAAGACACGCTATTTTACTTGTTTACCCTAATTTGAAACAATTAAAAAACCCCTAGAAAAACTTGAGCCTGTGTCGCCGCTCCCATTTTTATGTTGCAGTTTGCTTTCATTATGTGCTGGTCGTAACGGGCACTCTCAGCGGAAAAAATGCGCCCTGTGGACACAGCCCCTTAGATTGCACATGCCCATAAAGGGCAAACCCCAAGTCTGTGAGGGGTGACAAGTGGCTTAAGAGTTATATTTTTTTTCTACCTGAAGGAGACGTTATTGTTTAGTGTTGTCTTTTATATTGTGTGTATTCTGTTGTGTATGTGAAAAGTCGTGGACCATCACAATTACCCCCTTTAGTAACAAATAAACTGCTAAATAGCATTTATCTGCTTGCTGGGGGATAATTTTTAGTGTAGTTACTGGTAGATGGAGAAAGCAGTTTTCTGGCAGTTGCGTATTCAGGTGAACTTCTCTCAGCTGCAAGTACTGATCTCTGGTCTTGTGCTAGATTTTGAGTGGGTTTATACTTGGTTCAAGTGCAGCTGCTAGAATTAAATTTCAACATACCCTTGTTTAACACAGGATTTCGCGTGACATAGGAGGTTCGTCATTCAGCCCAAATACAGGTTACTATGGTAAACATGGCAGCATGATTCTCTGCTGGGATTTTTGCATTGGGTCTTAAAGGGTTAATATACATGTATGTTTAGCGTTGCTCTTCTATTTCAATTTAATCACTTGCCTCACTGAGACCCATCGAGCATAAAGGCTACTACCTGGGCCTAAAGTAGAATGGTTGTGTTCTAGGAGGATATGATGGGTACCGGCCACCATTTCCCAACACTCCAAACACTGGCTATGGACAAGCTCAATTCAACACGCCTCGTGACTATTCCAGCAGCAGCTACCCGCGGGTAAGACCTCCATACCACTGCTCAAGCTCACGTTCTTCCTCTAAAACCATTAAGACCTAAAGCACCCATTTAAAAAGAGAGTCTAAAACCTGAGGCATTGTTCGATGATAACCTCCTAAAACCTGAGGGTTTTGCAAAAAACTTGACAGAATTATGAACAGTCACCAAAACCTTCATTTCTCAGCCTCTGTTGCTAGCAGAAATATGAAATAAAAAGCATTTGATAGCCTTGACTTTCATATGTAGTTATTGCCTTTGTCCTAGTTTTCACTAACGTGTTTTTAAAATTGATAAGCAAAACAAATTCTTCCTTGTTGTTATTACTATTATTATTATTACTACCTGATCGCTGTGAAGTGTGTGTGTGTGTGTGTGTGTGTGTGTGTGTGTGAGTGAGAGATCCCCGTTTTCCGGTCATCTTGAAATCCTCCTCAGGAATGTCTCTCACCCACTGAGCCTTGGCTAGCGGGTCAGCAGTTACAACCTAATATGGGTCTGAATCTTCTAATTCATTAATTTTGTCAAAGTAGCTGCTGTACTTGGCATCAATGTTGCTCCCCCTGCTTAGGTCATCGGCCATTGTCATTATCTGAAACGCAGCTCCCCCCCCCCTTCTTTTTTTAATTCTAATCCCAAAATGGATTTTTCCTTGCACAGGAGCATTTTTGTGAATCATGATGTATTTCATTGTTCTCGTCCTGAAAATTATATCATCTAAAATGTGCAAATGTCGCATCTGGTCTTGAAGGCAGAAGCTTGGAGATGTCATTCCTGGTCTTAAAGGGATATTCACACAGATGTTGCATGAATTGGTTAAAAGCAGTGTAAAATCTTCTGTTAAGACCTATTTTAATTGTTTTTCTCTTAAAGGCTCTACTGGATCTTGCAAGAGGCAACCCATTTGCTTGTTTCGCAAACCGTGGGTTTTTCTGTACAAATCCTTCTGTCTCATGGTTTATGGTGTCTAGTTGCTTTGGCTGAAAGAGGCTAGGTGTGACTTGTCATTGGTAACTGGTAGCCAGTCGCTATGTGGCTGGTGAGCAAATTTGCTGTCGTGCGTTCTGGGCTTCCATGGCTGTAATATTGGTGTTTGCTCTCTCGCTTCAGGATGGGTACCAACAGAACTACAAACGTGGAGCAGGGCAGGGGCCTCGAGGATGTTCTCGAGGTAACGCTCAAGCCATGCGCTCGTAAATAGTGTACGGATGGATGGACAGACGGACAGAGACTGATAGCCTTGGCCACGGTGAACATTCAAAATCTGAGAATGCAAATGCCCCAGCCCACTCTTTTTTTTTAACCACTTTTTTTTTTTTTCCTATCTCTCATCAGTAGTATTTTTCCCAGCATTTTGATTGGAGTAAGCGTGCTTTCAAAAAAAAAAAAAAAAAAAAAAGACTAAACTCACGCGCCATGCTGCAATCTTCAGCATCTGGATTTGAAGCAAGCTTGTGTTTGGAAAAACGAATAGCTATTCCTGTAAACTTGAAAGAATTTTCATTAATTTATTTTTTGTATAAAATAAAATGCAAAAAAAAGAACTGCCACTGCTGGTCCAATCTCCGGGAGTTTTTCTTTGTTCACAGCCCCCTCGCCCGACTTACTTTTATCTTTTTTTAATTCATTTGGTTTCTATAAGCTTTTGAGCTTTATCTTCTGGAAAAAAGACTCCCACCTCAGTTTGTAAATGGATGTTGCTTCTTGACTGAGTTTCAATAAAGTTGTGTTGCATTAAGCCATTGTGCTGCTGATTTATTTTCTTTGTCCCAGTTCATGCAGTTTGTTTCTTTCATCAAAATTAACAGCAAGGCTTTGGACTTTAATAGCAGGAACACATGAGAGGTGCAGTGGGTTCTACAACTTTCTGTAGAACCCTGCGCTGATTACTCTGAACCAGAGCATCAATGTTACTGTGGCTGTCTTACAGAACCATTATTGGTTGAATGTGTTTTTTTTTCTGGCGAGATTGTGAAATCTTCTATTTAATGGCATGCTTTGGCTACCCTAAGCAAAGTGCCACTTTGTAGAAAGGCTTCCTTGAAGTGTTCGGCTCAACTGAGGTGTTTGTTCTGCTGTGCTTTCTTGTTTTTTTTATTTTTTAAAAAACCTCTTCCATTCTAGTTTCTCCCATTGAGTGTTGTTTTCCCTCAATACATTCCATTGTTATACTCCCAAAGGGGCAAAACTGTGGGCAGGGATGCTCTTCTAAAAGTGTCAATCAATTCCTCCATTCATTCTAATGCTTCCTTTTACTTTAAGTGAGTTGAGATTATTGGAAATAGGGGGTGAATATAGGCCTAATTCTGCTATATTGCCACCACTGGTGGAGGTGAAAGAAGAACATCACAATGAGACTGGAAGGTAGACATATTCATTTATTTTTCTCAGAAAATAAAGATGAGAGAATGTTACAAAAAAAACCCCTTTGCTGCAGTGCAAGCTGTACTGTTGAAAATAAGTACAGTACATTCAGTTAGGAGGCAGTGCTCAATTTCTGTACATGAGGGGGTCTATTCCAAATGGCGCAACAGATTATGCCTTAAGGAATAAAGGTAGAGGGAGAGAGGTAGAGAACATGCCCATTGTTTTCCCCAAGCATGGAAGTCTGTATAGAGTTCTGTCTGGTATTTACAAAAGGAATGAGTCCACTACAGGCGAGCACCAAGGACCACGTCACATGGTAAAGAAAAACATTGCAAATCCCAGGTGGTGTAAATGTAACTTGGGAGGGGAAAGGACATTGGCTCCCCATCTTCTCAAAGCTATTCATCCCTCACTGTGCACTTATTTTTTTTAATGTCACCAGCCTTTTTGGCTGCAGGATGGAGGGTCCAGTAAATTATCAATGTTTTGATCATGAATTGCACTAGGATTCACTTCTAGACTTGGAAGTTATTTTTTTTGGGGGGGTGTCATCGAACATGTTGAACCTAATGCATGTTGGATTAGACTAACTGGTCTTGCAGTTCATTTTAGATTTGCTTGTTATTGTTTCAGATATGAACCCACTTATTTAATTTTGAACTCTTACAATGCACCCATTGCCACAAGGAATAGGAGTTCTTCGAATTTGTTCACCAAAAATCGTAACTAGGTAGCAGAACAAAAATGTTCCATGCATTCATTCCTGAGATTTTCCAGAACTTCACTAAAATTTTAAATCAAATGGACTTCTGCCTCACTAATACAAACGTCAGAACTGCAAATAGTCTTGCTCATTTACAGTAGATAAACATTTATTTACATTCATGGAGATGGAGCATTAAAGATTGCCACTAACACTGAATAATAATGATGAACTTATGAAAGTTCATAAAAATCAGTGCCAAGATGCATCTTCCCTCCAAAAGTATTGTAGTGGATGACTGCAGGATAATTTAAGTCCACACACAAATTTGTGCAAGTGCATACGCTGCCTGAACCACACTGACTATAGCAGGCCTACAAACGTGCATACAGCCAATCATTCTCACTCACGCAGAACAGGTTATAAATGTGCAGCCATCTCGGGCTGAACGCCCTGTATCAGGACCTGGGGCTCGGCCTGTGGGTCTGGAGCAGCAGTCTCAACACCTGAGCCCAGAAGAGAAAGCATAACCGAGAGTCAGTGAATTTTAGATACTGAAAATAACATGGTATAGCAAGGAAATGCTGTACCATCATCTGGATTTGAACTTTTAAACCATTACCCCCCCTGCCCTCATTTTAGGATTCCCAGTCAAATTTTAACTAAAATTTGGTGGTTCAATTTTCCGCCACCCGCACAAATAATTTGGTAGTAATGTGTCTAAAAGTTCAAATATTTCCAATTCTATATTACATCCATAGCTATACTCACCGTTATACTGTGCATTAGGATCTGCAGTTTGAAGCCTTAAACCTGCCACATGCTCAGCAGCCTGTAACAGAAGGAAGTTGGAAATGTTAACGACGGTAGCCATATTTATGTGAACCTTTTGGAAATGACAGTCCAATAGTCTCCCGACCTCAAAATCTAGTGTGTGTTTGTTTATTAACCTGGCCAGAGTAAACAAAGCCCGAGTCCATTCTTGTCAGTCTCTTCATGGAGTTATATAAACAAAAAAGTTCAGCTTGCAGGGTGATCGCAGATGACATTGCGACATGCTTCATTAAAAAGTAATTTTGGGCTCATTTTTGACAAGAAACTAAAGGATAAAACGAGGATTGCCAACACCATCTCAGCTGGAGTTAGACAGGGAAAAGCTGCACATTTATTTTATGGCTCATGAAATAAAAACAATGTTCCTAGCTAACAGTTAATATGCAATATTATACCAGAAACTGCCAGGATTGCCTGCTGCTTAGGACAATGTGCATGGATTCACAGATGATTTATTCATTTAAGTTGTACCGCGAAAACTCAAACTCCGCCAAGAATCACCTTTTCATCTTTAATGTGTTGTAAAGCTAAAGACATTCAGTAGTCCTGTGGATGGTCAGTGAAATCTGCGAATTTGCTTACTGTGTCAATTATAGAGGTCATGTGATACGTGTAGGCGCGCATGCTCATTCTTCTTGCAAACAGCACTGACAGCACCCCAGCAGATTTCCGTGTGTGCATTTTGGGGTACACACAGATTTCAGCCAAACGTCCCATACCTGCTGGAGTTCCATTTTCTGAGCGTTTAGCTGATGCTGCTGTCTCTCCAGCTCCTCCTGCTGTCTCTGCAGTTCCACGGTTCTCTGCTGCAGTTCCTGTTCTTCACGAACAAGGTGCTCCTCAAACTGCCTCAGCTCATCCTCGGTGTACACCTGCTTCTGCTCCAGTGTCTGATGAGAGACAAAGACTACAGGTTCTACAGGTCTACGACTTGGTTCATTCCATTTGCAGTCTCATAACTGTGAAACTGCTCCTTGGTTGCACATTTCTAAAGTCCACAGATATTTCCACCAATATAGCATGAAGATTTTTTGGACTGTTTTTTTTTAATCAAAAGCCAATTAAATCCATTGAATATGGTGAAAGTGTGGAGTCTTAAACCAAACAATGGCTTAAATTCATCAGTCATGGGTGAAATAAACCAAAAATCGGTTGATGCAGTGAATGCCAACACTGCACATTCCATGGGAAACACTGAAACCGGGACACAGTAAGGGCACCATACCTCCCAGCTGTCTGACTCAAGAAATTCCTTCTTGTTTGTAGCAAGCACGAACTCCTCTCGAGAGACCAGCCGGTCCTTGTTTGTGTCAACCTGGTAGACAACACCAGGAAAGAGCAGTCACCATTCATTTGGGAAGCCCTGATGCAGGAGCAATATTTTATATATTTCAAATGTCACTACGTATTGTAGACTAGTTGAGATTACGTAAAAACCGAAATAATATTACGCCAATAAAAATAAATAAATGAAAAAATATGCGGGATGCCACCTCGTTCATGACATGCTCCCTCATGCGCAGTCGCTCTTCCTCCATCTCCACCATGTCGTCTTCTGTGTTTTTAGGGTCATAGATCTTCTCAAGCTGAGACACAGAAAATAAAATGTCAGCACACTGATGAGATCTCAGCGCTTTCGCACAGCACTAAAGCATATCCCCAAAGAATGTTAAGAATCTGCACCTCATCAACTTAAATCGAGCAAACGATATTTCGTCAGTCCAGAAGAAAGTCTCGATTTTGATAAGACAATGATCACCAACGTATAGAATTGGCACCCTTTCACCGTTCCCTTGTCATTATGCGCCCATTCTTAGGAGAAGTACTCACCTCCTTAGTAAACAGTGCCTCTAGCTCCTGTTCGTCGAAAAAGCCGTCTCCATTCGTGTCTGCATGAATACACAGTGTTGAGATGAGCTCAAACAAGTACCGAGGCTACAGTCCGTGATGGAGAAAGTCAAAATGAATACTCATTTTGAAATGAACGCTCATTCTCCTTCTGTCCTCCCAAGGCTCACCGTGCAGATTGAAAAACGTCTTGGGGTCAAATTCCTCCGGGTCCAACCCATCAGTATCCTGCCAGACCTCCTTTAGCTGGTCTTGACTGCCCTGAGAAGAATAGTAGCCCATCATAACCACCTTTTTTGAGTGGATGCATCATTTAGCAGGTCCATTCAATTTTTTTACCTTCTAATTGCACAAGTTTTCATCATTGCTCAATTGGGGACATGAGTATGCATTCAGTTTCATCTTATCCATGCAGCAGATAACCAGCAGATCACCATCAGTCTACTATGGTACACTAACCTTTTACAGCTAACCCGAACAAGCACTTTGAAAGGCAAATTCATAAAACGGTGATACATCCACCAAACATGGTGCCGCCAAAGCACTCACTGGGTGGTTTATTTTCGGGTGGTCAGCGTGCTTCTTCCTCATCTCCTCGTAGTGTTGCTCCTCCGCTCTCCTCTTCTCCTCGTCTAAAGTCTTCAGCATCTCCCTGCGGTCATGCTCCTTCATCATCTCATAGCGCTTGAACTCCTCGTGACGTGCGCGGTCGTAGTTCTCCAGGTCGCTCGTTGCCTGGTTTCAATTATTTTTAAGGAGTTCAACAGAGGTGTGTCGTTAAAAGCAGGAATCTTCCGGAACAATAGTCACAGCATTACCCTGTCACCAAATCCCACCTTCGCTCATTCTACTTCCCTTGTAAGACCACCGCTCAATCACACCACTCAGATTTTCTATAGTGAATGGACCCCACTCGGCAAAACGAGATGGATAGAGATAGAAAAACCGAGCTAAGCAAAGCGCTACTGTTTCAACGAGTCGTTATTTCCCATCACTCAAGTCATGCATCAATTAATTTGTGTCAAATAGTATGCTACAGGTGGTGCTTGAGGACCAAACCTATGCCCAATATTTTCAAGTTTTCATTACACCAAGGTCAGGCCCGAGAACATGCTGCCCGAAGGATAAAAGCACTTTTCCATGGCTTCCTTTGAGGTGCCAGTAGGTCTGGGTATAATTACAACAATGAATGGTCAAACTCATAACAGACATATTCTTAGGCCTAAAACGATAAGAAAACATTTCCGCCTTCCTTCCAATTAAAAATACAATAATGACATACAAAGGAATGTATTCATGCAGAATAATTAAAATACTGACCTATTTACTTAAAAGTAAGTAGGCAATTGGTATGAAATGCAACAACAGGATTAGGGGGTCACAAACGTTTTCGAGTTTATTACGGGAGCACAGAGAAATGTGTCATTGACAGAGTTTTAGTACGTCTGAGAAATTGCACGATGGCGATGTATCCCACATAAAGAAAGTGAAACAAAGAGGTTCACATGAATACATATCCATGCTGTGTGTATAGCACTCACTGATTTAATTAGCCGGTCCAGGTCCTCGACTTCAAAGGTGTGTGGGTTGCGGTGATTTAGGTACTGAAACTGTCTCAGAAAAGTCTGGTGATCCATTCCCTTACCTGCAGTACAAATTAAGGGGAATGGACCACTCTACTTACAAATCCTGTGCTTACTCACCATTTATCCCAATCACCAACCCTGATACAGGCTACGGGTGACAATAGCATCCAAGTGAGAGAAATGCATGCTCGCCCATACATTTGTCTGTTTGTTTACATGTTTGTTCTTTAAAGTATGTAAGCTTGATTGACTGATAAAACCATCTTGGGAATTTGACCTTGTGATGCAAAGCAAGGGAACAGAAATCATGTCGCTACAGCTGAAATCACATTGCTGATGATCTCATTCAGTCATCAGGTGTCAGTTCAATGTATACTATCAGTAAACACATAAAAACCAAGTTGAGCAAAAACGTAAACAAAATTGAAATGATGTCAAGAAACCATGGAAAGTGAACTACCCTTGAATAAGTTTTATTTTCTAAATATAAAGGGCGTTCAATTACCTCCTTCAAATTGCTGTTTGGCTCGGATTAGTACTCTCAAACGGCTAATTTCCTGCCTCTTCAGCTCATCTAGTTTACTTCTGACATGATGGCTGACAAAGTCCAGCTCCTTTGCCAACTTCCCTTTCTGTGGGAGACAGGGGTGCATTAATCATTCTTTGTGAAATCTATACATTCTCTTGAAGTAAACAAGCAACAAAAATTGCAAACAGAAAACTCTCCTCAGTACCTTGATTTCCTCAATATCTGTGTTGTGGAGTTTTTCTCTGAAGTGTGGGTCATTTTCCAAAAAATCTATCACTTCCCTGAGGTAGCGGTCATAGTGCAGCCCTGTGTCCTGCCACACAAACAACAACACAGCAAACTAAATAAATCAGCACATAGGGAATATGCTCCAAATAAATAAAAACTCCAGGTCACTTAATGAGTACCTCCAAATCATAGGCTATACTTTTCATGCCCATGATTAATTTGTTCTGTAGTGCTTACAGTAAAAATATACTCTACATAGTGTAGCCTACTTGGTGACTCTGAGCATGATCAAAGGCCTTCAAATGAATTACTAAAACTGTGATTACTCCTCTGGTACAAACGTGAAGACCTGCTTCTTCACCCTAAAGACCTAAAAGCTAAGTGAAGGAGAACTGCTCGTTCCACAACATTGCTCCTGCCATGACCTAATGATCATGCTGCCAAGGTTGATTAGGAGACAACTCTGATAACGCAAGAAACGGGATTTTCAGAATTCACAGACTGCTGATGTTGTACATGGAAGGAGCAATTTGTCCATGACAGGCTTGGCCCCAAAAATCTGACCACATCTGAAAGAAAAATGATTTGTCCAACCAGAAGTGCCACTTGTCCTTGCATGTCGTCGCTGGGTGGTATTCTCCACTAAAATGTTGAATCTGCTCGGCCAAATCGTCATCTCAAAATTTTATGGGAGATGAGGTGACATCAGGTTTGACTGGGGAATACTATTAAGTGGCAATATACTATTGAGAGATAAGCGGGGTCGATGGGTGCGCAAATCATTTTACTTTCAGATGGAAACCGTGCACCGTGTACATCAGAGTTAAGTGAATTCTGTACATCCCGTTTTTGGCATTATGCGAGTCCTGTCGCCCAGTCAATCTTGGCGACATGATAATCAGGTCCAACTCCTTCCACTCATTAAGGCAAACATAATGTCTAACAGCTTGTAATCACAAGTGCCAAATGGGGCCTTCAATTCCTTAGCAATTGAAATCGTTGCAATAAATGACAAGCAGGATCGTCAAGTCGTGTGCTTGCTCTGAGTTCCTCATGTTAGGCCGGAAAAATACTTGCTTTAACTACACGTTCACGGGCACATGATGCCTGCCTCACGTACTTTGAGCCTATTTGGCATGTTGATAGTGCAAATCCTCAGAAATATCAGCTAAGCGTACGTAAGATGCCATACGGAGGTAAGGACAGTATGAGGATGAGGCAAGATCAGAGGTTTACATGCAAATCTGGAAGCTCTGTAACAGAGGTGGGCAAAGAAGGCCATATCTGTCTCTGGTTCACACACCAACTTCTGGCCTTTAATAGGTTAATTGCCTTAATTAGCCAAACCATTTGTGAAATCAGACATTTCTGCTACGTTTCTTTAACTTATCATGAATGACCACCAAAGTTTGTTCTGGTCTCCCCTAAATGTAACATTTTACTTTGGTCTAATCTATGCGCAAATCTAAGCTCAACTAGTCAAAGTAATTGATAGAAATAAAAACCTGTATACACATCGGCCCTCCAGGGGAGCGTTTCCGAAAGCACAGATGCTAACATAAAGAATTGGAAACACGGACTGTGAATGGGCGAGCTATGCAAGTTACTAATTTACTTAGTAACTACGCTTTTGGGAAACGCACCTCAGGGCTGGAATGGCCCATTCCTGCTCTGTATAGTCTGATCTGACAGTTCTCTTGTGCACCTTCCGTGGAGAACTCAAATGACCCGCGAAGTACATTGGCAAACATGAAAACAATTCAGTTTATGACGCAGTCGGCTAGTTGCGTGAATGTGTCCGAATGGATAATATGGGAATACGTTAGCAGCACTTCTCACCACGCTCTCAGTCTTCGTAGACTCCGCCGGGTTCTCGTCGGGGGAATTTTTCCCAGTCTTGTCCATGCTTAGGGGTACTGCGGACGAACAGATTAGCTGTCTCGCCAGCAATAAAAAGAGGTAGATGCTTACACGCTGCAACATCTTGTAAAAACAAAATGCACGACGTCTGGTTTGGTCTGGGGAAAAAATGGCATAGATGCAAAGACAATTTAGCTAAGCACATCAGACATGATAGAGGCGTGGCTGACACCTTTTTGTTGCAATACTGTGGGTTAACCCAGACAGACAAGTTTGGGGACATCAATTTGAGGGGTAAAAACGCCAGCAAAACCTCTGATGGCAACGGTCTATCTTGTGAACTGAACTCAGACTGCATCAATAAATGCACGCGACATTGCACGATCAGCACATTGGTCAGATCTTTAGCTAACAACAGTAGCTAGCTATTTGCTCAAGCGTGATATATTGCTTTAAACCAATTGATAGCCGCCTAGGCTAATACGCACACCTACTTCCCTTCTTTTAATGGCGATAAAACCCAGTGGACTGAAGTTTGGAGTCAGCGCCAACTCTTCATTGTCTTCCATGTTCATAATGTAGAAGTCAGAGCTCCAGCTAAGAGCCAGTCATATTGATTTCTCAATTATAATGCTGACTTACCTTCTTAAGTCGGCTGAATCGAATCGCCAAGATCCTCTGAACTTTGTAGCCCAGCTAATCTTAGATAGCTGACGTCTTTTCATCCGGACGGGGAGTTTATTTTGACTGACATTCCCGATTAACAGAGCAACGTCAGAGCTCCTCCTACTTAAACACTTCATTGAAAAACCCGTTGACATAACTCCTCTTAACCGCGACAATTGGTTGGGAATGATCCCCTTCTCAGCTTTCAAATATTCTCCTTGGAGATCAATTGAACAGACAGCGTGTCAGTCACAAGAATGTAGTAACTTTTATATCGCTACCTCGCCGTCAAGTTGCGTTGCAGCGAAAACTGATCGAGTGAAAGTACGTGGCATTTTCACGTCGTGGTTTTAGGGATGGTTGTCGTAGGGTTTGCATTTGGAATTTTTTATTTAGCTATAATACCCGAGACTTTCAAATTTCAAAGACAGC
This sequence comes from Gymnothorax javanicus, assembly GCA_029692085.1. Taxonomy (NCBI): domain Eukaryota; kingdom Metazoa; phylum Chordata; class Actinopteri; order Anguilliformes; family Muraenidae; genus Gymnothorax; species Gymnothorax javanicus. The sequence continues at coordinate 21,480,298 of CM056209.1, forward strand.
CAACTTGGGACTATCTTAAAAGGAAGAGGCTTTTCGCCCCGCGGCGGTTCAGCGCTAAAGATCAGAAAGCAGGGCGGATTATAAAATGAAATCTCTTCTTGGCCCAACTGCGGGGCAAATAACAGAAGTGCTTCTCTTGTCCGTCCCACCGCGGCGCGAATAGCAAAACTGCTTGTCTTGTCGGCCCCGTTGCGGGGCAGATAGCTGATTTCTTTCCCCCAGTTCACACCGCTGCGGGGCGAATAGCCACTTCCATCTTGGAAAATGTTTTAATATACTAAAGCGGTAGCTCTGGCTTATTGGGAGACAAATAGACCTATTGAATTGTGCGATTGAACTAGGCCTATCGATTCTGCTTATTAAATTTATATTTTGAAACGAACACTGCCTTACTTTGTTACCGAGCTATGTTAAACTTATTCATCATTAGTTTTTCAACTTTTGCAATCCCTGCAAATATACAGTTTGACGCAAACACAGACTTACGCCCATCAAAGCATTGCCCACGGATGTTTTTGGAAAAAAAAAAAAAACACTAGAATTTGTGACCTTGTTGGTTTGCTGACGCTTAGCTGGAGAGTTTACACTTGTCCTGGGGGTGTACTACGAAGCTGACTTTGTGACTAAGCCTGACTTGAAGCTTAAGTAAAACCCGGAGCAGCTCCTTTTACGTCCATGTTCCAGATTTGAAGAGGTTCCTGGTTTTACGAAGTGCTGAAGTCAGGCTTAATCACAAAGCCAGTTTCGTAGTTCACCCCCCTGAACGTCCCCTACTACCCCGCTTACTTTTTTTGTTTGTTTGTTTTGTTTTGTTTTGTTTTGTTTTGCCGAGGATACTGAATCACTGTTCATGCCTTCCAATCAATCAGCAATATTTTAAAACCTATTCCTCGATCAGGCTGGAAGAATGGTCGACCCCAATATTGTTTGGCAAAGATCTGAATTCTCATACCAAATTGATTTGATGTGAAACTGGGTTTACGCCGGTCTCGTAAAGGAAACCAAAAATGTATCTGTTGGTGTTCATCAGTTTTAATAGCTTAATTCAAAACAGAGCAAGCAAAGATTTGTCAACACGAGGATGCACGCTCGGTGAAGTACAGTACTGCGCATTCAGCTTAATAGAACTATTAATTCTAGGTATACACGTTAAGCTGCTCTCACACCGGACGCGAAACGAAGTTTTCGCACGACAGATTACATTCATAGTCAATGCAAAGACGTGAATACACCCGTTTGCACTGAGTTTGAATGTAATCTGTCGTGCGAAAATTCGTTTCGCGTCCAATGTGAAAGCGGCTTTAGAGAAATCTCAACACCGATCGATAAAAAATATTGCTTGCATAATTCTAAGTCGCCGCGGCGTGTCACTGTGTTACTTTGTTCTCTGGGTTGAACACGACCAAAAGCTGTCTCGACTTTGGAACAGGAACTGACGTTGAGTCTGAGAGTGGATGGATAGATACATTTCCAGCAACGGGAAAATGGCTTCGGAGATCGCCGAGTTTGAGAGGTGAGAATAAATTTCTTTATTTACATTGATAAAGACAAGAAAAAAGTTTTAACAGTGGGTGAAATATGTTTCCATAACCCACATCCGCTATTTAGGCCTCGTTCGGCAGTTGCCTGCGTCCCCTCCTTGCTTTTTCTACTATTGCTTGCTACCTTGTTGCTGTTTTAAATTATTCAATCAAGTGTTTTATAATGTGGAAGCCGTTTGCAAGAAACCGGAGAGTAATTGCTTTGCAGAGGCCATCGTACGGGCTTGCGTATCTTGTGCAAACCTTGCTGTTTCCGTGGAAAGTAGTCGACGTCGTGGAATTTCGGGTTCTGTATGTAGGCTGTCGTATCGGCTGGGTTCTTGGCTCATGGCTAGCCAGCAATAGCTGCAGTTTGAGTTCAAAATTGCTTTCCGAAGTTTCCCTTACTGGTTTTACAATGTGCAAACGTTACAGTGTAGTGAAAAATGATATGCGCGTGAAATGCATTGCTGTGCCATGTAAGTTACGTTTGAAGTTTCGGAAAAGTTGTTGGGTAACCAATTAAGGCAGATTGATATAGGCCTATATTTTTCTCGGTAGAGAAGGGGGAAGGATTGGGGCCACCACTGGTTTACATCTCTTTTTTTTAAGTGAACTATAGCCTACGTCTTGTGACTCATTATGCGTTTGCTCCGTGCATAGATATCGAGTTTTAGTCGCCGTGCGCTGTTCTACTCTGGGGCATGAACTGTATGCTTTGCATTCCAGATCGTTTTTGTTTGCAGGGATGTTAAGTTCCGACCGCTGTCTGCTTTGGGTAAGAGAGGCTACACATCATTTAAACTGTCCGTGCAAACACTTAATATCATGTAAAGGTCTGGCGCACTGTTACTTTAAATGGCGTCTGTGTTAGTTACATGTCAGTTGTGTTGATTTGACAGATTCTTATTGATTTGTGTCATTTCATTTTTATATTGAATACCTAAACCGTTAAAACTGCATGGTAGCCTGAAGGAGAACACATGGTTATAATTTTTCCCTTTAATGCTAAGTATGGTGGTTTGCTTTTGAGTGTAGAGTATTTCTGGGTGTGTGTGTGTTTCGAGGTCTTAGTACCTCTTATTGCATCTGCATGATAGCTGGCTGGGACATGATGACTTGAATATGTTGTCATTTAGGCATGGGATGTGTCCCTTTATTAAGACTGTATAAAATAAAGTAGAAAAACTATTGCTGAAGTCTACTAATAAACACCCTGTCACCCTTTAAGGAATGTGACCCTGGCATAATTCAGAGTATTTTCTGTTTATTTTATTTTATCCCTTTTCGGATATGTTATTTTTACTTCACAATTTCTGAGTTCTGCGTCCTATCACTGATGGCAGAAGAATTATTAATATTGGATGCAGTCAAGCAAATGTCGTGGTGGCGGGTGGGGTTTAAGAAACAGAAGTTGCAGTTAATTTTAAAGCATTTGTGGTTGATAGCCGTGTTTGAGGTTTTGCCCTGAGACAGTACCGCTGTACAGTTGCACCTGCCCGTAGCTGGAAAATGTCCCTGATTGGCGGTTTCTTTTCTCAGATGGGATGCCTTGGAGTGGTGCATATAGCCTGAAATGTTCCTGAATGTGTCTTCTTTTTGAACATATGTAAACTATAGCCTTCCCTCTCTTCATAATAAGGCATATTTTCGCCCTTTGGTAACAATTATAAAAGGTCAATGGCTAGGTTTTTGAATTATGACTTAGTTGCTCTACAGGCGTATTGCTGCATAAGAATATCAGTCAGTTCCTCCATTATTCAGTTTGGGAAAGTACGTGTGCTTATCTTGGTGTAACCCCTAACTGTGTCTTTTGGGGATTTTTACTGAATAATGGAATCTGGTGCTGTTCTCTACATCTTGGTATTCCGTCAGACGTCACTTGAGGGAAAAAATCCCTCAGGTCCCTTATACGGATATAAACAAAGCCTTTTCTGTACCTCTGAAAACATGCTGGAGTTGATTGGAGGTCCTCTGAGGTTTGATTGTTTACCGCTCTTTATATCCTAAATGAAGTTTGTGAATGTTCAAAAGCTTTACAGTTTGCTTGAGTATTCCTTTTAATTTGAGCATTTTTATTTTATCCAGAGTACCAGGAAGCTCAGCTTACAAGGTTCTGCACTCAGACATGTCGCTAGAAACTAAATATGATGAGTACAAACAAGGCAATCTTAAACCTTAATTACTCAAATTTGGTTATTCATTTGCACCTTGTAGATACCTTTGTACTTTGATCTGCTGAACGGTCATGTTGTTATGTCTTCCATTTTGGCAGAAATGACAGGATACATTATGAAACGCAAAATATAGGAGTACTTAATCATTTTTATGTAACTGAAATAAGTATGATACAGTTCACTGATTTTGTATGAATGTGGATGATTAATATTATATAATCATGTATCACAAATTTATTGAGGTACAGTTTCTGGAGGCATCATGCCCATAATGCATATCTAATTCTCTGTTATGTGTCAAATTAGGCCTTTATGTATTTGTCTTGTCAATAAACATTCTGCTCGTTTAAATACAGGATGCAACTAGAACAGTTGCTCAGTTGTGCTTACTATTTCAATGAAGTACTGCTATGCAATGTTATGGTATGAAACTCCTTTTTTGGGCTTTCCAAACATGGCAGTCCAAAGGGTCAAGACCCTTTGTATTTTGGTTCCTCCCTTTGGTGTCTGTGTTCTTCACAGCTTCCAAAATGATCTATTCAAGTGCAGAATGCTGTTTAGTAGTTGCATTACCTTACAGGGGGGAATTGGCTCTTTTTAAAATTGGTTTTACCGAAGTTTAGGCCCCGGTTTTGGGGTGGTGATAGGTTTTTATAGCTGGCACAGTGAGTCTTTATAGGCAGGGGCATTTTAATGTGAATTATCTCCAATCTTCAGAGGATTGTTCTGTATAATGTAGGATAGTCAGGCCTCATACTGTATATCTGTTTTTGCTTTTCGGTTTTCTTCTCCATGTTCATGCACAAAATGCGCTGCAAAGACAGGCTTCCTATTTTTATCTTGTCGTCAACTGTGCTTCGGTTTTCTTGCTGTTATATGGCGTTCTTTATTTGCTCACCACGTTGACATAATTCGTGGCAGATGCACAGCAGTCGCAGTTGTCTTTCTGGTGGGAAATGTGTGACAGCAATTGAACTGCTGTACTGCTGTTGCCACAGCTGGGCTCCTTTTTTTTGTTGAAGCTTTTAGTCAGCTGATAAAACCAGAATCATGAGTCATCCGTGGTGTGCGCTCGCAGGTTACTTCCGTAATATGGAATTCTTCTGGAATTGACGGAAAGACTGAGGAATGGCGATCTAGTTTTATGGAGGAAGGAAGGGGCCTTGCAGCACGCTGCCTGGAATTCTGGCCTCGTGCTAAGATTTGTATAGTGTCCTCGTCCCAGCTGCAAGAATACTTTGTGCCTATTGTGTGTGCTCACTGAATACAGGCTCTGGAAGCAGTCTACAGTGCCAGTCAACACCATGAGAACTTTTTCTCGCAGTGAAATAATTGTTGTATGCTCTTCAAACTTGCGGCTCCTGCCTCACTTATGCCGCTTTTCCATTACACAGTTTTAGCACTACTTGCCTCTACTCGACTTGACTCTGTTTTGGTCGTTTTCCATTACAGTTAAGAACCGCCTCAACGTGGATGGGTTCATCATAGCAAGCATCACTCTCTGGCCAATCAGTGGCCTGCAGTCTGCTGACGTCACATTTTCGGCTCGACTCAGCTCGCTTGGAACCCCGGCGGAGTAGGTACTAAAAAAGTACCTGGTACCAGGTACTATCACCTAAGAAAACCCTAAAAGTCGAGTCGAGTAGAGCCAAGTAGTTGCTTGTGGAAAAGCCCTATTAGTCTAAGCAGAAATGCAGATTTGTCGCAGCTTACATCTAGTCCCATGTTATACATTCTCCGCCCTTTACAGGGGTAGTATCTATGGAGCATTCTTTCCTCATAAAGTCCTAGCGCATTCGCTGTTTGTCTCCCTTATTCAGTCAGCCATCTTTGAGAGTGAATCATCATCTGCAAACTTCGATGTCGAGGAAGAATTCACCTTCATTCGTCATGCTAGCTAGCAAGTCCTTCATGTGTCGCCAGCCTCGTGTTCCCTCTGGAGGAGTATGAATGGCGGCTGTACTTAACCGAGTCCGTCTGCCCCCTCCGTGCTAGACCGGCACTGCCGCCATGGGGCACAACGACTGTGTCCAAGCTGTGGGTCGAATATGACAAAGAAGATGAGTGTTGTGTCTCTGAAAAGGGAGACTCGGTGTCCCTCCTCAAGATGACGACCCACCGGCAGCTCACCGCTTCCACTGGATGACCTACCCAGCCTGTTTGACGATGGCAACTCCATTACTACCTCTGCCACTCATCCAAACTCGCTGCAGGCCACTTGCCAACCTCATGAGTGGCCATGTATTGTCTCTCCTTGGATGGCGTCAGGCCTTTTTGTGTCACTGCCGCTGGCCAGTGACCGCACCAGCAGGGCAATTCCACTGTTAGGGACGTTACATTCAGAGGGACCTTTAGCCATCCCACCTACTCTTATAGCTAAAGTTTTACCTCACGGAACCTAACCTTGCGTGTATTACCAGCCTAGGTCTGAGGCTGTTTGAAGGGGGAAGAAAAGCCATCCAGTGATGTCTGTGTCTTTCATATGAACCGCAGTTATGAACGTGACGGATATTACATGAAAAAGACATGGAAAAAATTCAGCCACATTTATTTCAAAATTCTCTGTGTCTCAACAGTGATACAAATCACTATTTACCCCAGAATTATATGAACTAGGCCACCTAATACACGAATATAATATAGCTCCAAATTACAGCGTCTTAGCGGGCAGTTATAAAATTGCACAAAATCCTCTGTGACGGATGTTACGTGATGGACATTATATTTTGTCCACCAAAATAAAATGAAACTTCGTGCTGAAAAAAGTCAATATTGTCCAGTGGAATGATGAAATATGCACATCTATGGATGACTGTAGGATATAGGAGCATTGCGACTTTGATTTGGTTGTGTGCATCAATTATACAGTATCTTGCAGTTAACATTATAATGAAATAGTTTTATTCAGGTTTCACTTAAATCAATCAAACTCAATAGCTGTCCACTTCAGGAGCAGAGTAATCAGTGTGCTATACTTTTGAAGGTGTATCCTTACTCTGTTGAAACAATCCTGTTTCTTTAACTGTAAACTGATGACTGCGCGGACTCAATTCATTTATTTAATACATTGCTTACTAACGAGCGAACTGGAGAAACAATAGACCGATCCATGGCTCCGCCCACCCCCTAACTATGTATAGCAACGGCCGGACCTTGGTCAAGCTTTGCTGAAGATGGCGCCAACGTCCCTTATAACCTCATTGGAAGCGCTTCCTGAAAACATCAATCTCGAGTTTTTAAAAACGGATCGCATCGCAAAAAAAAAAAAAGCAAAAGACAAGGATTATAATTATTTTTTATCTGGGTATATTCAAGAAGTGTCATTTTCTGTTTTAAACGCCCGTGAAGTTGAAGCGAAATGCAAATGCTATCGCTCAATGCTGAAGTCCAGAAGCCACACTCATTGATAATAACGATAGACAAGGAACAGAGAAGCATTGTTCACAGCCAGTGCTCTTGCAAAGCAGGGTACGTAGCATTCAATTTACATATGGTGTGATAAGATCAGAAACCTTTTCCGGAGCACCCAAATGTTATTGCCCAAGACAGTCTTTGATTGAAACGGAGCTCTGTGTGAAGCCTGCATTAATCGTATCAGGTGTGTTTCTGCTCTGTTTAATGAAAACCTGCAGCCTCTTGACCCTTTTACGGCCCAGTGCAAAGCCATCAAGAGGCGTTATTGTTCGTAAACAAAGCGAGTTGAGCTTTCAGAATAATGAGTAATTATTAGCAAATGAATTTGCCATATCCAGCCCTCTCCCTCCTGAAAGTAGTGTTTACGACCCTGTCTGGGTATTTCGTGTTCGATTTACACTCACCGTAACAACGCCGCTTTGCCATTGTGAGATTATATAATTACAAAAATGCGAAAACAACGCGCGAATGTACTCTTCCCAATAGAGAAAGCAGTTCGAATAAGTGTTTGTTTGTCCGAGGTTATGGCGAGCGCTAGCTGGGTGCGGTCACGTGACTGCAGCCCTGGATCTCATTGGCTGGATAGGCCTGGGTGGGCTGTACTCTGGATCGGTCTATTCTGAGTGATGATCACTAACTCAACTCTGCACTGTTGTCTTAGAAGTCACAAAACTAGCATTAAAACTTGTAGTGAGTGATAAATCACACAGGTTAAATGAGGTATTCTGACTAGCAGAGGTCTGGGGACGAAAATAAATGAACAGGACAGATCACCGATTGAAAACAAAAACAAGTCGAAGCAGTGATCTATTTTTCGTGTTCTTTATCATAGTCGTAGAAATCGCACAAATAGAAATGCTCATGGCAAGATAGAGGATCTCAAATGAGTGAGCCAGAGATCGAATTCATGAACCAAGAGTAGTAATTTTTATTTATTCCTAGCCTTCGGCGAGTAATAAATGAAAATTACGATTTGAGTTTCATAAATTTGATATCTCATGCTCACAAATTTGAGATTCTATTTATCCCATAAATGTTAGCATCGTATTATTTGGAAAATGGAAAAATAGAGTTGGCTTCTAGTTAGCAGTCTATAAAGTCAATGGGATGAATAATGGGATATCGTTACATCTTCTGGCAGTGTCACCTTAAATGTCCCCAAACTGTCTCTTGCCCTAACTGTTTTTTTTTTTTTTTGGATCTAAGTGGACATAAATTTGATACCAGTATTAGTTAGGTGATGCTACAGCAGTACAGCTAATGCAGCCCACCTTTTCCTGTCCTGTTTTTATCTTCTATCTAAAAAGCTTCTTTGCGACAGTTGGGCTTTATACAAGTGATATGTAATTGAACTTAAGTTTTTTTTTTTTTTAACAGGGTGCATACTCCAATGCAGGGTTCTTTTCATCTTAAGATTTCATCTGGACTGGTTTACTTTGCCATTTCTGTAGCCAATCGCTATAACTTTAAAGAGGGAAAATTACTCCCATGCCCCTTCCCTTACTCAATACAGTATACAGCGGGGAAAATAAATATTGAACGTTTCAACATTTTTCGCAGTAAATATATTTCTATTGGGGCTGTTGACATGAAATTTTCACAAAATTTTCACCAGTAACAACATAAGTGCACACATACAAAGAAATCAAAACAAATACCGTAAGTCCATAAATTAAGTTATGTGTAATAAAGTGGAATGACACAGGGGGTAAGTGTTGAACACACTTACTGACATTTATTTAATACTGAGTAGAAAGGCCTTTGTTGGTAATGACAGCTTCAAGATGCCTACTGTATGGAGAAACTAGTCGCATGCATTGCTCAGGTGTGATTTTGGTCCATTCTTCCACATAAACTCTTCAAATCTTGAAGGTTCCAGGGGCCTCTACTATGAACTCTGATCTTCAGTTCTTTCCATAGATTTTCAATTGGATTCAAGTCGGGTGATTGACTTGGCCATTCTGGCAGCTTTATTCTCTTTCTCTGAAACCAGTTCAGAGTTTCCTTGGCTGTGTGTTTGGAATTATTGTCTTGCTGAAATGTCCACCCTTGTTTCATCTTCAACATCCTGGTAGTTGACAGTAGATTCTTATATATAGAGTCCATGACGGTTGAGTGCATTACTTATTGTTCTCTTTGAAACAACTGTAACTGCGAATTCTAGGTCTTTCTTAAGCTCTCCGCGAGTGGTCCTTGGCTCTTGGACAACTCTTCTGACAGAGGAATCAAAAGAATAATCAGAAATCTTGCAAGGAGCACCTGGTCATGGCCAAATGGTGAAGTGATATTCTTTCCACTTCCGGATTATGGCCCTAAAGGTGCTCACTGGAACATTCAGAAGTTTAGAAATACATCTGTAACCAATGCCATCAGCATGTTTTGCAACAATAAGGTTGTGAAGTTCTTGAGAGAGCTCTTTGCATTTACTCATCATGGGATGCTTCTTGCCTGACACCTTGGTAATGAGAAACCTTTTCATAGGCCATCAGTTAGAACGAAACCAGCTGATATTAATTTGCACTGAATGGGGCAGGATTTCTTTCTAAATAGTGACAGATTTCAGCTTGTTTCTTGGCTTTTCATGCCTTTTTGCGCCTCTTTTTTCATGTGTTCTATACTTATTCCCTGTGTCATTCCACTTTATTACACATAACTTAATCTATCTACTAATTTGTTTTGATTTCACTGTATGTGTGGATTACTTGGGTTGTTACCGACATCTGGTGAAAATTTCATGTCAACGGCCCCATTAGAAATATATACTGAGAAAAATATTGACGCGTTCAATTCTTATTTTCCCTGCTGTAGGTCGCACCCATTTTGCGTCAACTATCATTCAGGAAGAATTGCTGCTTTTACAGTTACTATAACCAATTTTGCAACGTTGATGCTTTTATTTGCAATTTCACTGTAGTGATTAATTTTTGGAAGGGTGTCATAGTTCTTATGGTGTATTTTAATGATCCATCTTATTCTCATTGTCTGATGACTTCTATCCCTGCGTATAAACGTTTAGAAAAGTGTATGCTGGGATCTCTGCCTGTAAGAGCTGGATTGCACATCTGCTGAATGGAATGGCTTGTTTGAAAGGTGTTCTTCGTACACTGCCTGTCCAAAAAAAAGTCGCAAAGAACTATTTAGTTGGAACGCTTGTAGCTTTGATTACTGCACAAATTTGTTATGTCTTTGTTTTGACAACTGTATTCAATGTTAGAACATTCATTTTCTGTCAGAGTTGCATAAATTTTTGGCCGAGCTCTTGTTTTGACGACAGGATAGTTGAACCACCCTGTAGGTTTCTCCAGCACATCCCACAGACTTTCATTGTGGTTGAGATCAGGAGTTTGTGGTGTCCAATTCAAGTGTGAAAATGATTCCTCATACTTGTTTTTCATTTCTTGTTGTCTTTGCTTAATGCAGGCCAAGAACTTGCCCCTTCTGAAACACTAACATCTTTCCCACCACCAAGGGATACATCTTCTGACATAATTTTTTAGAAAATGTGAAGCTACGCGCTTCATCAGTTAAGGTTAAAATAATTATTGCCAGCTGAAAAAAGAGCTGTGGAAATGACTAATTCTAACATTCTTGCTGACTAAAGCACCCCCTATAGTCAAGTCACCCATGCTTACTATCTTTTGATAATGTACTACCAATGCAAAGGTATTTATGCATGAATCATGATGGGCGACACAGGACGCAAATCAAAATTACCCCACAAGTTTATACAAAAATTGCAAAAGTAGTGATTTTAGCGCCCCATATGAGCTGCGTCCAGAGGCACACGCGAAGAAATTGGGACCGTAGTAACTACCTTGGTCCATGCAACCAAAGCAGAGATGATGTTTGTGGGTGACTAATACAAAAATATGGCACTTAAAAATAATAATTTCTGATTTTCTTCAAGTGGCGTGTGTTGACCCTGACCCTTGAAGGACCTCTGAAAAATTATTGAAAGAGGTATTTAGGATTGGGAAATGAGATTTTCCATACTTGCTGCAGTTTATCTTCAAAACAAGTTTAGCCAAAATCTGTGATGTGGCGTATCACACCCAGCCTAAATCTTACAGACACTGGCTCTTAATCTGTTTTGTTTTATTAATTTTTCTGGCAGGCATTCAGACTGATTCTCCTCAGGAACATTCTGATACCAACACTGGACCCTTTGCCTTGAATACATGGCCCCTGCTAGTTGACACCATGGCCCAGATATCCAGTGGAAATGGGTTCAGCCAGGATGTGTCACCCTCTTCAGGGGGCGGGCGGCCCAAAGGGGCGGTGGGGATGGAGGAAGCTCTCCGTATGGAGGCCGAGGCTCTGGCCAAACTTCAGAGGGAGAAGAGGCACACACTTCCTGCATCCTTGTCTTCATCATCTGCATCGTCCTCATCATCTTCAACAAAGCCCTTGTCAGGTGCTCTTCAGGGCGTAGCCACTGCCAGCAGGCCTGAAAAGGACCTCATCGTTTTCCCGGAGTCAGAGGCCAAGAAGAGGGCAGAGCAGGATCAGTTCCAGGGTATTGATGTGGAGAAGCTCACCAATGAGGAGCTGGAGAAGTTATTGTTGGATGATAGCTTTGGGGTGCAAAGTAAAATTGCCCGCCCGTCCTCTCTGCTTGGGTGCAACTTGAGTGCTTCTTACCCAGGGAGCCAGGCTTTCACCCCCTCCCTGTTTCCTAGTGGTAGGGGTCCATGGACGCCTTCAGGCTCTGCTTTGCGAACCCCCACACCACCCCAGCAGCAGACCCCAGTCTTCCCCCCTGCTCCCTTCCCCAAGCCCCCAGGCTCCTTTCAGAACGGGCTCACCACCGGCCTGCCACCGTACCGTGCACCAGACAACCTCTTCCTCACCCTGCCGGCTCCATCTCCATACATGGCCTTCTCACCAATGCAGGCGACTTCCCCCATGGTCTTCCAGCAGCCTCCCACCGTAAATCCAGAGATGGCCAAGCTCTTCGACAAGATAGCCAGCACGTCAGAGTACTTGAAGAATGGCAGGTCTGCCACCCCCGACCCGGAGTCGGTCAGCATCAAGTCCCTGTCCCCCAAGCCGCTGGCGTCGGAAGCTCCCAGCATCAACCGCTTTGAATGGTTGGACCTGGACCCCCTCAGCAAGCGCAAAGTGGAATGTGAGGAGGTCTCCTGCACTCCTGACGGCCCCGTGACTGTAAAACCTGGTCCAGCAGGTGACCCCTGGGATGCTGTTCTGCTGGACGAGAGTGAGGGTGCCACCAGTACCGACCCCCTTGCTGTAGGGAAGAGCCAGCGCCCAGCCAACACCCAACTGCGAAGGGCATCAACGGGGACTGCTGTGACCAGGAGCCACTCCTTAAACATCCCAGCCGTGTCCTCACCGCACCGCCAAAACCCTCAGGTATGTCTCTGGTTTGATCTGTTTCTTCAGGCACATGGTTTGATACTGGCAGTGTTTCTTGGGGTTGATTTTGTTCTTCAGTGTAACATTTTCTACCGCTTGTTTGGATTTTACAGTTTGAACTTCTTTACTGTGAGCAGTGGTTTGTCTTGAGGATACACTGTGATTCTGAGGATAAAGATGCCACCTATTTTGAAGGTCCTGGCTCCATGTGAATAGTAGCCACTGGTACACCTTATTGACCCAATCCTTTAATTCTACCATTTCTATCAATATGGCTGACGTGCTGTTCAAACGGTCTGCCAACGTCCTTAGTAATTTTTTAAGAGTTCACATTTTTAAAGAAAATCAAGGATGATAAAAAGTTTTATGACTTGGCAGCATGTTCTAAAGCCCTGTTTTATCTGCATTCAGCTAAAGGTGTCATGGAGCTTGAAAATGCAGGATTCTGCAATCAGAATCCTTGATAGTAAGTAAATGGTATTCAACGATATTTTCTGATATTTGGTTTTCTTTCTGTTTAAAGGTTGAAATGATTTGCTGCGACACTTGTGATTTAGCTAGTCCACTTGTTTATGGCTTCTTCATTTTGGACAAGTGGGACCTTGACAGGAATTGAAATGCGCTTAAATGGGTTTGTGACCAAGTGACCTGTTAGTATACTCGTCAAGAAGAATGGGGACCCTCATTTGCAATTAGTTGCGGTTTTGCTGTCTGTGTTGCACATTGTTCAGTAGCCCTCTACATAAGAAGAGGGGGACGTTATCAGGCAGCCATTGTGTGTGCATTTGGCCCTGTGCCAGGTCCTCGGTACAGTTTGTTTTTGCCATGCATCCGCCTTTCCCCCTTTTGTCTGACACAGGAAGTAACAATCTATTCGAGTTGCATGATGAAATGGCTTGTTTGAGATTGAGTAGAGCAAGAATCTCAACTTTTGCTCTTGGTGGACCATAGGTTTGCTAGTTCTCCTTCTCACTTGGCAGTTATTTGTTCATTAGTATTAGCTTTGAAATGCACAAATGGCTTGTTACATGTTTTTTTTTGCTTGAACTAATCATTAAGTTTTGTTAAGAAAAATCTGAAGGTCAGTGGGATCAGGGCTGATAAACACTGTGGACAGGGCCTCTCCCTATTGATAAAAATAGCGCACGGTCGCGAGCGGGACCCCTCAGCCTTGCGCTTGTCCTGCCGTGGCGGCCATATTGATTATCACAGCGGGACAGAAATCGATAGGGAGCTTCCTGTAACCACCCCCAACATACCACCAGAAAATGAGAGCATTTGGCCAAGGCGCTTTTGCGCTATCGTCCAGAAACGAGAAGTTAACGGACAGACGGACGGACGCCGCTCGCCACGACAATACCCCTCCACGACTTTCGTCGGCTGAGGGGTAAAAACTGTGGCCCTTTATGTACCATGTTACGAGAGTTGGAGTTTCCTTTTTTCTCAGGTTTGTGTTTTAGGCCAGTGGTTCCCAACTCAGTCCTCAAGGACCCCCTGTCCTGCAGGTTTTTGTTGCAGCTCTACTTTTGCACACCTTATCCATTTAAGGCCCAATGCACCTTCATGCACACCCTGTTCCGGTAGATCTTTTTCAACCAATCAGCATGACGCCCTTACATGGATCAGGTGTGAAAGGTTAGAGCTGGAGCAAAAACCTGTGGGGCAGGGGGTCCTTGAGGACTGGGTTGGGAACCACTGTTTCAGGCTACTAACTTCCACTTCATTGTCAGAAGTGTCTCTACTCATTGTGAATGAGGCCTTTTTTCCACTCAGAAGGCTTGCTGCCTGTTATATTGTTGCACTCTGTGTATTGACTTCTCGTTCATGTATTATTAAATTATTACTCTATAGTAGGGGTGTAACGATTCTGAATCAATGTTTTTTTCAAGCGTAGTAAAACCACCTGCTACCATGGGGCGAACATCCAAGCTTTCCCCTTTCCTTTATTAACCCCCGTGCTGTCCTGAACGAAAGTTCCTAAAATCAAAGGCCATGGGAAAGGCTTCCGGAAAAAACTTGACTGACATCAGTATTTTTCGGCTAGCCTACGTGCTGAGAGGAGCCAAGCAAATGAAAACAAAATGGTCTCTTATTAACCAATTAGGCAACTCTAAGAAAAGTATACCTGTTCCTGTTTACTTTGCTTGATTAGCAATCAAATGGTTGATTTGTTTACTCTTTAAGTTGAATGAGTAGAGCTGTTTATTAAGACAACATGTTTGATTGCTGCATTTTGAAATTTAAATAGCCATGGAATAGCACAGATTTGCATGAACACGATTGCCATTGCCACGCCATTTCGTGCCACTGTGATAATTTATATCTCACATTCACGTTTCATCCGCTTTTCAGAATGTTTTCCACCTTGTGTATTTTTTAGACGCTTAAACTCCAGGGCGATGTTATAACAAATCTGTTTTAAATTTATCTTGAATAATGTCCTAAAATGCTACAATGAGAGATGTAATTCAGAGGAAGATTTTTTTTCTAATTATTCAAATTGGCATTCTTTCAATCTAACACCGTAGCCCAGTTAGGTTTGTCTGCTTTTCATCATCACATCTTAACCGTTATAGGCTACTGGCTAAATTTCTTGATTGTTATTTAGGCCAAGTACGCGGGAGCAGATTTAAGGAAGGGCGGAGCACCTGCAATTAGCAAAATCTAAACTCAGGCTTCTTCCCGACAGCATTTATTTTTAAGCCGCTTCAGGTGTGTATGTTTCAAGAAATTACATGCGACTGCCTACACACCCCATGATGGCAAGTTATCTCATCACACTTTCAAAAAAATCCTCGTTCAACATCGCCACATCCCAACTCAGCATTTCATCTCTCATTGTAGTATTTTTAGGAGATCTATAATGATAAAATTAAAATAAAGAGATTTATTTTCAGATCGCCCTGGATTTTTAGCGTTTAAAAAGTACACAAGGTGGAAAACATTAAAGCGGATGAAACGTGAATGTGAGCTATAAATTATCACAATCACACGAAATGGCCAAATACGCGTTCTTGCAAATCTATGCCCATTTAACTTTCAGAATGCGGCAATCAAACATGCTATCTTAATAAACAGCTCTACTCACTCAGCAAAGTAAATAAGCAAATCCCGTGTTTGATTGCTAATTGAGCAAAGTAAACAGGGACAAGATTAGAGTAACCTAATTGCTTAAAAGGAGACGATTCTGTAGTCCTTTCCTTGGCTCCGTGCAGCATGTTGCCGAAAAATACTAATGTCAGTCAAGTTTTTTTCCCGGAAGCATTTCTCATGCCCTTTGATGTTTGGCACTTTCGTTCAAGACTGCGTCGGGTTTAATAAAGGAAAAGGGAAAGCTTGGATGTTCAACCCATGGCGAACCTATGCCTAAAAAAAACATCGATTCAGATGTTACACCCCTACTCTATAGATGCTAAGAAAAAGTGAAAGAGGTGTTTTTCATGCATTTTCCAAGCAAAACACATTTTGTCATTTGAGCGTGATAAATGTTGGTAATATTTGCATTGATCAGTCATGCAAATCAGCTAATATGACTTCCTCAGCAACTTCCCTGCTTGGATGTCCTTTGAAGTTGAGTTCTCTTTCATGAATGTCTGGCTAACAACAAAATGATTCGATCTGAAACCGGGGAAAGATTCTGGGAGCAAATAGGAGTTTATTGTCAGCTTGGGGCTTCGTTTCTGGGCCCATTTGCTCAAGATGCACGGTTAGCCATTCAAGATATTTGTCCATAAAAGTGCTGAATTTAAGCCTTTCTGAGATTACGTCAACGTCTTGGTTAATGATTAATCGACACTGTCTGACAAGCAGCGGTCCATATGACACTAAATATTGGCTGTGAGCTCTCAAATGGTGCACAAGTGCCTATGCATTGTGTTTATATATTTTAAGTACTCCAGCATTTTGCTTTTTGTATTAAGGAGCTTTCTATGGAAATTTGAGGATTCAAAGCACTATTTTAAGCTTTGACCAAGGGATATGAAGAATATAAGCTGGTTGCCATCGCCAGTAATCATAGAAGAAAAATACCTTCTAGAGTCACTTGCAGTTGAGCAGATTTACTTTGTTCAAAGTTGTGAGCGTTAGCAGTAATTGTGACACAGTTTCTCTAAGTCCTAAAGAAATTGGTTCTCAATTTTATTATGATTGTATTCAAATGGTTTTCAGGAAACATGCCCATGAGACATCAGTTTTCTCTTGGCTAATTGTATAATGTAATTTCATGCAAATAAAAATCTGCTGCCAGCAAATAAGATGGGGTCATTCCACTGTATTTTGGACAAATCGTGTCATATCCGCAACAGAGTGACTCTGATATCTGAAAATTTCACGAAGGGAGGAGAAGTTGTTACCATTGATGTCTACATTAATTAATGAAGTGCGCCATGCCACTGCAAGAGTAACTAAGATGGCCAAATTACCTGGCAATTCAGGGAGATTTGAAAACAAACATTCTTTACCAAATTGCTATTCTTCAGTGTCATCTCTGCATTGGTATTGCTTGCGTTTTCATTCATGTCAGGTGTAAATCCAAAGCATTCAAAGTAGTATTGTACATCAAACTTGGAGTGAACTTTAACCGGACATAAAACCCTTGTAGGTGTTAACAGATAGCTTACAATTCATGCCCTTCTTGAGTTTCTGTAAGTAATTTCTAAAGCAGGCAGAATGCTCTGGAATGACCTTGGTTTCTCGAAGATGAGTGCATGGATTTTCAGGTGTTAGTCTGCTACTCTGCATCCTACCCCGCAGCCACCACTCCAGAGCTAATAGAGGAAATGTGCTGGGGACGCACTCCTTCCTGATGCTTTCTTCTTCTGTTCTGTAGAAACCAAACTGTAATAGAAACCAGTCTTACTGCATCTTAAGCCCAGTCATTTCAGTCTAATCTAATGACTAATCTAGTCATTTCGGTCTAATCTGTCTCTTACTACTGTCTTTGCCCCTTTTCAGCATTTGTTTTTGTAAAACCATGTCCGAGCGCATCACCTCTCCAAATTCTCTATGCAGCAGTTATTCTTTCTGCAGCATGATATTTGGGTGCCTTTTAAAGATCTGTATCATTGTATGTATGACACATGGAAGTTTTCCTTTCAGTACATTACAAATGGTTTGTGAAGTCTTACCTGGAACACCTCTATACTGACAGATCTGTATTTCTCAGTTCCAGAAGCACAGTGTTTGTACACAGGTTATTGTCTGGGGACGGAAGCGGTATGACCCGAGTCTCCTGACTTCCCTGTCTCGCTAATGCAAATTGGTCATCTGATCAGAGTACCTGTTCAACTGTGTAACTGATTTTGTTGATGGAATTTGCTTGATTTATTTTTAACCATTTGTTAAGAATGGTCTCAAGATGATTCTTCTACAGCTTTTGTCTGCTTTAACAGGATAATATTTGTTGTGCACCCTTATTTTGTCTGTTATATCTATATGTGTGCAGGACTAGGAAAAGGGGTCACTTGGGTCATTTTATGAAAATTGCGGTTTTCCGACAAAATCAAAGAGTGATCCAAGTTTTTCACAGCAGAGTGTTGTAAATTGACAGTACAGTAGTTTGAAATTCTAGCTTTGCACATGCATTTTTGGTTTAATGGAACAGGTTGAACTTTGACCCCGTTAATCCCAGAACATTCTGGAAAAAAAATCCCGTGACCCCTTTTCCTAGTCCTGCACACATATTGTCCATTTGGTGATTATTGAGGTACTGCTGAGGGACAGCTAGTATGCAGTTGTCACTGTATTGCAGCATTGTTATAGCATGTCTCAGTATGACCGGTATTACGGTTTGTCCTCTATGGCATGAGTATGCATTTTTATCTATTTGGCCCTGTCAGAAAACTGTCTCATTTCCTCTTTTTGGGATCAACTGCTGAATGTTGTGTAGTTTGTACTCAAGTCAGCAGAAAATGAGCTTTTTTATTATTTGAATTATTTTCCCATTACCACGGAGTCTTTGGCGTGTGCTTACCTTTTCTTAAAATGTCTCCACTTTCCAGGGCAAAGAGGGAAATGGGAAACTGTCAGCAAAGTACGGCTTCCTTCAAGAAATGGAGGCCCAGAACGAGGAGGTGGTTGCCTTTTGTGAGGACGTTGCTGCGTAAGCTTTCCGTCGCCATGGAAACAAAAGCCATGACTACCTCGTCCCTGTACTCCAGTGATGTCATAATTGTCATAACTAATGGTTCCAGTCCTGTGTTTTTTTTTTTTTTTTGTTGTTGTTGTTTTTTTCCCCAGCTGTTTCATTTGGCTTCTTTTATCAGATGGACTGTGTTTTTATTATGTTGACGACCTTGTCAGAAACTTGATCTCACAGCTCACATCTTTGTGGAGAAAAAAAGAACTATGAACAAGTTCAATACAGTTTAATCTGAAATGGTGCTTGAATATGTTCTGTAACTGTAGTCCCTGAATTCTTCATGTTTATAAGCACTGTGATGGCAGAATTAACTCAAACATCTGAAATAAAGGGGGACAGTGCGCTCTATAACCCTACCAGTGTACTCTGTAAGTTTCAGTGTAGCCTTAAAATAGATAAATGCAGCTGGGTGACAGGCCGCCCTTAGGGCAGTTACGAGTCAAACTAATTATCGGTGATCACTTTTCAGCTGCTCACTCTGAGAATAATCTCCACTTGTCGCTACTACAGTGTTACGCTGCAGCAAGGTTACGCTGTATGTGTGGCTGCGTAATTATGATTGATTGGCTGGGGTACTTGACATCGGCAATCGCAGTCGTTGGGGATTTGTTGCCGTAAATTGTATGCCATGCATTGTTTCAGCAGTGATACTTTTTTTTGCTTTCTGCCACCACACTGCAGCACACATTGGCTTTGAAAGCAGTAAATTTGAGGTTTAAATCTAGCCTGTTGTAATCTAATTTGATGTTTGTGTTGCTTTTGTTTGGACCCTGTAGGAATTGCCAAATTTTTTTATTCAGTGTCACTGTTCATCTGCTTGGTGTTTACACTGCATTTTCATCACAGTATTTTTTTATAAATTTGTCACTGCACTGTACGTCTGAAGCTTAAACTCTCTCAATTCTGTTATTGCTAATGGTTGTGTTATTTGTTCTTATCTGTTCTTACTTTAGTCTGAGGTCCAAGTTCCCTCACGATGATGTCATCACTAACCCTGGGTACGTTCTGAGCCCCGTGATTCCGCAGCGTGACATGAACAGTGACCGTGGCAGCGTGAAGGTTTCTATAGAGATCCCAGGCTCCCAGGAACCAGTCACTTTCACGTGCGACGGTAAGCAGGGCTGTCAGCTTGGTCACCTGTTTGCAGTAAGGCTGGCTCAGTGCTCCTGAACACCAGAAGTCTATCTGTGCCTCCGGACAATATTTGAATGTACACTGCAGCTGTGATGGTCTCTCAGGGCATTTTTTAATTAAAATGCTTTATTTCACGTTTTTTTCCCGGTTTTCACTGGCTGGTTGTGTATATCTTTGCTTATTGTTGCAATAACCACCATTGACTCTGACTACAGACAGGAATATGCCTTGACATGATGTCTGTGACATCCTCAGCTTTGAATTAGGGCTTGGTATGTAATTCTGGAATGAGTCAGTGGAAGATTGTCTGTACTCAGCTGAGTCAGTAGCTTCCTGGACCCCAGTGGATCAGCAGGGGAATCGCTTGTACGCGATGAGCCCAGCTAACTGAAACGCTTCCAGCCCTGTGCTGTGGTAAAGCCAGTTTGTCGCTGCGCAGCTGTCAGCCAGTCACTGCTCGGCTCAGACAAGGCCAATTTATGCAGCCCATACGCTCCTTTGGAAGTGTATTCAAATGTGTCCCCTAGCAGCCCAGCCAATGGGGTTTAATTCTTGGTTTGGAGAAAGCTGGAGAATGCTTTGAACTTGTTTGAACCACAATATGTGGAGCAGCGCAGAGTCTTCCACTATATCATCTGTGTGAATTTTTAAAGAGTAACACTAAATTTGAAGAGTAGGAACTCTTCCCATTTGAAACAAGTTGCGAAGAGTTTGGAGAAATGGCTAACTAGCTGCTTGATACACCATTGATTTAGGTGTTGTCTTAGGGGGAAAAAAGTATTGTGTTGATTTTTGTAGTATTTTTAGGAAGTACACCATGTTTCCTCTCCTAGTAGCCATTTCCTTCAGCTGATTTTTTGGGCCGCCCTGTCCCAGTCGCTGAGCCCTTGTTGTGCCCTTCATTAGAGTGTGACCCATATGAGGGTTGGGGCTCCTGTGCTCTCTCCAGAATGGGCCCACTGTCGCACCGCTAACATCACTCGGCAGCGGCCAGCGCTGGCAGGCGGTCAGCCGGGGCCTTTGTTGCGAGTAATCCATCTGTGTGGCGTTTTTATGCCGCACCGCTCCCCATCTCTCCGGCGAGGGCCGCAGGCCTTAAAGAATGTGTGCTTTTCGGAGCGGAGAGGCGTCAGCGCTACACAGTGAAGAGAGAGCGGCCACAAAACCCCCTCTGTGATCAGCCAGCTAATAAACCTACGCCACAGAGACGTCTGCGTTTTCTCCTCATGGCGGCCTCCCATAGAGACATCTGCACTCCCTCACTTTTGCCTGAGTCAAAGCGGCATCCCCCTTATGCCTACAGACTCCTGAACAGAACTGCATGCTGATAGCTGCAAATCTCATTGATTTAACCTACCTGTTAATGAGCCTTACCTGTCTAATTGGCCCCTGCCTTCACACAACTGTGTGCTCTTTTTTAAGTACTGAAATGAGTTGCCGTGGGCACTTATTGCATCTGTATTTGCCTTGTACAATTGCCTTCAGTTCTCTGGGCAAGACCTGAATTTTACAGTCTGGCTGTTCGTCACGCACGACTGAGCTGTGGAGCGGTACCGTTGGCACATCCAATTACTTCACAAAATGTCAGCTAACAAAGCCTTATCTCTCTGACCAATGGGGAAAAAGCATCAAATTTGGCACTGGCTTGCTCTGGGCTGTGCTGCTGTGTCTTTATTTTATTTGGTTAGCTATGCTTCATTTCAGAGTGCAAGCCTGAGCGCAAATCAAATTCGGCTGTAGATCAACTGGTTTCATGGCTGTTGTTCACAGTAAGGGTTTGTTGTAAGGATCAGTAGGGGTTTACAAAGTGCTCACAGTACAGGTTTTGTCTCGTATAGCTTCAGAAGGGGTGTAGTAAGTGCTCAAGGTATGGGTTTGGTGAGGGATCAGTCGGGGTTTGGTAAATGCTCACTGTAGATGTTTGGCACAGGATCGGCTGGAGTTAAGTACTCACAATAGAGTTTTGGTGTTGAATCAGTTGTGCTTTACTTAGTGCTCACAGGAGGGGTCTCGTGCTAGATCTTGCGCGTTTATTAAGTGCTCCATGTAGGGGTTCGGTGCAGGATCAGTCAGGGTTTAGTCGTTGATCACAGTTGGGGTTTGATGTGGGGCTAGTTGGGGTTTATTAAGTACTCACACTAGGGGCTTGTCGTTAGATCATTTGCTGTTAAGTTATTGCTCACTGTAGGGGTTTGGAGTAGGTCCTGTGTAGGTTTTGTGTTTGGTATATGTTCATTTAGAGTTTGGCAGCTCTTCAAGAGGATTTGGTCTTGGTTCACCTGGGATTTGGTTGCTCTTGTTCACAGAAGTGGGCTGTTGTAGCTTCATTTGGAGTTTTTGTTGTTTACAGTAAAGGTTTGGTATAGGTTATTTAGGCGTGTGGTTACTTTTTTCTGTTGAGCTATAATGAAGGAGCAGTAGGCCTTTGGTGGTGGTTCTTGGCGGAGGCCCCTCCGTGCCAAGAGTGAGGCAGTCTGCCAATCAGATTTGGTTTGGCCATTAGGCTCCTTATGCACTGCCTGGCATTCTGCTGACGTGCGGTTTAATAGGCGTTGGTGGCGTGTGTCGGCACATACCCTCCAGAAGAACATTCTTGGTGTTAACTGCCATTGGACCCTCCTCAAAGTTGCCTCTGAACCACTTCAAACAAACCACCACAATCTGCTACTCCTTAACTCCTCCAATTTTATCTTGTACGGTCGTCTGAGCTCGGTATGCAGTGGCATGCAGCGTACTGCTGCGGGATTTGGTTAGTTTATGCGCTCCAGTGTCTCAATATTGGTCTGTCTGTTGTCTGTCGTCTGGACTAGCGCCCCTGTGAAGGCACCGCTGACCTTTTCGTCCTGCATACATTCCAGGAACTGGGAGGGCATCGCTTTGATCTGTATTCTGTAGACAAATTGCTCTGGCATTAGAGAATTGCCTGTGTTTGTTATCTCTGTCCCTCGGTAAGATCTCTCTTTTTCTCTCTCTGTCTGTTTTTTTTCCCTCCATTCCATCCTCCTCTCACTCTCTCTTTCCCTTTCGCTCTTACGCACAGTGAGTTCCCCGGTGGAGCTGTTAATCATGCAGGCCCTGTGCTGGGTCCATGATGATCTGAACCAGGTAAACATTGGCAGCTACATCCTCAAAGTCTGCGGCCAAGAGGAAACTCTGCAGAAGTGAGTCCCCTTACACACAGACGCACCAACATGTTCTCTCTGAAGGGGAACTGGGAGGGAGGGAGAGGGAGGAAGGGGGGGTAGAGAGAAGGAGGGAGAGAAAGAGAGAGAGAAAAGGAAAAGGGGCATATAAACAACATCAGTGCCAACATTCCACACAGTAGGGGCTATTTTTCTTTGGTTGTGTAAGGATAATGTTTCCTTTTTGCTTGCGTCTTTATGAAGAAAATTGAATTACATTGGCTTATCTTTTATAGCTTCTTCAACGGGTTGTTTTTTTTTCCCTCGGTAACTTTGTGTTATTTCTGCCGAATCCATACTTTTTCCCTCTGCGTGTGTGTAGGAAATGATGCCAGCGTGCTGTAATTCCCCCTCTGTGTGTCTGCTGTGAAAAATCATTAGTCAGTTCCACTTTCTGTCAGAGAGCTTGGTCATATCTTTCTGACGTGTGCTCGCCTGCGTTGTCGTGAATGAATTTGGCAGGCGCACCAGAAATGCTGGAACTTCTTGATGAGGATGTTTTCCGTTTGCTCTTCCCGGCACATACTTTCACAATCTGCCTGAGCTGAGGAAGGAGACGGGGAGGGGCTTAGTGTCGGGAGGACGGCTCTCAGAACAAGGCCACCGGGTTACAGCCCTCCCCCAATCAGCTCGCAAGAGCACCTCCCCCCCACCCTCTCTCACCCGCTTTTAAAATGAGGCTTATTCCTCTGTGGGAGCCTTTACAGACATGTTTGCATGCACACAGGGCATGTATGTCTTTTTGTTTTGCTTTGTTTTTTTTTTTTTTTTTGTTGTTTTTTTTTTTTTTTTTTTTTACAGTTGCACAGTAGAGTGCAGAGATTGCTATATGTGTATTAGTAATCCACCAGAGCTCTTGCACTGCTTGGCGTGAGGTGTTACTGCTTGCACTGTCTTTTCCTGGATTAAAACCTGCGGTCTTTATGGCCTCTGTTCTTTGCCTGAAACCCCTAGTGGTGTCGCTTAAGTTCTCTGCTCCTCCCTTTGTGAGAACGGGCTAATCAGCCTGAGCAGTCTGGGCTTACTTCCCTTCTTGAGTTCTCTGTAAAGTTGGGGCTGTGTGACTCAGTTTCCAGAGTAAGCTCAATAGTGACTGCACTTCTCTGTTCCTGTAATGACCGTAGTTGTGACTGCACTGCCCTCTTCCCTCCGAAACCGCAGTTGTGACTGCTGCTCTGTTCCCTGTTCAGTTCCCTTTGTAACCATAGTTGTGACCGTGCTGCTTTGTTCCTTCAGTAACCATAGTTGTTGCGAGTGTGCTGCCCTCTTCCCTCTTGAAGCACAGTCGTGATTGCACTGCTCTGTTCCCTGGGTGACCACAGTTGTGACTGAACTGCTATTTTCCTGAAGTTTTGTATAATTGATTTAATTGTGTTACATATTTAAACCCCCCCCACCCCTTTGTTGATTTGAACTATGGTGATTATTATGTTATTTTTGAATAAATGTTTGCATATTACGTTCTTTAATGGCTATATAATGTAGCTTTATTGCTTTTATTGGGGATTGTTAAAATGTTTTATTCAAACCTGCAAAAACCGATAAAGCCCATTTTCCCTCAGTAAGCACAGCCTGGGCAGCCATGAGTATGTTCAGGACTGCCGGAAGTGGGAAGCAGAAATCAAACTGCAGCTGCTCTCCCGGGATACCATTCGCAGAGACCTGGCCCGTTCGGTGAGTCCTGGCGCCTCGCGCATGTTTACTCCGACACGCCGCACATTCACACTCAACCTCTTCTCCTCATGTCATTGTGACATACAGGGCCACTGCAGACCAATAGCATGTTGTGTTTCTGCTTTTGCGGTAAAAACTGATTTATTTTGTGTTTGTGCTTTCTTTTTAATCCCCCAGGCATGTAATGCAGGGGGATATAGTCATCAGTATGTCCGTCCATCCGTCTGTAATCATTTCGTTTCCGGGGAAGAACTGGAATACAATTCGATATTTTTTAACGAAACTTGCTGTGCGCATTTAATCAGGTCCTAGACTTGATGCCTTTTGACATTTTGGGAGTTCTGAGATTAGATTGCTGGGGGCCGAGGGGATAAGTTATCTTCTAATGACTCTTGTTGAATGCAGGCAGAGGATGACGCTGCCTCCGTCAGTTTGGAGAAGTACCTCTGCCACTTGGAGAGACCCTTCAAAGAGACCGTCTCCAGGTAAGAGTCTGAGCCTGGCTGCTCTTTTTTAATGGAAGACATGGCGCCCCTCTCCAGCCCCTCGTGATCTGTGCTGTTCTGCGTCCTTCATTCAGACAGACCCTGAGTGACTACCTGGATGGCTATCACAATCAAGTCAGCACATGTCTGCAGAACGAGGTAGGCCCTTATCTTCCTCTCTCTTAGTCTCGGCCTGGCGTCAGTTACCCGCATATCGCCCTCAGTGATCATATCTACAGATGGTGCAGTGCTGCTTGAAGGCTGTTGGTCCAATTCCATGGTTTATTTATTTATTTATTTATTTATTTATTTTTACTTCTCCTTTTTTTTTTTCCAGAATACTCAGTACAAAACGGTGGATCTGGTGATCCAGGCAGTAAAGAATATCTGCTGCGTCCTGGATGAAGTTGAGACCCTGGCCATCACCGAGGCAGTGAAGAAGGTCAAACGCTCCGTCAACCTTCCCAAAACGAAGACCTCAGAGGTGAGACCTGGCGTACTTGGCCCTTGGACCTGCCCGCGTTTTCCTGCTTAATATGAACTCATTTGCACTGTTTCCACTTGTTTGCTGATTTGTAAATCTATTTTTTTTATGATGAGTGCATAATGCTTAATAATAAGCTCTATCGCGATTACCCGTCTGTTTGTCCATCCGTCCGTTAGTCCATCCACAAGTTGTCGCTCTACAGGCTATTGTTTTTGTTGGAGTCTTTTCGTTTTTGCTTTGTGGGTCAATGATGATATGAAGAGGATCCCTATTGATTTTGGTGATGATTGATAGGAAAATATTTTGTCCAGTAATATGTCATTGACAAGGCTGGCATGTGGCCGTATTACAGCAATTTGTGTCTCTATCTTTTACTGTAATAATCATTTATGTTAGCATGTTACTGTACAGAGTTAGTTGAAAACCCTTAAATGAAGAGAAATTGATTTTTATATAAAATCAGTGGTTTTTTCAGTTAAGCGTAATGTTGAGGCAGTGTCTCAGAAGATTCTCTCTTCCAGGGTTGTGTGAAATCGACAGGGGGCTCTACGAATGGTGAGTACCAGCAGTTTCTTCCTCTTTGGAGTTGAATTTTGCGTGCAAGTTTTGGTGGCTGTCTGAGCCTTGTCTGTCTACATCCCGCCTGCATCCGCTGATCCTTCCTGCTGACCTCTGACCCCTCAGGCTGTTTGAGTCCTGTGGAGGACAGCCTGGCGGGGCTCACGGCTGCAGTGCATGGCCTGGCCTCGCTCTACCTCCGCTCCTTCTGCCCCGTCGTATCCCAGCGGGCCGAGCGACAACCAAAGGAGGTCCGCCGCAGCAAGGAGGCCTCGGGTACCACTGATCACCTGCAGTTCACCCTATTCGCCGTGCACGGCATCCCCAACACCTGGGTCAGCAGGTATGTGCAGCGCCCCCTGCTGGAGGTTCCTGAATCACAGAAGGTGTCTTGTATATCGGCCAATCCTCTCTAGGACACAACAGTGAACTCAATCTCAGAGCCTCCTTATAGGATGGCCAGGGTACCTGGGCAGGATAAATTGATTTTTTTTTTTATCCAAATAGTCCCTCATGACCGCAGCTTTTGGAATCTCATTCATGGCATGACACCATTTTCTATTCAGTACAATTTGAAAATTTAATAAGTGACTATGATCGTTCCATCTTGCAGATTATCAGGTTTCCTCCTGAATGGTTTTTGTCCTAGTGTTAGGCACATGTCCCTTTTACGATGTGCACTCGGTTTCACGGTTCCAAAGCTCTTGCTCCTCTCTGCGTCTTGCAATTAAAGTCGTTTTTGTTACATAATCCATTCCTGTATGGTGGACTATTCATATTTGGGCAAGTATATCACTGTCATCTGTAAATCCCCTTTAAAATGAGTAAGAATTTTCAGCTTAGTTGATTTTCATTAGGCTGAACTGGTAGTCTTGGCCAGCCTGTAGCCCTCAGTGTCGGCACTCCACTGCTTGCAGACCTGCAGCCTGTCACTGCACTATGGAAACTTCCTTTGTGTCTCTGCGACTTGTTTCTTCTTTGACGTTTCTCTGCCTCTGAGTCTCAGAGCTTTGGTTTTATCTCTACTTTATGCTTTGTGTTGCAGTTTTGTCTTTTTTTTACTTTGTGGCTTTTTGTTTCCACTGTCTTTGCTGTGTCTGTTTCTCATCGCTCTAGTTCGTGTCGCACTGCTGTGTCTGCAGTGGGGTTGTGTTTAACTGCACTATCCCTAAGCTGTGTGTTTCTCTGTGCGCTCGTCGATTGTCACCCCTTGGTTCAGTTGTCCAGTCCTGTCCTCCTCTGTTGAAGGGACCCGCAGTGATGCAAGGGTGTTTCGTGCTCCATTTTAGGAAGAAAATGCGCTATGCGGAAACCCCTCTGCATTCTCAGGCTGTGCGCTGAGTGAGACATGACTGGCAATGGGTTCTCTCTGTCCCAAGGCCAGGCACATTTTTAAAATTAACCAGAGACGTGGCTAATAATGGGCTTCGTCCCCCTGCACCATTGCCAGATGCCATTTATAACCCTGTAACTCTGGGAATCTACCAGCGTCATGAAGTGCAGCTCTAAAAATACCAACGAAGGGGACCAGAATAGATTTCCAATGAGGCCCAGGCCTCGTGCCACTCGTAATTACATGCTGTCTGAAGTCTTTATGATCAATGCCAGTGTGCCATTTCCCGAGGGTACGCTGTGCTTCATCAGTGTGTTGTACCCAGAGTAATTTTTATTTTATATTGAAGGTATAATGTTGATTGTTATTGTTGATGCCATTAAGTTATAGTTGTCTTATTTTCAGCCCATTTACAGTTTTGTTCAAAATGATGAATAACCCGGAAATTTCTGTCATTACAAAACCAAAGACATTTATGATACTACAAATTACGATTATTTTGTGACATCATTTGCATTATGAAGGTCATTTTTGGGTTTTAATGGAAGAAAGTGCCCATTGCCTTTTGAAATGTTCAGGCACTTATTGTTCGAGATAAATTTTGTTAGAGATTTAGACTATTTCACGCGTGAGATTTTCACAGAATTGATGACTCCACGCTTAGATGAGCACAAAGTGTCTAATGAGGAACGTGTATGGGCCAGATGCTTCTGTACTGGATTACATCAGTGTCTCCATTCTGAAAAGTTGTCAGTTCACAGGTTCTTTGCTGGCAGCCTCAGTGAATAATATCAGCCAAACTTCAGAACCTGGATGTGTGAAGAGACATCTCTGTAATGCTGGTCTGTGGGCAGTGTTCCTCGGAAATTGACAAATACAAGTTTCAAATGGGCAAAAGCATGCAAAGCTGCAACCAGTAAAAAAGCATAATAGCCCAGCAGAGTCCTCTCTTCACTGTTGAAAATCCTGATCTTTGGAAGGTGGTGGTCAGCGAGACAGCTAGTTGGGCACTGTTTATTAAATAGGCGAACCTGATGAACTTTCATGCAGTTGTGCATTTGGACCTTTGGTCTCTCTTTTTGTACAAATTATGCTCATTTTGCCGTATTTTTTTTAAGATTGTAGCAGCAGTGCACATCTTACAACAAAATCTTCAGTTTTTTTGATCATTCATTGAACAGCTTTCTCTCCCAAATTTATTTGACTTACAAGTTTCTTGTCAAAGCTGATTTATTTTGACCATTTTAACCCAAAATTTAACTTACTCAATTGAGTACCATAGTATTTATTATCAGCTGAGGGAAATGTATTTTTGATTTGTAATGCACTCGGCATGATAGGAATGTCTATTTTTGTAGTTTCTCCTGTGACATCAACACATTAGCATGATTATTTAAGGATGAGTTGACACATTGCATTATTAGAACATTGAAATAATGGCTGTTGAAAATGAAGCTTTTGCAATTATTTTTAATTCCGTTGTTATGTATGATTCCAACAGTGATGGCAATTTGTGTCATTGACTTGGCATTTTGCCTTCCCCACTTGTATTTTATCAAATCACAATGCACTTCATCGGTCATGTTTTTCAAAAATGCTGGTAACATCCAGAACGCACTGACATCACATAAGGTGTTAAAGGCAACAGCATACAGACATTGCATCAGGTCTGAATGCCAGGTGATTTATTAACCCATTGTCTCTGACTGTATGTTTATTATGTGTTTTGAAAAGAAATGACTGCATAGTGAAGTGGTAAATACTTTACTGTCCCAACTTTTTTGAAATATGTTGCAGGAATCAAAATTGCATAAATGTTCATTTTGAAAAATCAATGAAATTCATGCGATGAAACATCAAATATTGTAATGGTCAAAGATCATTTGCAAATCGTCGCTTTCAGGTTTAAGCTGCTTACACACCGGACGCGAGACGAATTTTTCTTACGACAGATTACATTCAAAGTCAATGCAAAGACGCGAATACACGCGTTTTCGCGTGTATTCGCGTCTTGCATTGACTTTGAATGTAATCTGTCGTAAGAAAAATTTGTTTCGCGTCCGGTGTAAAAGCAGCTTTAATTTTAATGTAACATACTGTCCCAACTTTTACCAATTTTTATACTATTTTATATTTTGACGTTGTTATCCATTTTGCTCTGTGCAAACATGCAGTTGCAAACCTGAATATTGACCTGTGTTTTGCAGTTATGAGAAGTACTACCTCATGTGTGCTCTGACCCACAATGGAAGAAATCTGTTCAAACCAGTTCAGTCGAAGAAGGTTGGCACATACAAGAGCTTCTTCTACCACATCAAATGGGACGAACTGTAAGTGTTTAATTAGCATTTTTGCTAATTCATTGGCAAGTGATGGAAATCTGTAGCAAACTTGGCCTCAAATCATATCTTTACTGGTTGACTGCGCGATTAAGTAGTTGATTCGAGCACTTTTTTAATGATGTTGATGAACTGTTTGTGCAGTTAAGACTGCTTTCTTGCTGTTTTTTTAAATGTATGTGAGCACCTGCTTGCTTTATTAGTCTTTCTAGAAAAGCATATTTTAGAAAATGAGTTTGTTTTTGTTTTTTTTTTTTTGTGTATTCAGGATAAATTTTCCCATTGCTGTTGCCCTCCTGCCTTTGGAATCCATGTTGATACTTTCCTTGTACGGGATACTCAACCAAAATGCCACCAGCTCACCTGACTCCAACAAACAACGCAAGGGCCCTGAACTGCTAGGCAAAGCATCCGTGCCCCTCTTTGACTTCCAACGGTGAGACCCAATATTTTCTGTTTCCTGCCAGCAATGGTTGCATAGCTTCAGGAATTCATCGACAGTGGTTGTGGTCTCTGGCCCGTGTAGTCCAGTGGCCTGGCTGAGGTTCAGACGGCTTGTTGGGCTCGAGTGCGGCCACAGTGTGTGAGCGGGCGGAGTCTCTGGGTTGTGAAAGGGCGGGGTCTCTTGTGCCTACATTGATGGGGTCTCTGGCCTCTATTCACCTGTGGTCTCTGTGTACTACATCCCAGGGTCCTGGCGCAAGGGACCAAGCTGCTCCCCCTGTGGGCCCCCACCCCTGGCCCCAGCCGACGGAAGGCCCAAACAGAACGGATAATCCTGCAGGTTTGTCTTATTGTGCCTTTTTTGTGTCATTCTCATTTGGAATAACTGACTCCATTGCTCTTTCACATGAATGCTGTACCTCCCATATTCGCTCTGGGAGACCAGTAGCTCTGGCACTTGCAGTTCCCTCTGTGTCTCACTCCAATCACACTGACTGCAGAATGGCAAGAGCCACAATAGCTCCACTTCCCCTCCATATGAAGCTTGCGCTCAAGCCAGTCGAATGCGCAGTGAGCACTGTTGCAAAAAGCCATTCTGTTCACTTGATCGGTGGTGGGACATTTGACCTTTCACTTGAGATGTACTTGTAGCTCAGTCTGACAGCAGCGCTGCGAGCTCTCGAAATGCATATGTTTACGCTCTAAAGGTCCAGCGTTGTAGCGAGAAAGTCTACACTGTTCCAAAACCCATGAGCTGTGAAGGGTGTTTGTGTCATTGAAAGATCTGGCTGACCTGTTCCTGGCTTCAGGTGGATTTCCCCACCCCGGCCGTGGATGTCCTGTATGTGGGGCCCCAGCTGGCCAGTTGCCCAGACCCCCAGTCCCTCGAGAGCCTTGATCCAGACCTGAAGAGGCGTGCTGAAAAGTTGTGTGGCAGAGCCTCAACATTTGGGTATGTGCCCCCCCCCCAACGTATGATTTGTAAAAATCAGAAGCACTAATTCTGGTAAAAAAAAATTTTTTGGTCGGAAAATAAACATGGAAAGGGGAAAAAATGTTTGTATCTGGCTGTTATACCTGGGCCTGTGTAGCTGTGATCACCTGGTGCCATCGCCCCCTGGAGACTGTGATTTACCTCGGTTGCCTGGAGATCAGTGAGCAGATGGGGTTGTTTATTGTTTCTTGTGGGCACGTTATACCGGTCCTGTGAGTGAAGTCGACCCACACACCTACAAAGCAAATCATTTTGAAACTGGGAAATGCAGGTCCCTCTTACAAACCTGGTGTGACTCTTGTTAATGTGTGTTTCTTTGGTTTAATCCCTTTTTTGATTGAAAACTTTTACTGCAGGAATAGATTGACATGACAAAAATGGGAACTAAAAGGGAACTCGAAGTGAAGGGTTAATAATTGATTGTAAGTAAAAGCAGTGTCAAAATGCATGGAGAAAACATGACCCAGCCCGTGATTTGGCTTGAAATTATATTAATAAGGAAAGTTGGATTTGGTGTCTGGGAGAAAAGAAAATGAAAGTGCCGAATGTGAATATTCTGGGTGGTGTTGTTTTACAACTGAAATTCCAGAGGTCTCTTCTGTATTTCTAGTGTAGCAGGCAAGCAGAGTCACCTGACCGCTCCAGAATAGTGAGAGTGCAGGGTGTGTGGAGTGTGTGGCTTAGTGCATGACCCAGACTTAGCCGCACTGTTAACATGCTAGCCTCATTTCTGCCCCGTGGGGGCTCATTTTGGGACCTTCTGTTCAATACCCTCTCTCTAATCTTCTCAGTGACATTACCCAGCTCATTTTTAGCAGGTACCACATATGTCTACATTGCAATGGCTTCGATTATGTTCCTTGTCTTTACAAGCTACTGCGTGTTTGCATTGAAACCACAGACCGAATGCACCCCTCCCAGCACCTGCCCATTCAAAACCTAACCCAGGATGCGTTTTTCAGGCTGACGCGCGCGGACCGGCAACTCCTGTGGGATTCTCGACACCACTGTCGTGCCTTCGAGGGCAGCCTGCCCAAGGTCCTGGCCAGTGCCCCCAGCTGGGACTGGGGCAGCATGGGGGAGATCCATGGCCTGCTGCACCACTGGCCACCCCTGTCCCCTGTCTCTGCCCTCGAGCTTCTCGACTCAAAGTACGTCACACTCTACCTCATGACCAAATTGGCAACTCAGTCTCATTTTTTTAATTTATTCCTTAGCAAGCTGCTAGGATTTCTTGTTTCTTAGAATTGTCTGCATTGTAGTACAGTTTATTGCAGTTGATTTTATCAATTCTAGTCAACTCAACAAATTCTCAATTTTTGTTGTTGCTGCTGCTATTCCAATGTGATTGAATGTAGATGTGCTTCACTTTTACTGTGATTTAGCTCATAATTTAAAATAATGTAAGCTGTTAGACTATTAAATGTAAAGATTTTAGAGCAGGGGTGGAAGATTCTTCTGTGCAGGCTTTTCTAGAGCCGCTTTTTACTTCAAGGTTTAGTGGGGGATTTATGCCTGAGAACCAGGCGCGTTAAATTCCTGCCCTAGTAATGACCTCGATTTAAATGTTTAAGAGATCGTGAAGAGCAAGTTCATGCCTGCAGACTCTCTGGCAGGCTGACACCATTCACGAAAGGCCCGTATTTTACCTAACAGTTCAAACCAGATCATGTCATTCTAATATAAAGTGCGAATAGTACAAGTGGCCTGTAGCTAGTCTGCTGATAAAGAGGCCGTATAGAGGGTGACTCTACCGGAAATGGGTGTGTGCGTGTGGTTTTGTGCGTGTGTGGGTCTGTGGCTGTGTGCATGTTGGTGCATTTTTGTGCCTTTGCATAATGCTTGTGTGTGAGGGGGAGTACGTGCGCACTCATTGACACGTGTTTGAGCGCCACAATGGAAACTGTAATAACTGTTCCTTCCCGACGGCAGGTTTGCAGATACAGAGGTGAGAAGCATGGCTGTCGCCTGGATAGAAGGCAGCAGTGATGATGAACTGGCTCATTATCTGCCCCAGCTGGTGCAGGTAAACTAGCTGCCTTTATCTGTCTCCAGTATGGAGCCGTGCAGGGTTCAATCATTGTATTCAGTCACAGTGAACATCTATACCTCTGTCACTTACTTTCAGATGTTGGGTAAGAAATGTCCTTTGTAGTATTGTCGTGATATCTAATCTCTGCATTGAGGCACCTTGTTCTTTACATGGTCTGGCAAATATATGCAGTGACCCATCCTTACCTCCTGCCTTTCGCAGGCATTGAAGTTTGAGTGCCATTTAAAGAGTGCCTTAGTGATGTTTCTTCTGTCTCGAGCACAAGGCAACATCAACATCACTCATCACCTGTACTGGTGAGTATTTCTACTTCTACAGCCCCATTTCCAAAAAAAAAGTTGGGATGCTGTGTAAAATGCAAATAAATACCGAATGCAGTGATTTGCAAATCATTTAAACTCCATATTTGGTTGAACATGATGCAAAGGTAACATACCAGATGTTGAAAAGGAGAAATTTTATACTTTTGAAAAATATGTGATCATTTTGGATTTGATACCTCAGTAAGGTTTGAAAAAATTGTTGCAGGGGGATGTTTACTACTGTGTTCCATGATCCTGTGTTTTGTGTTAATTTGTTTTTTATGGAAATTCTAGGATTCAAAACGCTATTTAAGCGCTTTAGCTGTAGGATATGAAATGAAACAAAATGACTGGCTGTTTTGCAAGGGCATCCGGCTCATTTTCTTCCATCTCTTGAACAAGTGCCAGTACTCTGGCTAGAGTTTGGGGAATCTTCCTGGGCTAATGGGAAGCAAATTATCTTGTCTTCATGTCGCCCAAAATCGTAGCTTATGCATTTAAAGTCAAAATGTGGCTGAAATTCCACTTCGAAAGGCTGTAAAAGCACTGCAGCCAAAACGAAACGCAGACCCTTACTGCTAAAGAGGCCCCAAATCTGCTGAAGCGCTTATATCTGCAGTTTTTTGATGGACATCCTTAGTGAAGTCTCTAGAAAAACTATGATCAATAAGAGTCAGCGGTTCTCAGTTGCGCTCTCCTTGTTTGCTTGTTGTATTTGTCAAATACGAGTTTGCACAGTAATCATGACAGGGCTTAACAAGGTTAACCACTTAGGCGTGCAATTATTTTCTTATTATGACTGACATGTTGTTTATTACTTGCTTATATGGCCCTGCAGCGTCCCCTGATGTGACAGTCACACAGTAGCTTAAATATCTGTTGTATAAATATGGGTTATTTCCTTTAGCCTAATCCAGTGTACGTTTGTGTGTGTTTGTGGACTGCATACGTGTTCCGCGCCAGGCTGCTGCGAGACGCGGTGCAGGACCCGTGTTTCGGCGCGCGCTATGAGAGCGCACTGGGGGCCCTGCTCTGCCTTTGTGGAGCAGGGCTGCGGGCTGAGCTGGATAAGCAGACGCAGCTGGTCCGGCTGCTGGGGGGTCTGGCTGAGAAAGTGCGCCAGGCCAGCAGCTCCTCTCGACAGGTACTAGACCCACTAGCAACACTGCCAGATCATCATGTTGATATTTGTGTATCCGACACAGAGCCAAAATGGCACGCTGAGAGATGTTTGTCCCTTGTTAAAGCACATCAGAATGCATTTATTTTAGAAGCCGCTCTTTATTTCAGCCATTCTGTTCCAATTTTTTATGTTAGGAGTACATTCCTGATACAGTAGGGAAATGTATTATTCAGACATAATGTGGTTCGTCTGAGAAGGAATGAGACTGTTGAGAAATGAATAATGTATGTTTGAGGGAAACATCCTTCCCACCGCGTCGCACTCTGAATGTAGCCCTTCATTTGGGTGAGCACTGTGGGGATAAGTGGGCCCTGGTGAGTCTGTGATGATGGTCTATGGTTCTGTTGCAGGCTGTGCTCCAGGACGGGCTGGAAAGAGCGCAGTCCTTCTTCCATAAGCACAGCTGCCGGCTGCCCCTCAGCCCCAGTCTGGTGGCCAAGGAGCTCAATATCAAGGTGAGCCATTTTGTCACTACTGCTGCTACACTGCTGAGACTGAAGTGTTAAGCTGCCTTCCATCTTGCTTCTGGCCCAAATTAGAAAGTCTGCAGTTACTGCCTATGTGAGGTTCCTTCACAGAATTGAATTTGAAGTTTTAAATCACGCAAACCTATTTGAATGCAATTTACAGCAGCAAATAAAACAGGTCAGGATGAACACAGATGTAACACTTCACAGTAAGCTCCTCATGAGCTGTTATGTACTTAATCTAGTTTTTTTTATGTGTAACTATGATTATTTAGGCTACGCATCTTTTTTTGATTGAAATTACTGCCTTTGATAATACTATTTAATATAGAAATAAAGTTAAAACGTTTTGAATTTTAATTGGTAAAATAATGATTAATCTTTTCTAGGGTAAAAATAATCAATAACGTTCAATAAATACAGTAACACAGTAAGAAATTATTTGATGCTTAGTCAAAATGGAAATCTTAAAGATTCCCGTTTCATTCTCTTTGGCAGCAAATATGGTGAGAAATGATAACTTATGGAGGTGTTTTGGACCTAGATGGCTTTGATGTCGCACAAGTGACTCTTGTTTGGTTTTTCTGTATTGGATGGTGTCTGAATCACAGCTTCCCTGCTGCGGACTGTAAATGTGGAAGTAGAAAGGAACAATGTCATCTTTTTATGAATTATGAAGTAAAAATTCATAATCTATTTTTCTGATGATTTGTGTTTGTTTACCTTTAAAAGTTGCATGTCGGTACATTGGTAGATAGACATTAGATTATATTTGTAACCTTTGCAAATAGCTTCAATAATGTTGGCTAAAGTCGTGTCGCCTGACTGGAGAGATGGCAACAGCTGGAATGTATGTAATATTGCCAAAATAACTTATCCATCCCTTGACATGTAATATTTTGGTTAACTGGTGTGTAGATATTTCTGTAATTGCCATCAAATGCATTATGAAATATGAACTCGTAAGACGACTTGAATTTTTATGTTCAGAAATGCTGGTGTGACTGGGACCTAATTGCTGTAAAACTGGCTGTATAACTGCAGTTATGTGGTTAACGGCGACGCTCAACGCAGTCTGTGACTGGAAACGCTACTTGAGTCTCAAAACATTGCGTTTGCCCATGATTATCTTTTAACAGCTTGATTTGAAAGCCTTCCATTCAGTACTGTTAGCGATCATCATTGTGATATCTCATTGGGTGATAAATAGTATCTTCATGAACATATATTTGAATGAAAATGTCTGAGATTGCTCCTTTAAAGACTTTGTAAATAATATATGTTAGCTACAGTGTTAGTTTATGCACCTCTTTTGCAAAGTCTTGCTAGATTGACGAATAATATGAATAAAAATCAGATACTAAAGAATACTTATATATTCTGCCCTTAAGTTCATATGACGAAATTTGAAAATTTGATGCCGAGTTGCTTATGAGGGTGCACATATATACACCATTTCCCTTTTAGTTATTTACTGGCTGCATTGCTTTATTACTGTTAGTAAAGTGTTTTTGGTGAATTATTTAATTTTATCGTTTGATAGTTTTGAGAGGCACTCTATCTTGCCGTTTGGTTTTCTTGCTGTCTTACTAAATAATGTATTGATTTTTGTGGACTTGCTGAGGTAGGTTTGTAACATTAGCTGCCTACGCACTTTCATACTTACCACGGTCTCCTCTCTGCAGTACTTTTACACACCTGCATAACTGATTCCATAACCTGATATTACTGTGAATTCCAGATGCACTTCCTTTTGAGACTGTTGCCTAGTTACCATTGCCTGAGGAGTATTTGGGCAAGGAACTGCCAGTGCTTCTATGTCTGGTGTACGACCCTCAGTATCTGTCTATTCCTGAATGCTGAAGGGTTGGGCCTGCTACTGTGATGTGTTTGAATCCTTGATGTGAATTCCTGAAAGGCAACGTTCTCCCTATACGCATACACTCAGACAGGAACGAACTCTGTCGCTGACAAACTTACTGAATTGTTTGCGGTCAGCACCCTCTTGACAAATTTCTCACTGCTGTGGAACTATGTTGGGCCAGTAGGAACTATTTGACCTCCAGATATGAAGCAAGCATCCTTAGTTATAATGAATTCTTTGCATTGTTGAGTAGCTGTAGAGTTGTTGTGACAGTTCAGAAAATGATTGTGTGTTGACTTTTATCAGGCTTGCTCCTTCTTCAACTCTAACGCCGTGCCTCTCAAGATTGCTCTGATCAATGCTGACCCTCTAGGAGAAGAGATCAATGTGATGTTTAAGGTGAGCACTTGTGAGCAAGCTGAAGTTACTTAGGGCCTCTGTTATGACCCAGCAATAAAGCATAAGTATTCCAACATATTGAGCTTGTTCACAAATCAAGGCTAACTAGTGCACATTATGCATGTACGCCTAAGTGACTGTTATTGTAAATAATTTGATCAGGAGAGATTGATTAACTGCTCTATGCAATGGCTTGTTAAAAACGAGCTGAAATGAGAATGGATTTTGTGATTGCCTAACAACCGTATTGAACCATAGGGAACTCTTGAATTATATGTTACATATCAATAATAAAATTGCAAAGCTTTTTAAAAAGAATTTTAGTCCATGAAATCACTTGTTGAAGTTCATTGTCAGCCTTTATTGAGGTGTGAACAAGTTGAACATGAATTCTTGAATTCTCAGTTTGTCTGAACTGTGAGTATCTGTACTGTGGGTGACTGAATTTAGGTTTACCGTTTATTGAGCTGTTGGTTAATGGCAGCAGTACAACCTCTGGTGGCAAAGACGTGAAATTACAATGCTTTTCACAAAGACCGTGAAAGACACCTATTGCGCCTGTTCGCTAGATTAACACTGAAGCTTTAATTAACTTTTTAGGTGAGTGTTTTTACTTCGATTTAAGTGGGTTCCTGAGCAAATGGGTGTGCTTGGTGGGTGATTGACAGGTGGGGGAGGACTTGAGGCAGGACATGCTGGCTCTGCAGATGATCAGGATCATGGATCGGATCTGGCTGCAGGAGGGTCTGGATCTGCGCATCGTCAACTTTAAGTGCATCTCCACAGGCAAAGACCGAGGTATACCACCCAGCCGCTCATGGCTGCATCGAGAATTACTCCCAGTCTGCTCTAGCATTTCCTCTCTGAACGCCTGCCATCACTTACTGTCCACATGCATGTCCACTGATCAATACTAGAAATTCAATCTGCCAACGTAGTGCTGGTTCACACAAGCCGCACCCATCTTTATTGCTGCAGTGCTAGAGGTTACGGCCTAGCGTGTGTCCACAGATGACTCAATTTTATTTCATCGCTCTTTTTTTTCAGATGACTGTAGCCGATACAGCTTATGCTCTAAACACATTTCCCTGAGCCTGACGCTTTTTCTACCAAATCAAATTCCACCAAGCAAACCCAGATACGGCTCACCAACTGCATTTCAGTAAAGTCCAGCTTATAGCTCCTTGGTAGATCCAGCTCTTATTTGAAACCAGTTTTCACTAAAAACTCATGATGGCCATGATGTGTTCTCACAATGAAAACAGTTACTATGACCTTCACTATGATCACTTTGACCCCGGGACTTGGTTCATCTAAACATATTCAAAGACCACCACTCGTGTTTTGTACTTGTAGACAAGAGTAATTGTTCAGGATACTGTTGGCCCCTCTCTAAATGCAGGTATGGTGGAACTGGTCCCATCCTCGGACACCCTGAGGAAGATCCAGGTGGAGTATGGGGTTACGGGGTCCTTCAAGGACAAACCCCTGGCCGAGTGGCTGCGCAAGTACAACCCTGGGGAGGAGGACTATGAGAAGGTACCTCACACCTCACTTCCTGCTCAGCCTGAGAAGCTACTCCCTCTGCTCTGGTGACATGTTCATCAGGGCTCCTGGGGAAAGGAAAGATGGATTCATCTGCTCCAGCAGAAAAGTGCTGCTCAGTCATTCCACATAATCTTTGGTTGCTTTTTAATATTACGTGGATGGGAGCACAGACTTCAGATTGACTAATCAAAAATGAAGAATGAAATTCAGATGATGGTATATGAATTTGATTGGGGCGTCATCCTTACGCTCTGAATGCTTATTTTCTTTGATAATTGCTGTTTTTTTTTTAGGATTAATAAATATGTCCTGTGCCATTTGTTTGTCGTATTGCTTGTTGTAGACCGTAAGCATTTTATTAATTGGGCCTCAAAGATGGTCGCAACTTCAGGGATCATTTGCTTAAGAAAAGACACGAAAATCAAAAGTTCAGCATGTGCTGGCTGTTTGGTCTGCCCTGAGCTGGCGTGGTGTGGGTATGGTGACCGGCGATTTCATCCCACCTCTCCACCCTCAGGCATCGGAGAACTTCATCTACTCGTGCGCGGGCTGCTGCGTGGCCACCTACGTGCTGGGCATCTGCGACCGCCACAACGACAACATCATGCTGCGCTCGACTGGACACATGTTCCACATCGACTTCGGCAAGTTCCTCGGCCATGCCCAGATGTTCGGGAGCTTTAAGAGGTATTGCCGCCTGTGTGCTTAGAGCAATTTCTCGATGTCCCTTTGGAGGTTTAAAAATGGAAAATGGCTTGCTTGCTTAGTATCTGAACATTATGACTTTTATTATTCTGTTGCAGTGTAATAAAAACACAGTGGTTAATGCTGAGGTGGCACAGGGCTTAGCTGTTTAGAAATGTTGGCTTTTTGTTGACCTTATATGTCTAAGATCCATAGAAGCTGTTTTTGCCACCTTCTTCTCATTGATAAGTTTGAATGTGGGGTTGGGTGTTCTTTGTCAGTTCCCTCTCACAATTTAGAGGAAAAGGGCGATTAAACTGGAATTGTATCGTTTAGCGCACTACCTGCCTCATCTCCATTCCACATCTGTGCTGTAGACGAGTAGTTGTCAACATTGCCAAACGTTTATTCTTGCTGACCCAGGCGTATTTAAATTAATAATTAATATAGTAAGTGGAGCGTTCACGTTAATGTTACTATAAATTGGCCTGTTTACATTGTTGCTTGTTGTGCAGGCAGTCATGTTGTAACCTTCGTCAGCACTGCAGCCAACATCACACAACAAATTTGGGAAGCTTGGCTATTTGCTATTTTCACAAAATATTCTGGATGTAATTTTGAATATAAACTTGTCAGAGATGGTGCTAGGTGAGTCATGTTTAAAGTGCCCTCACAATTTTCCACAGTGTTCCTGCCCCAAAATTTTTTTCAGGGCAATGTGCCTAAGCTGCGTAAGGAGCGAGAGTGTTTTTACCTTTTCTTGTTCATCGTCATCATCATCTTTTGGCTGGTGCGTCTATGGCTGCCTCTAAAGCTGAATGGTAAAATGTTTAGAAATTTGGCACACCGGTAGGGGACAGTCCCGTGACTCTTTTAGCCAAGTTTCACGTATCCAGCTCGAGCACTCCAGCTCTTCTAACAGGTCAGATTTGGAAGTGTTTGTTTGCATAACTTTTGAATCATACGACTGAGTTTTAAAACAAGTTACCACTGGATTCCGTGCATCAAAGCCGAGCTCAGCGCACCCTAGGACATTAATTTCCGCCAATTTGGATATTTTTTTTTTTAAAGCTTACAAATGCTTCACAGGCCAAGAGTTTTATCCAATTTTGGTCAAAATTGGCACAGAGGATCCACTGACCTAGCCTTATAAAGGTATTTATATGGCATTTCAATTTTTGAAAGTGTTTTGCCGTCGAAATCGGCGGCAAAATCATCTAATCGGAAGGGAAGTCATATCTCTGAAATACTTTTATATATCAAAACCAAACTTGGTACACGGACTTGGGACCCCGTTTTGAGGAAGCATAAAAAATTTGCGTTAACGACCGCTAGGTGCACTGCGAAATTCAAATTTGTTTTGGTTAATAACTCCGGATGTGTTTACCCTTAAAAATAATTTTAGGAGCTGCCGGGTTAGTTCACTTGGTTAAAGGATAAGTTCACTATTTTGCACTTTGAGCCCCCTTTCTAGGTTGTATAGGATGAAATGGAATGTTTGACACCGAAATTTTGATGATTGCTCCTGTCTCGAGTATTCGGCTCATTTAGAATCGCCCCGCCATGCTTCAGAATGGCTGGCCACGGGCATTCACAAACCTGTCCTTAAAACAACCCTAAATGTTCGTTTTAAAAAATGTGCAACTCACCGAGTGGTTAGTGGTGTTCGTTGATGTTTTAGAAAAAATATATCGGCGCAAAATATGATTTCCATCCGTGTTATTTGCTATTGAGGAACTATTTTTTCAGATAACTCACAACCGCGTATAAGTCAATGGGGTTTACGAAATGCCAAATTAAACACGACAGAAACTGTATTTCGCTACAACACTTGTTTTGGAACATCAACGAACACCACTAACCACTTGGTGAGTTGCACAGTCCAACACTCTATTTCAAACTAGACAACCCAGAAAGGGGGCTCAAAGTGCAAAATAGTGAACTTATCCTTTAAGGCACCGCATTGCGGAGCAGTAGTGACTACCACGGCGCGGGTTCAATCCCCAGTCGTACCGGCCGGCAGTGGTCGGCAGCTTTTTCAGAGGAACGCACAATTGGCTTTGCGTTGCAGGGAAAACAAATTGGGAAAGGACTGCCGGGATGGGATAATAAAATAATTGTTTTGTTCATTGCTTTAAGCGCCTCCTGTTGGCCAACCGGGCGCTCGTCAGTGAGATTCTAAGCTTTTTTATGTTCGGGTATCCGCCGCCCTTGTTCTGAACTTGCGAGATTTCGACCTATGAGTATAAAGAAGCAGCGGCTGACAGGCACATGCTTTGGAGGAGAGCTGTGAACTGTCTCGCTCTCCCGAAGTTGGCAACGTGGGGTCGCATACGAGCAAACCTTGTACATAGTTCTCGAATTGGACATTCCAGATTCGGGTGGGATTGGAGATGCCAATTTTTTTTTTTTTTTTTTTAAATAATAATAATAATAATTTTGGTAATACAGAGGGAGCTCCTAAGGCAACTTGTCAACAGACATGGCAACTTGTCAACTTGCTGCCACCATATTAGAATTACTCGCTGGGTTTTAAAAATTTCCTACAGACCACAAATTTTGTCCAATTTTGACAAAATTTGCTAATGATGCCCAACCCCATTTGCGTCTTAGTTTCCTTGAGTCAAATTTTTATGTGCCTAAGATTTTACAGAACAACTAACTGGTGCCAGTTTTTTTTTTTTTTTTTTTTGAACAGTTCCACTACTATACAATTTTTCTTGTACTATAAAATTTTTATTGTACAGTACAAACCTTACAAGAATGATTGATGAACAAACTGTAGAGGTCGATGGGGTTGATTTCTGCTGGCTCCAGGGTGGTGAGGTACATGCATGTTGACTGGCCTTTGTGCCACACTGTGTCCTTGTGTCTCAGGGATCGGGCCCCGTTTGTGCTAACCTCTGACATGGCGTACGTCATCAACGGCGGAGAGAGGCCAACCAGCCGCTTCCAACTGTTTGTGGACCTCTGCTGTCAGGCCTACAACATGATCCGCAAGCACTCCGGCCTGTTCCTCAACCTGCTGTCTCTGGTACAGACCCCGCTCGCTGTGTGTGATGCCAAGACTGCGCATTGGCTGCTCATGTTAACTTTCTTTGTTTGCTTTCATGTGTCTGACAGATGACATCATCTGGTCTTCCAGAGCTTACTGGAGCTCAGGATCTGAAATATGTCTATGAAGCGCTGCAGCCACAGGTCACTGATGCCGAGGCTACTGTCTCCTTCACCAGGTATAAGCACTTTATCAGTGGTCTTCCTTTAGTCAGACCGCTATAATGTTAAACGCTAAATAAATCTGTATGGCCTGTCCAAGGGTTTAAAACGCCAATTCAGCTTTTCTCCTGTGGTCCTGTCTGGTGTTTGTTTATGGACTATGTGGCTTCTATTCTCTTTCTCCCTCGTTTCCCTTTGTTTCCCTTCTATCTTCTCTTCCTCCCTGCTATCTCTCACTTAACGCTCTTCAGGTTGATAGAGTCCAGTCTGGGCAGCGTTGCCACAAAGTTCAACTTCTTCATCCATAACCTGGCTCAGCTGCGCTTCTCAGGCCTGCCCTCCAGCGACGAGCCCATTCTGTCCTTCTCCCCGAAAACCTACACCCTCAAGCAGGACGGGCGCATCCGCGACGCCTCCATCTTCACCTTCCAGAAGAGATACAACCCAGACAAGCACTATGTGAGCTCCTGCCTGTGGCACTGCTCTCACAGTGGGGATGGTGGGACAGTGCGGCTCTTTTTGACTGGGTGCTTGTAGTTCCCCTACCTTTACAGAGCACATAGAGGCCTTGGACTGCATTTCTACTCCCTAGCACCTAGGCACCAGTGTACCTGATATCAGGGCTAGATTACTGACTGGGCTCACCAGGCACTCACCCCCGGGGTCGTTAGACCTCAGAGACCCCAAAATTTTCAGAGTATATTATAGTGACCTTTATCATACCGGATTGTGGACATTGGTAAGCAGCCACCAAGGCTTTGGGCAGTGTAGATGTCCCTAGAGACTATACCAGGGCAGCCCACTCCATAAACTGAAACTGCCCCTGAACACATTGACTGCCTACTACAAGATAAATCGTAATGGCGGGTCAGGGCCGGCGCTAGACCTGAAAATTCAGGGGCAAATATCCATCCCTTTATTGACAACAATTAGTCCTGGCTAGTTCTTGATGGTTTTCCTTTTATTAACAAGTTTTCCAATTCAAGAATAATCAAGTGGCAATTGAAAACACGGTTTCTCTCCCCCATGCGATCTAACAGCGACAAAATAATGGGCTACATTCAGTACAGAAAAATAATTTAATTATAAATAGGTCTTTGCACTGGCACTCAGCAACGGTAATTTTTTTTTCCAGCGACAGCGGCATTTCAGAACTCTTTTGCGAATGAAGGTAATTTTGGCGTCAAGTACGTACACCTGTTTTTGCAGCACGGTCACGCAACTTGCTGTAAAAAATAGATAGCTATCCGATTGGAAAATGTAAATGGACAAAACCACGTACTAGTCTCCAAAATTACCTTCATTCGCTGAAGAGTTCTGAAATGCCGTCGCCAACTGCCAGTGCATAGACCTGATTATAATTAAATTATTTTTCTGTACTGAATGTAGCCCATTATTTTGTCGCTGTTAGATCATATGGGGGAGAGAAGCAGTGTCTTCAATTGCCACTTGATTATTCTTGAATTGGAAAACATGTTGATAAAGGAAAACCATCTAGAATTAGCCAGGACAATTTGTTGTCAATAAAGGGATGGCTATCTCTTTTTATTTTAAATTGTTGTAAAGCACTTTGATTGAAAGCGCTATATAAATAAATTTATTATTATTATTATTATTATTATTATTATTATTATATTATTATATTTGCCCCCGAATTTTCCGGTCTAGCGTAGTCGGCAATCAACGTGTAATGCTTTTGAGGTCCATGACGCCGGGCTAGTTTTTGTTCTGGTGGAGTGTGGCCCTGGTAAGATTAAAAAAACATTGCAATTGAAATGCTGATTTTTTTTTATTTTTTATTTTTTAAACTCTTATATGACATAATTCCCAAATATGAATTCATGATACCCCTGGCAGACTGCATTCTCTGACTGCTGGGCAATCATTTTGGATGCCAATCTCCTTGTTGTTGCGTGTCCTGCAGACGTATGTCGTCAGAGTTCTACGGGAGGGACAGTCTGAGGCCCAGTTTGTATCCCGAACCTTTGACGAGTTTCAGG
This sequence comes from Gymnothorax javanicus, assembly GCA_029692085.1. Taxonomy (NCBI): domain Eukaryota; kingdom Metazoa; phylum Chordata; class Actinopteri; order Anguilliformes; family Muraenidae; genus Gymnothorax; species Gymnothorax javanicus. The sequence continues at coordinate 21,525,270 of CM056209.1, forward strand.
AACTGCACAACAAACTGACCATCCTCTTCCCGCTGTGGAAACTTCCAGGGTATGGCTCTTTGCGATTCCCGAACCCAAAATCTGCACCCCTTGTATACCCATGCTCCTGGCCTTAGCCTTAGAATTGTTTCACTACTGGAAGGAATGGTATTTTCATTATAATTTGCTCTCTGTACTGTAGAAAGGAGAAAAAAAAATTGAAATTGGTGCTACGTTGACCCAGGAACGTAGCCTGGGGCGGCTTTTCGTTGCTGTCCTCCCCAGCTGGCCGTGCTTGACTCACTTATGGCAGCCACTTCTTCCTCCGTAGGCCGTGATTCCACCTCACTGTATTCTGGCTCATGTATGTAGCCCTGAATATCCAGCATTAAACAATTGAAGTCTTGTTTTTGCATATCTACAGGGACATTGGTCTGCCAGTTGTTGTTTTCCAAGGAAAAAACATGGTGGACATGGTGTTTTTGATTTTTGTTCCAATGGGCTTGCCTCTATCAATCGATAGAGGCTGGCTTAAAAAAATTCAGAAGTACAATTTTTAGTTTGATCAACGGCTCTAGAGCCTGACATTGTCCACCAGATGACACGAAATGCATTATCTGGCAGACAATATCTGACAAATGAGCGGGGAATTTTTGATCCTTGCAACACTGAGAAATGTTAAACATTGTTCATTTGTGTATACTAACCACACAGTAATGATTTTAAGCAATGTGGAAATCTGTAAAGTATCCCTTTAATCCTAACTGTATAACCCAAGCCATAAGTTTATCCTAATACCCTGCTTTGAAACCTTAACTACTGACCAACTACTTCAAAGCCCCAAACCCTGAGACTAACTACAATGTTAACCGTGACCTCAAACTTATCTGCTACCCCCACCGCAAAATAAATAATGCATTAAGTAATATGTTTGACCAGCATGCCTACACCCCCTCTCCCCCAGATTTCCCAATAAGATGGTGCTGGGCAGGACCCACATCAAGGATGTAGCAGCCAAACGGAAGGTGGAGCTCAACAGCTACGTGCACAACCTAATGAGGAGCTCCAGTGAGGTGGCTCAGGTGCGTGAGATGTATCCCTGTGTTGGGTGGAAGTGCAGGTCGAGTACAATTCATTTAACAAGAAGGCGCTGTGTTGTCTGTGGCTGACAGAAAAATGGGCTTGGCATTTCAACTAATCTCTCTTCTCTGTCCCCCATGTCTCGGCAGTGTGATCTAGTTTACACATTTTTCCATCCAATTGCCCGGGATGACAGGACGGAGGGGTTTGACGGAATGGTGAAACCTGCAGGTGGGTAACGTTCAGGACCCCTGTGCTGATGAGATGTCTTATGTTGATCATGTGTTACTCTATGTCAATGCGTAATTGTAGCTCCTGGACGAAGTGTGGCGGCTACTATGGATTCACATGGTCGTCTCTGCCGCCGCTGCGTCTGCGTCCGTAGACACTTCCTTGTGGATGCTATACAGGCTGTCATTTTTGACCAATTCCTTTCATATTTGGTATGGACATGTGTCATACATCACTTAGGACACTTAGCGATTTTGGTTGCCATGGCAACCGTATTGGCGGAATAATATGCAAATTAGTGGCAAAACAGAAATTTCCTGGTGGACGCAGTACAGGCTGCAATTTTTGACCGATTACTTTCATATTTGGTATGGACATGTTACACTTCACTTATGACACCTATCGATTTCAGTGACCATGGGTACAGTATTGGCCGCATAATATGCAAATTATTGGCAAAACAGATTTCCTCGTGGATGCAGTGCAGGATGCAATTTTTGACTGATTACTTTTGTATTTGGTATGGACATGCGTTGCACTTCACTTATGACGCCTATCAGTTTTTGTTGCCATGGCGATAGTATTGGCTGAATGATGTGTAAATTTATGCTGAAACATATACTCTTCCTTGTGGACGCTGTACAGGCTGTAATTTTTGACTGATTACTTTCATATCTGGTGTACATGTGATATACTTCACTTATAACACCTATCGATTTGGTTGCCATGGCGACAGTCCTGGCCGAATAATGCGCAAAATAGGGGAGAAGCAAGCTTTTGGGGGCTACACCAATGCGGTCACAGCCGACCAGACTGTCTAGTTCTTTTATTCATTGTTTGTTTATTTATTTATTTTGTGGCTTAGTTTTTCTCATCAGCATTTTTTGGATATATCAATTCAATGTTTTTGCTTTCATCAGTTTCTCCCTTTTTGGTCTATTTTGAGCCTGCCGTGCTGGCTGTGATGTGATATGAACTGTTGAGACAGAAAGGGATTAGCTTGTGGTCTGGCAAGGTCACTGAAAGTCTCTTAGTGTATGTGCAAAAGCTTGCATCAGAAATCCAAAAAACTAAAGCTTTAAATTCAGTTTTGACATGTTGCTCAAAATGACCAAGTCAGATAATATTGTTTCATGTTTCTAGGCAGGCTTCTCTCGCCAAATGTGCTGGATTATCTTCTGAAACTGAGTTCAGTCCCCAGTGGAACGCTGGTATTTAGAATGTGTTAAATATACTTCTTGCGGCTATTTGAGACCAAAGTTGCTAACTCCACAAAAAATAATGGGTATGCTTGTTAAGGTTTAGCGCTCTTGATGAAAATGGTAGATTGATGATGATAGTAATAGGGTCGTTAAGCATGATTTCTCTTGCAGAGGAGATGCCATTGAGCCCCACCTCTGGGAGGGTGGAGGGGGAGGTGAAGTTATCCATATCGTACAGGAACAGCACCCTCTTCATCATGGTGATGCACATTAAAGATCTGGTGAGGACCGCCCGGCCACACATGAACATCCCTATTTACGCTAATCTATGGGACTATGCTTCATCACCATCATTCACTTATGTCTTGTATCTTGATCTTCTGACACTTTCATGTTGCACTTCCATCTTTACCTTGATGTTGTAACCAGACCCAGGGTTGGATTGTAATCCGGATTACGATTACGATTATGATTGCGATTACGATTGTAATCGTAATCACTAATTTCGATGGGCCCGTAATCGTAATCTCTAATTTTGCAGGGACTGTAATCGTAATCGTAATCATAAATTCTCAACCCATGTAATCGTAATCATGAATTTTAGGAGGGCTGTAATTGTAATCGTAATCTTTAAAAAATGTCTCGTAATCATCGTAATCGCACTGATTATGCGTAATCCACCCCAGGTCTGGTTGTAACTCTAACGTACGTCTTGTAATCCTGTCTTGCTTAGAGATTATGACTTGCCAAACTTTTAACCCTCTCTCGTCTGTGCTTACAGAGCAAGGATTTAAGGATACTTTGGATCTAAGAATAACTGATACTTAAATGACAATTGTACGTAACATAAGATGTGTTTTAAGGTGGTATCCGTTACCTTTTGTTTGCATGTGTAGGCTGTGTTTGATGGCGGTGCCTTAAAAATAAACTGTAATATGAAATGTTACCTACGCTGCTCCTTCCATGTGTCTCCATAGGTGAACTTAGAGACACCTAGTTCTGGTGATGATTTAATCTTTTTTTTTTTTTTTTTTTTTACACCCTGCTTCTTCTTGTAGGTATCAGATGAGGGAGCTGACCCGAATCCATATGTCAAGACCTATTTGCTCCCCGACCCACACAAAACCTCTAAGCGCAAAACGAAGGTCTCCAGAAAGACCAGGAACCCAACTTTCAATGAAATGGTGAGCTTTCCCTTCCTGGCCGCATCTACTCTTCTGTTACCAGACCCTGAACAGCACCTCAGTTGTTCAACTACTGTGGCTAGCATTGTTCTGAGTGTTCCCTTTCTGGTGTGGGGCTGTTCACACTGGAGTTCAGCTGCATGGTGTGATGTCTGCCTCCAAATCTCTGCTCCTCGTGTTAAAGGGCTAACTCTTATTTCCTGAGTGTCAATAGTCAGCCTCACGTAAAATAAAAACCAGGAGCTTGTGCTGGTCCAGCGCTAGTTATCACAGAGAAGAGCACTGCACTGTATACTGAATATTGGTGCATTTTGATAAAGCACGAGCTAGTTCGAACTAGCTGGATTGTCCTACATCACTGCCCCTCACAAGTGGTAACTTTCTTGTTGTCTTGTTGGGGATACTGACTGTTCCTTTTTCCTGACTGGTTTCCAGCTGGTCTATAGCGGCTACAGCAAGGAGACCCTGCGTCAGCGCGAGCTGCAACTGAGCGTGCTCAGTGCCGAGTCACTGCGGGAGAACTGCTACCTGGGCGGAGTCACGCTGGGCCTTCAGGAATTTGACCTGAGTAAAGAGACAGTTGGGTGGTACAAGCTCACTGCAGTACCCTACTTTTAGTCTGCACACCAAGGGGGGGGGATGTCAAGATACTCAATCTTATCCCCCCACCCCCACATTCAGCACACCTCTAATTATACCCCAACACTAATTATGGTTACTTCCCCTTATGCACACTATTTTTGTTCCCTGAATATATAGGATAGCTGTAGTTATATTTTGTACATTTGATGTTGGCGGACCAAAACCAGCTCACTTGTGAAGAGTGTGTATATATTAATATGTATGCATATATACATACTATGCATTTGTAAAACAGCTCCTTTTTACTTCTCTTTTTTTTCTACAAAGCCTTTTCAGATTGGATGTGCTGATTTTACCCTGTGAGTTTGTGATGTGTGAACGTGTAGGGAGGCTGTAGTGCTGTAGATAAGGTCTGCCCCAATGTATGTGCCAAGACACAGAATGAAAATAAATATATTCACTGTAGGTATTGGTCTTTATTCAGCATACATTATAAAATGTAATTCAAACTCAAACCCTTTATTCAGTGAAATGTTTTTCCAACATTAATACAACATTCAGAACCAGTGCGGTTGGCACACTTCTTGGAGATGTGGATGAGGCTAATTATGGAAGCATTTGTGCCACCAGGCCTACTCCTGTCTCCGATTTCTCAATTCAGGAATTAACGATTCAGCGTTTAGTCCTTGATTTTTTTTTTCCCTTAAGGTGTTTCATAAAATTCAGTTCATTTCCCTAAGTGACCACATTATAGAGCATCCATTACTGCTTTAGTTTTAATACAGTAAATTTGACATTTATGTAGGAAATGCATCCCTCATCACCATTGCATTTAGACTAAAGGGAATGACCGTTTCAGGGGACTTGGAGTGGAGGGAATTCAGCTGCAAGCCAGCTGTGTACAAGTGTAGTTAAAAATGGACATATGCCTTGACATGAAAGTGTATTTTTCAGATGATTTCTAAAGTGGAAGCTTGTAAAATCAACATCATGCTGTAAAAGAGTGATTTCATTCTTTTAATAACTGTAAAACATGCTGAATTTATATATGGCCAGTTATTTATTTTTAATTGGTTATCTTTAACCAGGATAGATCAGTATGTACTGTAAGCTTTTTTCCTACATGAAACATTTTTTGAAACTAGGTTTCTAATGAAATTGAATTTCTTGTTTCTGTAATGAAGTTCAATATAAAAATGTTATTCATCCACTTAACTCACCAGATGCATATTTCCAATATGTTTTGGTAAAGAATATTTTCTTAAAACCAAATAAATGTTACCTCTAATATGTGTCTGGGTGTTGTCTTTTTGTAACTTTGGCGAGTGCATGTTGAATTCTTTCCTGACCATTTAAATTGTCTCATTTTTATTGTGCGTGATGCATACTGTGCATTGATTTCAAGAAATTCCATATTGTAAAATGGTTGTAGTAGTAACCGTACAGAGTGGAACACTATCATTATTGGTCACTGCACCACACCACCTCCTGATTACTCCTGATTTTAAATGTACTGCCTGTGTGCTTTTTGACCAATGAGGCGGAGAGGAAGGTCTTGACATCAGGGCAGCTGAGGACTTCCATACATCCAGCAATGTGCCAGGCATGTGTGAGGGGTTGAAGAAACCCCCTTAGCCCATCTGTTTGCTGGTTGGCCCACTGAAGTCGATGCATGGCGTGGTCATTAATGACCGTGTCCGTGCCAAGCAGATGGAACAGTGAGCCAAGCACCGCCAGGATCTCTGTTCCACTGAGAACATGGTCACTGACGCTGCTGTTGACAGCATCCCCACTCTGCCCATTATGGAAGAGCTGGACCTGCCCTCAACTGAGCATGACCTCAGCAAAGCTACCGATTCTCTGACTCACTGCAGTGCACTGGGTTAAGATTGCATTCCAACCGAAGTAATTCATAGCAGGAGGCCAGTTCTCTGCCACCTGTGCGAGCGACTCTGCTGAAGCGAGGATGAGGGACAAGTTACCCAAGACACGCAAGATGCCAACATCACAGTGTACCAGAATGTGGTGACCACAGCAACTCCAACTGCTTCAGAGGTGTGTCTCTGCTCACCATCGTCAGCAAGGCTTTTGTATAAGTGGTCTTGTTGAGGTTGTGGGCACTTGTTGAGCAGTTTTCAGTGTGTCCTCAGGGCTTAAAGATTGAACATTGACTTGATCATCATCTCAGACAGCTGCAGCAGAAGAGCTGGGAACAGAGCCCCTGCTTTCATCAACTTGACTAAGGCTTTCCTGGTGAGCAGGGCAGTGGCCTCTTCAGATTGCTGGCGAGGATTGGATGTCTAGCCCGGCAGCTAAATCTTGTCATTTTCATTCATAATGGCATGCAGGAGGGTGTACAGTTCAATGGGAGGTCTTCACACCCATTCTCTATCCTCAGCAGTGCGAAGCAGCCCCAAAGAGGTTTTGGATCTTCTCCCTCGTACTGTTTACCTTCAGCTCATCGCTCCTTGGACTGTATCCTCACAACAGGTCAGATGTTAAGCTTTTCAATGTAGGGCCACATCTGCAAATGAGACCTGTAGTCTGCCAACATCAATGTTGACCACTGGGAAGAAACGGCGAATGATCGCAATTCCTGGTATCCTGCTGTACAGACACGGGCTTCACCACAGTAGAGCAGGAGAGAATACGGATTTGGGAAGAGAAGAGGGAGAGAAGGAACGCAGGAGTGGAGAACACCCAGTCACAGGCATCAGCCTCTGTCTGTAGCAAAATGTTGCACAGACTGCTGCTCAAGGATTAGCCTGTTCAGCCAGAGGAGACTGGGCTCTTCACCGATCTGTATCGCAAGCATAGACTGTATAAAAAGATGGATGAAGCGACCGTGACATCACCCATTGGTTTCAGCATACCATTTAGGAAGCCTCGATTTTGGCTGTTTGAACAGCGCCGTTTTGTCATTTTGAAACCGGATGCGATTCCTGTTGGACGAGAGCGCGAATTGAAGATCCGGGGAGGTGCGAGGGGTGGATCTACGGGTGGACCTGACCGTATCTGATGAGGACCAGGGGATAGCCACGCCCCTAAAGCATATTCTGGCTTTATCCTTTATTCTAGTCTATTTGGGACCATAATGTACCAAAATGAACCTCATGATGTATTGAAGGAGACTTGAAACTTGCGATAGATACCATGAAATATTGTGGAAAATCATTATTGAAATTATATATCAGGTGGTAAAGCAGGGTCATTTTCTTAAAGGATTGAACTTCTTTCTGCAACCACCGACGTTGCCATCTGCTGGCCATTAAATAGAATGCAATTTTTAGAGATTGCTGCATTGGCCTCACTTTTCAGACCCGGGTGCTGCGTCCATCTTTTTATACCGTCTATGATCGCAAGTGGATGCAAATATATTGTCTTAGAAGCCAGAGCTGAAGTAAATATGAAAAAAGTCTTGTATTTGTTTTGAGGTTTTTTGATTTTTGGTGTTTAAGTTCTGATGGGAGATATAAAAATTCTATTTAGTGCTTTTAACCCTTCTTATTTTCATGGATGGAAATGTGGAAAGTACCTTTTTTTTCCCCCACATCCAATGCCCAAAAAATGCCCGATGAGTCAAAATACTTTGGTCACTCATAGATGAGGTGAATCATGTTGAATGTGTCATAACAATGGCACATGTCAAGGTTTGGAATATATTCGACAGTATTCGAGGAGCAAGTTCTGGTAATGAATGTGATAGATGCTGGAGAAATGGGCAGTGGTCCGAGGAGTGACAAACCGCAAACCAGCGCCCGAGGCTAATCGATATGCAAGGGCAACAAGGTCTATCCTTTCCAGTCTGAACTGACTGAAGGCTAACTGTAGCACTATTTTCAAATAACGGTCATGGGAGGAATGTCTCACTACCCACAGTGCATTGCACCCTGCCGCATATTTGGCTGCATAGCCACAGACTGGTGAGAGCACCCATGCTTACCCCTCTGCATTGTCAGAAATGCCTAAAATGGGCACACAAGCATCAGAACTGGACCTTGGAGCAATCTAAGAAGGTTGCCCGGTCCAATGAGTTCCACTTGTTTATTTTTTTTATCTACTGTTTTTTTTTTGTTATGTGGACAGTCTGGTATGTGTGCGCTATTTCCCTGGTGTAGAGATGTCACGAGATTGTACTGAAAAAAAGAGCTGGTGGAGGCCTTGTGATGCTCTGGGCAATGCTCTGCTGGGAAACCCTGAATTCTGCCATTCATGTGGATGCTAGTGAGACATGTGCCACCTTCCTAAAGATCGTTCGAACTCAGTATATCTCCTCATGGCAGCGGTGTTCCCTGATGGCAGTGGCTACCTTCAGCAGGATAATAAACCTTGTCAGACAGCACAAATTGTTTGGGATTTGCCGTTTGGGAGATGCACTGACCCAGTCATCGAGCAATCGCAATTCGGCCCCTGCCAAAGTTGCTCAGATCCTTATGTCCCCCCATTTTTCCTGCTTAAGGAACTGACAATTCACTTGCTGACTAATATATCCCTACCACTTACAGGTGCCTTTATGATGAGATTATCAATGGTTTTCACTTTACTGGTCTGTGCCGGATTGGTGTATATACCGTGTGTGTGTGTGAGAGAGAGAGAGAGTGTGTGTGTGTGTGTGTGTGTGTGTGTGTGTGTGAGTGACAGGGAGAGAGATGCCAATAACTGAGTGAGTATAATGTTGCATATAATGTTATGGAATATTATCAATGTTATGCAACTTTATCTGTTGCCATGGCTCCTCTCCTCTGGTTCTCATGTGAAAATGTCAACTTGCGTTGGTTTATGATTGTACCATGAAAAGTAAACAAATGATAACAATATACTGCTAGAGGGCCCAGTCTTGAATATTGCCGCTTTAAATTCAGCATATAAATTCTATAGCGTAATATACTTAAAAAAATAGACTGGAGGGCTACGAGTTGGTGGACAATTTCAAAAGTCAGTTTTGGGAGGAATCAGAATGCAAACAAAGTAAGATCAAACACACAAAAGTAACAAAATTTTTTCAGTCCATAATCTGCTGGCAGTTGTAGCCAACAGATCCACTGTGGAATGCTAGCATTTGTACATGTACAGTCCCAGAAAGGCAAATTGCCATTGTGGGACAAACCTGAAAGGAAATCCAGGATGATAAAATTATACAACTCAAAGTCAAAAGCTTTCAACAGTATAACGTTTATTTTGTCATAACAGCAAATTGATTTAAACACTGAAAAATGAAACAAATGATGTGTATCGAAGACTAAATCTGTCATCAGTATGCAAATAGAAGTCAGCAGGGTCAGAGATCTGCAATAATAAAGGTTTTTTGGTGCAACTAAACTTATGCTAGATCGCTGAGCAGTGTTTTGGCAAAGTCTGGAGGAAATCAGAGCAATGGTGTGCTGTGCAACCCCAGGCAGACAGACTGAGAAACAGAGGCGGTAATAGTTGGAGTAGGATACGTGTCACTGTACTGGAACGGCATTTTGGTATCAATTTTTTTCTGAAAGGCAGTCCTGGTTCTCATTTGTATTTTTATCAAGCATTTTGCAGGAAACAGTGTTCCGTGTTTTATAACAGCAGTAAACTGGGACTGGGATTTGTTTTAGCTTTTCATAAATATCAGATTTTGAGTTGGAATTTTTGTCATAGTGAAACAGTGAACTGTAAACTAGCATTATATCTGTGTTTTGATTATTGTTTTTTAAATTATTGAGCAGATTAACTATGTTGGCTTTATTGTCATTGTTCAGGCACTTCGAAAAACAAGGGCTGAAATAAGTATAGACAATCAGACATCCAGGCTTAAGTTGGTTTTTCACTAAAAGTTTTTTGAGGACTAAGTATTCTGAATGGTCTGTTCCTTTCTTTTCATTATTTATAAATGCGTGTCGAGGAATTGCGGCAACAATATTGCCAGTGTCATATACATCTCCTTTTACCAAGGTGTTCCTGAGGTTTTGGAGGTCTGTGGGGAAGTTGTTCAGCACACCTTTCTGACACTCCTGGCTTGAGAGCTGAAGAGCAATGCTGTACTGTTGGCCCCTAGAGAACAGAAGACAACATGTCTCATTATTTGCATGCAAGTTTCCTTTACGTTTATTTTTGTATTGGTTTTTTGAATCAAAATTTTACTTTAAATATGACTTTTGCACTTACGTAGCCATTTGCTTGTTGTTCATAGCTGCTATTTGTTGTTTCAGTTTCTGTTGGTTAAAACTGAAGCGACATGTTTTGTGTTAAAATGGAGGTTTAAAATCATTTTTCCTTTAATTTTACATTTCATTATTTTAATGATCTATAGCTTTGTTATTCATTGGGAAAATAAGTTCCAAAAAGGTTCTCTACTTGTAATTTGAATATATAATTTCTGAGCAATGCATAGTTATTTAGTGGCTATTCATAAAACTTCTGTACTCAGCTTTTACTATGTAAAATTACTGGAGATAGAATGGCCAACAAAGCTATGTAATATACTACTAAATTATGTTAGTTAATTTGGTTAATTTCGCATTGTAAAACCTCAGAAGGCAAAGCAATGTACAGAGGTTTCGTGCGTAGCTACTAAATGTGGTGTTGGGATGTCTTCTTAAAATCAGCCACCGGAGCCGCTCAGATTGGTTATAACGGCCCCTTTTATTACATCCGCCCATATTCGTAATACGACAACAGAGGAGAATGGTCGCTTCTGGCGGTAAAAGCACATGCATCTGCCTCTGGTAATTCCTTTGTTGCTGTGAGGAATTACCCATTACACCGCCCTGCATTATTTTTGCGGAATTAAATCCAAAACTTATCTCATACACTATTTTTGGAATTGGCACCCCAAAATTAGAAAGTTTTACTCTAGTACATCACATTTTCTCTCAAAGTATGATATGTGTTTCATAGCATTGTTACTTTCAGCAACCACTTGTAAGGCTAAGAAGTCTTGTATCATCCCTTTATCACCAGAAAAACTGCCACAAAGACATGACTTCCATCTTCCTCTGAGCCAAGTGAGAACGATTTGTTCCAATATTATCTGACTTTCACATGTATGAATGATTCTAAAGACATTATTTTATGCCTCATCCTTATTTCAGGCTTAGTAATATGGTCACTGACACACAAAAATGCAAAATGATCCAGATGCTTTCTGCTAGATCTGTGGATGTTTCACTACACCCAAACAGAGAAAATTACTGAGTTTGTGACAAAAATGATATAACATATGTGATATATTAATGAAAATTTTCATTATTATTTTGTGGAAAAACTGTGCATAATAAAAACTTTTTACTCGCATTTTTCAACTCCAGATTCTCAAATTAGGTTATATGAGACCTTTTTGGGAAATCAGCAGAATTTTTTTTTCACCATGCAGGTGGTTAATAAATTACCATATCAACTCTGGAGCAGAGCTGCAGTTTTTCACCCATGACAGCAGGTGCGCTTATGCCATTTAGCTGGATTTAGTCCAGGCCTTTTTAATGTTACAATTTTTCACAAATTGTACTTACAAATTAAAAATAGAGAGCCTATAGTAAAGCTATAAATCATTAGACTAAAAACTAAAAGTGAAGTAAAAATTATGCTCCAGTGCATACAAAGTCTTTAAAAATTATGAAAATCTGTATGGATATGACTCAACACGCACCATAGCACACCCTCACCTCTTGAACATAGTAGTCATAATGCTCTGAAGTTTATCATTTTTTTTTTTTTTCGGTAAAACGCCGTGCCCTCTGTCAGACAGGAGGGAGAGGGAGAGAAGTAGAAGGGCCATTTTTCCAATCCCGACACATACCTGCATGCACACAGAACAATGGCTATGACATAGTGCTCACTCGGGGACAGTATATCCCCAAGATGCATCAATGAATCACTTGTAAAATTTAAAGGCATTCTCAGTGCTCACCATCTTTGCCATTTCGGGGTGCTGAGTCGAAAAAAGTTTTCTTAAGTAAAGGAGTGTGTTGCAGCTGCACTGAAAGTATAAGGAGTATTTGAGTCCTTTTTATACAGAGGTAAATGCATGCGGGTGCAGCACAACTGAGTCAGCAGAATAATACAGCATATATGGGTAAATGCGGTTTAAAAGCTTTTGCGGAAGTCGTAAGATATGATCAAGAAAACCGCTTATTTTGAAATGGCTAAAAAACAGGAACTTTCATTTCGAAAGCTTATTTCAATTTTTTAATTTTCCACTCCAGTCTGCTATAGCAAATACGGTGGTACTCAACAATCATGATTCGACGATTGGAGGAATCAAGAGACTGTGATCTCTGTCAGGACTTTTGCACCGTGAGGCAGAACTGCAGTTTATTCATGCAAACCTATCATGCATCATGAACTGGTTCAAGATCTGCTAGGAGCCCTCATGTTGCCTTGTTCTTTTGCAGAATGTAAATGTCAGGCCCAAAAAAATAAATCCGACCTTGTCTCTCAAGGTCATTCCATGGCTGATTCGGCTGCAGTCGCAGCTGCCACTTTTCCTGCTTCCCTACATCTGCAGACGACATCCATTCCACTGGTGTCAGAGTGGCGACCAAGATGAAGGTGACTCCGCCTGACCAAAGGGTGGAGACCCACTACAGCCTGAAGCCAAGGCACTGGATCATATGCGAAGAATCAACGTACAGTAGTGTGCAGTGAAGATCATACACCATCATTTTCGTCTAAGGCCGGGTTGACGCTACAGGATTTTCGAAATCATAACAGATTTTGAAATCGGGTTGCATTACACACATAAGGAGAATCTTCGCAGATGATCTGCTGTCTAATCTTCAAACATGTTCACACTACAGGATTTGAAAATTATGGTGCATTTCACACTACAGGATATTATTAAGATTATCGTGCCAGAGGGAGCAGCGCTCCACCTGACGTGATCTCACGCGATCTCATGGGGAAGCCCGGAGATTTAAAAATTAAAAAATGTAGAGTGACATGAAGCACATACTTGTTATTATAATCACTTGCAGTGAGAAGAGAAAACAAAAAAATGAGCCCAATGAACGAACTGACTATTCGCACTTATTAAGTGCGTCCAAGCACAATAATTGATCGAAATTCGCGTTAGGCGGGATACACACATAAGGATTTTTTAAATCTGAAGAGATTTTTTATCTGCTGCAGACCCCACACGTGAAGATAAAAAATCAGGCACTGAACAGTTTTGATCGTACTGTGTGTGGTGTGCTCCGATAATCTCAACACAGCACACCACACACATAACGATTCTGTTCCACCACCGATCTAGAATCTAATCCTCCCAGACAGAAATCTAATGATCTCCCATAGCAACAACAAACACAAGACACAACATGTACTTATTTCTTTATTTATGTCCGCTTCCTTGTTCCTCAGTCAGCTCACTTCTTGATTGGCTACATTCCATTTCACGTCACAATTCACGGAGTCTGCTTTCCCCACACACGTGAAGATTTTTGGTCGTAAATAATGAAGAAGTTTAAGATTTACGATCGTTGGCCCCAACCTGTTTCAGACCCGATTATTGGGACAAATTCACTCTTAACACACCTCAGACCACAGGATAATCTTATCGGATAATCTTATAAGACATATGATAATCTTCCAATTGTCGTCATTGGTCGGGAGGGGGAAAATCGGGGCAAAATCTGCCAGATTATCTTTATGTGTGTACCCGGCATTAGACGCACTTATAAGTGTGGCCAAGATGCACATTGCTCCATTGCCCACACTTATTTTAAGAGTGTCCAAAGCTAAAATTTTTTTCTTGGTGAAACTTCAGCATTGGCCACACGTATAAGTGCGAATAACATCGGCCAAAAATGAAACGGGTCCGGGTAAGAAAATAGTTGTGGAGATGCGGTCAGCACGGATTGTCAGTTCTTCAGCAAGAACTGGAGGTGAGTTTTTTAACGATCAGTTTTTTTTTTTTTTTTGACTATTTGTCAACAGTAGCATACTAGATTAGTCTCAATGGCTATAAATGTTTACTGTTGCTCGGTCAACTGCCCCGGACCTAACGTTAGGTTGTAACGCTTAGGTTTAGCTAGCTAGTTCAAAAGTGACATTGTCCACAGTTTAAATGTAGAATTTTGTTGGTGTAATGGAAATAAACCATTGGCGCTATTGTGACAAAAAAATGGCAACATGTTACAACGCTGAGGCAGGAAATGTAGTGACTGTAAGAAACAGCTGGTCACCGGGTTCAAGCAGCTGACACAGCGACCACCAGCGAGCATTTTTGACAATTGTACACGTTCACTGAAGTTGTTGCCTACTCATGCATGATAGAGATAACGTCTCTCTCAATCACTCACTCACTCACTCACACACACATTTGACAGTTTTGCTTTGTTTTGATGATTTTTTTATAGTTTGTCAGCTCCGTCAGCTTGAGTCTTGTCTCTCATTGGCTACTGTGGTTCCGTTTGGAAAGTAACGATGTAATCATGTAGATTTTCACTCTGAAATATCAAACATGTTTGAAAATTATCGGGGCGGCCCCGATCAGTCTGCGAGCAAATCGGACGGGTTAAGATTGGATCGGTAAACCCCGCACATTACCAGATAATCTGGACCGAACATCGGTACCGACTGAGGTCCCAGACAAGATTTCTTTGCCGATTGTCGGGAGGGGTGAATCGGGGATCAATCAGCCTGAAAATCCTGTAGTGTGAACCCGGCCTAAAAGGGGTCCAAAAATATTTATTCTCCACAATTTTTTTGGCGAGAATGTATTGAAAAATACTATTGTAGGCAATGAGAACAAAAAAAATAGTTCTCACAAATATATTGAGGTAAAAATATCGGTAATAAACAAAAGCACTGAAAACATCATTTTTTAATGAGAATTGAAAGGTGTTGTAATTTTTTTTTTTTTTTTTTGTCCCTCGCATAGCCTGAATGCATGTTTGAAGGCTCATTCCATGATTATTGATGCTAAAAAAAATTGTTTAAACTGGATTAAGGCAACATTATTATGCAAAATGACCTCTGATGATCTGTTGTTTTCGTATATGAGGTGACATAAACCTTGAGCAGTGTCACAGTGGTAACCAAAATGGCACAACAGAAGGAGATCTGTGTTTATTCATAGCTGCATTGTGGCCTTACATGATGCTGAAGACGTTAAATGCTGCCATCGCACTGTCAGAAACACCATAAAGCATTTCAAAGAGAGACCAGCTCACTGAAAACTAGAGGCAATAGAGGTGCACAAAATGGAATTTAAGTGCCTCTGATGTTTGTTATCGGTGTATGACGAGTTAAAAAAGAAGTCAACAGTTGACAGCACAACAACTCCCTGATTATATTAATGGTGCCAGAAGGGAAGAGCTGAAAGTATCAAGATCTTCCATTTCCAGACGCCTGAATGAAAATGGTCTGATGGGTTGTGTTGCTACCAAGAGCTGGTGACATCAAAAAAAGACAAGTTTGCCAAGAAATTCAAGGATTGGACACTAATGGACTGATAACAAGTCATTTTGAGCAATGAATAAAAATTAAAAATTTTCTCACCCAAACACAGAACTTATATGCGCCGTAGAGTTGGAGAACATTTAAAACATGACTGTTTAACCCCTCCAGTAAAACTTGGTGGTGGTAATATTATAGTTTGGGGTTCAGTCTGCTTGAAAGGAGCTGCTGATCTCTTAAGAATCAATGGAATCATGGAATGAGACTGATTGGTTGGGGATTTTATTTTCAACAAGATAATGACCATAAACACATTTCTAAGTTGTGCGAGAATTATAGAATGTTATATATTGTTATCTGTTGACATGGCTCCCCTCCTCTGGTTCTCATGTGAAAACGTCAACTTGCATTGGTTTATGACCGTACTGCGAAAATTAAACAAATGGTAACAATATGCCTCTAGAAGGCCCAGTCTTGAATATTGCCGCTTTAAATTCAGCATATGAATTCAATAGCATAATATACTTCAGAAAATCAGAGGGGAACCCTCAGGGCCCTCTACGCCTTCAGAGAAGGCCTAAAAAAAATCTAGACCAAAAAATAGGAGTATTAAATTAAAATAATTATTATTTTTAAAATTTCTATCTCATTTAATTTAATACAATACATTTAATAGATTTTCTCTCATCTATGTTTTAAATAAAGCTTACTGTCAAGTTCTCATCAGCAATTAAAGGGTTACTGTACTGAAAACATGTTATCCAATCAGAATCGCCCGTCTCTATCAAGACCCGGTCGGCTGGCTCATTAATTGGTCAGGACTTCATGAATCCGGGGGAAGGCCAAGCTATGCATAAAGCTATGGGAGCCTTCGAGCGCGTCTGCAAGTAAGCCGGCTGCGCGAGTTTCCCAAAAATTACGCGAGAATCTTGCCAAAGTTGCCGATAAGCCCTCCAAACCCTGCGATAGCTGTTTGGAGGGCTTATCGCAGATTCTCGCGTAATTTTTCGGGAATCTCGCGCAGCCGGCTTACTTGCAGGCGCTCGAACGCACCCCTCGTGTCTTGGTTTGGAGAGTGAGGGGCAAATTGACCAATCACGGTTTGATTTTAAGTGGGCGGGACAAAAACAAAAGATCTTAGGCTTTCGTGAAGTCCGAACGTCGTAATCTCGGCAGAGTGGTGAGGGTGGGTGAGAGACAGAGTAAAATGGCAGAAGACGAGAGTGACGTTGTGGCTAGCTTGATACCATCGCCTTTTTCAAGACGGCCTTTCACAGAAAAACTTTAAAAAAAAAAAAAAAAAAAATGGAAGACCAACTCCAGAACTGGAGTTAACAAAAGAAAAGGTTGAGAAAGTGGAAAGGCATTTCAAGACGGAAAATTATCAGCCAGTGGCGTAGCCAGCGGGCATGCCAAAACATGTCCCCTTATGACAGCAATTAGCCCTGGCTAGTTCTCAATCATTTTCCTTTATTAACGCGTTTTCCAATTATCGTAATTGGCAACTGAAGACATGGTTTCTCTCCATATGCGATCTAACAGCGATGAAATCATGGGCTAAATACAGTTCAAAAAATAATTAACTTATTAATTGGCCAGTTGATTGAACTGGTCCGCATTCCGATGAAATATCGCCTTTCACTGTCGGTATTGCCTGGGTTGATTAAAAAAAGTGGCACTCGGCAAGTTAAATAGGCTATAAAAAGCATGCGGCTCAAGCTATTTGCGCAGATATGCAATTTTGAATAACATTGATTTAAATACAGCAAATACGCGTCCAGATGAATGATTGTTGTCTTACCTAATCGTGGAGAACAAGCAGCACCTGTTAAGTGTGGAGTGCTGTCGGAGTGAACCTTTTGTTAATCATGAAAATGACTGAGAACATGTCAGGAGTCAGGACTAATAATTGTTTTAAACGGATGTTTCGTGCACCCCAATTATCAGTTCTGGTTCCGCCACTGTACTGAATTTAGCCCATGATTTAATTGCTGTTAGATCACACATGGAGAGAAACCGTGTCTTTAGTTGCCAATTACGATAATTGGAAAACGCGTCAATAAAGGAAAATGATTGAGAACTAGCCAGGACTAATTGCTGTCATAAAGGGACGTGTTTTGGCACACCCGCTGGCTACGCCACTGTTACCAGCCCTATCCGTGGACAACGGGCTGTAAGAAAACACCAGAGGTGTATGAAGTACTCAAAAAAAAAAAAAAAAAAACTAAGTAAAAGTAGAAGTACCATAACTGAAAGTTACTTTGGTAAAAGTTGAAGTCACCCATAAGAAAATTACTTGAGTAAAAGTATGGAAGTAGCTCACATTAAATGTACTTATGCACTAAAAGTATATTGTGAAAAAAATATACTTAAGTATCAAAAGTGCTTGTACAAGTACAAAGTATTTTTCATAGTACGCACAGAAAGAAGCAAAACAACCACAAATTGTACCACAAATTGTCCTCTCCTTGTTCTCTTTAATCAACTTTCAGGTGAATGAAAGTATTCAAAAAACACAGGCAATCTCTGCTTTATATACTTCTTCCTCTTCTTCTTTGAGTTTACTGGCGGTTTAAAAAAACCACTATAATTGACTATAATTAATAGTAGAATGACATAGTATCAATACCATGTCGAATTTTTGCTTCAGAAAACTGATTTTTCTTAACTACTGATTCGGATACCATGGACTCTCTGTGGCTGAAGTGGTTGCTACAGCGGACAACAATTGTTTCTCTCGCAAGAAGTAATTTTTTTTTAACTGCTAGATAGATAATAAATGCAAGTATATTGAGCAGTTTGCACATCAGGCATAGCTGAGGAGTTAAATTCAGGCAATTCCTGAAATACAGGGATTGGAGTGAACTCGTCCATATTCTAAATCGCGTTTCAGCTCGAGCTTGCTTGTGAATATTCACTAACTGATCCTGGTGTGCCATCTAGTGATAGAATATTGTAACTGCGTGCATAAATTTGCAGCTCCATGTCCGCAGGCGGACACATCTGCACAAACATACCCTGCCGAGCACCGTTGTTCCTCTCGAACGCGCCAAATCCAGATAATCCTTAAATGATGAATTACATTCATATTTTAATTTATAACGAAGTGGCCTGTGTCAAAGTAACAAAGTATGCGTTTTATGTTTTAAATGTAGTACAGCAAAAGTCCTGGTTAAAAAAAAAAAAACTCAAGTACAAAGTCTCAAAATAACTAAACCCTTTCAAATGTTGCTTTTTTCCGTGATAACGTCTTTTCTCGGCTGTGCTGGCGAAAATAGACTAGAGGGCTATGAGTTGAATCTCAAAATTCAGTTTGGGGAGGAATCAAAATGCAAACAAAATAAGATCAAACACACAAAAGTAACAAAGTTGTCTCAGTCCATAATCTGCTGGCAGTTGTAGCCAACAGATCCACTGTGGAATGCTAGCATATGTACATGTACAGTCCCAGAATGGCAAATTGCCATTGTGGGACAAACCTGAAAGGAAATCCAAGATGATAAAAATATACAACTCAAAGTCTAAAGCTTTCAACAGTATAACGTTTATTTTTTCATAACAGCAAATTGATTAAACGCTGAAAAATGAAACAATGGGCCTCATGCAAGAAGCGATATAAGAACACATTTTTTCTTCTTTTTGTTCGTATGTCCGATTTTTTCTTATTTTGTTCTTACCCATTGATTTCTGGGATGCACCAATGTTTTCTTATTTTTGCGCTTCTCTTAGGTAAGAGAAAATTTTACGAGTGGTCGAGAGCACTCTTACCGAGATAAGAGAAAACAGAAAACTGTTATTGTTGGAAAACATGGGTGCCAATAGCAGATGGGCCCTCTGAAGTTTTGCACATTGTGGAGGGCCCAATACACAACCTTGTCTGGCCCCAGTGCTTCTTGTATATAATTCCTTGATCATTTCCTTTGTGTGTTAACCTCATCACCCCTCAGCCCACACCCCAATTTCCCCTCACCTTGTTTGTCTCTCCCCCCACCTCCTATCACTTTAGGCAAATTACCATTTGTTCCTTTGCATCCTTTGAACTTTCAGCTATAAGTGTTCACATTTTCCCTCAGTTGTTGGTTCTTGTTCATCTGTACTTGGGGGAACAGACCCACTAGTTCCTCTACTCTATTAAACTATCCACTTTGCAACTAAGACGTGCCTGCATTTATTTTTCTACTTACAAAAGTATGGAGGAATACAGCAAACTCTCTTTAAAATCCCACATTAGTTATCTCTGTCCACAAATTGCTTGTCCAGTGCATGGCAACACAAGTTTTAAAACCTAAACATTAAAAATGCATCATGTAATCACATTTTGATTGTTTTATGTTTTTGAGAAATTATAATGATTTTATTATTTAATTCTTTGGCTGAAGAGTTTGGCCAGTTGATCCTAATTAGGACGGTTATAAAAACCCTTGGATACTTGCGTGCATTCTGCTTCTGAATGGCTTACCTATTGCAGTTGGACGCTTTGGCCATGCAGGGCCTTAATGAGACAGCGGGTCTTTAGAGATCGCAGATCTGTTTGCTGAGACAGATGAATGGCTGCTCGAACCAAATGTGAAAGCAACCGTGCATTTGAGCACGGAGGATTACTGTTGTGTGTTACGGCTCTCCTCTTCAAACAAATGCACTGGCGAAATCCATTCATACGAAGAAATTCAATGCTTGCTCGAAATGTAGACGGACGAAAACATACAATCACAATGGGATACTACATGCAAAAATTTGGAGATTTATGAAATAATTTGTGAGTAGTTACATTCGCTTGGTTATCACAGAATAATACATCACTGCCATGACAAACTAAAGGAAGTGCGGCACCGATATTTCAAAGTGCAGGACGCTGTGCGAAAGTCTGGCAGCTCAAATTATGAGACACGCAGCATATGCATTCGCAATATTAATATTCTAAACCCCCTTCTCAATAATAAAACCCCCGAAAATATTACCAGTCTGAAAGCTGACCAGAGGGGGGGTAGAGGGGATGGGGGAACAGTCGTACTGTGGCACTGTACGGAACAATCGTACCAAGTGTGAAAGTGCCCTCGAGCACCCACGAGCAGTCTGCTCTTTGCACACGGCACGTCACCTACCCTTATATGGTGTTTAGTGGGTGTCATATTATGCTAATTTGAAACAACGGGCACGCAGCGCTTCCAATTTATTTATCAAGTGGGATTCAACATTCTGCACATCTGGGTAAGAGCAGATTTGGACGGTAAGAGCGTTTGGTGCATACGGAGCATATTTCTCTTATTTTTTCTCTTGGCAAAAAAATAAGAGAAAATATAAGAGAAATTTAAGAGAATGTTGCTGCATGAGGCCCAATGTGTATATCTAAGAGTAAATCTGTGTTATTAATATGCAAATAGAAGTCAGCGGGGTTAGAGATCTGCAATAATAAAGGTTTTTTGGTGCAACCAAACTTATGCAATACCGCTGAGCAGTGTTTTTGCAAAGTCTGGAGGCAATCAGAGCAATGATGTGCTTTGCAACCCCGGGCAGACAGACAGGCAGACAGACAGACAGAGGCAGTATTAGATGGAGTAGGATACATGTCACTGTACTGGAACAGCATTTTGGTATCAATTTTTTTCTGAAAGGCAGTGCTGGTTCTCATTTGTATTTTTATCAAGCATTTCACAGATAACGGTGTTCTGTGCTTCATAACAGCAGTAAACTGGGACTGGGATTTGTTTTAGCATTTTATAAATATAAGATTTTGAGTTTTTGTCTCTGTCATGGTAAAACAGAAAACTATAAACTAACATTATGTCCGTGTTTTGATTTTTGTTTTTTAAATTATTGAGCAGATTAACTATGTTGGTGTTTCTGTTTCTGTTTCTGTTACTGTTCAGGCACTTAGAAAAACAAGGGCTGAAATAAGTATAGAGAATCAGACATCCAGGCTTAAGTTGTTGGTTTTTCGCTAAAAGACGATTGAGGACTAAGTATTCTGAATGGTCTGTTCCTTTCTTTTCATTATATACATATACATGGTGAGGAATTGCTGCAACAATATTGTCCATGTCATATACTTCATCTCTTGCCAAGGTGTTCCTGAGGTTTTGGAGGTCTGTGGGGAAGTTGTCCAGCACACCTTTCTGACACTCCTGGCTTGAGAGCTGAAGAGCAATGCTGTACTGTTGGCCCCTAGAGAACAGAAGACAACATGTCTGATTATTAGCATGCAAGTTTCCTTTACGTTTATTTTTGTATTGGCTTGTTGAAATAGAATTTCACTTTTAATATGACATTTGGACTTACGTAGCCATTTTCTTGTTGTTCTTAGCTGCTATTTCTTGTCTCAGTTTCTGTTGGTTAAAACTGAAGAGACATGTTTTATGTTAACATATGGGTTTAAAATCATTTTTACTTTAATTTTACATTTCTTTAGTTTAATGATCTATAGCTTTGTTATTCATTGGGAAAATAAGTGCCAAGGTTCTCTATTTGTAATTTGAACATATTATTTGTGAGCAATGCATTGTTATTTAATGGCTATTCATAAAACCTCTGTACTGAGCTTTTACTATGTAAAATTAAAGGAAATAAAATGGTCATGAAAAAGTTATGAAATATACAACTAAATCTTGTTTATTCATTTGGTTAATTTCACTTCGTAAAAACTCTGAAGGCAAAACCATGTACAGAGGTTTTGTGCATAGCTACTACATGGTGATGTATTGTGTGGACTATGCGGCATTGCGATGTCTTAAAATCAGTCACTGGAGCCACTCAGATTGGTTGCAACAGCCATTTTTATTACATCCGCCTACATTCGTAATAAGAAAACAGAGTAGAATGGTCGTTTCTGGCAGTAAAAACACACACATCTGCCTGTGGTAATTCCTTTGCTGTCAGGAATAACCCAGAACACTGCCCTGCATCAGTTTTGTAAAATAAAATCCAAAACTTGTCTCTTGCCAATTTTGAGGTGCTGATTCCAAAAATTGTGCCTATTTTGCTCTGGCACATCACATTTGTTCACAATATACACTCAACAAAAATATAAATGCCCCATGTCAAATATTGATGCCATTTGGAGTTAACAACTCTAAGAGAGCATATGCTGACTTTTACTTGTACAATAGGGATATTTCTCTTGATTTGTGTACCATTTTTAATCCATCTCTCTGTAAGTGAGCATTTGCTCAGTGATGCAGTGATTTCATTCAGTACATGGGTGTGGCATTTCCAGATGGTGATCAGACAGAATGAGCAGTTCCCAGACACTCCTTATACTGGGGACAATAAAAGACCACCCCAAAATGTCAAATTTTGTCAAAAGTCATCATGCCTCAGATGTCTCAGGTCATACGGGGATGTGCCATTGGCATGCTGGATGCAGGGATGTCCACCAGAGCGGTCGCTGTGCAGCTGAATGTTAACTATCGGACGATAGGCCGTTTGAGAGTTCGTTTCCGACAGACGGGCAGTACTGCGAATTGACCTCATTCACGTCGGCCACGCGTGACCACACCGGCACAAGATCGCTACATCCGGCTCGTCCACCTGCGGGATCGGCTCAGATCAGCGACACGCACAGAGGATGAGACCATTGGTCTGCACAGCAGACGCATCACACCACAGACAGTCCGTAACCGCCTGCGAGAAGCCAACTTGCACGCTCGGCGTCCTCACCGTGGTCTGGATCTCACCGCTGTCCGGCGTCGGAACCGACTCGCATGGGCAAAGGCACACGTTCGATGGCCCTTGGCACGCTGGAGAAGAGTGCTATTCACAGACGAATCCCGGTTCCAGTTTTTTGTTAATAAAAACTCAAAAATTTGACACGGGGCATTTATATTTTTGTTCAGTGTATGATGTGCATGATATAATAAGGAAAATCTTCATTCTTCTTTTGTGAAAAAAACTGTGCATGATAAAAACTTTTTACTCGCATTTTTTAACTCCGCACTCTCAAATGAGCTAATATGAGACCTTGATGGGAAATCACCAGAAATCTTTTTTAAACATGCACGTGGTTTAATACATTACATATATATACATAATACATAATACATATCTATTGGCAGAGCTGCAGTTTTTCATCCACGACAACAGGTGAAATTGTTGTGCCATTTTGCTGGATTTAATACAGACTTTTTAGCTCCCGCCGCTCGCGGTGCGGGAGCTATGGTATCACGCTCCGTCCTTGCGTGCGTGCGTGTGTGCATCAACACATTTCGCTTTATCTCATCAACTATTTCAGTCACAGGCTCCAAATTTTTACTGGACATGCATCTCATAAAGTCCTACAAATGACATGCCTAAAGGTGACCTTGGCCTATTTTTTCAAGGTCACTAACCTAAAAATATCACCAAAAACTTCGCCATTTTGCTGTATCTCATCAACTATTTCAGTTACAGACTCCTAATTCTTACTGGACATGCATCTCATAAAGGCCTACAAATGACGTGCCTAAAGGTGACCTTGGCCTATTTTTTCAAGGTCACTGGCCTAAAAATATCACCAAAAATTTCGACATTTTGCTTAATCTGATCAACTATTTCAGTAACAGGCTCCTATTTTTTTTTGGACATTCATTTCATAAAGGCCTACAAATGACCAGCCTGAAGGTGACCTTGGCCTATTTTTTCAAGGTCACTGGCCTAAAAATATCACCAAAAACTTTGACATTTTGCTGTATCTCATCAACTATTTCAGTTACAGGCTCCTAATTTTTACTGGACATGCATCTCATAAAGCTCTCCAAATGACGTGCCTAAAGGTGACCTTGGCCTATTTTTTCAAGGTCACTGGCCTAAAAATATCACCAAAAACTTCAACATTTTGCTGTATCTCATCAAATATTTCAGTTACAGGCTCCTAATTCTTACTGCACATGCATCTCATAAAGGCCTACAAATGACATGCCTAAAGGTGACCTTGGCCTATATTTCAAGGTCACTGGCCTAAAAATATTACCAAAAATTTCAACATTTTACTTTATCTGATCAACTATTTAAATTACAGGCTCCTAATTTTTTTTTGGACATGCATTTCACAAAGTCCTACAAATGCCGTGCCTAAAGGTGACCTTAGCCTATTTTTCAAGGTCACTGACCTAAAAATATCACCAAAAACTTTGACATTTTGCTTTATCTTATCAACATTTTCAGTTACAGGCTCCTAACTAGCTCCTGCCGCCCGAGTGGCACGGGAGCTATGGTATCAGGCTCCATCCGTGCGTGCGTCTGTCTATGCGTGCGTCCGTCAATAAAAACTTAGACATTTTGTTTATCATAACGGCCGGAGCTTCTGGGGCCGCCATTGCCCTATATTTTAACTATGATACAATTGCTCACAAATTATACATTCCCAAATAACAAAAAATAGAGAGCCTATTGGCCTTAATTTTCCAAATTAATAGTAAAGCTATAAATCATTGAACTGAAATATAAAAGTGAAGTAAAAATTATGTTCCAGTACATACAAAGTCTTTAAGAAATTATGAAAATCTGTAAGGTTATGACTCAACACACACCTTAGCACACCCTCACCTGTTGAACATAGTAGTCATAATGCTCCTAAGTTCATCCCTATTTGGTAAAACGCCTTCCCCTCTGTCAGACAGGAGGGAGAGGGAGAGAAGTAGAAGGGCTGTCTTTCTAATCCCGACACATACCTGCATGCACACAGAACAATGGCTATGACATCGTGCTCACTCGGGGACAGTATATCCCCAAGATGTATCAATGAATTTCTAGTAAAATTTAAAAGGCATTCTCAGTGCTCACCATCTTTGCCATTTCGGGTGCTCAGTCGAAAAATTTGTCAAAATTTAAAAGGAGTGTGTTGCAGCTGCAATGAAAATAAAAGGAGCATTTGAGTTCTTTTTATACAGTGGAATGTGGGTGCGGCACAACTGAGTCAGCAGAATAATACCGCAAATATGGGTAAACATGGTTTAAAGGCTTTTGCGGAAGTGGTAAGATATGATCAAGAAAATGGCTTATTTCGAAATGGCTATAAAACAGTAACGGACATTTTGAAATTTTACTTCAATTTTTTAATTTTGCACTCCAGTCTGCTTTATCAAATACAGTAGTATTCAATATTCTTGTTCCAACTATTGGAGGAATCATGAGAAAGTGATCTCTGTCTCAACTTTGGCACCCTGAGGCAGAACTGCAGTTTATTCACGCAAACCTATTATGCATCATAAACTGGTTCAGGATCTGCTAGGTGCAGGGGGGGGGGGCGCGTATGGAAAAACCTAATAAGTCAAAATTTGGGCAAAACTGAGCTAGGACCATTTTAGACCTTTCTAGGCTTTTCCTCATCAGATAGCGTATGGTACATAAAACACAATACCTGGTTCCTTACATTTTGCCGTAACAAAACCAAGAAAGTCATCAATATTTAATCATTTGTGAAACAAAAACCTAACAAGTTGATCTTACTGGGTTTTTCTAAATGAAGTTTTCTATTTTTTTGTAATGGTAAAACCAAGCAAATCAAATTAGCCAATTATGAAGCAGCTTACGTATTACATGATCAAGACAGAGTTCCCATACAGAGCAGTTGCTTGCAGGACAATCATGGTCTGAATTCCTAATTCACATTATTCAAAACGCCTGAAAATGGCTTCAAGAGGGAGGCAGATGCCCTGAAAAAACTGTCAAATGCTACCGCATCTACGTAATTGCTTGATTTTTGTCCAACACTTTGATAATTGAAATTTTACATTTTTGGATGGAAAAAAACTTAATTACGCCATATTGCCATGAATTCTGACAAAAAAGAAGAAAAGTCCTCCCCAAATATTTCTTATTATTTAATGAATGAATAACTATTACCTCACTTTCAATGACGGACAAGAGCTTAAAGGGATAGTCCACCCAAAAACTATAATTTGTATATCAATTACTCACCATTAGATGTCTCGAACGGAGGAGGTTGTTTTTCACCTGGTGCAACTTTACGGCCACTGGAGAGTTTTTAAAAATTATCCAAATTCCTTTTTTGCTGGAAGCAAATGGGGTCACTCAGTAGCAACGGCAAAACGCCACAAAACGGCTGTTGACAAACTTTCAAACCATCGTCCAACGCATCATCCAGTATAATCCAAGTCTGCTTTGTCCACTCGTATCCTCAGAACTCTAGAAACGCGGTTAGTTTTCGCTCAAAATAATAAAATACCACTGTCATGTTTCAAGTAAGCTCGCGCATTCAACGGAAGTCCCGCCTCCCGGCTCGTTCCCACAGACTAATAAAGTTTTTGAAACACGTCTTCTCCCTTCTCTAAAAAACTTTATTAGTCTGTGGGAACGAGCCGGAAGGCGGGACTTCCGTTGAATGCGCAAGCTTACTTGAAACATGACTGTGGTATTTTATTATTTTTAGCGAAAAATGACCGCGTTTGTAGAGTTCTGAGGATACGAGTGGACAAAGCAGACTTGGATTATACTGGACGATGCGTTGGACGATGGTTTGAAAGTTTGTCAACAGCCGTTTTGTGGACTTTTTACCGTTGCTACTGGGTGACCCCATTTGCCTTCCAGCAAAAAAGGAATTTGGATAATTTTTCAAAACTCTCCAGTGGCCATAAAGTTGCGCCAGGTGAAAAACAACCTCCTCCGTTCTAGACATCTAATGGTGAGTAATTGATATACAAATTTTAGTTTTTGGGTAGACTATCCCTTTAATCCCAGAGGAATACAGTTTTCTGTCTTTTTCGCAAAACCTGTTTTTGTAACTTACTAGGTTTTTCCATAACACTCAAGCACCGGCGTCAGAGTGGCAACCAAGATGAAGGTGACTACCTGACCAAAGGGTGGAGACAAATGGGTCCTAATATATTACTTCTCCACAATTTTTTTGGTGAAAATGCATTGAAAAATACTGTTGTAAGCGATGAGAACAAAAAAAATTCCCACAAGTGTATTGAGGTAAAAATACGGGTAATAAACAAAAACACTGAAAACATCAATTGAAAGGTGTTGCAAATTTTATTCTTTGTCTCTTGCATAGCCTGAAGGCATGTTTGAAGACTCATTCCATGATTATTAATGCTAAAAAATTTTTTTAAACTGGTTTGAGGTGACATAATTACAGTGGGGAAGATAAGTATTGAACCCTTCAACATTTTTCTCAGTAAATATATTTCTAATGGGGCTGGCTACTGACATGAAATTTTCACCCATCAACCCAAGTAATCCACACATACAAAGAAATGAAAACAAATAAGTCCATAAATGAAGTTATGTGTGATAAAGTAGAATGACCCAGGGGAAAAGAATTGAACACGCTTACTGAAATTTATTTAATACTGAGTAGAAAAGCCTTTTTAGGTGATGACAGCTTCCAGACACCGCCTGTATGAAGAAACTAGTCACATGCACTGCCATTCTCAGTCACGTGTGTGACCAAAAATGTAACAAATAGTTTTGGCCCATTATTCATGATTGTGGATCTTGTATAAACTGTCTTCAAGTAAAAAATTTGTTACATTAACTTTTCTTACTTAAGGTCAGAGGTCAAAAACGACTGGTCACGTGGGACCTGGAAACAGGTTTTTCATAATCTCAAAAACTCTGAGGTTGAAAAATCTAGAATTTTCTTGGAGAATAGCAAGGAATAAATTTTTTCATTAATTTTCAAAGTATTTCTTTATTTGATGACATCTGGTCATGTGTGTGACATCTTGGTTTTTCAAAGAATGGCCCCACTGCTCAGGTGTGGATTCATAAACTGTCTTCAAATCTTGAGAGTTGCCTCATCTTGAACTGTGATTCCATTCCAGCAGCTTTATTTTCTTTCTCTGAAACCAATAGTTTCTTTGGCTGTGTGTTTGGGATCATTGTCTTGCTGAAATGTCCACCCTCATTTCATCCTCAGCATCCTGGTGGATGGCAGCAGATTCTTATCAAGAATTTCTCTGTACATTTTTCCAGTCATCCTGCCTACAATTATGCAAAGTCTGCCTGTACCATATGCTGAAAAACAGCCCCACACCATGATGTTCCCATCTCCAAACTTTACTTTTGGTATGGTGTTTTGGGGGTGATGTGCAGTGCCGTTTGTCCTCCAAACATGGTGTGTGCTATGGCATCCAAAGAGTTCAATTTTGGTCTCATCTGACCAGACTATATCCCCCCAGTATTTCGCAGCTTATCCAAATGTTGTGCAGCAAACTTTCAACAAGCTTCAACATGGTTTATCTTCAGCAATGGAGTCTTGCGCAGCGAGCGTGCATAGAGGCCATGGTGTTTGAGTGCATTACTTGTTTTTTTCTTTGAAACCACTGTACCTGCTAAATCCAGGTCTTTCTGAAGGTCTCCGCGAGTGGTCCTTGGCTCTTGGACAACTCTTCTGATTATTCTTTTGGCTCCTCTGTCAGAAATCTTGCAAGGAGCGCTTGGTCGTGGGCAGTTTATGGTGAAATGGTTTTCTTTCCACTTCTGGATTATGGCCCCAATGGTGCTCACAAGAACATTCAGAAGTTTAGAAATACATCTGTAACCAATCCCATCAGTGTGTTTTGCAACAATGTTTTTCAATGTTGCGAAGGTCCTGAGAGAGCTCTTTGCTTTTACCCATCATGAGATGGTTCTTGTGTGACACCTTGGTATTGGGAAATCTTTTTATAGGCCATCAATTAGTACTTAACCAGCTGATTTTAATTTGCATTGATGGGGGGCAGGATTTCTTTCTACAATTCCAAAACAATTGGGACAAAGTGTAAATTTTGAATAAAATCAAAATGCAATGACTTTCAAATCACACCAGCCAGTATTTTATTCACAGTAGAACAGAGATAACATAGCAAATGTTGAAACTGAGAAATTTTACAATTTTATCCACATAATGAGTTCATTTCAAATTTGATGGCTGCTACAGGTCTCAAAAAAGTTGGGACAGGGGCCTGTTTACCATGATGTAGCATCCCCTCTTCTTTTTAACACAGAGTGGAGGTGTCTGGGCATTGAGGAGACAAGTTTCTTGAGTTTAGCCATTAGAATTTGATCCCACTCTTGTTTAATACAGGCTTCCAGCTGCTGGAGAGTTTTGGGTCTCCTTTGACGGACTTTTCATTTATTTATGTGCCAAATGTTCTTAATTGGTGAAAGATCAGGACTGCAGGTGGGCCAGTTCAGCACACGGACTCTTCTACTATGAAGCCATGCGGTTGTAATAGCTGCAGTATGTGGTTTTGCATTGTCCTGCTGAAATACACGAGGCCTTCCCTGGAATAGATGTCATCTGGAGCGGAGCATATGTTGCTCTAAAACCTTTATATACCTTTCAGCATTCATGGAGATTTTTAAAACATGCAAGTGTCCCACACCATATGCACTAATGCATCCCCATACCATCAGAGTTGCAGGCTTTTGAACTGATTACAGGAGGGGTAGGCTTTCTCCTCTTTAGCCCGGAGGACACGCCGCCCATGATTTCCAACAAGAATGTCAAATTTGGACTCGTCTGACCACAGGACACTTTGCCACTTTGCTACAGTCCATTTTAAATGAGCCTTGGCCCACAGAACACGGTGGCGCTTCTGGATCATGCTCAACAATGGCTTCCTTTTTGCATGATAGAGTTTAAGGTGGCATTTGTGGATGGCACGGTGGACTGTGTTTACAGACAGTGGCTTCTTGAAGTATTCCTGGGCCCATTTAGTAATGTCAATGACAGAATCATGCCGGTGAGTGATGCAGTGGTGTCTGAGGGCCCGAAGATCACGGGCACCCAGTAAAGGTCTTCGGCCTTGCCCCTTATGCACAGAGATTTTTCCAGTTTCTCTGAATCTTTTGATGATGTTATGCACTGTCGAAGATGAGACCTTCAAAGCCTTTGCAATTTGACATTGAGGAACATTGTTTTTAAAGTATTCCACAATTTTTTTCACGCAAGCCTTCACGGGTTGGAGAGCCTATGGCCATCTTTACTTCTGAGAGGCTCAGCTTCTCTAAGACATCCCTTTCATAGCCATTTACGTTACACACCTGATGCCAGTTAACTTAATTACTTGCTAAATGTTCTTTTGGCTGATTCTCTTATATATTAATTGCTTTTTCAGCCATTTTTTGCCTGTGTCCGAACTTTTTTGAGACCTGTTGCTGCCAGAAAATTTGAAATGAGCGCATTTTGTGGATAAAAATGTAAAATGTCTCAGTTTCAACATTTGAATTGATATGTTATCTATTTTCTATTGTAAATAACATAAATATTGGCTCATGTGATCTGAAAGTCATTACATTTTGATTTTATTCACCATTTACACTTGAAGACCTGGGTGCAAGAAGTACTTTAGTCACAAAATAACAATTTTGAGATATTAAGGGTCAAAGTTTTGAAAACATGCTGCAGATACTTTTTTTAAAAGATAACATTCAGTGGCGCCTGCTGCTAGTCCCAGGGGTTATACAAAGTAGACAGACACTTTTTTGTGGAAAAATAATGCTTTATTACGAAAAAAAACAAGAAAATCAGTTTCGGGCTTTGGTACTTCTTACCATAAAATGCCTGAACTTCGGTACTTATTGCCATAAAATGCATGGACTTCGGTACTTTTACCACACAAATGCTGTTTCAATCATTTTCTGATTGCCAAGCAGTCATTTTTGCTACGCTTGACACATGACACATACTAGCAGCTGATTGGACAGTCATGGACTGTCACTTGTTCCTGATGACATCAAGGACTTGAGTACTTCCGCAAAGACTTGAGTATTTCTTGCACAAAAATTCAGTAGATTCAGGGAAGGCCGTATATCAGTATTGAGGACTTGAGTACTTATATTTGGAATTTTTTGGCTTTAAATGATGCACATGACACTCTACTTTATGGTAGTAGTGTCAGGTCATTTTTTGGAAAATGTGACTTAAGTACTTCTTGCACCCAGGTCTTCACTTCATCCCAACTATTTTGGAATTGGGGTTGTAAATAGTGACAGATTTCAGCTGGTTTTCTTGGCTTTCCATGCCTTTTGGCACCTCCTTTTCTTCATACGTTCAATACTTATTCCATGTCATTCCACTTTATTACACATAACTTAATTTATGGACTTATTTGTTCTGATTTCTTTGTATGTCAGGATTACTTAGGTTGTTACCAACACCTGGTCAAAATTTCATCTTAATAGCCCTATTAGAAATATATTTACTGAGAAAAATGTTGACGCACTCAATGCTTATTTTCCCCGCTATATGCAAAATTACCTCTGATGGTCTGTTTAATGATTAGGAGTGTGGAATGCGGTCACTGGTCTTAATAGGCTGGGGAGTTAGAGGCCAGGAAGCTTGGCGTTACAAGCAGTAATGGAAAATCAATAAGAGGAACTTACAGTTGTTTTCTACAAGGAAGAGAGAGCTGTTTCTAAGAAAGTGCAAGCTTCAGAAAAGCATGTCATGGTTTTCTAAGGTAACTGTCCAAATAATGTTGACTTCTCTTGCTAATGTGAATGATGGATCAAGGCCAATATGTATGGGTGCTTAATAACAAGTACAGTATATAAGGTATGAGAAGCTGTGCTAAAGCAGGAAATGGCATAAGTTTAAATAATGAGCCTGCCTTCCTGGCATGAACAAAACCATAGACCAAATTATATTTTTTTCAAAAAGAAATGCAGAAGAAGCCATTTATGTTCAAACACACGTGTTATTTTGGGAGGCTATATGAAGACTATTTTAATAGCTAAAGCAAAAAACCTTTAAGATAATCTTACCTCTCGGCCTGCTAAAAACCCCAGACCTTAATCCGATTGAGCGAATCTGTGCTAATATCAAAAGCATCTCTTTAGAATGAACTTCAAACCATATGGAATGGTTTATCGAGTGAGGAAATAAAAAAAATTTGTGAAAACTCTGCCTGAAAGATTAAATGCTGTGATCAAAGCAAAGGATGGCCACACTAGATAGACTTTCTTCTCTCAAAAAGACATTATTATTTTGGTTTTTACTGCATGTTGTTATCTTTTTTTACTAATTTTAATCTATGTAATCCAATATTACATGAAATAAATACTTGAATAGTCCTTGGTTCATGATTTATCTTCATTTTTTAATGATGTGTATAATCATCACTGCACACTATTGTAAGAAACATTGGTACCAGCTTGGATGGCAAGGAGCGTACAAGATTTCATGACCACGATGACTGCAGTGACAGTAGCAGGGAGAGAGGTGGATCTCTGGTTTGCACTGCAAAATAGCCACTATAATGGAGCCAACCCCAACCAGATGAAAACTGGATGAAAACCCCGAAATGTATGCCTGCACGGAGTTCAATGAGTTCCCTATCAACTTGCTCTCAGACGCAGTGCTGCCCCCTGAAGAAATGCATTTAAGTGCTATTTTTCATTTCATTAAAACTGAAGCAAGTTATCTTTCCTATGCATTAATATAGTATTTTTCTTCTGTGAGTATATACCCAATGATGCAGTTTTTCGCCGTTTATGTTGTCATTAATGACAAAAGGAAGGAATGATGGAGACAAAATATATTGTTTTCTTGATTATGCGCTTGATTGTTTTTAAATTATGTGTCAACAGCGTTAACTATGTTTTGAGAAATAACAAGCACCTGAATGGGTGTGTAGGCCTTGGCAGTAATGGAAAATCAATAATAGGAACTTAAGGTTGTTTTCTACAAGGAAGAGAAAGCTTTTTCTAACAAAGTGCAAGCTTAAGAAAAGCCCATGTCAAGGTTTTCTAAGGTAACTGTCCAAATGTTGTTGACCTCTCATGCTAATGTGAATGATGGATCAAGGCAAAAATCTGTGGGTGCTTAATAACAAGTATATAAGGTATGAGAAGCTGTGCTTAAGCAGGAAATGGCATAAGTTTAAATAATGCCTTCCTGGCATGAACAAAACCATAGACCAAATTATAATTTTTTCAAAAAGAAATGCAGAAAAAGCCATATCTGTTCAAACACACGTTGTTTTGGGAGACTGTATAAAGACCATTTTTATAGCTCAAGCAAAAGACCTTAAGACAATCTTACCTGTGTTGGGAAACTTTCTTAGCTTGAATAAATAGCAGCTCTCTTGAACCCATCGCAGACGGGTGGATTGCTTCTTCTTTCATAACCAAGCAGTAATTTTGACCACACATCTTTGAATTTATTGGCAAATGGCGTTGACTGACAAAGGTTTATCACAGTATTCCCAAGCCCATATTGTGATATCCATTACAGTGGCATTACAGTTCTTATGACATCCACTCCAAGAAAAAGGCCACTCCAATTTGGATCAGAGCAAGTTCCTGGTGATTTGGGCCAGAACCGCTGCATATCCTGCACAGAGTCTAACAAATCAGAGATGACTCTCATTCAAGAGTGAATCTTGGCCTTACCCTTTCCGCATTGAGATTTAAGAGGATTTTTTCCATCTTTTACAGTCAGATACAGAAGTATTTGGACAATGCCAACATTTTTGCATATTTGCCCCTGCACACACCCACGATGTCAAGATGTGATAAAAGTGCAGACTTTTGGCTTTAATTCAAGGGCTTTCAGCATGGTCACCGGTTCAGTGACTTCAGTGACATCAGGAAAGCCGGACCCCGTCAACCCTGGGACTGAAGAGGAACTGGCAATGGCTTAGTTGTTATCTTCAGGCGCCGAACGAGACCAGGATGGATAAAATTCCCTTCAGCACCAGAATGAATTGAAGCCCAGGTAGTAACTGGGTGGCCTTGCCAGGTTAGGTGCACAGGAAGGAGAGGACAGACTGATGAGACAGCAGCTCCCGACCGCACCACTTTTACTGATGTTTCCCATGTTCCTCAATCCGGGCACTCAGTTATGGCACATGCAGAACTTCTACAGTCCAGGCAGAGATTCAACTTTATCCAGCGCAGTTGTTCCTCTGGAGGCAGCATGTGAAGCCAAGCCCAGTCAGCAGCCATGAGTACCAGAGGAGCCAGATGGATAAAAGCTCCAAGTAGCGCATCTTACAACGCAGGCAGGGAAGGCACCTGAGAACTCGCCCACCTATCCATCCACCTTTCTTGCAGCCTGTCGTCAACTTTCAGTGCCAGGTCAATCAATTAGTCCAGATCTGGGGACAGGACACATGGTTAACTCATCTTGTATTTGGTCAGCCAATCTGAACAGGTAGACACATCCCAGTGCGTGGAGACAGTCAAAGTGTGGAACGACAAGTCGCGTTGATGGAGTAGCTGAGGGGCAGTGGCATGACTGGACGGGGAACAGTCCAACACTTTATTTTTGAAGCAAAGGCAGTGAATGACATCACTGTGGGATGGCCAGTCTTCCAACTGGCAGCAGCCCAGTCCCTGGCGCGGTCAGAAAGGCGAGTGATGACAAATGCCACTCTTGAACGCTTAATGGGGAAGGAGGAGGATTAATGCTCGAATACCATAACACACTGGGCCAGGAAATTGCAACAAGTTGTTAGGTCACCGCAATAGGAGCCCAGAACCGCCAGTTTGGGCTCCAGAAGGGCTCGCGTCTGAAGGACAGCTTGCTGCAGAAGGTCACCGGTTGCTTGAGCAGCGGAGGTGGATTTCCGTGAAATTTCTGTTACAGCCATGAGTTGATTGTAAAGGGACCCAATAGACTGGTGAGGTTGCTGGAGTTCATTCTCCTGCTGACCAATCTGCTCACCATGGTGCCTCAGGGCATCAACTGGGCTTGACATCTCTGCTGATTCCATCAGGGGCTGGATTGTCCTGTTATGGTCCAGACCAGGAATCAAGTACAGAGACGGACTTGCTTTAGATATGGTTATTTATGGGCAGCAGTACGATAGTGAAGAAGATGGAACCCCGGAGAGGATAGGCGGAGACAGAGCCCTGGACAGAATGAGGAGCAGTTAAGCAAAAGTATAATAGGCAATGCTTGGCTGCTGTCGCTGTCCAGTGGCTTCCAGTGTACTGCCAGATGTTGAAGCGCTTGCCAGCACTGGACCGCACACAAGGAGGAGGATTGTTGCTTGAGAGGAACTCAGTCCCAGTGCTGGATCCTCATTAGGATTAGCAGCTTGCACTTGAGAACTGGTGTTGAAGAGCAGGATTGAATTAAGCTAACTTGAACTAGGCCCCAATCCTGGACCCTGATTAGGATTTGGACACTTGTTCAAATGAACTAATGACAATAAAGATTTAAAGAGGCTTTGGTTTCCTCTAAAGTACTGGCTACATTAAGATTAAGCTGATGAAGTTTGACTAACATACACATGACTTAGATTTCACTGCGAATGCAACTTTACAATCCAGCACAAGCACATGCAATAGAAGGCTTAAATACCGTCACTCGCTCATTAGGAAACAAGCAAGTAAGATTCAGCTGAGAGGGGAGACACGCATAAGACATACACCAATCACAACATACATACACCTAATAGACATACAGGCTGCTGAATTGTGAGGAGACTCACTAGGGATTCACACGAGGGTTGTGAAAACCAAATTGTCTTTGGGGAATTTTGTCCTCAAAGTTACTTATTATAAGCTTATGTATCTGTAGGCAAATTGGTGATCTTCATCCCACCTTTGCTCTTGAGGGTCTTGGCCTTTTTTGAAGCCTCGTTTTATTCTATCACTGTCACATCCTGTGTTTTACTGTTTTGACAGACTGTTTTGACATCATGAAAGGTTAACCAGTCATAAACTAAAACATGTCCTTTCAGCACAGGTTGCGCAAGTCTATTGGGAAAGAAGGAATAGTACCAGTAGTCAAAGTGCAAAAGGCCAAGGAACTGTACAATACCCATCTCACCTTTAAACTAAGCAAATATCTTAAAAAGAAAAAGCTTGAAATAAGTTACAGCATCTGTTGCAGCAGTTACTGTGCAATGTGGCCCATTCCATTAATTTAGATAGTGGGACATCACATAGTTTTTCTTAGGGAAAGCTGTATCAAAATGAAAGATATGGGCATGTTTATTAATACAGACAGGCAAAAATGTAGGACTCACATTAGCACATAAGTGCAAAGTTGTCAACTATTTACATTTAGGAGTATGGCTAACTGTAGCTAAACATTTTACTTAACTGAAAATATTGTACAGAGGATAAATCAATGTTTTTCTGAAAGCAGTATTGGAACTGCCCCATATTTGCAGGCAAATCGTTTGTGGACGTCCTGTTTACCAGTCTAGCTAACGTTAGTCATTAAGACCTGTCACTGGTGATTTCATAAAGTCTGTTGGCTATTGGCCATCTCTGTGACCATCCTCTGGCTCAATTCAGTGGAAATTATATGAAGGACTTAGAACCAGATCAGTCTAACCCACAGAACATTGTTTTTGAGATAATAATCAAATCAAAATATAAAAATATAGTATATTACCCCCAAAGTTGTTCACTGGTATATTACATATCATGACACCAATTTTGCTTTATGGATCTTATTAACATTTGTCACAATATCATTTAAACTCTTAATTTTTATTTTTTGGGATCATTCTGGTTCTCAGCCCTTCATATGTACATCCGAATTGTGAAATTCATTTCTAGGAAAGTAGGTTGCAAAATACCATGGTAAACAATTAGTTTGCTTCCCCTTTTAAGATGGCTATGTTGTGCCCATGTTGTCAAATGTATGATCGATGGTTATCACTGAATTTCACATGAGGAGACTTCCCTAAACTATGTTTCTGATTGGGTTCTGATGCAGCTTGTAACTTTTGTAGCCTTAATAGTGTTATGATCCATTCAAGGAAATGTATGCAGATTCTGGGTATAATCCAATGAGGGCATTTATTGATAGGACTGGATCACACCGGGAAAGGGGAGGCATGCAAGATACCAAACCAAGTAGGAAGACAAAAGCTTTAAAACACATGCAGCTTTCTGGAAAGGGGGATGAGACAATTAAGGAGACATGATGGTTATGGTAGTACACCCCCCCAAGAGGCAACATCTTGCAGCCCTATGGTGGACCCCAGACGTTGGCGCAGGAAAGCATGGATGAGGCAGGGGTCAAGGATGTTGCAGTCAGGCATCTAGGGACATTTCTCTGGCTCGTACCCCCCAAGTTGACATGCATTTAGTTGGAAAGGTAATAAATTGTACTCCCGAGGTTGAAAGTAAAAACGGAAAGAATCAAGGTGGTGGTGGTCACAGCAAGCAAGATTTTGGGGAAATCCAATGTAAAGGGGAAGGGAGTTTTGGAGGGAGGTTTTGGTGGTGGTCATAGTTTAGAGAAGTAAAATCTGAAGTAAAAAGAGATGGGTTTAGGAATGTGGGTGGTTTATCCCTTTTTTGTATTAAGTTAAATCATGAATATTGGGAAATGCATCCAGTAGATGGCGGTATATGCACACACTAAACGTCAAAGAAAAGAATGATAATAAGAATAAGAAGAAGAATGAGAATATAAGAAGAAGAAAACTATGATGACGTAACTTCCTTTACAGGCCCTGACTTTCGCGCAGCCTCAATAAGTACTTCCTTTCTCACTTGATTGCTACCATGGGTCGTATGCACGCACCTGGGTAGGATTCTGTTTTACTGAAAATATAACATCCTCACTAAGTTGAGAAGGACATTTGACCTCTTAGCTTGTAGCGAACTGTAATATGAGGCCGTATGTCCGCAAATTAGAGAAGTTGCAGATTTGCTCCTCAAAACACATTTATTACTCCTCTTCAGCATAGCATGGCCGCGTGTGCGGAATCAGAACGCGCTGTGCTGTGCTCGTGAAAAGGTTTTGATGTTTGCGCCTTGCATCCCGGAGGCTGAAGCGCATGAAGTTAATTAACGTTACTTTTCACCACCGGGTTAAATTGCGTGTATCAACAATCACTGGTTTGATCATAACATTTGCCGAAACGCTTGAAGGCCATCCCAATCTTTTCTGAAAGGGTTTGCTAGGCTGGCGTTAGCCGCAAAACTAGCGATAGCGGTAGCGTCACTAGCGCAACGGGTTGTCAATCGCGAATAGTTTATTATTACTGTGGTACAATGTTCAATCAAAGTAAATAGATGGCTAGCTGACTGGGCCTCGGAATATATCCGGTTACCCGGAGCTGTAAGGTCGGAGAAGTCGCACTCAAGATCCAGAGCTAGGAATTAGGCTTAGCTGATGTTAAGCCGCTTTCACACTGGACGCGAAACGAATTTTTCGCACTACAGATTACATTCAGAGTCAATGCAAAGATGCGAATACACGCGTTTGTATTCGCGTCTTTGCGTTGACTTTGAATGTAATCTCTCGTGCGAAAAAATTCGTTTCGCGTCCGCTGTGAAAGCAGCTTTAACCTTAAGTTGACGGCACGATTTGGTAGCCTGCAAGCTGGATAGGGCGATGAAATCGTTTTAATGTAGCATTGAGTTATGCGATTACGGCGAAGTAGATGGGCTGCTATGTTTGCAACTTGGGTTAGCTTTAGGATAACTTGCCTGCTCATCAGTGGCTTTTGTTTTGCATCAGCAGTTGGTATGTAAGAGGTCAGAACCTGGTTAACTTGTAATTACAATGCGTTAATAACACCTCTGTGTTTGTCATATCTGTTTTGCAGAAAGGGCTTGTCCCAGTCGGCATTGCCATACCGGCGCAGTGTGCCCACGGTGAGCATTTGCAAGTTGCACTATTCAGTGGTTCCCCCAGCTTGGTCCTGGTGCAGCCCTGTTTGTTCTGGTTTTTGCAATCGTAGGATATTAAAGGGGTGTTTATTTGTCTTAATTAGCTGCATGTATGTTTAGAGCAGCAATATCTCCTCTTAAGACACATTTATGACTGATATTCATCCATGCTACATAGTATGACTAGTCAATATAAGCATCGTAATTGAAACAGCTATGTTCAGCACCATAGTGTGGGCTAGCTGATTATTTTTTCTGTTTCTAAGTTCATCTGTATATACATTTGACCTGATATAATGGGCAGGTAGAAAAATATACGGTATGTTTGAGGGTCTTTTTTTCTTCGTGCCTCTCATTGATATTTCTGTTAAAATGTGGCTTAAGATGGTAAATAACAGCTTTAGGACAAGTTACCAGCTTATTAACAGCTTATTGCTTATTGCACAGCTTATTGCAGCTGTGGTTGGAACAAAAAAAAAAAAAACCAGCATCCACAGGGGTGCCACAGCACCAGGTTGGGGGAACCACTGCTATTATATGTTGCTTACTACTCTCAACAACTGTAAAATGTTGGCCAGTAATATGTCTCTGGAAATATTTGATTGACATATGGTTTGTAATGTACTGTGTTTCTTTCATAGTGGTTAAAATTAACATCTGACGATGTCAAAGAACAGATCTTCAAACTGGCCAAGAAGGGTCTGACCCCCTCCCAGATTGGTATGTTTTTTGTCAATATCTGCTGCTGAGGACTTTAATGTGTTTCTACTGTAGGTCTGAATTCTTCTTGAACTTGACTGCCTTCCATACTATCAGAGGTCAAGTTCCATCAGAACTGGACCTTTTGGTGTACCATAAAGAAATGTATTTTAAAATTGACTAAATTTGTCATTGTTAGTTGAATATTTGTGGGTGATGTGTATTGTAGGATATCCACACTGTTCCATTACAGGTTTGTGGTAAATGTGATATTTCTGAAATTATTCAATGACAGCAAGAATGGGGAACTAATTAGCAAAATCCTCTTGCTGTGATCATGGTTGGGGGGAGGGACAAAAAAACACATGATGGGAATTTTATGTCTAAACCTTTGGCCTCATTAACACCA
Source organism: Gymnothorax javanicus (assembly GCA_029692085.1). Taxonomy (NCBI): domain Eukaryota; kingdom Metazoa; phylum Chordata; class Actinopteri; order Anguilliformes; family Muraenidae; genus Gymnothorax; species Gymnothorax javanicus. The sequence continues at coordinate 21,565,523 of CM056209.1, forward strand.
TGCATTCATGTGTGAGCTGCATATTCATTTACATTATGTGTATACAGAGATCTGATTTTGAAATGTGCACTTACGCCTTGCATTAAACGTGTATTGTTGCTATCTGGATGTTGCTAAATTGTTTGGTGCTCAGTGGACTGATCGTTTGGCTAAGTGTAGTTTGGTGGTTAATTGCTGGTAAAGTGACAAAATAAATTTCAGTGTGTGCTTGCTGGCTGTTCTGTTTGTACAGGCGAGTCGTCTCAGAGTAGGGTAGATCAGTAGTCATGTTGCCATTAAAAAAGTAAATCCCTGCTTACAGGATGACACATCATGGTGAGGTTTTCAATTTGAGTGCATTTAATCTCCCGAATGTGTCAGGTGTTCCAATTATATTTACACCAGGGTGAGATTGGATCCCTTTGCGAGCCAGAGGTCACATGATTTGGCACAGCCAATCAGATTGTATTCCTGTGACAATGTGCGGCATGTCCATTTACACCTTGTATTAAAGTACTTTGTTTTATTCCCTCCACAGAGTGGATGGGGATAAAGGAATGTGTTGTCCCTCTGCAGGGTGTATGTCTGTCCATTCGTTGCAGTTTTTCCTTAATTTTTTACCTAAAATGGTTCAATATTTCTCGACAAAATTTTATATATGAATACATCTTATTGTGTAAATTTCATACAATACCGTCCGTCGTCCTGTTCATCGGTCAATCCCTCCACCGGGGTTTATTTCCAGGACATCCTGTGGTTGGGGATCTGAGTATTTTGTGCTGATTCATTGTCGGGCTTTATGGATTTTTAATCATCTAGTGTTATGATCAAACCATTACAGGGTTCATAACGCCTCTCTGTTCTCTCTCTGGCCCAGTGGATGGATGTGCTCACTGTTGTCGTGCGGTTTTGCTGTGCTCCAGGTGTTATCCTGAGGGACTCCCATGGTGTGGCCCAAGTGCGCTTTGTCACTGGCAACAAAATCCTTAGGATCCTCAAGTCCAAGGGCCTGGCCCCTGACCTGCCTGAGGACTTGTACCACTTGATCAAGAAGGCTGTTGCCGTGAGGAAGCACCTGGAGAGGAACAGAAAGGTAACGCAATCAACACACCCTTAGCATTTCAATTCATTCAGTCCATGTCATCATTTGTCTTTTTATGAGGCTGAAAAAGTGCTTAGAGTAATGGCACCTTTTCAGTTTCTTTTTTTCCACCCGGTTGAAATCCGTCAAAATGTTCTGCGTCACTGGAAATCCTGTCTCATTTGACTAAAAATTCAATGTGGAACATTTTTTTCAATCCAACTGAAGTACAGGGCTAAAATCGGGGTCCAAAATTAATGAATTGGGGCTAAAATCAGGGTCCGCCAAGCACCAAATGCAGATAAATTTTGGGTTTGGAGGAAAATTACATTGGAGTCATCGGCTGTGTGGCAAGTAAATAGTTTAGAATTACAGCATTGGGGCCAGGTTGCTGTGTTTATTATATGTGTCGACCGGCTGTGGCTAATGTGGCCTTTACTGTCCGCTGTACCCATTGTGACATCAAAGAATCATCTTGAGGCAGCTTAATTTTCTGCCGCTTCCTAATATAACTAGTGACAACATGTAACGTGAATGCTGATGCAGGATCACTTGACGAGTGGAAAAAAAAAAAAGAACTATTACTGCCACTGGCCTGCAACTGAAAACGGGTCGTTAGTCTTGCGTCATCTTAACTCTGAATGACACACTCCTCTGATAGCAGCATGCATTATACCCTGAATTACAAATGAATTCTTATTTTTCAGCACTTAAAACTGTCCATCAGTTACAGCAAAATTCTAATCAATCACACTATTGTTATACAATCACACTATTTCTGCGCATCGTAAACATTGACCCTCGCTGTGCCCTGTCGCTCCCACTATTGGTATTCTGCGAGTCTCCTACAGTGACAAGCTAACGCTAGGTTTTTGTTATCTGGGTCAATGACAAATAAGCCTTTTAAAAATGTTTTTTTTTTTTTTTTTAAATAAAAAAAAATCTTTAAAAATGTACAGAATACATTTATTTGAAGTTGGAAGAGTGTGTTTAAACAAGTCTTAATGGTTGCACAAAACTAAAAGGGTTTTAGTACAGTTTTAGACTGTATTTGCAATTTCACCAGCCAATAAATGTCAAGTGGCGCAACCAAAAGTTTGTTGGAAAAAAAACGCACTTCCCTCTTTTTTTTCTAAGTGATTTTTTTAGTAAGCATACCTGAGAGTGTCTACTCTGCCTCAAACATTACTATTTTGTAATTGAGCAGGGTATTAAAAGTAACTTACGGATTCTTTATTGTAGGGGGCTTTTTTTGGTTTTCCAAACAATTTAAGAACAATTAAACTATTAAACTTTGCTTATTTTAAGGGTTTTCAATATAAAATTATGCCTCCATATTAATATTATATTAATTCATGTTTTAAATTACATATTTGCTACATTTCACATAGTGTTAACTTGCTCGGACAGTTGCGCCACCTGACATTTTGAGGGTTTGAGATGGCAAAACAAAATAAATATAATTTTTATGATTGACTGGAAATATGTTCAAATTAAACAGGTTTTGTAGAATAAAATGATGCTTATTATGAATCATTTAAAATTTTAAACCAAAGTAGTGCACTCGGACAATGTCACGTCATTGACCCACCAACCTCTGCTTTTGCTGTGTGGTATCATCATTTGAATTTTGGTGGTAAAAACAGTGATAAACAAGATGTGATTTTTTTTGTTTGTATCAATAGCAATTTCTGAAATCAAAAATATGTGAGAGGTTTACATACAGCCCTTTCTCGGCAAGTAGCGTAGTGATGGAATTTACCTCTAGCTGGAGAGATCCGATAACACTAAATTTGATGATCTGCTACGGCTTAAACGACGGCACGGCAGAGGACTATTTTTTGTGAAAATATGAAAGACCGCTCGCTTGATGTTTTGAATCACTGCAAAGAAGAAGGGGGAAAAAAAAACCTTTTCACTGATACTAATTTTGCCATGCAATTCTCGACAGAATTCATCCAAAAAGTGTCCAATCGGAAAGTGATCTCCCACTCCTAAAGAAACTGTTCCATAATGATAACATTGTTCATGCTTTTTTTAATCTGTTTTTGCTTTGAAGGAAAGCTATGCCTTGATTTTTGTTGTTGTTTAATGAAGACCCCACCCCCCGTTTCAAAGTTTTATTTTCCATCGTTTACAGGTTTACCAATTTATCGAGGTCTGCTCATCCCTAGTCCAGATTAAACCCTAAATTTAGGTGTTACTGTAATTTGTTTGTGATCAGTGGTTTTCACTTCTTTTCTGAAGTGGTGGTTTTCTGTGGTGTCCGTAAAAGGTGTTGCATAAGGGAAGACTTGGCAGAAAATGGTGAACAGATAGAACCAAAGGGCAGGAGAGCATTGTTTAAATGGGGAACTTCAAAGTTTGACATTGCCTTCAATGCCTTTTTTCTTGCAGGACAAGGATGCTAAGTTTCGTCTGATTCTGATCGAAAGCAGAATCCACAGGCTGGCTCGTTACTACAAGACAAAGAGAGTGCTGCCGCCCAACTGGAAGTAGTACGTACTGGAACATTTATTTCTCTACATGCTGGATTCCTTGTGGTACATTAATCTATCACTCTGTAATGGGATCAATGTCACTGATTCCTCTAACTGGAATTGGTTGCCTGTTAGATCCCTTTTAAGATTAAATGTATATTGCCATCAAGTCCATAAGCACATTTCATTGTCCCATTCTTCCCATGTAAGAATTGAGATATTTCTGATGTGCCAGACCAAAGTTGGAGGTAAATTAGCAGAGTGGCTGCACTGTGCCAACCCTGCCAGTCCCCTTCAGACAAATACATGGCACTCTTTATGCCACCCCTAACATCAGCACCACCAGTCAATCCACTGCACTTTTATACCACGCCTAATATCAGCACCACCAGTCAATCCACTGCACTCTTTATGCCACCCCTAATATCAGCACCGCTAGTCAATCCACTGCACTCTTTATGCCACCCCCAATATCAGCACCACCAGTCAATCCACTGCGCTCTTTATGCCTCCCCTAATATCAGCACCACCAGTCAATCCACTGCACTCTTTATGCCACCCCTAATATCAGCACCACCAGTCAATCCACTGCACTCTTTATGCCACCCCTAATATCAGCAATCAATCCAGCACTCTTTATGCCTCCCTAATATCAGCACCAATCCACTGCACTCTTTATGCCACCCCTAATATCAGCACCACCAGCCAATCCACTGCACTCTTTATGCCATCCCTAATATCAGCACCACCAGTCAATCCACTGCACTCTGCTACCCCTAACATCTGCACCACCAGTCAATCCACTGCACTCTTTGTGCCACCCCTAATATCAGTACCAGCAGTCAATCCACTGCACTCTATATGCTACCCCTAATATCAGCACCGCCAGCCAATCCACTGCACTCTTTATGCCACCCCTAATATCAGCACCACCAGTCAATCCACTGCACTCACTATGCCACCCCTAATATCAGCACCACCAGTCAATCCACTGCACCCTTTATGCCACCCCTAATATCAGCACCACCAGTCAATCCACTGCACTCTTTATGCCACCCCTAATATCAGCACCACCAGTCAATCCACTGCACTCTTTATGCCACCCCTAATATCAGCACCGCCAGTCAATCCACTGCACTCTTATGCCACCCCTAATATCAGCACCGCCAGTCAATCCACTGCACTCTTTCTACCACCCCTAATATCAGAACCGCAATTCAATCCACTGCACTCTTTATACCACCCCTAATAACAGAACTGCCAGTCAATCCACTGCACTCTTTATGCCACCCCTAATATCAGCACCGCCAGTCAATCCACTGCACTCTTTGTACCACCCCTAATATCAGAACCGCCAGTCAATCCACTGCACTCTTTATACCACCCCTAATATCAGAACCACCATTCAATCCACTGCACTCTTTATGCCACCCCTAATATCAGCACCGCCAGTCAATCCACTGCACTCTTTATGCCACCCCTAATATCAGCACCACCAGTCAATCCACTGCACTCTTTATGCCACCCCTAATATCAGCACCACCAGTCAATCCACTGCACTCTTTATGCCATCCCTAATATCAGCACCACCAGTCAATCCACTGCACTCTGCTACCCCTAACATCTGCACCACCAGTCAATCCACTGCACTCTTTATGCCACCCCTAATATCAGCACCACCAGTCAATCCACTGCACTCTTTATGCCACCCCTAATATCAGCACCGCCAGTCAATCCACTGCACTCTTTATGCCACCCCTAATATCAGCACCACCAGTCAATCCACTGCACTCTTTATGCCACCCTAATATCAGCACCACCAGTCAATCCACTGCACTCTTTATGCCACCCCTAATATCAGCACCACCAGTCAATCCACTGCACTCTTTATACCACCCCTAATATCAGCACCACCAGTCAATCCACTGCACTCTTTATGCCACCCCTAATATCAGCACCACCAGTCAATCCACTGCACCCTTTATACCACCCCTAATATCAGCACCACCAGTCAATCCACTGCACTCTTTATGCCACCCCTAATATCAGAACCACCAGTCAATCCACTGCACTCTTTATACCACCCCTAATATCAGCACCGCCAGTCAATCCACTGCACTCTTTATGCCACCCCTAATATCAGCACCGCCAGTCAATCCACTGCACTCTTTATACCACCCCTAATATCAGAACTGCCAGTCAATCCACTGCACTCTTTATGCCACCCCTAATATCAGCACCACCAGTCAATCCACTGCACTCTTTATACCACCCCTAATATCAGAACCACCAGTCAATCCACTGCACTCTTTATACCACCCCTAATATCAGAACCACCAGTCAATCCACTGCACTCTTTATGCCACCCCTAATATCAGCACCACCAGTCAATCCACTGCACTCTTTATACCACCCTAATATCAGCACCACCAGTCAATCCACTGCACTCTTTATACCACCCTAATATCAGCACCACCAGTCAATCCACTGCACTCTTTATACCACCCTAATATCAGAACCACCAGTCAATCCACTGCACTCTTTATACCACCCTAATATCAGCACCACCAGTCAATCCACTGCACTCTTTATGCCACCCCTAATATCAGCACCACCAGTCAATCCACTGCACTCTTTATGCCACCCCTAATATCAGCACCACCAGTCAATCCACTGCACTCTTTATGCCACCCCTAATATCAGCACCACCATTCAATCCACTGCACTCTTTATGCCACCCCTAATATCAGCACCACCAGTCAATCCACTGCAGCTCTTTATGCCCCCTAATATCAGCACCACCAGTCAATCCACTGCACTCTTTGGGCCACCCCTAACATCAGCTTTGGCCAGTCAATCCACTGCATTCTTTATGCCACCCTAATATCAGGTTGGTTTTTCAATCCACTGTGTTCTTTATGCCACCCTAATATGGCACCACCAGTCAATCCACTGCACTCACTATGCCACCCCTAATATCAAACCACCAGTCAATCCACTTTTTATGCCACCCTAATATCAGCACCACCAGTCAATCCACTGCACTCACTATGCAGTGTAATTTCAGTCAATGTCATTTTTTTATCCCTAATATCAGCACCACCAGTCAATCCATAGATATTGAACCAAATTCAGCACCACCAGTCAATGGGGTTTATGCTTGTATGCACCTCAGTCACTAATTTGCATACTTTGCATGGATTTACCACCAGTCAAACTGTCTTTATGCCAATTGATATCAGCACCCCCATATTTCCAAACAGAAGCTTTGTACAGTGAGGGTTTGGAGCTTTTCTTCACCTCAAGGTTTGTGTGAGCGTGTTTGTGTTTGTGTGTGTGAACCAGAGGAAGGTCATGTCAAGACGGGCTCATGATGATATACAAGCAGGGTTGGTTTTTGAGGCTCTACGGCTCACATATCCTAAGATGGATGATTTTCCTTTTTTCATGCAGTGTAATTTTAAATATAGTCATTTTTATATCTAGTTTAGCGGGAGAGAACTCATAGATATTCCCTGTCAAATTGTCGAAGTTATGGGGTTTGTGCTTGTATGCCTCAATTGACTAATTTGCATACTTGCATGGATTTAAGTGCAAATGTACAAGTAATTGATCAGAGTGCATATTTCCAAACAGAAGTTTGTACAGTGAGGGTTTGGGCTTGCTTTGACGGGTTTCCTTGACGGCCAGTTGAATCGACCTGTGAACCAGAGGAAGGTCATGTCAAGACGGGCTCATGATGCTGTTTGCACGCCGTTGACTGGTTACATGTTACCCTGCTCCTTTTGTCTAATTGTTTCTCCTGTTTTTAATCCTCAGTGAATCCTCCACTGCTTCAGCTCTGGTGGCATAAGTCTCATCGCTTTTTGGGCAAATTAAAGACATTTTGAAAGAATTCTCACTTGTGTCCCGTGTCATGTGTCATGGGGAATGCGGGATACCGCTTTCACGCAGGCATGACTGAGCCATTTTGTGAGCCATTGTGTGGAACACCTTTTGACGGTTTTGTATATGATTGAATGGTCAAGTGATTGGCGTATATGCAATACATACGAGCCTGTCAGGTGGGACCCGCGCATATGCGAGCAGGCGATCTGTTCCCGGGGAACCACATATGCGCGGATGGGTATGCTGGATGGTGTGTGGTATCAATATGCAACTGCTATGAGGCGATTGCCGTGAATGATTTTGTACCACCATTGGGTCAGACTAATGAAGTACCTGATCACTAATTGGGTGTGTATCCTGAGCTGAAGATGTGAGTTCAGCGAAGAGAATGGGTGGAGTCGCCAGCTCGGAGCAGTCTGCTAGGACAACACTTCTTGGAGAGCCATCCACCCATGGCAAAGACCCAAAAACTGCAGGAACAGTGTGTGTGTGTCTGTGTGTGTGTGGGGGGGGGGGTTGGTATTGGTCACGGGCGCACTGTGCTCTCAGTTTTACATTGACCAAGTGTAAATTAAGAAATTCTGATCTGTTCCTTCAGTGTTAGCCAGTGTGAAATTCAAGCATATTGTTTTATCTTGAAGCATATTAAAAACAAGCAAACACAACAGCCCTCAAGGATATGAGTCACTCTGTTGAGTTCAATCTTTACATTTTATATGGGTTCAAATTCAAAAAACTAAATATGATGTAGCCCTAGTTATTCGTCTGTGATGAACGCATGATGGAAGGTTGAAGACAGTAAGTTACGTCACTGCTTGCCTTCTCCCTGGTCTTTCACTCATGGAAGGTGCCTCTGCAGCATTTTAATTCATTTATTACGCAGGTAGATGAATTAATTACTCCAGAGTAAGTAGGGGCTCTGCGTGAACTAGTCTCTGCGCATAGCTGGAAAGCCTAAGTCTGAAATCACAGATGCAATGAAGACATTTGTTATAGTTGCAGTTTGCACACTTCTCCTGGCAACCTCTACATTACTCAGTGATTGGTGACGATGTATGCTCATCTCTGTCTATCACTGGTGGTCTTGACTGGTGATATAGTTCAGTATTATGTTATTTAGCATGGTAGCACTGTATGAAATACTGCCGCTCACCAATTTATGGATGGAGGCTGTTTTCACATGTGACAGTCTTTCTCCCGTAATGTAGCATACTGGTGTTGGACTAGAGGTCCATAACCCAAGTTCTGATAAGCTTGATCAGTCTTTATTTCTTAGCAGCTACTTTTGAACTGATACTGACCAAATTCCTTCGGAAAAAAATCTGTTGTGATGAGTGACTGCGGAATGCCCCCATTGTATTGTGGGACCGAGGTGGTGGATTTATTAAGAGCAAATCAGTAGAAAGTAGTCCGTGCTGGGGAATGCGCGCACAACAACGACGTGCAGATCTCAGAATACTCTTAAATGGCTTAAATTGGGGGAAATGCTCAATGCCCATGTGCAGTTCCAGATTGATTGGCCGACCGATTGAGGAGAAAAGATTCAGGACGGACAGACGAGGTGTCTCATCTTTAATAGTAGGATACGCTAATAAATAGAACTGCGAGTTGTTCTTTCTGCCACAAGAGGTCAGTATATAACTAGTGTTGAGAAACTTGGGAGTTTCTGCCTTGAATAATCAAGGCCCTCGAAAACAACTTGGCGTGTGATTCTGGGCAAGTTAGTTTTATCAGTCATATTATTGACGGTTGAAAAACACTAAAAGAGATTAACTATATGGCATTCATGTCTAATGCATATACACTTCATCCGTCTATCGAGCCAGTATTTGAACCTAGGATCTATAAACAAATGTTCAATTCACTGTACCATTCTTGCATCCTTCTTAACAAATGGTTTGCATTGAGAAAAGAATCTGAACTGCACATCCCTCTGGAGAAGTTTGTTAAATTTGAAGGGTTACCAAGAAATGTTTTTGTTTTTTTTTTTAGTTTTGTTCTTGGGGTGCCATGGAAAATAAGCAGCAAAGGTTCATTTGGTAAAAAAGAAACTGTTTGTCTCCGACAGTTCTCATTAGATCCCTTAATTTTATATCAAAATGAGATTATGAAATGTAAAGTAGCTATGAACACTAAAAGGAATGGGGGAAGTTAAACTAAAAAAAACCTATTTGTCATACAAGGCGTGGATTTCACACCAAAGAGAAACTCTTCTCATACTTTGACCTTCATTTTATTTCCCTGGACCTGTCGGTATTTATCAAGGCTCCTCGTCTTTAATTAATTGAGGGCCATCTATGTTTCTCACCCTTGCTCAAAGGGCCATCTTTAGATGTGCAGAGTCAAGAGGAGGTCACCTGACAGGTCTGCTCAAATCCAGGGTTAATTATACAAAGCCCCCGTATTCCAATTGGGTTGGCATAGCTACCTTCTTCGCAGTCTGCTTGTGCCTCTCAAGCGCTATGTCAGACCTGACTTCAGGGTCTCAGTCTGAATTACGTATGGTGCTGTAAAGCCTGATTTTTTAGATGTCATTGTTATCTAACACTGAGGATGAGCAGAATGCAGTGGAGTTGTTTGAACACCTCAAAGGGCAGGATATGTCTTTATGTATGAGAAATAAAATAAACTGGGTTGTGAATGTCTAATTAAGGAGGAATGGGAATCGCTTCTCAGACTGCCTGGTGAGTTAATTGTTATGCAAGTGGTTCAAGAGAGAAAGTGCATCCATTATTTACTGTGCATTTACATAAGACGGTAGAGGAACTTGTTGCTGAAAAGTGAGAGTGAGCAAGTGAGGAAAGTCAAGAGGGGAGGGAGGGCATGTTAGAGTGAGGAAGAGGAGAGAGTGTGTATCAGAGTGAGGAAGAGGAGGCCGCACATGAGGAACAGGACAGTGTATCAGTGAGCGGGAAGAAGAGAGGCAGGTGTTCGTATGTGTGAGGTGATATCCGTGATATAGTATGGACTTTACCAACAGGTGAGAGTTTCCTGTAATGTCTGGTGCATTTTAAAGTGTCTGTGATTGAAGAGGGATGTGCCTATCTCTGTCTGGCCTGATGTGTCTGACTCCATGAGTATTCAACAATGAGTGGGAGGGATGAATTGATCAGAAGTTTCCATGTGCACCTGTATCAGGCCTACCAAAGAAAACGGCCTAGCTGTAAGAAAAGTTTGTCAGATGTCTACCTTTTTCAAATAACCAGCAACACAAAATCGAAAACAAGCCACATTCCCGCAAAATCTCGCACCGCAACACTTTGAAGTCGACACATTTTCACTAGAACCAAAGTAAAAAAAAATCCCACGGCCTGTAACAAACCCAGAGACGAACCAAATGAGTTTTCAATTGTGTGTTGCTGGTTCTTTGAAAAAAGTAGGCATCTGACAAACTTTTGTAACAGCCTGGCTGTTTTCTTTGGTAGGCCTGTGTGTGGTTTATTTGTTCCCGCAGTGATTCAGCAGCGGATGGACCCAGTGCCTGTCCGTCGCACTGCTGAGCCGTCAGCTCCAGCATTCCAACTGAATGATTTGGAACAAATTATACTGAGAAGCCTTAAAAACGCAACAATCAATGATGGACAAAATTTTGTGCAAATAATGTAATAAGGAAAAAATAAATACTAGGATATTTGAAGTAGAGTATTAGCTCACAAATGATGAAGTCTAACAAATGGGTAAGTCTGCAGACCACGTGCCGACAACAGTAGTCCAATACATGAGCCACTCCCCAAATGATCCTGAAAAGGAGAGTGAGCCAGGAAATGTTGTTAGCATCGCTCAACATCAACCCTAACTATAGAAGCCCTGGCTTAAAAACTTAATTTTTGTGAAAAGTCATGACGTCACGACTGACACACACACAAAAAAAAGAACAGGGATCAGGCGATGGGAATGCTGATGGCCAGAATGAGTTGCGGCGCACTTTGGAGTGCATTGTGCAACTGTTTTACGTCTGATAATGCGATATAGGCAGACAGGAAGCAATCGAGATCGGCCGCGGTCTGGGCAGCCAAGTGTGACCATGCTTGTGAAGCACTGTAGCGTTCGTGCAATTCATCTCAGAGACCGCTTTCATTTAGCAACGCTGACCGCTGCCAAGGTTCTGGGAGGACGCCGTGATCATACCAGCTCCCAACTGATGCGAAGACCGCTCCGGGATGAAGGCATTTCTTCATTTAGAGCACATGTTCGAATGGTCCCGACTCCCCAGGGATTGCAGACGTGCTTCCTGTCCTGATCTTGAGCACTTCCTGTCTGCCTATATCGCATTTGCAGATGTAAAACAGTCGCACAATGCACTCCTAAGTGTGCCTGAACCCTGGCTGCAGTAATTCCGGCCATCGGCATTCCGATCGCCTGATCATTCTTTGTTGGGTCAGTCGTGGCATCATGACGTTTCACAAATGTAAAGTTTTTAAGCCAGGGCTCTTATAGCCAGGGTTAATGTTAAGTAATGCATACGACTTCTCTTTGCACACTCTCCTTTCTTCGGATCATTTGGGGAGTGTGTCGGCACGTGGTCTGCTGACAGCCTGCTCGTTAGAATTCACCATTTGTGAGCTAACAGTCTACTTTAAATGAGCCCCTAAGAACCATACTGGGCCAACCCATGTTGGGGTACTTTTGAGAAAATGGGACTCAAAGTTGCCAGGGTAAACACTGCACCTAGAGTCATCTAGTTTAAACACTGCATTTGGTACAAACTCAAGATATGTAAAATCATGCACATGCACTTCTTGTGCAGGTTTTGGATGCCCTTCTGCTGCATTAAATTGAAACCAACCTCCTTCTGAGGAGGAAGCATAATCTTCTGATTCATTTGGGACAAACTTTGGGTCTCTGTCATCTTCCACTTCACCATCATCATCAATCACAATAAGCAACTCCTCATCAGTGAGATACCGAGCTGCCATGTTTACAATGAATTATGGGAAGGTTGTGGGATGGCGTATTATGGCTAAGGCAGTGCAGTGCATATATACAGGGGCAGAGAAGACATTTGCTTGTATTAACAATCCATGTGGGCAGATTGGGTTGGGCTGTTAGGAAATGTAGATCTCAGTTTTCTGCACATGCTGACTACCACAACTCAATTTCGGCAAAAGTGCGGGATGGCCCGGTATGGTTCTTAGGGGCTCAAATATCCTTGTATTTATTTAATCCTTATCACATAATTTGCCAAAAATTTTGTTCATTGTCGCTTGTTTCGTTTTTAATGCCTCTCAGTATATTTTAATGCACATTGGATGTAGTGGCTAGTCAACAGTCTGGTGCCGTCTGTGCTCATCACCGTTTGCTGGTTTAGCTATTTTGACTCTATGACAGATTGGCAAAAAGCTTAAAAGGTGGGAATACTGCTACAAGCTAGAAACTTCCCTCTCAGGTGACCCTATAGGCAATTAAAGACCACCATTCCAGGCTACCAGCCATATTTAGCAGAGGGGAAGCTCATAATTAACACCTTTTGCGTGCACACCGAGACCGAATGATCCAATCAACAGGCACTTTTCAGCTTTCCTGAGCAGTTTGAGAGGTGAGAATTAAATCAGCATAACCACATGATTATGTTGGGTATAGAGGTGGAAAATTATGATGATGTAATTATTCAGATAAATTAATAAAATTCAGCCGCAATGGGTGCGAAATAGAAAATGAGGAACACTGTTGTATGCAACAAATTATTTAAGTGAAGAAAGAAAGGTTTCATTGAGTAGCCAAGAAATGAAGTTTGTGCGGGGGCTGAATAGCAGTCATTGCCTATTGAACTGTCTCCCAGTGCTGCCTTAAAGCTGTCAGGAATATGCTTAAGTACCAACTTATACTGAAGCCAGAGTACGATGTGTGATAACAGCTTCAAACAATAAAAGGTCCAGATACCCAACAGCATAAAAAACTCACTTTTCAAGACAATGAATAAATAAATGGTCCACGAGGACTCCGTAAGTTCACTGTAGTTAATTCTGCACCAGTGATTACCCAAGCTCAAAGTTTTCAAAAGCTTTTTTTCTGATCATCCCAAGTGTCATCTTTGGTCAGATTCTTACTAGCCATTTTACGGCATTGCCCCAGAACTGTACGTAACACAGAATAGCTTTTATAATCTGCTCCATGGCTTGTCTTTAATCAGTTTCAGGCAAAATAAAAATGCCTTCAGCTCGATACACCTCTCAAGAGCCCCTCTCTTGCAAACTTTAACCCTGCCCTTAATGTGCAGGGCGCTGAAATGAGCACATCTGACATCTTCAGTCAAGCGTCCCTGCTCATGTGCCACTGCTCTGAATTTGCTTTTTCACTGCATGCTAATTAGCCATAGATGAAAATCAGATTAATTGAAAGGTCATTCAGGTGAGCTGGACTTGCCTGAGGATAATTGCACTAAGGGGAGATGTTAATGTGTTCCTTGAGCTCGCATTGCCAGAGAAGATGTATTTTTTCCCCATTTTTTTCACTCCCTCCTCACAATCTGTCCTCATGAAATAACACAGGCCTTCAGTTTCATTCAGCGTAACCGACTGCATCCTTGGGGATTGATGACGATTGATCAGACAACATATTTGCCAGATAATGGAATATTCTGCTCTCAGTACTGCAGCAGAATGTAGATCGAAAGTGAGATTCAAAACACAAACAATGAATTCTGGCATCAGAGATAAACCTAGTTGAATGGTGGTTAAGGCCTATCAAGATGATTTGGTCAAAGCGGACCTGACAGTCAGCTGGAGCGTTCAGTGTTTCCTGACCGGCTTATCCTTACCCTCTGAGTAAGATCTGTTTGCCCTCAGAAGAACAGGTTGGCGATAAAAGCCCCAGTTGGCTGTTGGGTGTTTGTTTGAAGAGGCATGTTCATTCCTGATCACCTATAAGCAAAGACACTTTGCGTCAAACCGCACAGGTGAAAATTCATGCTTCTTCTGTGCAAAACAGCGACTGGTTGATCAAATATTTGTACGAAAGTTAGCTGTTTGATGTTCACGAGAGGTACCATTGGCAGTTGTTTTTCTGTGAATATGAGAAAGTGGTAACATATCCATATTTCTCCTGATGAAATTATCATTTACAGAATAAGTTGTTCTTTATGTTTGATCCCTAGGGTAAAAGATTTGGCTGAATATATGGCAAGAACTGACAGTAGAGTTTGAGACATTTTATAGAAGTGTCTTTTATAGATGAAATGTACACTGAACAAAAATATAAACGCACGAACCAAAAATGCTGAGTTAAATTGACCTATAATGAAATATGCTCACAAATAGTGTTTATTGGTGTACTGAATGATTTGTTTTGCTCAATTCTGGTGACCCACTTCTCATTGACCACTCCCTGTGAAATTACCCACTCATTGAGTTATTCCGCCCCTGAGCTGCATAGAGCATAACATTGAGTTGGTCAGTCAGCGTGACCAATACACAGGCACTCCTTGCACCAGGGTCAATAAAAAGGCCACTGCAAAATGCGACTTTTTGTCACAAGTCACAATGCCACAGATGTCACAAGTCATGAGAGAGCGTGCCATTGGCATGCTGAATGCTAGGATATCTGTGACAGTGGTGTCAGCACACTTGAATGTACGTCGTTCCACCATCAGCCGGTTGAGAAGTCGATTCAGAGAGACTGGCAGCACTGTGAATCGTCCACATGCCCCACGACCACGTGTGACCACGCCCACACAGGATCGGCACATGCGGCTCCAGCACCTCCGTGATCGGCTCCGACCAGCCACCAGGACAGCTGACGAGACCGTTGGACTGCACAACAGGCGGATATCAGCTCAGACTGTCCGAAACCGCCTGAGGGAGGCAGATCTCCGAGCCCACCGACCACACCGAGGTCTCAACCTGACCGCCGTCCGTCATCGGTACAGACTCGACTGGGCAAACCGTAACCTTCACTGGACGTTTGCACGGTTGAGGACGGTGTTATTCAGCGATGAATCGTGATTCCAACTGTGCGCACTGATGGCAGACAACGCGTATGGCGACGTGTGGGCGAGCGTTACACTGATGCCAATGTCGTGCGTCGGGTGGCACATGGTGATGCAAGTGTAATGGTATGGGCAGGCATGTGCCATGGACAGCTTACTCATCTGCTTTTCGTTGAGGGCAACTTGAACGGGCAGCGGTACCGTGATGAGATCCTGAGGCCTATAGTCATACTGTTTGTGCGACTCCATCACATGACATTCCACGATAATGCCCGGCCACACACTGCCCAAATCTTCTTGATGAGGAGGATGTCCCTGTTCTCAATTGGCCGGCATATTGACCCGAGATGTCGCCAATTTGGGATGTTCTGGATCGGCGGGTCAGACGAGTTCCAGTTCCAGAAAACGTGCGCCAGCTCCGAGTTGCGCTGCAGGAGGAATGGGACAACATTCCTCAGGCCACTATTGACAAACTCGTGAACTCCATGCACCGGAGGTGTACCGCTTCACGTGATGCCAATGGTGGACACACTCGTTACTGAGTGCTGTGAACTCTGCCCGCTGACCCCTGTTGGGTTCAGGCTGTGATAACTCATGAATTGTGTACAGTAAATTGTTAGTCATGTTTCTATTGCTTGAATATTAAGGCAAGAATAAAATAATAATTGTTTTGTTGAAATATTTCCCGATTGATAAAAAGTAATTCTAAAAAAATCACTTCGTGCGTTTATATTTTTGTTCAGTGTACTTCCATAGCATAATTTTAACCCTGATTTTATCTTTCGTCTGTAATTCTGGCTTCTGAATGTTTTTCTGCTCCAATGCACTTAATGCTTTATGTCTCTTAAATGTTAGTGCCAAAGTAACTAATGAATAAATAATGATGAACGATTTTTCCGTTAAATATCCAAATAATGTTATTATCAACGTAAGGAGTCGTCAGTACACAGCAGTGTTCTGTAGTGAATCGATAAGACTGTAGTGATGATGTCACACCGCACAGAATTCAGCAGGGTATGATGAAGCAAAGGGGAAACCTACACCGCAAACATCGCATTAAATGCTCCATAGAGCAGCAGGAAGCAGGGGCTGATAGATCCTGCTCCTTCAGGCTGTTCATGACACAGCATCTTTCCTCTTGCGAATATGAAAATGTGCTATGGCTCTGTGCCATACCGCCTACCCTGCAGGTGAGAGAGATAGCATATCCCAGCAGTGCAGCATAAGCAGTATTACAATGCGCCTCATATTTTGGACATGCTGGCTCATTGGCCTACGGGCCCAGCTGGAAAAGTGTCAGGCAGTGGTAGCTAACTCACAAATAGCAGAGAACAGTAGTTCACCAGTGTGAGAATGCGAATGTCCAACGCAGGAGAAGTGACTTTACTGAGGGTGGTAGCAGCAGTAAGATGGTTCACACAGGGCAGACCCATGCCGGATTCAGGTGTATGACTGACTCAAGTAGTTGCAGACCTACGCCAGGGCTAAGCATTTGCTAACACAGTTAGCACACGCATGGTCTGAAGAAGTACATTAGGACTATGTGCCCCCGTACTCCATTCTGGCAAACCCCTTTAAGGCTCTCTTCAAAGTTTTTCAGCTCACCTCATTCATCCTTTCTCATACACCACAGTAACCTTATGTGCTGTTTCCATTCAAAAAATGAAGGAATCCATTATTGTGCATGGAGTATTTTATGCCAACCTACGTGCCATACAACACAAAGTATTATTCAACGGATTGGTTCAGGTGGGCTAAAGATGGAATATATACAGTATGTGCTGTAGTACGCCTTGAATATTTATTCAGCATTTCAGTGCCCAAGTTTTCCTAGGTTTAACAGCAGAAAGAAACAAGGATAAAGAATTGGTTCCCATACACCTTATCTTTCCTCTGTGACCTCATTCTCTTGTCCAGCCAGCGTGCGGTTTCTATAGTTACCTCCAACACCATGTTTTCCTCCGCAGAGCACGCGAGGAATCCATCACAGCTTGTGTTGGAGATACAAAAGCACACAATTGCTGGGTCCTAGGCGATGAAAACACTGGATGAGACCAGCAGGGCAAAGGATGGACGGCCAACAGGGGTGCATTTAAGGACAGGCTTCGAGGAAAAGCTGGCAGTGCAACAACAGTTGATAGTTTTTGCGTTTAGAAAAAAATCTTTCTCAACTTTTTTGAAGCTGCCTGAAGCCAGGTGGCAGGTGCCAAAGGGCCTGAGACAAGCAGAACGCCAACAGAAAAAACAAGCATTTCTCAAAATGTTCCAGCAACCACTTGCTGAGAAGTTGATGCTGAGAAGCACCGGAAGATGGCCGTCAAATCATCGCCCCCTTCTCCTCCTTAAGGTAGGATGCCCAGACATGCACATGCTACATGCTAACTTCAAACTGGGAAGGCCATAGACAAGCATGTGCTTTTCTCAAAAGCATATGATAATGTCCTCTTTTCCCACCGTGGTAAGCAAATCAAGTTCCCTCAGATTCACGCAAATGGACACTTCATGAGATTCCCACCAGGGGGTGCAGTGAGGCATTGCTGGTGGGCATGAAGACCTCTTCATCTCAGCTGGGGGAAACCTTTCCTTCAAGATTGACACTAGCAGAGCGATATGAAGTTGCCAGGAACTCATCAATGGATTTGATATGGTACTCTTGTGCGCTCTATAACTGAGCTTCAACAGGATGAAAAACTAACAGCCCTGTGAACGGACTTTTATGAGCCTCTTACGTCATCGGGGTCAAAACATGTTTACATTATGGGCCCTACACCTGTAATTAACAGCTCATACAGGCACAGTTAATTTATAACTGTGTGTTAACATTTTCCCCCCATAACACAAAGTATTCAAGTCTGCAGTCGATCAATTGCTCTAAAGTGAAGGTCCTGACAATGATGTTGGATTCTGATTTACGGACTTAATAAATCAACTGATTGAATGGCTTTAAAGTAGTGTATAGGGAAAATGTTCCATAAGTGAGGGCACTTTGTCTCATGTTATTACAAGGAAGTCAATAAATTCTGAATATTAAAGACAGGGGTGCTCAACTGCTATTGTAGATGGCCTGAACCAGTAGCCTTAGTTTTAGTTTTCTGACCACTATAAACCATGTTTGCTCACTCTTGCACTTTATTACAGTAAATTATTATATATTATTATAATATGCTCACATTGTGCGGCTGTGGCTCATACCGTATATGCTAATGGAATGAACATACTATGGAACTTTT
Source organism: Gymnothorax javanicus (assembly GCA_029692085.1). Classification (NCBI taxonomy): domain Eukaryota; kingdom Metazoa; phylum Chordata; class Actinopteri; order Anguilliformes; family Muraenidae; genus Gymnothorax; species Gymnothorax javanicus. The sequence goes on from CM056209.1 coordinate 21,584,105, forward strand.
AGTTAATTAAGAGCAGAAGTTCACAGTCTAAATAAAAAATAACTCAGTCGTATGTCCCAGCCTCAGGAAAAAGTTATCATCCTTGGTCTTGGGGAACCCATATGATTGATTTTGTTCCATCCACAGTTGCAGTGTTTTTAACAAATGGCGTATTGTCTTTAGTGTGTACCTTTCATGTTCAGAGAGATTATTTACCCACTTCTAACATATCATTTTTCGAAGAAGCTATCCATGCAGTGTAGAGTAAAAGCCCATGTTAAAATTGCACTGATTGCACACTATTACAACCCCTGGCATACATTATGGAATACCTGCACTTCGAGGATCTTTTCCGGCGTTTTACTTCATAGCAAATAAACAAATTACAGATATGACACATGACAATTTTTGTTTATTAGCATTCATTCTACATGAGACACACCTCCAAAAAATTAGAATAAATTATTTTAATAAATGGAATATTTTTTTCAAAATCAAAAAAAAAAATGATGAAATCACTCATTGTTTAAAAAAATCATGGAATCATCAACAAAAAATCAGAATCATTACTTTTTGCCCCTCCTCAGGCTTTTATGATGGCCTGAATTCTTTAAGGCATAGACTTCACAAATAAAAACATGCCATATGCCATAAATAAAAATGATTTAATCTAATTTGTTTAGGGTGTCTCATGAAGCCTGAATGTTAAGCTAACAAACAAAAATTGTTTTGTGTCATATCTGTTTATGTGCTGAGAAGTAAAAAAGCTGGTTTAACATCCTCCATGTGTGGTGATTCCATAATTTATTCCAGGGGTTGCAGGCCCACAGGAAAAAAGGTAATGCAACACTTCTGTTAACTCTCAAAGGTTGGGGAAAATCCCTCTTTTTTTCAATTTTATTTTTCATTTTTGGACAGGCAAGATCTTTTTCTTCAAATATGAATTCTTTAAAATCTACCAAAATTATAAGTGTTAGAGGCCATGTGTCCACAATTTCCCGTCATGACCCAATTTATTCACCTCCATGTATTCAGTTGTGTTGTACAACAAGACTGAATAACATCCGTGGTGTTTCGTGAGAGTTGTAGCATAATAAAGCATGCGATTTACCTGTATGTTAGCTTTTCACGTTGACGGCGTTAATACTGAAATCCGCCCTATGAATTGTAAACGTCAATCTCTTGAAGTAATACCCATTATCTCGCCGGACGGCGGCAAACAAAGAGTTTTACTCTTGCCTCAGACCTGCGGATTAAGTGGCCACAACTGACTGAACTTTTTTCTCCTCACGTCCCCTGCATAGTCCCTTGCTGCTTTCCCGTGCACATTTTCTGTCGGCCAAAATAACAAGGGCAAGCGCTGCAATTTCTTCCAAGTTTGGTCTTCACCTTTAACTGCTGTGAAGCTCCATTGTCGATTCTTTGGCCATGTCTGCCTCCCTGGAGACAACACGGGGGAGCGTGAAGTTGCACTTATGACTGGGATCATGGCGGCTCCTCTCGGGCGGGATACTCTACCTGATCACTGGTCTTACGGAGTATGCAAGGATGGAAGAGTTTTCTTCATCAAGTGAGCGCGAATTGCATCTTTCTGTGGGCCACTTAAATGCGTTCACCATTTCCACTGCGACGTAATTGAATTGTCGCGTTTATTTTTCTCCGTAGCTAACAGGTGGTTGTTTCTTTTTCAGTGATAAAACTCTCTTCACAACTTGGCTCCATCCCCGCACGGGTGAACCTGTCAACTCTGGACACATGATACGGTCAGGTACACATGAGGATCTATTAATCGTAAAAAAGAAAAAAAAAGAAGAGGAAAAAAATCTAATTTGTCTAGGCTATATAAGCAAATAGTTGCGTGTCTATGTAAAAGCTCATTAATTAGGTGCATACAGTAATTAAGTTTTGGGAGCATAAACCACGGCTTTCTACACAGTAATTCATCTTTTATCCTGATATTTCTTCGTAGATTTACCACGGGGGTGGGAAGAAGGATTCACAGATGAGGGGGCAAGCTACTTCATTAAGTAAGTATCCAGGGCATTCCTTGTATTTCGAGCAAGATTGCTTTGGCTATATTGCAAGAATGATTGAGACTTGTTTCAAACTACTAGTTCCAGACTTCTGTGCGTTATTAGGGTATGTGCTGTCGCGCCATGTCTGCAAGAACTTATCATGGGGATTATGAAATTTTTACACTGTTGCAAGTTTTATGCGTTTTGTTTGAAGTTGAATAAGTCCGTGGTACGCCTCCGAGCTAATTTGGCCCCCGGATTGTTTTGGCTGCCGCTGTCAGTTATGGTCCAAAGTCTGAAATGATGGACTCTACGGGGACTTCTGTGAAAGCCAGGTATATCCTAGGTTATTGAATTACTATTCTACTACAGTCTCCATAGTGTTCATCTACCAGTCTGTTTCAGTGAGATGTTGCTGGACAGCTCTCGTTGTAACAACTCGTCTCCGCTCTTGGCTTAAGTATGCTTATAATATTTACTTGTAGGCGGCACGTGTTCAAGTGCACTTCGACTTTACTTGAATTAGGCCATATAATAAATAGTTGGTTAGCATCCTCAACATTTCAATTTTCTGGGGCGGGCGGGAGGTTTTTTTTTTTTAATTTTTAATTTATTATGAGTCTGAGATCCAAGTAGCGCGACAAATTCAAATCACATAATGTTGCTTTTTGGCTTTCAGAAGAATCTGGTTTCACAAATATAGATAAATTTAAATCTTTTTTTCACTTGCACCAAAAAAACTCGAGTTAATCTAGCGATCCAAAGTAATATTCTGAAAGTGAAACTTGTCACCGGGAGTAAACATATTTAGAGTTTGCGTAGATTTTTCTGCGTTATATAGCTGCTTTTCCGTTGTAGATTTTGGTTGAATTACTCAGTTTTGGTGTACTAGCTGCTTGTGTCACATTTAGCTGGGGTTTGTGGCCATATGAGTTCATAAATGACATTAATTCATTTGAACATCGATTAGTTTGAACTGTGACCTTGAGAACCAGAACTGAGGGAAATGACTTGGAGTTATTTAGATGATTAGCCTGGCAGCATTTAAAAACTATACAATGGTGAGGTCAACTGTGGGTGGTTTCTGTAGTTTCGCTTTTTGTTCAAATTGAGTGCCCACCGTTTTATTTGAAGTGCTCGGTGGTTGCAAATTATGGTAAATTCCTGTGTGGAGTGAGCCTTACTAACTCTCTGAGAAATTTTCAGATGTGTTTATTATTTTATTGCCACGCATTATTGATGGTTTCTTTGAAGTCTACCATGCAGTGCTTCATGAGCTGGCATTTTTCTCTGTGTTAAATAAGCCTGTGACTGTTGCAGTATCTGTTGAAAGAAGTTATACCAATCACCTGTGAAACACATAGGAAAAGCTTCTATGTTTATCGCATGAGGCCTGACATAGGCTTATGGGGGGGGGGTCTTTCACAGCCCTAAGACAAAGGAATATAGAATGTTGAATGCATCCTGAGAGTGGCAGAGGGAAGAAATATTACTGACTGCGTAAAAAATGGGAATGGTAATATAAAGTAGATATTTAAAATGTGTGGCTTGGATTTAGAAACCTGTGCTAGTATTTCGATATTGGGGTTACTGTTTACCAGCTGAACTGCATATTTATTTTGTTCTCTGTGTCTTTTTTTGGTTAAACCTGAATTTCTCAATTCTCTGAGGTTAACTTTGCTTGTGTATCCCCCACTCCTGTGAAATAGTTCTTTATCACTGGCCTAAAAATAAATTCTTGGAACCTGAGGCTGTTATGAATAGTGGGGGTTATAGTTAGCATTACTTAGACATGGCTTGGGGAAGAGAAAAATATAATATAGAAGTTTAAAAGCTTCTGAGGAAGGATATTCCGTATGAGAGGTGGGCTGTTGCTGTCCTTCTAAATGAAAATCTGAATTTGCTGGAAATTCCGTAAATCAATCCATCATGTAATTCCAGTTGAGGATATTTGGATGGGACTCATTGAGGAAGATGAATTAAGGTCTTAACACTGGAGTCTGCTACCAACCACCAGCTTCAGATGGTACTGTGAAAGGAATGCCTTTTAAAAGTAATTAAAAAGCTTGTAGGGGAGGATAGATCATTACCATTGGTGGCTTCTGTTACCCTACAGTTAGGTTAGAAACTAAGTTATTGACATCTATCAGTCTGGAAAGAATTACAAAGCCATTCTTAAGGTTCTCGAATGACTCATCCAGGAAGTCATCAAAGAACCCAGACTGACATCGAAAGAACTGCTGGCCTTACTTGCTTCTGCTAAGGTCAGTGTTCATGATTCCACAATAAGAAAGATACTGGGCAAAAAATGGCATTGATGGGAGAGATGCATGGCAAAAGCCACTGCTGACCAAAAAGAAAACAAAGGCTTCCCTCACATTTGCTAAAAAACCATCTTGTTGACCCCCAAGACTTTTGGGACTGTATTCTTTGCACTGGTGAGTTAAAAGTAGAGCGTTTTGGAAGACATGGGTCATGTTGCATCCGGCATAAAGGTAACACAGCATTCCAGAATAAGAACATCATGTCAACCGTCAAATACGGTGGTTGTAGTGTGATGGTCTGTGGCTACTTTGCTGCTTCAGGACCTGGGTGACTTGCCATAATTGATGGAACTATGAATTCGGCTCTCCATAGAAAATCCTGAAGGAGAATGTCTAGCCATCAGTTTGTCAGCAACATCAGCAACATTTATTTTCGACCAGATTTGCATTCATTTTTAGCTGAGATACTGTATAGATGATGGATGGGTCAAACCGCTCCGTAAAGCCTTCTCCAGTACATCCATAAGACTTTCAATTGGTTAAGGTCTGGACTCTGAGGTGGCCAATTCACGTGTGGAAGTATTTCCTTATACTCGATTAACTCACTCTTTCACAGTTTGAGCCCGATCAATATTGGCATTGTCATCCTGGAATATGCCCGTGCCATCAGGGAATAACAACTTTACTGATGGGTTAGTGGTCATTTAGTATATTCAGGTGGTCTGCTGAATTAATTGAATTGTTGCAGAAGAGTGCTGAGCCTAGACCTGACCAACTTAAGCAACCCCAGCTCATAACAATGCCTTCAGTGGCTTGTATAGTGGACAATATGCATGACGGATGCATCACTTCATTGGCTTCCTTTCTTACCCTGAAGTGTCCATTGCTCTGGAATGGGGTGAATCTGGACACGTTAGACCACATGACCTTCTTATATTACTTCTCAGTCCAATCTTTATGCTCCCTTGCAAATGTAACTTTTTTTCCCCAGTTAGCCTCACTAACAAGTGGTTTTCTTGTGGCTACGCAGCTGTTCAGTTGCAATCATCAAAGTTCTTGTTGTGTGTGTGGAAATGCTCTTACCTTCATACTAAACATAGCCATGCGCTCTACTGATGATTTTTCTATGATTAGACGTCACCAAGCATTTTAGTGATCTCCAGTCAGAGTCAATCATGATTTTTCTCCAACCAATTTCTTCTGCGAAGTTGACGGTTCACCATTATCCTTGCAGGTTTTCGTAAATTGTTGGACAGTCTCTGACCCAATTCCAGCGAATTCAGCAACCTCCTTAAATCTCTTTAGCTGTTTTATTTGCTTGATGCTGGCCAGTAATTTGCCCCTCTTGAAACACAGTAACATCTTCTCAACAACCATGAGATACGTCTTCTGACATGGTTGTTTAAGAAATGAGAAGTAACGCGCTGAATCCATCAGGATTAAAAGAATTATCGCCAGCTGAAACATATTCCTCACTGCAATAATGATTCAATAATAGGCTTTTGAGTATTTGCTTATTTAAATCCAAACGGCATCTTTTTTTTTTGGATTGGCAGTGTATAAGAAATGGGGAACGGGGAAAATACTTTATCACAGCACTGTAGGCCACCTGTGCACAAGTACTTTGCACGGGCAATAGATCTCCTCTTTTGATCATGAGGCATTCCTTAATTATGAGGGTGTTTGCTGATGAGCACTTTCGAGGGAAAAATTTTGTTAGTGAGTGAGAGAATCGGTGCTCTGTCTGTGGGTGGAAAAACTAGAGCTCTCTCTGAGTGATTAATAAGAGCTCTGTGCCTGTAGGTGAGTTACGTGAGCGCTCTTTCTGTGGGCGAGTGAGTAGAGCTCTCAGTCCCGTGGGTGAGTAAATGGAGCTCTTTGCTTCTAGGTGAGTTAGTGGAGCTACGTCTGGATGAGTGTAAATAAAGCTCTCGGTTTGTGGATGAGTGAGCAGAGCTCTCTGCAGGAAGTAATCTGTGGGTGAGTAAATGGAGCTCTTGGTTTGTGGGTGATTAAGGGGGTATCTGTCTACAGGTTAGTAATTAGAGCTGTCTGTCTGGGTGAGTAGATGGAGCTCTCTGTCTGTGGGTGTGTAAATGGAGCTCTTGGTTTATGGGTGAGTCAGTGGAGCTCTCTGCCTGTGTGTGAGTTAGTGGAGCTCTCTGTCTGTGGTTGAGTAAGTAGAGCTGTTTGTAGGCGAGTATGCAGAGCTCTCTGTCTGTGGGTGAATAAACGGAGTGCTAATGAGTAAGTGGAGCTCTCTGTCTAGCTGTTTAAGTAGTGCTCTCTGTTTGTTGGTGAGTGTGCACAGCTCTCTGTCTGGGTGAATAAGTAGAGCTCTTTGTGTATGTGTGAGTAAGTAGAGCCCTCGGTCTATGGTTAAGTAAATGGTGCTCTCTGTTTGTTGGCGAGTATGCTCAGTGAGTGGGTGAGTAAGTAGAGCTTGTTGTTGTCGGTAAGTATGCAGAGCTCTCCCTCTGAGGGTGAATAAGTAAAGCTCTTGGTTTCTGGGTGAGTAAGTAGAGCTCTATCTTTCTGGCTGAGAATGCCGAGTCAAGGTTAAGGTCAAGTTAATTGAGATTTTTCTGTGGTTGAGTTAGTGGAGCTTTGTCTTTGGGTGGGCAGGTAGAGCGCTTTGTCTGGGTGAGTAAGTGGGGTGTAGCTCTCTGTTGGTGGCCAAATAAGTCAAGCTCTGGGCAAGTAAGTGAAGCTCTTTTGGGGTGGGTAAGTGGTGCTCTCTGTCTGTCTGTGAGTGTCTATCCGACTATTTGTAAATTGAACTTTTTTTCTTGTGGTGTCGAGTGGAGGTGTATGTTAAAATGTGTTTGGGGCTGGGGGGAGGAGTTCTCACACTTGGCACATCCATCGCTGGTTAATGTCTGTGAAGTGCTCCTTTTACAGCTTAATGTATTTGTAATTCTGTCAATGTGAGTGAGTGTGAAAATTAAGTAGCATCTCTGTAGTTGGGTGAGTTTGAAAGATCCACTCAGCATGTAACTGAATCCTAGTACATAGACACACGACAACAATGGCCCGGACAGAAATTCAAGCTCAGATGAAAAAGTAACTTGTTAGGAAAATCCTGGGATTAAATGTGAGATTTTTTTAGTCCGGTGAACCACTTGGTGCTCGTCTGCTGCTACAATCCCTTCTTACCAGATTAATTTTGAAGCATTAGCCTATGTTGAATTTCTTTCCCTTGGGTGCAGATTTGGAAATGGACGTCATGCTGACCGAAGAACCAGGCATTTTTGGCTCTTTCACTTTAAATGAAATCAGAACACTACAAGTCCTGGGTGCTGGCAATGAGACTGACCCAACTAGATCTTTTCTGGGTGTTTAATCATGTCAGTGACGTGGCATTGCATTGCTTGAGATACCTCCAGTGGTGTGTTCATCCTTGCTCCACACCACCACAATGGGCAACACTGATGTTTTTAAAAAAGCTACAGGTAATGGCTACATTATTTCAGAGAGGCAGTTGTTTTTTGACAAACTTATTACTGTAGTTACCTGCAGGGCCTTGAACTTTGCGGCTCTTTGGGTATGACAGCGTCCTTCGCCCATTCAGTCCTTCATCTGCTCGGCTGATGGAAATGCGTTCAGGAGTGATCTCTGCTCTGAACACTGGGTGAAATCTGATCAGGCCTAGTTTGTAGTCAAAGTATGGGAGGAATGGCAGTTCCGTGACTTCTATAAGGAGTGTGATTTTTAAAGGTGGTGGGGGGGGGGTAAGCGGTGTTCCTCTCTAAAATTAATTAATGAAAAGTGAAATGAAGCAAAAAATGAAAAAGCAAGCAAAAGAGGCATGACTGTGAGAATTTCTTTGCATGATCTCCTGAAAGCTGCACTAACTTTTGGCTGATTGGCAGTCAGCACCCTGTAAAAAATTGGATATGAGGCGGTTTTCTTCTTTTCTTGAAACATTTCATGTAGCACCTGAAATCCAGAAGTCTAAGCCTATGGCTGCATCTGTTTTAACAGCAAAAAAAAAAGCTAAAAGCTAATACTCCACACAGGGCAGTGATCCTACATGCATTTGATAATCGCCTAACTCTAGACACTCAGGACAGTCTCATTTCTTGTGATCAATCATTTACATTTGTTCTGTATATAGACAACTCCCTTTGCCCAGAGCGACTTGCAGTATAATCTATAGTTCAATGACAAGGGAAGACAGTGTCACCATGTACAGTGCAATAAAGCCATCGTCAAAAGCCTGTGTGAAGCGGACAAATGAGCATGTACCCATAGTAATGGTGCCGCCACATAAATCACCTAATTGCTAATAGTCCAGGACCATGTTTGAAATTCAGGAGAGATATTGGTCCATAACTAGTTTCACCTGCACAAGCTATAAACAATGCTTGTATATCCTGATACCCCTCCTTCCTTGAGAGTCCACAACCCTGCTTTGCATTTTAATAGCAATGTCATGGCTTGGGATTAATTTCTTTGGCTTGTGGAGCCAGTGGCTTGCCGATATGGCCTAGTCCAGTGATGGTTAGAAGGGACTGCTGGCATTGAAAGGGTCAGGCTTTAAAGGTCAATGAAAATGATTTTGGGAATTGTGGGTGCTGACACTTTTATAGTCTACTACATGAAGGGGAGCCTTTGTGTGGCACTGTCAGAGATCAGAGTCCAACCAGGCATTTGCGGAGATCTATGAATGGTTCTAAATGTCAGGAGAACAGAATAAATCTGCTGTTTGTTGCCGTAAATGATTTTGAGGTCCCTGTTTTTGATTCTGTGTTCTGCCAGTGGACATCTTCCCTTTGTCTTATTGGATATGGGGGCTGTGGGAGTCGAATGAACAGGGAATGCATCAACAACGACTGGAGCCAGGGCAGTGCTATGCATTTAATGCTTTTCAGTGCACACTGCACTGCTGATTCAACCCTCGAGTCGCAGTATCATTATTACCTTTACATCAGCTGATGATTAGTTTTGGGTTTAATACTTGAACTAGCCACTTTATTGCACAGCATGGAGAATGCCTTTGCTAAGATAAGGGCTATTGCTAACATTCATTCAGATTATACTTATCTGCCATTTTATTGTTTTATTGTGTTATCACCTTCTTTCGGCCCAACAATGCCTCTTCACCTGAGGCTAAGCTGTCTGCCCTGAGTTGTGTGCTCATCAGTTCAAAAGTAAGATTACTTCACTCAGGAGTAAAATTCAAAAACCACTTTGACACGGTGAACTTAGACTGGAATGTTTACTCATGGAAAGCTCTCTGAGCTCATGTGTGAGTGTGATATATTGCATAAGCACAAAACATAATAACATGTTACCCCCTTTTGTGACACTTAAGTGTTCTAGTTGTTCAATTGACATTGGTAAATTTTCTTAGTTTCCTCTTTGCTGCCACATTTTGCATCTGGGTTGGTAATTAAGAAGGCTGGAGCTGCTGTTGGGTTAGAAATATGAGGGGGTGTGCACGTGAGAAGTAGGGGGTCTAGGAAATTCTCCCCAACAAATTGTTTTTGATCGAATCACTTCAAAATTATTCGTTTTGGTGACTTTTAGAAATGATGTTGTACATCAAGAACAAAAGCTATTTGGATGTCTTTTGACCCTTATCTACTCGGGGACAAATTTATTGCAACTTTCAGTTCTATTCGCAACTCCAGAAATCAAATAAATACCCCAATTAATACAAAATATTGTAAAAATCAAATTTTTGCAGCCTGTGCAGTCACTCAAACAAAAACTAAGTAAGATGCTATGGTATCTCTCATAGATGTAGCAGCGTAGAGACAGTATTGTCTAGACCTGATAAACATGTTGCCTTGATTGACTAGGCAACATGACTCTGGATAGCTAAAAATGAGGGATTTTCAAAACTCACCTACCACTGATGTTGTGCACCGTGATAAAACATTAAATATTTTTTATTGTTTTCAATTTCATACAGGTTAAAGATGATTTATAATTAATTGCTTTCTTTTTTTTTTTTTTACTTGCATTTCCAATACCTCTCCAACTTTTTTGAAAAATGGAGTTGAATATGCGGACGTATCAGAGGAGCAATGATAATGTTACCTTTGGCTCCAATTATTTACGTTTTATTAAAAGCTTCAGACTGTGCAAATTCACTTATCTAGCTTTTGGCAGCATTTGTGGCGTATTTACTCGCATGTGAAATCTCTGACAGTTACAAAAGCTTTTTGGCATCGTTATGAAAACTTCTGCAAGATTCATAAATTAATGAACTGCTTGTTAATATTTTTGGCCAACATACCTGCCTTATTAATGTTGCTTCATCATCATCGCAGAGCCGCATGCAGTGAATTTAGTTAATCATAGCGACATGATCCTGCCCCTTTTCACTCCAAACTCCTGTCATTCACTTCATGCTGTGCATCACATAACCACTGCCTTTATGCAAAGGAAGCAGAGAGGGAATCTAATGGAAAAAAGTTACCCCCATTTCCTTTTTGGGTTTGTGGAAATGTGAGATAAGTTGATAGCTCTGTTCAGTCCGCTTTAAGTAACGGCAAGGCTGTTATCTGTGGAAACTTTAATTTGAATTTGGCTGCAGGGCTGCCTTTGTCAACGTGTGTTTTCAGTGATTGAAGTGACTGCTGAACTTAAAAAAGGAAATAACCTGGAACTCTGGGACATGTAATGGACAATTAGCTTCTTGGGGAGCAAATTTAAGATTGCCATTGTGCAGCAATTTCATGATGTGCGACTTTCCCCGTTTTACCCGTAAGTGGCACTATTTCTATTACAGTATATGGCGGAAAATGCGGAGCAAAGTTCATGAAGTTTTTTGTCTAGAACGTGTTTACATTTTATATTTGCTATATGCTCATTAAAGGTTGTATCAGCAATTCTGAGCCAAAACATAATTTGTCACGTACAGAAGATTTTTCCTCACGAACTGTTAGCAGCTCCTCTCATGAGTGGGCGGTGAAAAACTCCGGTCTCTGTAGGCCACCTACAGCCAGGTAGACACTGAAAAAGATACACAAACTCGTGGGGACCTACCGGCGTCCCCAAACATCAACAAAAGTGTTCCAACGAATCGGAGGGCAGGGGTGGGTCTTCTGCGCCAGTTCCGTGCTCATGCACGACAAATGGGTGGGACTGAGCAACGAAATGCTGGCAGTGGCACTACCGAGGCGGCAGAGTGAGGCATGGTGGAAGCTAAACCGAAAAAGAGACGCTCGAACGAGTGCATTTCGAGGAAAAAGGAACGCGATCGCAGCTATGCGAAGTCCCGAATAAACATAGGGAAAGCATACCAACACTGGAGAGAATTCCGGGAGTTGAATGGTTTTAATTCTGACGCCCAGGTCGCCTTGTTTCTACTTGAGGTGAGTAGGGCTGGTGCTAACTCAGTTGGATGTGAATTGTAAATTGTCATCCCAAAGCAAAATTGAGGGAAGCTCGTGTATTGTTTTTGTAAGGCTATCTTGCATAGATCATGCTGGTCAGAATGAATCAAACAGTAGAGAGATCGATATTTCCTCTTTGGAGCGAGTTAGCAACCTTTGCTAAGTCTTGGTTGGCAGCTAATTCTGTCTGATCAAACCAGAGTTTGTATAATACATTTTTTCTCTGGTTAGTACTCAGAGTTGAAATTTGTCGATGAATGTATAACCGCGTGTTAAGTTAAGCTAAAAGTGGTGATCTATGTGACGTTGTTAATACTCATTTTGTAACACTGAGCTAAGATACTTGTCAGATACCTTGTTGTAGCTAGCACTAATGGTGTAAATTTATCGTCTGGCAATGGTCGTCATTGTTGCTATAGGGCGTTTATCACAACGAGCTGTACACAGCCATTTACCCAGCTGAGTGAGCCATTCTTAAGCTGCTTTCACACTGGACGCGAAACAAATTTTTTGCGCGACAGATTACTTTCAAAGTCAATGCAAAGACGCGAAGTTTCACTTTAAAAAAAGTGCGTTCATGTTCTAAGCTTCTGAAGGGGAGGGGCGAGCGACTCTGTGTTTCAACTGTCGACAATAGTGACGTCATTTCGCTGATACAGCCTTTAATTCCTGTTGGTAGTTTTTAAATATGATGGATGTTGTTTATTTGAAGCATTCAGTGCCCTTTGCCTCCCACTGACATCCATTGCAATAAAATGAATCTGCATGCCCTGTGGACCACAAAACTATGTCCCAGAATTTGTGGTTTCACCACCAGATGGGCTGCATAGCCATGGAAGGCTCGACTCAGCATTGAAATGAGGCCTACACCGTCGCCCCTGACAGCAAAGGAATATCCCTGAAATGCCCCGCTCCCCTGCACCACTATCAGCTTGTACCGCCAATCTAGGCAATCTCTAAATTGGATGCACTATATGAGCCAAATTACAAGTAAACAACTAGTTTTTAAGTTATGGCCAATAATATAAAATTCTCAAGCAAAGCGCCCCCTGATGGCAAAGTGTGCTATCAGAAATGTGCCAGAATTCAATCAGTTCTTCCTCTCTATGATGTGGAACTACCTGCCAAGAAAAGAGACCAACTTTCAGAACTGTTGCAGTTATTGCACCTTTGCCAAATCTCTGCGGCGGCAGACCTGCCGGACACGGTGGTCAGGGCAGAAACATAATATCCCCAAAACTCTATTTTGGGAATATAACACGGGAAATATTTTGTAAAAACATTCTCTTTTTTCATTGACAGCTGTCTGGCGCTAGTTTTTCCCATGAAGGTAAAGTTATTATGCAGTGAAAGTAGGAGGTGAGAGCTACAGGATGCTGCTGATGGGAGCTGATACCCGTTTAGAGCCTCAGAGTTGGACTGGTGATCTAGGTTCTGGTTTCCCCAACCTGGACCTGCACACTACCCATGATGACTTAAAATAATAAGAACTGTTTCTGGATCAACTGTTCTCGTCTATTTCATGAACACTGATCCAGATCTGTCACTAGATTTGACCAAGGATTGTGTGAGCTATTTGTATTGCCTGCCTGTAAGCAGGGGGCTGCGGTCGGTTAATTGGCTCATTGCAAATGGGGAGCTTGGTCAGTCAGTTGGTTCGGTGGCACGTGCCTCTTAGGAATAGTGTTGCGATCATTCGACTCCTGTGTACACAACCAGCAGGAATGCGTGTGGAATGTTGCACTTTAATCCAGATTAGCCTTGAGTTGTAATAGATTGGAGGAGTGCCTGCGGTTAAGTGACTGACCTTCCGTGACGCTGCATATAATGCACTGGGTTTAAGCTTGCCTCCCTTGTCTGTGCCGGTGGCTGGTTTCAGCGATTTCAAATTCAGAGGAGTTTTACAATGGATGAGACTTGATGTCTGTCACGGAGTAGTAAGCCTAATGTGCCGCAATAGTGAGAGAGTGCATCATAAAACAGGTGTTTACGTGAATCCTGCTGAGTGGATGTGAGCTGTGCTCTGATAGGAGAGCTGTATTACACCTCCCTCCTATATGGATGTAGGCTGGGATGAGAAAGTCCTCATTTTCTTCCATTCATTGACTTTGCAGTGACTGTCCAGCCAGGCCGGGAAAGGAGACGGAACGGCTTCAGACAGTGTTTTTTTGTTTGTTTTCTAAGAAGAGAGCAGGTGGCTGTACTTGATTTGGAATTAATTCAGAGAGCAGTCGTGATCGTGATTAGGTGGACTGAATAATGGCAACTGGACGTTTCAGTTAGTGCTGCCTCAAAAAACCGGGGTTGAATATTGCATGAAAATGGTGCTATGTTCTTGCAGCATGTGGCAACAGATTTATGGGCTTCAGCGATTCCCACCCTGGTCTGGTGTCAGTTGAGGGCTGAAGATGGAGGTGTTTTTATGATACTGTGATACTGTCTGTTGGACTTCAGTGAGCAGTAGGCCCATAGCTCTGTATGGAGGGGGTCTACAGTGTTCTGTAAAAGTTATAGCTCCAGCTTTTTCACTGGGCTTTAAAACTGACCTGTGCCCCCACTCTATGGAAATTCAGTTTTCTCAGCTGATGAACTTGTCCAGCCATGAGGTGCACCTTTTAAATACTGGACACTAGATGTAAGTTTAGGTCAGTTTGTGTTCAGAATGAGGCTGCAGATCTGTTTGTGCTAAGTGTGTGTGTGTGTGTGTGTGTGTGTGCGAGTGTGTATGTAGGCACGGTCAATTCAAAGCTTTGAGGCCAGCTGAGCAGGACCGGGGCCCACATGTTGCTGCCATGGTAACAGCCCATTCCCAGTAGGTGGTGGGTGCGTGAGGGACCACGGGCACAAAGAGTGGATTGTTGAGACCGGCCAGCATGGCTGAAAGTAATCACGCTCCTCTACTCCCGCCCCACCGCACTGCACGGTGCGAAAGCCATTTTCTCTCCGAAGTAGGAAGGCTACAATGCTCAAGCTAGAATCATAAACTCTGGACCTCAAATCTGAATCCAGACTTGATTTTTTTTTTTTTTCCTCCTGATCATTTATTGAACTTTTTTGCTATTTTGATTAGCTAGTCTGTCTTCAGATCTGATTTTCAGGGGAGGGGATGGAAGAAAATCCGACCGTGATTTGATGATACCCGCACTAGAGAATTACTGCTCGTCTCTGCCTCATTAAGTGACGGTGTCACGTACACCTGAAAAGGCAATTCTAGCCACCTCACGGTTCAATATGCTTTGGTTGTTAATCTGAATGAGACTGCGTGTCATTTCATTGTTCTTGTAGAGCATAGCTGATAATCCTTTAAATCTTTGGGCTTGGCGAAATAAGACGAAAGGGAATCAACAGGCATAAAACCAGTGCAAAAAGTTGTTTTCCTTGTTGTCTTCCATAGAAGAAGAGCCAAAGTCCTCGTACACTGAGCTGGTGAAATCTTAAACCTCCCAGACGGCTCGCAGAATCTCACTGAGGAACAATGGCATCCTGTCAGGACAGTGATGCTTTATCTTTTGCAGCTGATCCTAAAGGACTGGAGAGGGGAAAACATAATATTTGGAGTACAGCAGGCCCACGCCAACGTTGTGACCTCGCATCATTTTCATATCCAATTGGATAGTTAAAAAAAAAAACATTACATTACATTTATTGGACAGACACTTGTATCCAAAGCGACGTGCAGGAAGTAGGTAGAATTGGGTCATTGACACAGTTACAGAACAGACCAGACAAGGTACAGTCAGTATTGAGCATGAGCTGCCTGAGTTCATGAACAAGTATCATGTGGACTAGACGGTAGGCAATTAGCGAGCAGAAAAAAAAGCAAATGGAAACAAACACTACCGAGCAGTTTTGTGTGGGGGAGGGGGGCTCTTGGTCAGATACTGTCTAAACCGATCAGTCCTTAGGTTATGAAGGTAAATCCCCATCTTTATTTGAGAACATTGTTTTTCGACTTGAGAGCAGACACATCGATTTCACGTGTAGATCTTGCAAAATTTTCTCCCATAATTCTGCTCTCGCACTCACTGCTTGCGCTTGGATCTGGTGCTGCTTGGGCACATTTGTTTTGCGCGCAAACTTCAACCTTTTCTCCTCATGCTAAAAGTGTCCCTTCGTGCTTGAAACATTTCTGCTTGCACACAGAGCATTTCTGCTCGCGCTCTGATTTTTTCTCCTCGCACTCAAAACTGTCTCTGTGCGCTTGAAACATTTCTGCTTGCACACGGAGCATTTCTGCTTGCGCTCGGATTTTTCTTGCGAAACATTTGTATCAAAAATCGCCAATCAATAGAATGTCCGGTTCTACCTGGACAACGAGCTGAAAGACCGGGTCTGGACATCAATAATGAAAACGCTTGGTGGCCACGGAGATGACCGTAAGTACGAAAGTAGACTGTGAGGCTTACGTTATTGTAAGCTAAGCTCTGCCAGGACCGCAAAGGCTAATGTTAGCTGCTGCTGCTTTCAAGGTCCATTTTGATCGAATGATAACATATGGATTTGTCTGTTGTGCGAAATTGGAACACAAGAACGCAGAATTTTGCACCAAGTCCGTGGTACAAGGTTTCATGCGGAATTTTTGCGCGGCAAGTATTCTGCAGATCTGCGCTACTTTTCTGCTCCGCCCCGTTCTGAGTGGGCCTTTTGAGTGGTCTGTATCTTTTTGTATTTGTGACATCACGCATCTCAAGCCATTTTATGGAAATCGCCCAGCCACTTAGCAGTAGGTCAAGAGGCAAATACAAGTTTTTTTTTTTTTTTTTTTTTTTTTTTATGTAACCACACATCAAATGTCTGTTGTAGTTATTGTTTGGAAAATATTTAAGGAACATGGTATACAAAAAACCTGCAACCATAATTATTATGATTGTGGTCCCATGATTGTTACAGAGTCAGTAAGTTACTATGCTACCGTTGCTAGCTAGCTAGCGGGACTCCTAGCTCCGTCGTGGGAGGGTGTTTGGTTGTAAAGTAATTTAGATTGCTAAAAAGGGACATTGGTATTTTTTTCATTTCAATTCTGATCCATAATTGATACTATATTTGCCTAAACTAAAATAAAATGTTGCATTTTTTTGTCCAGAAGCAGATGTAAATAATTATTTTAGCCATTTTGCTCAATTCAATCTCATTCATTATCCCCCACCGCGCGTTTAGCGCGAAGCGGGGGATATAGTATTAGGCTCCGTCCATACGTACGAATTGGAATATCTTAAGAACCGTTGACTGGATTCTCTTCATATTTCACATCTAGGTTGATCACAGTAAGAGAAAGGTGCCAGTCATGTTTGGTGACCTTGACCTTCATTTCAAGGTCACAAGGTGACTTTAACCTTTTTTTGACATTTTACCCTTGTCAGCGAGATATCTCAAGAAAGGTTCTCTGGATTTTCTTCATATTTGACACCAAGCTTCATCTGTAGAAGGCACAGGGCCCAGTCGATTTTGGTGACCTTGGTATAATTTTCAAGGTCACAGCGAGACATTGAATATTTCAGTATGTTTACCTGCATGTTAACCTTGTCAGCGAGATATCTCAAAAATTTTTTACAGGATAGTCTTCATATTTGACACAAAGCTTCATCTAGTAATGGTACAGGGCCCAGTCAATTTTCGTGACCTTGACATTATTTTCAAGGTCACAACGACACTTTGAATATTTCAGCATGTTTACCTGCATGTTAAACTTGTCAGCGAGATATCTCAAGATCAGTTCACTGGACTTTCTTCATTATCGACACCAAGCTCCATCTAGGGAAGGCGCAGGGCCCTGTCGATTTTGGTGACCGTGGCTTAATTTGCAAGGTCACGGCGACACATTGAATATTTCACAAGGTGACTTTAACTTTTTGACATTTTACCCTTGTCAGCGAGATATCTCAAGAACGGTTCACTGGATTCTCTTCATATTTGACATCAAGCTTCATCTGAATTCTGTTGAATGTTTATTGATAAGCAGTTTCTTTATTACTATTTTTACTATTTATACACTGTGACATTCATGTCAAGGTCACTGTAAGTCTTGAAAATATTTTTGCTTTTCAACAACCACAGTGCAAAATATCAACAGATGTTGACTGGATCATGTTTCTTTTGACATTTAGCTTCATCTTAAACTATCACCATCACTTCATACCTCTTTAATTTTGAATTGATAATTTGCAGTGGGGGATGATGTCACCTTAGTGACAACACTTGTTGAGGACTATCTTGTGAGTGCCCTCTTCAATACACTGGCATTGATAAGGAGTGGACAGGCTCACTGTAGCCCTCATTTTGCCTAATATTTGACAGAATTTTCAGCTTTTTTACACTCCGTTGTCAATTGTGTCTGATATCAGGCATGATAAAGACTGCATTTCTTTGCTGTATTCAAAAGTACCTTCACAATGGAACAGCCTGCGTTTGACTTTGCAGCCCACAGATGCAACCCTCCTTAGGCTACAGTCAGCTTAAGCTGTGTGAAATGGCCAAAGGAGTTTTGTAGTTTTTGAAATTCTTACCCTCATCAGATGGACTGCAGCCCGCAATCTCATAGTTTAGCACTTAGCCTGCAGCACCCAAGCTGTGTTGTGCAAGTAATCACTACATTTGCAATGCGTTACGCAATTAACATTTTTGATATATTGGCAAATATTGCTAATGTCCACTTTTAACATTCAGACTCCATTTGTTTATTTTGCACACTACAAAGCTAACTAGACTGTAAGCAATAGCTTATCTAGCTTACAAAACACAGATTTAATACTTTGCAAGAAAAATGCACAGCTTAGGTCTGAATATACTCAGAAAAAACTTTATTTATTTTAGTAATTTCAACTTGTTTTTTGACATGGCTTCTCTCTGCTTTTCCAGTTGTTGTCTGAAAATGCTAGTTTGTGTTGGTTTATGATAGTGCACACGTGATAACTATAAATTGCTAGAGGGACCAAGCCTACATAATGCGGCTTTAAAATGAAGTAAACTAAGTACACTCAAACAGTTTTAAAATGGCAATTTAATTTATTAAAGGAAAAGGTAATTCAACCAACTGGCCTACATTAAAGAAGTTCAATCAAAATATATTTAATAATCAGGTTAAATTAGAATAAAGCCTTGATTACTGCTTTTAATTTGTTTTATTAGAGCCTTTCCCATATGAGGTGGCATAAAAGGTCTCATTGAGCAGCATGCCGGGCCTGGTCAAGTGAAATTCATGAAGGGATGAGAAAGTTCTAGGAAATGTATTAGCATGGAATGGGTTCTTTGTAACCCTTTCTAGGGTTACAACCCCATTTTTAAGGCTCTGGAGCACCTGGGGACTGCAGTGAGAGCTATGACCTCCAAAATAAGAGGACTTGGAATAGTTGTGAATTTTCCCAGGTGTGGCTCGCCTACAAAAATTCTGCCAAGAGCTCATCGAAGACTCTGGGAAGTCACAAAAAACCTGGACAAACACCTAAAGAACTGCTGCCCTTGCTTGCTTTAGGTGAGGTCAGCATTCATGGTTTTACCATTGGGATGAAACTGAGAAAAAAGGAATCTAAGAAAGAGTTGAAGGGTGAAAACCACTGTTGACCAAGGGGAGAAAAAAGGCTGGTCTCACATTTATGAAAAACATGTTTTTTGCACCCATAGCTCTAGAAATGGCTCTGTAACCCTATCAGGCTGATATATGTTAGTAACTTTCTCTGCTTTTCTGCAATTTATTTTGATTGGCATAGTGTGCAACTTGTTGAGGTGTTGCAACAGTAAATAAGCCTAGGTATTTCTGGTCTAATTCAGCCCAATTATGGATTAAATTTGGTTATTCGGCTAATTGATTGACAAAGGGGGTAATTGCTTGTCCACATAGGGCCATTTGGTGTTAGACAGCCTTTTTTATTTCAATAAATTAAATCATCATTTAAAAACTACATTGTATATTTACTCAGTTTGGCTTTGTTTTATATTACATTTTGCTTGAACATATGAAACGATAAAGTGTGATAAATATGCAAGAAATGGGAGAAATCAAGACGGGACGAACTCTTCTTCACGGCTCTGTACCTTGTTTATGAAGGCAGATCCATTAGTCTCTCCCCTAGTCTGTTTCTAATTGGTTTGCTTTCTGCCTTAGGTGTTATTTGGGTGCAGTGACTTAATTAGATATGAGCCATTTCACGTGGGGAAGGCAGACTAAGTGTTTTAAGTGGACATCAGACTCCTCAGTCTGAACTAATGAATTTTTGCGTCTGCTGTGAATACAGATCCTTAGCCATTTATTGTTTAAGCAATGTCTTTCTTACATAAAATCAGTGAGATTCTTCTACTTTCTGTCTCTATTTTTAATATGTAATTCTATTCATTGCTAATTAAATTGAATGGAGAAAGGGGTGAAGAGCAAAGGAGTCTATTGCTTCTCGCTGTGATACACACTGCGGAGATATTGCTGACGTTCTATGTAATGACCATTAAAAAAATTATTTTCAGAATTATTTGAATTTTTTTTCCATACAGTTATGAATTTCTCACTTGTTGGGTATTTGTACACTTAATTTTGACACTAGAGGGAAGTATTTAAATTGAAATAACTGGAGGACTTATGTGTAATGCTTGCATGAGGAACAAGGTACCCATGAGTATACATGGGACGTGACAAAACAGTAGTGAGCTAAGTAACTTAGCACACCTTTGCGGAGTATTGTTTTTGATGGCATTTGTTTGTCTCTGTGTTTGTCTGCATGTTAGTTTCTCAGCAGTGAAGCGCAAAAACAGTTTGCTCAAATGACACATAATTTTCAGAAAAGGTGTACAATGGGCCAATAATTTCTTGATTAACTTTTTGACCTAATTTGGTCTTGGTCAAGGTCACCAAAAAACCAAAAAAAGTGTTGTTTTTTTCTTGACTATCTAAATCAGCTCCACTGAAGTTCCAACTGGATTTAAAATGTGCATTTTTTTCAGTTCCACTTCCAACCATATGCTAAACGATGGTGTGACATCATTAGACTCGTTAGTGGTAGGGTTGAAGGTCAGGGTGGTCCCAGGTTATTCAACACCCAAACACCGAAATGTCTCCCACGGGAGGGCTATATAGTGTCTGGCCTGACTTTTGGCTGTTTTTTTTTAATAGTTTGGGCTGGACCCTTCTGTTCCAGCGAATGCAAATTATGATGCTACAGCATGCAACATCATAATGGACAATTCACTGCTTTCATTGCTGTTTGGAGAGGGTCTTTGCTGTTTCAGCATAACAGTGGCCAGGGCACACTGCAAGATCTAGTTTTAATAGTGTTGTCGATAACACTGTGGAAGAACTTGTTCGGCACTGTGAAAGTCCTGACCTCAACCACATCCAGCACCTTTGGTTCAGCTGTAAAAACGGCTGCGAGCCAGGCCTTGTGCCCAAGATCACTGCCTTACCTCATTGATGCTCTTGCGACTGAATGGTAGTGAATCTCTGCGGTAAGGTTACAACATCCAGTCTTAAGCCTTCCCAAGAGAATGGAGCCTGATAATACAACGAAAGGTGGATCAGTTCCATAGTAGTTCCCATAATTTTTGGAGGAGATGATTGTGTCTGGTGTCTGCCTACTTTTGTAGTGTAAGGAGGTAGTCACCACATTGGATTACCGTATGTGCGAGGACGGAATTCCTTGTTAGAAAATGCTGAGAAAAATACGCTTAGTGACTTGTGAGCTAATAAGTGTGCTTGGTATGTTGGTAGTTCTTTGGTCCTTGGTTAGATGTTTCAGCCACCATCTGAAGCCTTTCATTGACTTTTTTTAATCCTACAACCTTTCCAGCAGCTTTAAGGCAAGATCAGAACAAAAAGCAATAGTAAATCGATTACACTGCTCAATTTTAGACTACATATATCACGTGAGAACTGACGTGATTCAGAATGCCAGTGTATGCCTGCTGTAAACTTTCCAAACATGTCAATCTCCACTCTGCATTAAAGACCAGATGCATCCTCTTGCCATCTTGCCATCTTGCTATCATGGAAACATTGCTTTGTTAACTGAAAAACTGCTGTTATACTTATCCCACTGTGGAAGTGCTCTTTGTTGCATTTTGTGTAATGACTAAACTGCCATGGGTTAGCCTCTTACAATTGATTGCCCATCCTGCTTTCATGTGATTCCAACTGAAACTTTCCATTTGTTTTTCTTTTTTCTGCTGAATGGGCCTGTCTTGTAAAGGCTGCTATTTCGTTTAAAAGTGTACTTGGCTAAAATTCATACTGGCATGGGCTGGAGTTTCCATTGTGTTAGGAGCAAGCATTGGCATCATTTCAAAAAAGTAAAAAAACCTTATAAAAGTAAGGACTCCGTTCTCTCTCCGACGAACACAAGCACTCTAAGGCCCTGTGAAATCGTATTACAGCTCGACTGAGAGGAAACTCGTGAAGCATTTCTAACTGATTTAGCAAAAACACATTCATGATAGGGTAGAGGTAATTGAATTGTTAGGACATGCAGTGTGGTGTATAAAGGGTTACAGGAGTCCCGCCCCTTAAGAATCCATCTGTAAATTATGGCCCTGGTTACATCCTTGTTATCCTGAGGGCCAAGGTGTCCATGAAGATTGATCGGCTGTCTAATGTGACTGTGGCAGCGCCGCTAGAGCAAGTAATGACACAGAAGATGAATTGTCAAGGTCACTGCCTATCCCTGCTCACAGCCATCCACTCCTCTGGAGAGACACAGCCAGGCTGTGTGGGCTACATGCCCCACCTGATCTGGGCAGGTGACTATAGCTTGTGTGAGAGCAGGGAGCTCCAGATGTTTCTCAAAAGCAGAACTGCTGCTCTGAATAAAATCTGGAACCCTCCTGTATCTGGCTCATGGACTGAAGTAAAATGGGTTTTACTCCGTAGCTCTGTAATCCTGCCTTGTGAACTACTCCCTGTTTTTAAAAGGCAGATCTTGTTCGTTGCATGTGATGGTCACCTTGGTAGCTTCCCTGCTCCCTTTGGATCAGTCGTCTTGATAGTTCTCAGAGGTGATAGATGTACTTCAGGATGGACATTACCCAGAATTCACTGGCATTCTGAAACTTGGGCTGGAAAGTGTCTGCCTGTGACCAGTGTGGATACACTGCGAAGACCAAAAAATCCTGGGGTTAAGTTTTTCACTTGCCATCTGGGCCTGAGGCTTTTCAAAAATTACTTGCCTGTTGCTCTGAGAAAATGTAGGCCCAGTGGGAAAATGGCATTATCAGGTGATCAATAAGTCTTAGGTTTAGAGTTAAAATCTTATTTCTATTATTTTTTTTGTTGAACAAGACAAAAGATTGCTGATGCAGTGAGGCAGTTTTCAGCAATTACAGGTTTAACAGTGGGGTAAGACCATTTTAAATTACCAGCAAAAAGCAGATTTTGAAAAGCTAATATTTTCTACATCAGAGAAGAACCAGGTTCCGAGCCAACTAGCTTGGTTCTGCTTTGTTAAAGGGCATCTAAAGTCAATTCCCATTGTTCTTGTTCATTGGCCAATCAGCGAGCCGCACCTGCGCAAACGAACCGAAAAAGAAGGATTATCTACGCATGCACACAAAACATTGGTTTATATGAATGAAATTCTTCATGTGACAATGTAAGTTGTCAACAAAAGCAAGTGATTTGTTTGCAAACACTGGACGTTCAACGTCCCGTCTGAGAATCGACTTTACATGCCCTTTAAGGCTTTATTTTGTCATTGAATTTAACCAGTGGATTGGGGAGTGAGAGCATCTGGGGATGAGGGAGTTAACTGTTTGAATTGGATGTGGTTCAGTGGGCAAAATTGTGATGCCACTGTCCCATCATTCAGCGTGTGACCTGTAATATTTAACCTCCGTCTCGCTCGCCGAACGCGCTGACATTTGCCTGCAAGATGAGTGCCTGGTAATCACGCGCGCCGTACGCGGTTGGCCAGTCTGCTCACTGACGGATTAAAAGGCAGCGGTCTGTGCCTGCGGGAGGACTCCGGAACGGCCGACATGAGTGCGAGGATGGCCACCTGCTGCTGCTGCCCGCTGTCGGAGCAGGGCCCCGATCGTGAGCTGGTTTTGCACCAACTGCACAGGGACGGGGCCCAAGCGGGGCTCGGGAGGTGAGTTCAGACGAGGAAAAGTCCGAGGCTCCATCTGTCCGTATTTATGTTATGGGGACTTGAGGAACTGGCCTTAACTGATCACCATGTCAATCCAACAACCCTGGAGCCTTTGAGAATTAAGTTGTGAGGGTTGGAGAAAGAGGTGTGTAGGGGAGGTTATAAAAATGTAATTTGTATTTAAATTCTTGTGTTCATATGAATTCATTTATGCATACCCTTTTTGACCTTTTCACTTCTTGTCTCATGACAACAACGTTAAATCGGCTCAAAAACACAATGTGACTGAACCGCAATGTCGTCTTGGCAATTATGAAAAATGCAGTTTTAATGACTTGGACATACAAGGTTTTTTTTTTTTCTTTAACCTAGATGAAGTTAGGCTCTGCTTTTCGGGCCTTTACTTGCATTGGTCTCGGTGGGATTTAATGGGCATGAAGGACTTGGTTGCCTGCTGTCTATACATTTGCTGCATGCTATTTATACTGTTAGTTTGTCACCAAGAGACGTTAGCAGTTATTGCTGCACCTTCCAGCCTGGCCGGAACAGGAGAGACATCTGTTCTGGCGCAATTGAATAGTCAGAGCAAATAGGACACAGAGGTAATTTCCAGCAACAAAACACGGATGGCACAGAATTTACAGCAGCACTTTGTCTACATCCATAGCCTGATGAGACTGCTGTTGGCCTCCCTTGCACAAGCGCGTAGACTGCCCCAGTTTTACGCAGGGGATACTGACCAGAGGACTGGCTATTACTGGCACATATCTATATCAGTACTGCATGTGTAAGATAAAATGTGGAACCTAATTCATGTTTTGACAAACCTCCTTACCTGAATTTACTGTTCAGTGAATGAGTAATGAGCATTCTGTCACTGACTGAAAACATTGCTTTGTTGTGACCTGTGCTGGGAGAATTGCTGATTTTTATTTTGCCCCTGGTTCTGCTCTGAATGGCACCAAACTCTGTCCGCACTATGCCTGCTTCTTTCATATGCATGAACACGCACACACACACACACACACACACACACACCTACAGACAACAGTTGTGTGCAGGTGCTGTATTTAAATCTATGGTGTCGTGACTTTGAAAGTTTACACAAAAGTTGGTGCAGGTATTGTGACCAATTTGCCCAAAGCTCATTGGACGGGATTAGACGAAATAAGTTACCGAGGGTTTTCTATACTTGTCATATCTGATAAAAATACAATTGAGAATTTTTCCTAAACTAAGTTTCATCATGAGAGCTCCTCTAACCTGAAAGGGAGTTGGTTGAGAGATGGAATTTTCATTCTTTTACATCCTGATTGCCAATGTTTTAACTGTACTTATACTAATGTTTGTCTCCTGTTGGAAGAATGGCACATCACTCAATTAAGGAGGGTGTGCCTGGCCAATAAAAGATCCTTTATGTCTTCTAAAGGAATCTGCACCAGGCAGGAAAATGTAAGTATAGTAGTAAATGGGGGCTTCTGGGGCAAGCTTTGGCACCATTATGTCTGACAGGAACATATGTCATGCCTCTCGAGAGGGCACTGTTATCCTGAATATACCCCACATATCCCAGCACAGGAAGCCATAAAGTGCTACCGTTGAGGATTTGACTCTCTGAGATATACAGCCCTATCGTGGGGAAGGAATGCATACCATTTTTTGGGGGGAGGGGGGCCTAGGCAGGTTTTTTCCCCATATGGAAATCTAATAATGTGCAGTATATTTTAAATATTTTGACCATATGAAAGAATAATTATATTTGAAGGGTTCAGTACAATAACTTGATAAATGCCAATGTCATGTTTTATATGGAAGAGGGGGATAAAAAGATTATGTATTTTAGTTAAATTTCCCCATAGATTGATTAAAGAAACAGTATATCATGAGGAAAGCAGATTTCTGACCAGTACAGAACATTGGTACATGAAAAAATATTCTGTGTAATACCATAAAACATGAGATTGACATTTATCAAGTTATTGCACTGAACCCTGTAAAATATCACCATTTATTAAAGTTTCAATAATTAGAACATTTTGTGTGCTCTCGAGAGCAGCCGCGGGGTCTGCTAGTTCCAACTGTATGTTAGCCTCATAGAAGTCCTCGTTATTTGGCCCGGGAAGGATTGGCTTCAATATTGCGCGTTTTTGTTGAGCTGGGTCTTTGGACTATCGCTTGCGTAATTGGACCGTTTTGTTCCGAAACAAATTACCCTTTAATTCAGCCGAGTGCCAGACTCGGACTACAGCAGTTTCATCTGCATTGTCGTCCAGAAAGTATATTGACGAAGCTGAAATGTGAAGTCTCAGCTCCCTGGTAATTTGATTAGTTTCGCATCCGTGCACGGGCGCATTGTTTATTCACGGTAGAATTGAGCGGCCCTCGGAATTAGCGCTTTTATTTTCGCGAGCGCTGTGATAACGCTAATGCCATCCATGCCACGATGTCCGTCTATCACAACCTCATTCACACCTGCCAGATGGAAGTCCATCAAAAAACACTTCTGGAGATTGGTGTGAGGATGATTGTTTGCTAGGCAGATTTAATATGCTTCTGTGTCTTTTTTCTCCTCCATTTTAAAATCATCCCTAGCTCTTATCAGGGAGACAAAGTATACCTCCTTGAGGAATCGTCTGATGCCATTTATATCGCGAATATGCAGTGTTTATTGCAAGCACTGCTGTGAAGCTTGCTGCAGTGTTTTTTGGCCGCGGTCTACGGTGGTGCCTTAAGAGGCCTACAGGAAGTGTATTTGCGAGTGAAGGATGCTGTCTCCAGAAGAGTTAAATTTGTCCGAATTTGTTTAGTGTATTTCATGTTTAGAGCAGTTATTCATCCTCAAAGCCCACTTTGACAAATATCTATGAGCTCCCTTCCTCTCCAGTCCAACACCTGACTAGCCGCTCCATGTACCCGTGGTTTGTGATCTCTCTTTTCTCATCATATAAATACACTGTAAAGCAGTGGTCTCCAACCCTCTCCCTGGAAAGCTACTATCCTGTTGGTTTTTACTCCAACCCTAACGCTGCACACCTGATTCAGCTAATTAGGGGCCCAATAAGATCTCTAACTGGGAAATGAGGTGTGGTTTGCCTTGGTTGGAATAAAAACCTTTAGGATCATAGGCCCCCCACCAGGGGCTGCGTTGGAGATCATTGCTGTGAGGCATGAATAGTGGCTCTACTTGCGATTACTAATGATTGCCACCAGGGACTGCTGTTGAGTCTACTTGACCTTTGTATTACAGCACCTAATAGTTGGGATTTGACATCACGCTCCCTCACCCTTTGGTCTTTTCAACCTTTTTTCACTCCTGACCATGGCCGTATGATTTGTTATTTACTCTTTAAGATTCAGAATACATCATGGCAATCCAAATCTAAGTTTGTTTTTGGCTGTATTTCAAATCTCTGAAGTCAATGTGCACATATTTTTATGTAAGATATTATGAGGTGTGATCATTGTTTGAATAATTTATGAGGCAGTGGCGATGGACTAAATTTCTGTGGGAAGTTATTTGCAAAATCTAAAATTGACTATGTGCAGGCTTCAAGTACCAACATTGTTGTATATGCATGTTTCACTTTTGCTTTAAAAATTCAATGATATATGGCTTTTATTTGAAATTAACTCTGTGAAGTCAGTGAATTAACTCAGTGAACCGGAAAAGTGTGGTTAAGTTTTTTTTTTTTTTTTTTCCAAAGTTCAGGTTTTCTCCTCAGACAGAGTATAAGATGGGAGCCTCTTATCACCAATTATATAAGAGGATTAAAGTCATATTTTTTGCTTGGCGTGTTGTCTTCCGTTATATAACAAATATTGTACCTAAAAACAAACAAAATAATGATGCTATAAAATTCCTGTATTTTTACGGCACAGTCATCAGAAACAGCTGAGCCACAGAGCTCTCAATTTATTTGCTATCATTTTTGTCATTTTGTTCACTTTCATTGCTTCCATAACCTTTCATTCAGGCTGTTATGCCTGTCCTTAGAATTATATCGCCCCCAGAGATGGCCATTTCTGCAGCAGTGTCATAACTCAGAGTGGGATTTTTTTCTTGATAGATAGAAGGTATACAGTCCTTAACGCCCTCCA
Organism: Gymnothorax javanicus; assembly: GCA_029692085.1. Lineage (NCBI taxonomy): Eukaryota > Metazoa > Chordata > Actinopteri > Anguilliformes > Muraenidae > Gymnothorax > Gymnothorax javanicus. Next base: position 21,611,869 of record CM056209.1, read on the forward strand.
TAAATACTCTTCACACTGAGCTTGCGCATGATTGCACATGAAGAATAATGCCTGCAGCACTGGATTTCTGTGATAAGGCGCATCGTAGAGCACGGCATATTTGGGTTATGAGAGGGTTACGTTTTGGTGGGCATTTGAATTGGGGGTTCAAAGTAGTGGACAGTGTTGATATAAGGTGAAGGGGGCTCCAGGACTTTGTTGAATTGGGTTTAGAGATGGTTAATTAGGTCAGTGTGGGTTTGGTTGATGGGTGGAGTAGATGGCGACAGTACAGTCTGACCTAATGAGCGATGGCTTCCACTGTGCCGGTAATGTGAGGACATAGCTGCTGCCTTCCGTCTGTACCCTTTGTACAGTAATTAATTGGAATGGTTTTGTCAGTTTTCTTGAGCTCAATTTCTTTCAAATGGCAGTGTTGATTTTTACATCATCATAAGAATATTCAGTTTAGGGCATTATCAATTTGGCCTGGAAGATAATGCACAGAGACCCTTATGTCTGCACTCTGTTTTATTTTTCGTTGGAGATGGAGGAAGTGGTGAAGAAGTTTGTATTTGGTTTGTGAGCAGGAGGTGAAGACAGGCGTACTCCTTGGAATGATCTCCACAGAGTACAGACTCTTCTCACCCAAGCCTGTGAGGTCGACCCCAAGTCCATGACTGGCTCATGGAGTTCCAATGATAGGGAGGGACAGGGAGAGAAAGAGAGAGAGAGAGTGGGTATGTATGAGTGAGGAGGACAAATGAGTAGGAAGGGAAATTTTCTGTGCTTAAGCAATTCTTTGGCTTCGCTGCGACTGTTTTTCATGCCAATAAAGCACTTATAATGCATTTGCTACCATCGCCAGCTGTGGCCTTTCTGGGTTGAACTAGAGTTTGGACGCGCCCCCCCCCACAATAAATCTTATCAAAGCCGTGCTTATTCCTATGGTGGACATTGAGGCTGAAGCCTGTGTGAGGTATTTTTGGCTCCTATACGGTAGGGCAGGATCTCCTCTTCGGTGACTGCTCCGGGACCTGTCTGGGGACTTGGTCAGTCCGGCCAGACTGCACCCCAAAGGTCTGTTACAAAGACCCCAGTGTCACCTTGTTTCTGGATACAAAAAAGAATATCCCCATCAGCAAGGCTCCTTCTTCAGTCTACTCTCCAGTGAGGTCTAACCCCCAAGAGAAACCACACTCGGCCCACTTTTTACCATTTACTTATCTCCCCCCCCCCCCTTTTGTCTGGTTTTTGTTCTCTGTTTACCTCTCTGAGGCTAGACTGCGGGCTTGGAAAGCAGGTAAGCGGTCAGTGAAGTGCAAGTTTGTAAGATAAAACCCTGGCTTGGAAAAGACACCCTGTTTTTTTTCTCCTCCTAGTTGTAAAGTGCCAGTAGTATGTTCCATTAGTGCTACTTCCTCTGGGCCGCTGCTAATGGTATGTAATCCCGATCCTATTTATTCATTTTATTTAGACATTATTAAATGTCAGTTCATTGTGTTGAGCTCTTTCCTGAATCAATAAGTATCATTTGCGAGTATATTAGTGACAAATGGGGTTCTTAATGAGATCTGAATGAGGTTCTGGGATGATTGATGATGTTTTTTACCTCTTGTGGACACCAGAGACCACCCATTTCTTTCTCTTCATAAAATCTTTGCATTACGTACTGTATGTGTCGGCTTATAGGCCTCTGTATGTGACCATAGACCAGGGGTCACCAACCCTGTTCCTGGAGAGCTACCATCCTTTAGGTCTCTGCTCTATCTACAATTCAGCACACCTGATTCAACTAATTAGCTACTTAATTGCCCAGCTCGTGATCTTGTTAAGTAGCTAATTAGTTGAATCAGGTGTGCTGAATTGGAGGTAGAGCAGAAACCTACAGGATGGTAGCGCTCCAGGAACAGGGTTGTTGACCCCTGCCATAAACTGTATAAAAAGATGGACGTAGCACCCGGGTCTGAAAAGTGAGGCCGATGCAGAAATCTCTAAAATTTGCATTTTATTTAATGGCCAGCAGATGGCGACGTCGGTGATTGCAGAAAAAAGTTCAATGTTGCAGAAGCGTATGAGAAAATGACCCAACTTTCCCACCTGATTTATTATTTCAATAATGATTTTCCACATTATTTTATGGTATCTATCGCAAGTTTCAAGTCTCCTTCGATATATCATGATGTTCATTTTTGTAAATTACGGTCCCAAATGGACTAGAATAAAGGATGAAGCCAGAATATGCTTTAGGGGCGTGGCTATCCTCTGGTCCTCGTCCGATATGGTCAGATCCACCCGTAGATACACCCCTGGCTTCTCCATGGATCTTCAATTCACGCTGTCGTCCAATAGGAATCACGTCCGGTTTCAAAATGACAAAATGGCACTGTTCAAATAGCCAAAATCGAGGCTTCCTAAACGGTATGCTGAAACCAGTGGGTGATGTCACGGTTGCTTCTTCCACCTTTTTATACAGTCTATGTATGTGACCTATACATCTAACAATTAAATAAAGTAAAATAGAAAAGGACTTACTGAAAAATGTCATCCATTAACTTGTGAATATTTTAAATGTTGTGGTACCATTTTAACTACTGTAGTTTGTGTGTCCATGCGCATGAATACCTTTTTGCCAGTGTTTGTTTGAGTGTATATGTGTGTTCGTCTGTATCCTTTCTTTTTGTTTGTACAAGTCCACTTGTTTGCTCTATGTGCGTTTATATTTCCTAAAAATGTTGCTGGTGCTTTTCTTTGGATGCCATGAAGTTTTGTAAAATTGTCTTTCAGTACATTTTGACTTACTTCGCCCTTAAACTCATTTCCTCTAGAGCTCAATACCCATTCCTCCGTGTTTTTAAGATTGACGGAGACGGTACAAGTGGCAGATCAAGGGCTCATTTTTATATTTATCTTGATGTTGAACAGATGTGAGTGTGGGCTGTGTGTGCTGACGGCTGGAATTTTCTCATATTGTGGTACTGGGAGTTGGGACTCGGGCCTGAGAGCCCTACCGTATCACGCTCACACACATGTAGATAGCACAACATAGCCTCTGTTGCTGAGGACCTGCACTGCTCTTGGTTCGGAAACTGCATCTCTATTTTGTTCCATTTCACCACTCTGAAAATATTGGGTCTTACCGGCCTCAGTCAGGCCTCCTTATCTGTTTTTGCCAAAACACTTTTCAAAGCAAAACAATTGAAACAGAATTATTTTTCTGGATTTGGGATCTACGGAAATTGGTGCATGCGACTTCCTGGTTTGTTTGTGTGCTAGTTCACCTGTCGGTCTGTCTGAAATGGCCTTCAATGAAAAACATGTATTAAATAACATTTGACGTTTGTTCTGCCTCTTATGTCTGCCTCTTATGTCAGCCTCTTTGTTTGCCTTTGTCCCATTGGTTCAGAACGCTCGATCACACCTGTGGATCGACTGCAGTTTACTCTGTGAAACCGGCCTGGCTCGGGCCCCAAAATATTTTCAGCCAGCTGTCGGCTGCTGCGGATTCTGCAGTCCATCTGCCGCATCTGCTGCGGCAGCTACTGCACAGGAAGTTAGTATCCGGGAGAGCTGCGTAGACGGGCTGTTGGCATCTGTTTGATCAGAGGGAGTCATGGTGCAGAGAGGAGAAGCAGCTGAGTGAATATCTCTTGCGAGAAATGCTATAGTTCTCCAAACTACGTTTCATTACCTTGTCAGAGGGGCGGCAGAAGAGGAACCAGGAACTAAGGGGTGGAGCTAGCAATCCTGTCCTTTGCTCATTGATCGAACGAAAATTCCTGTGGATCTGAACAAACAAACCATAATTTTTAAATGCTGTGAAATAAGTGAATGTTTTCCAACTCACCATACACCACCTCTGGCCTCAGCCAGCACTGTTTCTTCGCCATAACTTAAATGGAACAACTTTCAGTCTCGTTTCATGGGTAGACCTCTCAAGAGCTGGCCGGCTCTCTGTCACGTCTCAAAATGTCAAGTAATTAATGTGAATAGGCTTTTAGAGCACAGGTAATAAAATTGTGGTTGGTCACCCTAATTTAAATAGCTCCTTAGTCACTTAAAAAGTGTGGATAAATCAGCACTCCAGTAACGGTGAAATGGTCATTTTCAAAAATTCAAACCACTTGCTATTCATCAGTGTGTTGTTTATAATGTGTAAAACTGCATGTATATGAATATTTTCCAAAACCTAACTGTCTCCAATTGCTGACACAACGCCCAGACTCTATTTGCACTTTTTGTTGCTCAAAAATTGCTTATCGGGGGAATTATACGGTTATCACCAGGCATAGCTGTAATCATTTAGCTAATTCTTCATCTATGTATACGAGTGAATACGAGCCCAGTCATGTGCCATGGAGGTCCCAGAGTATGAGCATTTTCATTCCAACCAATCATTACACAGGCTGATTTCACTGATTTGTTCCCTCCTCTCTGCCTAAAAGTATGCTTATCAGTGAAATCGGCTCTAATGATTGGTTGGAATGCAAACTTGCATATTCTCGACCCTCTAGTGCTCATGATTGCATGATTGGACACCACTGATGTAGACTCTATGCATGACCACCAAGTGATAGACTGAGAGAATGGCCAGTAATATTCTCTTGCTTTAGGAGGAAATATATGGATAAAATAAATTTTTCTTACAGCTGTGTGGCCGTATATGTGTATTTGCTTCAGAATGAGTCCTTGGTAATTTTGCATGGCAGTCATTGTAAACCATTTTTTTGGTGTGGAAAAGGGCCCTTTCTCAGTGATAATATGGAAGGCAACTATGAAATGTGGCATCGTTTCTTGTGCTTCTCAGTGTAACTTCAGTTGTGATCACATCAATGGGTGTAAACATTTAAAGCTGGTCTTTAATGCTGACAGTTGGTTCATTGAAGGAAAATGTCTCCAGTGTGCTTCATGTTTGAAAGTTAGACAAGGGATGATTGCGGTTGCTGTTTTCCCATGCGGCAAATTCTATTTGTAATGATGATCATGCGGGGTCTTTTTAAACATTTGGATTTTGTACATGCTGTTCTCCTACAGCGAGCTTCGAGGTGTCCGTCACCTAGGGATCAGTGGAATTCAATTTAAACACCATTCACTTCCCCAGCCAGATGAAAAGATAAACTCAAAGTGACTCTTTTACAATATCGCACATTGTTAGCTTCTGGGCTGCATTGGGATTTCATTTCAGTTGCTGGTATGTGAGGCCGTAGTCGACTCTGGTGATAAACACCGGCAGATTATTAATTTCTTCCCCCATCATCTGTTCCTGGCACTCCAAAAGATAAAGCTTCTTAATGAAAAATTAGATTCATAAACTTAATATAACATGAAGTGAAAAAAAAATCCTGTGTTATCCTGTGTTAAATGCATCGGCGCCCTGTTGAATATACTGCTCACTGAGTGCTAAAACACTGAGTGTCATCAGTTGCAGTAGATAATGGTGTCTCGTGTAGACCCAAGGCCGGTGTTAATATGTATGTGAAGGCCAGTGTGTTGAAATTTCACAGTGTAGTTCCCAAAGAGGTGGAAAATAACAGTAATATCTCTGTGCTGATTGTAGTATTACTAACCATTTAAAGAGTACGCTTTCAGCGATTTTTTTTTTTTTTTAGAGTCCGTTTAAATCCATTGAAAAGTTATCAGCAGTTATTTTACATAAGCAATAGATTGTTTTGTTGAGGAGACTGTAATAGCACATTTATGATCTTGCACAGGAAAGGGGTGAGGGCTGATAAGCAAGTCTGGATTTCCTGTAAATATACTGTAGATAATATGGATGACATGGGGCAGGATAGAATCTGAGCTCCTAGGTGCTGCTTCAATGAATTAGCAGAGCTGCTTGGTTACATTGCATTACATTACAACCTGAGTGCAGACACCCTTATTCAGAGCTCTTCAGTGTTAGTCTTGGAAACTGTGACATCGGACTGAAGGCACTAAACGAACATTTATAATGCGTATGACCTTGGCCAAACAATCCTACATTTCACGTCTTCAGCAAAAGTAAATAACTGCTATGTTGCTGTCCTCTCTTATTTGCACAGCTATCCTAGGAACATTATCCTGAAAGGAAATCCATTAAGAAAATGGATAGATTAAGTGATTTCTAGAGCCATGGATCAGGTCAGCTAGATACATACTTTGGCTATTTAACCATTGTTCATTTTAATCCGAAGTGGAAAATCCAGGCTCAGAAAGCATAATCCTCCACCGTATCAGCTATATTTTCTGTTTAGTGCATTTCTTAAGCCAAGAGGCAGAACTAATTAGTGAAACCAACCATGAATTTTTCCCCCCCATACCCCTGGACTTTCTACCTTTCATTATAGTGTTGGCCATTGCGTGCACTTCTCTCTCTTAGAAGGCAAAAAAGTACTGCTTATATCTTATTTTTATTGTCTATTTAATAACACTATCACGTATATGAGGTAGGCAGTGTAGAATTAAAAAAAAAAGTCCTCAATGATTTGCTTTGATGAGGCTATATTAAATATGGATTTTGCAGGATTTACGGGTTCTTTGTGAGATTAATCTAAAGAATGCTGGATTCACCTGTGTAATTGATCCTGAGTGAAGGGAAAAGAGATACTGTGGGGCAGGTTGCTTATGACAGTGATTGGGGGATGTGTGTTTGGAGCTACCTCCTGACCTTGGACAAGGTTGCAGGGACAGCACTGGTTAAACCACTGGGGATCCCATTACATGCTACTCTAAAGCTTATCACATCCCATAACCTTTGATTTACACCATCGTACTCTGTTCACTTGTGTGTGTGTGTGTGTGTGTGTGTGTGTGTGTGTGTGCGTGTGCGTGTGCGTATGCGTGCATGCTTTCTTTTACATGCTACAAAGTGAGCACCAAAAAAAGTGGGGACATTATTTGAAACTGAGGACATTTTCAAATTTCCTCGCTACTACAAAGACAAACTGCAACTTTATTAGTTAACGATAGGGGTAACGTTGGAATTGGGGATTGGTTAAGGTTAGGGTAAGGGTTTTATTTTGGCAAACATTGCTTATTATTATGATTAGGAAAAGGCTGTAGAGACACAGATAGAATGTATGGAAGTCTATGTAATGTCCTCACGAAGATAATAGTACAAGGATGTGTGTGCGTGTGTGTGTGTGTGTGCGTGCGCGCGTGTGCGTGCGTGCATGCGTGTGAGTGTGTGTGCGTGAGTGTGAGCGCGCTTATATGCACCAAGATTTTGTACCATGCATGAAAAATCATCCTGTTGGACTCTCTTCAGCCAGTCAGGGGTGAGTGTCCTTGATGGTCTCCAGTGTGCCTGTGCTATGTGGTCTGTGCGTACGCCTGGAGGAAATCATAGATGCTGAATTTCAAAGAAAGCCAGGCTAAATGCAGGCTGTCTGAGTTCTGACTCAACTCTTAAGCCTAATTATTGTTTGCGGGAGTGGGACCATGTTGAACTAATTGCTTGTTGCTCTAAGCAACGGCATATCGGTCTGCATTGTGTCATATAATTGGCTGTGAAAGCACCAGTCATTGTGCATATTATGTGCTTTCTCACACCCTTGAGCTAACCACTTAATAATGTGTGACCCTGTTTCTCAAATCGCAGTCCAGTATGAGGCACAGGACTCCTAGTTTTTTGCTGTGGATAAAATGCTTTAGATTTCATTTTCCATCCTTCTTTACCCTGGGAGTCAGATGTGAAGCTAGTCTGGAGAATTTGTTGCACTAATTGCGTCATAAATTGCCTTGGGCAGGGGACAGAAAACCAGGGCTGGATGTCTCTGATGCTGGCTGTCATTGTGAAGGATAATTCTTGACCTGTAGGACTGATTTGGTCGTTGTGCACCTCTTTAAAACTGAGTGACCGTTGAGGGCAGAATTGCACTCATTGGCCAATATCAATGTAAACTTTGTCGGTAGCAATGACATAAGCTGTTTTGTTTATGCCGATTGAGGAATCAATAGCATGTTGAGTTTAACTTTCACTCCTGATCCTGGTGCTCTGACCCCGTCTAAAAGCTTTAGCAGTGTGGAGCTAGCTGTGCACTGCTGTCAGGTAGCTTAGGTAAGGATTATGTCAAGTGCCTTAAATACAGGCCTTAGAAAGAGGAGGGATGGGTGGGCTTGAAAAAAGTACTTCTCAACAAGTGTTTTGACTTGGAATATAATTTCTTATCCAGGTTTTGCGTTGTTTTTTTCTTCTCAAGGGAAATTGAGTAATGCATTCAAAGTGCCTCATAATTTTTTGGCTGTGCTTTGTCTTATGTGAAAAAAGTAAAAAAAAAAAAAAAAAAACATTTCAGTAGTAAAAATGATACTGAAACTCTGGTTAAGATGGATTATTGCCTGTGGCGGTGTGTCTGTGCATCCTGTATCTGGCCCTGAAGGCTGGTCAGCTGCCGGCTGATCTTCATTAGCTGATAGCAGGGATTTCAGCTCCTAATCAGTCTCTCTGACAGCTGGAGCTCTGCCAGCGGCTGCTGGAACTTTCTCCCTCTGCATCTCTCCCTATCCCACTCTCTCCATCTCTCCTTCCTGTCCTTCTCTCATTCTTTTTCAGTCTCGCTCTATCTTTCTCTCCTTCCCGTTGCTCCCTCTTTCCCTGTCCCTGTCTGTCCCTCCCGCCACCTCCCTCCATTGCTGTTTCATTCTCTCTTGCTCTCTCTCTCGCTCGGTATCATATACTCTGCTGGCTGCCGTCTCTCTGCCTGTACTGAATAGTCGGTGCAGAGGGAGTGGGGAGAGAGAGAGCGAGGGCATGCGACCGAGAGAGAGAGAGCGGGAGAGAGAGTAAGAGAGCGAGGGATAGAGAGAGAGTGTGTCCGTCACAGACGGAGCCGCTGTGTCATGAAGCAGGCAGGTCGGGGGGGAGACACGGCGGAGAAAACGAGCTCCGCTAACAGCCGGCTCCCCGCTACCTTCATCCACTGCATGCTTCCGGATCCTTCCGTAGCTCTCCTGTGATGCCCGGCTGGCCCCCGTCCTTTCCTGGCGCAAGCGGGACCTGCGGTTGAGGAGGGTTGCAGCGCGCTAGAGACTGTAGGATCGCCAAGCAGTTTTAAATGAAAGCCAGCCACTCCGGTACGTGTTTCTGTGGAGGGGGCCAGAGCTGAGTGGATTACAACGCACAGTCAGACATGTGGGGACACGTCTCTCAGCCTCCTCAACCTGCTCAGCATGGCTACACCCGGCGTCGCGGGCCCCAGGGTCATCTTTTTTACAGAGAGCCGTACAGGTGTGTTTTTGTGCGCCATGGGGTGAGTGGACAGGTGTGTTAGTGTGTTTTGCTAGATCTTCTGTGTGGCGCAGTGAGCTGCAGCGAAGTTCCGCTACTGTTACTGCTGTTTGACTTGTCTCACCAGTGTGTACGTGTGGGGGGGGGCATGCAGAGGTTGGTCCGGTTTGTGAGTGGAACCAGGGTATGCTGTTACAGTTTGTGTGCAAACTGTGAGTAAGGCTACTAAAGCCTTGTGCATGCATGGAGGTGGGGAGTATGCGTGTATGCATCATTGTGTGGTGTGTGTGTGTGTGTGTGTGTGTGTGTGTGTGTGTGTGAGAGTGAGTGTGTTTGAGTCTTCACGTGTTTGTTTGTTTGTCTAGGTGTGTCTATGGGTGTGTGTGTTTGTGTACGCTCACTCCTGTGGGATAATGTGTATGTGCACAATATGTGTATGGTCATTTGTGCTTGCCTGAGTGCGTCGTTGAGTTTGTGAGAGTGCGCACTTTTGAGTATCAGAGACTGTGAGTGTTTGTGTATTTGCATCTGCGTGTGTGTGAGTTTGTGTGTGTGTGTGTGAGTGTGTGTAAGTTTGTGTTTATTTGCATGTGTGTGTGTGTGTGTGTGTGTGTGTGCGTGTGTGCGTGAGAGAGAAGGAGAGAGAGATGCTATGTGTGTTTATGTGGCGTATATGCTTGTGTGTGATTGGTTGATACTGTATTGATCACAGCTGAAGGCTCCTGCAGATGGTCTAGAGCAGTAGTTCCCAAACTCGGTCCTGGGGACCCACTGTGTACGCAGGTTTTTGTGTCAACCACAGCTCCAATCTTAGAATGCTAATGAGTTGCTCATTGCTCTTGATTGCACTATTCTTGTTCACGCTGATTATTTATCCTTTTAAACCACATGTCAAAAATGGCCATGATGAAAATCATTTCATAGTGTGCTAAATTGGAAATTACTTCTCTAACATAAAAAAATGGAAATTTGCAACTGATGACATGAATCTATAAATGGGCTTCTAGTAGATAAAATTGTGGACCCAAGGTCATTAAAGCGAACAATTATTAGGCAATTAAGAATTCAAAGACAAAGCAAACGATGAGTCAAACCTGTTAAATGTCACTTGATTGGTTTCAGGAAAGAACCTGAGCACCTGAATTCAGAACCCTAATCACCAGATTACTGACTGATTGCAGTCTTGCATTTGATCACATAAAACATACTACCACCTTTGATTGTCGTGGTTTACGTGGAATACATCAAAATAAAAAATATGAATGTTGGGCTTTGAAATTTCATGGAATGCGTAGCCATTTCTGTCATAATGTGGTTTAAGGGGTAAAATGTCCTCAGATCTGACAAGCAACTGCTAATTAAAAATGAACAGCTTGTTAAAACTCTGGGATCGTAATTGTGGTTGGAGCAAAAACCGACATACGCTGTGGGTCCCCAGGACCGACTTTGGGAACCACTGGTCTAGAGCACCTGGAGGCTGGGTCTTACTCGGTGGTATGAGTGTGTCTGTAAGCAGTTCTTCAATGTAGTGCTCCCTATGCTGTCTGTCTTCACATCAGAGCCTTTCTTTGACGACACACCCCCCTGTAAACCCGGCTCTTTGTGTGTGTGGGAGTCTCACACACACTCCCAGGGCAGGCTGGCGTCGGTGCTCAGTACTGAAACCTTCCCACACCCTGACATGTTTCTTGTTTCAGCTCCACCCTGACCTCCCCTGGAACCCACCCACCGGGTGGAACAAACCAGCCAATCACTCAGGAAACCTCTGACCCCTCGCCTGCGCTCAGTGCGGTCTTGGCTTGCGCTAACCTTCAACGCAGTGTTGCTTTAATCTCCAGCCTCAGATTCCAGCTGTCCCTGCGTTTGAAGTCTCATTTTGGGCGGGACTGAGTGCTCATTGTGAAGATTGGTTGGCGACTGTGGTGTGCTGTTGGCCGTTTGAAGGAGTGCGTGTGTTGGCGCGCTGGCTGTTTACAGACCTGCGTGGTGTGGTAGGGCTTTAATGGAATGGCATGCTCTCCTTTGGTAGGTTCCATCTGAGTGACCCTTGTGTTTGCTCAGCTGCTGCCATGTCGTGCGGAGCAGCACCGCCAACTTTGCCAGTCACTTTCCTGCTTCCTTTTTACCTATGAGTCTGTGGGGCCTGGAATGTGGTCTGCAGCCGGAGAAAATGTACGCTGATTCCAGCCTGGGAGTCCGATGAGTCAGGGAGAGTAGGGGCCAACAGTCTGACCTTGACCTGCATTGGCCGCCTAAGTTTGGCACCTGTGCTTTACCTTATGAGACTATAAGACCATGAAGAAAATCTCCATTGTTTCGTAATTCACGGTTGACTTCAGGATGTGAATAATATGGATCCAGTGGTAATGATTAGACACATGAAGCTCTATTGTAAGTTCTGTTGTAGTGGAAACATGGTCGTGCTCACAGAGAGGTCAGCATCACACAACTACCTAGGAAACATAGGTAGTTTATATAATGTGAGATGATGACCCAGCCAGACAGTCTACCCCCACCTTGGCTGACCCAAAGAGATGGCTTTCAATTCACAGTATTCCTAGGTAAGCTTTTTCTAAACCTTCCCCTAACAGGATGCCGAGACCCCTCACCCTCGCTTAGACAAATAATGGTGACTGTCCTCAGTTGCCCGATTGATTTAAATTTCTTTGTGAAGGAAAGCCAATTGACAGCCATCCACATTTTGGCTGAAACCAATCACTGATGGGCTTCACAAAAGCCCATCCATGTGTATTCAGAGTAAACTGTCATATGGAATCATTTAAGAAATGTTGAGGAAACACTTTGAAAACCTCAAAATCCTACAATTAGAACTGTGTGAAGATATCACTACACGGCTGTAGTATGGCTGTGTTTATACTGGTGGTATTGTCACCCATATACTTCCAAATACTTATAGATCTCATTGTGTTGCATCATTTGTTATTTCACAGGGTTCCTGCAGTTGCAGGAAATGCTTTGAGTTTTAATGAGGGATTTTCAATGTTTGAAATTTGGATTTTGAGTGAAGTACTTGAAACTGCTCATAATTATAACATTAATTACATTAATTTAATAAGGAGTCGCTATTTGAGTAGTTTGATAAATATTTTAATTTACCACAACTGTAAGGCACTGGAAAATCTTGAAAATGCACTTTGAAAATGCTTGAAAAGTGCTTGAATTTGACTTTGGAAATGGTATGAGAATCTTGTTTTTATCTCTAGTACTAATTATCAGCGCTTATAAACTCCCTGAATAAAAACGACTGCTAGGAGTGGGGTTGGACGTTCCAGGTTTTAGCTGGTACAGGTGAACAAGATGCCTGGGACACTCAGCTGCCATTAGTAAATCCTGGCATGGTTCAGGGCACTGTATTTGGACTTAATACAGATGGGCTTCCTGGAATACTGTTGGCAGTAGCTAGTGGAGGTTTTTCAGAGTCCAAATGATTTTTAAAGTTTAATCTAATCTTGAAATGGTCTGGTTGACTCAGACACAAATGGCAGCCAAGAAAGAGTTGTTTCTTGTGAGTGGTTTTGGAAAGCAGAGCATACATAGCAGGAATAGGGAAACATATGGCTACCGCCCCCAGAGGGAGGTACTGTTATCTCAACAAAAATGGCCTGGCTGTTTATGATTACATCCGCCTCAGGCCGTGAAAACTGTCCTGTTCCAAATTCTATTCCAATTATGTCTTTGTGGATATCTGTGTTTGAAAACAGGGAATTGGATCGCCCTGCGGTATGAATGGCTTGTTGCTTGACATTAGTAGATCACCAACTTTTTTTTTTTTCTTTTTCTCAAATTACTTGTACAGCAGAAATGAGATAATTGGCCTACATTTGGCATTGCAGAGGGGATATGACCTCCTTTTCTTTCAGGTATTTAACTCCTTTAAGAGTGTATTCTTTTGTAAATCCCTTTTTTATTTAGTCTGACTACTGTCATTTACGAGTGGTGATTATTACATAAGAAATGAAATGCCAATAAAATGTTTGGTGAAGAACACTATAATAACCTATTAATCTATCATATAAGTGAGTGAGTGTTTTTATACAGCCATTATCTTTTGATGTCAAATAAATGTAATAACTTTGCTGTCTTTGTCCAGCAGTAAGCATTCTGTCTGACTGCCACAAAGCCTTTATTATCATGCCTGTGAAATAGAAATGCACTATCCTTCCCTTTATATGAAGTGCCGATACCAAGTATGTTGAATTGTGTGCGTCCTCTGTCAAACAGTGGCAGTGCTGCTTTTGGAGATCTTCATGAGCAATCTGACTAATGGCCCCCCATGTTACCAAGAGGCTAGTCAACTCTGCCATCTATCTGGCTGAAAGCATGTTGGGCAGGACAAACAATCTCTCTGGCAGCAGGAAAAGACCTTGGACAGGGTTAAGTGACTGTTCAATCACTCCAGCTCCGCAGTGAATGAGCAGTGTGTGATGGATCTCTGCTCTCACTGCTGCTTCCTTGTCTTGCTGCACATTTCGCATGCTATCATTATGAGCCTAACAGTCATGTCTGGGACGCTGGGACAGTAATGATCCAGCAATCCGTGCCTTTGGTTAACGTATTACTCTCAGCAGAAATATGACCAAACAAGTGCTTGCAAGGTTACAGAACCGCAAAGTTAATCATTTTCTACTTCTCAATAAAGGCGGTCTGTTAACTCTGAAAGAGGTCGTTCCTGGCTATCGGGAACACGGCCACGATAGTGTGAAACGGGGTCAGTTAATTATTTTTGATTTCAAATTTAACGGTGCATAATTATTTTGATTTAGAGGCGCATAGGTGGATGGTTTCTTGGAAGAGGTGAGGTGACCGTTGTCCTCAGAGTATCCATCTGGGAACTGCAGCATTCAGGAGGAACAGAAGGTTTAAGATGGAGGATGAATCAGAGTAATCCAGAGTGCTACACCCAGCGGAGCAGCTGAATGAATACCCTCCCAGATTGTTCCTGTTTGTCCAGAGAGAGCAGTGCGGTGAGTGAGTTTAGCTCCGTGTCCTGGCACAGTGATAAAAACCTGTGTGCCCTGCCACTGCGAGCCAGGAGTACTTTGTGTTTGGAATGCTAAAGCTAGTATTTTGGAGGGAAAGCAAATATTTATAGGCTGCCTGCGAACCTGTTGAGGTTTTGTCTGAATGGAGAATCGTCTCTTGAACTCGGCAATTCTTTTATTCATGCCTATTGCATTATTAATGTTTTTATGCTCTGTCAAAGTGTTATAATAGCTTGGTGCATAGAATAGACTAGAGGCATGCTCAATGCATTTGTGTGCTGGAAAGCGCAAGCAAGAATGCTCAGTAGCTGGAAGTTTTCAAGCTGTCTGGATTTGTCTGTTTTTGCGCATTAAGCTAGGTGGCTTGTGAGGTGGTTTAGTGATCTGTTCTATGGAGGCCCATCAGATGTGGAGGTCTTTGCACTCAATTTAAATAGTCATTCTCCACACCCCATCCATCAGCATAGCTGTGTCAGACCCCCTTGTTTCTCCGAATGATTTGGCTTCTGGGGTGTTGAAAGCCGCAGATGATAAGGATGTGCAGCCCTAAATGGATTGCTGCGATGTTGGCGGACAGCTCCAGCTCGCTTGATGGGTGGCGGCTGTTTAAGCTGATGCTCCTCGGCCTAAATGGATTGAGTGTATTCCGCTGCACGGGGGCTGTTAACACAGTACTGTCAGTAAATCCTCTTTTATCCGTCTCTCTGAGTCTGGTTTGCTAGCAGTGTGTGGGGATACCGCCGCTTGTGCTGCCCTGAGTGTAGAATGGTGATCTGCTGAATTGTGCTGGAGTGGAGTGTCGGTGGTGTCTAGTCATCTGTCATGGTCGTTCTCCCGGCATTGTCCTCCGATTTAGGATATGATGTCTGAGGTGCTGAAGTTATTTGTTCCTGCTTTTCTACTGCACCCAAGACTGTTATCATCTTTTCCCTTTGAGATGTCTTGCACGTGGTCCTTTGAGGGAAATTACTCAGTCAACTCTCAAGAGAGGAATTTGGGCAGCCCTGTCGGTATATATAACTTAACATCACTGCAAATTGCTTTAGACAAGCTCTCTCCGCAGTTCCTCGGCTTCCGGAAGCTTCAGCCCGCTACTTACAGATGCAGACTGCGGGTGTAATCGATTGCGCTCTCTGAGATCCGAAGGGAACAGACAAAGTTAAAATGCTCCCTGACTCATGCGGGGAAGCAGTTGAATGCGACACTGTTCTCCCAGAGTACAGAATGCAGCCTCTGCCTTTGGGCGAGGAGAGATGTGTTGCCCTTCATCAGGGTCTACTGGGAGGCGAGTCCTGGTCACCGGGGTGGAACAGAAACCGAACTGCAATCAGCGAGCAGCCCAAAGCAAAGCCAGTATGAAGTCCTTCTTCAGCCCCTCAGCTGCTGAGTCACTGAGCCTCAATCCCAATTACTCCTCACTGGTACTATGGTAATCCTATTTCTGCCTTATTATACGCCCACTCCACTGGATGGGCATGCATTGTGATCGCCCCTGTCTGTCCATCAGTCGATCCGCAATTCACTGTTCTCACTCTACGGCCTACAATTTTTGTTGGATTCTTTTCATTTTTGTTTTGTGCGTCAGTGGTGACACGAATAGGATCCCTATTGACTTCTATGATGATTGGAAAATTTTTAGTCAAATGTCATCGACAAGGCTCTCGTGTTACCGCACATTGCGTGGCTACCTTGAAGATTACCTGTGCTTAAGGTAAAAAGAAAACCGACAAAAAAATACTGCATTAGACTTGACGGGTGTCACGTTCTGTTTGTCCTTTATGTGGATTTTATTTCACCGTAATGATCTCCCAGTTTGTGATATGCTTGTTATTTATGTTTTGGTGGGAGGTATCTGAAGACAGGATACCTTGAATTTATTGCTGCGATTGTGCTAGCAGCACATCTTACTGCCCTCATGTGTCAATTTGTTGGCAGGATGTTGTATGCGCTCTAGCGTGTGCTGTATGACTGATGTAGTAGCAGCATGCTAGCTGACTCATTCATTTTATCACCTGCAATGTGATCACACCGCTAAAGTAGCTCTTGGGCTTCTGGAATTCATCCTCCTCTCTGTCGTTTAAGAGGATGTAAAGCGTTTGGACCCTAATGTCTGTGTGCAAACAATTTATGCGTCTTGTTTATCTAAAGGGTCAAACAACAGTCAGAGCTATTGATTTTTAATTTGCCAGCTAATGCCTTCATTTCCTATCATTTATATTGGTCCCAGCTGTATGCATCCACAATATGGCATTCTTGTTAATCCACTGTAATAATAAAAAAAAAAATTGTTTTTTTTAAGGCAGGGTCTTAATTTAGGGGCAGTCTAACAGTGCATGTAAACATGCGGGTTTGTTTTTATACGACATTTACTGAGGCCACTGCAGCAGGCTATACTAATGCTTTCAGTCGCAAATTGTGACGCACTGTTGGGGGATTGAGTTGATCAAATATCTGTCATATGGTGAAGGTGTTTGTGTATGCGTGTGTGTGCGTGCGTGTGCATAAGTGCGTGCCTGGGTATGAGTGAAACATGAGCTTCTGTTCTACCGTGAGTCTGAAAAAACACATTTTATTTGCCTGCCATTCTGTTTCTTGATCTGTGTGGTGAAGTTACTTTGTTGGTGAAGATATTGTGTTTGTGTGTTGCCAACACAGGTGTGGGTTTATAAGGCGTTAATGAATACGTGAGCGCGCGCGCGTGTGTGTGTGCGTGTGTGTGTGCATATGTGTGCGTAATGGCTGGACTTGGGATGAAGGCGTTGCAGAAGTCACTCCGTGGCCAGTTATTCAATAGGGTGGGTTCATTGTCCTGTTATAGTCTCAGACTTGTAGTTTTGAAAGGAATAAATGCAGATCTTGTGCATGCATGTATGCTTCTTCATATGAATCTCTGGTCTGATCATAGGTGCCTGGAAACACTCACTTTCCTTCCATGGTATGTTTGGAGGTGTTCGCTGAACCATGCTTACCATCAGTGTACCTACTGAACTTTTTATGGCCAGTTCTCTTGACACGAACATTGGACTTGATTAAAAAATAAAGCTTTTACTCTGCTGCTCAAAATTGTGGAATTACATGTGTGACGGCCCCCCAGCAGTGCTCAATCCTGCTCCGGGGTCCTTTTCCTTGTTTTTTTAGTTTTCTGTCTTGCAGGTGCTGAGTGGGCGGGGTTGCGCTGTACCTGGGAGTGCCTGGCCAGTCTCCCAGGTGCATTTAAACCCCACATCAGCTGCGTTTCTCTCTCTCTCTCTCTCTCTCTCTCTCTCTCACTCACTAGGCTTCCAGCCACCGTGAACCACGCCACACGGCATCAGGTTTTCCTTTGTTGGCTTCAGCCCCATTCTTTCCTTTATTATACACCATACAACATCTTACACACATTACACACATCATGCATCCAACAGCTGACGCACTGATCTACAGACGCACACATCTCATAACCCTTGCAGTTTTCTTTAGTTATCTGTAAATAAATTATTTGTAAACCGTATAGCTGATCGTGTGTTTCCCTTTTTTGTTGTGGCCACCGATTCGAGTCATAACACGTTATTTCAGTGGTTATTGCTATTTTATTCAATAAAAGTGTTTCTGTAATGGTGAAGTACGTGAAACAAAAAAATGCTTTTTAGTTACATCGGCAAAACTAGGTTTCACCGATATTATGGAATCTTCATCGCCGCTGCGTCTGCATCCGCTGCAGATCCTTCTTGTTAATGCAATAAACTATTTTATCCATCCTTTTCAAATTTTATGTACTTTTAGATCTCCTCAAGATGGAGAACTGGATTAATGTTGGCTGGGCTTTCTATGATTAATAATAATACATTTATTCATTTATTTCCTAGGAAACCTGGGTTCCATCATATTGTTTGATATGTAAGCAATATCAGCTTGAAATTTTGCCTTTTGATTATTTCTGTCATGCTGGTCGATACTCTGGAATAATCATTGCTGCCACGTCCTTGTCTGCATCCACCTCAGATCCTTTGTGTTAACACGATACCTCAAAAACTATTTCATAAATCCTATTCAACTTTTATATGCGTTTACATCTTATCAAGCTGGAGAACTGGATTGATTCTGGGCTTTGTATTACTAAAAATAATAAATTAGTTGACTTATTAATTTCCTGGACCACCTGAGTTCCATCATATTGCCTGATTTGTGAGCAATATCAGCTTGAAATTTTGATATTTTAATTCTTTCAGTCATGCTAGTCGATGTTGTAGAATCATCATCGCTATCGTGTCTGCATTCGCGTCTGCTGCAGATCCTTCCAGTTGACCCAATAGCTCAAAAACTATTATGTAGATCCTCATTAAATTTTATATTCCTTTTGATCTTATCAGTATGGACAACTGGATTGATTTTAGGCTTTATATTATAAATAATGATACATTGATTAACTAATTAATTTCCTGGAACACCTGAGTTCCACGATATCGGCTGATATGCGAGAAATATCACCTTGAAATTTTGAGGATTTTAGTTTTTCGGTCATGGTCGATTATTGCTGAATACTACAGCAAAAATATCAATTGATAAAGTTATAAGGTAACTTGTAAAATTTATTACTGACCGCATGCAAAATGGTTAAGTGTGTTTTTCATTAGTAATGAGTAATTATGTGCAGTCTGAACATACATAACATAAAATTGGGTTCAGTTTGTTATAATTTCATAAGGCTCTCAGGGGCAGTACTGTAGCTGGGCTTTGTTTTTGGGGAGCTTTTTCTTGGGAGTTTCGATGATACACCCTTTGCTGTCGGAGGCGACAGCATAGGCCTTGCTGTCTTTTTTTGTATTTCTTGCATTCGGGCCCAAAAAGTTTTTTGTACGATCAATAATGCTTATCTATTTCAGTGATCTCTCATCAAAGCATTCATTGTGCAATTTAATCTCTGCTTTGAAATTTTAGGCATTTGGGATAGTAGTTATTAGTTTTACTAGCATATCATTCTCATTGGATTTCCATACGGACAGCAGTATTTTCCTTTTGTGTGTCTTTGATGCTCAACACGGTTCTGGAACTTCACAAACCAGGTGATCCCACGACAGCTAATGGGATCTGAATCGGGTGATTGATATTGTGTAATTTCCCTCATGTTCTACCCTTTCGAAATGGTCCCTTCAAAGTTTGTATTCATGTTTGACATTGTTCTTTTGTTTAAACAGAAAGTTTCGTCCATTCAATTTGAGTGAAAGTCACTCGTGACTTCAAACTTTTCAGCGGCAGTGTGTATCCAAGGGTAAGAAGTGAGTCAGATACCCTGGTGTTTCTATATGCAGCTTGTGACGGCAGCTCACTCATACATCACAAATCCTCTCCAGTGTGTCACTACGGATGTCCGTGAGGGAACATTACAAGGGCCGGAGAAAAAAAGCTTGACTGTTGTGAGCGGAGATGAGATCTGAGCCGAGAACAGCTTTATATTCTTATGAGATTCTTGCAATTTATGAGAAGAAAAGTGCATCTGGAATTATGATCACCTGTCTACAGGCAATCATGAATCTGTATCACATCGGAGCACAATGATAGGTATTAGGGGATAAATCAAGGAATGTAAATCGAATAATTACCTCAAGATCCCCTCTGGTGGGCCGATGAGGTTGCTGGAGCTCCAGTGATTATGAGGAAAATGATGATGTTTTTCAGGATTTTGACTTCAATTGTTCCATGGGGGGCTTTCTGAGGCCAGGAAAACAATCTTATCTTGCCCCAGCTGGCACCCCCCTCCTCTTCTGAGGTGTTTATTTGTCTTCCCTCTTCATTGTAAATCAGGGCTTGAGCAACTAGACATATTGGACTTCAAATCAGAATTTATTTGGTGCAACTAATTTCCGGAAAAGGTCGAAGAGATAGAAACAAAAAGAGAATTAAATACAAACAGCAGGTGGTTGGATTTTTCCACGGGCAGTCCAGACATTTTCATTACTGTTATTTTCTCCTGTGATCCACCAGCATTATTAAAGTTCTTCCAACACTATGAGGATAATGGCTGACCAGTCTAGAAGTCACATTTTTTGTGAATCTTTAAATAAATTGAGAATCGCTTTTCAATGCAAAGCAGGCATTTTACATTTTTAATTAATAAATTACTTATCAAATTCTGACTTCCTTGACTCTAACTCATCATGCCAACTAAAGGGTATTAACAACACTGTCCTCACCTGAGGCATTTGTGAGGGTTGTACTGCTCTGGAATTGAAGAATTAATCAGACCTAGTCTTTGCTGGTAAATGGATGTCTGTGTTCACCTGGCTACCCACTCTATACCCCACCCAGATCTTGTATTGAGGGGTGGTTCTTGATGCCCAACACATCCTCTTTTCCCTCGAGGTAGCTCTGAATGCTATAGAGGCCTCCTCTGGAGGCCCAATATGCAAGGCTTTTTTTCTGAAGTTGTGTGGATGCATTTTACTGTCATGTCGACCTCTCTAAGCCGCTTTCAACCGTGTAGTAAATTGGCTCGGGCTGGTATATTGCTGCATTGAGTGACTGTGTTGACAGCATGTTCCCATGTGTTCTTCGTATGCGAGAAATTCATGACAGCCTGCACATAGCTGGTGGAGTTGTCAGTGTCCGTTCTGGGTCCTTTGATTGCCAGGCTGACTATGGAATGCCGTTTGTTTTATTTCTTTTCCTAGGCAGTCATTTAGCAATTTCCCGTGGGGTATCCAAATAGAGCCATTCAACCCAGTTTAATTGACATGTAATTCTTTCTCAGTTCAGATAACACAGGGGTGTATGCAGGCTGAGGGCAGCTGTGATGAAGCCCTGGTTCTGGCTACTGGGCTTTGGGAACCTCTTGACTGTTTAATTGGGTTTGGCTGCGACAGCTGTACAGCTGAGGCCTTTCACCCAGAATCGAGCATTCACATTTTCATTACTTCCCCTTCCCATTCCTTGTAATTGGTACTGGACTCGAGGAGGGAGTGTCTGAATAGTTAATGTTTTCTAAACCCCCGGGCGCTGTGTTTTGCATGTCCGTATTTGTCTTCCAAATTGATCCATAGGAAAAGCGTCATGGCTTGACACCTAGCCTTGAGGCCAGCTGCCTTTGGACCGTGGGTGGTCCCAGAGGAGATGTTTAACGAGAGCCAGTCTGAGTCAGACATCCTTTTTCCCCATCAGATTCCAGGAAGCAGCCATTCAGAGGGTTTAAACCTTTTCACTTTTGTCTCTTCTCCAACTGGAAAGTCCCATTGTATTTGAGCTATGTAATGTCTTCCGTCAAATCAAGAGGACGAGCGTGCACCTCTCACAGAAGTTCATAAATGTCGGAAATTGTTTCTTTTCTCTCTACAATCCATCCAGTGAAGTTCATGGTGCCATTTTCCTGCATGATTTTTCTTTATTGGGAATGCACGCATGACTTCAGTGGTGGTGCATGTGTAAAGATGGCTTCAGATAGACTGGAGCTACAGCTTTACCTTCCCTACTGAGCTGCTGGAACCCTTCCAGTTGGTTGGCTGTGTGAGATTCTGCCATCAAACATGTCCTAATTACTTAATGTAATCTGGCCGCTGTCAATAGTTAACACCTCGCCAGGTTTGAGTTCACAGTGCTTCCGTCAGGCTTGCAATTAGCTGCTCAAGTCCTGGCCATGGCGGAGTGAAACAAGCTTCAGCTTTGAAGACTGGTGGAAAAAAGTATAATGTATATTTATTACACCCAGTAGTCTTTTGTCCTTTGCAATTCATTTTTGCTGCAGTCAGCCTGGTTCCTGATTAGATTAGCCATTGTTTTTCATCTCTGTGATTGGATTAGCATTTTCTTTGTGTGTGTCCGCCACTTTATCTTTGTTTTTGTTGTCTGTAACTAATTTAAATCTGCTTTGTGTGAAAAAGGGCTTTGATGGCACATTAGATATGCAGTGTGGACGCAGCTGGATGAATTACAGCAGGGGGAACTGCAGTGACTGGCCATTTCATCCCTGTTCACTTCCTGTTTTGTTCAGGCGCATTACTACCATTTTCCGGCTCCTTGTTTAGTTTTGCCATGTGATTTGGCCATTGGTTTTCATGATGAACTCCACAGACATTCCTGTTACTGTGGTCCAGTGCTCCATCATAGTTTAAACCCTGCCCAGCTACTGCAGGCTCACTTGCAGTGAAGCGGCATGTAGATGTCTTTAGTTGTCGTCACATGATGCTTGATGTCACAGAGATAATAGCAGTTGTCATGCACTTGTTTTAAGTTTTATGATCAAAAATTATGTTTTTAAGTAACAATGAGATCTTGGGGCCAGTGTACAGAAGCATTAACTTGGGGGCAAAATCAAGAGGAGAGTAAATATTTTGTCATAGAACATCCTAATCTTGACTGTCATTCTTTGCAAATTTTTTAAGTTTCCTGGTCTAAACCGAAGTTGTACACAGATAAATATTCTTGTGTTAATTAATTTCTTAAAGGGAGAAGAAATCTGGCTCCCAGTTCATCCTGGTAAAATATAAAAGCGGCTTTGCTTATTCCGAGGATGAGGTACATTAAATGGTATGCCCTATACGAGGGGCAGAGCTTGTCTCTGTAGCATTTTTATGGACGGAAGACTCAACAATTTAAAGATGAAAGTGCTTGAAGCAGACTTTGCAGTGTATAATGTCTTGCTATAATAGCCCTTAATGCTAGTGATTAATTGCAGCAACATATTGTGGACACTAAAATGGCTAAATGTCCATTTGATCTCTATTTCTCACAAATCCGCAAATTTATTTAATTCTCTATGAAGTATACGTTTCTCTTGTTCTATTGGAACAAAGCCCTTGAAAAGTAAAGTAGGCATTATTTAAGAGTTCCAGAATACAGTGACATGAAAAAGTGCTTGCCACCTTCCCAATTTTTTTCTGTTTTTGCATATTTTTCACCGTTAATTGTATCAGATCTTCAAAAAATATATAATGTGTGACACAGACCACATGAATGAAAACAAAATACAGTAATTATTACATTATTTCATTTATTGAAAGAAAAAAGTTAACCATCACCATCTGATCTAATGTTGAAAAAGTAGTTGGCCACCTAGCTACTCAGTCAGCTAGTTCATCAAATTTAATTGATAATTTGGTGAAAGCCAACTGTAAACACCCTGGTTTGATTACTGATCTACTTGGTTGAATCTAAACATTATTTAAATAGAAACTTGGCAGTCTGAAGTGGGCTGATATGTGTCACCATGTGCCGCAATCAAAAAAAAGAAAATTCTGAAAGTGATGAGAATTTTTAAATGTATCAGTCTAGAAAGGGTTACAAGGCCACCTCTTTGGTTTTAAGGCCGCAGAGTACAGTGAGAGCCGTTATGGAGGAACAGTGGTTAACCTTCCCAGGATTAGCTGGCCTATCAAAATTCTTCTAAGAGTGAATCAACAACTCGTTCAGGAAGTCAAAAAAGAACTCGACGAATGTTTAAGCAGTTGCTGTTCTCGCTCACCTCTGCGTTCTGCGTCTGCGTTCATGATTCTACTTGGAAAGAGATGCGGCTAAAATGAGATCTATAGGAGAAGCAAAAACCATTACTTACCAAGATCTATTTGTCAGAAAGCTCCTTGATTACCTACAATAGTATTCTGTTGGATAATTTCCTATGGACAAATGAATCAAAAGTGGAACTTTTTAGAGGATATGAATTCCATTGCATCTGGCTTAAAGCTATTGCAACACTCCAAAATCAAAAAAAAAAAACATCTTGCCAACAGTCAAACATGATGATGATGATGATGGTGTGAAAGTGCGGGAATGCAGGGCCTTCCCGATTTGATGGAATTATGTATACTGCTCCCTGCATGGAACTATTCAAGGAAAACATCAGTTCACAGAAGCTCGGGCACGAGTGGGTCGTGTAACGATCCAAAGCACAGGACAAAAATCCACCTATGAATGGCGCAAAGACCCAAAATTAAGATTTGAGTGCACTAGTCAAAGTTTGGACTTAAACCCCATTAGATGCTGTGGACCTTTAACTGGCATTTCATGGTCTAAAACCTTCCAATGTGGCCGAATTTTAATAGCAATTCTGCAAAGAGGAGTGGGCCAGAATTCCGCCACAGAGATTTGGAAACATTTGGTTGCAGTTGTTGCTGGTTTAGGTAACCAAACCAGCTATAAAGCTTCCGGAGACAATTACTTTTTGCATGGGTGATAAAGGTGTTGGGCAGCCTTTTTGCTTCAAAAAATGAAATTATTTTTTAAGACCTCTGTGTTTCCTCTTACTATTCCTCCTGTTTTGTATTGAACACCTGGCACCATCTAACATGGGGAAAATGGAGAAAATCAGTGGGAAGCAAATGCTTTTTATCGCTCTGAAAGTGGATGGATTCCATTTTTTTTCTCAATAATTTCCTTCAGTGCCTTTGCTTTCACTGTGTAAGATGCCTGAAATGTTGTGATAATAAAGAAAAGTAGTGAGATTCTTTGATATTTTTACATTTAATCTTCACATTATTGATGATTGTATTGTTAGTTTCTTTTACTGGGTCAATTCACATTTCTGAACCGTTCTGCATTCGCACTAGGCTAGAAGGGGAGGTAAATTTTCTTCTGCATAAGCCTGTTACTTCCATACATGACAGAGAGGAATGTCCAAAGGTCATAATGCATGATAACCCCTTCAGGATTGCAATCACAGATACATTATGTGATAGGAAGGTTCTTATCAGAACATTCAAATGCTGGTATAACAATCACTGCAGGTATCTTGGAGTAACTGAAGTCTAGATCCCTGAATATTGACCAAATATTTAAAGCAATCTCTTCAAACAGGTAGAGTTCAATTAAAAAAAAAAAAAATTAGGATAAAAAGCATTCAAAAAAAAAAATGAACAGACTCTTTAAAGGGTCATCTCAAGGGAAACTTTTCTTGCAACAAAGTCGCATTTATGAAGTTCATGCAACTTAACCGTTATAATAAGTATTTTACGACGTAATTGCAATCAAAACTACGTGCTATAATTAATGAGAGCGATATGAGTGGAATTTTATTGACGAGCCTATGTCCTTACTTTCACTGTGCTTTCTCATCTATTCAAGATTTAAGTGCCATTTTAATTGTTTGTAGCTGAAAAAAATTGCGTTTGAATGTTTCACAGTTGCTAATAAACTGTAACAGTATTTCACATGACTGCCAAATCTGCAAAAAAAAAAAAAAAAAAAAATGGAGGACTATTTATATGGTATTCATTCACCATCACAATACTCAATATCCGATTTTCTTGTTTAATCTCCATGTTTGTTGCTCAAGTCTTTCCGTCCTTGTTCTTGTTTTGAAGGACCAGCTGAACGGAGTGGGTTGAAACTGCAGGGGTCACGAAACTGTGCTCTGATCAGCTGTTGCATAAACCTTGTCACAAAAAGTTGAAACAGTTTCAGCTTAATGCCTCTAAGTTTCACACAACTGTTCAGCTTGTTGCATGGGCTTTTACAGTATGCAACTCTCTTGAAGCTCAGTTGCATGCAATGAAGTTGCAAGATCAAGTCCTAAAAGTAACGTTGGCCTTACTTCCAGAATGCAAATAAAACAACCGGGAAAGACTGCAATGCCTGTGGTATTTATCTAAAGTCCTCGGTCTCCTCTGAGAGGATGTGTTTATAGCATTGAATAGCTGTCTGTAGCAGTGCTGCTGGAATTCATTCCTTTGCCATTTTTGTTGGATGAAGGGGGTGAGATATTTGGTTCGCTTTTATAATGGGTGAGATGTGCCATGTCCAGGACTGACACCGGCTGCGGCTTCTGCTTTTGCTAAGATGGAAAGTCCCCATCTGTTGCAAGATAGGCTTCAAGGGTGTTTACACTGAGTGCTGAGTGTGAATTTCCTGCCTGATGAATTAGTTATTTATCCATCTCCAAGATTTCGCCGATCAAACTCCCTCGTAGAGTTCCTCTGCAGTCCTTCTAATCAAATCCCCACTTAACACTGTAGCCTTGACACAAATCTCGCGCTGATACAAGACACCCGTCTGGGCTTTGCCATCTGGTAAACCAGTGAAAGCTCAACAGAGGTCAAAAGTGTAATGGAATACACAATACATTCTGTGGAGATCAAGTCAGTTGGGGCCTGAAGTAACGATGAATGCGCGAGTTTCATTTTCGTTGAGTAATTTTTCAACATCCTCTGTAAGCATCATGATTGCTTTTCGATGAAAGGTTCTATTGATTCATCGCACAAAAGATTGGTCTTGCACATGTACTTGTTCGAGAATTAATGTAGGCGAGACTTTGCTCTGTAAAGTGCAATATGAACAGATTAGCTGTGTCCTTATTTACGGTGAAGTCAGCCATTTTAGCGCTTCCTGTGGTGTGAACTCTGTTGGACCGCAGATGTAAACAGATGTGTGTTAGATGCCACTGGTGAGAGGCCAGAAGGAGTAGGCTGCTGTTTGCATTCCTGCCCCGCAGGGCTGGGGTCAGTTCTGGAATTAAAATTGAAAAATTTAATTTGGAATTGAAGTGGAATTGGAATAGATAAAACTGAATTGATCCCAACCCTGCTGCTCTGATGCCCCACCCCTTTTGACTCTTATGGCCAGTGATTTGTTGAAGACTTCTGATCAGGGGCCTAAAGCAGTCAGTATATGTAAGGTGTCTGTGAGTGCCAATGGACCTTTTTCATGGTTTGTTGTATTTTATTTTTTGGCCATCCAGTGAAATATGCAGTGTTACTTGGTCAATAGTGTGTGTTGTGACCAAATGCTCAGTTGTGACTGGTTTACTGCTCCCCTAAATGAAGGGCAGAATAATCAATATTAGGTTTATTAGGCCTGAAATTGTATCCCATTTCGTTATATGTGAACAATAGACTACAGGCTCAGTGGCTCTTCAATACCGCAGGTTAGCTCCCCTCTTGACAATGAGTATCCAGTCAGTTGAGCTTCCTGCTGCTGTGTTTATTTATTAGTGTTTAGAGGAGAAAGGGGCATGTGCCAAAGGACTAAACATGAGCTTGTGAATCGTTTTTCACTTTTTTGTGGCACGTGCAAGGGTCTTATGGGTATGAAAGTGTAACAGTACATTTCTGTATCCCCCACTCAATAACATTCCACCTCCCTTTGACGTTCTGCTGTATTTCTAATATATTTCCCAGGGCCTCAGATTGCTGTCTCTTATCGATCCTGAGATGAGGCTGCCTTTTTTTTTGTCAGATGGGACTCTGAAATTCCAATTTCTGTGATGAATTACATCAACATCCAGTATTAATATTTAAAAATGAGCGAAGCTTTGTGCAGCTCAGCTTTAGGGAAGCATTGAACCAGCTGCGAGCATTTTGGTGAAGGATCTCTTGCTGTGACTGCTTGCTCGAGACAGACTAAACATGGTTATGTTCTTGATAAACTGTTGTCTCTCAAGCAGGATTTTCTGGTCTGGTACGCGTGCTGTTATTTGTTCTGAACAGCGTATTGGGAAAACAAATGAGGTGATTAGGTCTTGGCTTGTGCTGTTTGGAGTTCGCAACCCCACTGGAAATTAAACAATTCCTGGACTGTTTGTGGCTTAGAGAAGAAAACACTGATCTGTTTTCAAGCACTTCCTCTTCTTAAAATTGAGAAACATGCCTGGAGAAAAGTTGTTTGGATTAATTTGAGGTCAGACGGGTGCCAATATTTTAGGAGTGCACCATTTCTCTATTTCCTTTGAGGTACTTACTCGAGTCAAATCTTGTATTTTTAAAAGGAACCCCATCATGTCGTCTCTTCTCTCAGTTTGGCATTAATTACCTTGCTTGCGGGCTCGTCTGTGCTGTGTATTCTGTTGATTGGTTAATGTGTCAGTTGGTTTATCTGTTAATGCCATGAACCCAGAAATTCTGTTTGTGGAATCAATATCTCTGGAGACACAACAGTCTTTCTGGTATCCAGTCTATGCTGGATGCGTGCAATTTGCTAGAATAGTTTGAGGTCATTTGAGTTCAATTTACTGATCAATCAGAATCTTCCCGTCTGAGTTGCGCTGGCGACCGGGGCTGGGTTGCCCGGGAGTCAGGAGCACTGCAGTAATTTCTTTACTCACCTGACCCTCGCTTCCTGACCTTCTCCCAGCAATGCTGCATCACAGTGAAGTAATTGCAGCGAGAATTTTGATAGGTGCTGTCATCTCCGTTTCTGGTTAAAAATGAGGTCCAATCTCAATGTTTTTTAAATCCACACCAGTGTTAACTTAGTAATGAACCTGCATTACTCACAATCCCTCTTCTAAAAAACCTCTCCTCATCAATTTTTACTCCCCTAGTAGTTCTTGAAAGTGGCAGTGCTTCTTTACAAGTAATTGATGGCCTGACTGTAGGAGGACCTCATTTTCAGCTCCTGCATAATGAAGTTCTGGAAAAAGCACCTCGGTAGTACCGCCCCCCCCACCACCACCACCACCCAAAGTGAAGCATGTGAATCACTCTGCCAAAGTTCGTTATGCTAATGTGAACAGTTTGATTATCTGTAGGATGACTGCAGTTAATTGGCAATTTGATTTGAAGTGCCATTGTAAAATGGCTGGAATTAAATGGGGAGGTAAATGAATATGCCAGACGACCCAGTGGTTTGTGATATTGACTGAGATGATTTCGCCCACGTATAATCTCCAACCTTCTTTAACTGCTCTCGCACTGTTTTTACTGTCTTATAGTGCAAGATGGGAATGCATTAAGGTCGAAACTACTCTTTCTGTGGATCACAGCATTTGACAGCCTTTTGAATAAGTCGAGGGAAGCCACAATTAATTGGAACCTTGTGGTAGTGCTGTGCCTTATTTATATATTTGAGGGAGCCAAATTGCATTTGGCCTCATTGGTTCAAAATCAAAACCGGGTCAAAATCAAGATTTTTTTGTCTGATGATATTTATGGGCGTGTATTACCATCCTGCTCTTTGGCTCCATCCCAGGAGAACAGCTTGGCTTATAGCCTTTGGCAAGATGACTTAGGTGTGAGCCCTACAAAACATAATTTTTCACTGCCAAGAGAAATTCTTTGATCTTTTATTTAAAACGCAGCAAGATTTATGTGAGGTTTTTTTTTTTTTTTTTTTCCTTAAAAATCAATCGACCTGAACAGACCTTCTGCGGCCTCCTTTAATCTATATCAGAAACCACGATATTCATTGCAGATATTCTGTTCCCTCAGAGTCATCGAAGATTGAAATTTTTGTTCTCTGAACATTGTCTCAGTTTATAATGTCCCATCGCAAGTGTAAGTGACATGTCCTCTGCATGCTGAGATTAGAACATTGAGCCCTGGACCTGGGATGCTGCAGCACAGGGCTCAGGCTGAGGTGCATCACAGTTTTTCTGTGGAACAGGGGAGTTACTGGGCAGTGAAGCATGGGACACTGCGCTCAGTGAGCGTGTGACATTACTAAGCGCTGTTGTGTGGGCCTGGGCTCCCATTGCGCAGCTGGAGAGCAGCTTCTCTGATCCATCTGGCACCTGTGTCCTGTCCGCAGCAGCTGGCTGGCTGCCTGGCTCTCTCAGTGGGCCCTAGAGGGGCCAGTGGGTGACCTCACAAGGTGATGGAGGACGCTGAAGGAGAGTACGGTTATGACTGGACCGTTCGAGATGATGAGGAAATGCCCTGTTGCATGATGTGGGTCCTTGAAGGGGCGAGGGCAATGTGGGACCACTATCATCTGCTGCTGGGTTCTGTGGTGCAGTTTTTCTTGCTTTTATTGATTCCCTGGTTTGGGAGGAGAATCTGAGATGATACAGGTTGGAAACAGCTGGAGAGTCATCTAAGCGGCACGACTTTTGTAGCAGCCTGATTGCCGCACTTGGAGCTTGCCCCCCCCAGCAGAAAGGTGACATTGCACCGTTTCAATTTATTTTTTGCCCAGAGAACAAAGCTAAAGGAAACCTTAGTTCCAGCAAAATCACTCAGCCCATGTCGTACACCCCCCATCCATTCAGTTCGTGCTGATTAGCTTTCAGCCAGCATGCTTTCTAGAATGGGTCTGCATTTTCACTGTGTGTGAGTGTAAGTGTGTGTTTTCTTAAAATGCCAGTGTTAAGGACATGGGGACATCACTCCTTTTTATGACCGGGCTGTCTGTGTTCCCTTGCCAGGGACAGTGAATTGGCTCGCTCTGTATGGTGAGTTAGAGTTGGCTCCCACCCTTCCATTTTCCTGAGGTCCCAGATTTGGCTCCTGTCAGTGCCACTTAGCAATGCTCCCCTTCTGTACTCTGGTGTGACTCTTTTTAGAGAAAATGGCCTTGGATGAAGCTGAAGGTCCGTGACTGTCACTATCGACAGCCCCTGAGATGAGGTCACATTCTCCAAGAACTGAAAAGCATGGTGGATGTATAGAATACAGTGTAATGATGGATAAACTGCTCATTTGCATTGTGGTTGTAATTTTAGGGTGGAGAAGGGTCTCTGGGAATTGAAGCTGGGAGGGGTGTTTGGGAGTGTTTTGGAGGAGAACGCAAGGTGGGGAGTTATATTTTGGTATGTGCTCACGGAGTGAGAGAAACCAGACCTCTGTTCAGACTATTCTCAGTATAATTACTTTCCTTTTCATGAGTTACCTGGAAAGGTTGTCTCCATTGCAGATGGCTAATTTGGGCAGCAGATCTAAGCTACACTTTTCAATAGGTATTGTGCAGTGTCAGAATTACAATATAATAGAGTCGTCTGCTGAGTATTTTTAGAATCTATTTTAAGCAGAGAAAAGCCTTGCATTACCTTGAACAAAAGTCATGCTTATTTCCTCCCTGCACTTATGCCGAAATCCAAAGAACAAATATGACGTAATTGTCTGTAGTGTGTTCAGGTGAGCTAGCTTTAAATAGGAAATGGATGTGTGTCTGAACAGTGAATTTGCTCCATTTTAATAGGCTGTGTCATTCGGAGTTGATAGTTATGTTGCCATTAAAGTTATTTACATGTAAGGCTGACTGATCATATGAAAGACTTAAGGACTGTATAAATGCAGCCTCTGCTATTACTGTACTTTGGGCCGGAGGCTTTTTCTGTGGTAGCTTAACTATTGATGATGAACAGATTTGCCAGGTTGCTCATACAAGTACTGAAGCGCGCGCTGACAATTATTTATTTCTCATTGTAATGAAGGTAAATTGGTGTGAAAGGGAGTGTGATCCTTCATATTTCTGTCCAATGATTATTAAAAAAAATGTAGTTACACAGTACCAATCAACAGTTATACAGTTATGATGTTTTTGAAAGAACGAGATGCTTATTAATATTGATACATATTAAGTTGCAAGCATGGCATAAGTTAACGAATACATAAGGCCAAGACATTGAAAATGTGACAAATTGCTATTGCTATTATAAATTATTTTTTAATTTCAATTTTTATGTATGATTGCAAGGCCCCAATTTCAGTGGCCATTATTCATTTTGAACTAATGAACACGCTGTAATATCATCCGTAAGTTATCATACTAATGCGTTAAATTGGTATTTGAAAAACCCCTCCAATAATGTTAAGTGCCTCAGAAGCTAAAAATATCTTCCGTCAGTTCCTGCACTCTCTCTTACTTTATAAAGTTAAATTGGTTTAGAAATTGCTGAAAAGAAAGAGCTTTCTCTCGAAACCTGTCTGTCAATTGTTATTTTGAGAGATGAAGGCAATTACATGCATGAGAGAACAGAGTCACTGAAGATTTCACACAAAAATTTGCACTACTGTGTTGAAAATACCCCGATGTACTTCTGAGCAAGAAGGCAATAGACATCAAAGTCTATAGTTACTGATGCCTCTCAGATCTTTCACTTTTTCTTTGGTAGCTTTGTTGAACAGTATCAGTTAAACAGTCACATTTGAAACGGTGTGAAGATTATGCTGGGATGCTGTCCCAATAGGCCTTGTCGGTCATGAACCGGTCCAATATTTGTGTACTTGTGATAATTTTACCCCTGTAAACTTGGCAGTTTCAGAGATAGCTTTTATCTAAAGACTCTGCCCACAGTGTAAGGTCACCATTCCAGAGTGTTCTCTTCACTGTTTCGAATACTGATATTTGGCGTTCAGCTACGCCATGAAGCTGCTGGCTGAGAGCCGGGGAGGCATCTGTTTCTCTAACTACAAGCTTTAATGTTCTTGTCCTCTTGCACAGATTTGCACCTGGGCTTTCCACATCCTTCTGTTCTGCATAGACCCAGTTTTTGCTATTCTTTCAATACGATTGTGGACGTTTGTATAAAATCCTGCTTCACTTCAGTGATCATCAATTGTATGAATCAGTTTCTGGAGAATCGCATGCGTGGAATAGTCATCTTTTAAAGCAGCTACTGGCTAGAGAGAGATAAAGAATTTGTTTGTTGAGAAAATTCCAATTCAGAATTGAACCTTATAAACGCTTGCGGTGTGTGGCAACTGACAGACATGTTTTTAACACAAAAACAGCACATTGGCAGAATTGCATTGATTAGTAGACGCAGTGTGTTGTCTTGTATTGGAGTGATGGCTGCTGGAAATGGGGGTTTCAAATCATTTATTCACTTGAAGCATTATCTAAAGTGTTGGCATAATTAACCAATATAATGGTACCTTTATAAATTGAATTCTCAATTTATTTTCAGGAACAATGATGTGTGATTCCAAACTTTTGAGTGGCGTTCTCCATATCGTAATGTAATTTATGAATGAGCACGTTCTCCTGAGCAGCATATGCTGCAGGGCACATTTTCTTTATAGTCCACGGCTCATTTGCGGAGTTGCACAGTCACTGCCTTGAGAGAAGCACTTCATTTTTTTTTTTTTTTTTTTTTTGAGTGTGGCTGCTGCAAGCAAACTGCAGGCATCCAGATGACCTGAGGAGTTTTGAGCACTCTGACAAGCACAGCCCCTGTGGTGTGCCAATACAATGAACCCAAGTATTATGACAGGACGAGTCACCCAACAGTACTACAAGCATAATATCAGACAGGGCCCGAAGGCTTTGTCTTAGTTTTTTGCAGCATGGCATCATTTAATGTAAAGCTATATCACAGGCAGCACAGAATTGGCTTAAGCTGTTTTTTTAGGATGCTATGTTGCCTACAGATAGAGCTTCGGGTAAGAAGCCTTGTTCCTTTAATAGTTAATCCCTATAGATATTTATCTTTCACTAAGTCTTCATCTCTTTTCTTGAGGAGTGTACAGTATATTTTGAACACATTTTGCTTTCATAGTGTTAGTGTAGTAATTGGTGAGCAATCGGTAAATAAAGCTTTAAATCATTATTATATTGGAATATTGTATTTTCTTTCTACCTTTCTTTTTGATTTTGCTCCTTGGAAATAGTCTGTTTTCCCTGGAGCAGTTCTGATCCCTGGACGTAGATCAAGTTTCCTCGAGATCCGCATCATGAAATTGGAAATCACCGGGCTCATAAAGAATTGACATATATGCCCAGTTCCTTTGGCAATGGCCATTACTCACAGTTTGCGTAGCCGCAACATGTAATCAGGAAGAGTCAATAGCACTTTGTTTCCCGTTCGAATGAGCATAAATCTTTGCTTCAAGAAGGTGCTTCCGGTGGTGCTGGCTTCTCCTCTCGTGTGAATGGGATGATGAACAGCTGGTGACATGTATTTCAGTGTTAAATGAGCCTCTGTCATATTCTCAGAAGCCCTCTCCTTTTGCATTCAGGACATGTTACCTTTGCAAAGCTGTATTAGCAGCGAGACTGAATCCTTTCACTGGAGGAATGAGGTGGATGCAAGCATGGAGATGAATATATTACATTTTTTCTGAATAGAAGAATAATAAATTATAATAAATATATAGTCTCCACTTAACCTGGTATGTCTCATTACCTCTGCCAAACGAAGTTGGTAGGAGGTTATGTGATCGGCGCCGTTTGTCAGTTTGTTTGTGAACGAGATAACTCAATAAGTAATGAACGGATATCTCTGAAATTTTGTGGGTGGGTCGCTATTACACCAGGGACGGACCCTATTAATTTTTACCGCAATCAGTCAAACAATATGGCCGCCATGGCAGCCATCTTGAAATCCTATGACACGCGATAACTGAACTTTGCTCCCACTCACCAAGATTTGGACTGTGCTGCCTTGGCAGAGGTTTGCGCTCTAGGAGTGCCTCTAGGTTTGGACTGTGGAAGGAAGCTGGACAACCTGGAGGAAACCCATATAAACACGGGGAGAACATGTTAACTTAGTGCCGAAAGGCCCAACTTCGAATCCATCACCTCTTATTGTCTTGCAGCGGAATTGACGGGTTGTAACAAGACATATGAACCAATTATAGCGGAAGATCCAATGTCCTCTGAAATGTCTCTCCTTTATGCCAAAGGATCAACAGAACAGGGACTCTGTTAGAAGAAATCAGCTGGCTTGTATTTCGAAGTGATGGCATGAATCGTTGATGGTAACTGACTGAAATTCTCTAGTCGTAAATACATGAAAATATCCCTGTTTTTTGGTTCTGGGTGGTTTTAATGAAATGAGCTGTCCCTCACAGGCACTTTGAAGTTCTTTGCCAGTAACAAAGCTGAGAAAACCTGGTCTTGCAAAAACAATTCTGAGATGAAAGCATTAGCTGGCTTAGAAGTGCAATCACGGCCTTCATCGCTCACTCAGTCCAGTCTCTGCATGGTGCCTATTCTTCGTGTCTATTTTCGGCAACAGTGGAATCAATACTGCAGTCTGCTCTTCTGCTCTCCTAAATAGTCATTTTTGGCCATGATTTTCTGTTCTGTATACCCCAGCAAAAATATGTTTGATATCCTGTGATGTAGCAGCATGAGATTGTGGTCTAACTTCAGTTTAAAGGCATGATACTAAACTGTCTGTGTGATTCTTGTTACTTTGCTGTGTTGCTATGAGCTCTGAGATGCCTAACCACAATCTCTCGTCTGTCTGTCCTCATCCATCGCTCTGTCTGACTGCCTGTTTGAGTAAAGCCTGGTGGGCCACTGCCTAACATTGTTTATCCAAACCCAATAATATCAACTCTGTTGTTCTTGGTCATGAATCTACAGCTGGGCTTCCTGAAGGCCGTCTCTTTCGCCTTTACACAAACACTTCAGTCGGCTCATTTTTATAACCTCTTCTTTGAAGTCTAAATAAGGCACCACAAACCAAACAAAAGACGAACGGCTATGTTATAACGTAGTCCCAATGGCGTCAACCTTGATCTGAAACTGAAGTTTGAGTGGCCTTTTCTCAGAAATATCTTTTTTTTTTTTTTTCCCGTTAATCCCACCCTGAAAACAGCCGAACTGTTTAGCCCTCCACAAAGCGACCCGCTCCCATCAGCCCAGGAGAAAGATGTCGTGGCACGTGATTCCTCCGACTCATGTGACAACTAGCCCTCACTTCTTTGAACTCTGCAGTCACAGTGCCAATTACACACGGACTATGCCATCAGATGATCATATGGTCAGCATACAATGTTGTTCGTACACCTACATTCCCCCTGCTGACCAGAAGTGGTCGCTACAGAGTAATGAACTCATGAAATTTAACATCTTAACCCCTTCTATCCCTGGTGAGGCAGCACCAATGGTTGCTTCGCCCATGCGTCCCTCCGGCCATAGCCGGTAATGGCATGATTGGGATTCAAACATCCGACCACAGGGCTTACAGATAAACACCTTTGCTTTGAGCCACCTGGAGGCACAGAAATATCTTTTTTGACCTTGTTCGAGACATATGATATACAGGCTTAGCTGTGAAGACTCATTCCCTTTTCAATCTTCTTTCTGGGGCACATACAGTCATGCCCTTTACTCAACATAGGCGGTCCCTTCCAGTGGGTTGAATGTGAACTTTCCGTGGGATGAGGACCATTGAATTCCAATGTTGTGAGGCTGGTTTATTCCCGCTCCTAGATTGTGTAGCAGCCTCACCCAGTTAGTGAGAAAATGCCTCCTCGTGCCTGTGGAATTCACATTATTTTATTTAGTTTAAGCAAAGAGTAGTGTGTGAACATTTGAGAGGATTTGAGTTGTGTCAGTGGTGACCGAAACCTGTTCATCAGTGGTGAGAATTCTTGAGTCTGATCTAATTTGATGACTCCTCTTAGCGTGTTTCTATATAGTTTCTGGCTAAAAGACAGAAGTGGTAATTGAGGCATGTGATTTGAGTATTTGGTGGAGCACGACTGCCCTTGACGCACTCTCTCGTATTTGAACTGAGAAAGGCCTGTTTTCGTCCCCCTGGCCACAGCCCAAGAGATAAGGGTAGTGTTTAGGACCACTGTTGCCAAGTGGGTTGAATGGCAACAAAGCCCTGACCAATCTGGAACAGTGGAACTTTCCCTCTCATACCCAAGAGTGGCATATCACAGCTGTCTCATGGTATCTGAATGCAGGGGCCTGCTATTGTGTACAACAGTGCGTGCCCTGGTGCTACCTGAGAATCATTCATCAAAATGGTTCCAAACTGCAGTTTAGGGTAGCTGAGAGATGAAGGTGTTCCAGCCTTCAGGCTGGGTGAAGGGAAAGCAACGTGGAAAAAGTGCTGTGAAAATATTCCATTCTCCTTTGTATAAGGACTCGGGCGGGGTTAAGTGTCGTCTTCATGAGAAGCAGGAAAAACGGCCGAAGCGGTAGAAAGTAGGAGATTGATAGAGTTGCTGTTGGGATAGAGAGATGAATGGGAAGAGGGGAAGTGTGAGATGGACAGTGGGATATTGGCCAGAGGGAGAGAGTGAGGGAGGGAGGGGTGAGGCAGGGGAGGTAACGAGTTGATAAGCTCCCTGGCATTTCTCGTTTGGGAGGTGAGCGTCAGCGTAGGCACTGCACTCTGAAGGAAATTTCAGCCAGCAGCCTCTGCAGGATCTAAAGCTGCCCCTCACCCTCCTCCCTCCCATCCTGTGTCAGGACACCGCTACCGCACTGACTCCACTCTCTCTGTGTGCGGGAGCCGGGACGATCGAGAGGAACCGCGCATTAAGGCGGGGGCCCATAAATTTGCTTCGCTATGAGAAGAGAGGTAAACGCTGATCAAAACAGCAGGATTCTCTACTTCAGAGTTACGATCAAGTTTTGGACTCCTGATATGCAAGAAAGGAGCTGGATGGCTAAGCGGCTTTGAAGTGCTAAAGTGGCCGGGCTGGATATCTAACTGCATAACTGGATTTACCTCAAGCTGAGGTAATAAATGCCACTGATGCCCTCTCAGGGTCTGATGTGGGTATTTAGCTTGGCATGCTAGGTAAAGGATTTACTGCAAAGCTGTAGGTTTTGGGACTCAGTGCTGTGTGGTGGTTGTGGCTTTGGAGTTGGTTCACAGGCAATGTAAAGCTAAAGCATGCATTTTTCATTTTTAAAGAATTTGGTTTTGAAAGGCACCCAGGGCCAGACATTGACAAAATGAACAGCGACAAGGATATAACAAGATGGAACTGTTTCTTTGACAGGCGCTTGAAGCGCTGTAGCTGCAACATAAGTTGTCTCTAAAATATAATTCTCTTTTAAACAATCTATTTGTCAATGAATGTTATTGGCTCTGTGGACCATTGCCTGATTTTCTGCTTACAGTAACTTTTGCTTGTGTCGTCAAAAGGGATTGACTTTTTTTCCCCCAGAAAAGTTATTATCAGAAGAACTTCTCATACTTTTCAGAGAATAGCCTTAGCTGCCCCGACTGGGCTCTTTTGCTGCTGAGGATATTCCGTAATTAAACTGATGAAAAAAGGCAATGTTCTTGGTTGAAAGAAGCCTGAAGTGATTATGGGTACTGATCAAAGATCTGCCGGGCTCACTTTTTCCCGGATAGTCGTAAAGCTCTGCCTTGATATGATTTACAGAGGCAGGAATGCGGTGAAATAAGAGGGCATCTTTTAAAGGATTGGGGAGTTATTATATTCTTGGTGGATTTATGGGCTACATGGTATGTCAGGTTTTGAATGCAATATACGATTTTTAGATAGAAGTAAAATTACTTCATGGTGACTACACTTGAAGTAGAATCCGCCCGCTTGTATGGTTTCCAAAGACGTTATGTCTAAATGATAAACTTTAGGGCCATTTGTAGTACTTATACATTTATTAACCTTTAAATTAAACTAACACTAGACATAACACAGCCACTCTCCCAAGAGACACAGTGGACATATGCCAGTTTATGCATACAGATGCTGGTGTAGCTGGGGAAACAATTTCGGTTTGTTAATGGATCAGTTGCAGCAAAAAGAGTCATAACAGCTACCATAGTTTACCTTTACTGCCAGGTCATGTCTGTGCCATTTTATGTTTAAAATAAATAAATTCTGTCAGCTTGTCTGCCTCTGTGACAGTATCCAGAATGAAGCACTCCAGATTCATTTGAAGGGGCGAGTGGATTTTTGACAGGAGTGGAGCGCTTTGCTTCCGGAGTTTTCTCTTGCTTCTTAGCGGTTTGATGCTGATAGGAAATAGCCTGTGAAAGAGGGGGGCCTTTGGCTGTAAGGGCCATCACTGAGGGTGAATCATGTTGGTATAACATAAGCAGAGAGGAAAGAGTTATCATTGCAGCATAGTCTTGGTGAAACACACTGCCTGCAGCAGATTTTCTCAGCCAATCAGGTGACTGACGGCAATTTTAGGAGGGTGGCAGAATGTGCTGGTGATGTAATTCTGCCTCCTTGCCTTTTGTACGGACAGGTGCGATGCATCAAGGGTGGGAGGGGGCAACCTCTGTAATGTAAACGCAATGTTTATGTGACCCCTTCCACTGTCTGTCAGTGAGGAATGCGGCACAGGTTATTTAAGACCCCGGGGCCGGGGGGATGGGGTGTGTTTAGGCTGAAGATTGCCCCGTGTCACCCCTGGCACTGACCTGATGTGCTCGTGGTTTGGTGAGGACAACTCTGTATAGCTGACTTTGGAAAGCTCTGCGGTAACAGGTGTGTCTTGCTACAGCTCAGCCCATGTCTTCTGCTGACAGGATGGCTGACGGAGTCCCTATGTCTAGATAGCAGTGGAACAGCTGGAGTAGCTCTCGCCGTTTAAACTTAATCCATCCGCTCGAATAACCCAGTGGACGAGTGAAGAGCATGTGTGTAGATGTGTTGACGTGTTTCAATGTCTTCATCTGTGTGTGTTTGTGAGTACTTTTGGGCCAGGTCACGCGGTAACGGAGTTACAAAATTGGTGTATTTTGTATCATAGCTCCAAAACTAAGTAAGATAGAGTTACAATTAAAATGGCTTTGTGTAGGTCTTCCATAGCTCATTTTTTTCATTTGATTTATTTTGGGTGAAAACGGCAAAAAACTGGTCAGTAACCGAGTTGCAAATTTGTATGTGTGATGACTTTACTTGTGCAGATTCTCTGGGAATTAGTAGGGATGCTTTGCACATGTTAAGTGGACACAAAGCACCAGCTCAGCTGGGGGGGGAAGTTAATTTCCTCCTGGATGTGGCTCAGGGCTTTGCTGATTTCTCTAGAAGCTGCGGAGTAACTCAGCACTACAAACTGGACCGCTGTTCTACGTGCTTGTTTGTTCGCAGTGTGCTACCGCAGTAAATTCCATGACAAGTAGTTCAGAAATAATGTGGGAGAGACAAAGGCACTGAAGAATGCAGATTTGCAATTATCCGAAGTGGGGGCTGGGCCATTGTGCAGCCCTGATGCGGTCAAAAGAACAGCATGCTGTTAGTAGGAACGGGTCCCAGATTACTGCTGTGCCTATTCCTGATTTACTCTACCGCTGTCCCTTAGCATGGGAGGAATTACCGTCTATAAATCGCCCCAACACAACCGATTGTGCTGTTTTTCTATGCCGCTGCTTAATTAAAAGTTTGATTGAGATGTGGCTTGATCTCATCTGAGATTTACATGGATATGGTGCAATGAGAGAGTACAATATTTAATGTGTTCTGATTTTGATATGCTGGTTTGAATAATTTTAGCACTTTAAATTACTTTTAAAAATGTAGCTGGCGATTCTCGTAAATCCCTGAAATGTTTGGACTCTGTAGGATGTTCTTGGAGAATTTCCATCAGTTTGGAGTGGTGCTGGTTAAGTGCTGTCAGATCAGGTCAGATCTGCATGTTTATTTTTGATATAGTAAAAAGGGTTTGACCGCAGTAATATGCTGACATATATTTGCACATGCTGACCAAATTTTACAGGAGCACCACAGCTGTGTCTCATCATGTCTCATCTGACACCCATAAGCTACGTCCTGAGCTGCTTGAAATGGACTATGCCTGGGCTCAAGATGGCCTCAATCCCACCCTCTCTATTATACCAACAGATGGAGTTTTACGGTCATCCAAGATGTATGACTGCCTATCACAAGGCCTTAGGTATTGATTTATCCAAGTCAATGGGTGGGTCGCATCACTAAAGCATTAAAGAATTCTTGTTACAGCCAATGTATTTAAGAGGAATCAATATGGTTGCATCCCCAGCCCTGCCCCAATTCCTGAGCTAACATAGCCTTTAATGGAGAATCAGAGGAGCATGGTGTGAATGCCAGAGTTTAGTGGGCTGTCCTGTTCGCTGTTTGGGAGTTGAAGCTGAAGGTTTTGGAAGGCTGTAGCAATGCTGGGTTGGCCTGTACTAACCCTGGGGCTCTCAGCTGTGATCTGTTCATTCAGCTGAGCTTGTCCTGAGCACCTCAACACCCATGTCTCTCCTCCCTTCCAGGATCTGTCCTCCACTAGTAGCTGAGCAAACTCAGCAAATCCTGTAAATACATCTTGCCCATTCTTTTTCTTTAAATCATGAAGGGTGAATGTGCAAATGAAACGGGTATGTGTTTAAGTTTGCTGCTATTAAAAGGTGAGACGACCTTTTCTCACCCGTTTTAACGGTATAGTCGTTTCACGTGTTTTATGTGTTGCTGTTGTGGGCGTTTTTGCGAATGCTCAGGTGCTCGTCAGGGAAAACTCTCAGAGCAGACTTTAATCGTCAGGATCTGATGGAGCTCTGGCAGGCTGCTGGGGCGGAAAAAGTCCAGCCTATATCATGTAGGCAGGGGCCCCCAAGACAGATGGCCATGTCATTATAGCAGCCCAGCCTCAGTAAAGAGCTCACTGATGTGTGTCAGCTGAGAAGGCAGAGATTTATTGGGGAGCATGTCCCTTAGAAACATGCCCGCGTGGCCTTTTGGGAAGAGGAAGCTGAGGCTCGCATGGAAAGGGCAATTGGGGCTTTTCGCCTTGGTAGGAACCAAGTGAACATGATCAAGAACCTTTATCGAGCCTGGTTTCCTGGTCTTATCGAGAGATGTTGTGCCCTGACTACTAACTTTAAAATAATGGTGCTGACTTAAAAATATGAGAATTCTTTTTTTTCCCAGAAAAAGTGGATTTAAAGGGGTCCTATTGTGCCCATTTCTTAATTTAAGATTTTAATTTTTGTTGTCGATTTATAAACTTTTGCATGTTTTTACAGTCAAATAGCACCTTGTCATAGCTGCACAGGCTGTGTGTGCAACACCTCATGCTCAGTCACAGGCCGTTTTGGCTCCTGTGTCTTTAAGCCCCATCTCTCAAAGCCTGCTCTATTGTGATTGGCCAACTGTGGTTCAGATAGCACAACTCGCTGAAATGAAAGGAACACAATAAAAGTTTGGGGTTGTACTGCTGAGGAATTGTGGTTAAATATTCATTTTAACTGATATTTCAGTTCATTACTTCATTGTCCTTTGGAAACCCACGCAAAGGGACTTTGTCTTTGCTCTGAAAAAGACAGTGTCTTCTGGACATAGCAACATGTAATAACCAAACTCTCCCTAGTATCCGATCTACCTAGCTTTGTTCAAAGGCATGCCAAACTAGCTGGCAGTCAAGTCGCTGTGCTAGTTAGTTAAATCGTGATGTTGACCTGTTACGGAAGAGAAGGCTGAACTTCAAAAGAGGCATTTATTGCAGTTTGGAAGTTTTGTTTCTTGTCGGTGACAATAAATCCCTTTGGTGTGGACTTGGGCTTTGTCACGTAACACGTATTTCATGCACAAAAATATAAAACACACCAAAGGAAAGGGAAAAAAAACGGAAAAGCATAATACGATCCGTTTGATATGGGTTTGTTTATTGTCCTCCAGTGTGCCGGGCCCTTGGGCTCCTGTGCTATTTGGACAATAAATAAAACATATACGCATGAATTTGAAGAAGGTTCCGTCATTGGATGTAACACTCTTGTGGGCGACTCGGACTCGGCAGCTGTGCTGTGCAGACTCTGGCTGGTGTTTGCAAATGACTGCGGCACCCAAAAACTGCAATTCAACTTCACCTCTCACCAAACTGATGGAGAGTTAGTGGGTGATTTTACTGTGACTCGGTCCATGTTTACAAGCCATTGCTCACCTTTGGTTTACTTTGTGGTGACCAACCCTGTTTTTGGAGATCTGCTGTCCTTTAGGTTTTCACTCAGAGAAATGGCCGGTTACCTCTGGTGTAATTTTTATGAGTTCACATCCTAAGTTGGAAAAAGTCTCCTCCTGGTTTGCTCAATTCTGGCCACTAAATCATCCCCACTGCTTCATTGTCTGAAAAGTCTCCCTGCTTCTGCAAATGGACGGCAAGAGTTCAAGGTGCTATTCATGGTGGTCAAGTGGAATCAACCCCCATATTTGTTATTCAGTGGAGTCACTGCCAGTAGTTGCTTCTGGGTCATGTGAGATGAAGTCTGATAGGTCATAGGATCCTGTATTCTCCACCCTAATGGGGGTCTCTACCCCATTCTCTAACTGTGGCAGTCTGCAAAGACCAGGCTCTGTAGGTGCTTCGCCTTTAAGGAAATGATCTTACTGTACCTTTTAATCATTATCCTCTCTGTGCTGCAGGCACAAAATGTATGTAATGTAGAATTGTAAATCTATCTAGTGAAGTTTTTGGGAAGAAGAGATGCATTTTTGATTGAGCTTTGCTTTCATAAAGAAGTCTCACTCCAGAGAAAATAGTCCTACAACAAACTAAATCAATGGCGAGGCTGCAATATAATTGTTTTACCCAACAGTTTTCCTCTTGTGTTAAAACCTCCACAAATGTCTTTTAGCACATAGCGTAAAGATAATTTCCATAAGGGTCCAGCTGTTTCCATAGCAAAGCCGTGTTTTCACGTGTACATTAG
This sequence comes from Gymnothorax javanicus, assembly GCA_029692085.1. Classification (NCBI taxonomy): domain Eukaryota; kingdom Metazoa; phylum Chordata; class Actinopteri; order Anguilliformes; family Muraenidae; genus Gymnothorax; species Gymnothorax javanicus. The sequence continues at coordinate 21,655,019 of CM056209.1, forward strand.
TATGCTGCAAGTATATTACAGTAGCATCCTAATGCTTATTTCAATTCAGCAAATACCTTGACTTCTGTGAAATGGAGCATGGAATTAATTAGTTTTACCCTGAATTAAGAAATGTTTGACAAATTCTGCCATTGCCTGTCAAATACCAAATTGCTGTTGCTAATGGTTCAGTGAGAAATGTCCCTGCACGCCAGGAGGCTTTCGCAGTTGTGCGCCGCATTGGCTGAATGGCCTGTGACATCCCACTCTATTTTTGTCCTGCCTGCTGCAAATATGTTAATGCAGCCACAGGGGAAAAATGGGCACAAATGAAATCGATCTTAATCCATTTTAGCTGTACGCTTAATCCAAATGGCCTGTGGTTTATCACTGCGACCAGTTTAGGTTAAATGAAGCAGTGGAGGGACTGCGGACGGAAGGGGTGGCAGGGATGCTCAGGAAATTGTACTTATTTATCTCGTAATGTGTTGCAGAAGTCTGAAACCATTGCTGTTTGTTATCTTCAACCTTTTGCCTCTCTGATTGCTCATCCCAATGATGTGTTATGAGAATGCACGCCCGCTGCACAAGCCTCCTGCCTGAGTCCAAGATTCTCCATGGTTCCCTCAGCGAGTGTCATGGCGGCCCATTTTTAATGATGTTTGTCTCGATAAAACATTTGCAGTTGGACTGTGGAATGTGTCAGCTGAGTGTAAAAGTGGCGCTGGGTCCTTTGTTGTCGAGGCATAGTCTTGGCTGAAGCTCCTGTCCCCACTCGAAGTTCACGTTCAATTGTTACAGCATTATGCCTTTTGGTATCATCTGCGCGGCTAGAAAAAGCCGTTGTACGCATCACCGTTGCGCAGATCTAAGCTCTGAGGGAGCCCGTATTTTCCCTAGCTTGATTGTGGTGACTGCAGTGGGATGCTGTAATGGCTCAGAATGATGAATCGATGCTTATGCTGAGTCCCCCGGTGCCCCCATGCTTTGTGTGTTAACCTGGCCTCTCCAGCCCACTGTGGCGCCGTACATTCCTAACGCTCCCAGGGAAAATCGCGGCACGCCTCGGAAATTAGCGGCCTCTCACGGAATTCTCCTGTACCTGAGAAGATGAGTGGATGCAGAGTGAAACATACCCCTCGAAATGATTTATGTCCTTGTGGTTTAACTTTCTGTTTTGTTTTCTTTCTGTCTTCCACCTTTCTCCCCTCCACCTCCCTTTCCCTCCACTCTCCCTCCTTCTTTCACTCTGACAGCCATAACCAGAGGACGACGTCTTTTCGGCACCCCGTAACGGGCCAGATATCGCCTGACAACGTCGACTTTGTCCTTAGAGAACAGTGAGTGGCCCCCACCCCCCGGCACTTAATATACAAACAGATCAAGTAGGGTTGGGGTTGAGGGAGAGCACCAGCAAACCGCTGAGACATTTTACATTAAATCTGGAGGAGGAGGAAATGCAAATACGAAGTGATCACAATTTTTAATGACCATAAATTTATTCAGGACTTTCTCAGTTTCATAACAGCTTACGCAACCACTGATTCAAGGCCCGAGGCTTTATATCTGTGTTGGTTTTATTACCTCAATTGAATTCCTTGAAGTAAAAGGGATCAATAAACCTGCCATGGCACAGAATTATTGGACTGGTATACAGGAGGGGTGTGTCACTAGGAATGTGATTCATACTTAAAAAAAAAAAAAAAGAACACAAAGCAATGATAATTGTATGTGTTATTTATTGTGCAATGTTACTAGTGCTGTGGACCTCAGATAAAGCAGGCTCTTAATTAATTGTGTCTGCACTGTGAGGATAGTAAGGGCACACTGGGAGTCGTATCGAGGGTAAGGGTGCTGGAACTGCGACTGGGACGATTTGACTTGGGTTGGCAGGCCCTCGCTGGTCTATCAGCGGCTGACCAGGTCTTGAGTTCAGCTCCTGGACTTAAACTATCAAAATCTGACCTCAGGCCTGCAGACCATACCCTATCCAGGAAAGCCTACTCCGCTTGGCATGTAGCATAAGGTTGTGTTCCGGATTAAATCTGTGGATGCACATTCTGCAGTCGCCATGTCGCTCATTTAGAGATGCACATACATTCCAGAATACATGAGCATACGCATACATGAACACAAACACACGCTTACTTCTGATGATTCTCCCCTGTCTGACCTAGATCATTTCTGAAGGCCTCCTTATGAACCCATAGTCCCTGTTGTATTATATATATGCAGATGTTACATCAGTGTCCCATCAAACAGCCCTCTTTTTGGTTCTTGCTCCGGTTCTGCAATGAAACCGGCAGTTTAAATGGTTTCTAATGCTTTTAAGCAGTAGTTTTACGCTTGAAGTTAAACACTTGCATCTTTTGTTCTTCAGAAAAAGCCATTCCCTTGAAAGTGAAGCCTTTATGAGCCAATAAAGCAGCGGATTTGACAGACGAATGAGTCGCTCAGATGAATTTCATGAATCAATTTTTTTGAGGAAAGAGACGGGATATTGCCGCTGGCAGATATCGCCTCAGTCCTGATGGAAAGTGGTCATGCACAGTTTTATGTGGGGGGAGGGGTTGTGTGTGTATATAGTGACTGAACACACAGGGTTCATTCTGCAGTATGAGTTGCATTGTGAATTCAAAGCATCTCAGCTATGGGCTTATTGAGCCAGTGACTGAGAGCTAGCGTTAGCCTTTGCTAACCCTCCTCCAGCGCTCACCTTTATGGGAGGCTTACTGAGGCATGACTTCTGTTTGTAACTGTGGAGTCGACGGCCTGTCCTTTTTACCTCCCCGCCTCCACCGGTGGGCAGGAGGTAATGATCCGAGGACTGGCGTTTCAGCGGGGGCGGACCAGCGATTGTCAGGACTGTGGTTGCTTATGGCGAGATTGTTGCACTCTCATTATTACACATGGGATGATCCACTGTTTCTTTCCCTCCCTTCCTGACACTCAGGACATCAACTCCTCGGCCATTACATCCACTCCTCCCATTCAACAGTTGAGATATCAGGTGATTTCTGGAAAAATCATTTGAACAATGTGGTGATTCAGCCCCTCTCCCACAAACTAACAACTTGCGCTGGTTGACTGTAGCCTCCTAATTCCGTGGAATTGGTGGGTTATGAACTCCAGATTGGATACGGGAATGGGAGAGAAGTGGCCTCCTTGGTCACCTGACCACAGCTATTGCTAACTGAGCCCCTAATCAAGGTGTCAGTGAGCTGGTCTTTTTGGTAATATTGTGAAAGGGTTAATGGAGCAAATGGAAGGAACATAGATTTCGGTATGCAAGCAGGCTGACAGCAGTGAGATAATTGCTCATATTGAAACCAACACATGTACTTAATATTTATTTTCCTTTTTTTAGATGTTGCTTTACTCTACTGAGGTCATGCAGCCTCCAAGCAATGTTAAAGTCTGAGGCAATAACGTGGAGCGAATCTATGGCAAATAGCTCCTTTTTTTTAAATAAAATAAGTGATGATTGGATGACAAATGATTGGAGGTTCACATAAATATGAGTAAAATGTAGGGACCCATTACATTTAGCTTCTTCGATCCACAGTCCAATCTGGCTCTGATCCTTTCAGCACCGAACATGCTGTAAGGTCATGGACGGCATTTATTGAGGTTCTTTTCTGTGCTCCTGGCAGGGCCTGTGTTCGGCCTGTTTTTTTTTGAGTAGATCAGGCGGGGGTGAGGAGATGCCAGGACGCATAAAGCTGCCAGAGACGAACAATGTCCCCTGAAGTCAGTGAACAGTCTAGAAAAAAAGGCTCGGGACAGTAGTTGTGAATGTGATTTCCTACCTCTGCCTAAGACATTGTTAGATTAGTATCTCCCTATGCGGAATGCCCTTCTTTGACCCTTCATTGACCCTTTGTAGGCTTTGATTATGTCCACTACCTGGCCAGAACCAGACCAGGACCAGCTGAGAAGCAGGCCAGAACCAGGCCAGAGTGAATGAGTAGGTGGTTTCGAAGACAGTAGAGAAAATAACACTGCTGATACATCACTTTCTGTGCTTGAGGGAGAATTAAAGCTTCCCTGGCTATCGCCCTCATATGTTTTCATGATTTAGTGCATCGAGGCGCAGGGTAGCCATGCACGTTAAATTGGCTGTGTCACTATCTTTCTCCTTCCTGTAGCTTAGAAGGGGACCTCAGCTTTTCTGTCAACCTGTAGCTTGAGACTCTGAAAGCACGCAGGGTGATATAGTAACACTAAAGGAAATGTGCAGATGTGTGAAAAGGCTCTGGATATCTTTCATTATGAGGAGTTCTGTGTAATGGAAGGATTTAGTTTCCCAAAACGGAGGTTCCCTACTTCCATTGTTCCCTGTTTAGCTGTCTCGGCCCTGGCCAAGGGCTCACAGGAAAAAACAGCGATCACAGCGTGCCTTGTGAGCTGGAGAACAATACAGACACCCGCATTGCCTGTGTCAGAGCCGCAATGGCGGTGCCTCTACCTCCACCGTCCCATCATTCCCTGCTGAAGAGATGGAAAAAGGAAGTTATGAAGATTTATATCTGGCACTTGCCTATAGTGGTGATTTTTGTAAAAAGTCTCTGTGTGTATGTAAGGTTCAAACATCTGTTGTGTGGGTCATTCTATAGGAACTCAACCTGAGGTTGACCGACTTAAGATTTGGCTGAAAATAATTGTGGAAGTTGCTCTACATATATAACAAACACATGCAAAATTTTAGGCTTCAGCTCCCAAGGGTTTCAGAGATACAGTATGCCCTTCTATAAGTCTTTTTTTTTTCAGCTGGGACCCTTTTCAGATGCTTTTAACTCCCATAATAAGCCTTGAGAATAGTTAGTATTCTTACGGCAGACAGACCTGACCCTGCATGAGAGTAATTCAGCATCATAAAGAGATCCTGGGCTGACAGGGGGCCCTTGAAATTTAAATTTTAGATTCTTGCCTATGAAATTATTCATATTTGAGAGGCTGATGACACTGAAATGAGAAGAGGTAGACCAATTTTGATGGCAGATTCTGAAAGCCTGGGCTTTTCCAGTAGTCTTAGATAGCAAAATTCAGCCCAAAACTGATTTATTTCCAGGATATCGGCCTCTAGAACCCCCTACAAATTGACGTTTGCTAAAGTCGGCATGGCCCTCCCTATTTTCAGAAGGACATATCTCTGAAACCCTAAGGAATTGAAGCTTAAAATTTTGCCTTTGTTCATTGTACTCTTTGAGGTACTCCCACAAAAGATGTCAGCCAGATCTGAGTCTGTCTGTGGAAGATTATTTCCCTTTGATTGAGTTCATATGGAATGACTCGTGGATGGAAGTCTTGTTTACACCAAAGTTTATAAGATCACAGTGACAACACTAAGAGTTACTCGTTGATGTTCTGTATTCCTGCAGGGGTTGGCTGCATGCATTACTAAATCAGTCTTCACAGTCCTCATGGAGCCAGTCTATGATCCTAAGGTCAAGGGGCCTGGTGATTGGTGTTTCTGTGCCGTTTCTGTGTCACTGATGTCTGAGAGTCCACTCTGCCGTTGGCAATCAGTCTTTACGGGACTGACAAATTACACACCAACCAGTATGATTTGAATGATATTTAGCAGCAACAGACAACCGCATTCATCAAGGTGATGGGCTTTTTGCATTAAGATGACGCCCCTTTAATGGCGAAGGCACAGATGCTTAGGTGCCGAATCGCCCTCCTGTTGCCGCTGAAAACCTAGGCCAGCCAGTGAAGTCTGTACCATCTCCTGGGGAGTTAATTACGGGGACTTGCAAAAACTAGATTAGCTCTTTCCGTGGAGAGCCAGTTATTTTTATTGAACCTCGTAATTGCCTTTTAAACGCTTCCCAGTTTGCGCTTTGGGGGATTCTGTGTGACGTTATCTCCGCAGTGGAAGGTTGTAATGCTTGTTAGCAGAAAGTTCAGAGTTCAGCCTATACAATTTGGCCTCGGGGACCCGGGGCTGACTGGGGTGTCGCAAGGTGCCAGTGGCCCAATGTAACGGAGGCTGGCCTGTCATTAAGAGGGGTACAGTTACAACCCTCAGAGCTCTAGCTATCCAGCGCCAGTTTTTAGAACACATGACACAGAGTATGTCTGTGTGAATGTGTTTGTACGTGCTTGTGCATGTTTGATGTTTGTCTGTAAGTACTGGCCATACACTCCAGACTGTCCTGGAATACCAATAACAAACGATTCAAGTGCCAGAGCACTTACCTGCGTCAGCTTTTATTATGTAGTTCCCTTTTAAGAGGGAGACCTGCGCAATAAAAACTTGCACATTTGACATTAAAAAATTTGTTACGAAAAAAACTAGGGAGAATAAAAGCTCTTACATCGTTACATCTCTCTGACTCATGGCACTCTTACTACTCCCCAACCGTCCTACTTGGTTTTGCAGTGCAGTACATTATTTAAGGAGCTTGGAGAGGTCTACGGTTTATTGGTTAGGGACCCTGACTTGGAAGTTAAAGATTCTGGTTGCAGTTCTGAGTCCGTTCACTGTTGTCCTGTGCTCACCTTGAGCAATGTGAAAACCATAATTCATATTAGTCACATTACACCATCTTTTTTGTTCCCAAATGTGATCTCTTGAGCTCTCCATTGTAAAACATAAGGCGCCCTCCTTCTGCATACACCACATGGGAGTTCACCCACCCTTCTCAGTCTGTGTGTGAAAGACTGAGTTCTTTCTTTCAAGTGTAGATAGATGGGTGGATGGAATGATGGATGTTTTAATGTGTGGAACTCTTAATTTGTATATGATTATTTCATTTTAATCAGTAACATCATCGGTTTTCAATTGTTTACAGTTTAGCCAGTACAATGAATGTATCTGAGAACTTTCAGACTTCTGTTGTGATTTGTCATTATTGATGGGCAGTGTGGGATCAGCAGTCAAAGCTGCGTATTTGAAAATGAGCTGCTGGGATTATCAGGTGATGCTAACATTGCCTGCATTGCATATTTAATCTAAAAGTGGAGATGCGGGTAATATTTTACAATAAGGGTAAATTGATTAACATTAGCTAATGCAGTAAGAAGCAGCTATTTAACAGCAAATTAGTGGGTTTGCTAATCATTTACTAATGGTGTTCATGTTAACTAAGGTATTAATTTATAGATTATTGAATAGTTTTATAGTTTAAGGTGTTACTTAAGGGATACTTAAGGGATGTTTTCAACTTCTTAATAAGGAGGGCAAAGAGCATTAATAAATGGTAAGTTAAGGTTACCTGATGTTTATTTAGCTCTATGATGCATTAGTTAACTTTTAATTAATTGGTAGTTAATGCTTATTACTGCATTAACTAATGTACCCTTATTGTATCTCCCCGACGACGATAGTCGGGAGATATTATGGTTTAGTTCCAGGGCCGCCGCTGCCACAGAGATTTTATGTTCCGGGCTCTGGAAGCCACAATTATTACAGGAATGTTTTCAAATTTTACACAGGTGAAGATATATATGACAATGCTCAAGACAGATTTTCCTCAAATTCGGACGTCCAGTGTGGCTGCCGGCGGCCATTTTGTTGGAAATTTGGGGATCGGGGAGATACACGACTCGGTCCCTGTGGCGACCAAGTTATCTAGTTGTAAAATGTTACCGAGATGCATACTAGTATTTGGTGCAGTACTCTAAATAGCCTGGGGCCTGGTTTTGGTGCACTGCTGTGTGTGAATGATGAGTGTGTCGTGTAAAGGACAAGTTTTTTAGTTTGTGTGTGTGTGTGGGGTCACATCTGTGGCGGAAGCACTGTAGGAGCATCAGTGGGATACTGCTTTAAGCTGTTTTCACACCGGACGTGAAACAAATTTTTCGCACGACAGATTATATTCAAAGTCAATGCAAGATGCGAACACACGTGAAACGTGTGTATTCGCGTCTTCGCATTGACTTGGAATGTAATCTGTCGTGCGAAAAATTCGTTTCGCGTCCGGTGCGAAAGCAGCTTTACTGTTGCTAGGTCTGGGACTGCTCCTCTCATTCACAACTTCACAGCTGAGTTATTTATAGAGCCTGCTTTCTCCCAGGGGCTGCAGACTATCTCACTGTCTCACCTCCCCTGTGTCCCCAGTGTCCCCTTGTCCCAAATGTCCCTTTTATGTCCCTGACTCGCCACACACTTTATGATATGTTCCTTGTTCCTTAATTGGCTGTGGTCTTTATCCATACAATCTTGTGTCCCTGATCAGCTTGGTGTTTTTCTGCATTTCTAAGGTCTGAGTGGGACCTTTGGGACTTGATTGTAGGACCAAACTTGACTCACTCATGTGCCTGTACAACCCAGAGGGTCTGGAATGCGTGGCAGCGTTGTGCTCAGCTGTTTGGTGATAAACGCAAGTTCTCGATCCCAAGCTTAGGGTCCCAACGCCATGTGCCAAGACTTGATGAAACGGTGTTGTACCCTGTATAGCCTTAATAAATGAGGGGTTCTGCCTAGCCGGATATATAAAAGGTGCTGTGCATTCCTGAGCACGTCTTTTGCATTAAAGCTGCGTGTCGCCGGAGATGATGGAGGGTCTTGCATCGGCTCGGCTTCACAGAGGGAAGTGACTCATAGACTGCAGCCTGTTCCCTGCCCGGCTGAATGCTGTGGGACTGTGGGTGATCAAGCCAGTGAATGATCCCTGGTTAGAAAGCAAAGGGCTTTTACGCAGAAAACCTCCAGCCAGCCTTACTGTCCATTCTGCCCACACCCAGAACTACCCCCAGGCTGCCTCTAACCCCACCTCTCCAGTGTGTCCCCGTAGCCTTGGCCCCTCAGCACCGTGAGACGAGATTAGCACTCGACAGCCCGGCATTGCCCAGCTAGCTTACATTCCTCACCCCGGTCAGGGACAGTATCTGCCAGCACCCTCTCTGTACGGCGTGTGATTAATGTGCAGGGATCTGTCGGGGGCACGAGGGCACAGCCGAGTCTGACGTCGCATTGTGTGTGCGGGGCGACAACTGGGGAAGATTTTTCCATAAAGCCGGTTGAGGTGGAGTTGTGCAGCCGCAGTGTAACAGTGTGCGGAAATCGATGGGACATCGGAACAGTGAGCGCAGTGTTGGGGAAGAGTTTGTCAGGCAGAAATATTGCAGAGTCTGACTCCGCACTGCTGTCCTGCTGAGAGAGGGCTGCATTGGCGCTGTGAGAAACGCTGCAGTAAACGATCACGTTTTTCCTCTGCAGCAGCTGCTGCAGCATGCCTGTGTGGGAGGGGAGTGCTGTGTGTGAGTTTGAGTGTGTGTGTGTGTGTGCGTGAGTGTGTATGTGTGTTTGCGCTTCTGCGTGTGTGTGTGTGTGTGTGTGCTTGTGTGTGCGTGCGCACATGCGCCTCTGTGTGTGTGTGTGTGTGTGTGTGTGTGTTGAGTACACCTGTGCTTGTGTGTGTGTATGTGTGTTCATGCTTGTGCTCGTTTGTGCTTGTGTGAGCATCTACACATGGACTTGTGTGTGTTTTTGTGTGTATATATGTGCATAGATGTGTGTGTGTGTGTGTGTGTGTATGTATGCTTCTGTGTTTATGTGTGTGCTTCTGTGTGTGTGTTTGTTTGTTTGTGTGTGTGTGCGTGCGTGCACTTTTGTGAGTGTGTGTGTGTGTGTGTGTGTGTGTGTGTGTGTGTGTGTGTATGCTTTTGTGTTTATGTGTGTGCTTCTGTGTGTGTGTTTGTGTGTGTGTGTGTATGCACTTGTGTGTGCATGTGCATGTGTGTGTGCATGTGTGTGTGTGTGTGTCTCATTCAGTCAGTGGGTATGTATCAGGGGACCATGCAGATGCTAATGTTTCTAATCCTATGTATTCAGCTAAACGCGTCCCAGATTTGTCCCTGCCTCAGTCCGCATTAAATCAACACTGATTCTTAATTTACCATTTTACACGCAACTGTGAATTCTTTCAGTGCAAACACAAGTAATTTGCTTGTTTTTCTTATCATTGAACTTGCCATTCTGTTTGTAGTGGGGAGTAGAAAAACTCTTGAAGTGAACTCGATATGAAAGTTAATGTCTGTATTTGTCCTTGAATTTATTCTCTTTGAAATTATGCTCATGCCAAATTGAGCCCAAGTCTCTCGGTGTACCCCTATTATAGGATAGGGAGGGCAGAGCAGTCTGTTGAGCAGCTGGTTTGTTGATGCCTCAGGGATTCTTGCGGTCTGTTGTAAATTTAACCCTCCATTTATCTGTGTCTATTGCATATTTGTTTATTAATAAAGAAAGGCATTTTGTTTACAGAGGTGTGTTTAGCCGTTTTATCGATCCACAGTTGATCATGTCTGGCCAGAAACGTCCGATGCTGGTTTTATTTTATGTTTGAATTTTGGCTTGGCATTCAGGGTCGTGATCACACCAGACCATTAGGTTTTCGCTGTTCATGGCCAATTAAGAAAAAAATGGGAGAAATAAGATAGCTGGAGATGGCATGGGATACTTGAAATTGTATAAGTGATTGCTGTGATGTTATTTTTATCACAGATAAAAACCAATTAAAGTTTAAACTCGCAGCATTTTTTTGTAGTAAAAACTGCAGTGTGAAAAATTAAGGCTACATATTGTGAAGGAATAATACCTTTCCTTCAACAAGGTCTTCAAAGTTTCCTTCAAACCTGTTTATGGGGGACTGGTCAGTCAATCAGTAGGGAAATTTGGTGTCCTCAGTCAACATGTGCTGTTAGAACCAAATATGAAGGAAATTGAAGTCTATTGAAGCCGCACTGCACATTATCCATTCATATGCTTCTCATTGCGCACCTTTGTTTGGGATTCTCTCCAACATCAGCATGTGTGTTGTTCTCCAGGGGTTGGGCTGGGCGTATGTATGGATATCTGGTTCAGGGGAGAGAAATCTCATCTGTTACTGTTGGTTACATCTGTTTCTCAGAATGTGTGTCAGTGTCCAGAAGGTACTTTGGGTACTACTATCTGACTAACTGATGCAAAGATTTGGTCCTGGGCACAGTCCCTCATTATTGTAATTTTAGAGTGACTCTGGTAAACTCTCTGCAAAGCTGTACCCCGCAATATTGCATTTTATTGTGAGTCAGTGTACTGAATGGCTAATGGACTGTACTGAGTGAAAGCGAGACTGCTACTGAGTGCTTTTGGAGCAGAATGTGTTCATTTGCACTGTTGTAAATTTTCCAGAGAACGTGTCCATGCTCTGTACTTTTGAAATCTGAAACAAATGACAACATCATGCTTAGAAACTGTAAAAAAAAAGTAAATGTGGCGCCATGTGTTTACAAAGGGATATTGGCAAATGTGCTTGTAATTGACCAAACAATCTCAAGGATAGTTTTATCTGGAATATGTTTTTTTTTTTTTCTTTCAAAATTCTAATTCATAAGAATGATCGTTACATATTCGCAAAAATGGTGATCTCATGCTTTAAAAAGTTAATGTTGTTCTTTGGAAACGGCCGTGCACTTTGCAAACCTGGAAAACTCCGCCAGGGAACAGCTGCCTCTGACCCTTTTTGTGGCTCTGTGTCCCTGTGGTTCCTCCCATAGGCCCGTCTCCTGCATGTCCCAGCCTGTCCCTGACCCCAGACCCTCCAGCATGGTCAGCGAGTCCTCAACGGCCGTGACCTCATCAACAGTGGACACCGCCCCAGCGCCAAAGGTCAGAGTTCAGTTTGAGTTTCTCTGCTGGAAATAGAGGAGATTGAAAACAAGTCTTTCCACTGACCGACCTGATGCAGTTTGGAGTAGTTTTATGGATCCATACCTGCCGAAGTGAATCTAAACTCCATTTCATCAATAAAGGGGGGATGTGCTTTGAATTGGCGCATAGTGCTCTGTCTCTTCCTCTTACCCTCTCTGGTGAAAGAGGTGGGTTTTTCAGCTCAGAAAGCTGCATGTCCTCCACCCCTCTCTTCCCCAGACTCTCCTGTCCCCTGTCCCATGTCCAGATCAGTGTGCACCATAGCTCACCACCATAGAGTGTTAATTCATGCCTCTTCCTGTCTCAGAGAGAGATTTATCACATCTGCTCCACCACAATCATCCCCACCAGCTCTCCTTCCCAGTCTCTGTGGCGGACCACTGACACCTGATCACATGACTCTCTTTGCTCTGCGTGTGTTGAGGGGATATAACCTCTGAATTGTGTGGGAGAGGATTGTCAGAGTCCCACAGTTATAAAAGATGTATTTTGGTGACTGCTGGAGATGTACATTGTCTAAGAATATGCAGGCCACATACCGTATTTGCTGGGAGTCCCATTGCTTCCCTCCTGATGTAAACACCTACTGCATGCTGATTGGGCTGGTTTGTCAGATTTCGCCTGCTTTTGGACAGCCTTTTGACACATTCCTCATCTCCACTGTATCTCCACTGAGACGCGGTCATCACTCATCACCGTAGCTGGGAATGGCTGCGAGAGGGGCTGATTCTGAGTAGGGTGCGGGGCTAGCACCAGTGCGTAGGGCTGTCCTTCTGACCCATACCGCCGTGCCAGCATCATATGACCCCTCCCCTTGAAAACTGATTGCTTTATATTCCTTAGAAATGCCATATGCCTCACCTATCAACAGTTGTCCCCCTTGCCTGATTGGAAATTACATCACAAATGATAGTACATCAGTCATTCTATGCCAGTCGTAGCAATTAGACCCTGCTGCGTTTCACCACAGCCGGGATGGAAATAAAGGGAGCTCCATTTTACACCCTGAGGACAGGAGCCAGCTCACTGCCTTATTAAAACCTGCCATCCATCATGAAATCTTGCCACTTGACCCAATGAGATGCGTTCGCCATTTTGGCTCCAAGTGTAGTCACCTTTCTGAATTTAGAAAAGGATTACGATGAGCGAGAGGGGGGTGGGGGAGGTGAATCCCAAATTGCTTTTGGCTCCTCTGCAGAGGCTGATGATGAATATAGAATTTCAATCATGTAAGTGAAAGAAGTTTAAAGTAATCGGTGTCCATCTATGCATTTCTGGCCTCCCTCCAGTCCCCCCGCGGTACAGAGCTGATTCGGTCTTTTTACAGGGCTGACGAGGCCAAAGACTCCTGCACTCTCTCACACTGCACTGCAGTGCATGCTCTGTAATGCCATTTGCAAATGTCAGCGATGCACCTCATCATCCAATTTGTGGTTTTTCCAAATAATATGCATGCTTAGCTGGTTGTAAATCAGGGAATCGGTGCATGTTACTTCTTGCCAGCTGTGGATGGGCACCAGTGTCTCTTCGGGGAGACGATCCCGGCGCTATGAGAACGGGATGTACTGCTGCCATCCGGTGCAATGAAGCGTATCTGTATTTATCTGATTAATTCCACTGTGGGGTGCAGAGAATCAGAGGAAATAATGACATATGTGAGAGCCTGTTCTTTAAGCTTTTCAAATGGGCGCAGCATCTGTTGTTTATACTTTCTAAATCGCCATAAATGTTCAACAGGAATTTATTAAGGCCATTTGTGCATGTCAGGCTAAATTTGGCTTAAAATGGTTATACGCTTTATTGCAATAACTCGTTATAAATAAGATTAAATGGAAACGAGTCCAGACAAGAGGCAGTCACCGGAAATAGAGTCTCTGCCTTGTGGTTAATTTCCCCTGATAAAACACAGCTGCATGTGAATATCCTTAAGGCTTTAGGACCCCATTTTTGTTGTGGGTCTGTGCTAGAAATTTTATTGCCGTTTGCCTTTCCAAGACTAAGAGGACTGATTGAATGAGTGAGTTGTGCTCCGTTAGCCGGAGAGTCGGGGGGTTAAGGATGACGTTCCCTGGCTCTGCCACCAGCTGGCGATTCACTGCCAGTCCATCTGCTCGGCGCGTGCTGTGCGCTAACGGGCAGTAAATAAATAAGCCGTCCATACTGCCCGTGTTCTGTTTGTGTATCGCAGGGCCCCAGAACAGGCGGGAAGTTGCACAGCTTTGGCAAACGAGAGCAGGCCATCAAGAGGAACCGCAGTGTGCCAGTGGTGGTGCGGGGATGGCTCTACAAGCAGGTGAGACCCTTTCGCCGTCCATCATTCCTGCGTAGCCTGCTATGTACACTGTGGGGCAGAAAAAAATCGGCCAGTGAGCTTTTCCCTGTAAATATACTCCTGACCACTGTATATTCCATAATATTTTTGGGCCAGTCAATGTTCCTGCCTCACTGCAAGTACGATCAAGAAATTACTCGAGAGAAACTCCATCTGCCTCATGTTTTTTAGACTGTGAATTTAAACTCAGCTGAGAGTCATAGTTCAAATATGAACTGCTGCAAACCTCTTATGGCTTCCAATCTACTGTCATAATCTGTCAAAAGTGACAATATTGACTCATCTTTCATTAAAAAGCTGTCTGCAAGTCGACTCACAAGGCTTCAGCGAGGAAGGACAAAAGCAATCTCATAGCAAATTATTTTCTGTTTGTCTCTTGTTTACTGATTTCCTGACCAATAATTTGTGGATTAAAAATGTTAAAAACTCAATTTCTTCCATTTTTTGTCTTGTTCCATTTTTCATACACCAGAGTGTGGGCAGTAATCACTTTCAATCCCCATCGCACTCTGTCACCCACTGTCAGTCCTAGTTCACCCTGCTGGTCCTTAGCAGTTTCAGTTAGTTTCTGTCCATCTCTGTCCATTACAAACTATCAGTCTCTGTCAGTGTTCGGCAGTCAGTCGCAGTCACCTTCAGGTATTTTCAGGCACTCTTAGGTGGCGTCATTGGGTGTCGCCGCCATGGTAATAAACAGGCAGCCTTGACCTTGCTTCTGTGGCGACTTGCCTTCCCTGCGCCAGCTGGTATAGTGCTTCAGTGCCCAGCTCTGGCTCCCATTAGCACCCGCAGCTAAATAATGAGCTGAACCTGGGGCACATCAGAGTGCTAGAAAACCAGACATCGCTGATGATGTCCCATTCGAAACACTGTCTCTGCTCAGGAGAGACACATCATTACACAACATAAAGATTTGATATCTACAGTCAGAATTCCTTTACGATTACAGTGATTGAAAAGTTGAAGCATCATAGTGTGCCGTTTGTGTTCAGAGGTCCCTCTATGGATCTGTTTGGCCACTGGCCTGGTATGGTAGCCATTGTGGAACTGCCCATGAAATGAGCTTTTGGCTACACTGGGCACAGTATACGTTATAGTCACCAGTGTGTATGTACACTATATAGCCAAAAGTGGATGAACAGTGTTTGGAAACCTCGTTGAAATGAATATAAATTGGACTTTGTAAATTCTAAATATCTGACATTTTAATTGAATTGGTAATTAATTGGCCTGTATGGTCTGATAGGACAGACATTCAGGTCGTATTTCAGGGTATTGCGATTCAAATCCATTTACCTTTGGATTTTTGAACAGTCCTTTACCCCCCTCCCTTAGTGAAGGCTCCATTGAAACTAATGGAAGTTATGACAGGGTAAGCACGTACAGGAAGGGCAATAATTTCCAAATAGCGGGGCGGAATTGTATGAAAATGCCCTTAATTGAAAGTGGAAAGTCTTTCCTATCAGCCCATACTGACCAATTCACTGCTAATTCAATTTAAATGTCAGACATTTATAATTTAAAAATGTACATTTTTTATGCAAGTCAATGGCGGTTCAGTAGTGCCTCACATTTTTGGTTCTATTATGTATTTTTACTGTTCCTTCAATGACAAAGAAACAAATTAATAAAACGGTAATTTAGAAATTTACCTAATTGTTTCTTGGCTGCAAAGAATTGGGACTTAAGAGAGTATAAGCCTTTTGAAGATTTGTTCATGTGTGTGTGTGTCTGTGTGTGTTCATTTGTGCGTGTGTGTGTGTGTGTGTGTGTGTGTGTGTGTTTGTACTTCAGGACAGCTCTGGGATGAGGCTGTGGAAACGCAAGTGGTTCGTCTTGTCTGACTACTGTCTCTTCTATTACAAAGGTGAGCCGCTCAGTAAGTGCTTTGAATGTGTTCTTACAAGATCAATCTGTATTGCATTTAGGATGAGTGCAGTTGTACCTTTAGCAGTGTTTTGCTCCGCCATTGTTTTCATTGGAGTCAGAATTCTTGCGCCTGTGGCTCATGTAACTGTATACGGTCTGAGTGCCTGATCTTGTGACTGGGATTGGGTGAGTGTAGCGTGTCAGTTATCTGATGTCTGTGGGCTGGTGCTGTGGAGTGTGCACTGCAGTACGGGCTTCTTCACTTCAGGCGCTCAGTTATTCCCCTCCCGCACCAGTGTCAGAGCCAGTCTCCGACCAGCCAGCACGTGATGCTGTTCTACCACGCAGAGAATGTCTCCTTCAAAGATCCTTGGATGTTTTTTTAACAATTATACACAAATACAGCAGCTAATTCACTCTTTCTTTTCTCTCTGTATATATTCTCTCATTCCCTCTATCTCTCTCCCTCTCTCTCTCGTAAATGAGCAGAGATGGTTCTCTGTATAAACGCATACACACACACACACACACACACACACACACTATTCCTTGCAGGAAGCACCACCAAATTCAAAGATAGATGCTGCTATTTTTAAATGTGTGGACAGGAAGTGCTTGTCAGTGAAGTGACCTGCCACAGTTGTAAGTATGGCATGCTGACAGGCAGTTGTTGTTGAAGTGACCTGTCAGGGGAATTGTGGGTAATGGTTGACCTTTGATTCGTGTCCACAGACAGCCGAGAGGAGACGGTCCTTGGCAGCATTCCTCTGCCCAGCTATGTCATATCGCCAGTGGAACCAGGCGATCATATCAGCCGGAAATACGCCTTCAAGGTACATTCTGTAACTGCTTACTGCCACACAGATATGCCCTCCGTGACCACTCACTTAAAACTCTCATGTTTTGCCCAACAAAATGCTATTAAAGTACTCACTAGTAGGTACTATTAGTCCTGTCCATTTTCTCTGACACACAGATCACCAGATGCTAAATGACACCGCATAAGGTACACTGCAGGAAACATTTTCCGGAAACAAGCTAGATATATACTATAGTCACAGGATGCAGTCCATGTCATTGTGTTATTATTCTTTGTCTTTACCTAATGTTTCATATTTCCTCCCATGCTTTGACAATACAATTGCACATTTTGTCACGCACGTTCTATTAAAATGTAGAATTCAGTGTACCACAGGGCAGCGCACACACCCATGTCATTGACATTTCTGATCTCACAGAGCACTTACTGTATGCCATCAGATCCCAAAGCGCACTCATCATTAAACACTCACATCATGGCCCCAGCTTGCATTCATTACCACTCCTGCACTGTGACATCACAGTATGTAGTACGCTCTCATTGGTGCTTTATGTAGGCTTAACTTTGCCTGCACATTACAGCAGAGAGAATCCTTCAGGAGTAATGGTGCTTCAGTGAAGATGTGGCTGATGATTGAGCTCAGAGTGAAACGGAGCGATACTGCAGTAGTGCAGATCCCTGCATGAGATTTGAGCCTGTGATCACTGCAGTATCCAAAGTAATGTGAACAGCTGGTTCAAACGATTTTGTCTTTATAAGGAAGGCAAATGGCTCCTAGGGTGGTTTTTGTCAGCATTTGTCAGCATTGTCTGTCTTCCACTCAACTGATCCGCCAGTTATCATTCCCTTCGCTTGAGCTCTTAGTTCTGTCGTTCTGCTGCATGATGCTAAAAGTCTTCTTCTCTCGGCTTCACTCTGAGCCCCAGGGGATATATCAAGTACCCTGGTCAGTGCTTGAGTGACGTGACCGGGTCAGTAGTGGCGTGTACGCCCTACTCCATCTTAAGCACCATGTAAGGCTGATTCTGATTCTCCAGACGAGCTCTGTCGTCTGCCTTGCTCCGCCCGTCTCTGCCCTGCTGTGTTTGTGTCGCACTGAGTCCAAGGCCCCTGACTTCATCTGCGATCTGTCAGCCCAATCGGACCAGCCGGTTTAACCTCAGGCGCCAAACGGCTAAACAGATTTGAAGGCTGATGGTCAATTAGAGCTGGTAAATACTGGCTCCTGACGCTCTTGCAGAGAGTGTAAGCTCAGTCTCAGCTGTGTAAGTGAGCTGAGTCGTGTAGCCACATATCTGACCTCTGTCTGAGCTGCGCCTCTCGGCTTTATGACGGAGCCGCGATGCTGCACAGTATTTCAGAGAAAGTTTAAAGGTTTGTTTGAAGTGCGGCTTTTTTGTGGCTGTGCTGTGTAGAAATTCTGAATCGCACCTGGACCAGTGATTAAACTCAAATGAGGATATTGGCACACAGATCTTCTTCAGGTAGTCCACTAAGCTACAGGCCCTCGTGATCCTCCCCCCATCCAGTTCTCCGGTCTCTCCTCTGTAACGCGTCGTCCTGGTGTGCCATCTACCGCTGTGGGTTTGTGTTTGGTTTTCCCTTCACTTTGTCAGCACGGATGTCTGAAGCCTGTCTGCGGCTTTCAAAGAGGTCGAGAGTTTCTGTGCTTGCGAGCTAGCCTCTCTAGGAGTCACTGCCCCTTCCTGGTTGTCTCCCATTTGCTCAACTCTGTCTTTCTCTTATTCCCATTGGTGGATTTGGTGGGCTCCCTCTGACGCTTCTGAGAGAGAGGGAGTGGCCTTAGGAACACTCGGACACCGTCATGCATGAATAGGTACTTCCTCTCATTTCTTTTGGCCTGCACTGCTTATTCCGCACTAACGTTTTGAGCAGTAGCTTTTTCACTTTTTAATTACTTTTCAAAATCAATGTACTGGAACTCTATTGCTTTTGCTTACTAATAATGATTGTTCCATCAGCGATAAAATTTTCCATTAAGAACATTCTAATTAGGTATTTGGGATTATATTCCTTAAATGTTTAAAAGCCTGAAGTAAATTCTATATTATTCTCAAAACCAATGCGCGGGCAGAGGAAACAGAAAGGAAGGATGCTGTATGTTGTATGCACTGTATTGGGATGCTACACTGCAGTGATTCTTCTTCTCAGAATGTCCAGGAAAATAGTCTATTGCTTTTTGTATAACCTCTTTCATTCATTTAATTCCCTCTGTCAATGCATTAACCACACAATTCAGCAGTACTCAGCAAATCTTACTAGTTTTTTGGCAGTGTGTAAGAGTTTTAAGTAGATGGGTTTTTTTCTGGCTGTGAAGATAACGGATTGAAGAATATTACCCTGAGGCGAGAGATTAGTTCCTCCTCCTGTACTGAGAACATTCAGTGTTTAGCATAGGAAGGGCGCCTGCCTTTGGTAGGAGTGGACAAATGTTTACGCGCCTGTCCTGCACAGAGCTGCACGTTCAAGGTCAGACACATGCCTTTGTGTATGTGTGTGTGAGTGTATGCATGCGTGTGTATTTGTGTGCATGTGTGTATTTGTGTGTTGTATGCATCCATAACTTGTTTTGCATTTGTATATATGTTTTTGAGTGTTTGTGTGTTTTTGTGTGTGTGTGTGTGTGTGTGTGTGTGTGTGCGCGCGTGTGTGTGGGTTAGTGCATGCATGTGTAGTTGCACTATGTCCTGAAGTTTTCTTTGTGTTTAAGGTCATATGTCTATATGTGCAAGCCCAAGCTTAAATGTGTTTGCGTGTCAGCAGGGGTGTGTGCGCGGGCACTCGTGGTCAGCTGTGTGAGGGCTGACATGCACTAATCAGCAGTTTCCTGGGAGCGTGGCTGAGATCACAGTGGAACCAGGGCACAGGATTAGACAGACTCTGCCTTGTCAAAACAGCCATTATGTACGTAAAGGCAGCGGCTAAAGCCTGGTGCCTCACTCATGCAGAAAGAGCATTGTAGCTGGCTATGTTCCTCAATGACCACAAAAATGGGGGCATCTCATTTTTCATACCTGAGATGACTTAAAGGAATGTTCTACCCATATGTAGTTTGGAGGTTGTCCAAGTGTCCTGTTAAATTTCAGGATAGAGAAAGTCTGTCGGAGACATTGCAGCGTGTGGCACTTGCACCGTGTCGCAGTCGCCTGACCATGAGGTCACTGTGGGAAGTATTCCACTGATCGGAGGCTAGCCAGGATACTGGAGGTGGTGGTAATTTCTTCTGTAAGGGGGGCAAAGGGCTCACCGACAGCAGAATAATGGTTTGGGTGGCACATTAGAGTACAGCAATGAACAGCAAATTGGGTGGAACATTACAGGATGTACAGAGAGAGGTGAATGGTGGAGTGGGAGGGACGTCGGAGCCGGAGAATAATGGGAGAGAGCGAGAGAGAGGATGAGCTGGGCTTTGAGCATTACACAGCCTTTGAGAGAGAATAGAACGGTGTAGGCTTGGTGCCACATTGTAAAAGTGCTGAGCTGCGTTGTGGTTAAGCTTGAGCTGTCGCTACACCTGCTCACCATCCCCCGGACCAACAGGACAGCCTCTAAGGTTGGGGTACAGGTTTTTTGGGTAGGTGTTAAGGAGTGTGAGACTTATTACACTGGAGAGCAAATTGTCCTGAACTAACCAAGCACAAGAATGAGGTAAGCAGCTTCAACTAAAAATCTTCAGAAGTTCATACGAGTTGTTTCAGATTTTGGGTGGAGGATTGTTTTGTTGTGGTTAACGTGTGGACATGTTCGGGTGTATATTTGTGTGTGTGTGTTTGAGATGGGATCTTGTACAGCACCCAGAACTTGACTGTACTGAAGTTGGTGTGTTGTATTTGCAATATATACTGTATTTATTTGGACGCTTTGCGAGAAATCGCTGTAATTCCCATTATCCCCTGAGGCAAGCTTTTAAGCACTTTAATTAAATGTGCGAACACATTTATGATTATGTGAAAACTGAATTGTCACTAATTGCTCATACATTGGTATTATGGTGGTTGCCTGCCATGGTTAGCTGCCTGTTTACCTCTAGAGCTGGCAAAAAAAAGCAGAGCTGATATGCTTGATCAGGAATGAAAGAGATTTTTTTGACTGGGTTAATCAAAGTGAAACCATAGATGTTTCAGCTTGATTAAGTTAGAAAATACCCTCTGTGTCTCAGCTTGATTATTCTGTAAAATACCATAGATGTTTCATCTTGTGTAATCTAAAAGAAGCTTGTGCAATTGCATCAGAAGCTGTTATTCCAAAATGTTCATAATCATGTTTCTTGGAGGATGCATTATGCTAACTGTACTGGCCACCCGGGACTGTTCTCTGAAATGTCAATAGTTTACCATCACACACATTAGCTTGGAATTTGTGCAGTCCTGTGGAAAAATCCTCTTGTGGTATATGAATGTTTATCATTACGCTTTTCTTAATGGAATTATATGCTTTAGTGAGCCTTTAAAGAGTGGAAGAGGAAGTAGAGATATGGTAAATCCCCTTCTAGCGGAATTGAATCTGTGGCTGTCCCTCGGACCGAGAAACACTCCCTTTGACTGACACTGTAGCTGTGTCTGCACCACACTGTGTCACTGTCGCCAGAGACTGGTGCTAGCCTATTGCGAGCAATAATTGCAGTGCTCATATAAGTGAATGGAAGCAACATTAGCAAATTCTCCTTTCATTGTGAATGGCTGCTCTGTGGTACATGGGCAGTAATGCTCCAAAGGAGCACTCAGTCCAATATTTGCTCACAGAAAATGAACGGAAGGTAATTACCTCCGCCGAGGAGGATATGTTTTCAGTTCGGTGCATTTGTTTTTTTTGTTTGTCAGCAGGATTATGGAAAAATTACTTGTCTGATTTTTATAAAACTTATCGGATGGATGTAGCATGCAAGAGCCTGTTCAATTTTGAAGCAGATTTGAATCGTTGGGCAGACATACAAAGAATTTTCCACTTCTGTTAACTTAGCAAGAGAGGGCATTTACCCTTGGGAGAATAAATGCCATACATCTTAAAATCCATTAGATAATAGTAAAGGTCATTAGGCCGATTTTAGAAATACGATGGTTGCCCATGCTGATTTGCCTATAATAGAAGAGTGGACTGTTAGCCTTGTTGGAGGTCTGCGCTCTCCGAGTGCCACTCTAGTGGGGAACTTGTTTATGGGTGCCACCTAACACTGATGGCAACAGTTATAAATCGTTGACTTCAAGTCTTTGTTTTGTTTCATAAAAAACGGCTAGTGTGCTCTTATACATATTGTGACTCATGAGGCATAACTACAAATACATATCCAGATAACAATGGCTGTTCTGACACAGTCCATTTAAGCGCTGTAAAACAGAAGACACAATATATGCCATCCCGGTTTTTCATCTTTCCCGTGCTTGCGATTCTGAATGTCATTACACCGGCACCCATTGTGTTTGCTGCTGCTGATGTATCTCTGTACAAAAGAATCTCTATGTCACCAACAGTGAGTACTGGCTTTGTTACCATTATTCAGTGAAAATTTGTGGAATGCCGCACATACAGTTACTGCGATAAACCCCTTCGGAGCGTCCTCACTGGAGAATGTTGGTGTTCTCTCTGCATCATTCCAGACCCCAGTGGTGATGTTCATATCATGGTGCTTAGGGTTGTTATGCTATTTTAGTTTTTCTTTTGCATTTTCTCTGCCTTTTAATTGGTTACCCAGAGCCGCCACTATCCAATCAGGTCACTCTTCTGGGGATCGGTGTTCTGAAGTGAAGACAAACACCATTTAGATATGCCCAGATTGTTTGTACATGTGACCCTATTAATTGTTACAATCACCTTGGAAGTACTTTGCTGAACATGCTAAGCGTATGCATTACCTCAGGATCCTTCAGGAGGAATGAACAAGACTAACCGGCTGCTTTCATTGGGTCTGGGTCTGTTACGCAAAACTTTGTTTAATCCAGAACTAAACTTAACCTGTGTTTGTGAAACCAGCCCATGGTCACGGGGTGAAACGCCCTAAAGAAGCACATTCATTAGGTTGAATCAATGACTTTAATACCCCATATAAACGCATTCACTGGGCTGGATTGCCTGTGAAAACTCTTTAAAAGGTTTTATTTTGCTATGCAGACACCCTGGATGCTGTGCTGTTTTGGCTGTCCTGATAGCAGCTCTTATCTCAGCATGGTGTTGTCACTAGGCCTCGCTCCTGGACGCTAACGCTTGCCCTTAGCGCCTTAACGTTGCCAGGCCACCCACTGGAGCGGACTTACAACCTGGGCTGACTGCCATGTTCTCTCCCCGCAGGCCTGCCACACGGGCATGCGCTCGTACATCTACAGTAAGAGCTCTGTGATTGGCTCACAGGCCGAGCACTGCGGAATGAGGACCTACTTCTTCAGCGCCGACACGCAAGAGGACATGAACGGCTGGATCCGCGCCATGAACCAGGCTGCCCTCATGCAGAACCACAGCAGTAAGAGGTCAGCGGTGTTTGCTCGCATGACTCTGACTATAACGTTACCTATGATCAGTGTACATATATACTCAGGGACATGGCCATCGTCACTGAACCAGGCCGAACCGAGGTCATTACCATTTATACTGTTCACATTTGAGATATACTTAGAAAGCAAAACAAGATATTGTGCTTCGCAAAATGTTGGGCCTCTATAAGCCACCAGAACATCTTCAATGCACCTTGGCATAGATTCTAAAAGTCTGTGGAGCTCCATTTTTTCTAAAAGATATTTTGGAAGATTATCAGTGTTTTTATGATGCTGGTGGAGAACGCTGTCTGAGATGCTGGTCCAAAATCTCAAGTAGGTGTTCAATTGGGTTGAGATCTGGTCACCTCAAAGACCGAAGCATATGAGTCAGATAGTTTTCATATTCCTCAAACCATTCAGATATTTCCTGTGACCTGTGGATCAGCCAGTTTCATACAGGAAGAGACCTCGGTCATCTGGATAGAAGTCTATTGTAGGATAGAGATGATCACACAGAATAGCTTGTATTGATGAAAAAAGACTTTTTCCTCACAAGGGTCAATTGGATCGAAACATTGCCAGGAAAATGCCCCACACAGCTTAACAGATCCACCTTTCAATGTGAAGTAGCACTTTTTCTGCAGTCATCTTGATCCAAAATTGAGGTTAAGTGGGCTTACTCTGCATTTTTATACATGCTACAGAGCTTGGTTGGAGATGATTTGTTATATTTTAACATTCATTACTTTTTCATTTCTAGACTAGTGTTTTGTTTTTCTTTTTTTTCTGCTTGTATGGACAGCATATATATGCACATGCAGTGTACCCATGTATACATACAAGGCTTTATGTCAGGCCTTTTGCATTAATTAGTAGTGTTTTTTACCTGAGCAACTTGCGCAATTTGCAATTATAGCAAAACATACTGAAGCAGACCAGGTTAAGTTCATAGCCCTTGGGTGTAGTGACAGTAACCCACCTGGGACTCCAACTTTCACTAACAAGCTCAGGTTCTAATTTATTGCACTACAGATCCTTGCAAAGGCTAGCATGTAATCAATTCAGCTGCATGTACACACAAGAGAGCACGCAGCCACCCGACTCGCACTTTCTCACTCCCACGTGCATGGACACACACACACACACACACACACACACACACGTATACTGAGACCTTTTGTAATCACGAAAGTTCTGTTGCCCTGGTGGCTGAGTATGGACCAGTATTCATTCACCCTGAAAAAAGGGGGAAAAAAAACTTTGTCTTGATTTCACACTCATTTTCTGCTCTAGTTCCCCCCTTAAGATAATGAAGACATGCAGGAGAGGGTAATCACGAGAGAGGGAGAGAAAGAGAGGGTGGGATGGAGAGAGGGAGAGGGAGGGAGGGATTATGTGTGAGTGTGAGAGAGAGCTGAGGGATGATGAACTGTGTCACTGCATTAATGGAAGCTGTGTAAGAACAGCACAGCACTGTTGACACAGAGGCTCTGAATGCTGCTGCCTTAAACTCAGGGTATCAGTCTGCAGCGCTGATTTGTGTTCAGATCAGCTTGTAGGGACTTTGCAGTAATCTTCTGCGTTCCTTTGTAGCTTTTTAAGATATTTACAAAGGCTGGTGGAAGTAGCGTCTTTGTGAAATCGCTCTAACTATGTACACGTACAATGTGCACGTGTCTTTGCTTTTTTTCTATCAGCTAAGATCTGTGTGTATGTGTCAGGGCTCCACAGAGATTTGTGTTGCCCAGGCTTTGAGGCAGCATGTGTGGCTGGCCTGTAGTTTATGACAGGGCACCCACATGGGCACTCTGGGGCATTTAGAGGAGAGGGGAACATAAAGCTGTAATGCCCTCAGAGGAAATAAATGAGCTGTGTTTGCACATTTTTTATGTGAGTGTTTTCTGGCTGTGCTATTTGCAGGGCGAATGCGTGGCGTGTTAAAGCTGCGCTGTCATTTTCAAACGTTGCCAGTGGCCCAGAAATTCTGCCGTCTCCCTTTGCCACTAACTGGGTATTCTTGCCTCGTGAAAAGGGGTTCAGTCATTTGAGGTTCCTTTACCTCAGCTCAGGGTCTTAAAGGATAAGGCATATCTGCAGACACGTCCTTTGCATTGTCATTTCCAGCCCATTAGTTTTCTGCCCTCTGAACTGCTTCATAATGGATGCATAGAGGTAGCCTGTAGCCTAGTGTTTAAGGTGCTCAGCTGGCACCTGAAGGGAAGTTGGTGGTTGAAGAATAAGTTCAATGCCGCCTCTACTCAAAATTTCTCTACTGGGGGGATTGGCCCCTGCATAGCCTAATACACGGGGTTTTTGGTCCTGGGGACCCTCTGTAGCCTATATGCTGGTTTAAATGCTAACTGCAGTTCCAATCACAATTTTAAACAACTGTTTATTTTTGTGAATTACGTCCTTTTCATTTTTAAAGTGATTATTTACCCTCTAGCTGAATTGTCTGAAACGGAAAAACCCGTATGTCATGTAAGATAAAAAATGTGCTTTATTGCAAACATTTGCGAAAGGGTTAGAAGTTTATAACGGACCTAATTAAAGAAGTTGGTGAATCAACAGGCCTAATTACGCTGCTGAAAACGCAACTTTTTTTTCCCTTTCAAGCCGCTTTCACACCGGACGCGAAACGAATTTTTCGCACGGCAGATTACATTCAAAGTCAATGCAAAGACGCGAATACAGTATTCGCGTCTTTGCATTGACTTTGAATGTAATCTGTCGCGCGAAAAATTCGTTTCTCATCCGGTGTGAAAGCGGCTTAATGCAATGCTGGTTTGGTTCCTTTTCATTTGCCTTGCCTTTAAAATTGACATTAACTACCAAATGGCTATTTTCTTTGACCATTTGTCCTCAATTTCACCAATTAGAAATGGCTGAATTCTTTAATTTCATTAATCACAATTTTCCCCTTTTATGTAATAAAACATTTGCAACGTAGTATAAGATGAGTATGGGGACTTTGAGGCATGCGTGGTTATTTCTGACATAATGTGGCTTAAAAAGGTAAATAATCCTTATAAACATGAATAGTGCAACTAAGAAAAATGTTCACCTTGTTAAAATTCTGGGATTGAAACAGCAGTTGGAACAGAATCCAGCACATGCAGTAGACCCCCCGGACCGACCTTTCAGAGCACTGGTCTAATCACCTGTAAGGTGCTTTGAATAGAAGAGTCAGCTAAATCGCGGTGTTACTTTTATTGATAATTAGTAGAAGGACGGAGAGCAGAGCAGAATCTGACGACTCTGCTTTATCACGTAGCTGAAAGGATTTTCAGCTTCTACAAACTTTTATTTTGGTCAGCAAAATGTTTTTAGTTCCTGACCTCTATTCCCCTTTGCCCATCTTCTTATCTCTCTCCTCTTTCTGCTGACTCATTGGTCTTCGTCTGAGTTTGAATGGCTGGTAGTGTGGCTTCAATTCAATTAATACTGTGTTTCGCTATTAAGTAGAGCAGCGTTCCGTTGGAGGGCTGTACACCGCAGGGATTTCGTTTCTGTTGGCTATGCCTTGGGGTCTCTCAAAATAAATTACCTTCTTTAAAATAAAGGGAAGATTCTTTTTTAGAGTGTAGTCTCCATGTATTTATGGTCAATTAACTTCAGAGAATTCAGTGTTTATTTTTTTTAATTTATAAAATCAGTCACCAAGTGAAAGAAATGTGAGTGAACTCAGAGCACTCGTCGTTAGTCCCTATGTGTTTTTTCTCATCAGTGGATGGTTGATGGAAAAATAGTTTCCTGTCATTTGTGTGTGTGCCTGTGTGTGTGTGCGTGTGCATGTGTGTGTGCGTGTGCATATATGTGTGTGTGTGCATGTTTGTGTGCGTGTGCGCATGTGTGTGTGTGTGTGTGTGTGGAGAATGCAGGACACACAGTATGTACTGTAGCCCCTGATTGACGTGAATTGTTCATATTTATATCTACTCTGTCCAGTGTATTGTTGGAGGGCTCATTGCCTGTTCAAGGTCTCTGAAATGGAGGGAAAAGAGTTCAGGTTCCCAGCTGTATTGAGATTGATGAAGGACAGAGCTCTCCAGGGCGGTCTGCGCTATTCCCTGTCATCCCACGTCAAATTCACAGCTGTAACCAGAGAGAAAAGGACGGCTGCAAGCCTGACTATTTCATTCCCAGAGAAATTCATGGCCTCACTGTGACGGCGGTCCTGTCATGCACGCCTGTGACCTGACACATGCAGGCTTTACAATGCTTCCATAAATCTCAGTGACATACGGAGTATAAATTATTAATGACGAAATGCTTACGAGACGGTGCTATCAAATATCAGGTCCAAGTGAGTCTGGCTGAATCAATGTCAGTGATTTATAGCAATTGTTATAATGCTTGCTTAGTTACTAATTTAAAGTAGGAAAAAAATTCATGAATAATACTGGGGACGTGGGATAAATTACAGTCGTATCATCAGAGATATTACAGGCATTCTCAGAGGAATGGGTCTGCCCTGGGCTATTTGTTTTAATGAAAGTGGCTGTCATTTTCAGTCGCTTGAGAAGAACCGCCATATCCTGTGGAAAACACTGCGCTCACAAATAGCATTTCCTCTTGAGGAAGCACTATGTGCAAATAAAGTGAGCCTGAGCATGTTAGCTTGGCTGGATTTCTCCAATTCAGTTTACCGCATTGGTAAAATCGTTTACAGCCGCATACTGTTAAATGTGTTCCCCCTTTTCTGGGTGGGTTGATGGTTGCTGGAGATGCTGCTGTGTAACTGAGCATTAGTATGTTCTCAGGGAGATAGACAGCTGCATTACTCCAATCCATATTTCATCACACTATTACTTGCCTCAGTATGTCTTGAGAAAACACTTGGCCTAATAATGACTGTACTTAAATAAGTGATGCATTGTTTTTTTTGTGCATTGCTGGTCATAATCTGTTATCGCTGTGTCGGCACTTACAGAATTGATGCTAGTGCCTCTTCCTAAGACTGCAGAGCTGTAGGTGATTTCCATAGTGCATTTTGCTTGAATCCCTGCAGGGTTTTGCCACACGTTTTTGTGTAGCATCTTGTAAGTGTGAACATTCCCAACTCTCTCTTGCGCAGAGACTGTGAAAAGCTGGAGAAGTTGGAGCGACAGGCAGTCCAGCTGGCCAATCACGTCAACAGCCACAGCAAGAGCCCCGCCCTGCAGCGAGTGGAGCTCATGGGTAAGCGGACGACTGATGTTGGGGCCCAGGGGGAGGTCCGGGCCCCGCAGGGCCAGGGGGAGCGTCGCAGCCTGGAGAGGCGTGGCAAGTCAAGGACCCCATCCACGATTATCATGGAAGCTGACGCCTCGCCGGGACCCCCCCACCCAGCTTCAACAGTGCCCACACATCGGAATGGGAACGGCATTCCGGCGGAACAAAACGGGAACGTGGTGTATAAGAGGGGTCTGGTCCCGCGATCGGAGACCGAGAGACAAGTGCAGAGGAAGACCACCCTTGCTCAGGTCCAGCACTGGGTCAGAGCACATAAAGGGGAGCCCAAGAGGTCAGTGACAGATCTGCATGATACCACATACTTGCACTGTTGTACCCAGTGAGCACTGACAGACACACTCAGATGCACCCACATGTGCAAACATGCAGGCATGCGCACTTGCACAAGCACACATACAGCAACTCCAAATCGTTACTTGATCTGTTAAATAAAACACTTTTCAAGGAGAAATTCGTTTGCAAATGGCGCCCTCTAGTGCTAAGAATTTGAAGATATTGCTGAAGTGCAGCCGCATTGCGAGTCAATCAGAGTGAAACTGCAGATATAGCTAGATTGAGCAGAACTTGTGATTTAGCTGAATTCATAACATTTTATGTTGTTTCTCATGTACCATCTATTGATATGACAGGGTGTCTTGTAGCTGTCCAGGTTAAATTCAGCAATATGTTCAAGGATACATTGGGTTTGGTAGAGCTCCTGCAACTTTTGAGTTTCAAACACAAACTTAATGCACCACATCACACTGCTGTGAACTCGCTTCCTCCCACTCGTTGCAGAGACAGTATGACCTAAACTCTCTAGACATACTGAAGCTTTCATATCAGACTTCTGCTGCCCACACAGGTAGCCTAAAACAAACAGAAACCAGACATTGTAAAGTGAGGAAGTAGGACTGACCAGAGGAAGAGATTCAACAGTGAACAGCTGTGTTGCTATAGAATAGGGGATTTTAAGCCTGCTATTGTAGAGCCATGGGGTTTTTTATATTGCTTTGTGACTTGGCACTCAGTCAACTGACTACACTGCTAACTCTTCTCCTCTAGTTTCTTGAGTCCAACTTGTTTTATTTTATTATGCTGCCAAGGCCAGCCTATTCTCTGGCTTTTCAATGCCCTTTGGGAGCATGTTCTTTAACGTTCTTCAACGTTCTCTTCCCCTATCATAATTTCAGTTCTACTGAGCAGAACCTCCCCCGCCGAACCCCCCCTATGCAGCTCAAAGGCAGTGCGGTGGAGGCATACCAGTCGCTGCCCAAGACGTCCCGTCTCTCGTCTGGCGGGAGCTCTCCACAGGCTCCCCGCAACCTGCCCAGCGACTACAAGTACGCGCAGGATCGCCTGAGCCACTTCCGCATGACCTCGGGCGAGCGCTCGGCGTCGCGGGAGGGAACCGTATGGCAGCTGTACGAGTGGCAGCAGCGGCAGCAGTTTCGGCACGGCAGCCCCACCGCGCCCGTCTATACCCCCGCCCCGGACTACCAGGACCCCACCTCCTTCCGCATCACGCTGGACATCCCTCGCTGCGTGTCCGTACCCCCATCCCCCTCCGACATCCCCCCGCCGGGACCGCCCATCAAGCCCCTGTCCCCCCGTAGGCCTCACACGCCGGCTGAAAGGGTCACTGTTCGCCCGCTGGACGAGGTGCCGCCCGCCGACGTACCGGCGTCTGGCTCCCCGCTGAGGGCGCGGCCCCACAGCTCTAAGGTACGATTGCAGCCAAAAAAGGACACAGTCACTGTTTTAAATGCAGTAAAACTAATTTTCTCTCCACTGTGTCTCCTGGGAACAATTGGGAGGTCAATCACCATTTAGCTTATAGCCTAGTGGTTAGGATGTTTGAGTGCCGCTCAGGAGGTTGGCTGTTCATACCTACAGCCTCAATGAGATCTGTAGAGCTGTTGGGCCCTCGGTTCCTGCGTCGTCTAATGAACTGTTCGATATTAGTATCAGAAACTGCAATAGTAAAAATCTAGTGGAGGACCTATCAGGTATTGCAACTATACGTATTTTACCTTTCATGGATGGTCAGCTACTACCGAGTGGCATCAATCAAGTGAATGAGTTAGAACTCCCTGTGCTGGTTCGTTTACTCACCATAGAATGGGGGACTTCAGCCAGGTGGTTATTTTATAAACGAACATTCGTTTCTGCATGCAGCTCGGTTAAGAGCGGTCCAGTGGTGGTAAACAGTGCAGGCTGAGTCGTTTATTTTTTGCTGCTAGTTTGGTAGGTTTAACATAGATTCTTAAATACAGAACATTATGGGGAGTATAGCCTGCGGAGAAACAGGCTTTCCTAACATTTTGCTCCCTCTTAGTTTTCCTGAGTATGGTGGCCACTAACGCCAATGTCTTTGTACGTCAAACTGGAAATGAAGTTACAAAAAAATTAGATATGGAATTGGGTAAAGTGGGCAAGGCTGCCTAGGGTCAATGGTGTAAAATCTCATCAGCGGCCCTGGCTTAGACAATGCATCCCATAATAGCTACTATACACAGAGAGAACAATCTGGAGGCCACACCGCATGCCTTTCTCCCACCATGTGACTGTGCCAGCTCTGCCTTAATGATCCATCCCTTTTGGAGTTGGTCTTTATGATTAAAGTGAGCAAAATTTGAGCACAGTCCTGGTATAAATGAAATACTGCTGCATTTGCAGCTATAAATGATGATGAAGGTCTAGAAAAGGATTGGATCTCATGAAAGGCTACATTATGTGGTTGGCGTGACGACAGGGCACTGGATCCTCATCACTCAGTCTGTAGGGGAACATGTTTTGGTCTTTAGTGCATTTCTTCGAGGTATTAGTTGTTCTTCTTGCTTCCTGTTTTGTTGGGTGTTGTTTTTTTATGTGGTCTATGCGTCTCTATGGACCATCATTAGTGCATTTAATATGATTATAGGCGGCTAGTGCCAGCCTTGGGCTATTCGCCACCCTATAAGAAGCTTGTTTTTCAAATATCAGCACCATCTTTTTCTTCTGATCTCAAATTTAAATAAAAAACCTATTATGCAGCAAAAATACTGAGGCGCTGGAATATCGCTGGATTAACACCCAATTGCTGCCTTCTCTTGCTGGTAGCAAACAAATGTTATTTTAAGAGAGTGGTTAAGGGGATAATTTATGTATAACTAATTAAATCTCTTGTTGTTTGTGTCCTTTTTACAGCTGTGATCATCGTACCCTCTAAATTTTGTTTATCAAGCAAAAAACTGTTAAAGCAAAGCCTACTGGCTGTTTAAGCCAAAGTCTGAAAGCTGTTCACTCAGTGATAAGAATGTAGCAGTAAGTTAACTTCAGGAATCTGCATTGCCAATGGGATTGGATTTTATATTGAGGTTTGCTGTGTTGTCTGCAGTCAATGGGGTCATGCTGAAATGCTCATTAATGAGCACTGTTATCTGGAGGATAAAGCCCTTGTGCAAACATCAACGAGGAACATAATTTATGGGACAGTGATGCATTTATTGTTGTTATTTTGGTTCCAATTGCCGAGTAAATCCCCGAATCTGATCCGATCGTAATTGAACATGCATTTTACATGCTGAATTGGAGAATCAAGCGGGCACTGAAGATGGCTGCAGTTCAGGCCTAGCTGAGAATCATCAAAGAAGATACTTTACTTTATCTTACACCTGTTGCAAAAGGGGGCCAAGTGCCACGCAAGTGACTTTGCTAGTTTTAGACCGACACAGGAGTCATTTTCCCGTCCGGTGCCCACCTTGCTTAAAAAGCAAATGCAGTTGTGCCAGACTTAGCACCCATAGGCATGTTAGCCTTAAAATGAGGTGTGGTCAGGTGCATTGTTGGGGCATTACTATCTTGAGGCAGCAGAGAGCGACTGATGAACAAAAACCTGGTCCAAAGTTAATTCTCAGTTTTTGAGGACTGAGGGTGCATTATTAAGATATTACATGCCTTTGTGGGTGAGTGCACAATGGATGTACACTCTGCTGGCTACAAACATAGGGATGAGCGGCAGCGCACACGCATGTAAACGATTAAAAATAAAAAGATTACAGTGTGAAGATTATTATTGCGTGAATCAAGATATTTAAAAAATATATGTAATAATAGTTAGTGCGATTAATTGCAGGCATGTGCAGCTATGTGCCCCATCCGGGAATTAATTTGAATGGTAGGAGAACCTATTCCATCAACACCCAGGTCATCGTGTTAGGTTACACATGTCGGTTTTCCCTAGTAGTCTTGGTAAAGCCATGACTCCTGTATTCTGGAGAACTCTGTTATTCCTGTTGCCTTCCAGCGGATCCCTGCTATAGGGGTGGCTGCTTGAGGGCAATGGTTATCCATGAAAGACATGGCATATAATGTCTAAAACTGAGCATTAATTTTTGTTCCATTGAAAGTACACAAAAAACGTACTCCAATGTAAAGAATGTTTGGACGGCTGAAAATGCACGTCAGATGTTTGGATAAGTCAGATCAGAGTCCTGTCAGATCGACCCGTTAGCCGCAATGATCCCAGAATCAACTCTGTATTTGACCTCATCCATTAATATAATACCTGCAATCTGTCCGTCCTGCTTTTATAATCAAATACACGATGGTGCATTTTGTTTGCAATGTATTGATTATAGTTTACAGTATGGCTGACAAACGAAGCAGCCTTAATAGGCAGCACTTTTAACAAGCAGCAAAGCTCCGAATGACATTATTGTCACGGTCTGTAATTAATCCAAATTTCTTCCATGCATCTGACTTGGCCTTCAGTGATGATGTCAACAATGTGATATTCATCAGCAGTTATTTTTGTTCTTATGTCATTCAGGTTGATCCATTTCTAGCCGACGCTCTCTGTCAGTCAAGCAGAGGCTTGTCTCCTCTGAGGAGAAGTGTTTTTTCCTATTTGGAAAATCTGCCAGTATAATAGGAAGTCGCCAAAGTTCAAGCACACCTGGCCTTTAAAGCGAATGGGAGATGATACTCAGATTGGTTTATTTCATGTTAAATTCAAAACCCAACTACGATTAATTAAGAGATTAAGTACAACCCCTTTGAACCATGTGCCTTACTTTGCACTTAGATTACCTGCTATTAAACTGGCTGAAGCTCATTAGGATAGGCCTTAATTGCACTTGCGCTATGTGCTTAGATTGCTAAAATAGAGCTTTGGTGTCCGGGGATTTCTATGCCTTGAGGACTTCACGCAGTCATTGCATGCAAAGGAACTGTGACCGAATGTTAAAAGCAATGACGTTATTCTACATTGTGTTCAACTGGCCCAAATTTTTTTCCATGTGCCTGCAAATGAAAAGGAGGGTCTATTTCCAAAATGTGCTGGAATTTATAGATTGCTTTAATTACGATGTCATTGTATCCTTTCAAACTAATTCAGACGCATTCAGTTACGTCTGTCTTTTAGGATCAGGATCAGGATTAACTTTGTTGTCCTTGAAAGGAAATTTGTCTTGGACACAGAACTACTAAGACAGCTGCAATAACAGCACAATAATACGGATCTACAGACACACAGCAGTCAACACATTACAATTTACAATTTACGAATTACATCTATTAAGTTACCCTTCGGGATTGATTGCTTGTACTGTTAATCCATAGCACTTACCCTGATACAGAAAATGCACTGATAAGGAAGATAAAAGGGCAAAGTGCACAGAATGGTAGAGCATAAATTACACACTAAAAAAAAAAAAAAAAAAAAACATACAAAATACATACAGAAGATATACCAGCAAAACCAATAAAATTTTGTGTAATCCTGTTTATATTAGACCTGTACTGTTCCACAGGCGGCTCACGTGGACAGACGCTCGATGCCGGCCATGGGCTACATTACCCACACGGTGAGCGCTCCCAGCCTGCTGGGGAAGACGGTGAGACCCATAATCTCTAGTCTACATTTCAGACTCCTGCTGTTGGTTCTGCAAAAGTGATGTTATCATGGTGCACTGAAAAAAAAAAGGAATGTTATGTTTTTAAAAGACCGTTTTGCCATTAGTGCTCTGTTGGCTCTCTGTCTTTAAGAGAGATATGGAATATACAATGAAGTCTGTAGACATTAAGACAGTGTCTCAGTTTTAATGGGCCACAATTCCTGTGTGGTTCACTTTAATTTTACGGTATTGACATTCATATTATGTGAACCATGTAGGAGTTACAGCCCTTTAATGCTGTGCCATTGTCCTTATACTTACAGTGCAGAAATCAGTGTATGTGGGTCAATGCCTGAATCTCAGAAAACAAAGGGGATTCTGTGACATGGTGTAATTGCAGGGGCTAGCTGTTTATAGGGGGTGGGATTATTGGGAACAATGCCTTTCATTTGTCTGCACCCCTGGGACCCAAGCCCAGAGCGATACTGATCAGTGATTGGACAGTGAGGCCACATGAGCTCTAACTTGGGTTTCAGCTTTTCTGTGTAATCAATGATTCATGATTTTGAACCAACCTCAGCATAGTCTTTTGCTGAGACTTTTCCTTGATTGGTTGTTATTGGAAGTATGCGTTAGCCACTCCCCTAGTAGACTTCACAAGGCCTCACCGTCCCAAGTACCAGTGCTGACTCCTCTCGCCTCTTGCTCTCTGTCGCCGCCCTAGTGGCTGGAGCATTTTGAGTTTAGGGGATGTGAATAAACACTCCTCTCTCTGCCCTCTTGGCGTGGGGTCCTGGGGGCCCCTGCAGCCGGAGGAGCTGACCCTGCTGCTGATTCAGCTCAGGAGGCACCAGGCTAAGATGGCCGGCGTGCGCGACGGGGCGCTAGCCAACCTGCAGCAGCTGAATGGCGGCCCTTCTGTGGCCCGGCTCCAGGTGAGGGGGCCCAGCTGCCCCTGTCCACCCCCCCTCCCCGCCCTCACTCCCCCCCGCCTGTGCCTGCGCATGCTGGGCCCTCCCTCGCCCCATCAGCCTTCGCTGCGGTTTGTTCTGGTGATGTCATCAGCATGTAATGCGCTGTGCTGTTGTTGCTGTTGGCAGTTTACAGGTACACCAGCATGGGCTGCCGTAGCTGGTGCACTGCGGCCTGTTTGCGCCCTCTGCTGACTGTGATGATCGTGGAGCTGGGAAAATCCAGTGGTCAGAAAGCAGAAATCCTCTCCTGTTCATCTGGATTTGCTAGTTAGCATAATATACACCTGGGAAAAAGTTAATCACCACCAAATTTGAAGCAAAGTTTTCGGAAAATTGGAAAGTCTTGCATGTGCCAGGGACAGTTTTTTAGTGAATACGGGTCTCCTTGCCACTTTTAAAGGACATTAGGCGCATACTTCTGACAGTAAATTTGTTGAAAACTTACCCTTTCTTTAAAAGCTAATAAAGTATGAAATGTTAAATTCTTTTTAGACTGATTTTGTATGCCACCAAAGGTATGTGCTGGACATATTTCCAAGAATTGGGCAATGTTTGTTGATGTTATTAATTTAGTCCATTGGTGAGGTGGAACTTGTTTTAAAGCAATATTTTCGTGACTTTGAATTTATGGCTTAATATGCAGTTACCAATGTGCACACTACATTGTGCAGTGGACTCACCAAGGTTTCATGTCTTTGTGACGAAATGGAGGTGTTTGAAATTTTCCTCCCCATACATTTGCACTGTGCCTACAAATATCACAGAATATACAATTTGTATACTTTGAAGAACCTGTCCAGCATTAGGTGTTCATTAGGATTTTTTTTCCCTGTGTTTGTTAAATTTTTACAGAAAAAGGGATTATTAGTTTTATCCTATTTGTATTTTTCCGTGCTTCTAAAAGTTGTGCTAGCAAACTGTAGCTACATAACCTCACCCTGAACTTCAGAGTTTGACTTCCTGTCTGAAAGGCTGGATCTCATTGTCTTTGAACGATTTAAAAATGATAATTGCATAAAAACCAAGCACAGAAATTACTAACAGAAACAGACTCTTTTATTTTATTGAGTAAAGAAATTTGATGGTATTTTGGGAACTTCGGATTTGAAACACGTTGTTTGTACTTATCCGAGTCTGTACATTTTTCACTGCAAGCGAATGGAGAGATCAATTTAAAACCCATCTTTCTCGTCATGAAGGCACGGAATCTTGGTGCGTCAATTTCAATATGTATTCCGCACATCGGTAACTCTCCATGAAATATTACCTGCGGCATTAACTGCTAACAGTGGTATTCATACAATATTTTTAGCAGTAACCCTGTTAATGACCGCACTGCTACACACTTGTATTTATGCACGTGCGTGTGACCTGTTTTAGTAGTGGTGCCCACCGGAAAATGGGGGTCCCCCAAAAGCCAATGTGTAATTTGAACCGTGGGTAACTGCATGTTAAACCCATGTTTTAGGTTATGAAACTGTTGCTTTAAGAATTGGGTGGTGTTTAACATATGCAAAGGTGTTTAATATATGTATCAGGCAGGCGTTAGATTTGTGAAAATTAACTTGGCAAAATCAGCTAGATGAGTTCATGAATGGAAGAAATGCATGTCAGGACTCCTACTTTCTGAGTTAAAAGATTTTTTTACCCCTGGATTGTGGCTGCGCTGCCCTGCCTCTGTTAACCTGTTATTGTCTCTGTTTGCTGTAGTTTTGCTCTGAACTGCAGTGAGAAGCTTGTGGCCTCCAAGCTTCAGGCTCTAAAGGCTGTAATGCCTTTCCTGCATCTCTCCTGTGATTGGCCAGACATGGCATGAAATGACTGATATTTCATACATGTCTACACATACATACAAGGG
The DNA here is from genome assembly GCA_029692085.1 of Gymnothorax javanicus. NCBI lineage: Eukaryota > Metazoa > Chordata > Actinopteri > Anguilliformes > Muraenidae > Gymnothorax > Gymnothorax javanicus. The sequence continues at coordinate 21,692,070 of CM056209.1, forward strand.
CGTGATTAAATTAGTTTCTCACCTCAGTACATGTATATTGGGGAACAGGTGCCACTCAGATTGATGGTTATGATGATATAAAGTTTTATAGTTCACTGTCTTGAGTCCTTTTCATCAACATGTTGATATTTTTGGGCAAATCCTGAGAAGGGGTCCTTGGATGGTTTGTGGGAGAGAGAGGGATTTTCTCCATGTTAAAATGGTGCAAGAAGTCAATTTAATCGAAGTGATGTTGATGCAGAGCTGTTTTCTAGGTAGTTAATGACTTGCTGGGCCAACTTTAAAGTTTATGGGACAATTTTTATGATGCTAAACTGTACAGTATAACAAAAGATTGGACATCAGCTGCATATTTAGGTCTGCTGATAGCTTCAATAATAATGCATTTATAGTGATAGTCATAACGATGACTGTTTAATCAGTTTTTTTCTTACTCTAACAGTAACTTAATCTTTTAAATAAAACATATGGTTACACAAGTGTGATTGGCGCCATTGTGGATCTAGAGGAAACTAGTTTGTGTGCAGGTTTCAGGCCACTTTCCTACCGCTAGTGTTGGGGGCATCGCCTGCTACTTAGGGCAGTCCTAATTGGGCTGTGTGCTGCTTGGAGTCATGTGATCTGTCTCTCTCCGCCCCCTCCCCTTCTCCCCACCTTAAGGCCGATGACACTTACATGCAGTTGAAGAAGGATCTGGAATATCTAGATTTGAAGGTGGGACCTGATTTGGCTAAGCTGCTGTCCCCTTCTCTTCTCTCTCCTCCTCTTAGCTACAGTTTTTTAGGTCACATCCCTCCATGCCACCACTTTTAGCTCTGACCTTTGAACTTTTAACATGTACCTCACTTCCTTCCCTCTTTGCTTAACCCATTAATCTCTGAATTTTTCAGTTAAGTTTTCCCTTAGGTAGGTTTAACGTCAGAAAAGCATTTTTCTGCATTGTTGGACAATGTCACATACACACTCTGTGTCTGCTGGCTGCTGCGCTTCACTGAAGCTACATCAAACCTATACTGAGAGAGATATTCAAACCCAGGACGCTGTGTTTTTATGGCCACAGCATTACATCTTATGGAAAATATCCATATCATGCGCATCATTTTATACACATTTTCCTGCCATTCAGCTGGACATATTTGGGATCATTTGAAACCTTGGGATTTCCCCTACAATTGAAGACAGGCTTGAAGTTTCACAGGTCTGAATACAGTAGCTGCAATTGACGGACCCATATGTGGGCCTGTAGGGTTGCTGAGTGGCTCAAATAAGTTGTCTTACGGGGTTCTTTTGGGAAACAGGTGTTGCTTGTGTGAAGTAACTCGCACAGGATGTTTGAAATCAGGTATTTTAGGTATTGCGTGGGTAACCAAACCATTTTTCCCATTGTTTGCTGGCCAATATATTATTACAGTTAACTGTGCTTTGTCCAGTATTAGAGTAATGAAACGCATCATGTCATTTTGGGCGGTTTGATTGTGAATCGATAAAAGGCGGTGCCAGCATGGTTTGCATGGCTTTGAGCTCATGGCAGTGTGTCTACAACTGTGCATGTTCTGTAGCACGAGCAAATGTGTTTGGCCAAAATGCTGCATGGTTCTACATGGGAAATGCAGTGAGAAGCTCGATGCTGTGTATTGCTATCATCTTGAAATTTGCCTCAGGCTTATTTGTGCCAAGAGCGCCATCTGGTGGTGATGTCTGCCAACCGCAGTACTGTAGCAAAAACAGGGATTGAAGGTGTTCGATTAGGTGTGTTTATGGCTTGGCAGTGGAACGGTAAACTACTTTCGTGGTAAAGTCTTTGATATAATCAGAGCTGTTTGAGTTTTTGGTGTTTTGGGGGCCATAGTGACTCTTACAAGACATAACCAGAATCTTCTTCTCCATTTGAAACAGATCAAAAGTGTTGAGCCTTTGATCACCATGGTTCGCAGTGTGTTGCAAAACTCACCTCAAGGTTATCAGACCATTGTGAACGTAAGGATTGTGTGCATACAAAGTCTGACCATTCCACTGCTTTCATACCAGAATGTGAATCACCACCCCCCTCTCCAAAAATGTGAAATGCACAACAGGGGGGGTCTGCTTCAGACCATACATTTGCCTGGGCCCTGGGCTGCCATACCCATCACTGGAGTGCGGATGTTGTGGTTTGGCAGGTTTTGACTATATTTGACCAGGTTTATAAATGTGTGCGTTGTAAGGCTGAACTGGTGAAATAATGTTGGTTATGGTGCGTGTTCCATTGACTTTCTCTCCTTAATATATACCAGGAAATTTTAACTTTTTCAATTTCTTATTGATATGAGTCAGAACCAGAGAATATTACTAATATGAGACATTAATTTAAGAGGCTATTACTAGTATGGGGCATTACAAGTATGAGCCATCACTGATACAGTGCATACCTAATATGGCCCAATTATTATATACAGTAATGGTCTCAGTTACTTTGAAGAAAAACTCATAATGCCTTAAAGATGCATGTTGACTGCTTTATGAAGCCATTAATTGACCACCCCATTTTCATCTTCTACTGAACTGAAAACACCACAATTACACATTATTTGATGCTTTGACTTGACCATTCAATTGTTATATTTTAAAAATATTTGCTTATTTCACATTTGATAACTGCAACAGACTCAAAAATTTTGATTCAGAGCAAATTTTGGACTAATAATGATGTAATAAGTTACTGTGATAAGGTGATGTAAAGCAAGTAATGTTAAACTGGAGAGCTAGTGCTGTTCCAGTGTGGACCCCTCCAAAAAAAGCCTTGTCCCTTAAGAGCAGAGATGGGTCAAGGGTTGCCAATTTTCCTACGGATACGTAGGCTTATAATCCCACGTGTTTTTTCGTCGAAGACAAATATGTTGGATTTTGGTCATCTCACCCGCTACAGTGCCTAAATGAATCAAAAGGTGGAAAGAATCCAATAGAAAATCCCTTCTGAATTTGAATTTTTCGTGATCTTATTCCTCAGATGTCACTCACGATAACCGTCATGTGGTTGTATTGGATATCACGATATGGGCTTGGACATACTTCGGTAAACCTTGGTCAGTCGACATCATTCGTGCTGGATCTACTGCAAGTTAAAGCTGAAGCCATATATTAACATTCTGCAATTTTGTTGCCGACTTCTCTGGGCTCGATGTCTTTTGAGATGGACAATGACACAGTGGAAGCATGTTTTGAGGTCAACGTTTTGAGATTTTTTTTTCTCTTTTGAGAGAACAGCCATCATGTTCTCAGACCAAAGGCAGCTAGGACAACCCAAGCAGCTATTGGCATCAGATCCAAAAGCCAGCATCTGTGGTAGTATGAGGGTGTGTCAGTGCACATGGCATGGGTGATTTGCGCATTTGCAGGGGCACTATTATTGCTGAAATATGACTATCAATTTTAGACCAACATTTGCTGCCATCTCAACATCGTCTGTTTCAAGGATGTCCCTGCATTTTCCTGCAAGACAATGCTAAACCACATTCTGCATGGATTACAAGAGCAAGGCTGCATAAGCAGAGAGTTCGGGTGCCAGATTGGCTTGCCCAGGAGTCCTGATCTGTCTTGGATTGAGAATGTATGAAGCAAAATACGCTGTTACAAAGGTCCCATACTATTATGAAGCTGAAGACTTGGATGATGGAGGAGTGGGGAAAAAATTCTGCTCACTAGACTTGATCAACTGGTGTCTGTTATGACTTGAAAATCACAACAAAGAAAACCAGCAATGACAACTTAAACAAGTTTATTCTTCACTGAATAAATAAAAACTTCTGCAAATAATCCACTGTTCAATCCTATAATGACACTCTAATGCCACTATGTAACTCTGTTGCCAAAACAAAAACTCTGTTTCCAAAGCAAAACCTCTGCCTCTCCTGACCAAAATCACAGCATTTATATAGACTAGCAACATTCTGGAAAGATCTACAGGGTTCCTGGGTAATCCCGCCCCCTCTAGGCAAGAAGATGCCAGAAGCTTCTAGAAAGCACTAGTCTATTACAAAGGAGTGATATTACATCAGATCATGTTTTGCTACAGACACACCACCAGAGGGTGCTGAAGAACAGAATAATTAGTTGACCAGCAGGGCAGCAAAAACAGCATGTAACAAATCTCCATTTACAAATGATATGCAATGCTGTGCATAAAATACTCATACATAACATGTCTTTACAGCCACGGTGAAAGGCATGATGATTCTGCACAGTTGTAAACGGTCAAATGTGGCAACTTTTCTGTTGCAGTCATCTCATGCTATGTTTTCAATGAGAAAATAAATTCACATTTATATATAAATTAATAAGTTTCTGTACTGTTTCAATATAGTAGAGGGTAAATGGACTTCTCAAATCAGTCCCTTTTGATTTTATTTGCATTTCTCACGATGTGTTAACTTTCTTAGGAGTTCGAGTTGTACAACATAAACACTACGGTACAGTGTGCACTCATAAAAATTCATGTCTCACTTAGTTAGAGGACCTGCACCAAACTGTATGAATCAATCAGACCAAAAATAAATGTGTTATACCCCCACTTGCGAGAAAACTTTATTGTGCTCTACAAACTGTTTACACTATGGATAAAAATGGTGGCCATAACAGAAAAACAGGTGTACCTGTAAAATGATAAAATGTAAGGTTAACCTGCAAGGTAGCCTTCAGTTAGGTAGCCAGCATAAATGTGATGTACTGCATTAAACTGTTAGCTCCTATGATCTGGTGTAGTGATGTATGAAACATAAAAACTACTGTTCTAATTGCTAATGAGTCGTCATGTTTATAGCCTTGCGTAAAGTGGAGCATCATTTGTTACTGCTATTAGGCATTTCCATTTTAGTTCATGGAAAAAATTTCCCACAGTCATTTCTGACAATGGTGAAATTGTCTATGAATGGTTTATATCTGGGAATATTTTAAGGAGATGCTTTGTTCCATTATTCCTGCAAATTTCATGCTCTTAATGCGTAAGGAGAGTGTCACTGTGGGTCATGTGCATTTGTTTGTACACATTTATATGTCTGTTGTGTCCTATGTCGAAGTATTCCATGTGTACACAAATAATCTGCTTATTGTCTTTGCATATTGCTGCCGCACTGGCTGTATTGTATCGTTTTAGTGTGTATGGTTTTACTTAATAAAAATAGCTGGTAGCAAGCTTGGCTCCTGACATATGATCCTAACTAACTATTGAATGGAGAATGCCACATTTGCTAATGTCAATATTATCTGTAAGTTTTTAAAAAAATTAGTATTCTGGGGGTGCATGTTGAAGCTAAAGCAAGTGAGCCTTTTTTTATCTGCTTGCTGGCGATTGCAGGTCACCGGACATGAAACATTAAAAGACCGATCGATAAAGCCTGTCAAAATCGCTGAGAGTGACGTTGACGTAAGTATAACATTTTGCCGTGCTCTTTTAGAATTCGGCTCTGTGAAGCGACATCTGCCAAATCCTGCTTGCTTTACCAACTTTCTTTGTTAGTGCACTTGGGGCCACGAAAGGCTGTAGAGGATCTGAAAATCCTTGTTTTGGGGTAATGATGTAACTTTGGAACAAATACACAAACACACATAAACAAACACACAGTTACACTTTGGGGAAAGAAAGTCTAACATCCACTCAAATTTCAGAGGCAAGACTGCATCAACGGGTGCATTCACTTCCAGCTTTCAATTTAAAGGGAAAAAAACATGTAGTGGGATTTCGTAGTTTGAGCTCTTAAATTTTTCAGTTTGATAGTTGTTATCTTAATTTTTTCTCCCGTTTGTTTTGTTATTTTTCTTTGTCTAAGCAGAGGTAAATAATTTGGAAGTCCCGGCATTCGCATCATCAACATTGTTCCATTTTAACAATTTATAAGCATGTCGGTGAAAATGTCTGAACAATGAATATTTCATGTAATTAAAACCACAATATACTGCAGTGAAATAGAAACATCTTAATTATTAATTGAATAGAATGGTAAATAGAGTTGCGTAAGAAACGCTTGCTGTGAGAGATATTTTGTAATCTAGGCAAACAGGCTCTAAAGTGTCTTCTTTTTATTTTTATTCAACTCATTTTTGTTTTATTTAACACATCTAACCCACTTTCTTATAATATTTTTTTGTCTCAATAAATCATGTGGTCATAAATACCGTCTTTGAAGGAGTGTAATATCAGTTGTGTGACCTTGCATTTCTAGGCTCCTCAATTAGTTCTCCCAAATAAGGCTGAAGAGAATCTGGGTTAGTTTTCATATCTGTGGTACATTACTCCCTGCCGATGCAGAGAATCCCATACACACTATGATGCTTTTGGAAATGCTATCATACAAATGAATTAGATAAATGAAACTTTGTGGTAAGCAGGTCTCTATGTTCTCTCCCCCACCTCCCTTGTTTTTTTGTTTTTTTTTTTTTAACTAACTGGTATGTTATTGTCTGGTATTCCCCGTCATTGTGGAACAAGCTTTTCTGAGCAGTCATGAGACCTGAGGGTATGACTGACTTTCCATGCAGACTGAAATTTCACCAAACTCTTTAGGTCTCATCTTGACTAAGCTTGTGCTTTGCTATTGTTTGCTACACTGCAAATCTGACAAGTTGTCAGTATAGTTTTGAGGTGCTTACCTGGAAAGGTGACCATTTTGACAGCACAGCTGAATCAGCACTTATTTTTACATTCTTGCTGTTTCTGAGACTATTTTTAAAATCGGGATGTATGATAAACCAGCGTGCTTGGCTCAGTTGCTAGTTGAATGACGTGTAGCGCAGTATATTCCTTGTACTTATGTCTGACCTTGTTTTTGCTGTCTAGGTCAAGTTAAGCAGGTTGTGTGAACAAGACAAGATCCTTCAGGAGTTGGAGACCAGAGTTCGCACTCTGAAGGAGGATAAGGTGAAGTACAGATACGAGTTTGCTTTGACACACATTGTACAGCAGGGCTCCTCAAATCACGGTCCTTGAGGGCCAAGAACTGCTAGTTTTCCACCCTCCCTTTACCTGGGAGTCAGGTGAGATGAGAATCTGGCCAATCAGCAACATTAATTGTTCACTTAATTGCCTGGAAGGAAGGAAAACCAGGACTGTATTTGGATTCGAAGGCCGGATTTGGAGAGCCCTGCTGTACAGTGCTCACAAACTGTGTCTAGATACAGGCCTGCTGTAGAACCTACTGCACAGTGCTAACAAATGGTTTATAAGTACAGGCCTGCTTGACAGTAACTGTAAACTATTCACAAACAGTCTGTAGATACAGACCTGCTTTAACACTTACAATGTGCGCAGTACAGACCCAAGCCTACTTTCACGTACACTACACACTTTCTCTATGGAAACAGGCCTGCTTTAGCACATGCACCATGCACACCACAGACATGGGACTACTTTAACGTCTGCACTGCGCACAATCAGACACACGCACGCACACACACCATACAAATGGAAGCACGCTTTAACACATACACTGTGCACATGCGCACATGCTTAAGAAGTAAAAATAAAGGCCTGCTGTATGCACTTACTGTACACATGGCAGACAAGTCTACTTACACAAACTACATGCGTGCGCGCACACACACACACACACACACACACACACACACACAGTTCACTCCCTGACCCTGCTATTTTACACACACACACACACACACACACACCATACAAATAGAAGCTCACTGTAACACACACTACCTACACACACACACACACACACAGGTCAGACCCAGGCCTGCTATAATACATGCATCCCCACACACACACAACACACACACAGTATAGCTTTAGCACATGCACTAGGCGTGGTATAGACACAAGCATCCTTTAACACACACACTTCAGACAAGTCTCCTGGGGCAGAGACACTACAGATGCTGAACACTGAAGCAGGCCTCCCTCAGCTCAGAAGTCAACCCGAAAGGCCTCCTTTTTCACACAGTCATGTTTTGCAGTGGGATTGTGTAACTTGAAAAGCATCTGGCTGTGGTTACTGAGCGTGCCCGTGACTCGATTGCTCCGGTTACCCTGGGACAGCTCACTGAGACGCAGCTCTTTCCTAGCGACCCGTCTTAACTGCGTGTTCCCCTCCTAAATCTGCCAGGACAAGCTGGAGTCGGTGCTGGACGTGTCCCACCAGCAGATGGAGCAGTACCGGGACCAGCCGGCGCATGCCGAGAAGATCGCCTATCAGCAGAGGCTGCTGCAGGAGGACGTGGTGCACATCCGCGCCGAGCTCTCCCAGGTGTCCACGGTGAGCGTCTGCTGCACAAAACAAAAAACATTCATTGATAATCACTGAGACCTCTTTGGGGTACGTGGTTGGAACTACAGCGCTTTGGAAATGCCGCACAGCTCAAATACTTGTGGACTTCTCCATTTTGTACTTGATATAGATATTCTACCTTGTCTGTTTCTTCTGAATACAGCACCTTCTCTTTCTCCATTGAATATCGTACCGGTTTAGTCAGATAATCTCTGGTACATCCATCTTTGGAGTAGAACATTCTGTGTCATTGCACAGTATTGACATCTATGGGCAGCTCAATCGCTCGGTGAAAATGGTGACCCCTAGCTATTAATTTCCAAATACATCAAGTCCTTCTGTTTAAGAAAGTGACCAAAAACTTCATAATTAATTATATTAAAAAAGAAATTTAGACACAGGGAAAAATACTGATGAAAGGGATGCTGAAAAATAAATATCAGCTTTCGTGCACTGCGGTACTGGGGTTGCAAAGTTAAGCAGAATTAATTTTTTAAGAAGCCCAAAAGTTTTGCTTTGTGCATATTTGAGGAAATATGAAAAGACTACAGCCTGTTCTGGGCCTCACCTCCGAGTACTCCCATAGATGCACTCTCTGTGCTTATCTCTGGGGTTTTCATAATTGAGCGCCTAACTACTGCTTCTTTCTACTTTCTGCTTTCTGCCTGGGGCTCTGAGCTTAACTAATCCCTCTGAGATTATACCAACAAAACAGAATGATGCTAGCTGTAATGATTATCGCTTGATTAATTTTTATGCTACTAGCACATTTTAATATCATAATCAGGACTGTTCAGCACTTTACAACAAATTGTATGGGAGAAAATTGGGATGTATAACATTCTATTAGTGTGTCTTAAAATTATCGGCCATAAACGGCCACAGGTGCATGTAGTTACACAGTGCGAGTGATTGTTTTTCACCATTGTTATTTATAATATATTTGAGCCATGTCTGAGGTCATGTGCCCTTTGTAGCCTGTTGTATTTCTTACGCCTTCCTGTGCCCAGATATTTCTGCTTCTAACTGCATTTACTGGGATTGGCTGGCTTTTTCAGAGACTGACTGGCCTCTTAGTAATGTTAAGGACTCACATTTTTAGCAATGACTGACTGGCCTTTTCAAAAAGAATGACTTCCTACGTTACATTGCGTCTGACTGTGTGCTTTGACTCTGGCTGTCTGCATTTGGTGATAAGCTGATGGTCTGTGTGTCGTGTGTGTGTAAAACTGTGTTAAATGCAGGAGATGGAGGGTGCGTGGAACGAGTACTGTCGGCTGGAGCTGGCTGTGGATCAGCTGAGGGGGGCCTTGCATGACCAGATGAACCGAAACGTCCTCTCCCAGGTCAGCGCCCCTTGCCGGGCATCACAGCCAAAGCTTAAACGGGGAACCAATCAGAGTGCAAACACTGTGTTTCTGTGGTTGTTGCTCAATAATCAGCAGATGATAAATCAGTGTCCCTCAGAGGCTGCTGGATGGCTCATCTTTCTAAGGCACAGTGTCTTTTTTCCGCACCAGCTATGATTGGCTGCCAGCCCAAGATGACTGGCCATAAATACAATAGACTTCCCCCTGAGCTCTGAATAACTGTAGCTTTACTCTGGGAGAGCCGGAGTCAGGATTCCCTTCTTCTTTACACATCAGTGACTCCTCTGCCTTAGACCCTGATTTGGTCCCAGCCGCACATGACACGGACTCGCCTAACACAATGGCTGCGGCCGTAGTTAGGTTAAAATGTGCCTGAATAAAGATGGGAATCTCTCTATGAACTGTCTTTTAAATAACCACCTTTTCCCAGGACATCTGAAAGCCTTCACTTGCGCAGGTGTACCCTCTGTGTGCTGTCGAGCAGTTTGCGAGCTGCGCATTCACAGCGAGGTTGATAACTGCTTTGATAGTGCCGCAGTTTTAATTTCCATGTGGTTTGCTCAATACGGAACTTAACTTTGAGGTTAATTTGAGGCTGTTTAAGTCCATATTGAGTGGAGCATGGGGAAATTCCAGTACTTTAATACGGTCGGTGTCCCAGTGTTTAGCTCACAGTAAGTGTCAGGGCCTGTGCCTGCTGAACTGAACTGTGGTCCTGTGCTGCATGTGTCTCTCCCAGCTGGAGAAAGAGCAGATGAGGAGGGAGCTGTGGAGGGTTGAGGACGTGCTGGCTGGACTCTGCTCCAGCAAAGCTAACTACAGAGTCACAATAGACTCTATGAAGAACCCAGGTGAGCCACTCACTCTGCCTTCTATTACTGCTATTTAACACAGGCAGGTTCACTGTTGGCCTTTTCTCAGGCATTTTTCTGCAACCTAACCTTTACACACATTCCTCCAGTACGACTCGTGCGTAATGTTATTGATATTGATTTTAATGCATACAGTATTGTCTGGATGGGTCATGTATCGGTTGTCTGATTGTGATTGCGTACGGAAGACTTTGAAATAATGCGGAGGATGAAACGAATGCCGAGTCGCAGTTACCAGGTCGACATTTTGTGTGCGTGTTTGTGTACGTGCGGTTACGCGTGCGTGTCTACTTATGTGCGTCTCTATAGAGAGGAAACTCGTGCCTTCAGTGTCGTCCGCAGTGCCTTCTCAGAGTGCGCCCGCAGGGGAGATGGACTCCGCCCTCAGGCACGCACAGCCAGCCAATGACAGCAAGCCTTCACAGCACCTGACTCTTTACTCCCAGGGCTCTGTGCTCCACAAATCTGTGCCAAAGTGGGTGAGTGGCTCAAATGAGATATCAGACTAAAGTTTAAGACTGTTTTCTTAGTTAATATTTCTCCCTTTTGGCAGCACTTGCATAAGAAAAGGGCATATTTGATGCAGGGAAATTGTCTCATACAGATGAGAATCTGATAAACTTGACTATGTAATTGCAGCTTTTATATCATTATTACTGAAAAAATATTTATTTTATGCAGTTATTTTATACAATTCCATTTTTAACATGCTAGTAATTAAAGAAAGCAGTGAATTGTAAATCAGTTGTGACCTGTATCAAGTTGAAAACAGGCAAAACATAACATTTAATGTTTTATCTTCATCCTTTTTTTTGGAAACATAAGCTCATTCTGAATTTGTTGCCTGTAACACATTTCAAGTTTAAGACTTGGAAAGTGTTTGATTGCTAAAAAAAAAAAAGAAAAAAAGGCGTACAGATGTTGAACAGGTGACATCATCATGCTTGGGTATACAAGAGGCATTGCAAAAAAATCCATTTGTTAATAAACAATGAGTGGTTCAGACTTGCCACTTAGCAAAAAAAAAAAAAAAAAATGCGTGATTGAATAATGTTAGCATTTTAAAAACAAGCTAATATCACCTTCTGTTGTGCACTACATTATTACTTGGAGAGCTGGAGAAAGGGAAGGTGATGTAACACTGTGGTAAACACACCCTTGTCCCGACTCTTTTGGAGTGTGTTGCAGGCGTAAAATTCCAAATGGGTGTTTGTTTGAAAAACATATGGAAGGAAAAACATAAAATATATTTTCTTTGCATTGTTGTCATATACCAGTCACGGGTGATAATATTTTCATTTTTATTTGCATTTTCCATGTCATCCCAACTTCTTCGGAAATAGGAAATATTAACATTTAAGTTATTCCATTTAAAAAAAATAAAATTGACTCGTGCAAATTGGAAATAAACGTAATAGCCTGTTGAAGTACATCAACTAATTGGTATGCAATAGTTCCTCCTCCTAGAGCCCCTTCATGTTTTGCAAAAACATAATAAAAAATAGCTTTGAACAATGCCTTTATTTATCCTGTAAGTTGTATTGATTATATTTAAAGATTAATAATTCATAGGCTAAAATTTTCTTCCATTCATTATGCTATGTGGTAAATCCATGAATAAAACACACGGTCATATTGTCATTAGAAGAAAAGAATTTTTGATAGCTGACGCAGTCTGGTCTTGGGTTTTTGGTCTACAGGCAGAGGAAGATGCCCCCCCTCGCCCCCCCTTGCCGCAGGTGTACAGTCCTGAGGAGCCCCCCCCTGTTGTGCCACCCCTGCCCAAGGAGACCACCGTCATCAGACACATGTCCGTCCGCGGCCTCAAACGCCAGTCTGACGAGCGGAAGCGTGACCGTGAGGTTGGCCACTGTGTCAATGGTGACTACAAGGTTGGTGTTTACGGCGCTAAGTGCTAACTGCTAATGCAAGTGGATCATGGGTCCTCTGTGTCAGTGCTTGTCTTGTTAAAAATCCTGCAGCTGGGATTTAAACTATTGCAATAACAACTTTGTTTCGTCTTAGCTGGTTTGTAGCTGTTCAAAGCTGGTTTCTTGCTGGACAAGCTGGTCAAAGCTAGGTTGGTAGAGTCAACCGATGGACAAGGCTGTCTGTATAGGTTTGTCAGCCGATACACAACCAGTCAACCCAATTTGAGCATTAAAAATGCTTCTTAGACAAGCTTGACCTGCTCAGGATTGTTAAAGCTGGAATTTTCTAAAGCTGGCTGTACTCACTGGTCAGTTAGAGTGTGGTGAGTTGAGGTCTGTTTTGTTTACCTGTGGAGTACCAGGTGGAGTTGCGGTCGTACCTTAGCGAGCCGGAGCTTCTAGGAGTGGGGGCCAGCTCAGTGCACATAACGCCTGAGGGACGATACCAGACTTTGCCCAGCAGAGGTAAGTAAGCTGCTGGGGCCCCCGATCCATGGGTTCACGACCCTGCTGCTTCCTTCTCAGCAGACAAGAGAGCATCTCTCTCCACTTAGGCCCTGAAGATGCACTGGACTACTTCTGCATCCAAATACTGCCCAGCCTTGGTGTTGAAACAGTCTTTGCTTTTTGGCTTTTTACTCTTTACCTATTTGATTTGAAAACAATGAATATGAGGGTAGAGTCTGTCAGCTCTAATTTGTGAGTATTTACAGGACACCCATATTTTACAGTCCATGCAGTAATGTAATTTAGCTCTTCAATAGAGTGTTATGGGCTGCGCTTTATGTGTTGAGCAACACAACAACGAAGGGTACATTTTCACTCGTGTTTTTCTCTCAGGACTGAGTGGCTCATCTTCGCGGCTGAATCAGTCCACAAACATCTCGTCTTACGTGACACTGAGAAGAGGAGTCACGGCCTCTATCCTGAAGGTGAGGCTGGGTGTGCGGCAGCTTCAGACCTAAGACGGCCGACTCGAGGTCCCGCACGTTAAAAAAGGGGCCGGTGGTGCTGCTCTTAAAGTGTTTTGCTCCATATTCTGCTGACTAGCATCATCCTGGCCTGCTTGCTCAGCTGACTGGAGCTTGCATGACTGGAGGTTCTGTTGCACTGAAAGGAATATGCTGATCATATAAAAATCTGTTTTCGGAGCTTGTTAGTGTGAGTGTGCAATGTTATTGCATTATTGCTGTTAGTGTAACTTTAATGTTATGGAATGATCGCTTTAATTCATATGCTGTTAGCGTACTATGGTAAAAACACTGTATTTTCAAAGGAATGTACAGTATATTCCTTTCACTGTGTCCTTTTATGTCCATTTTCCTTTCCGTGGTATTGTCATAAATCCCCTTGCCTGTCATTCTGTTAATCCGTCTGTCTTTCTGTTGAAATCTACCCCGTTTTTTCTTTTTTCAGTCTCCCTGTTGCTCTTTCACCTCTCCCTCAAATCCCCATTTTCTCCATCTTTTCCTCTCTCTATTTACTGATTCAAATTAGTATACTTCATTGGCTTGACAATTTTGTGCCCTTGTACTGCCAATCCTTCACGGAAGAAAAAAGCATGTACACAGCAATATGAAAAGTAACAGGTAAAATTTAATTATAGTATAAACTTTAATGCCTGGAAAAAGTCTCCCGCCGCCCTCCTCACGCTCCGTGAGTCTCTGTGTAATGTAATTTATCCTGCCGCTCCTTTCAGGAGAGACCAAAGAGTGCCTTGGAGCGGCTGTACTCCAGCGAGCCGGCGCCCAGGGGCCGCATGAGCGCCGACGAGCAGCTGGAGAGGATGAAGAGGCGTCAGAAGGCGCTGGTGCGGGAGCGCAAGAGGACCCTGAGCCAGGGGGAGCGGCAGTCCTCTTCGCCCCGCACCTCCTCCTCCTCCTCACGACCACTCTCGGCCGACCTGGGCTCAGTACGTTAGAGCGGCCCCAGAATACTGCGGACACACCCGTAACACACTGCTAATGGAACCCCTCCACGCCCACTGTCCCAGAATTTTAACAGTCTTCCATCCGCTGTCTTTCAGTTCCAACAGCTGAGTAATATTTAGCTGTTGAATTTAGGGCTTAGCTGACTGGTACAGCAGGTAAGTAGGTTTGGGTCATGTGCCGATGGTGAAATGTGTGAAGGTAGCTGTTGAGGGATGGTGCTCGTGCCTCCTCTTGAGGAGGGGCTTCTGAATGCACTGCAGAGAGAAGAAGAACAATGTATTTTGGCCTTGATTAGCCTAGCAGCAAGCAAAAGAACAACAGCTGAAGAGTTTCTTTCCAAAACGCAATAAGTGCCAAAATTACAAAAATTGAGATAATACCATTGAGTGATAGCCCTGTGCTCCTTACACATGGTGCAAAACTCCGTTTTTAAAAAATTAATACTATAAGGTGTATTTTTTTATGGTGAAAGTTTGTAGTTTTTCGATAAAATGCGATAGGCGCCAGCATAGAATATAGCTTATCTACACAAAATAAGTAAAATGGATATATTGTGTTTTGGAAACAAGCTCTTTCTGTGAATTCCAGGTGTCATTTAAACCATGTTTAAACTAGCCGTAGTTTTAATGGCTAGCAGTGAGAATCAGGTTGATTTATGTTGTTAGAGATTCACAGCAGGTCGGTTGTACAACATATGAGAAAAAATTTTATATTTTGCATCCCCAATTTATGAATGTTGTTATGTTTGAATATCAATAGTTTGGTGGATCTTGAATACTGCATTCATGCTGCTAGGTTTCTGCTGTGCTAAAACACCTTTCACCCTCAATGCCTTTCTGCTTTGCTTTAATATGAGTGAATGTGAGCTGTGTGGTGCTCTGTTCAGCCCTGCTCTGCTGTATCACCCTAACTAGACTCCAGTGATTGGTGTAGCTGGGGGGTGATTATTGTTCCATCCTAATTGGGCTCCAGATTCGGGTTGCTGGGGGGTGATAGAGTCATATTGAGAAGAGTCCAATTATAACTGTTGCTCGTGTCGACCATCATGTCATCCTAACTGCGTTTAAGTGTTTCGTGTAGCTGGGGGTGTGACAATAGTGTCATCATTAGCGGGCTTCAATGATTGGTGTGGTTGAGGGGTCATTATCATGTCGTCCTAACTGGGCTCCAGCTATTGGTGTAGCTGGGGAGTGACTTTAGTGTCATTGTGAGCGGGCTTCAATGATTGGTGTTGCTGGGGGCAATTATTATGACATCGTAAGTAGGCTCCACCGATTGGTGTTGCTTGGGGTGATTATTCAGAAATTCTTCCCTGCCTGGGGGTTGGTCCCCAAGAGCCATCTTCATTTGCATCCCTCTCTTCCTCATCCCCAGCAAATAGGAATAGTGAATCTGTGTGGTGTCACAGCAGTGCTCCCCCTGTTGCTGTGACATCATGGCAGTATTGGGAGGGGCATCATTGTTGCCCTTCCCCCCTAACACCACACAACAGCACTGCTCAAGCTCTCAAGTTCCATGGCATTTTTCATTCATTAATTATTTGATAAATCATCAACCCATTGCAGTATCATCACATCGGCTTTCTAATGTAGATCCTGTGAAGTGATGAGATTGAATGTAACCTCTAACCAGATCACTGTGTGACCAGGCTGCATTGTGCTACTGGCGTAGGGCGCGACTTGCACTTTACATGTAAAATGTAGCATTTTTAAAGTATTCGTTTAAATAACTAGTGCTTACATTTTCATGGCCACTTTTTGTTTATAACAGAAATTCTCTGTAACTGACTGTGAGTGTGTTAGCTAACTTCATGGTAACAGCTCTCACCCATCTATCCTTATTCTCTGAGAACTTATATACTTATATTTTACGCTTTTGTTTTACTTCAGACTTTTCTTTTTAGTTTAAATAGCTATATAAGCTCTGTTATCCCTTCATGTTAGGAAGGTATTTCAGTTTGTTAGCTTTTACTTGAACAGGAGTTTAATCTGGGCACTTTCTAAATATAAGCACTTATAAAGCATGTGTTTAGGGAGGTAAAACTGAATGGACTGTAGTGCCGCCGGTTCTGTTTTTTCATATCAATCTATATGCCACTGTTTTTAACATTTCAGTCCATGCATGATGATACGGATAACTGTTATACCTATATCAGTATAATGGAAAAAATTGCATTACTCATACTTTAAATTTTTTTTCTAATGTAATGCCGTGGATATAAGAATAAATTAGTAAATAAAATGATCTGCTTTGTGAATAAGAGTGGCCTGTGTGTTTTCTTAATGCCTTGTTCTTGAGGGTTTTCTGTGATTCTTGATCATCTCCAGGAAGCACAATGATGCCTGGTACACAGTTTTCAGAGAAGGTACATGCCTGGTTTGAGAGCTCGGGTATTTATACAACTTTTCCTGAGATAAACCAAATACATGCTCCTTCAATTGTATTTCTGTGCATTTTTATTCTACCTTGTACTTCTCTTTTCACTGGAACTCCCCCTGAACTCTTACATAAGTTAGAATTGTGTATGCAGCATGTGCAGTAATAGAACAGAACAGAACATTAAATATATCACAATTTACTTCCGTTTTACCATTTTACCACTTTGTTTATCCAATCACTCCCTCCCTTTCTGAGGCCCCCATTGAAATGAACTGGGGACTCCAACCCTTACTAAAGGCTCCCTTGAAACCAATTGGAGTTGTGAATGGGGGGGGCACAATTGTATGAAATGAAAATTGTATGAAAATAACCTCAAATTAAAGCCAAATGTCTGTGCTATCAGCCTGCACTGACCAGTTTATTCCAGATTCAGTTAATATGTCTGATAATTTGAATTATCAGTGAGGTATTAGTGAAGTGTCCTCAGACTTTTGGCTATAGAGTGTATGTGGAGCTGGCATATTCTCTCTTTGTTTGCAGGAATTCCTCTGGGCAGTCTGGTTTCCTCCCTGAGTCCAAAGACATGTATATTAGGCAGATAGAGACTCTATATTGCCTGTGGGTAGCAGTGTGTGTGTGTGAGAGTGGTGTATGTGCCCTGCAATGGATTGGCTAACTTTCTAGGCTGTGTTCTGGCTTTTCACCCACTGTATGCTGGGATGCGCTCTGGTAACCGTGACCATAACCAGTCATAAGCGGGTTATATAATATATAATTATATATAATTGATAGAAGGATGCTAATAAGTATTCATTTGTGACAATACATGCACTGTTGCTATACATGTCTGGTAAACATGCAAATGCATGAATTCAGTGGTTCTCAGACTTTGTCCTGGAGCCCTGCTCTGTATGCTGGTTTTTGTTCCAACCAACATTGCAATCATAAGATTTTAATAAGCTGTTAATTTGTCCTAATTTCGTGCATTTCATGTTTAAAGTAGTTATTTACCATCTTAGGCCTCATTTTGACAAAAATGTCTATGTGTGCCTAGAAGAATAAAAGACCCTTTAACATATGTTTATATTTCTATATAACATTTTTAAACCGATCAAATAAGACACTGAGAAAATCATTAAGCTCCAATTTAGGTTGCTTAACACAGGTTTTCAGAGGTTTTTTTCAAAATTATTTGCTTGAACCTAATGACATAAATATGACCCAAAATAGGTTTGACTCTATCATTTGCTTGCCTAATAAATTGTTAATTTAAGCAACCGTGTGTTTCTCAATTTAGGAACCTATTGAATGTTTAACTTTGATAAGTTAATTTGTCTTATACGCGTGACATTCGGTATTTTTGTCAGTTCCTGTCTTCATGATAGCAGAACATGGATCAATTACTACACTTGCGGAATACACAAAATTGAAATGGTCGTTTTTGAAGACCAGTCGAGTTCAGTGTTTTATTTAAGAGTGACTTGCCCTCATAGGCAGTTGGACATAAAAGTGACACAATATTGTTAATGATCTCGACATGAATCGGAGTTACCTGGTTGTAGTTTGCAGTGTTAATATGGCCAGGGAGACATGCCATGGTGCACACACTGAGGCTGTTGAGGGAAATTCAGAATCACATCTTCTCTAAGTCCCATGAGCTGTGTATACTGGACATTGTGCAGTATAAGGTGACTAAAACCCTTGCTTTGGCACATTATGAAAAGTACCAGAGGCAGTAACTGCATTGTGTTTTTATGTGAATTTCTGAATGACAGAAACCTTGTTTGAGGCTCCTCAAGTAAAAAAAAAAAATCATTAAAATAAAGTTGGAGATGGACATATAATTGGCAGAAATTACACAGTACTTTCCTCTGCCCCCTAGTGGAGGCGGGAGCAGGAGTTTGATTGGCAGCTGTTGGAGCGGGCGGTACAGGGAGAGGAGCAGCCCCCCGAGCACTGTGAGATCCAGCGGCCGCGGTCTGACGAGTGGCTGACAGTCCGGGCCACGCCCATGAGGGAACTCGACCTGGAGCCACTGGAATATGACCTGGATCTGAACCGAGAGGTAAACACTTAACAAAGAACCCAAGACCAGGGCTGCACTCGAGTAGTCAAAAAATTATGCCCTTTTGTCTAAATCCTAACCTTTTTTCTTTAAGTTTGATGGAAAACGTCATGAGGCTAAGGAAAGGCGTAAAGGGGAATTCACGACAGCTTAGGGAAAGACAACCCGTGCTGCCAAGAATCCGAACGCACTTATGCTTGGTGACGTGATCATGTATCTTTTGCCCATCACGTCCATCTGTTTTCATGACTGGCCGGATGGATGGTCATCACTTTAAATAGTGCTGCCGCATGGAAGTTTGGGGACGGCTTTGTCTCCTTTCTTTTCGTAAATGATGGTCCAGTGTACCCTATGCTAAAGGAAATAAGTTTAGAAGCACTGTAGCACCTTTCCTGAGCATACAGAGAATTCAAACAGCCTTATCATGTCGCCACATAAATACTTCCGGGTCATTTTAAAGGAGTTAGGAACTCTCCTAAGCAAAGAAGACTATTTATACGCAGCCTAAGAAGTTTATGTGAGTGAGGCGTGGATGAAGTCCAGAAGTAAAAAGAGTTTTGCCTTGCATTTATACCACCTCTCAGCTCAGCCAGCCCATTTCTCTAATTACTTTAACCTGGCTGAAGAGTTCATTGGCAAGTACTGCTGTATGGAGCAATATAAAGGGGAGGGCTTCCACTTTCCTAACATGGCTTTTCTTCACATGGATGTAGTGCTAGGCCTAGCACTAAGGCTATGTTCGGACTGGCAGCCCATATCTGATTTATGATGTTTCCAGATTGTAACTGGACTAATTTTATGAAAGCTGGACAGCTAAAAATCACACGAAATCCGATTTTTGCAGATCGAATCCAAGCCCCATCAGGAAGGTGGATTGAATTGCGACTCTAATCGCATTTCTGAAGATATGTCTCAGTACAGACACTGGCTGCTCAACTTTGATGTCAAACTGTATTTCGCGTCACATTCGACCGGACCTACTGTCTAAGCCATCAAATCCAGAGCATGAAAATGACAGAGTGGTAAATAAATGATGGTGGAGTACATTAGTCCGTGGACAGACAGAGAAATAAGTTGTTTGCTGGCAATTCCAAGTTGTCCTGGTCCAATGCTTTTTGCTCTCGGGCTTTTCACCTGTGTATGTACCCACGCCTACGCAGATTGGTTGGCGTTGTCTCAACACACAAATCCAGTCTGACTACTTTATATTACAGTGGGGACAATCGGTTTTGAATATTGGATTTGAGAAAGAGGTCTGCTTTGCCTACAGTCTGTATATAGCCAGCAATAACATCAATATGTCCACTCAGTGTGACACAGAGCGCCCCACATAAACTAGTTTTAGTGTGCCAATCCTCTGTCGGTTTCTCTGCAGTTATCAAAGCCAGAAAAGGTGTGCATCCCTGAGCGCTATCTGGACCTGGAGCCTGAGGAGCCACTTAGCGAAATGGAGATAGAGGCTCGGCATCGCAAAGTGGAACGCATCAAGAGCATCCTGGCTAAATCCAGGTACTGACCCAAACCCTGCTACTGACTGTCCTGATGGTCAATCCCATTTTATCGATTCATAAATTTCACTTCAATAAATTATTGAAGTCGTGATTACAGTTTTAACGGTCATGCGTCCTTTGTGGGCGTGTCTGTGCACATCAGCGTTCAGAACCTCCCGCCTGCGATCGCCACGGACAAGCCGGACGTCACAGTGCTAGACTCCGCCCTGCAGGAGCAGGAGCGGATCATCACCATGTCCTACGCCTTGGCGTCTGAGGCCTCGCAGAAGAGCAAGGAGGTGGCAGGTGAGCCTCACCAATAGTCTCTGACCTCATCGTGCCCGTCCACGGCCTACAGGCTTTCACTGTGTCTCCACCAGTACCACATTACCTACCCTGTCGACACAAAACCTCAGCCAGGAGACCTGTTAGAGTCCATTTTAACTTCAGCTTCCAATCATTGATGCTCCTCTGTAGTATTTGGGTTGGGTGTCGGTGGGACGTGACCAACAGTGAATGATCTGTGCTGTTGCTCTCTGCTTCAAGCCAATGGAGGAGCTGCTTGTGCTTGAATACAGGAGGATCAAGTAATGATCTCAAATCAAGGAATACACTGTAAGGTAGAAACGCAGCCTCCCAGACACTCTGTGTTTGTTAAAGAAAGAGGCCGCAAGTGATTGAAGCCTGTCCTGAGCCCCATGTTTATGCTCCAGTGTGCAACAGTGGTGGTTTGATAGAGCAGTAACCTAGTAGAGCCCCGCTGCTGTAGATCTCTGCTGTGCCTCTCCTAGTGTGCCCCCCGACCCCCCCACAGATGTTTGGGAGCCTGAGTCCCTTCGACGTGACTAATGGTAATGTGTTCCTCTGTGCCCCCCACTCCCCAGTTCCGCAGCAGGCGTACGACCCCTCTGCCCCTCCTCCTCCTGCTCTCGTCACGCGGGCACCTCGCCCCCCTATAAGCAATGGATTTCACTACACGTTTGTCTAAGCGTGCAATGTAAGGACTAACTGCCTGTTTCACGCAGCGACTGGGTGTGCTTGGCTGAGCTTTGCTAACCGTGCTAACATTGGGCCTGGTATACATGCGTATCGCCCC
Organism: Gymnothorax javanicus; assembly: GCA_029692085.1. Lineage (NCBI taxonomy): Eukaryota > Metazoa > Chordata > Actinopteri > Anguilliformes > Muraenidae > Gymnothorax > Gymnothorax javanicus. Next base: position 21,713,456 of record CM056209.1, read on the forward strand.
GCCGGCCCAAAATCTAAAAGGCTTACGCAAATGAACACTTTTCTTTTTTGAACAGCAAAGTGTTTGCAACGCTGTCATATCATTAACATCCAACATTTGCTGGTTGTGAAGTATATCAAGCAGGCAGTGCTTAAATTATGCAGATTTGTTTTTGGTAATTGTATCAATGCGTTTTTTTTTTTTTAATATTTTGATTGGTGAAGTGGTGTAAGAGAATGAAAACAATGAACGAACACTGCTTTTGTGTTCTGGTGTCTAAGTCATTTAGAGTGGATCCCCTTACACTTCCACACCTTTGCTAAGGAGCTAGAAACACAGCTGCATTCTGGAGTGCCAATTACACTGCCATCTGCAACCTGCCAATGCGATGCTCCCGTCCCATCCAGACATCTCAGTCACCATTTTGCGTGAGCTTATGCTGAAACCTTTGTCTGTTAATATGAAATGTCCAACATAGTTTACCTCATTAACGAATATCCTACCTGCCTTGAGTTCACCTTGACCATGCTGGACCACTGTCGTCAGCCATGTCTGGTGTAAATCCTGAAACTTTTCAACAGCTTATCTGCCCATTAAAAACTTTGCCACACACAAAAAAATAACAGACAAGCATGCACAAAAGTATACGTTAAAGCCATAGACTGTATAAAAAGATTGGACACAGCACCCGGGTCTGAAAAGTGAGGCCAATGTGGAAGTACCTTAAAATTGCATTCTATTTAATGGCCAGCAGATGGCGACGTCGATGGTCACAGAAAGAAATTCAATGCTATAAAAGTCTATGAGAAAATGACCCTACTTTCCCACCTGATTTATTATTTCCATAATTATTTTCCACAATATTTTATGGTATCTATCTCAAGTTTCACGTCTCCTTCGATATATCATGATGTTCATCATTGTGAATTATGGTCCCATATAGACTAGAATAAAGGATAAAGCCAGATGTGCTTTGGGGGCGTGGCTATCCTCTGGTGCTCATCAGATCCGGTCAGATCCACCCATAGATCCACCCCTCGCTCCTCCCCGGATCTTCAATTCACACTCTCGTCCAATCGGAATCACATCCGGTTTCAAAATAAAAAAATGCAGCTGTTCAATTTGCCGAAATCGAGGCTTCCTAAATGGTATGCTGAAACAAATGGTTGTTTTGGTCACGGTTGCTTCGTCCATCTTTTAATACAGTCTATGGTTAAAGCGCAGCAAAACACACACATATGCAGACACATCCACAGACAATCTGTAACCTGATGAATTCAGCTACCTGACCTGACCTTATCTGTGGCAGTGCCCCCTGTTATTTTGGTCGCCCATGTTGCAGCTAACACTGCTCTAGACGTGTCATTTCTTGGGTAAAAGCAAAGAAAGAAGCAGAATTTTGGTGTTGAGTTCAGCCAGGGGTCAGATATAGGGGATTTTTTTGGACCTAAGGGAGCCACTGGTGTCGCTGGCATCTAACAGAGATGGCTTGATCTCCGCAAGTGCGCTACTGTTCGACTCCCTGCTGCTGCTTTCAGTCACTTTCTCACTGCTGTCACCTGTGACCCGTTGTGATTGACAGCTACACTCACATCTATTACCTGCTGTGTGTGTCAGTTACATTCATGCTGCTCAGTCATGCAGTCACATCCATGCTGCTGCTCATGTCAGTGACAGTCACCCTGCAGCCTGTGCAGTGCTCTCTCCTGCTGCACTGCTGTGGAGCCTCATCAGCCTACCAACACAGCCCTCCGGAGTTATTGGCATTTTTCAGTAAAAAAGAGCAAAACGAGACGAAAAAAAATGTCTCTGCGGTTTGTCCTCTTGAAAATTCATTCAAAATATTGAGAAACATCCAACCTTAATTGAAGTAACACATTTGAAAGAAACAAATTCTAATCATGAAACAGTTTTTTTTCTCAAAAAAATATGTGAGCCACAGTCATTGGCAACACTTCATTTCATATTTTGCGCAGCCTCCCTTTGCCAGGATAGCAGCTCAGAGTCGCATGGTCACCAGTTGTTTTGCTACTCTGGCTTTTCGCTACTGTTCTTTCGCTACTATGTCTAAGCCGGTTCCCTGCAATAATCAAAGAGCAAATCGACGATCGGTGTGTATTTCTTTGAAGTGAATCGATCGTAACACATCAGCTTCAGTTTTCTCGAATTGCTTCTTAGTAAACTCTTTCACCCGGATTCGTTATAAGCACAAGTAAAACTGAAATTTGGACAAGCGAACAGACTCGGGTGTATGAGTGTTTGTTGTCGATTCTATCTTTGATTGTCCGTATTGAGTCAGAACCCGAAAAAATATTCTCAGCTGTAATGCGAATGGTTTTTTTAATTAAGTCCTACTACTGATTTTTAAGTATTTATCCTCTTAATTTGCATTTATCTATAGTAGCGAACGGACTTGGACATAGCAGGGAAAGTACGGTGTGCAGTAGCGAAAGTACTGTAGCGAAAAGCCAAAGTAGCGAAACCACCGTGAACAGTCTGCACCTATAATGTATAATGTGGTTGCTGAACACATGGCATTGAATCAGAGACCATTCTTCCATATGGAATCTCTCCAGATCCTTCATATTCTGAGGTCGATGCTTGTGGCCTCTCCTCTGCAGCTCATCCCACAGGTTTTCTATGGGGTTTCGTGTGAGAGACTTTGATGACCATGGCAAAATCTTTATTCTGTGGACAGTTTACCATTTTGTCTGCATTTTGAGGTATGCTTTGGACCGTTGTGTTGCTGGAAGGTCCAACCAGGGCCATTTTAAGCTTCCTGGCAGAGGTTCATTTAGTGTCTGCTGGTATTTGATGGGGTCTATGATACCAGGTATCCTATCAAATTCTGTGGGAGCTTTTGGGAAAAAAAATAAATAAATAAAAGCTGTCCCACAACATTGAAGATCCACCACTATACATCACTGTGGGTATTAGGTTATTTTTTTGTTTGGCTGTTTTTCTGTCTGCACCAAACCAACCTTTGATTTTTATTGCCAAAAGGCTCTATTTTGGTCTCAACTGATCAAAGATCCTGGCCCTGTTGAAAGTCCCAGTGCCATTTGGTAAACTTTAGGAGCTTTAGTTTTTTTGTAGATTGAAAGCAGAAGCTTTTTTTCTGGCAACCCTCCCAAACAATTTGTGGTGATGTAGGTGGCATTCGATTGCAGTTTTGGAGACTTTCTGAGGCCAAGACTAAACTAATCACTGCAGTTCTCCGGCAATTATCCTTGGGGACTTTTTAACCAGTCAAATCATGCTCCTCATGGTCCGTGGGGTCATTGCGTACACATACATCATCTTCCAGGCTAATTGTTAACATTTCCTGTCATTTTGAACGTCTTATTGTTGCCCTGATAGTGGAAATGGCCACTTTAAATTCTTTACTGATGTTTATACATTTATTTCCTGATTAGCGCAGGTCAACAACTTTTCGTCACCCATCGTTACTGTGCTCTCGGGGCTTTCCCATAGTAATGAATGACTGAGAGAATTTGGCCTGTGTCACATTATACTTGTGTCCCAGTGAAACAGGAAATCATGTACGACCACTTAAGAGTTCCTTATCAGACAGGTGAACTTAAAAATGAAAAATATGACTGGACATATATTTCAGTTAAATTTTAATTATTTTCTAGGGGTGTCAATAATTCTGACAGATGTTTTGGAGAGAAGAATTATTTACTGTCGGCATTTTTTTTCTTATCATTATATTAATCAAAATTTATGATTTTTGCAAATGTTTTATTGAAAGACAAGGAGGATAAAGAGCAAAGACATGTTTTACAGCCTGTTTTGCTCATATTCACTAAGGGTGCCAATAATTTTTTGAGGGAATGTATATACCCTTTCATTTGAGGTAATATCAGATGATCACGATAATTCACAGATTATTGGTAATACAGCTGTATTGTGTACATTTATACTTGCATGTTCAAAGGAATTATGGTGTTATTTCAATTAGATGGAAGTTCAAGTGTTTACTATTGTATATCTAGGCTTCTTCTTTGTATTTGAACGGTTGATCTGCTTGTTTTACTCCATTTAATTTCTATGGTAAGTCGTAAATTTCGGTGGGTTATTGGGGATTGTACTGCTTTGCTATTCTTTACTCTTGCACTCTGGTGCGTATGAGTTTGAGAAAAGTAACTATTGTGTGGGTATCGCTTTTAATGTTCAACCCTCTTACTCTGATGCACGCCGCAGTGAGGGGCAGGGGGGGCAGTGTGCCTGTCACCCAGGTGTAAAGGTACAGCCCTCTCATGACATAGCAGCATTTGTATAGACTCTCCCTGATTTTTCCCTTGGATGTCTCTTTATGTTGTATTATGTTTGTGCTTTCACATTGAGTATATTTTCATTCTTTGGATTTTCTTGCAGTGTTTCTCAAACTTTCTTCCCTAGAGGACCTCTCTGCTTGCATGATTGTGTTCCACCCACGATTTCATTCCTTGAATTGTGCCTTGCCTTTAGTTTTTGTGGATGGGCTTTTTGTCTTATGATGACAAATTAACCTGTTAAACCAAATTTAGACTGAGATAGCCTGGCATGTCCGAAATACTACACATTTTCAATTTTCATTGTTGTCATTGTTGCGTTGATTGTCGAGTTGCATCTTGACGTGCGAGTCCGTGCATCTTCAAAACTGCTTGTCTCTTCATTCTTTCCTCTGTCCAGCCAAAGCTGTGTCCCAACACTGAGGTGCTAAGATGTGCTGAGTCACAGAGGACTGGACCCTGGGAGACTGAAATACTTAGTACGGCTTGCTTTTAACGATTGTATAACATGGACCTTTTACTCATTAACATTAACATTTTTGTGGCCGACATATGACTTTTTGTTTTCAACCCTTTTTTCAACCCTTGTTTTTATATTAGAGCTCAAAGTAATGAAACACTATTATTTTCTGAAGGATATGAGAACTTTGCGGTGGAAGCCGTATGTTAACTATGGAAGTGTCTAACGGTGTCAATATTGTTGTAGAAAAAGGTGTTGTGTTTGCTGTTGCACTTTTGGTAATACAGTATACTAGTGAAGATTTGGACTGTAAGTGGTGTTTACTAAGAAAGGAAAACATTCACCAATGCCTTGGAGTGTATACTGCTGTTTGTAGGATATTTTAAGGGAAAGTTTAGCTATTGTATGATTGAAAGTCTCTGAAAGAGTAAAGAAAATGATTGTATTTTTTTTGCCAGATAACAGATCTTATTCTTACACCAAATCACATAAAATATTATTTTTGTGTAACCCAGCACTGCCAGTGTAAGTTTCATGTTAGCTTGCCAAACTGATTTTATTTTTGCTTACTACATTGCTGATACAAAATGACAACCTCAAAAACTATTTTCTGGAATGTGCAGAAAAAAGGTACATGATGCAAATTTTGAAAAATGTAAATATTAAAGTTATTAACTAGATATTTTTTGCCTCATATTTTGTCATTATATCACACATGAGGGAACTGCAAGTACAGTATTAAAAACCTTTCTTGCCTTGAAATTGAATCGGTGAGTTATTTCACAATGATCAGCACTTTCATATGTGCAAATTGAAGTATTCCTGATTTTGTTGATTGGTGAAAACTGAATACTGACAGGAACTACATTTACTTGCACAGAGTATTCCTTTTTTTTGCCCTTATTCCGGTAAAGACCATATTTATGTTAAGATGTTTACATGGCTAATAAAAATGAATATTTCACTAATATTCCCATATGTGCTGCCGTCCATATTCCGACTTAAATAGCATTTTTTTCAATGTATTCCAATGGTGGTGAATTTGTTCTACCCTGTGGACACCACATCCAGCTTTCATTCTTTTAGCCACCTTCTTGAAATGTCGATGTTGCAATATTTGTGCATACCCAAAAACCTATTGATATCCAAGTTTCTTCATTATGTTTAAAAGTAGGTGTGTTTCTTGTTACGAACAGAAATGTGAGCTTTGCCGACCATAAACAGGCAACTGTGTGTCGCAAACTGCAGTAGAAACTCCAATTTGGGACACATGGTCAGAATGTGCTGTATGCATGTCCAAATATGCTTTTAAAACCCAGATACTGCTAACATATTCTTCGTCTCAATCTGAAAATGCTACTTTTGGAATAAGGCCTAATTCCGAATATCCAAGTGAAATATGCTGTTTACATTACCCATTTTCAATTCAGAATTTTGTCATATTCGATATAATAGTGGAATAACTGCGCATTTAAACATAGTAACTAGGTTCGCAGCTGTGGTCTCTCTCCATAAAGGGTGCTGCAAACACTGAGTTAGAGGCTTGACTAGTACCTGTTGGCAGGAGCAGATGTTGACAGCCTGCACCTATCAGTCAGAACTGATAGCCTGACATTGCTGTCTTGAATTGACGGGGAAAACAAAATGCTAATGCCTACCTCTGTTACACTGGCTTGTTTCATACATAGTGCTATGTTGTCTGCAGGTATGTGGACAGTTACACAATTTTTTAATCTTTTGGTCCTTACCACACTACAGTGGATTGTTCTTGACTGGCCAAGTCAAATCATGACACCAGAATCCAATTGAGCATGCATTTTATTTGCTGAAGGTAAGACTGAAAGCAGAAATCCCCTAGAGCAAACAGGAAGTGGAGATGACTGTAGCAAAGGCCAATTGGAGTATTGCAATGATGCTGTTAATGGCTCTGAGGCACATACACGCGGCAACAACTTTCTAGGTACACCTTTTTGATACTGAATAGGAGCCACCTTTGCCCCGGGACAGCCTGGAATCATTGTGGCATGGATTCAACAAGGTACTGAAAATGTCTTTGTGCTCCATTGTGACGTGGGGACATAACAGCATCACACAGTGGAGATTTTTGGGTCACAATTTCATGGCAAAGGTGCTCTACTGGAATGATATTTGATGACTGGAGGCCAGTGGAGTGCATTGAAGTCGTCATCATTTTCGTGGAACCAGCTTGGGATGATTCGTCAAGTGAAAATGTGCATTTACCTGCAGGAAGCAGCAAGATGGGTCTCCTGTAGCCATTAAGGGATGCAGATGGCCAGCATAAATGCTCAGGTAGGCTGTGGAATTCAAACAATGCTCAGTTAGTAGTATTAAGGGGCGTTGATATGTGTAATGAAGATATTTCCCGCACCATTACACTTCCCATCACCAGCCTGGATTGTTGACTCCAGGCAGGATACATAAATTCATGTTTATGCCTAAGTCTGGTCCTGCTATCTGCATTTCAAAACACAAATTGATTTTAATCAGACCATAGGGTACATTATTTCAATCATCTTCTGTCTTGTTTTGGTGAGTTAAAGCCCACTGTTGCCTCAGTTATCCTGTTTTTAACTGACAAGAGTAGAACCTGGTATGTTTTTCCGATGCTCCTCCACTTCCTTGTGTTGTGTGTCCAGTGATGCTGGTCTGCTCTTGCGTTGTTCGGTGTGGTTATGTGAGTTATTGTCATCTTCCTGTCTGCTAGAACTGGTCTGGGGTGCATTTCCCGAAGTCACAGATGCTAACTTACATAGTTGGACCCATTGACTGTGAATGGACAAACTATGTAAGTCGCTAACTTAGTCAGCAACTACGCTTTTGATAAACACACCCCTGGCTGTTTTGCTCTGACCTCTTTCCTGCAATAAGAAGGCATTTCTGCCCACAGGACAGTCGCTCTCTGGATGTTTTTTGTTTCTCGTACCATTCTCTGCGATGTCTTCTCTGTAAAAATCCCAGGAGATCAGCAGTTTCTGAAATCCTCAAACCACCTCGTCTATGACCAAGTAGTGTCCCACAAAGTCTCTTCATTTCTTCCTGATTACAGTGTTTGGTCTGGACAATAGCTAAACCCCCCAACCACGCTCAAATTCTTTTATGGATTGAGTTTCTGACACGTAATAGGCTGATTAGACATCAGCATTAACGAGCAGGCGTACAGAATAAAGTGCAATCATCCATAGCAAAGGATACGCAACCAAGCAATAATTATGACCTAGAGTGACAAGACTGAGCATTTGTTCCATTCTTTTTTATGTTCTAAAATGGGGTAATCGCAAATAGAAAGGGTTGCAATATCTACAAGCCTCTCTTGATATTAACTTCATAATGCATTTCCAAAATTCCTGGACTACAGAACCAAAAAATCTTACCACTTGAAAAACATTCAACTTTAATAATGACTCACTGCAGTCAAGCAAAAATAATTCCTATGAAATCATGCATTTATTTCCATTGTCACTTATATTCACAACCCTCATTTCAATCCAATGTATATACTTTCTCCACAAAGGCCATGCTAATTCATGCTGTAGTGTTTTACAGGAATGGGGCGCATTTCATAGAGATATTTGACCATTTTTACTGCATGTACTTAATATGAGGTCATTCTGATTCTGTGGTCTGCTCTTTTGGACAACTTTTTCAATTCAAATCATACTCTTTCATTTGGCCCACATCTGAAGCCTGTGATGACCACTGCAAAGCCATAAAGTTTACTAAGACTGAGACTAAGATCGTGGCCAGCGAACAATTTCTTAGTTGATTTTAAGGTTTGTTTGGAGTCTCTGTCTGATTATCTGCTGCATCCATATTTGACCCTCATTGCAGAGGGAGGCAGGGCTGAAGCCAAAATGTTTCGGTGTTCGCCTTGATTTGCTTAACCTTAGGAAGTGCCATTTGGACCAGAAAGTGCAAAAAATAAAACCAAGAGCCACCATATTCCACAAAGTTATACTGTTCTAATCAGCCCAAGTGTCCTCCTTGCAGAGCCAGATCCAGAAGTCAAAAACTACAACCCTGATTTCTTGATGGTACTCAACATTTGCCTCACTGTGTTACGGAGGAAGGATGCACTTTTGTCCTCTACCAGGCATATTTTCCTGTGGTATTTTTTTTGCCTTATAGTGGAAAAAGTAACTTTGCATTCTGACTATCAGTTCCTGATTTTTGAAGGCCAACAACCTTAGTTTTCCCTCCCATTCTCAGTTGAGTTCTTTGATAGTTCTGCATTACCTTTTTGAAAAAAAAAAATCTTAAACTTTTTTTCTCTGTATTAGTATGAAGTAACAGTTTCATTATGTGTAAAGCTTTCGTATTAACAATCTGTCATTTTCAGCAAACGTAAGTCTTGACCTGACCAGTGGAATCTGATGGTATTTTTGAGGATGTGACTCATTATTGCATCAGTCAGAATGTATTTATTTAGTTCTTCATTGTGCATTTATGGAACAGAGAGAGGGATTCCCCAGTGCAGTAGATCTCAAGTGCCAAGCTCAGAGAAAATGGAGAATAAAACTGCTTGGGAGAAAATAATTGCATAGTCTTGGTCTTAAGAACCAGGAACAAACCAAAAAAAGAAACAAAAAAACTTTCTTTTGAACTGGACGTGTGGTATGACCCATATTGTCTCGGTTCACCATCTTTCATTTCTTTGCAGAAGCAGGAACTGAAGTTTTTTTTCTGACTGCATGTTCCTTTTTTATCTGTTGTGCTTGGTGAATGTCTGTTGGAGTCGCAATAAGCGTTACATGAATATTTTTTTATACTACCCCCCCCAAGCGAGGCAACATAACCTTTTTGCCAGAGTAACCAGAGTACAGAGGAAAAGAACAAAATGTTCTGTCATCACAGACCCAAGGATTCTCTTTGAACATTTTATTGATTGCTTTGACCCCCTACATTTCACTCCATTATTTGAAAAGGAGTTTCAACTGCGGCCCACTTAGTGACCAATTTAAAAAGGATATGGGGATAAAAATATGAATTGATCTTGAGATGTTTCCATATTCCTGAATTATTATTTAAAAGGGTATTTTTCATTCAGTTTTCAGTTCTGAAGGGCAGGAGAATGAATTTCATTTTAAGCGACAGAAGTCAAAAGTTTGAAGAAATGTTTCCATACAACTGACCCGCACAGGTGCCCAGCTTGGAGAACGGTTATTGTTCAACATTTTGAACATGATGTACTTAACGCTCATGAGCCCTTACCACAAAACAAAAAAGTGAGTCACAGCCCAAATATTCTACGAGAGAGCAACCCAAGTGCAATATGTCTGCTCAAGAGAACTTTTCCCAAGTAGAAAACCCCCCTTTATTACTCAACTACTGCTATGAACTTCATAAGGGAAAACAAACAGAAAAAAAATATCCTCGAGACTGTTAACCACAATTTTCTTGAGCAGCAGACCTTACCGCAGCATAGCTTCTTAGCTCCCATGTGAGATGTTAAACTTTAATTGGAAGTGATTATGCATTCAAGTCTCAAGCATATTGGAATTCAGAAAACTACAAAAAATAAAAACACCTGTTGGAAGCATGCACACAACCCCATGCTCCTCCGCTAAAGCTGCGATGGCTGTTCATAGCAGAGGCAGGGCAGAGAGAGAGAAGCCAGGCCTCCATGTATTAGTGTGCCTGGTGGGCAAATGTGGGGGGGATCACATCTGCTGTAATGCTGATTTGACACAAAAAAAGAGGGATTACCCCCCATATATCTACAGCAGAATGTCCACTGAGGATTTTGGCGTTTCCATTTATTTATATTCAGATGGTGGTTCATATACATTTGTTATGCTCTCCTCTGGACTTCAAAGAGAATCTAAAATGCCTATTATGCTAATGTGTGGCCTGTTGTGTAATAAACGGCAGGCAAATTAATCCCTAACAAACTGTTCTTTGCTTCCTCTTGAAATTGGCTTTAAAAAAAACACACATATACACAAATAAAAGAGCATTGCCCCCCCCCCTCCAATTTCCCTTGTGGAGACCAAGCCCTCAAGAACAGTGCAAAAGAACTGATAAACTTTATTCAAGTTTAACAGTTCATCACATTTTACTCGTTATTGGAAAGTTCATTGAGATACTAACTTTGACTGCACATGATGGAGAGGGGTCTGAATTTTCAGAGGTGAAGGCCATGCCCAGAAAACGAGGACACACACAATCAAATGTAATAACGTAAAGTCCAAGCTTTGCTTTAGGATGACTTGACAAATGCCACTTTGAAGCTGTGTCTCTTCTCTTCCTTCTCGGTATCCGTGCTGTCACCTTGCGCTGCGTCCTGATTAGCGGCCTCTCCTTTTGGCGACTCAGTCTTCTCTGAAGATTCCTCTTCAGCTGTGGCATCGGCGGGTTGTGGGCTGCCCTCTTCCTCTGGCGGAGGAGTACTTTTACTTTCCTCTGGAGGGTCAGGCTGTGAGGATAAGAGTGTGAGGGAGGGAGGGATTATCTGATTGTTTGCTTTATAGACTGAAAAGCCTCCATCTTTGGAAGTGACCTATGACTCCAGCAATGGGGTTCAACTCTAAGACGGGGCCTCGCCATTATAGCGCTGAAGGAGGCACATGAACTCAAATTGCATCTCTAAAATATCCAGCTGCATATCTGGATTGTATGTAGAAATGCCAGTTAATCAATTTTAAACAACAAACTATTGGGATATGCGGTGAGGACAGCATTCATCGACAAGTGCTCTTCCATTAAAGCAAAAAGCTTGTAGAACAAAAGGTGACAGCTCATTCGAAAAGTCTAACAGCCTGCGTGTAGAAGTTTGACATTCTGGAATGTGCCGGCGGTCACTTTTGAACCCAATAACGTGAAAACGGCGTTAAAATGAAAGCTGTGGACTAACGATTTACTCTGAAATAGGAGACTGCACCAGCATTAACAGTTAAGAGTATAAAGGCAGTGGCAAAATAGTGTTTCACCAGTTTGCAAAAAATGGTAATGTAAACAGTTAATAAAGTGATAAGATACTTAAATTTAGCAAGTTAATATTTTCTAAATGTCCATTCACTAGCAAAATCATTGTAGGACACCTTTTCCATCATTTCCTGAGAACATAGCAAGAAAAATATAAACATTCCGAAATATTGTTATAACGTGAAAGAATTTATCATGCATAACATCTTGTCGTCCACATCTGTTTAAATTTTGATAGTCCGCGCACTGTCAATGAACCAAATGATGAAGCTGCTAATCTTTTATCCAATGAATTTAGTGAAATTGCGAGGAAATAATTGAGCAATAGTTAAAAACAAGGACTGCTGATGTCTGAGGGCCCCCTGGTACCAGAAAGGCCCAAGAATGGGCACTATACCGGAACAAAGTGGGCTGTTCTGTACAGAGCGGAAATCCCTCTTGACTGGACATGGAAAAGTGAATGGAGGGGAAAACCAATGAATGACATACAGGGGGTCTTGGAGGGAAATTCAAACAATAACAATGGAAGGGTATAGTGGGGTTAGCGAGATACAGATGTAGGACTGGGGGAGGAGAGGTTAGGAATGCTTCCTTCATCCACAGCACCTAAATGCTGTTTATGTTTCAACTTATCTAGGAAAAACAACCCCTTTTCATTGTTTTGAGCTCGTCAGTGCACATTTTTTAAGATAACGTAAGTAATGTTAATCTCATGTTGTTTGACACCATACACCGATTACTGGATGGCAAACATACTTTTATTGAAGCGATGGATCCATTTTTCGAAATTTATAGGGCAGATCCACTATGCAGTAAAGCTCTGCAAGAGGAGTTTGCTTTGCATGAATTTACCTAAACCTACGGATGGTAGTCAAATGCTTAGCACTCTGCGAGTGACAGTAATGATCCGCAAATTCACTTGGGAGTGGATCTATGGTCACACAAACTAAAGGCAACCTACACATTTTACCATGGAGGACCTTTTTTCCAACATGCTAGAAAACTTTTCCATAGCATTGAATTTTTTCAGCTTGAGGCAAATCTTTTTTTTTTTGTAATATTGATCTCTCGTAGATATTCCAACGTTGAGTCTTGGCAGCAGATTACTGCATGCTGCATATTTAACGTTAAGATGCATCATGTTACGTGGTTGACTTTTTTTCCATCATGCTAGAAAACTTTTTTGTGCTCACTTACATCTGCAAATTTATGCAAGATCTTCAATTTGGTGCTCTTACGCAGAGTTAAGCTGCATTCTGTAAACGCTGATCAACTGGTTTGCAGTAAGCTTCTGCAATAACACAATTTCAGCAGTAATTTACGCAAGGCATTGCATCACCTTACATGCATAACTTTACTGCATGGTGGATCTGCCCTATTAGATTGCGACTGGAAGGACGTGATTTATGCCAGCACCGATCTTCCAGCCCACAATGGCGCCGGCCCTCCCCAGTTACCATGTAACTATTTTACGTAGCTGAACCAGTGCAGCTCTTTCAGCTCTTTGATCACAGGAGCTCTCATATCATGCGATACAATACAGAGCCAGAGATGCATGGTCAGCCCTGGGATGTGCATGGCACAGTGAGTGATGGATACAGTGCTCACAGGTCGAGCTACACTGACCTCTGTGAAGCCCAGTCCGCAGTGCCTTCTGTTCCTGCCGGAGAGCTTGTCCTCAATGCCCTGCTGATATTGGTTCTCTAGCTCAGTGCTTATCTTCTTATCCTCCGCTCCTGGTAGACCAATCAAAATCATGCATGGTGAATTTCATACTTTAATATAGTGCTACTCTCAAAATGGACACAAAAAAGTTCTTGCTTTTATTTATACTGATGAGGGGAACAATAATCCCGACCACCAACACTGTAATACCCTCTAGGCTCATTTATGGTAGCCAATCTCACCTGCTGAGGTTGAGAGGGACAAAATGTTTTTGCTTAACCCATTTAAACAGGGACAGCATGTGCGCATTTTAAGAACGTGTCGTTGCCGACACAGATATCTGCGTAATTTTGAAAATACCGTAATTACTGTAAGTTTTTGCGCAATAGAAAAAAAAAATTCCAACTGTTCCTGAAAGCTGAGAAGCTGTGCTTCAGCCCAAATACAGGTTACTATGGTAAACATGGCAGCATGATTCTCTGCTGGGATTTTTGCATTAGGCCTTAAAGGGTTAATGAACTGGGAGAAAAAGTGACACAGTCTAAGAGCCAAATTGGGGGGATTTGGTTAGCGTATCAGTAAACTCTGTGGGTGATCAAATCCGAACCACCACACTGCATCAATGTCTCAGCACATGCAAGGACACATTAAGGTGGACAGGTGAGGAATAATCACATTGTGTTGGAGTAGCAAGTTTTTTCCAGCATAACATGTTTGGGGATATGATTGGGCTGAAGAGCTACACACCGCCGTCCTCATAAATGAAACCAATCACTCCCATTTTGAAACGCCAGAACTAAAAGCAAACCGTTTCCACACTTCCCCAAACTGTCCCTTTTCCAAAGAACCGGGGCATAGTTTGTCTTGAAAAAATATCCCTCCATGTGATCAGAGGAGCGTGTACAGTACCGTGACCATATCAGATGCAGGAGGGGAGAGGTTTCTTGCCTGTTCGAAAGTGCGAAGTTGACTTATGATCGCCGATCACGATGCGTCCCGTGTGCTCTTTCTAGTGAGTGAATAAAGAAGCAAACATTACTACTTGTGTTACAATGGCTTAGAAACCAGGGCCCATACTCATGAAAGATCACTAAGCTTAGTAGGTGACCAAAATAACATCTAGTTGTCATTAAGCCTGATAAGTTAGTAACTATTACTCACAAAGCCTTTCCAGGCCAAGTTATCGGCTAAGTTGCTCACTAGAGTTGATCTGAGGTACCCCTAAATCCTCAGTGGACTTACTGTTGACATCAGGGAGACAGCATGGCAAGGAAAATCTAAGAATCAGTGGAATTGTGACATGCAATGCAGAGGGAGTGAATATTCAGAGACTGAATAAAGCCCATTGACATCTTTAGAGGACAACAGCTGATGCAGCAATACTGATTTTCCCAGGCAGGAATAATGTTCATCACCGATATAGTTACACCTGATATTGAACGACTGGCAGGGAGGAGCATGACCCTCCTACCATATCAGCAAGTGAATTACACTGCAGTACTATGTGTCAGGATCTTTCCATATCATTGTTGGGGATCCTTTACAAGTGTCCCAACCCACACCACATATCTGAAACATCAATGATTGGATCTATACTGTATGGAACTTCCAGGAGGAACTGGCTTTCCTTTGCCATTTGATGGCCATTTTTAGCTGTATTTAACAGTAGCTATTTCCTTCAGTTTATTTCCAAACTGTGCACAGCATCATGTAACTTTAATATGCACCCGAGTGAACCCACACAGCTTATTTAATGTGACAAAAACACAGCATGTGTGTGATTTGGCCCATGTCTAGTTTACTTCCAGATTCCCTAATTATTCACTTCCAAGAAAGGTTTGTAGCAAGGTTTTGTGAATTACAATTCAGTAGTCAGCTACTAAGAATTTAACAACAACAGATTTAGAAGTTTACTAGGGCCTCGTAATCATCTAGGTTAGACAGGTTTCATGAATATGGGCCCTGATATAAGCAATAATTGCATGGCTCGAAGTAATAAACACACACAGGCTGTCTCACACATATATAATTAACTATACATGACTGGAAACTGCTGTTTCAGGAAACAATTATTACCGCCCCTTATGCTCCATAAACGGTGGGTATTTACAGTATCTATAGTGATTTGGGCTTTTGTATGCATAAACGAAGCTGCGTTTCCTTGGGCTCATTGCTGGCTGTAACAATTTATTTAATTTCAGCACCCTCCCAGCACCACTTTTCATGCAAAATTAAAGCACTATAATCTCTAGGCTCGCGAGAACACAAAGTGAAAGCAGATTCTCTCGCTCCGCATGAATGAAACATTGATGAGCGATCTGGCTTCTGCTCACCAATCGCTTTACGCATGCGTTACGGTCCCAGTAGTGTCCAAAGCTCAGTTTTGATTTAGTTCAAAACACATCCGAAGTCTGAAGCGTACATGTGTGCACATCCCACCTTCCCAGCGCCCATCAGCCGTAGAAACTTCTGTTTCCTCTCGTCGTTGCCCAAATCTGCATCCTCCCAGGTATTTGTGCCTTGCTACAAAGAACAATAAACATTTTTTTTCCCCACGTGCCTTTTCTCCTACTCAATTGCTATCTATACAGCATATGACTTGTTAATCAGAGGACAATTCGGCGGAAACTTTATCTGATTGACTAACATTATCTACAACTCACACGCCAAGCAACGAGTGCTCATCTTGCTAGCTAATTTGACCAACTCAGGTAACATATCCAGTCCTCAAGCTATACAGCGACAAGATATTATGGCCAAAATTTGATAGCGCATGTCACTGATAATATTGTCAGCTGGTCTGTGCAATCATCATAACCAGCTGGTCGGTGCTTAGCTAAATTGTAACGTGATCTAAAAAGAAACATTCTCTAGCGAGATTGCAAACGTAACTAGCTAGCTGGTAAGTCTTCGCCGTCTTCAAACGTATATTGGAGTGCAAAGCACTCAAGTCGTGAAATGTAGCCCTCAGCCAAAGACTTGCTGACTAGCAACCTACGGCATTTAACCATACGGTTGGGTAGTTTGGAAGATGCAAGCGAATTGACGCTTATTCCTAGCTGGCAATTGTTGGACAACGTCGCTAGCTAGCAGGCTACTTAAATCTTTAACAAAGGAAATGGTTTCTGAGGCCTTGATTTCGGCAGGTTAGACTATTATCATTCTCCTGAAAAAAAATTAAAGAGTACTTCATCTGGAGACGCAGGTCTTTTTGTCCCATGCTGCCTATCCCCGACGGAACTCATTTCAATATCACGTTTCGTGCTACTTTCTTGTACGAGTTGCCTGTTTTGTCCCAGGATTTCGCCCACCAAGCTTGGTTTGTAAAGACCCTGGATGTTGCATTCTGGGATATGTAGTTTAAAATGACGACCGTTCTCAGTCATCATTTCCCGTTTCATTTATTTATTTGTTGAAGAAGTGAGGTCTGAATTAGGTTGTCGTTGTCACAGAAGACGAAACAAAGACGTAAACTCTAAAAACGAAAATTCAACGAGACAAGTCTTGTGATTTTTGTATAGTGAAAGTTTTTTTTTTTTTTTTTTTTTTTTAAACGAACTGGGTCAATGACATTCCACAATCTGTGGGGATGCGTGGCTTTGGACATGGCTGGAGACCTGTGGGCAAGCTGGCTGAAAAGGAGACATGGGGTAACCAACAAGGGAGGTTGCCCACACAACTGGAGTTTCTCAGGAAATCACCGCATAGGGTGTACTTAAATGATGATAATTACTGGGTGAGAGCTAATGAACAGATCCCACTCAGATGTTACTGGCGTCAGTTTCATAGAAATGTGGCAATTTATAGAAAGGGGATTCGCTCAGGTTTAGGAGCCACCTGCTAAGAAGTTTGGGAAAGATAGGTGTGCTGAAGACGGGTTTGAGCTAGCAGGGAGCTGGTTAAATGTTTTGACTGCGGAGTAAATAATGTGGGGGCAAGTCATTGAAAGAAGGAATATGGTGGGTGAGGTAGAATGAGCATCCTGGAGCACGGGGTACAATAATGCGTAGGAGCAACAAAAGAGTGAGGGCTGAAAAGGAAATGGAAAGGACAGAATTTAAATGACTTGGAATAGTGGGAAAAGAGGAGAAGTGATGAAGGAAGAGGTGATACTGAAATCATAAATATGGACAGAAGAGGAATGTTATGGCCATTAACTGTGCAAGCAAAATTGACTCAATGTTAGGGAGGATTAGGACCAGTTGGTGTTGGATAAGTCTTTTCAATAATAATTTCCATCTGTCCATTATCTTTCACTTCTTCTTTATCAGTGTTACAAGGCTGCTGGAGCCTGTGACAACCTACTGTGGACAAATGGCAGAAACACTACCTGGACAGCTCGCCAATCCATCGCAGGGCGCACACACCATTCACTCGCACATACAACGTACTTTTGGGGAATTTAGAGTCTCCAGTTAGCCTGGCATGCATGTTTTTGGACTGTGGGAAGAAACCAGAACACCTGGAGAAACACAGGGAAAACAAGCAAACTCCAAAAAGAAAGGCCTCTGGCCAGATTCAAGAAAACAGGAACTGGCAAATAATTTATTGCTGCAATTTATGTGCAGGAAACCTGACATTTGACTTTTAATCTCAAAATTCACCAGCCTTATATGGTGTATATTAATGGTGTTTGCTGTGAAAGAAGTAAAAAGAGGGTGGAGCTAACTACATGGACAGCTAGATGCGGAACCCATAGTGAGCTGCAAATTATCCTCACCTTAAAAGTCCATCAACAAGCTCATCAATGTGCGGTTTCCAAAATGAGACTTTGATATACTCCTCTCCACCTCTGTGGGATGCAGAAACAATTGCCCCTGCTTCAAAGCTAACTGAAGCATGTACAAAACTGGGGGATATAACATTGCATATCCATGTTGTTTGTCTTTGCAGACAGGATGTCTGTGTCAGGCTGAGCTCAGACTCGCCTTGTTTTATTGTGCGCTAGTCTGAACCAATCTGGCAGAGGTCGTTATCTTAGCCTGAGGGAATAGGCCAAATATGAAGTACTGTTTAATTAATGTCAATGCAAGTTCACTGGTAGAAGAGAGCAATGTCTAGGTAACTATACATTGGAAATGTTCCACTGGGAGCTGGCTAACTAAACTATGCTCTCATTCAGGTCCGTCTTCATCCATTCTGGTTATTTTACAAAATGTTGCATTTTTTGTGCGACTTATGACAAAGAATATTAAAAAAACAATGAAAAGAATGCCTGAAACGTTTTCATTTTTGAATGTACAACAGAGCTTGTGAAGTATTTGAACAGCAACAGACTGGAAAGGCAGGTCAACAGGAAAGCAGTCCCAATCCTGGAGACTGATAATAAGGCTTTTGAGAATTACACTTGGAGTGGAGGAATGCAAGACACAAAACCAAATAAGGAGACAATACCTCTAAAAATATAGGTTGTAGGAAAGGGTGAGGAGACAGGGTTGTGACAACCAGGCCCTATGTGAAAAAGTAATTCCCCCCTTAGTAACTGAATCAACCAATTAAACACATTGAATCGATAATTTAGCTTAATTTCACTAGATTCACCCAGGCATGATTATTTCGTGCCCTGCTGAATCAAAACATGACTTAAATAGAACCTGCCTGGCAATGTGAAGTTGGCAGAAAGCAGCTCATGATTCAGTGATCTAAAGAAATTCAAGAACAAATGAGAAACAAAGTTGTTGACTTCCAGTCAGGAAAGGGTTACAAAGCCATTTCTAAGGCTCAGAGACTCCAGTGAACCATAGGAACACATTGTCAGCTCATCCTGGAGGTCACAAAAGAACCCGGACTAACATCTAAAGACCTGCAAGCCTCACTTTTCTCAGTTAAGACAGTATTTACTATTCTATAATAAGAAAGAGACTTGGCAAAATGGCATCCATGGGAGAGCTGCAAGGCAAAAACCACTGCTGACCAATAAGAACACAAATGCTCAATTCACATTTGCCAAAAAAATCTTGATGATCCATGAGCCATTTGGGATAATATGCAGTGGACTGATGAGTCAATGTTTTTGGAACACGAGTCCTGTGGCATCAAGCGTAAAGCAAACACTGTATTCCACAATAACTATATACCAACAATCAAACCCCGTTGTGGTAGTGTGATGGTTTGAAGCTGCTTTGTGGCTACAGGACCTGGTAACTTGCTATAATTGAGAGAACCATGAATTCTGCTCTCTACCAGAATAATAATAATAATAATAATAATAACACAGTTGTAATAATAATACGTTTTATTTATATAGCGCATTTCTAAAACTCAAGGTCGCTTTACATGCCATACAGAGAAAGAAACATTTAAACAAGGCAATACAAACATGATCAAACATGAGACACAAAGACAGGAAAAAGGGATCAATATAAAATTTGAAAGAAAAAAAAATGTCGTCAATAAAATCAATCATCATCAATAAAATTTAAGAGGGACGAGAAGATGCATGGCTCTGGAAACAGCGCCCGTAAAGCAGAGACGAGTAGCCAATAAAGGACTGTTGCTGGGGTAAGATAGACGTACAGCAAAATAAATCTGACCAATCAGCATCGTCAAATATAACACCCGAAGGGCGATTCTGATAGCGCCCAAGGCCGGTCGCGAGACGCATGGGAAATGCGAACTGGCTAGTCATGTCAAACGCTCATATCTGACCAGCTATCTTGCTAGCTAGTCTAGTTTTCCTCTAGTATGACGTCCTGTCCCCAGCCACAAGTGTTTCTTATACCGCAGAAGTGGAGTGCAGCAGCAGGGCGCAAAAAAAGTAGGTATTAAGTAGGTATTGACTGTTAAGATTGGTCGTACCTTCGTCCGACTTCGTAATTTGTATGTACCTCGAGTGCACCAGGCCTGACCTGCTCCTCGTCCTTCGCGTGATTACGCGCGAAGCCCAGGTCGTTGAAAGCAATTCCCATAATGTGAAGCGCACTCTAACTTCTGCGAGCGTGGAAGTTAGGTAGAAACGTTCTCACACCTAAATTAAATTAATTATTGCGATCATTTAGATTTCGTTTTTTTTGATTAAAATACACGGATCAATGCATTTTTTTCAAATTCATTCTCTGTTGGAAAACTATTTTGTGCATTATGCAGTACAGCAGTGTGGAGTGATGATTTAACCCTTAACAAAATGAAAATAAATCAGAAACCAAGCACTATTCAAGTATTTATTTCATGTATTTCTATTGGATCACATAGATGAAAATAAGAAACAGATAACAACATATGATAAAAACAAAATAATGTCTTTTTGAGAGAAAAAGTCAATATCTAGTGTGGCCACCCTTTGCTTTGATTACAGCATTTAATCTCTCAGGCATAGTTTTCACTTTTTTTAATTTCCTCACTTGCTAAACCATTAGTTCATTACAAAGAGATTCTTGCAGTGTTACAACAGATTTGTTTCTCTTAGTATCAAGCTAATCCCAGATTTGCTCAATTAGATTAAGGTCTGAATTTTGAGTCGGCCAAATCAGAACTTTTATGCCACCAGATGACTCTTTCCATCTGAGATAATTTTTGCGCAACTTAGAAGTGTGTTTTTGTTCATCATCTTGTTGAAAATAAAATCCTCAACCAATCAGTCTCTTTCCAGATGGCAATGCGTTCCTCCTAAGGATGCTGTGATACTACTTTTGATCCATAATTCCATCGATTTTTATGAGATGACAGGCTTCTTTCAAGCTGACTGAAACCCTAGCCATAATATTACCACCTCCGTGTTTTACTGATGGGGTTAGTCGTTTTTGAAACGCTCTCCTACTGTACTGTGCACAAACGTTGTGCGTTCGGTTGATAAAAATTCGAATTTTGATTCATCGGTCAAATTGACTTGTTCCCAGTCCACTAGTTTCCAATCCTTGAAACTCAAGTAATTTTTTGGTGTTGCCAGCTTTCGGCAGCCACACGTCCAATCAGACCATTTTCACTCAGGCATCTGGAAAAAGTAGATCTTGATACTTTCATCACCTCACTTCTGGCGCTGTTAATATCATCATGGTGTTGTAGTGCTGTCCACCGCCAATTTATTTTTCTTGTCATACACAGATATAGAACATCAAAGGCACTTAACTTTTGTTTTGCACCTCTCTTGCTACTAGTTTTCAGCAAACCGGTCTCTTTGAAATGGTTTATGGTGTTTCTTACAGTGCCATTGCAGTATTTAATGCCTTCAGTGACCAACCAGCATCACGTAAGGCTACGAACAATGCAGCTACGAACAATCTCAGAGAGCTCCACCCGTCGTGCCATCCTGTTCAACACTATCACACTGCTCTAAGTTCATGTCACCTTATATACTGTAACAGCTGACCATCATAGGTAATTTGCAGAATAAATGCTGCCTAAAACCAGTCTAAATACATTTCTTAGCATCAGTAATCATGCATTCAGGCTATGCAAGACTTAAAAAAATAAAATTTGCAACACCTTTGAATTGTTTTTAAAAAACGTATGTTTTCAGCGTTTTTGTTTATTACCCATATTTTTACCTCAGTATACGTGTGGGAATTAATTTTTTTGTTGTCATTGCCGACAATAATATTTTTCAGTACATTTTCACCAAAAAATTGTAGAAAAGTACAACCCCAATTCCGAAATAGTTGGGACAAAGTGTAAATTGTGAATAAAATTATTAAAACGCAATGACTTTCAAATCACACCAGCCAGTATTTTATTCACAGTAGAACAGAGATAACAGAGCAAATGTTGAAACTGAGAAATTTGACAATTTTATCCACAAAATGAGCTCATTTGATATTTGATGGCTGCTACAGGTCTCAAAAAAGTTGGGACAGGAGCCTGTTTACCATGGTGTAGCATCTCCTCTTCTTTTTAACACAGAGCGGATGCGCCTGGGCATTGAGGAGACAAGGTTCTTGAGTTTAGCCATTGGAATTTGATCCCACTCTTGTTTAATACAGGCTTCCAGCTGCTGGAGAGTTTTGGGTCTCCTTTGACGGACTTTTCGTTTAATTATGCACTAAATGTTCTCAATCGGTGAAAGATCAGGACTGCTGGCAGGCCACTTCAGCACACGGACTCTTCTACTATGAAGCCATGCTGTTGTAATGGCTGCAGTATGTGGTTTTTCATTGTTCTGCTGAAATGCACAAGGCCTTCCCTGGAATAGATGTCATCTGGAGGGGAGCATATGTTGCTCTAAAACCTTTATATACCTTTCAGCATTCATGGTGCTTTTTAAAACATGCAAGTGTCCCACACCATATGCACTCATGCATCCCCATACCATCAGAGATGCTGGCTTTTGAACTGAACGCTGATAACAGGAGGGGTGGTCTTTCTCCTCTTTAGCCCGGAGGACACGAAGCCCATGATTTCCAACAAGTATGTCAAATTTGGACTCATCTGACCACAGGACACTTTGCTACTTTGCTACAGTCCATTTTAAATGAGCCTTGGCCCACAGAACACGGCAGCGCTTCTGGATCATGCTCAACTATGGCCTCCTTTTTGCATGATAGAGTTTTAAGTGGCATCTGTGGATGGCACGCCAGACTGTGTTTACAGACAGTGGTTTCTTGAAGTATTCCTGGGCCCATTTAGTAATGTCAATGACAGAATCATGCCGGTGAGTGATGCAGGGGCGTCTGAGGGCCTGAAGATCACAGGCATCCAGTAAAGGTCTTCGGCCTTGTCCCTTACGCACAGAGATTTTTCCAGTTTCTCTGAATCTTTTGATGATGTTATGCACCGTCGATGATGAGACCTTCAAAGCCTTTGCAATCTGACGTTGAGGAACATTGCTTTTAAAGTATTCCACAATTTTTTTTTTTTTTTTACGCAAGCCTTCACAGGTTGGAGAGCCTGTGGCCATCTTTACTTCTTAGAGACTCAGCCTCTCTAAGACATCCCTTTATTGCCAATCATGTTACACACCTGATGCCAGTTAACTTAATTACTTGCTAAATGTTCTTTCAGCTGATTCTCTTATATATTAATTGCTTTTTCAGCCCTTTTTTGCCTGTGTCCCAACTTTTTTGAGACCTGTTGCAGCCAGAAAATTTGAAATGAGCTCATTTTGTGGATAAATATGTGAAATGTCTCAGTTTCAACATTTGAAATGTTATCTATGTTCTATTGTAAATAACATATTGGCTCGTGTGATCTGAAAGTCATTGCATTTTGATTTTATTCACAATTTACACTTCGTCCCAACTATTTCGGAATTGGGGTTGTGATATGTTAGGACCCATTTAGGACAAAAGTGGTGGTGTATAATCAGTACTGCACACAGCTATAGTTGTCTATTTGAGTAAACATGACTCAAATGTTTATTACTGAAATTAAATAATTACTGACTATTCCACAAAGCACTGGTATCATGCCATTTATGTTGAATCATATTGGGATGGTTACTGAAAACTACTTGGACGGCACAGTACAGCCCCACCTAGAATATTTCTCTCCAGCCACCACTGCTGTTCTGTCCAAGAATCAAAAACCAGGAAGTCGGTGCACCAAAGCCAAGTTGAAAAGAGGAAATATAAACCAATAAGCCAAATTGGAAATCAAACATGGGCATATCAAAACAGACACAGGGAACAGGACTGAAATTGTTAACCAAGGAGTAAACCGAATTGTGACCAGGAAAACTCAGGAAAAACACTCTTAGGTAAGACAGTCATTAAAACTTGCGCCGGAACTATTCACACTGAGGGAATATAAAGGGAAGGAAAGAGCCTAATTACATGGGGCACCAGTGTGGGACGCTTTAGAAGCATACTGGGGTGGTCAGCAGCTTTTTCAGAGTAGCGCACAATTGGCTGTTGCGCTACAGGGTTTCAAATTGGGAAGGGACTGTCGGGAAAGGGAAATAAATAAATAGCTTTGTTCGTTGCTCAAGCGCCTCCTGTTGGCCAGACGGGCGCTCCTCAGGAAGATTCTAAGTCTGCTCATGTCCTGGTATCCTCCGCCCTCGTTCTGAACTTGCGAAGATTCAACCAATGAGTGTATAAGAAGCAGTGGCTGACAGACACGTGCTTCGGAGAGGAGAGCCGCGAACTGTCTTCACTCTCCTGAATTGGCAACAAGGGGTCGCTAACGAGCAAGCCTTGTACATAGTTCACCAGTTGGGCATTCCAGATTCGGGTGGGATTGGAGATGCCAAATTTATTGAAAAAAAAAGAAGTATACTGGGAGGAGCGGCTACTATTAGGGGAACAATCAAACAAACAATGAATGAGAGGCGCTGCAGATGAGGGAGTGAAAACAGCAAACACATGGCACTGAGGACAGATATGCGGGAAAGACTAATACATGAAACTGTCATGCTGCCTGTTCTCAAGGAACTTGATCAGTTCTCGGTCCTCCACCTTCATTTATATGTCACGGACTCGGGAGCTGTGCTATATCTTGATTCAGATGGACATCTTCATTGTGAAGTTGTCCTGTATCACTCAATGGACCTTTTTGGCAGCAGGACAGATGGCCAAAGCAGAGACAGGGTTAGTAGTGAATAGGTCTGCTGTTGACGGTTCCTAAGTTCCAAAGCTGGTGGTATGGGAGTGTGTGTGGTGATGTTTGGGGGGGGTGCACCTCAGAATATGAGTCTGCTCTTTGTTCTGTCTCTTTCTATCGGTTGAAATAACACATCTATTAATAGCTCCTTTATGCAGTGTCAAAAACCTGGAGTACTGAGAAAAAGGCCTGCCTAGTGTCTGCAGCCAGATTTGAGAATGTGTGTATGACTTTCTTGACAAAAAAAATGAACATTAACAGTTATTCAATTTATAAGTGCATCAGTTTATCATCTTGAATGTTCAAATATGAGGGTTGGGGTCAAGTTAATTATAAACTGGCCAATGAAAGTTACTGTTGTAGCATAGCAGACAGCAAAATTCTTAAATTCATTTTTATTTTTTTTTAAATGTATGGTGAATATAAATGACGTGATACTGGTGCTATCTGGATATTGATCTTTGATAATCCAGTCACAGAAATCTATTATGATGGCTTTTCTGCTTTAGTTATCCTTAGCATGACCGCAGTTTTTTGGATTGAGAATTGGGGAGAGAATTGGGAAGAATCGCTCAAAAGTGCAATATTATTGATAGATTATTATTTTAGCTCATTATCGTTAATGTAAATTGCTTTTAAGTTAATTAGACGATAAATTTTGTAATTAAAGTAGCGGTGTTTTTTTGTAATTATGTGATTCAGAATTAACATGCATTATTTTCTTTTAGTAATGTTTCATTAGAATTTTCCTGGTAACTTAAATACATTTATTTATTAGATCCTGACTGAGCTTCAGTTAAATTTAGAGCAAGCAGGAAATTTAGGTCAGTTAATGTGAACAAAATGTCTCACTCTCACGTTTGTGTCTATGTTTATAAGTTTAATGGTATTAGGTTGACTGACTGCATGCAAATGATGATTGAGTAAATTACCTAACATGCTTTCCTAAGCAATGGCAGTATTGATTGCATTTTAGAAAAACTTTGGGGATTGATATTGTGTGTTAGCAATAAAGGGAGACAGCTTGTAAGCTGTTTGCAGATACAGTATGTTTTTAGAGAGAGAAACCAAGAGCAAGAACATGAGAATAAGGGGAAAATAACCTGAAATGGAGTATCTTGGCTGACTGAGGAATTTAGCATTGTTTATTGCCTGACTGTTTTTCTCTCTCAGCAGAACACTATTCACTATTCTATCTGCAAAGACCAGTTTTTTTTATAATCGTTCACACTGATATTTCCATGGTATATTCCATAGTCTAAGTGTGTGATTATCTGTCTTTTATATTTACCGAATATAAGTGGCTACTTCCTCCAAAACGCATCGTATTGTTTGAATTTATATTAACATAACTGTTTCCATTACTGGTGGTTATATGAATTATTCTTAGCGTGACTGTTGGCATATATAGTTCTATAATAACAGTTAAACACAGTTTTCTTTCTTAATGAAATTTTAGTTCAGTCCTAAACAGCCATGAATAAGTGTTGCTTTTCTGTACATGTAGTAAAAACAGTCAACTTTAAAGCATTCTACATTTAATTTGCTATTCAAATTGTAAATATTTATGTTTGAGGAACCCAGAAATAGCCTTGCATTTTAATGGTAGCATTTCAGGGGATTTGTATTTACCACATAAAGGGATTTTTGTGCTCTGAGATTTCAGGGTGGCGCTAAAATGCTCAAGCAGCAGTATTCACAGCAATAAATCATAGACAGAAAATGGAATGAAATTATACATGCCAAGGAGATTGAGTATGATTTTTGTGAGTGAAAGTGTTTGTGCAGGTGTACATGCAAGTGATTATGTGTGTACTTGCATGTGTGTGCAAAAACATACACACACGTGTGTGAGTGTGCGTTTATGTGTAGGTGTGTATTTCGAGCCTCCTGAATTTTCCTCTACTTTTTTTGTTCAGCATTATTTTCATGACTGATAAACTCACAGCATTGGAGTGTCACATACATACAGTATTTGACATTGGTTGAATGGGAGATTGAAGTACACAGTTGCCATTTTGTTACATTTCAAAATAGATTAATTTATGAATTTACCTACAAACCAACACTACTCCCTGCATCTTAGACCTGAGGACATTTTGTATTGCACACTCTCCGTGCTCTTGCATGTTGTGGGTCATCGAAGGTCTTTCAGGGAGAGAGTATATGAAGGAGCATTTGTTTCTCTGTTTCAGCTGGGGTTTAAAGTCAATGTGAGGTCAATTTAGAAGTGGCAGTGTTAATGATGTTCGGAGCAAAAATCATATCCTTGTTGGAGGTTTGCAATCCTGGCCAATTTTCTGACAATGCAGTTTGGCTCTATACCATGAAGTAACCAAAATGTTGAAAAAAATATTCTGAGACTTCATGTTGTTAGGAACTAGTTAAATTTACTGGTCTTACATTTATGTATAGATTTCTCTGGTATGCATTGTCAATGGCTTCTTCCATATCAGACTTTAATTTCAGTAATTATATGCACTGTACGCATGCATTCCTTGAGTAGATGTAATCACAATAGACCTATTAATAATGTCTCCGATTTGCTAAATGTCATCAAGATTCTTTTTCTTCCACCGGCAGATCAGGAACTCTTATCATTTTCCTGCCACATAATGGCTTGTGGTTTGTCATCTTCTGTGCCTAACTGTTTTCTGTGACAGAATTAAAACTAATTTGAGGGGAAACCATAAAATATCAAGTCAATCTTTGTATTAGCTGTACTATTTTGCGTCATAAGTCAATGCAGCCCAATTAAGTCCTTTCTTTGGTCTATAAAATATGGCAGCTTTTTTTTTTTTTTTGTAAATAACTAAGTAGTTGTCACATCTAACAGAATGGAGTCAAACGCTGAATCAATGAATATGCCGTTGTTGACCTTTTATTAACAGAACTGAAGAACAAAACAGCTTTTGGAGTTGGACAGTGATTTCTGTACATTGGGTTCATAGTCAGGTGGGAAGCAGTCAAGAACTTGAGGATGTGGCAGGGCGGAGTCAAAGGGACCGGTCTGAGGTCAGAAATCAGGATAGTTAGCCAAATGAACCTGGGCACACTAGGAAGGTGCACACCTTTGAACAGGAGTAAAGAAGGTCTTAGATGAAGCCGCTCACCAGGACCGAAGACTCAGGAGGGAATGCTCCAAATAAATAGATACTTGGTTTTTAGCAGAGATAAACCAATGAAAGAAGACACAAGACACAAACAATTATCCAGCAAAGGGAAGACAGAGAGCAGGAACTTAAATACACAAGATGACAATCAGCAATGAGGGAAAACTGGTGTGCAAAGAAGAGGAATGAAACAAGGAGGGAGGGGAGTGGGACAAGGCAATAATTAAATGACGAGAATCAATTAACAAAATGAAACCGAAACTGACGCAGACTGCTGGATTGCAGGAAAAAAAAAACAATTAAGAAAACACTAAGGATGTAACAAGCAAAGTGAGGGCGTGGTAGGTTCTTATGGTTTCTTCACGGCAAGGCAGTTGTGGGTTTGAGCCTGGCTGCGGCCCCTTTGTGTTGAGTTTATGTGGGTTCCCTCTGGGTACTCTGTATCTGTCTCCCACAGTCCTAAGCCACTGAGTCAGGTCCATAAATATTTGAAAATAGACTAAGTTATAGTTATTTTAGCTGATAAGTTGAAATTAAGTAATATACATGAGCTCAAACTAAGTGCAAGCTTTCAGTATTAATTTGAAGATATCTACACAGTAATATGGTGAACGCTGTAGTAATCACAGAACTTTTTATATGTACATGGTCCCGTTGGTTGGTATTGGTTGACCTAACCAATTGAGGATGCATTTCACTTGCTGATGGAATAACTGGAGGCAGAATGCCCCTGGAACAAGCAGGAAGGGAACACCGCTGCAGTGAAGGCCTGGCCAAGCATCTTGGGGTTCCAGACTTCAGGCAGTCATTGACTGAAAAGCATTTGCAACCAAGTACTATAAATAACAATTTTACTTATGATTTTTAGTTTGTCCAATTATTATGCGCTCCAAAAATTGGGGAGCTATGCATAAAACATCTTGATTGCTTTACTCCACATCCATTGTGGTGGTGCACACAGCCAAAAGTTTGGCTGAAAATTTGGCTCTGAAATGAAGATTATGTCACTGTCCAAATGCTCCTATCCTGAATTACCCATTTGCATGGGTGAATAATGTGTGACGGCTTGGCTTACTATCCAGGATGTACTCCCTGCCCATTACATGTTGGCGTCGGCTACAGCCCCATTGACCCTGACCAAGTTGCGTGCGTTTCCCAAAAGCTTAGTTGCTAACTAAGTTAGCAACTTACATAGTTCGTCCATTCACTGTCAGTGGGTCCAACTATGTAATTTAGCATCTGTGATTTCGGTTAACACAGCCTTGGTTAGATAATGGATGGATGGTAAACTATTATGATCTTTCTAGCAATCTTCATCTCCATGTGTTAGCATGTTTGGGGTATCTTTTGAGATTTTCCCCCTTATTTGCGAATTAAGAGTATAAAAAAACATGTACTGTATATAGTTTGCTTTTGATGTTCTCCCATTTCTGCCCAAAATTTGGGCAGCGTTTTGGGGTAACCATATCTGTGCATATTAAAAATTCCTTCATTAAGACTGATTCTCAGCCATGGGAAAACCATTGTTGTATACAGACTGCTGGCATCTGTGCTTTGAAAGTATACTGTACTCTTTAAAAATTCCCAAATGGAAACCTATGAAGTCTGCATTAATAGGTAAAATTGTGGGCTAGTATTTCTCTTCTGAAAGATTTTTTGGGATAAGTCAATTTTGCTTTAAAGGTTATTGAAAAAAATTGGTATTATTTATTATAATATCTGCAGTCCATGTTAATATATTTTCATGGAAAGGAGGATGAGAGGTAAGTCAAATAATTGCATACGCTGAATAATTTACTGCTAAAGCCTGCTTACTCATTCTTTTGTCGTCACATAAGTCATACGGTTGTCTGTACATCCTTCGGCAGTGTATTGCTCCCTAACTAAACATACAGCAGAAATGAATGTTAATTTAATGTAACAAAAATGTCGATTCCCATGCACTTGGCCTTTAAATATTAATGCAGTAGACTTGCATCTTAAGATGCATCAAAGCAGCGCGTGATATGCAAATATGATTGTAACCTTCCAGGCTAGGCCAACACTCACTGGGTCACTTGGCCTCAGAGCGGATTTAAGCACTGCACATTTGCACAGGCAGCCTTTTCAGTGGATCATGAACCTGCCTGGAGCACACTCAGTGCTGAGCAGTCTGAATAGACAAAATGCAGATCATTTCAGTGTTATTGAGAGGCTAGTGAATCAATGCAAGAATCTGATTCCACATCATTTATAATTCTCCAAAAGTGAACACTGGTCCACAGTAAGAAAGGACATAATTCACTATGCATATCAAATAATCTATAATTGTTCAAGCAAAAATTCAGAACATTGCACACACTTAGACCAAATAATTTGTTTTAAATCTGGTGATGTTATTCATACAACGCACAGAAAATTGGAAAGAAAAAAAAAACTTGCCTTGATTGTACATTTAACTGCTGTCCCAGCCCTTGAGTGAGTTTAGCTATACACTTTTCCAGTTAGACCTGCTATAAGCATGCATAATGACAGAGTGAAGCCCACCCAGAATAAATTTTATTTAGTATATTTACAATGAATCTTTAGCACACATACCCTTTGTCATACTCCGCCTCTGGGATGAAAAAAAAATTAACAAATTATGTGGTTGTTCAAATATTTCTTTTCTTTTTTTTTTTTTTTTTTTTTTTACTCTTAAGTTAGATTGAACGTCTTCAGCTTTAGCGAGCTAGATTCAAGTTCATGAAATGAAACATCCATAGGTTGATTCTGTATGTGTACCCTGGGAATGTTTATTTCACTTGTGGTACGTGCTGTTTTGTTTTTGGGTTACCCATGGGTGGGATGAGAGGGTTTGATGACATGATGGCTGTGTGTTTCTTTCTCAAAGCATTGCACAGATGGCATAAGAGAGACACTTCTCTCTTTGTCTGATGTTGAGTGTCTAGATAATTGCAAGATCACTGTAACATTTGTATCAAGAAATAGAGAATATTATTACAAAATTATTTCTTGAGTCTGAATTGAAGTACTGTAATTCAGTTTGAGTATGAAGGAGAGAAATGAAATGCCTTAACAGAAATTCAGATTATTCTAGTAACCTCCTCTAGATCGCATAACATCAGAGGCAATTGATTCCCTTTTTTTGTAATGCAGCCAATGTATTAGGATCTACAAATAATAGTCACGTAATTGGATAAAGACCCATTAAGTAGTTAACAAAAAGGTATTAGTTAAGACATAGAGTCAATACCTCCCCCTGAAATATTGTTGGGATCGGGATAGAGTCGTTGTTTCACTTTGTCTGCATCCTAACCGTTGGAACGCATTTTTTTTTCTCGTCATCCTGTGAACGTGAGCTGAAAAGCTTAGGAGTTATAATACTGTGCCATGTCTCTAAACTTGAAGACATTCGGGTTGAAAATTGATGAAGTTAAAAAAAAGGGGATCTCGGGCGGTATTAAATTGTTAGCTTACTTGTTGAAAAGGGATGGACCGTTTGATATGATGGACATTTCACAGAAAAGAGAGTAGTTGTCCCTCTGCAGCAAAGCTCCCGTGAGGCTTCTGCGCCTCGAAGAATCACTACGGGAATGTTTAATATTTAAGGATGATGCATGAAGATGACCATGTGGAACTAATGTATCTGAATGAGTACTCGTGCGGGAATAGGGATGCCAAGCTTTGAGCAAGTTCAATTTGAACAATTCTCTACATATCACACGCGGTGTCCGCAGACTTACACACTCTCTCGCGCGCTTATAGGTTATTTTAAATGACGGCTGACTCATTGTGGAGCATTTGGATTTTTTGTTCAAAGGGGTGCTAACTGTTATATTTTACATGTGATCAAAACCAAATTAAAAAAAGGAGTTATTCTGTGGAAAACATACAGATCTTCTAAAGTCATATTTTAATTAAATGTCCTAAATTCTCTTACAGGATGGATCATTTCAATAAACATGCACTGGAGTTGAATGAAAATAACGCGTAGTCGCTGTAATTATCCCGTTTGTGTCAACAGTTAATAGACAAGGTGGAATATATTTGAAGCACTAGGCTAATTTTGGTGGAATGTGGGCAGAATTCATAAATTTGTAGGCTACATTTCATTGCCTGAAACGGTTTTTTTATGCTGCTTGTTTTGAGTGCACATAGTATACATACTCAACCTTCTTCTTTTTTTATATATTTATTTACTTACTAATTTCTTTGCATAGCTAACTCGTCAATATAACGATCGAACTCATCAAGATGACATTTATTTATTTGAATGATATACTTCCAATAAATTCAGAAATATGGAGAAATTGTCATGCTGCAATCAAATGGTCTGAAACAGCCACCAATTCTCATTCTTGTAAAATAAGTATTTTTCCGCTTATAGTAACAACTGTTCTAAAGTTGAGGAATGAAACAGTAGTGAGTGCATTTAGATGAATTTATTTTGAACTTGATTTGATCTGTGATTCTTGTTTTTATTGTTTCGTCTTTTCGTTTTCTTTAGCCAACAGGAGCCAACTGATGCTTTTGCACAACCAATCAATACAACAAGCTGCATGAAACATAAACTCATGGAATTCATTTGATTTAATAAATATCCACCTGCACTGATCTAGGCTGTGTAAAATGCCTCCCCTAAAACAACTTAATGTGAATTACAACTGCCACACAAACGCGAACGAGTTAAAACATGTAAACATACGAACGCAATTCTTAACTTCATCGATGGGTGGCGTAGGAGGCACGTAATAAGATAAAATACACCTTATCGATGGCTGTACCTGGAAAGTAAGTAAGTTATGAAATTTGTTTGGGTGAATATTAGCTTTTTTTGTGATTTAGAAAGATGCATCTCCCAACTGGACATTTATGCTTATCGAATAAGTCTGACTTTCAAGGTAACCTTAAATTATAATTTTAAAATTAGTGCCCTCCTTATATTCTCTTCAGTCTCCGTCGCTCATAACACGATTCTCCTATAAATCCTAGTTACATATTCAACTTCACTTAAACCTTTGTTCACCAGATATTATAAAAATAGAGATGTGTAACTGAAGAATCACTGAATTTCTGGAGTGTACACGATCCGCTTAAATACAGAACAACTGGTAATGTAATTGATGTTGAAACTTACCTTGGGAAGAGCAAGGCTTCCCAAACTTGCCTCCGACTGTATTTTTCTTTTAAACCGTGTCGAATGAATTTCTTACAACGCAGTACCTTGTAGTTATGTTAAATATTATATCCTTGTAGATAGGGTGCTGTTGCAATATCCACAATGGTCCCTTTATATTGTAACTTGCATTTGAAGGAGGAGAAACAAGTGGTCATAGTTTTATTAAATTTTATTTCAGTGGCAGACTTAAGGTGATTTTAACGTAGACTATTCCGTAAATTTGACAACTTGTAATTGTAAAATTTAAAAAATATATATATTTTATTTCGTGAAGGCCAATTTCAGCTCTCTGTACCCACTGAAACCTCTAAACACTCCGAGAATTGCGTAAAACATTTAAGGAAACTTTTTTTTTCAATGGATAAGGTTTTTAACGCTTTTTAAATAATGCTCTGTTTGGATTAGTTATCATCTCTTTGGTGTAGAATGATTACGTGTATGAAGATGTTGTATATGGATCAGAGTTTTTTTTAAGGAACAAAAGGAATGTAATGAAAATGAAAGATAGACAAAAGCCAGGCAGATGTGATGAGATGTTCTGTAGGGGTATCTGCATTGTCACTCCTTCCCTCCATCCTCTCTCTCTCTCTCTCTCTCTCTCTCTCTCTCTCTCCAGCCCTGAGTGACTCTTCTGTTCACAAACAGCTTTTTCTCCCGCAGCTTGTCCATCCATTGTAAGTACGAACATTCTATTATCAGCAGAATCAATTGATCGATTGTGTTTTGGTATGTTTGAAAGAACTGATTTTTGTATTGTGTCCTCTTTTCATCGTCCGTACTTTGATATGAATCGGATAAAAGTTGGTATTACATGTTTACTTTTCCAGTAAAAAAAAAATGTTGATGTAATTTCAGACTTCTAGCATCAGTGCTTGCGAAGACCTCATGTTTACTACTGATTCGCTTTTGGCGCAGTACAGTTTTCTATGACAGTGCATTTGTTACTGTTTTTATCTCGTATATTCTTTGTTGGCGATTAATTTATGCGGATGATTTTGCTTGACGAAGTTCAAGTTCAAAGTTGAAGGTATGTGCTCATTTGTAAAGTGATTAACTCCTATGTTACGTGTAAGCTATTATTTTCAGCTTGAATTATATACCCTTCATATTCACCTGTCCCGGGCGCAAATGACTACGTTATATAGTACATAAGGTCTTGTATCGTTGTGTTTTGGTGTCACCTGTAGCCTATTGTTTTTTAATGGGAAGAAAGCTTTGAGATGTACCTCGAATTTCTTTTGATGCTTGGATACTTCTTGTGAAATCCATTTATGTACCCATGCTCACTTGAGCTAATCACTGTTAATTTATGTCAACACCTTATCAGATATGGCATAGGTATGTCGGTTCTTCTCTGTTTTTAAACCAGTTTAACATTCATTTGTACGAATGGAAATATGTGTGAGGACGGTGTTTGTGCTTTCGTGAATATATTGAATATTTAAACTGAGGTGGCAAAAGCTTGGTAACTAATTTACACTCATTTGCATTCCATTTGATAACGTTTCCGTCAATTTATTGTTGCCAACACTGAATAGGACTAAAGGCGCGATGCTTACTACCAAAAATTAATGGTGATTCACTTTTGTTTGGGATGCTTAATGTATATTCCTCGTTGATTATTGCCGAATTTAGGTTTCATGCATTGTGTGTTTTGTCGTTGAGGTTATGAATAAACAAGCATATTAAACCCGGGTTTTTGTGGTTTAATAATGTGGAATCACAATCCTCAGCATTTGAGTCACCACAAAATGTATATGTTTGGAGGAATTCACACACTGTGGCTTAGGCGAAACAAGTAAGAACAAATTACTCAAATATGACCAGAATAAGTGTAAACCATGCGCTTGATTCATAAAAAATGCATTAACGATTGCAAAAGCCTTCACTAGTTTAAGCTTTGTCTGTTCAAATTTTTCACAAATTTCCTACATTATAATTTCAAAACAAGAGGCCTAATTTTATACATTTGATTAAAATCCAATTATCCCTGACAAACGGTCAGTTATCATGGGCTGAACTTTATGTAAATTAAAATTCACGTTCCTGTTAGAGGTTTTTTTTTTATGAAGCAGCTATTCCATTAAGCGGTTTTTATTGTTGACATTTGTCATGATATTACCAATTTTTCTTCCAGTTTACCTTTGAAATTGCAAAAGAAAGGTAAATATTGGGAAATTTCCGAAATAATAATTTGTCATAACTTAAGGATTTTCTAAACAAAATTCGCTTTCCAAGTAGGCCTATGAGTTGACTTTCAAATAGACATTTGTCAAAAAAAAAACAAAAAAAAACTAGCGTGCATGTTTGCGACCAAAAGTGCCAATATTCTAGCCTAGAGATAGTATTTAGCCTGTGACCAGTATTTTTAATTTTCTGGTGGCTTTGTTTCTCAAATTGAGACGGGTTTGATGTCTCCTGACAAGCTCTCCATCGCACTTCGATTCCTTTTCATGCCATAGAGCAGTTCCCTCGAGCTCACACGAGGACAGACCCAAGAGCGTTAAGCTTTCATTATCCTCGCAGTTAATCCTTCGTAAAAAGCAAGTGGGAAGGCGGTCAGTATGATTTTCAAACACCTCACAGCGCTGTTCGTCGTTAGTCTTTCCTGCTGGTGTAAACATCATTCGAAGTGGATTAATACCTGGTTGCGCCAACTCCTGTGTAGCCTATAGTCAGCTGACAGAACACCCTATTTATTGATTTTTATCCGCACTATACATCTGATTATATTTCTTCCTCTTGCTGTATACATTGTTGCAAACAAAGTCTTCTTTGCATTTCAGTGTGTTGTTTCAATAGTTTTTCTTTTCGTATTTGGCGTCTGCTCAAAGACTGCCACTGTGTTGGTCGTAACTTTCTGTATTATAAATGCGAAAAACAACGCATCAAAAACCTTAGCGCGGAATTCGACTCATCCTTTAAGCCATATTACCACATTATTTTAGTTCAGTTGAGTGTGGGCGTAGAAGTCCGGCGTTCAGCGTGGCAAAATTGGGTATCTTTCGAATTCGCTTCCTATTCTTTTTGCTGTTGTTTCCTCTCGTCGCTTTTTTCAACTCCGTCTGTGTTGCTCCTTCTCGTCGGCAAGCGTTCTTCACCCCCCCCCTCTCTCTCTCTCTCTCTCTCTCTCTCTCTCTCTGTCTTTCTCTCGCTTTATTCCCTCTCTTGTCTGGGAGGGGAAGCCCTGCCTCCCCGCCTTCCTCAGATCAATGCCCTGGCCACTCACTTTCTGATGTTGCACGACGGGAAATGCTTTGAATACTTGCGACATGGCCGCTCACATTGATTGCCAAGATTGACAGCAGTAACCATCGCTTCCCTTGTGTTTCAGAGAGAAGGGAGATAAATAGAATAGACAATAGCAACATCTCCTCGCAGTTTTGACAGTTAAACTTCTACGAAAGATCGGGAGCCTTTCTCCATGGCCAGTAGAACGACTAATAGGCTTTAGTTAATTTTTCTTTCTAGCAGTGATAATTTTTGAAAGTATAATATTACGAACGGGATACCGCAAGGACCTGCATTTGACTTTGGCTGGCTACAACAAGGTAACCGCAAAGGAGTCCACTTTTTGATGCTTTATTTTCTGGTATTGTCCAACGGTTTGTTAGTAACGTTTCGTAATAGAATTGACGGTCCTCGCTGTCAATAAGCTGATTTGTACTGAGAGCTTCGGCAGCTGTCATTTGAATATGTTCAGCTACTGGCACATGAAATTAACTTTTTATCATTTATTGTTTATCGGGAGAGACGTTCGACAGTCGCTTGTTTCTTGAAGCTAAATAAGTTGCCTAATACGTCTTATTTGAGCATATGGCACGTTTCCAATCATGGAAAACGTGACTATTCAGCTAGTTTTTGCTGTTGCCTTTTTGTTTGGAGTCGACCACTGAAGTGCTACTCCGCGTAAAAGTGTTTAGAAGTTTGAATATTCACGTTCTCCGAGGTGCTAGATGTGAAATGAAGCTACTCCGTGTTTCCTTCAGATATTTTGTACTCGTTTCTTGTCGTATCCTATTCTGCTGTTCCATTTAAGCTAGTCTACGTAACCTGCAGCTTTAGCGTTTTATCGGTTGGCTATTTTTTTCTTTTCATAATGGCACGAGTCACGACCAACAATAGTGATTTGATAAAAGTTGGCTTTTTGTGTTGTAGTGCATTGGAGGTCTATTGCTTGTTCGATGTCTTGATTAAATTGCAAAGCAATTTCACTTTCGTCCACAGAGCGGTACTATTCATCGACCAACGCGCGTACACTTGGTATCCGACAACTCCAAGTGTAAACGGATTTGAGGGTTTAAAAGTTTCTTTCCAGATCTAAGTGCGTTGTATTTTTTTGTATTCCGAAAACGTTTTGATTTAAAAAGGTTGTTATTTGGAGTTTGCTTTGTGGGAATGGAATCGTAAAAATCAAGGGGGAAATTTTGGTATCTCATTTGCCTCACTTATAGCTTTGAAATTCTCTCGGACTTAACTTTCGCCGGAGGTCACGCAAATTGACCTTAAAAGAATGCATTAGCCATAAATTAAAATAAACCCCTCACCCAAAACCTGATCCACTGAGAGACAATACACGACCTGGACAAACCAGGCTTCCTTTTCGAGCTGACCAAACGGTGCGGGGTGCTGGGGAAGTGGAACTTTACAGTAAGTTAACTATTCTCCAATGCGGAATTGTGTTCCGGGATAATTTTTTAAAACTGCTTTCGGAATATTTGCAATTTCCAGTCAACGAAAGCCGTGTCCTAAGTATTTAACGGTTAAGCAATATAAAATTAATATTCATTGGGTACATAAAATGGGTCGTCTCATTTCGAGGTGCAGTTTAGGAAACTTTTACATGTATAGCTATCCCTCAAACACACGCACACGCGCGCGCGCGCGCGCGCACACACACACACACACACACACACACACACACACTCACGTGCTAAATTGGAGCCAAGGAAGTGATTGAGCAAGATGATTTTTGAAGATGCTCTTCTAGATGCGCCTATAATGGCTCTGCTTAATGTATTCATTTGATTAAAAAAGATTCGGTTCAGGAAGAAAATTTCAAGGATGCCCGAGTCGTCCTAAACACGATTTGATGTGATGGGGTATTAAAAGGACAAACGAGCGCAGTTTGTGAGCTTGTCTGGTGAACCGAGATAGCTCATCATTTAAGGGTGTTTCCCAAATTTAGACGCGCGCACATTTGAGATAACTCATGTTTTCGACTGCTGCAAGTGTGGCGATAACGTGTTAATATGCAATATAGTGAACACTGCAGGAGACGGTAGTTATTGGTCATTGGTGAAAACCTTGGGAGAAGAAATATGAATGATCAGGACAATTCACTCGAAGTACTGGAACGGATTTGGAAAATATTTTCTCTGCGCGTATTGCCATAAATATGTGTGTAGGCTACATTCAACCCCTGGTGCGTAGCCAATTTTTGTAAATATAAAATGAAAAAAAAAGGTTAATCGAACAAACATTTTCGCATCAAATCTCTGATACTGGCACCTACAATAGGCACATTGTTCCAAGTAATAGGTGGACTCTGAAACCGTAATTAAACGCAGCTGAACTTTTCTCAATTTTTCCTGAATAATGTCCTGTCAGTAACGGGCTAACTTAGTGTCTTATAATGCATTCTTTTCTTAAGTGAGAGGGGCTGTTTGAAAAACAATCCTCTGGCTTGTCCCTCTGTTGGGTAGAAGTTGATCCCGTAATGGTATTTTGTTTTGAACAGTTGCTGTTAGCTGTGAGTGGAACTTCCCTCATAAGGTAAGGTGGCACTGGTGTCCAATGGAAGTCCAAATGGCACATTTATAATTAGACTGCCAATTCAGCACATTGTCCCGAATGCTATACAGGGATATGCAGCACTGTCTGGGATTTCAATAGAGGAGACTTTATTCACTCGGCCAGTGAGACACAGCTCGCGCGGATGGCAGAGCGGGAGAAAGGAGTGTATTGATATCCCCTCTGGACGACTGTCACAGCGCATTCTGATGCGGCATTTGCGCATGTTGCCTACTTCCCTAATCGGCCTC
Source organism: Gymnothorax javanicus (assembly GCA_029692085.1). NCBI lineage: Eukaryota > Metazoa > Chordata > Actinopteri > Anguilliformes > Muraenidae > Gymnothorax > Gymnothorax javanicus. Next base: position 21,752,569 of record CM056209.1, read on the forward strand.
TTTCTCTGTGCTTTTTTCCTTCTCTTTGAATTACTTTTCTGAATTGCATTTAATCTGAAGAAAAGTTAATTCATTATTAGTGAACCATTGATGTGGGGATACAGACATTTGGACAAACATTTTTTTATCATTAAAAAGATTAATTTGACTTCTCATAACAACATCGCAATTGCGCAACACATTCTAAGCATGGGAAAAGGAAGAAATAACAGCATTGGATTAGCTTTTCGTCGTCCTTTTACTCCTTTCATTAGACACATAAAATTGCGCGTTAGATTGTAACACTTACACGCGCAGCACTAGACGGGAATAAGTCAATGGTTGTCTTTTTCCTTTAGTGCTGTACAAATCTCCGGTATCCTATTTTGCATTGTTTCCTGCTCTCACACAGTATGTCAACTCAGTAAACTGTCATTTATTTTTTATTTTGCATTGCCATATACATTAAATGTCACAGCTGAATAATGTATAATTTGTGTATTAAATTTTTTTGTTGGGCTTCCATTAAATAGGACAGAACACTTAAGTGTGTGCATGTGTGAAAGAGAGACAGTGAGTGAGTATGCGTGCGCACAGGCTTGCGCTCGCTCGCGCTTGTGTTTAGCGTGTATATCGCATTTTCTTGCCCGCTGGCCAGACATTTAAAATATGTCACGCTGACTGACGCATATTGTGTCAGTAAGTTAGGAGAATTGAGACGCCATCTAGCCTTACTGAAACCGCATGTTCTTCAGGCCGCGCTTGTGTGTGGTGGTTCATTTGTTTCAATGCATTCCCGAGCTGAGGCCAAAATGATCTAGCAATTCTTGTAGGACTGTCTGTGACAGAATTCAAGGTGAACAAATTACAAATATTATTTCATTATTGCCAGTAAGAAGAAGAAGAAGAAGAAAAAAAACGGCTCTTGTTCCGACTGCATTATTGTTGCCTGACACTAAAGTATTTTCTTTCTTATCCTTTCCAGCCAGACTCTTTACCGTCCTAAGTCTTTTTATTACGTGCGTTTAGTAGTCATTCTCTTTTTTACGATTAGATTCAATGGGGCTGCTATTATAGCCATTGTTTAATTTTTTTTAATTTAAGACCTAAAATACTAAATTTAAGGCCATCGTTTCCTGAAAAATATTTCTCTGTCGTCTGGGTATAAGAGCATGTTGACTATGTATAAAGAGCAACAGTCATCCACTTACAATTTTACTGTTATCAGTGTTGGCTATTCGTCTCATTATGACATATTCATTTTATTAATTATGTCACTTGAAGACATGCACACATTGCTTGGATTCTTGGTAAAGCATTATTGTTGAGTCTTGGACAAAATTATATTATGCTTTTAAGATCATGGTGTGATAACCTGAGTTAACAAGGAGAAGGTAAAGGAATCATTTAACATCTGTTGTTTAAACTAATAACTTCGTTCTTCCTTATTCTTTTTTGAGCTACATCTTCAGTGTAGGTTATCAAGTGGGATATATATCAGTTTAAAGCTAATTGAATGTTCAGTCCATCTTGTTGGACCTTCAGTGCTTGGCTGGCTTAAGTCAGTTGGATCATCAGTTCATAATTCAGGCATCACATGAACTCAAATAATTCAATAATAATAATAATAATAATAATAATAATGATAATAATAATAATTTCACTTTGTGGAAAACCTGGTCTGCTTAAGATGTGGTTGTGTGTTCTAACGTCCTCTGTTTTATGGGTTCACATTGTTACCTCTAATATAATTTAGCCTTATTTAACAAATGCAAATAAAACATTTTTACCAATTGTTCCATTTAATGTTGACGCATATTATTTTGGGGAGGGTTTATATGCACCATTATCACATTTAATGATCATAATATGATTAGAGAATGTGTTTTCATTTTCAGCAAATATATCTTAGTTTCTCTATTTTGAAAATAAACTTGAGAGATGACAGACAGTTGAAGATGCTTCAGATGAGTGGATTTCATTGACCACATGATCCACTGTACTTTCTGGGCTGCACTGTTCCTTTTGAAAGATTTTTAGCTGATACGAGAAACTCATTTGCAGTTGTGATGAACATTAAGTATAATTTTATTTAAAGTGAGTGGCATGGCCGGACAGTGCATCTTTGAATTTTAATAGTCATTGTGCCAGCAAATGTCTGATATATTTCAAAGTGCAAACAATAATTTCTTCATTGTTACACGGCTGATGTGTAGGCTCTGATCCTCTGCCATTTTATGCAGTCTACCTTTTGGTCTCAGCATCTCAGTCAAATGCTACATCGCAGTTCTGCATTGTATCTTTTGCTGATGTCAGGACAATGTTGGGCTTGTCTGTTCAAATCTAAAGCCTGCCTCTACTGTGACAGTTTTATCCCTGACTAATTTCCATGCGAAGCATAATATTTCCCATAAAAGAAATCACATTACAAGCCATTGCATTTCATAGTGTCCATGGTAAAGTACAGGCTCTTCTAGAGCAGAGAAAACAGGGCTGTGAATGTATTGCAGACCACAGCCTTTTCTTCTGCTGTTTTTTCATTCTCTTTTCTTGACATTTGAGGGCCTCCCGCAGAAGTGTTTAGGAAGTGCTGCTCAGGACGCTGCGCTGTAAGATGCTTCTGCTATCGAGTAACAATGTGCGGTTTAGACAGGATTTGTTATGACATGAAAAAGATGCACCTGAAAATTAAAGATGTAAAATGTGGGGCGAATCCCCTTGGGCATGCCAAAGCTGATGGGTGTGTGTGTGTGTGTGTGTGTGTGTGTGTGTGTGTGTGCGTGTGTGTGTGCGTGTGTGTGCATGCGCGCCACTGCAGAGACTGCAGAAATGTAAGGTTGTGCAGACCTCTTGGGCTGATTTCAGTGAGGTTTAAAGATTGCGAGAACACCTCTGTCTCTCAGTTTGCCTGAGATTTTCGCGCCAATACGAGACTGAATTTGAAGGCCGCTCCTTTGATTTTCTCTGGAATTTTCCTTTTGATATTTCACAGTCTGTATCTATTGCTAGCAAGCAACGCAAAAGGGTTATGATCAACTTTGTGAACATTGAAATTATTGTGCATTTTTAATGCATCCTTGAAATAATCTCTCTACGTTTTTATATGAGTTAATTCTCTACCTTTACTATGAGTTATTTTTTGCTCAGTCTTCCAAAGTATGAATGGTTAAGGGATCGTGAAGGAATTTGTTCTTGCTTTAGTGGTAAAAGGTGGCTGTTGTTCTGGTTCGGCTCCTGTATCCATATCTGAGGTTTTCTGGAGTGCGAACAGGCCGATCCCCAGTGATAAACAAGATGCGAGCAGGTAAACAACAGCAGGTCTGGTAAAGGTGGAGCCGGGAGCAGCAGCAGAGGGGGAGGACAGTGAGGGTAATGAATGTGTTGGAACACATGTTGTGACATCTGTCTTTATTAGTGTTAGCTAATTTACTGCGGAATATCTCAACAATGATCAAAACCCGCGCTGCTACGCTAGGCAGGAGCCTCTCTTTTGTGGCTACTGGAAATATCATAAGTTTTTGCCGTATGTATTATTCAGCTAGTGCAGCACCTTTGATTTTAATGGAAATTTCCTCACCCCAGTGTTTTGAAGGGAGACAGTGGATGCAGATGCCCTAATTCAATCTCGCTTTGCACTGAAGGTTTAATGTTCTGTCAGTTTGAAACCTAAATACATTACACTCAAAGTTTTAATGTCTGCATAAATTATCGCAAAGCAAGAGGCAGTGGAATTGCGAATAAGGCCCCTGTGTATGATTAGGAAAACACAAAATGTCTCTTGGAAATATTCCTTGAATTTTCCATTTTTTATTTTCTACTTTTGGTAATGAACAGGCTATGCAAGATATTCACACGTCATTTTCTACATTTTGCAGTTTGCTTAGTAAAATTGTCCTTAACAATGAATATTGTATTATTCTTTTTCTCATCACTAATTTGATTTTAAATTTTCTATTTGCTTTGATATGTTTTACATTTATTTATTTATTTATTATTCTCTCTTACCTTCTTAGTTCCTTCCTCTCTCACAAACTAACTGGCCTACACATTTGTGTACTGTTTTATTCATTCATTTATTTCAGCTGGGGAATGTAGTTCATTTTCTCATGGCCCACTCTTGCACCCTTTGTGTGACTACACTGAAATATTAATGAGCTGGACGGTTTGACTGGGACTTAATCTACAAACATCAGGGTCAAAGGGGCTGTAATTGCAACACAATACAGGGAAAGAACGCAGCATTTTTTTTCAGTCAGTGCCGGGAACATGAATAATTTTTTTTTTCTATTTACTGTGGAAATATTTGGAAATCGCCAAATGAAGCGAATAATGTATGTACGTGCAAAATAAATTGGCCAGTGAGCGTTTACAAATAGACATTCAACTTTGGGCTTAAGTATTCTTTCCACATTGTAAGTTGAAATTAGCCGGCCTATACTTATCTAAGGCTTAACAACATGCCCAAATTGCAGTGTTGCTGCAGTAAAGCAGAGCTTCAGTCCTCAACACACAAGGAGTAGTAGCTCTGCAGCTCCGCTGCCCACAGCCCTTAACCGCAGGGCAAGCTGAAATGGATTGTTTCTTTTTAAGGGCAGTTATTGTTTTTTCCCTCATTTTTTTCATAAGCTGGGATTTCTCTTTTCCTAAGTATAGAAAATCGGACATACGTTTTCAATCTTGCTCTCACTTTTGTCAATGGAATTTGCTACCTTTTTTTTTTTTTTTTTCTCAATGCTAAGGGAAAAATTTCCAGCACCTGTGGACTCATATGCAGAATAAGAAACAACTGGAACAGATCATTGCTGTGTTGGAATTTACTCAAAATCAAAACAACATCCCTCAATTGACCACACGCAAGTTGTTACAGGAACAAATAAAAATATGTTTTTGTGTTATTGTTAGGATATCTTTAAATGGCTGTTATAATTGTTGCCTGTTAAAATCTTGCAAATTTCAATGAAAAAAATGTCAGTTGAAAACAGGAAAAAATTCACGCAGTCATGATCACTGCAGTTGGTCGAATAACAACGTGAAGTGATTGAAACATTTGACTGTTGAGATAATTTGGGTCATTATCTGTGGATTGTACAGCAATATGGTTAACAAAAAAACTAGTGTAATTTCCTATTTCTCATAATTTTCTACTTCCAGAACAGCATTATATATAATTAAGCAGGGCCTTAAGCAATGCTGCCCTGGTGGCTTTTGTTAAACAGCCTCTGTTGAATTTGCAAAGCCATATTGCACATTAATGAACAGCAAATGTAATCCAAGGCACCATCTTCGCTTGCATACGTTTTCTCCTATCACTATAGTCAGGTGAAGTAATTGGTGTATTTTATTGTATTATGTAATGAAACATATTAAGATCAGAACAGCAGACATGATTATAACTGGGTCTGTTTCCATATCAAAGTAATGCAGCACACAGACCTACAGTGGTGGTTCTCCGCATTTAAGGTAGTCCTCATTGCTCACACCCTTTGACATTGTCACCTCTGTCCTAAGCTGTGTGTGTGTGTTTGTTGCCACAAACATGTCTGTATTATTTTGTGAGTAGGAGTGTGTGTGTGTGTGTGTGTGTGTGTGTACGGGCGGCAGGCAGCAGGCGGTTGACTCCTGCACGCTTCTCCAAATACACTTATAATTTTGTACAAATGTTTATGCCAGTCCACGCTCTACTGTGGGCACTTTGCCTGCTGGCTAGACCATTTCAAGACAAAGTTAGTTTTCTTTAGCTAACCTCTCATTGTGGCCTCCCCTGTTCTCCTCCATATTTATTTGCTTCCGCGCAAGAAAATTAATTTAACAAAGCAGTGACACTAAATCCTGATATCAATTTAATTTCCTTATTATATAAAGGGATGCATAAACTTCCATCATCAGTGCTTTTGAGAGACTCTACATGTGTTAGATTGCAAGCCCTCTGTCTCACCTTTGCCCGCACACAATTAGCATGAATAATTAATTCAGAACTGTCCCAGTGTAAAAATTTTGGGGGTCTGAACAGTCCATGTGGATCTGTGGCTTTGTGTCCTCTGTCCAGGAGAGGCCGGTTTGTGTTACGACCCAGGGCCCTTGATGAGGTGTTCCGTTTTGGAGGAGAATGGGAGGGAGAGCAGTGTGGGCCTCAAAAGTTCTTAATGGGTTTCAGCCACTCATCTCTGGACTGACCCACAAAGGAGCCCCTGCTCATGGGCAAGGAACTGCCCAGAGCCTGCTGTACTGAGCTAACCTGGGAATAACATGCTGGAGGTCCAGTCTCACATACCACTATGGCCACGCATAAGTGTCCGCAGCTAGCTTGTTTCAGGGACCCTGTTCCGCTAGCTGTTTTCAAATGACGGCAACCGTGTCGATGTGACCTCAAATGCTAGTGGTCATGTGGACCATGAGGCTGGCTTCATAAATCTTTAACTGTGCGCGCGCACGTGTGTGTGTGTGTGTGTGTGTGTGCGTGCGCGTGTGCGTGGGTGTGTGTGTGTGTTTTGTGTGTATGCGAAATCATTTACCAATTGTCTAAGAAATGTTCGGAGGGCTTTTACTCAAAATGAAAGGAAACAAAACATGTCAGCTATAAATAAGTAAATGAAAACCTCAGTGAAAGATGAGTAATTTACTTAGCGTATGACAGCTAACTGCTTTGATGAAAACTCCCTGCTGATGTACTCTGACACCAACATATTTTGCATTGTTCTGTGCACTTAAGGAACAAAATTATCTTAAAATAATTGCTCTCGTGACACAGTGTTTATTTAAATGGAAAATCAGCCAGGGGAACAAAACTCTTCATACTGTTAAACATACGGATGGTTGGCAGCAATAGCTGAGCATCTGGGATTTTATCAGTAAGGGTGGTTAACCCATTTGTTCTGTTGACTTTGAGGATGTGATTGGACAGTGGGGAGGGTAAGCATTATGTCTAGTCAATAGAAACAAGTTTTGTTGTGTGTTCCTCATAGAAATAAGCCAAGGCTGGAAATGTGAGTGATAAAATAGATAAACAAACAAACAAACAAACAAATAAATAGTTAGGTTGGCTGAAAGTAATTGATTTTCATATCCAGGATCAAAACAAGGGTGAAACTCTTAAAAACATGCATTCCAGTCCTAATGTATATTATCTTTCGAATATTTATGTTACTTCGCAAGGTTATACAGCCATTCTGCAAAAGCACTGCTAACTGCTTGTTGCAGCCATATAACTTTCTCGCTCAGTACTCATGTGCTTGTCAATATGGTTGTTATTGCCTGCATGATGCTAAACATGTTGTGCCAAAATGACCTTTTAAGCTTGTTGAGAAATGAGAGCACTTCAAGTGCCATCATTATTTATCTGTCTGTAAATCATGTGACCTCTGAACGATGTCTTTCTGTCTCTCAATTATTCTTCCCCATGCGACAGTTCATTATGTACACTAAAAACCATGAGCCTTTATGAGCCATCATGAACTTTTTTCACCCCTCATGATAATGCCTAAATCAGAGATCTCAAGCTTAATTCCTGTTGGGCCATTGTATTGGGTGCATTTTTATGTGTTCCTTCCCTTAATTTAAGTCACTGATCAGCATTAGAGTCAGTGCACCCTGCTTTACTGGCCTAAATTTACAGGCCTACTGAGCGAATGAAAATCCCAACATCCACCAGACACTTTGACCCACCATGACTGGAGTTAGAGACCCTGCCGAAATGGGCCAGGGTGCAATATTGCTCCCTGGCCCAGATATTGCAGTCTGAGAACCGAACTGACATCTTCCATTGTAATCTGAGGTGCAATGCAAAATAAGCCCGCTGGGTTCATTTGGCCACCGAAACACTGTGTCTACATATAGCTTTTAGCATGTTGCATACGGCACGTAGCCCTGGAGCCAGCATTGTAGATGCATTTTCCTCCTTGCTCCTCTCAATCTCAATCCTCTCTGTCTTCATCCGCTACAAAACTGTCACCGAATGATAGATCGCAAACTTTATTGCATGTTCAGGTGACTCGGGGGGTCACTAATTGATATAACATGATTTGGCACCAAGATTTACTGGGTGACTCTTAACATTGATGATGGAGATGTGAGTTGCGATGGAAAGCAGTTTTTGCCTCGTACTCTCTCGTGGCTTTTCACTGTGCTCTGCTTCTATTTTTCCACGGCCAGGAAGCCAGATAAACGAACAATTACAACAATTAGGTCCTGCAGACCCAAAAGCAACATCTGCTGATCCCCTGAACGCCACATTTCTTCACAGCACTGTCACTCCCTGTGTGTGGTCTTTGACTGCTGGGGAATATTTGGAGGCAGAGTCGTCTAGATTTAGGATATTTTTGTTGGCAGATGAAAAGGGGATAGGTGGATACGAGGTGAGGGTGAATGTTGCAGTTACTGTATATCAGGAAGTTTGGGAGCTGCGAGTGCGCGGAGCTGCTTTGCCGGTACGATCGCTCGCTGACAGCAGTCGTACTGCCGCCGGGCCCCGGCACACAGATCACATTAAGGATCAGCAGCGTTTCTCTCAGGGGTAATTACAGCCCGCCCGCACTGATCTCCAGACAGGGCCACCGCGGGTTACTGCCGGCTGCTGTCGGCCGACACCGCCAACATAATACACTGATAACTGTCACTGACAGACTGATGAAGGAAGGAAGGATACAAGGGGAGAGAGAGAGAGAAATATAGAGAGATATGGGAAGCAGAGGAAAGAGGTTAAATAAAAATGTAAAATGGTGGAGTGAGAGCAGGGGAATAGAAAAATGGATGTAGAGTAGAGGAGAGAAATTAGCATGACTAAAAAGATAAAGAGAGGAAGGGAGAGAAAGTGAAAGAGACTGGACTGAAAAAGAAATGGGTGAAACCAGAGATGGAGAGAGGGAGACAAAGTGAAAAAGAAGAAAGGAGAAATGAGCAAGAAGGGAGAAAGAGAAAGCGGGGGACAGTGATAAAGGAAGAAAGACGGAAAGAAAAGGAGAGAGGGAGTGACAGGCTCTGAGAAAGGCCAGCCAAACACTTAACAGCAGCGGAGGTCTTTGATTCGCTGGGAAATTTCTATCGCGAGGAAAACAAAAGGGGCTGTAGACCTTTGAGAGAAGGGTTTGAGCAGCCCAGAGTGCCTGCGAGGGCAGGAAACCCATCCAAGATTCAGACGGGCACTGACATCCACTCATATCACCCTGCCGAAACTCCCCAGAGGAAAAGCTGATGCGGTTTGTGAAGTATAATGAATTTTGAACGGTTGCATGTCATATGTTTGGTCTTCAGCTGGGCCTCGGCTCCTCGTGGACATCCGGGTTCATTGTAGAATTTCAATTACGCAAATTTTATCAAGCAGTGAGCTCATGATGTAGTTTTACTGGACCCAGGCACAGTTACTGGTTTGGTCCGTGTGTTCGAATCTGAAAGGACTCTGTTTTTGGTGTTCTGACTGAGTGAGAACAGCCGGACAGCCTCTGTTCAGATTGGGACTCCGCGCAAAGCTCAGCGGAAATTTTTGATGTTTTATCAGCTCTTGTACGTCAGGAACGTTGTTGAATTAGGGCTCACCATTGAGTCTGCGGCCTACTCAATAATTACTTTTGGATTCATGAATGTTAGCAAGAGCTGCATGACAGACACTCTGCTTTACCTCCAACCCCAGATTTTTTCTGCGCTGTGGATGTCTTTCATATTAAAGCAGCACTGGTACATTAACAGTGAATAGAAAATACAGCGATCTGGACATCTGCTATCATTTTCTATGTCCCTTGACTGAGTCATTGGTGACTTCCCTCATCAAACGTTATTGAGTACTGTATCCCTTTTTTGGCAAAAACTCATCGTCGCCTGTACATTTTTTCTGTGATGTTGCACCTGTGTGTAGGTTGTGTAAATTGCATTTTCATCGAGGATACTATTAAAGTCTATGGTTTAACAGTTACAAGGAGAAACAGTTCATATGCAGCTGAAAATACAAAGGCATCTCAAATGGCCTTCATATGAACAAGGTTATGCCACTTTGACACTGCCTCATCCTTTGTCCACATTTATGCATTTATGTCCCTTTCTTTGTCCTTGCTGTTGCTCATAAAAGCGATAAAAAGTAAAAGATGCATCAATGCCTTGCTTATATCTCTTGAGGCGCATTTATGGAGTGAATTTTCTACTTGTTCACGTGGAGTTTAGCACGATGGCTGTGCCACTAACTCCTTCCTCCCTCCTTCAGAAAATGCTTTTTGGCAGTTTGGGAAATAAGGTGGGGGTTTCACCTACCCAGACAGTATCAGCTGACCGCTCCCTTCGTTCTCTGCCCTGATAGTCTCTCTCTCCATCTCTTCCTCTCTTGCTCTCTCCATCTCTCCTTCCCTCTTCCTCATCTCTCTCCCTCTCCCATCCTCTCTGCCTTTGTGATCTGCTGACAGGATCTGGTGGCGAGTGGGCTTGGAGCTTGTCCTGTAATAATGTTAGCCACATGCTTGCATATGAGCTAAAACGAGAAGGCTTCCTAAAAGCAGGCTGGGAAATTATACGGAAAAGCTGGGAGATATTAAGGCAAAATTGGATTGCCCCTGCAGCCCCGCGTGGAAATTGGGAACGTGCGATGCCAAAAACACATTAAAGTGACAAAAAGGGAGAAGGGGGGAAGGACGGCGCAGCGGTTAAGTTATGACAGCAGCTAAGCAGAAAATGCTCCTCCCGCTCCTGAGCGAGGCTTTTGTTTCCTAACGTTGCGATTATTTACGGTGACGCTATGGAGGTTTTCTTGCGGGTGGGCCGTCAGGGGCCTTGCGTCAGTGGGAAATGGCAGTGGGTTTTTCACCGGGAGCGAGCCTCGCTATACGAGACCTGCGGGTTATGTGGCTGCCTGCTTCCCCTTTAACCCTCTCAATGTTTGTGACCTGTGCAAGCGTTCAACTTTCGCTGTGCAGATCTACTGAATGCAGAGGCCTGTGCCTGTGTGAGAGCGTGCGCAGAAGAAGTAGCTTATTTAAATTTTTTTCCCTTCCCAGTATTCCCTGGGGCAGGCCTGTGGCAGTGCAATGTTTAAAGATGAGGACAAATTTACACAAAATATTAGTTTCATCATGTCTACAGCCTAATTACTCAATAAAAGTGCAACCAGTTTAATCTTAGAACAAAAGTTTATTGCTTTAGTTGATTTTGGGCCATAGCTTTTTCCTTAGCAATGGAGATGCATGCAAATGTACCCCCATTTTTGATGACATCATCCTGACAACAACAAAGCCGGTAATGGCCTGCGAAGTGATTGCTTAGCGGGTTTTGTCCTGCAAATAATCGATAATTTTAACAATGCTGCAACGGTGTGTCGCGATGATCTTTGGACACGAGGACAAAAGGCCATTTGAGTTTCCGAAGGAGAAGTTGACAGCGAAGAAATGGGCCCAGTTTGTAAAAACGAAGCGGGCAAATTAGGAGCCTTCAGCAAACAGCGTCCTTTGTTTCAAGCACTTCAAGAGGAGTTGCTTTGAGATCATCATTCAGTTTGAAATGAAGTGCGCTAACGGGTAATAATTACTAAATTTTTCTTCTTTTTTATTTGCGAGTGTGATCATCCTCGCTGACTGTGGTTGGCAAGATTTTTTGGGTGCGTTGGCTAGTGGAGTTTGCGTGATTACATGCTCAGGCAGTAGGCCTAGGCATAGCTACAGCTCATATACTTGCATTGTTGACCCACTTGCCCAGTCCCAACCTGATTGAGGAGACCCAGATCAGAACCAATTCCAATGGCAATGCAGTGGCACCAGTGCACAAAAGGTTTTTTTAGTAGGCTAGGCCTGCCTTAGGGTGAGGCTGGTGAAGTGACCTTAGCTAAGCACACTTCCAGCTGCAGGCCTACCTGTAGGCCATTGAAGCGGAAAGCCTGCCATCTGGTTAACCCCAAGGACTAGCCTCTCAAACCGGAAAGCCCTTGGTGTCGAGGGCAAGCTGTGCATATCAGAGGTAACGCATAAAAAAAGTGTGTTGCCAAATCACAACGTACTCAAGCAGCATTATCTACTTAGCGGGACGAAACTCTGCTACAAGCTCGCGATGACCGTTTTTACTCCAACAAAATACCATACAAGCGCTAGGCAACTAGCTGAGCATGTGGCAAAACATGAAATAAAATGATATCAGAGCACAATCGCATATACGGCGCAAGCGATTCTGCAAAATAAAGTTGATTCAAAGTTGGACGCAATGTCGGATCTTTTTGTTTACTCTGGGTGAGACGTCACACTTCCAGGTTCTGATTCGGTGTGCTTTTCGAGTACAGAATCCTCAATAAAAATGCTATGGGTGAAATTTTTTCTGAAATTTTGGTCAGTTGTTGTTTATCTCAATGGGTCACGGTTGATTGCTAGTTAGGGCAATTTAGACGGAACGTCAGTTCATCTTTAAGGAAAAGCCGTTTGAGCCCTGCTCACAGATAATGGTGTCACTGTTGAACAGCCTGTTGACGAATGAGCTTCACTGAATGTGATCAGTTGGGAACAGCCTCTGCGTTAGCACACGGCCTCTGGTAACAGCATCTCTCCGCAGACCGACAGTCACATTTATGTACGTTTGGATAGACCGAGGGACAGACTCTGTGTACAGGGGCCATTGCGACGGTTCTGGAGGCCCTGCTGCCGTCACTGAGCTGAAATGCATGCGCTTTAGTGCTCTCCCCTTTTCCTTCTCCCTGCCCCCCTTCTAGCCTCACCGCTGTGTGCCTGCTGTACACTGTCAGAAGCCGGGGAAAATGAGTGCCCACTTGAGCAACGTGGAGGCCAGACAAAATAAAGGCACTGCGGTGTTGTAGCTTTATAGCCTAGCTGTTAGCATTTGTTTTTTTAATACACTTATAATATGGTTAATCTGGGAGAAGTATTTTTTTCAGCATAAGCAAACTTTGTATAGACTGGCAGCCACTGAAAAATGCGGCCCTCTCTCTCTCTCTCTCTCTCTCTCTCTCTCTCTCTCTCTCTCTCTCTCTCTCTCTCTCTCTCTCTCTGAGCAGATTTCCAGAGTGTAGGATTTGTATGAGGTTTTGGGATATGAGTTAAGTGTAACAGCGTCCAGTCTGGCCATGACTATTGTGTTTGATCTGTTATGTTGCATCATCTGTCCTCTTACTCTTGAGTTGTTTAACCGGTGAGATGGTAAAAGATATGATGTATTAATGCTGTGTATTATGCCGACATTACATTATTTTAAGACACATTTACAGACTGTCTGATACAACTTATTGTTTGAAAATGCTGTCAGTTCATTCAAATGGATATTTGCAGGGGAATTTCAGGTTAAGTACCTCGCTCAGGGGTACAGCTGCGGTGTACTCAAATCAAAAAACCTTAAAGTTTCAAGCCTAGACCCCTAACCATGACTGTGCACCATACACTTCACCGATGGCGAGTTTTATCTGGGGAAAAAAACAGTTGAAATGGCTCACTTGAAGAATCTGCGCTCAGTATTGTATGATAGCAATGCTTCACCGCAAACTATGGTTAGAAATCCCCCCCCGCACAATGATAGTATCTCAAATCTGTGGTCATAAAAAAAATGTTTCTTTCAGCTCTAGCTAATGAAGTTGCCTAGTATCAGTTCCACGTGCAGCCTCAAGACCTCACACCGCTCTGGCAGTTTTTTTTTTTTTTTTAAACCCTAACATCATCTCAAGATTTTTTTGGTTCTGTTCATGCAAGGAGAAGGACGGACGTATGTTTGTAATAAAGAGTTTTTTCTTTTTTTTTGAATGGGATGAAAAAAAAAACTTGATGTGCTGAAATGACGAAGAGGCGTTGCGGTTTCACCTCCCTTGCGTTCTCCCATGAGCCTCTTTGACCACGTGAACGCGGCACACGCCGCACACCCACGTGTGGTGCACACACATACACACACACACACAGCACTGTTCCTCTGTGGAGCCCTGGTGTAAATGTGCTGGAACCCAGAAACTTACGGGGGGGGGTCCTTTTTTCGGCTGGGCTTCTGCCACACCAGTCATGTTTTTATATACATATATTTTTCAGGGAGCTGCAGTGGTGCATTTTTGCTACAGTGTTGAAAAGTAGTCGTTGTTCAAGGCTCGTGGGCTCATTTTCAGGAGAGAGGCTGAAAATATAATGCAGAATAAAACACAGACCCGGAGCCATCTGGTAATGCACTCATGGTTTGGGTATTAAAGCTGTCCACTGTAACTAAACGCGTACTCCCTTATTTGTGCGCAGGAAACGTGCAGTTATATTCCCTCATCTTACTCACCAGTGAGGGAACAGCCCTATGTGGCTGCTGTTTTGTTGGGACGCTTTCCCCCCCATTATCTCCCTACTGTAATCCACTGTCCTTGGACACTGATGCTCAGAGGTACTGGGACCTTGATTGCCAAAGCACATTATTATTATTATTATTATTACTTTGCATTTATGTATGTGAAACTAACATAGTGCACAGCTTAATGTGTGGCAGTTCACGCTAAAACACGCTTATGGGATATTACCTGTGCCGGGGTGGTGGGATGTCTTTCCTGAGAGCAGTGAGGCCTTTGGTGTCCAGTCTTATCTGTAAAGGGCTGGTGTGGCCTCTGGTTTTTGGTTTTTGTTACAGCCCAGCACTAATGCACCTTTCTACTTATCAAGATCTTGCATGAACCCCCCGATTAGCTAATTAGTCAAATCAGGTGTTGTAGCGCTGGGCTAAAACAAGGCCCTGCCCTCACGCCAGCCCTTTGCCAATAAGGTTGGACACTCCTGGGTTAGGCAGAGGGCTGTGAGCAATGAGCCTCCCTTTCTGTCTCCTGCCCACCCCCCCACACCCCCCAAATGCATCCAGATTTATTGGTTGACGTGGGCAGGGTGTAGGGGTTTCACGGCTGCCAGCTCCGACAGAAGCTACTAATTAACCTGTCATCATTATCAACTTGCGGTCAGTGCTCATCCTCAAAGCCCAGCTCACTGGGAATGAATGCGTGACCGACGCATCCCTCCTTCAATTAGATTGAGAGACAGACCCAGAAGAGAAACGTGGTACAGAGAAGCTTTTTTTACTCCTTTTTTGGCAGATGTTCGGAGGCACACTGCCATCCCCACTAAGATTTAAACAATTACAGAACTTCAGACGGAAAAGGAGAAGCTTGGCTAACCCTGGAAGAGACGCTGCCTTTGACTTGCCCAATAAAAGCTGGAGAGCTCACCAGATCCACACATGTGGACGGCTCCATTACTTCGAGCGGAGTAAGCAGTTTTTAATGGGCGTGCTTCTCTGCGGCAATTGTTCATCAGCCCATTGTGGAAGACAGCTCTTAATATGGCATTATTTGCGGCGCGATAATCGTGGCGATGCTGTCTTCCTTGAAGGCTCCCAGTGAAACCGTTTATTAGAGCTTAATTACAGCCTCGGGGATCGGAGGGGAGGGGATTTTGATTGGGGAAGTTTAGCACAAGCGGAAAAACAGACGAATTTTAAACTCTTGTTACATGTTGGAGGCCGGAGCCAAGAGACTGAGGCAAGCATAAATGTATGTGGGCTTTGGATGTGAAGCGCGAGTGGGCCAGACGGGCCGTGCAACCGCACGCTCTGATATCATCTCTGCTGCTGACTTCATCGCTGTGACTTCGGCAGCCGCGATTGGGCAGAAAGGCCAGAGAGAGGCCTGTCCGTTAGAGTGGCCCCCCTCAGGAGCTGGCGGCTGCCCCGCACCGGCCGGGCGCCATGGAGGAAAGACTTCCCTACCGGAGGAATTTGCCTTGCTGATTTACCGAAGTTTAAAATCCCCTCCAGAGGTACTTGATCAGGGACAAAAAGTGAATATACCGCTAGTGTGACGTGTGTTTGTCTCATGCTGGCATGCAAGAGCGGCGCAAAGGACTTTTACGGCAGGTTGAACACGAGGCCGTGAGGAATGTGTGTGGAAGCCAAGCATTTGCCCCTGTGTTTGCCGCCTGAAAACCTGGGAAGTGTCACACTTTCTGAACTTCAAAGAATGCACTGTTTATGCACTAAAGTAAACGCTTGCGCTGTCCGCAGAAATCTCGACAGACGATAAATATTCATTTCTCTTTCTACTTCACAGACCTCTACTACACAGATTATTGGGTTTCCCTCTATTATGTGATTTTTTTTTTTTTTTTTTTTGGAGGGTGGCTGCTGTTAACCTATGAAATAAACAACTAGGCCCTTGGATTTTACAATTTCACAACTGACTTCCTCTTGAAAATGCCGGCAGCAAACCTGCCAATTACCGCCTTTGATTTCTGGTTTTAGCACTGACAGGTATTCATAAAAAGTTCAATTTTATAAGTATTCTTGGCAAAAAGGGTATTTACTCTTTGCAAAGTGTAATTTTTCCAATTTTAACAATTTATTTCAGCCTTGATGTGTTGTTTTAATCAATAAAAACCTGACAGTCTGAAGTTACAAGAATCTCAGATCGCCAATTAGATACTAGTTAGACATTTTGTGTTTATTTAGGAACATACTTTCAGCTTTAATAAATTTGGCAGCTATCAGCCTTGGAATTCTAATAGCCTAAACACATTGGGTTCTTTGAGTAATCAGGCATTAAAATGACTTGCACGCGTTTAGATTTTTGTACAAGGCCAGATTTTTGTTTGGAGCATAATGCTTATTCTTCATGTGTGTGTCTGAATCAAACTTATGGGAAGATAGGGCATAAACTTACCTCTTCAGATGGGCTATGGTTTAGTCAATCACCTCCCTCTTTTGACACCCTTATCAAGTATTTGCTGTATCTTATATTCTTTTGATGTGCTACCTCATCATTTTTGATTATGACGGCAGCAAAGCATGTTATCTGGCCGCAAAGGTTGCACATTTAATGTGATTCAGTTCGAAAGTACTTACCCAGCTTAACATTTTTGTCTTTACTGCATTTTATTTCATTTTGTGGCAATGCCATAACATTGCAAAACATTCCAGTAACCTCGTGAGACCATGTTATATTAGACGAGTACGTACTTCATTTTGTAATTCTCTTTGGATAAGCTTGTACGCTCAACGGATGTAATTTATCGTTGTGCAGGTGCACGCTGTCCAGAAAGTGGGATGGCTGCTGGAAACTGGCGGTCTGAAGGTCCTGCGGCATGTTTCTTGGTGCCGTGCTGAACACTTCACGCCAGAAACCCCAGCTTGGGTGTCCAGCTTTCTATTTTTGCTCATTTGCATTTTGTGTTTCGTTTTGACTGGCTGCTCAAAGCATGCCCCCAGCTCAGAAATATGTATTTATATGTAATGTAATATATACGCAGAAAAAAGAACACAGAATCCCTGCAAACGGTAGTGGTAGCCGAGGTTTCCTGGTGTTTTTCTTGGATGTTCCTCAAGTTTTTTTTTTTTTGGTCTCTTTTTTGCAGTTTTTTTTTTTTTTTTCAGAAGAATGATTGAAACCATGTGCCTGGCCGTCTGAGAGAAATTAGCGACCTTTCACGTGACCCACCTGTCGTGCTTTCAGCACCGATAATGCTAACCTCATGTCACTATCATCTCAGGAGGGGCAAACGGGGCTGTTTCTAATAGCCAATGACCAAGTGCAAAGCTAAACAGACAAACAAACAAACAAAAAATAAAGTTAACCTTCCTAATTCCCTCGACTATTTTCTCCAGCCATACTTATGTAAATTCAACAAATCACATTTTGCCTCTTGTTGATTCAAAGCTTAATATTTTGGTATGCTGGAATGCACATAAGCACGCATGCATGTGCAGTTGTACATGCACACGCTCATGACAGCTACACGCTAAACTCTGCAAGGCGACAAGCTTTTTTCATTCCCTATTTCCTCTCTTTGCTTAAGGAATGAGGGCTCTGTAACTCCGAGTGGAAAATAACCACCTCATGCTATGTACTCTGTTTTCTTTACCCACCCTTCGCTCAGAGAACGCTCCCTATAATGTAGAGTTCCCTCAATAATGTAGGAAATATAGCGGGGCTCACTGACGTAAGCTGTTATTACTGGAGGTACTTAATGGGGAAAATCTCCATTATTTTCGGGAAAAATGGCTTGGCGAAAAGTGAATCGCGTCATAAAGGCAACACTGTCAGCAAATGGTTTTGAAGCCCGCTCTCAATGCATTGGGCTACCTTGCCAGTAGCCACGCCCAGGCCTCAGTGTACTCTGTGCGCATTTCCTTCTCTTGTGAGGGAATCAATGCACAATGGCTTCTTTGCTTGATGGGCTTTTCAGTGTAATGAACAACCAGCGGAAGCTCCTGTGAGAGAGACTGACGCTCTGAGAAGCGGAATTAGCTATGCTATGACTCTGTTATACAGTATGCTTTGCATGTGATTAAGAAGAAATGGCTTTTACTAGTGGCCTCAACAGTTGTGGTACCTTATAGGAGGCAAAAAAGTTCCTTCCCTGACAGCCTCCATCATCACAATGTTAGCAGCAAACATTCCACTCTTCCCTCATGCCTGTTTATTTTTCTGCTTGTCCAGTGACCCAGCCAACCTAATGCCCTTCTTGTGATTTATCCAATGCGACGTTTTATGACTCTGATTGGCTGTGTTCAAAGTCATGTTCGTGCACAGAGGGACTGTAACACTGTTCTTAGTACAGAAGGAGTTTCCTGGGAACACGACATGCATCTCCGAGCTAAGTGACCAGGAGGAACCATGCCTTCCTTGTCTTTTTTCCTACTAATTGAGTTCTGCACTTAAATAAGCTAGCAGGAGGACCCTTACCTTATTCAACTTATTTATTGCCTGACTGCAGAGATTATTTGACCCCCCTTAGTTCAAAAGGCCCCTTTTTTTGTTCAGAAAGAGAGTGTTAAACTCAATTATAGGAGCAATCAGTGACTCAAACACTACATTTGTTTTGCGGAAAGGGGAGGGAATGGGGAGAACAGAGGAAGAAAAGAGAAGAGAGAGTGGCTGAAGCCTGCAGCTGCAGAGGCGGTCAGACGGGAGGAGAGGAGGAAGGGAAGGAGGGAGCGGCGGAGAGGAGAGTGGCCCCTCGGTCCCAGCTGTGTCAGGGGAGATTTGTGTTCGTCCGCTAAATCACTCCCCTCTCTGCAAGATTAAGAACTCAGAAATATTAGAAAACCGATCATTCACCCTGCCCTCTCCCAAATTAATTGACAGGCTCATTCACGTGGGTTAATTTAGGGCTAAATAAAAATAAAAACGAGGGGCGCAACTGTAAATTGAGATGGTGGTAATTGTGCAGATGATCAAAATGGCTGTAGGGGTGTAAAGCACAGGAGCTGATGGCGGACAGATTTATGCCTCAGCAGCTGCTTATGGCCGCTGTCTCTGTTTTCCTGTCGAGCTCTGAAAGTTGTCCTCTTCTTCAGGAACGTGAGAATGCTTGAAAAAGGAGACGCCGACCGTCCTCGTATTTTTTCACCTCGTCTTGCACGTACAGTCACAGCTGGCTCGCGCCTAACTGTTGCGTGATGAAGCTTTAGTTCTTCCACAGTGCAGCCTTTCTTCTCTCCTTGTGTTTGCTCATACCTCTCGGCCCGAAAGTATGGAGGAGAAAGAACTTCTTATTTATTTTTCTTCTATAGTCTTTCGAACAGTTGTGAGAATATTCTGGAATGGAGACGACTTTGTTTAAAGTCGCAGGACAATACCAGAGAACTTGGAGTTTGCCCCTGGCCTCCCCGGGTTTGCTTACAAAAGAGAGTAGCGTGCCTGCAATGTAGCGAAACGGCCTCGGCTGTTTTCCTTGCTCCTCGGAGATTAAAACACTGCAACCGGTGGAAAATGCCCCCGATAAACAGCACCTTCCATTATTCCAGCCCGGTCCTTTGGGAGGGAGAGTGGGCAGGGGATTTCGCGAGGGGTGTTCACCGAACCCCAGGAGCGCAGGAGACGTGGGGGGGCCGCCGTCCCGCAAGCCGTGCCTCTCCTCATTTACGCCACCTGACCTTTCAAAACCAAGACCCAAGACTGCCAAAACCCCCGAGCCGGCTGCGAACGAAATTCAGAATGAGAGAGTGATGCTTGAATGAAAGGCCATGGCTCAGATGTTTGAACAAGAACAAATACAAACAATTTGTGAGGGAACTGATGTCCCTTGTCGTAACCCAATCATTTATGGATCAATTGTCTCTATTCTAGTTTAATTTACCATGTGATGGACTTGATGCTCAGAGCTTTAGAAAAACATCCCCGCACAGAGCTGGGCCTAATATAGGGAAGTCATTTGAATCCAGATGCCGCCTACTTGGGGGCCCAGTGTCTGGAAGACAATTGCAGGTAGATTATGATGTGAGGGACAGGAGTTTGCAGAGCCTTTGTGCACTGGCAGTATTTGCATTTAAATACATATTGTGCACATCTGTGGTAAATTTAGAACATGGGCCCCGATTTAAAGGCATAAGTGCTAGTTTGCCATCGAACTTGATAAAATAAGGAAATTGCCGCAAGGGAAAATGACTGGGACAATGCCATCTCACAAACGCTTCTCTCAAAATCATGCGAGAGTAATGCTTTCAGCTTCAGTTATTGCTTATATGGACATAGATTTCATACATTCAGCTGTAGTTCTGTTGATGTGGAAGCTGGTGATTTTGCATTTTATGTTTGGCATGGATTGTTAAGATTATGTTGCGGGTGGATCCTGCTCTTTTTATATGAATTGGTAATTGAACATCTTAGTGTTGCATTTTGATGTTGTGTGTGTGTGGATGTTTTTTGCGGTCATTTCTTGTGTAAGGCTTTGTTTCATGTGTTTGTGCTTTTGTGTTTGGGTTCCTGTCAAACTGGATGGGTATATGTTGTGTGTGTGTGTGTGTGTGTGTGTGTGTCTGCGTGCATTTGCGCATCTGCATTGGAGTGTGTGTGTATCTGTGCATGTGTGTGCATTTGTGTCTTTTTGTGCATGTGTGTGTGTGTGTATATGTCTGTTTCTGTGCGTATATATGTGTGTAAGCCCGCATGTGTGCGTTTGTGTGCGTGTGTGTGCATGCGTGTGTGTGTGTGTGTGTGTGTGTGTGTGTGTGGGCATATGTTTTTGTGTGGGCATGTGTGTTTGTGTGCGTATGTATATGTGTGTGTGTGTGTGTGTGTGTGTGTGCCTGTGCGTATATATGTGTGTAAGCCCGCATGTGTGCGTTTGTGTGCGTGTGTGTGCATGCACGTGTGTGTGTGTGTGTGTGTGTGTGTGTGTGTGTGGGCATATGTTTTTGTGTGCACACGTGTGTGTGTGTGGGCATGTGTGTTTGTGTGCGTATGTATGTATGTATGTGTGTGTGTGTGTATGTGTGTGCCTGTGCATATGTGTGTGTGTGTGTGTGTGTGTGTGACAGACTCCTGCTGGCTGTGTGCTACAGACTCTTTGTCCTGCTGCACTCAGCAGCTCTCTCTCCTCCAGAGACTGGCTGGCCTCTCTAGTGTTGCTACATAAAGGCAGGAGGTTTCTTTTAGGTGTTAAAAACGTCCATTTGTGCATTCCCTCGACAAAAAGCACCGAACCCATTTGAGTCCGCCCGTGACACGGGCAGACATTGTGGCTGTTCCTCTCTGGCAGTCATTTCACAGATTCTAAAATCAGAGAGTGCGGTAAACAGGATTTGAAGGACTGGCGTGGCCTGCATGGGGGCAGGAATACTGTGACACTATAACCGTGCAGTGGAAAATGGCCCCAGTGAAATAAAGACATTATCTGAGAGAGGAGAGTGTGCTGTGTTTCCTTAACCCTCCTCTTCAATACGGTCTTAAAATAACCAGGGATAAATAAAGGCCCTTTCGCTCTTCCAGGGAAATATATTTCCATGTAGGAAAGAGCAGACAAATCAGAGACAACAAAAAGACAAGTGTGTGTTTCTGGCTTCACAGCGGAATACATGAAACCGGCATCAAACAGAATAGACAAGGAAGGTTCTAGGCTTGGAGCCGCGCTGGGGAAGTGAATGCTTCTAATGGTGGGCTCACTGTTTCCCCTCTGTCTGGTCTTTTCTCCCCTGTATTTGGGAATTTCACTTTCACGTTTGTTTTTACAGTGGTTTACATCATGTTCGAACCAATGTGCGAGAGAGCGACAGGTGGGGGGGGGGGGGAGGGGTGCTTGAGGTGTGCTGGTTTCCCGTTTGGAGGAGCTGGGCAGGCCCCAGTTTGTTCTGACGTTAGCGGAGAGCTTAGTTCGGGTGGAGTACGGACAGGTACGATTTCACTGATGTCAGGAGAAGCGTCAGACTGCTCCTGTTTAACAGCTCCTGCACAAACTCATTCTTTACATTCCTCTCCTCTCAGTCTGTGTATTTGTTTTATTCAGAAACACTCATCTTCGTGAAGTCAAAACTTGCTTAGTTTCCTTGCCACTCAGGCTCTCCAGAGATAATTTATGACAGTCATTAATAAGGTTTTCCTAGCATCAGTATGAGCCTGAACTCTCTGAACATTAGAGCGAGTCTCCTCACTGCCACCCTACCCACTCAAATCCCCCCGCCAGGTGGTTTCGCCCGTCAGCCAAAAAAAAAAAAATTACATTTTACTAGCTTTTCAGCAGCTTAATCAAAGTTCCTTACGTCACCTCGTCACTACTTTTAAGCCCCTTTACCATTTTCACTGCTTGCTTAGGGCAGCGTGTCGCCCATGTCGATTTGGTCAGGACTGTTCCAACGATCTCGGGCAGGAGATTATATTTATGGTGGGAGGAGCTTCTAAATGAGGGAACAGTTTTATAGGAGGACTTGACTTAATGAGGGTGTGGTTATGGGAGACACTGAAAGTCCCCAGTCATTAATGAATCCCTGACACAAAGTTTCTACCTTTGGGTTGGGAGCCCATTATGTCCTGTTCATTGAGAAATACTCTTATCTGTAAAAATACTGAAGACCTGTTGCCTCAAGTGCCTGCCCCACATTCACACTGCATTTTCAAAACCATTCATGAACAAGTCATTTTGATGGACCTGATTTAAGAGAAAAATGTCGATTAGTCATTAGTCATTGAGTGTCTTGTACAGTGGCAGTACTCCTCTCAGTCATTTGGGGATGAACTGCTCAGATTTAAATGTCTGTGCACTTGTGTGTTTGTGTGTTTTTTAATGTATGTGTAGGTGTGTGCGCACACTTTGTATTCATACATTTATGTAGGCATGTGTGGTGTGTGTGCTTGTTACAGGTGTATGTGTGTGTGTGTTTATTTCATGTATCAGGATTTGGGGCCCTGCTCTATTCGTGTGAACCTCCTGCTGCAAAGAGAATCTGCAGCTGAAATTGGGGAATGCAATGACTCTGTAATAAAACTGTTGGGAAACTAATAAAATTAGCAGGGAATTGATTGAAATTCTCTTTAATGGGAGTATGATTGCCTAATTAGTGCGAGGTGGGGGTGTGCCTGCGGGAGTTCTGCTTATTGTGGCTTTTCAAACTGCTTCCCTAATATAATAGGATTTGGCATCTGAGCTTTATCAACCATTTTAGTTTCCTGGATTATTATTGTGCTTAGTGTGGTTATTATTGATTGTTGTGATGTATTCCTGGCAGCGCATTTGTTTTCATTAGTCGTGAATTTAAAATGGCACACTCTCAGCTTGCCTGTCGTTCCCCTCTCATTGTTCTCAATTACTCTCTATTCACGGTCCTGTTCTACAAGACCCCTGCAATTAAAAACAGCTTTCACTCACTGAAACACGAATGTTACTGATGCTGAGCTTATCTGACAAGCAAAACTTAGATTCCCTCCCCAGTTGTGTATGTACAGTGCAGTGCTCTGTGTGTTTACCTGCCTTCCTGTGTGTTGCACTTGTGTGTGTAATTTTGTTTTTGCGTGATTTGCAAGTGTTAATGCATGCGTTTGTGTATCCTATCACATGGTTCTGCATGTGACGTGTGAGTGTGTATATTAGCATACTTGTTGTGTCGATTTGCGAGCCTAAAAATGCAAGTGTGTGCAAGAGAGTGACTCTGAACGTGCACATGTGTATGTGTGCATATCTACATGTTTGGGCGCTGCGTACGTGTACATATTTGTACTAGCTCATACGTGGAGTATGGAAGCCAATGTGACTGTGCCATTGCTGGAGAGTCCTAAAGGAGTTTAGAGTGGTGTCCCACTGATCCTGGATCAGGTTGGCCACATCGGTGAACAATCCTTACATTCAAACCCTCTTATGACAGTGGGCTCTCTCTTTTCTATGTGATTTTATCCCCACCCCTCTCATTCGCATTCTTTTATGACTCTGGTCTCCTCTTCGGGACTGACTCCACCCGCCCCCCCCAAGCTCGCCTCCCTGCTCTCCCACATCACCTGAACTTTGATCCCAGCGCCGCCTCTGTTTGATGTGTTTATCTCCCAGCGCCGTCGCTGTCGAATGTCGCCATCTCCGCCGGGGTGCGAGAGGCCCAGGTAGCGCCGATCGCCCGGAGATCAATTAGCCATGACCTTAAAAACCTCTGTCCTTGTTTAATTGGTGGCGCCTGAGCAGGCTAATGGCATAAATTAGCCGTTAATGAGATCCCGGCTTGTTGTTAAAAATATAATAATGTGGCGAATGAATATGAGGGAGCGTAGCGGCACGCTAACACCCTCTCTCTCACTGTGACCTCTTTATTTTACATTTCCTTTTTTTTTTTTTTTTTTCAAATTCTGCTTTCTGTGAGGCACTGGAAATATTTATCTAAAGGCTTAATGAACAGTGCAGGAGGTGCCGGTGCGTTTAAGGAGCTGCTGTTTGTGCGTTCCTGTGCAAGGCCTTAGGGGCCTGTAGACTCAAACTGACGCATTGTAACTCTCCGTGTATATTACCAAATAAATCATTAGCGGTTTGCAGGCTCAAAGACAGAGGTGACATGAAACAGCTACTTTATATATAAGCCATTCATCAGCGAAATCAAACGGCGCGCGGGGCAGATTAACGAGGTTTTTGGTGAAGTGGATTCTAAACATTGTCTCGGGCCGCGTCCCGGAGGGAGAGCCGGGGCAGATGGGGATCTTGCGGCAGCCGCTGCCGTTTCCCTTTCTCCGGGGCGTCTGCGAAAAGGCGCCAGAGCGCCGAGCTTCCACTCCGTATCCAAACAGACACGGATCTCTCGTCTCTCACCCCATCTTTTCTCTCTGGCGAGCTACTCTTTCCTTGCTCCCTCCGTCCACTCGCTGTCTGTTTTTCTTCTGTCTTCTCTCTGTTTCATACCTGCAGTAGTAAGTGTGTAGAAAAGTCGGGCTGCACAGGCTCTAAAGGCTTATACTGATTTTTGTTTTTGTGTTCCCTCTTTCTCTCACGCTCTCTGTCAATCGGATAACACCCTCCGTTGATTATTTTGTTCACTAGTGAAATATGATGGCCTTATCTGTGGAGGGGAGGAACAAAAAACATGAGAATTCCGTGTGATTGATTCAAAAGTCGAATATGTTGGAAAATATTTGCCACGCCAATGTGCTATTTGACAAGATGAGCAATAAAGAGCTGTTCTCAAATGATTAGCAAGTGATGAACTCTTTTCCTATGGCTGCATTCAGGACGTGTTCGATATCAGAGTCCGTGGGGCTGAGAAATAATCTGTGTCCTTTCTGTCCATTTCAGGTCACTTTCATGAATTCAAAATCAACGAACCAGTGATCTCTGGGTGCTGGGGCTACGATCTCTCTGTTTCTGTAAGTAGCCTTTTTTTTAACCACACTGTATTCCTTGTGATGAGGCTGTTTTGATCAGACAGGAATCTTTATTTTTTCTCATCCCAAACCTTGCTCATAAAGCCCGGCTAACAGCTGCACTGAGAAACGCTGACTCCAACCCTGCCAGCTTGACTCTCGGCTCTTGTCAATCTAAATCAGTTTGCGTCAGTCTAATTCAGCCTTTCATGGGAGCTCTTTAACTACGCTTCATTATACCGTTCATAAAAGGAACAGGCCTTTTTGCTCAACTGTATGGTGTACATTCAATATCCATAAATTGGTAAACAACAACATAATTCAGCAAAACTAAGTTTCAAAGTCTGCACCTCTTGAAGCGCAACTGCATTTCCAAAAAAGTTGGACTGCTATGCAAAATGTAATTTAAAAAAGAATGCAATGATTTTTAAATTATTTAAACTATATTTTATTTATAGTCCAAAGACAACCTATCAGATATGAAACTGAAAATTTTTTTGAGTTTTTTTTTTTTAAATATCTGCTCATTTTGAATTTGATGCCATTAACAAATTTCAAAAAAGTTGGGATGGAGGCATGTTTGCCTTTGTTTTGCATGACCTCTTTTTTTTAGCAACATTGTGAGTATTTGGGAACAGAGGACACAAACTGCTGTAGTTCGGAAAGCCAAATGTTTTCCAATTCTTGCTTGATGTAGGATTTCAGCTGCTCAACATTTGTGGCCTTCTTTGTCATATTTTTTGTTTCAGAATGTGCCAGATATTTTCAGTGGGTGATAGGTTTGGACTACAGTCAGGCCAGTTTGTCACCCAGACTCTTACTACATAGTCCTATTGTTTCAATGTGTGCAAAGTGTGGCGTTATCTTGTTTAAATTAGCAAGGCCTTCTCTGAAAACACATCTGGGTGGGAGTATATGTTCCTCCAAAACCTGTATATAGCACTCAGAATTAGGGGTGTCTTAGCAGTTGTGCAAGTTACCCATGCTATATTCACTAATGCACCCCCATACTATCATGGATGCTGGCATTTGAACTGATAACAAGTTGTGTGTTCACTCTTCATTTTTATTGATGAGACGACTGAACAGTTTTCCATTTTGCCTCAGTCAATCTTAAATGAGCTTGGGCCCAGAGAAGGAAACGCCGTTTCTGTGCCTTGTTTGCATAGGGTTTTATCTTGAAATGGTGGTGTTTTAAGTTGCATTTGTGGATGCATTGAGGAACTGTGTTCACTGATAGTGGTTTTAAGAAGTGTTCCTGAGCTCATGTAGTGATTTTCACTACCAAATACTTTGTTTTTAATAGAGTACCACCTGAGGGCCTTCAGATCACGGCCATTTAATATTTGTTTTCGCCCTTGGCCCTTGTGTACAGAGATTTCCCCAGATTCTTTGAATGCTTTAATGATATTATGTACCGTACATGTTGAATTCTCCAAATTCTTCGCAATTTTATGGTAAAAAACGTTATTCATGAATTGTTATTCTTAGTCTTGCATGAAGAGGTGAAGCCCTCACCATATTTACTTCTGAAAGACTCCGCCTCTTTGAGATGCTCTTTTTAGACCCAATTATTTACTGATTTGTGGTCAATTAGCCTAATTAGCTGTTAGATGTTCCACCAGGTGTATTTTTTTAGCATCATACAACTTTTCCAGTCTTTTATTTCCCCCATTACAACTTTTTTGAAACCTGTTGATTGTATCAAATTCAAAAGGAGCAGATATTAAAAAAAAAAAAAACAATACAATTTTTCAGTTTCAACACCAGGTATGTTGTCTTTGTACTATTTTCAATTAAATTTAGTTTAAATAATTTGCAAATCATTGCATTCTGTTTTTGTTTACATTTTACATTGCATGCCAACTGTTTTGGTAACAGGGTTGGGGTGTTTGTTGAAAAGTCGGAAAATTATCATTACTGTTGACTCTCCGAAAAGGGTGCGTAATTTGTGATGGTTCTGAGCCGCTATTGGATGGCAGGTATTGCTGAAGGAGCATCTGCCTGTATGCTAGCCACCCTCCATGAGCTCTGGGACCCTGTTCCTCATGTCCCTGCAGACTAATGTTATGGGTCATTCACTGCAATGTGCCCCACAGCTTCCTCCTGTTTGCAGGAGAAAGCTGAAGATATTTGGGGTGGGTGGGATTCCTGTGCCGCGGGATGTGGGGGTGTCACAAGGAGCGTGTCAGTTCTCTCTTTTAGATGCAGAAAGCATGTATCAGAGGCAGCGGTGAGGGGCGGAATCACTCATGAGAAATGTGGGCAGTCTCGACTGAAGTAGGTGGAGCCAACAGCGAGGAGAAATTGGCGTTTTTTTTTCTTTGATAAACTCTGCATGACTGCACGACTATATTACGCATTATCTGAGAAAAGGATGCTTCCCTTGCAGTCAGGCAAGTTAAGCTTAAAAACTCTGTCGATACAAATTGTTTTCAAAACACTGGAAGGAAAGTTGGTTTATCCACGAGACAAAAGGAGAATAGAGTGGTATTAATAAAGATAAAATGTGATCAAAATGAAAGTGCATTTTTTCCTAATCAGCCTGTGTAAAGATGTGAGTCGTTGCTGTCTGAGTGCTCACAGCTGCGCGCTTGTATTGCTCCATCACCTGCACAACATGTCAGATGGTGTTTTCAGAGCAGGTTCAGGGGTGCCTGTGTCTTAGAGACACGTCCTCCTTATGTTGTTTGCAGTGTCTGGCGGTATGGCCGGATCCACAAGCTAAAGAATGCCTCACATGAGGAAACTACAGGCGAAGTGGTTTACTTTGACCTCTATCCTCTGGCTATATGGCTGAAATGGCGAAGGCTTTGGGGTGACAACTCTGTTTGTTTCTTGCTGTTAGTTTGAGGCCATTACAAAAATGCTGCTGGCCTTATAACGACCGTTCTTGTCAAAGTGGTTTGAGGCGGGAGATCCTGAATGTAAAGGGTTGATGGAGTATGTGCTTGTTTACGTTCTTTCAAAATGAAGTTTTTTTTATTCTTTTTTTTTTTTTTACAATAGTGTTAAATATGAAAGCCAGTGGATGATTTATGAGGAAAGACTGGAGATGTTAGAACTGTTCAGCCACTGTAGGTGTTCCTGTTCTACCTGATATTTGCATTGATATGGTGCAAATTAACTTCTTCAACTTGGGTAATAAGACTGCCTTTATTGGACTTCATAAAAATGTGAAATGTGACTGGCTCAGAAAAGTAAACATCTGTCTCTGGCTTGGCAAACTGGCTTTTATCCAACCAGTAAGCAACAGAGTGAGCCTTGTCTTTCACTATGAGTGTTTTTAAAAGAGTATGTGCATATTTGTGTGTGTGCATGTGTGTGTGTGTGTGTGTGTGTGTGTGAGAGAGAGAGAGAGAGAGAGAGAGAGAATATATTTGTGTGTGTTTGTGAATTGGTGTGTTTGAGAGGTTGTATGAGAGAAAGTGTGAGCACGAAAGGCTATTAGCTTAGGCTCATGGTGGAAAATTTTGTGGATGAATTTATTTATATACCCTGCCATTCAGAAAGGAAACGGAATTCCTGGCAATTGTTGAATTGCTTGGTAATGATTTCCCATTTTAAACTCTCGCATGCAAATAATTTTAATCAAAAAATAGATTTTCTGTTGAATTAGCCTTTTCAAGCCTAGTTTGCGAATGTAGTCAGTGCCGTACAATACAACCAAAATTATAATCAAAATTACAAGAGTTAGCCAATTAAAATTTGTTTTACATCGATACAATCAAACATTCAATGCAATTTTGTATACTGGAGTTGTTTAGTTATGGCAAAAAAAGTGTAGGATGATTAGTTGCTTTTTTGAGTAACAGAGCCTTCCAAATTTGTAAATCAAGCCTGCTGAATGTGCTGCCTCTTTTTGTCTGTCATACATTTTCTCTTTATGTGAATTCTATGTTTATGTTATTTGTGCTGTTTAAATGGATGACAGCTCCTGTGCTCTCAGTATAGTAACAATGGGCTGGTTAATTAGTCAGGGAAGGGCAGTAGTCAGTGCCTTGAGTGCCCAGCTCAGTGGCTGCTCCTCTTACTCTGTTGCAGTGGGGCGGGTTTAGTTTTTGAGGGGGGGATCATTGATTTGCCGGTCAGAGTTCTTATTTTCCCCTTAGCATTCCTATTCGACTGTACAGGACGTGGAACAACAGGGGGCAAAGTCTCTGTGGTCAAGGCATTATTTTAGCCCTGTTTGACTTTGTTATAGAACAGTGTGCAAATAGGATTGTTGGGTTCAGGTGGCCATGAGTTCACTAGCGTCCCGGCTAATTCACTTTATGTTGACTGTTTCTGAAGCACCCCCCCCCCCCCCGAAACGTTAGCTACTGTCAGGAAGACTCTGCTTGATTGCTAATCTTAATTTTCTTTCTCTTTAATCTGCATGTTAAATTAATTATGAACGGAGTTGGCGATTAATTTCTGCACTTTGAGGTGAGTTATCTGGGTATGTTAGGAGACACTGTAGGAAGGTTGCGCTGGGAGGGAGGGATGTTGGGGGGGAGAGTTCAGAGGCTAAGTTCCCTTGGATGAGGCGAGGAAAGAACCGTGTCATGGATGAACGAACTTCACCACTTAATAGAAATGACTGACCTATGGAGGCCTGTTTTCCACTTTCTTAGTTAGCTGTCCTTTACGTCTCATGACTGTTTCGTGACAGCGATGTCACCATGGAAACAAGGCTACCATTGACGAAGCCAGATCCTTAATTTCATTAGCTCCTAAACGCCTAAATCTTATCAGAATCTGGAGGAGCAATAGACGTAAGTGTTGTGTCTTTAAAGATTTCATTTTGGCAGATTAAATGACTCTCGAGAAACAGACTAAAAAGGTTCCTGAAAAGTCTAAAGATGGCGTGAGGCAGGCGTGCAAGTGCTTTCTAGCCTGCGTCTGTATTTCCCTCATTAAGAGTGCGGAGATCCTTCGCTAGTTTCACCAAACTGCAGTTTTTATCCACTTTAAGAGGTCTCCACACTCTCCTGTTATTTCTTCTGTGATTTCTCTCCCCTGACAAGAGAGTTTGTTTCATTGCTCTGTATTCCTTCATTTTCTTTTTTTCTGTTTGTCTGTTTAATCAACTTCCATGGAGCTCATTTGTTTCATATTAAACCCAGAGTTTGGTTGACATTAGTTGTCTTTAGAGTGGCTAGCTATTTTCCTCTCTAGGTGCAATAGAAAGGCACTGAGAGGCAAGAAAACAACAAAAAAAAAATTATGCTCACCTCTCCAATGAATGCAGGCGGTAGGTTCTCATTACTGTCCCACTGCCTGTGACGACCAGTAATTATAAACTAAAGTCACAGGCTCTAAATTAATGGCTTTGGCTGTGAACTTTTCCCCCAAAGAGTTGTGAATCGCCAGCACCTATAATGCACCAGCCCGCTGGTGCGAATTCCCCTTGTGTCGAGCCCCGTCAGTTAATTGATTCACAAATTATTTAAAGTTTGTAGTGCCCCAGGGAGCTCTCAGTGCTAACGACAGCCATTGCCGCAGAGCCTAGAACCCGCGTCTTTCTCCCAGTCTTAAAAGCGGTGTGAAAAAAGTCCTTAATGGCTTTCACTTGTGTGTCTGTGGATCAGTGCACATCAGCAGGCTTGTTTCTGTGTGGATCAGGGAGGTCAGCCTTATTTTGTTTTTGTGCCTGTATGCATGTTTTTGGAGGATTTTTCTACTGCACAGCATAGGCCCATCTCCGCTGCGTTCCATTTCTTCATACAGGCCGTTCGTAAGAAGTGCAAGGTATAACATTCACGTTTTTAAAAATTATTATCTGAATTGCTTGTAGTTGGTAAAGAAATAGGAACTGAATTGTTGCAACAACAGCTTACCACTGTTTATTGAGTGAGTGAGAGACTTCTGACCACAGCCTCCCTGGCTCATTGGAACCTACATCACGACAGTAGGAATAGCAGGACATGCCAGAAAATGAAACTCACCCGTAAGGAGACTCGCTTCATTAATGATGTGGGAAATAAACTCCGGCCATCTGAGATGGCCTTTTTTTTTTTTCTTTTTGTTTCTAGCTTGGTTGGCTTATCGCTATCATTGCAGTAGTACCACTTTACATCTTAGTCAGAAAGAATAGTTTCAGTTGCTGTCTTATATGAGATTTCATGACTCATGTGAATTTAGTTAATAACTTGAGAAATAAGACTGGGAAATGCCCTGTTAAGCTCCAGTAGCTACGCAATAAACTCAAACTACAGCTGCTACACATCATTTACACCTAAAGACAACCATTAATATTTCTGTCTTTTTTTTAGTGTAATTCACAAATTGGCTGCCATTGCTAGGAATTCATGCCAGATATCGAGGGCTGACTGCAATAAACAGTTATGTCCAATATATAACATCTGGACATAACTGTTTATTGCAGTCAGCCCTCGATATCAGCTTCATGATATTTGGCTTCTCTGTTGTTGTGAAAAATCAGTTCAGTTTGCTTTAAAAACCATTTTGTTTCCACTGCGAGCGAGGAGTTAAAAGGGCTTTGAAACGGAGTCAGTCTAAAAATAACGTTATACTTTGAAACAGCTGGCAGAGGCCTCCACAGACTTCCTCTTAACTTTTACAAGAGAAAAGTTCTGTTCCTGCTGAAAGTTTGCAGCCCACTGTCACTACCAACAACCACCACGTGTAATAACATTGTAACTACGTTTACTGGCTCATTCAAGTATGTTCTTTATGTAATACAAGTCATTTTGTGCAACAAGTTGTTCCACACAAGGAAAGGAATAGAATTGGTGGACAATATAAGATTGTGTTTGCACTTTTTTCAAAGTAATTGTTTAAAAATACTGGATATCTAACAGATTATTATTATTATTTGCATGAAAGTTCTTTTTTAATGTATTTATTTATTTATTTTTTGCTAACCAGCATTTGCTTGCTGTCTAGCCTGTCTTTTGCCATGTGGCTTATTTAGCCGTAAGCTAACTAGCCATGCACTCTTTAACAGCATTTTAAGGAAACAATATTTATATTGCTGAATAATATAGTACAACTATACAGTAATTAAAATGTTAACTGCTATGTACTGAATATTCATGGCTTGGAGAAGATGGTTTATCGGGCAAAATTTTAGATTTCGGAATGTTACATGTGGGAAATGTAATATGGGCGTATGCATGATGTGTTAGTAAGTTTAGTCATATTTATAACTTGTTTAACGCTCATTTTAAACTCACACGTGCAACAGTGCTCCTTCAAAATGTCTTATACTTACTAGTCACGACCCAATATGCAAGCTACATCGAATGATTTTACTGGATTAGATTTATATTGATGGTCTCAGTGCCAATGGTCACCTTTTGTCTGCATCGATAAAACAGTAGTGTATGATGACACAATTACAAAAGCTTATTTATTTAATTTACACTGCTACTCATTGCTGGAGATCAGTGGGTGCCATTATGGAAACACTGCTGCAGAACTGCTTCAAAGTTCTTTCTTAGTCGCAGATTTGACCTCTAGTTAGATAATGGCGGGAGAAAAATGTGATTCCTTTGTGAGTCAAGTTATATATCCACAGTTTTGATTTCAGCTTTTTTTTGTGTATTTGGGGACAGTGCTGCCGGACAGCTTTTGAGAAAAGCTGAAACGGCTCTTGTTCCGACTATCCCAAAGAACTTTACAGCTATAAAGAAAATACATTTTCCTTTTGCAATGATTAATATTTTTTTTCAGTGGATCTCTTTTGGCTACCAAATGTTGAAGGAAAATGCTATCAACAACTGTTGCTTTTTTTTTTTTTTTTTTTTTGCAAATTGAGTCTTGAATAGTAAAAGTCACCCATCATGAAAATGTCTTTATATGGAAATTCTTCATGGCATAAAAACCTCACTTAATCTGCTCCATCCCTAGTGTTCAGGCAGCCAGATGCAACTCCAAAGCATCAAATTAAGGATATTTAAGCTTCCGTCTGAAAGTGGAGACTTTCTCTGTGAACTCAGCTAGAGTTGAATAGAGGAACTGTAATTGATTTCCTCCTAACTGAATGTATAGCCTGCAGGATCACTTTCTGTTATTTACTTATTAATTTATTGTGAGTGGGTATGTTTGCAAGTTTGTATCTGGTAATGTTTTCATTGGAAACGCCACCAGGCCAGCTGGTGTCTGTAGGGGAAGACTGTGCACTGCTCACCTATTAGAGAGGCCGCGTGTCGGCGCTAATATGGAGCAGCCTGTAATCTGGGCCCCATTAGCAGGCTGCTGTCATTCAGACACACGGTGTCGGCCTGATTTAAATAAAATGAAATGAAGATAGTTGTTTGGGGTCCCCTGGCTTCCCTCGTTGCCGTAAACATATGCTCCGCGCCCCGCTTCTTTCCATCTTATTTATGACTTTAATTTGTTGTGTGGGCTGCGCTAGAAATTAAATTTAATACAATCCTCTGGGGGACCCTGCCATATAATAACATGGTAATTTCTGTGTATCCTTTTGAAAAATGAGGAAATTAATTCTTTCTGACATGTTCTAATTATTCCAGTGTGAACAGCATATCCACTACCTCTCTGTCCTCCCCATGCGCGCGCACACACACACACACACACTCACACACACGCACATGCACATGCGCATTCACTCGCGTATACACATGTGTGCGCTCACTCGTAGGCACACACACAGCTTCTGGAGTGTTAGAGGTGAGAGGCAGGTGGTAGGCGCCGATGTGCTAATGCTGACCAGCAGTGCATTTAATTTGAAGCATGAGCAGACACCTTTCAACACACCTTCCTGATGTTGGAGTGCTTTGCACAAATTAATTCACTTCTCATCTGACAGCTTTGACTAGGGGATCAGAGAAGGGGGGCGGGGGTGGGTGGGGTGGGGGTGAGTGGGGGGAATCCCTGAAGTGACGGGGACTCTCAGGTATAGTCAGGTGCAGGAAGGGAAGGTGCTGATTGGTTAGAGGAGATGGAGTCTGCATGTCACTCAGGTTGGTCTGCCTTCATGCCCCATCCTCTTGTCTGCTTGTCTGTTAGTGTGTGAGGGGATAGACGCCAGAGACCTACTGGACTGGGAACTGCCAAGCTGCTGGGATTCAGACATCTGCCATCCACAAACCCCCCCCATTATTCAGGCCTTTCACAACCCAAAGGAGACAACTTACACTTTCCTCACTCTGCTGTAGCGCTCCTGAGCAAGAAGTCAGATAACAGACTTTCAACTCGGATACAGCTAGCAGATACGTATGTACCGATTACACGCTTGCAATACTCCGATACAGGTACACAGTCTGCGGCTTGTGTTGACAGAGAACCCATTATTTGCTCCTCATGGAATCGTCTCTAACAGGTGTGAAAAGTGTGAAAGCTCTCGCATTGAACCATTCTGCCCGACAACAAACCCTCAATCTTAACAGTGTTCCTCTGCGGAATCGAAGAGGAGCCTTTCAAAGCCATTTGTTCTGAGAGGGTACTCAGGAGCAGATAAAAAAACAGATGCAACTTTATACTCGAATAGATGCGCTCACAAGCGGGCATGTGAGTTGTACACACTCACAGTCTAATGCAGGTACTCATGGGCGAGTTCACAGACAGGGTCCTGATCTCCACAAACTCAGATAGAAACTCACCAGGAGGAAATAAAACAAACAAGCACTTCCACAGGCAATGTCCTTGTCTTCGGCGACTTCTTCGCCCACTGAGGATGTTTTTCATATTGAAAGCCGCGACCGGTAAAATTTTAAGAGCAGGCTCTACATTAGCAAGATTTCCTGCATGATGGACTTACGTCAAAATCATGCCTTTTGTGCCTGTTTAAGGCCCTTCAGGATCAAAAGAATATCCTGTAAGTGGAAATTTGTTATGTATTGCAACAGTTTTTATATTTGTGTTTTCATCTTTTATGGAGTTATAATATGAAGTCTCAGAAATCACTTATTTGGAGCTATCGCCTTGCACCTTACTTGTACATACTGTGCCTTATGCACATTAGAAGTATAAAGTATATTTAAGTCTAGATTCTTGTATTGTTCTATGACTTGAGTAGTTGCATGAACTTGCAAAATGTCTGTATGGCTTATTAGAGTGGCACGGTGGTCCAGTGGTTTGTGCTGTTGTCTCTCATTTTGGAGATTCTGGGTCCAAGTCCAGGTCAGTGAGGACTTGTGTGGAGTTTGCATGTTCTCCCAGTGTTTGCGTGGTTGTCCTTCAGGGACTTCAGTTTTCCCCGCCCTGAAAAACATGCTCTAACACAGTGGTTCCCAACCCAGTCCTCAAGGACCCCCTGCCCTGCAGGTTTTTGCTCCCTAACTACTCTTTCTCACCTGATCCATTTAAGGGCTTCATGCTGATTGGTTGAAAATGATCTACCTGAACAGGGTGTGCATGAAGGTGCATTGGGGCTTAAATGGATAAGGATTGCAAAAGTAGAGCTGCAACAAAAACCTGCCGGACAGGGGGTCCTTCAGGACTGGGTTGGGAACCACTGCTCTAACACATGCATGACCAAGGCTCTGACTTTTGAACTGGAGTTGCAGTCCAAGCAGGAGTGCCTGTTGAGCTTTCCATTTATTTAGACCATCATTTTATTGTATATCACATTTTTTTTCCATACAATTATTATATCCTCGAATGGATTTAAAAATTGCTTAAAAAGTCAGTTTTTTTTGTTTGAAAAAGCTAGAATTCACCTCAAAAAAATATGACGACAAACTCACTTTGGGTTGTCTGGCACATTCCGCTCATCTACTAGGTCTAAAATATAAATGCAAATGATTTCATTATATTGGTGTATCAGTGTGTTGTATGGGGTTCCCCGTCTGCTTGTTAAGGAACCCTCTCATTTGCTGGCTGGTTCATGGATGATTCACATATTGGTTGACCATTTAGAATCAACGCACCAACTGCATGCTCTTGCATATGATGAAATGCAAGCTTACCAGAATAATAACAAAAGTCTGCCCACATTTTCCATTATGGTGTTGAAAAGATGAAAATAGAATAGTTTTCCGGTTTTTGGGGGTTTTTTTTAACCTAAAAAGTAATGTAAGTGAATGGATTTGATATTTTGTATGATGGATAAAT
Source organism: Gymnothorax javanicus (assembly GCA_029692085.1). Taxonomy (NCBI): domain Eukaryota; kingdom Metazoa; phylum Chordata; class Actinopteri; order Anguilliformes; family Muraenidae; genus Gymnothorax; species Gymnothorax javanicus. Next base: position 21,789,080 of record CM056209.1, read on the forward strand.
TTCTGCTTAATCATGTATAATACAATTCAGGTGGCATAGAGTAAATATCTGATAACACAGATTGATGATGCCAAAAACTATACCCTTTGCTTCATATGTGCTTCTTCTTTTAATTCTGTGTATGTATTGCTTGTTTAGTTTTCACAAATCTAAACTGCTTCTGCTCATGCAGTACTAACCTCTTAAATCCAGGATTTTCAGTGATATTCTGTCAGAGGTGTAAAAGGTGTAAAAGCCCTTCCTCCCCCTATAATTCTTGATTATCCTAAAACCGTTCCCCTTTACTTTTCCAGATTATCAACTAAACATTAATTTGCTTAGTTCCGGAGACTAAGTTGTCAACATAAGAAACAGACTGATGTAATTCACCTTTGATGGCAGTAGTACTTGCACTTGGTTGATCAATATTCATTACAAATGTTTATTAATTTGCAAAAACGTGGGATTCATTCAAGTTGTAAACATAAGAAATAAACTGTTGCAATTCACCTTTGATGGCTAGGCATTGTCTTAGTTCTTGCACTTTATTTTAATGATGCTTTATCAATATGCAATGCAAATGATTGTTAATTTGCGAAAACATTGAATATTAAAGTTGAATGATAAATAGACTAGTGTAATACACCTTTGATGACAGTAGTACTTGTACTTCTTCCTTTAATTATAATTGATCAGTATTCAATGCAAATGTTTGTTGATTTGCAGAAATGGAATGTGGAAATATGAAGACACTTTGTAAGTTTGAGTGGTTTGAGCTCAAAACAAATTTGTAAAATACTGTATAAAAAAGTGAGAGCTTTAAGCAAAAATAGCTGCAAGAATCTTGAAGATAAATGAAACATGAAAAGTCAGGTTTTAAGATGTATACATGTGTAATATACACCTTGGCATAAGTTAAGAACCACCAAATTCAAAATGATATTTTCCAAAAATTGGCAAGTCCTGAACATCGTACATTTGCATGAAGGTTTTTCCATGCATTCCATGTGCATTTCATGTTCAAAAGGTTTTGTCATGTACCGTGCTTAATTTCTCGTGCTGAGTGTTAGCAGTTGGTGGCACTTCTGAAAACTTGGGTTTCGTCGCAGTCACATATTGATTCTGTTTCTTCCAATTTAAGTACAGACTTCAGAGGAGTTCCTTTGGCGACCACTCTGGGCTCCTTTATAAGACAGTTGGCCCATACTTTTAACAGCATTACACCTGTCAAAGACATACGCTTTCATTGAAAGAAATTAAAATGTGAAGTAAAGATCAAATTCTTTTCAAATAGATTTTGTTATGCTAAGAAAGGCATGTCCAATATTTCCTAGAATTGGGCAATTTTTGTTGGCGTTATTAATTTAGTCCTTTGGAGAAGCAGAACTCGTTTTAATAATTGTATAATGCTAACTTTTGCCCTGGTGTATATTTTGAAACATATTGATTTCATATTTAACATGAACCCCAAAATGTGTTAAAAAAAATGGTGCCAACATGCACAACAAAAGGGCAAATAAAAACAAACTGGAACAAACTTCTTGACTTGATTATTTCAATAACATTTATTGATAACATTTATTGCACAATAAATTACAAATCAACATTCAAGTTACCATTGCACATAAACCAGTCAAGTGAAACATTAGATTTTTACAGCATGTACCATTCGTAATGCTAATTAAAATTTTTTTTCTGGGGGATGACCCCGGACCCCCTCTTAAATCAGAGTCAATTGGGGCCAATACACGCAAAAATTCACCCAACAGGGGTAAAGCCCTGTTGTCTATAAAAGACGCATCTCTGTTTACTCCAGGATTATTTGAAGAGCTGGTGTTGGTCCGCGGCTGTTGCACTGGGGCTGCCCACTGGTCCTGAGCAACTAGGATGGGTCAAATGTGGAGGACCTTACACTGCATATTAGAGATAGAGTTACACAAAGAGTAGTAAGGCATTTACAGTTGCAGAGTGTTGTTAATCGTTTGGCCATTTTTGAATGATGGGCAGTTATGCTTGCAGAGAGTTGTTCAAAAGTGCTGGGCATTCAAGTACAGATGCATATGAGGTTGTTTTCCCATTTAGAGCTGTGTGAATAACTGACCTGAACCCCTGAACGTGTCCTCATGTGCATGTGTGCTAATTTCAACTTTGAATGGTGTGAATCTAAATCAGCACATGCTAAGGCAGAGAAGCAGCTTCAGCTGTGTGAAAGGCAGTGGGGTAGACTCAGTGTTAAGGTACAGAAGCAGCTGTGTTAGGTGTAGTAGGTTATACCCAGTGCTAAGGCACAGTGTTCGGTTCTGTATGTTAAACCCAGTGCTAAGGCACAGTGTTGGGTGCAGTAGGTTAGTTCCAGTGTTCAGGTGCAGTTTTGGGTGCAGTTTATCCGACCCAGTTTTAAGGCACACTGCTGTGTGTAGTAGGTGATACCCAGTATTAAAGGAGCAATATGTAAATTTGTGGCCAAAACTGGTAGTGCAATCACATTCAAAATAGTGCAGAGCGCAGTATCCCCCTCTCCCCCAGACGAGAGGTTGCCAGCTAGGTTGCCGGATCCAGCAAGAACGTCTACTACATGGAGTTACCATGGCTACGTTTCAATATCACCAATGATTTGCTCTCACAGGGTTGTGTTCAGTTCAGTTCAGTTCAGAAAAGATCAAGACTAATGACTAACTAACTTTAGCAATGGTCATATTGGTCAACTTGCTCCTCACTCTTCTGTGTGGATAGCCCACTAAAGTCCATACTGTAATATGCGTAAAGAATGAATGAGGACTCATTTGACCGATGTAATTGTCTCAATTACATTTCATATTGCCATAATGGCTGTGCTAATGTTGGAACGGTTTCCACAGCGTCTCAGCATAAAGCCAGAGAAACGGACTAATAATGCATTGCTAATGTTAGCAATGAAGAGCCACGGTTTTTATTTCTCAAACAATTTGTTACCTAGTCAATTCGATGACCCACCTGCATACGCACTAACGTACCATGAACGAACATACATAACATTATTCGACTGTAGAGAATATTTGAAGTGTCCGTGCCTACATTAAATAGAATTAAGTTAGCGAAACTTAGCTGAATCTTACCTGTCCAGGAGAAAATGAGCAACTTCGGCATCGGTCTTCAAATTCTTCTCTGCTTTCAGCTGTCTCCATTTTTCAAAGGCATGTCCTATACAGATCCTTGTTTTGTTTCTGACTTTATCACGACGTATTTCGGAATCATAACGAGGCCTTTTAGGTTTAGTAATGTCAGACATTTGTGCTCTGAAACGCTGGTAAGTGCAGCTCAGTGGTAACTGGCAACCTGGATGCCGAAATGCTACTGACTTCGTGATTGGGAGATAGGTGGAGGGCGGCGCAACAGGCCAAAACACAAATTGACAACATCAACATTAGTTGTGGGCTGCAACTTAGCTTTTGTAATGAGAATATACTGGCTGTACTACTGTTGTCAGTGATATAAGTATTTGAAATTAACATCATTCCTTAATGTCTGGTGATATATCAGGGCCATTTCATGATTAATCAACATGCATTTCTTACATATTGCTTTTTTAAGGTGTAGTGTTAGGTGCAGAAGGTTAGACCCAGTGTTAAAGCGCTAGGATATGATTGGTCTGTCCTCCATTTTAGATTCGAAATTTGTCCCTTTTTGAGAGTTGGTGATTGGCCAGCTGCTGGCGATCACTGGTCCTCATTTGAATGAAGTTCAGCTCTCCTGAACTTTTGGCTGCTTGCTTCGCCTACTTCACGGGGCTTCGCGTCGCTTCACATTGCTGGTCTCATAGTTCACTGTGCACGACCTCAATATAAAGTGAATGAGAATGTAACTCTGCCCTACAAAATATTGCGCTGCAGCGAGGCAGTGTGTTTTACTGTAAGGCACAAAAGCAGCTGTTTTAATTGTGGATGCTTAGACTGGAAGTGAAGGGAAAACGGCGGAGGCGTGTGATAATGGCGAGCTCATGGGCCATATGGTCCTGCCCTAACGGAGCACATTTGCTGCAGATGGCAGGGGAGAGACGGCTGGATGAAAGCGATTTGGCGGTAGGCAGTTCTGCGAAGGGCCTGCGGCGTACATGCACGTGTGGCCGGCGAACGGCTTCCAGCATCTGTACCCTGCAACTTTAGCTTCAGTTACAGAAACGCTGTCCTTGAAACACGGTAGCCTGCTGCAAATATAACTACCCCCCTCCCTGCTCCCACCCCACCCAAACCACTCCTCTAACTTAATAACATCTCCTGAACCCAACCCTGGTTTTCAATTGTTGCTTTTGCCTTAATGTTCCAGAACATTACTGATTCAAGAAGCATATTCAAAACTAGCGCTGCGTTTAATGTTGTGTTCACGTGCTCCTCAAATGTTCCTATTTACCATGTTGGGCAGTCGTTCTCTCGACTTTGATGTGCTCATGTGCTTTTAAGTCACAATATGAAAACAACTTTGCCACGTCAAAGGAGATGTGTAGTACTTTAAAGCTTTATATTACAAATTGATTTTGCCCCCAGAGTTGTTTCTAGTCCAGTACATTCCCTGAAACTGGTAAAATGTTGCTTTATCTGACTTGTTATCAGGGTTACTGCAAATAAATAACTTTTCTAACTAATCTAGGCCACTCTGGAGGGCAACTAATGGTTACAACCTAGTACTATATTACAAATTAAACGTTAGCAAAATATTTATTTGCTATACGCGAATTTGCACCATTAATCAAAAGTTTCTAACCAAGGACCGAAAATGTGCTTTCATCCACCAAGTTTCTGCATGTATGACTTCAACAACTCGGCAAGTCTGGTACCAAAATTTTTGCCGAGTCGTTGTTCCGAACTGAGGACGCGTTAACGTGAATTTTCCTAGTCAGGAACGGCTTTTTCAGATAATTCCGCCACCACATGAATGCACTGTAAGCACATGCACATAGGACTTCCCGTTTCTACAGTACAACGCTGTCCCATTGGTCTGATTTCTTATCGTGGAAGTTGGTGATTGGCTTATTCTGGCTCGGCGCATCAGTAGGGGCTGTTTTTATGTTTGGGGATGAAAGCACATTACCCCAAAAAGGTTTCTTCTCACCCTGATGGGCCATCCCAGAGCTCTCCTGTTTGGTGAAAGTTTCCTGAGATGTGATGGGGAGGCAGGCTTCTTGTGCATCTCCTCTGGCTGGTGGTGTTTAGGGCTGAGTTTGGGCAGAGGATGCGCAGAGGAGATTTTCTTCTTTTAACACTTCCTCAGAGTGGTGAGGAAACACGGTTGGTCAGCCCTGCTTGGCTCTTTGCTGTTGTTTTCTCACGTTGTCGCCACGGCGATGGCTGGTATCACACCCAGTCGGGCACTATAGTGCGGAAAGTCTCGGCGTAAAGCTGGCAGGTCCCGGTGGGGCTCACGCCATGGCTAAGTGCGTACCAGCCTGAAAGACGCAGTGTCCTTGGACTCCCAGTCACTCTTTCCATTTTCTCAGAAATAGAGGGAGAAACGGGGAGGAACAGGGGAGAGAGAGCGAGAGAGAGGCAGAGAGAGAGAGCATCTTATGGTAAAACAAAGAGAGTGAGAGAGAGAGAAAATGATTTTAGGAAGAGGAGAGAACTTTGAAAAATAGTCAAGAGCGAGGGAAAATAGCAACACAAATGTTAGCAGATCTAAATGGTTTTGGGTGCAGTCTTTTTTGTTTTTTGATATTCTTACATTGTGACAATGCTATTTGGGTAGTACTGCTAACGTGCTAAGAAATAAATGTTGAGAACTTTACATGATGAGTCAAATCCCCATTGTAGAAGCCACAGGGTCTAAATTGAGATAAAGTGCCATTCTTACTCGTCAGTACTTCCGGAGGTCGCATGGTACAATGGCACTTGTTTACTACACATGCACATTTTTTTTCGGTTTTGCACCCTTGACTTGCAAATCATTTAAATATTCTTGTTTCCATGTCGGGGCACAAATCGTACTTTCAGATCAGTATAGTTTTGACTCAAGCTACTCAAATTACAGTCGCTACAAGCTTCAGTCCTGAGTTTGAATGTTGCAAAAAAAGAGAAACAAAAGAAAGGAAGAAAAAAATGCTGAGAAAAATGACAAAAGGGGAAGCAAAACAGTGTTTTCAAAAGGAAAAAAAAAAACAAATCAAAGCAACACCATAAGCCAGCGGGAAAACCATTTGGCCCAGTTTCCCAAACACGTGTCCCCCCAAATTGCTAGGTTCAGCTCTGAGCAGTGACATCACTCCACTCTCCTGGCGGTGCGGTAAGGGGTGGCAGCCGAGGGCCCCGGCGTGCGGTTGGGGCCCCTGGAAGCCGCGGTGACCCCCGGCACACACATGGACAGCAGCTGGCCCACCGCAGGACCATCAGCGCGGCCTCGGATGGGAGTGTGTGTGTGTGTGTGTGTGTGTGTGTGTGTGTGTGTGTGTGTGTGTGGAAAAGCCGTTTCTGTGTAAAGAAAACATATCATCAGACTGAGGCTGCCAGCCTTGCTTCCACATCTCTTCAGAACACGGCTTATAATTAATGATGCAAAAGAACAAAGAGATGGTCTCTTCCGCTGTGGCTAAGCGATTGTTATTTAAAGAGTTACAGGACTTGTTGCATGGCTTTGCTGTATGTAATAGAGAGTGTGTGTTTGGTTAAAAGAGATCCGAGGTGTGTGTGTGTGTGTGTGTGTGTGTGTGTGTGGGAGAGAGAGAGAGAGATGGGGGAGGCGGGGGAGTGCATTAGGGTCTGTTTGTGAAGGAGAGTGTTTATGAGAGTGACAGTGTATGTGTGTGTGTGTGTGTGTGTGTGTCTGTGTGTGTGAGTGAACGTGTGATGGACGGTGTGTGTGAAAGAGAGGGAAGTTGGGAAAGTGCATGTGATGGTCTGTAAGAAGGAGAGTGTATGAAAGAGTGCATGTGTGTGATAGTGTGTGTGTGTGTGTGTGTGTGTGTGCGTGTGTCTGTGTGTGAGAGAGGGAGGGAGGGAAAGTGCAAGTCAGGCTCTGTGTGTGAAAGAGAGTGTTTGTGCTGGGCGTTAGAGTAAGAGATGGAGAGAGTGTGTGTCTGTGTGTGTTTTATGTGTGTGTGAGAGACAGGGAGTGAGAAAGTGTCTGTGTGAGGAAGAGTGCGTGAGAGGCAGAGAAAAGATTGTATGTGTATGTTCGTGAGAGTTTCCTTATATGTGTTTGTACGATGAGCGAGCTCATCGAAGTAGAGAGTGTATGTGTGTGTTTCTATGCAGTTACAGTGGCTCTCTGTGCATTTCTCCTGCCACAGACTCCTCCTACAGCAGCCATGGAGGCCTCCCCTCGTAACAGCTTTTTCCTCAGGTCAGTTTCTCTCTCTTTCTATCACCATCGTGGGGGGGAGGGGTTAAACTCATCTGTCCAATCACAGCTCCCACCCGTCCTGACACCTTCCGTTTGATCAGGCGAGAGGGAAGCAATGAATCCTGGCCACGGCTTTTTTTTGTCAGTCAATTACCAGGGTCATCTCCGCAACCCCGCCCTAAATCACACACTGGCCCCTCCCCTCGTTACCATCCCCCCCATGTAACCCTGGCATGCTCAGATAGCCCCTGGTTGTTCCCCGCACAGTAATACTGAAAGCATTTCATTTCACGGGCCGAGAATCTCTCATACCGCACGTCACAAACCCAAAGGGATGGCTTGTGTTTGCTGCTCGTTCTGCATGTGATTGTTTGTCATCGCAGTTCCGTACAGGTGGCGGTAGCAGGATGAGTGCGTGTGCGTGTGTGTGTGTGTGTGTGTGTGTGCTCATACTTTGTGAGTGGTGTGTGTGTGTGTGTGTGTGTGGTTGAATGCAGTCGGGGCGGGGGCGGGGCCTGAGTACAGGACCTACAGTTTTATTCAGAACGTTTGTAGTAGCGTGCCGAGCCGAACGACCCGAAGTCTCCATTTTTTTCTCCCTCTCTCCCCCTCCTCCGCTCGCTCGTCCGCCAGCCTCCGCCGTCCTGTGATTCTAATTAAGAATTTGTGCTGTCATTGCTGAGAGGAAATAAATAGCAGTAAGTAGCTGTAGCATTGCTGCTCTCTGGGTGAGTTACCTTCTCGTGGGCCCCAGCGTTGCTCCCTAATTACGGCCGTCTCATTAAGACCAGCCGTAGCATCTGCCTTTTACAGCTGCTGTCAGCCAAAACTTACTGAACCTAATGGATCTGCTCCAATAGCGCCGCACTTTTCCTCTCTCTCTCTCCATCTCTTTTCTCCTCCTTTCTCTATCTCTGTAACTCCCTCATTCCTGAGATTGATCGCTTAAGTGTAATGGAGGTCAATTATTTGATTAGATTTACGCCGATTCCTTCAGAACTCGTTTTAACCTAATCGGATGCAGGGGCACTGTGCTATGACACATATCTGGCCCAACGGGGAGTTTTGGTCTGTTTTTGTTGCGCGTTACTCTGTGCTGTGTTTGTTTCATTTTTGCAGTACTCTCTATAGTAAGCTGCGATATTGCACCGCCCCAATACGGAGTTAGGTCCTCGTACATCAAGCTGGATGTAATGAACACGTTATAGACTCTTGCTTTACCTCGCGTAATATTTAGCGACCATACTTGCAGACAGCCTGCAGGTGTGTAACCGATTTCGCTTTATTACTTGCGTTCAGCTGTAACAGGTGAGGGATGTCCCAACGGTATTATGTAGCTGTTTGGCCCTTCGGGACGAGGGCGAATGCTCGCCCCAGTAATCCGGCTGTGGAAATATTTAGACAACATTCACTCGGCCGTCACTCGGAGGAAGAACCAAGGCCCGTGGAGGAATGAAGGCGTGAGATTCCGCAGGCCCTGTTACAGCTAACGATTTGATTAGCGGCGCACAGAGTCTGCCTCTGAATGCACGGGCAGGACGGAAGTGACATCTTGAATTTGCGGAGCTGTAAATGAATGATTGGCGCTCCTTCTGCAGATTAGCCGGCTGTCCCCGATGATCTGGGTTTTCTAAGTGTCCTCACACTCTGGAGAAATGAGCCGTGAAGTTTGGAGCGCGCTGGCGTGTTCGGAGTTGGACGGCTTCTCCCTGCACAAGAAGGGCGCCCAACGAGGGGAGGGGTGCTGCTCTACTTTATTTCATAAACCGAAATCAGTCCTCATGGTACATTTAGATTTATTCAGTGAACCTGCTTGGGCTGTCTAGTGCATTATCTTTGAAGTAATGGCTGTCTTCATGATCAATATTTGATCTCATTATTTTAATACCATCGATAGGAGGTCTATACTTCCCGCTAATTAGCAAAAGAAAAACAGCAGAAAATGCAGTATTTAAATGCAAATATTTGGTCAAGGTAGAAGTAATCTTACCACACCTCTTTTTATTTTATGGTTTGAACTAAGTGCGATTTTGTTTTCAACTACGTATCCCTGCTGAAGCCATGGAAGTTCAATATTATACTGCAAAATTATGAAAAGAAAAGTTTGATTATACTCCTAAAAATTTCACGCTAAAAAATACCTTATCAGTAACCACATAGTATGATTATAATTGTTTCACATGGAAAACTATTTCCCAGTTTTATCATTGAACCACAACCAGACAAAATCAAAGCTAAAAGCAGGTACCTACTATGCAATCAGAATGATCATACCTCTCTAGCACTTGTTTGGAATGTTTGTGTATAATTACGCATTGTCAGACAATTTTTTAAAATGGGACACTGTCAATAAATTGCAAACATTAGCTGGCTGTATTAAGCTGTATTTGATCTGGGGAATTTTGTATTCTGTTTCCTGCTAAACTTAACAAACATAACTGCTTCAGCCCATCTCATTTTTATTCAGTATGTCTAACTGCTGAAACTATTTGGGGTATTTGCTTTTTATTGTTTAAGTTAGCATAATTTTAATGGACAATTATTTTTCAGTTATTGGTTTAGAATTCAAGTAAAGTGGGTACAAGTTTTTAATTTTAGGGATGAATTGGGCAAATACCAAAAATTCCTGAACTGGTGTTCAAAATAAAGACAATTTAGTTCACTCTGTCACCTCACTCCATGTTATAATAATAATAATAAAAACAATTATTCTATGGAACTCTCTGGCTGGTAATTCTGAGCAATTCAACCCATGGTCTGGTACTGAATGTAGGTTCCACTTATGTGTTCATGGTTTCCAGTCTGTTGCATCTTGCCCGTCTTTATGACCCTGATTTACTCCTCTGGTTGATCACACCCTCAGGGCTTTTGTGCCCAAAAAGCTGCCTGCAAAGTTAACTACAGCATTACAATAACTTGAAATGCTAACTTGCTAACTTGCATACCTCCACAAACGCGGAGGATGTACTGGCGACATGAGGAGCCTGAGAATATGATAACATTGAATGCTGCTGGAAAAGAGAGTACTAAGTGGAGCTTTAGGTTAGGTCAGGGACATATATTTTGATTGACTGTCAAGAAAATTTGAAACCTTGAAATATGAAAAATAATCCATCTAAACTGTCAACTGCACCTCAAGTAATGGTTGTATAATTCTCATTTTAGCTCGTAGCAGTAGGATTGGTTAGCTGCAAGTGAGGGATTATTTCCACCATGTCACCTTCCTCCTTTCTCTTCCTAATACCTCTGAGTGGGGGATTGTGCGGTTGAGAGCAGAGGATTGTGGGAGTGTTTGACCCCGGCCACCTGTTGAGGCACAGGCAGCAGCAGTCTGGCATGTGGAAGTAAAAGAGGAGCAGCCGAGGGACTGCAGCACCTCTGGAGCTGTGAACTATGTTGGACGGGGGAAAAAAAAAATCTCTCGACCTCTGACCCTGTGCAAAAGGCTCAGTTACATAACTGCTTCCCTTTGTTCTTCCCTGTCGTTGTCTCCCCCGACAAGAAAGAGCCACAATTAATCTCGAGTAAAAGCAACATTGCGGTCTTAATCCACGCCCTTCTGTCAATGTCTGTTTTAATTAAGCGCAGAAGAAGTGGCAGCGTGGAGATATCTCACACGCGTGTGGGGGGAATCGGACAAGGAGGACGGCCTACACAATCAGGCCCAGATTACAGCCCGGTTCTTCGCTGGGTCCTGGCCTCTTCCTCTGCTAGCGCTTATTGTGTTCGACGAAGGGAGGGAGTGAAGGAGTGAGAGTAATGGAGGAAGAGTGAAAGAATGTTTCTGAAGCATACCGCCGCATATTTTTTTATTTAGCAATTGTACGAGGCCAAAAAGGGCTCCATCAAGTGCCGATATGCGAAAACGTAAGAACTATAGTGTAGCTACTCAAAGTTCGCACCTCGCGCAAGTGATACATCTTTTCATTGCTTTCACAAAAGAACATGTTAGCTTTTCCCTGCTCTAAAAAATTTGAATAGAGTCAAAGGGCTAAAGCTGCAAACCTCTGTTTCAGGAAGAGGTTTTCAGACGCAGGAGTACCTCTGTACCTGCGTATCAATGTTTGGAAAAAGAAAAGAGCTCTCTCTCAAAATTCTTTCCACTGAAAATGGAGTCTTTTTTGATTTGTGAGTAATGGTTTTTCTAACTGCCTTTGTGCATCGTGCCCTGTTACAGTGGTCGGAATAATAATGTATTTTGATGTTAGCTACGACTCAGACTCATTCCGGGAGACATGTTGAGGTTCTCAGAGGAAAGTATACTCCTTTCAGCATTAAGCACTTGTGACTCAAGCTTGTGTAAATAACTGAATGTGCCATCCACAATGTTCCCCAAAAAAAAAATCACTTCAGTTTAAAAACTGCATGTTATAAAACCTTCTGATGTTTCATATGTAAATCAAGTAATTCTATGCAGAGCAGGACATCTGCGATACAGTTAAAGCGAGTCAGGTTTCAAACCAAAATGCAGTAAGTCAGAATGATATCAATTTTTAAAAATTACCAGAAGCAGAGTAAAAAAAAAAAAAAAAGTTAACTGACTCAAGTCTCTCCCCTTAGGAAAAACACAGTATTTTATTGGCGTTGTCGCTGGAGAAATTTAAGTGTGGTGTTTGTTGCAGCCTTGTGTGTTGGGAGAGTAAAAGAGGGAGGCTGCTCCTCTGTCCCCTTCCTAATCCCAGCAGAGAGCCTCTCCTCCTGTCTCCCTGCCATTATTTGATGTAATGAAAAGAGAAAGTGTGTAACACTGAGATTGTTAATTAATTTAGTCTAACGAGATGAAGATAAATGGAGCACGCCAGAGGCTGAGGAGGGGTAAGGGGCTTCCCAGTTTGCTGTACCCCCCCGATCCCCACACCTCCCCACCTTCTGCTCACAATGAAGCTCATTTACGAGGTGCGACACCTAGTTAGGCCTGGCCCTGTTTCATTTTCACCCTCACTAATTTTAACACAAGAATCTTCTCATCTGCTCTGAGGAAAAGTAAGTCTGTGTTTGAAAACCGCAAAGTGCCAATGCAAACCCGTCATCATTTGGGTGTCTTCTTAAGTGCCGCTTTGGTTATGGGGAGGGGGTGCTCTAACATGGTGTGGTATTCCTTTTTAACAAATGTTTTCGGTCACACAGAATTAATTATATTGGCAGGTGATATGTTGTTCTCTTTTATGGTGGCCGATTCGGGTGAGGCTGTTCAGTTCATTCATTCTAATTGAAAAGCGATAGCATGCGAAATCCTTCATGTCATTGATTGGCTCACTTCCATTTAGTTTGAAGCACAGATGGAACAGCGCGGCTCAGTTTGCCGAGTTCAGCTACTAACATGTGTAACTGCAAAAACAAAGCAAAGCAGTTTTGTATTTGTGATTGTTTTGCAGAGTCGTTCTCAAACTCTGTCCTGGGGAGCCATCATGTATGTTTCAACTTCAATCCCCTAATTTTGACAATCAGTAATTTTTCTATATTGCACAATTCATGTTTATGGGGATTATTTACCCTTTTAAGCCGCATTATACATGATGCAAGAAATAGCTATACGTGCCGTGAAGTTCCAAATTTTTATTGTAGGTTATAGTAAATTACTTTTTATTCCATGAAAACAGGAAAAAAGATTATAGCTGATGAAATTTAAGAAACAGCTGGCGTGTAATTGATGAAATCGTAGAAACATGGTCACTACAACTAACCATTTATGAGATAAAGATGAATTCAGAGACCAAAACTGAATCAAAGCTGTTTTGTGCTTTTTTTTTTTTTTTTTTTGTAAGTTTCAGGAATGCAACTTTTAAAGAACTTGAACACCCTTAGTCAGAAGCATAGCTAGCAGCTTATGGACGCACCGCAGTCTTGAATTTCATCACTGAAAAGATGTTCCCGCAAAGTTGTTTTTCTCACCTCTCTATCATATTTTCTCTCCTCACTCTATTTCTCTTTCCCTGTCTTGCTCGCCTTCTTTTCCCAAAGAAGTTCTCTTGTAGTCACAGCGGCCGTGCTCACCAATCATAATGCCACACGCTCTACTACTCCTTTATCCGTCAAGCTGGCCACAATAGGTTGTTGCTTGTGTGGACAACTCCAGAACAATTACTCCCTCTGTTAGCTGGGCAGGGCAGCTGTTTTTTAACTCAGATAATGGACTCATTATTGTTATTCTTAGACCAGGCTTGAGGAGGACAAATACTTGCTGTGGGTACGTCATTATTTAGCAAGTTTTTCGATTAGCTCATCACATGGTCTTGTGTGGTGAAAATCGTTGCTTGTCGGGGGGGTTGGCGCCCCGAAAAGCAGCCCCCAGCCCCATGAGTTAAAAGGTAGCACTTGATAGGCCAATAATATGAAGGGAGGTGGTAAAAAGAGGGATTAGAGCTGTTGCCGTAGTAACTCCAACTTCCATCTGCGCGGGAACAATGGACTTGTGTTCCTCTACCACCTTGGCTTCAAAAAATAGAGAGAGAGCGGGAAGTAAGGGAGAGAAGGGGAACGCTCTGAAAGGACAAGACCCTTTTCAACAACAAAGTGGAATCCCAGCCCTAATAGGCTATGCGCTGTGATTTGTTAGTCACGACCACTGGGGGATTCGGAAGATGAAAGGTCAGCGCGAAATCCAAGGACAGTAAAGGTCGCTGTCCCCTACCTTTACAATAGCAGTTTGTGTTTAGCACCGTCGTTTGTTCCCCCTTCGCCGGGCCAGACGTGAACCCAATACCTGCAGTTGGCCCATGTAAAAAGACCGGGAAATAAAGAGAAGGAAAGAGGAGCAGAGGAGGATAGAGGCCGAAGCGCCATAGGAGTGAAACGCAGCCTCGCCGGGCCGCCAGCATCTACTTGTTACCAGCCGGCTAAACAAACACAAACTAGATGTACGCCAGAGATTTGGAAGAAAAATAACTTCTCCTGTAAGCTGTCAGATGCCGTTTGGAGCGGCTCCAGCTGGTTCCCCAGTCCGTGCGGGAGTGGGGTGTTTCGGGGGGAGGGATAGGAAGAGTCCAGCGGTTTTAATATTTGGTCTCTGGCACGGCGTTCTCCGCTTAGATAAGGCGTCTCCCGTCGGAACTGACCTGCGAGCGTGCTCGCATCCCCATTCCCTTCGGCGGCGACCCAAAATCAATCATCCACTCTCCCCAACTGTTCTTCTCTGTTTCTGACATCTGCAGCTTCATGCGATTCCATTTATTTAACAAGTTCACAAGCTATAACTCTTCAAAAAAAAAAAAAAAAAAATCGCAGATTTACAGATTTCGTAACACGAGCCAAAACCTATCTGTAAGGAAGGAGCTCTGTTCCACTAAAACCACCACAAAGTTGTTATGATCTATGATCTACAGCCATATGTGTTTCTCCTTACTTTTTATGTCTGCTATTACAACTGGAATATGTCCGCTCGCATTAAGCTAATTTATGATGTGGGCCACCGTAACAGCAATACGGGTTAATGAATCTGGCATTGCTAATTAACTGCTATTGAGGGGCTGAATATTAATCTAGCCTCTGGGAAGATCTTCAGGCCGGAGGGCTGGCAGGAGGGAGGAGGTGGTAGGAGAGTAAGGACAGGGGATCAGTCCTCTGATTTATGAAGTGTGTTTGCTGGTCTCGGGGCACAATAGAGCTGTAGTGTCGCGTGATGTTAAGCATTCAAAGCACCAGAACACAAAGGATTTGCTTTTTATAAAGTCACTGAACAAAAAAAATTCCAAAGCGCACAAATGCTAGTTTCAACTCTTGAGACTGAGGAGAAATATTGGCTGACAATGTTATCTTAAATTTGACTGAGTATTTAGAAAAATTTCTGCTTAAGTTAAATGCAAGGGAAAGCCTATATTTAAAAATAGCAGGATAAAATGTTACTTGATACACTGCCATTATTCAATGAAAAAAATGTGCTTATCTTGTGTAGAAGCCTAGTAATGATGTGTACCTGAATCAATGTGCGCTTGTGTATTAATTAGTGATTTTTGTGTGACTATGAGCCCTATTTCGGCTGTTTGAACCTCAGCCACATCCCTCAGGCTATAGAAAACCAAACTAAACAGGAACTGAATTAGGGCCTTTTTGTGTTCCACCCAGTGGACAAAATATCCATGCCCACAATGGCAGTGCTGTGAAGGCGAGATTATTATCCATTTATTTTACATGTCCAGCTCAAAACACAGGAAGCTTAGCCCAATGTTATTAGGAGCATTTGGGAAGCGAAAGCTTGTGGGAGAAACTTGCAGGCGAAGACTCTCTCTCTCTGTGTCTCTCCCTCTCTCTAGCTCTCTTTCTTTCTTCTTTTTGTCACTCTTTCACTGAAGAACACTCTTCTGTAACACCCCCAGTTGCCTCTGAAAAGAGAATGAACCTCCCACTGCAACCTGAGTGGAGCGATACACTCAGCTCTGTGTGCACCCATACTGTCAGCAAGACTGCCTGCCTTTCATTCTGCTCCTGTTAACCCACTCCAACCCGCAACCGTCAAAACCGCACTTTACAGACCTGCAGTACACACTCTATATATACTCTGCACTCATAGGGCTCCACAGGTGAAAGGCGTGGTAAGGGATGGCTTGTGCATGTACAGCTTTATATTAAATGTATTGTGTGGAGATGCGGGTGAGCAAAAATTCTGTTGCTGCATGCATTCTAGGCTTATGGCATAGCTGAACACAATTGGGCAAGTGCAGTGCTGTTCCACCGTTGCTCTATTCAGAGACCAACTGTTGCACTGCTCTACTCCGCTGTTACTGCATCAGGAGGCCCACTGTCTCACTGCTGTACTCCTCTGTTACTGCATCAGGAGGCCCACTGTCTCACTGCTCTACTCCTCTCTTACTGCATCAGGAGGCCCTCTGTACAACTGCTCTTTTCCTCTCTTACTGCATCAGGAGGCCCACTGTCTCACGGCTTTACTCCTGTGCTACTGCATCAGGAGGCCCACAGTCTCACTGCTCTACTCCTGTGCCACTGCATCAGGAGGCCCACTGTCTCACTGCTCTACTCCTGTGCCACTGCATCAGGAGGCCCACTGTCTTACTGCTCTACTCCTCTCTTACTGCATCAGGAGGCCCACTGTCTCATTGCTCTACTCCTCTCTTACTGCATCAGGAGGCCCACTGTCTCACCGCTTTACTCCTGTGCTACTGCATCAGGAGGCCCACTGTCTCACTGCTCTACTCCTGTGCCACTGCATCAGGAGGCCCACTGTCTCACTGCTCTACTCCTGTGCCACTGCATCAGGAGGCCCACTGTCTTACTGCTCTACTCCTCTCTTACTGCATCAGGAGGCCCACTGTCTCACTGCTCTACTCCTGTGCCACTGCATCAGGAGGCCCACTGTCTCACTGCTCTACTCCTGTGCCACTGCATCAGGAGGCCCTCTGTCTCACTGCTCTACTCCTCTCTTACTGCATCAGGAGACCCACTGTCTTACTGCTCTACTTCTCTGTTACTGCATCAGGAGGCCCACTGTCTCACTGCTCTGTGCCTCTTTTATGCCATTGGGAGGTCCCCTCTCTTATTGCTCTATTTGCTCTGGAACTGCATCAGGTGGCCCACCTCCTGCTACTCCATTAAGAAGTTCCCCAACTCTGCTACTGTATATGTCTTCATGCCTGCCCCAGACAGCGCACTGTGTCCCTAACCCCTGGCTGCATTTTTTTTTTTTATCTCCAGTTGTGCATGATCTCTCTCTTTCTCTCTCCCTGTCTCTTGCAGTCCAACACACTCTCCCCCTGAGCCAAGCCTTTCAATTTAGATTTCAATTAGTGCCAGCCATAATGTTAGTTCTGTGATTACATGTCCTGTCCTCCAGGAATCAGATCTGTTTGCAGCTCTTCTCTTTTTTTCTGCTCTCCTTCTCCGGCAATCAGATAGAATCTGATGAATTGCGCGCGTAATTACGGAAGTTATTGAATATTCAGATTGCGCGGCACCCTCTGCAAAACCTGATGACTCTCCCTGAGATATTCATAGTGCATTAACTCTAAATGTATCAAACAAGTGGCCCGGTTAAAAACCCACTCCTGTAATGAGAGAAGGCCAATGCATGCCATTAGCCAGAGATAATAGCAGTCACTAAGGGGAACTTAATTAAAAATTACACTGCCACATTATGTTCTGCCGTGTGTCTGTATGCGGCAGCTCTGTTGAGTAGGAGGATTGCCTGTATGGCTCTTCATGCACAAGCGCTTGTTCAGGCCGAGCCTGTGTGCATTTAAGGTATTCACTGTCCACCTTAGGCTAAGGTGGACCACTTAAACATTTTTAATTGTGATCTAAATGCATGTTATTAGTGATAGTATTATTGCTTGTATTATTTGAGTGTAGTTTAACCAAATGAGTGTTTGTGGAAACATTTGAACTATAGTGTAATGTTAACCAACCTAAAACGGGGTTAATCAAGAAGTTGCAACTAAGTTACCAGGCTTGACAGGGAGGGGGAAAAAAAAAAAGATAAGAAATGTTTTAATATTTGGTGCAGAATTCAGTGCCGTTATACGCCGGCTATTTGGACTCGGTGGATATTGAATTTATCTACGGTTTTCTGATGTTTTATAACAGTGCCATTTCGCAGCCATAGGTATGTTCTGGTAGAAACAGTGCTATGACCGAGCTCAGCACACTTTCCTTTTTCAACTCGTATCACATCCACTACGCTCACTGCTCATTTCCTCAAAAAGGCCATTAAAAATGCATAGAGCACAAAAACAAACAGTAGAAAGCTTTGCGGTAAATAACAACTTTAAAGAACTGTAAACACGAGCAGTTGGTTATTGCTTCAGCCAGAGATATAATTAATGAGCTCTAATGATTTATTTAAGCTCATTTTGTCTGTTTCTGGCCTGGGGGCTATATGCTGTTCTGTTCTAAAATACATGGAGACAGATGAGATTCTTCTCAGAACACATCAGAAAAAAAAATCAAATGCCTTTTAATTTGTGCACTGCAAATGGAACTCGATGCTGCCGGCATGTTTGCGCAATCATATGCTGTATGGAGAATTCCAGAATATGCTACAGCACACTTCATGCTATTATTAATGCATGATATTTGCAGTTTAATGGCTAATAAATGGAGCTTTACCCTTTCTTTGCAAAATGTTTTTTTTTTCTTTTGCCATAAAAGAACTAATTATTATTATTTTGATAATAGGATATAATAGACCACTAAGACTATAAAGTTGACTCTCAGCTCATTCATGGCTAGAGTTTCTCGAATTTAAAGGTAATGCACCTCACTCTGAACAAATGGTTGCGTGTCGCTGCGTTGTTCTCAGAGAATGGGGATTGTAACACCTTGGCTGTCAGTGGCCCTTTGGTAGCCCAGTGTGATTATTTAAGCCTTGGAAATGACATTAGTGCTCCTGACCGGACAGGTTTGTGCCCCATACTAGTGTATATTATTAGGATAATAGGATTGGACTTGTTTACCCGAACTGTCAGGTTAAGGTGAGGTCAATAGAGGATAGTGCTTAAACTCATGTAACTGGCTTATTTACACTTTGGAGTGGCATTGTTTCGGGCCCTTCTCACGCACATGAATTCTCGCGCTGCTGGACAGGAAATCACCTGGGAGATCAACTCCCGGGGAATTCTGGGATTGCTGGCTGAGTGTGGGTGGGGTTTACTGCTTAGCTCCCTCCCCTCCAGACTGATAGCCGGTCTATTGCGAAAGGTGACCTTTGTTAGCTTGTTACTATTGTTTGTAGATTCACTGTGTACACCGTGGCATCTGAACAACTCATCTGCCCCTGAAGCAGAGGAAGAAAGAGAGAGGGAAAGAGGGGTGTGGGCGTAGGAGGAGGGTAAAAGTGAAAGAGGCAGAAGTATAGCACATACAGTATACAGTCAGCGCTGTTCTTGTGGACCACATGCACGATGCCTCCGCTTGTCAAATATTTGTCTGGCCTTCGCAAGCTATTTGCCTTTGTCTGTTTGCTCTGGATATTTAAGTCTATCCGAGTCAGATAGAGACAGTATTTCCAAATGTCTGACACTGGAGAAATGTACTTCTTTGCTAGATAATCTTCCTTGCTTCACCATGTTCGTTCTGTATTCATATTGCTGATTAAAAATGACCGTCATTATAGTGCATTGTGTAATGATTGCGCTTATATTTGTTTTAGTAATTCATTGCTTTGCATTTTTGGTTTTCTTTTTAACATATTGCCAAGATCCTCAGTACGTTAGCGGTGAATTGTATCTTTAATATTGTTTTACTGAGTTTGCATTTCCAATTTGACTAACTTAATATTTTTGTTGTGTAAATGTGAATAAAAGTTTGCTTCGGAAAGGACCTTTTTAAACAGGCCACCACTAAACATTACCGTTTATTAGTTCAATGTGTTTTTGATTGATTTTGTGATTGTGAGTTAAGGGTTCATTAAATAAGCCCTTTGCGAGCACAGAGACACAAAGGCAGCCTTTGTCTGCTGGTTTTGGGGGATAATGGGGGAATAGTTTGAGATTACCAGATTGTTCCATATTTTCTCCAGAGCCATGTCATTCTCCAGGCCTGACAGTGTATGGTCTGTGGTTGCAGAATACTGCAACTGGATCTCGGCAGTGCATCCTGGGGAAAGGGATTTTAGAAAGTGTTGCGGATAGAGTCTGAGAGCCCCGCTGAAAATGTTTTTGAAGGAAAGCGACTCGGTTAATGATTTGACTGTGAAACCCTATCTGATGTGCCTCTGTGCTGTATGGCTGCCAGCTGAGCGCAGACTGTAGCGTTAGGCTCCGAGTGCTGTCAGCCTGCTGCTGATGTAGCATCTCACTGATGCCGGCCCTCTGATTCATTCATTCATTCATTCATTCATCCATTCCCTTCAGTTCTCTTCCTCAGTCTAAAGACGTGCATTACAGGCTAATTGGAGGCACTTGATTGACCTTGAATGTGTGACTAAATATTGTATGATCTCTCTGATGGATTGATATACTGTCTGGGGTGTATTCCTGCCTCTCTCCCAGTGCATGCTGGGACAGGCTCCTGCCTTACCTCGACCCTGGAATTGGAGGTCTAGATAATTGATGGATGGATTTATGTTTCTGAAAGTGGTCCACATACACTGCATTTTAGGAACCTGTTTGAGAGCTGAAGTTTGGAGCAGTATTATTTATTAGTTTTGCTGTGCACCAGCAGTATCTAGTTGGGTCTAATGACCCTTCATTTCCCATCATCTCCATGAGGCTGAAGTCCCCTAATCAGCTGTCATATGAACACAGCTGAAAAAGCACCGCCCTGTTTGTTTATTTGTTTAACCAGTGTCATGCGAAACTTGGCCGCAACTTTCCCACACTAATTTTATTATCGTCCTTGATTCTTTCAAGCTTCTAGAATGAGTAATAGAATGAAAGCGTTGGACTTCAGATACAGGCAGTTTTTTTTTTTCTTTCGCTTTATACAGTTAGCAAATGAAATTTTGCGACTCTGAAGGAAGTTAATGAGGGTAGCTAACAAGATGTTTGTTTGCTCAGACCCAAGAAAAGACCAGCAGGTCTGGTAATTTGCTCACAAAAGTGTTTTTGCTTCCCCAGTTCCCGGTGAACTACCCCTCCCTCCCCGACAGGGACTCAGTTATGCTGAGAACACAGAATGAACAAAAACTGCTTTTCTGCGTCTTATTCTGCTGGCAAATTTTCCAATTTGGGTGTCTGTCCTTTCCTATTTTTGGAAAAGAGAAAGCAATGGGGGATATTAGAGGGAGAGAGAAGTGGACCACTGTGTGCCGGCATTCCAGATGTCCCAGGACGATGGTTGTACCAGCCCAAGATCTCTGGGTGCCGGCTGCCAATGATGACCTCATGAGGTCCAGGCGGAATGGGCCGGAGACTGGGGTTCACAGTTCCCCCTCTCCGTCCTTTCATTTCGCCCTCACAGTCTCCACTGTCCCCCTTCTTTCCTGTCCCTGGCAAAGTTACTTCTTCATAATTAGCCATTGTTCCTGCCATTTTGGCAAGGATTTTTGGGCCTTTTTCACTGGGCTGCCCTCTTTATTTTCCTTTACCCCCCCGCTCCCCGCCCCTGGCCCCTATCTGCTCATTGTATCTCTCCCAGAAACAGAGAGACTTGTGGTATCCCCCTCTCTCTCTCTATCTCTCTCTCTCTCTCTCTCTCTCTCTCTCTCATTCTTTCTCTCCCCTCTCTTTGGCAGTCTGTCCCCGCTCCGCGGCTCGCCATAGGAGCGGACTGTGGGAGTTTTCACACTTGTCGAATCAGAAGTGTTTGCCGTAAAGTGCTGACCGCACAGAAGAAACCTATCTGTATAAGTGACAGAGAGAGACCTGCCCCTGAATGGTGCTTTGTTTACTGTTTTCCTAAAATGGGGGGACCTCCTCTATATTTCATCTGTCACTGTTGCCTTTCTCTCACTCAACAATGCTTGATTGTTCCCAGGAAGAAGGGAAAAAAAGGCACAGGTTCTTCTCGCAGGAGAGGAGAATTCTGTATTATATTTTCCTGCCAAATTCCGATCTCTGTTTTCCTTCCCCGGCTCTCACAAAGGGCTCATAACTTACTGTCAGCCGTGAGCTGGGCCACAAAGCTCTACTGTTGCTCAGCAAATAGACTGCGTTGGTTTGATGGCTTGACCGGGCTGTAAAGTTTGCTTAACTGCAGTGCTGCAACAGGAGGCTCTTTAGGAACTTCATCCCCCAGAAAGCCGAAACCTATGCACATTCAGACAGAGCGAGAGAGATTAAGAGAGAGTTTAAAAGAGAGAGTGATAGAGGAGAGAAAAGGTGAGAGTGAGGTGAGAAGACAAAGCATCTTGTTTCATCTGTTTTCTCACGTCTGCCTGCCGCTGCTGTAACACAAAAACCTTCTGCCGAACTTTTCGACATAAACGGAGTTCTTACCTCTCCCCATGCATGGGTTTGTATGGCTGTACACTGTTGACAGGTCATAAGCCAGTGTGCCCACCAGCATCCTATGGCCTGTGGAAGTACAGTACAATCACTTCTCTACTGCCCTGTGTGACCCGAGAGAATGTTTGTCGTCAGATAGCTTTAGAGGGAGAACCACAAAGGTGGCTGTCAGTAATTTGTATGGGGGATTACTGACTAGGCACCAGATGTAAAGGACGAGTGACTGGGCATTGGGTATAAGTGACTGTTGACTGGCATTGTGGGAAAGTTGATGACTGACTGGAGACTGCGTCTGTGATTACTGACAGTATTGTGTGTGACTGAGTACAGACTGGACACTGTGTGTGGGATAACCGACAGTATTGTGTGTGACTGACACTGTGTGTGTGTGTGGGCTTAGTGAATGAGCACTGTGTGTCAGTGATGAACGGGCACCGTGAGTGATTACTGACTGGGTTTGCGTGTGTGATTAGTGAATGGGCCCTGTGTGTGTGATTAGTGAATTGGCACTGTTAGCCAGTTATGACTGGCTGGGGACTGTGTGTAAATGATGACTGATTAGGCTCTGTTTGTTTGATTAGTGACTGGGCACTGTGTACGAGTGATGACTGACTGGGCTCTGTGTCTGAATGATTATTAACCGAGAGCCGGGCCGGCTCAACCTCTGGTTTCTATGGAACCTGAGGTACCCTGTAGCAAGACTCTGTACCCAGTTGCCCTGTTTTACCACTGCGTATGCACTAGGAACACTAGTAGTGTGGGTGTGTGTCTGTGAATATTTGTGTGGGCAGTCACGTTTGTGGTTATGTCTGTGTTTGCAGTGTGTGTGTGAAATCACGATGGACAATGACCAGTCCGTTGAGCTGAATGACCGTATAGGCAAGTTACACGTTAGCCAGGGGCATCTCATTGCTGTATGTGAGTAGAGATATCCCAGATTCACCTCCGTTTGCAGTCATTTCTGCTCCTCTTCCTTGCATCCCTCCCACACCCTGTTCAAACTCCAATTCTATCCTATTCTGTCTTATCTTTGTTGTTCACTTAAAATTCAGTAAGACATAAAAATTTAACAATTCAATTGGCATTAAAATTCAGGTGAATTGAGTTTTGCCCAGAGGAATTTTCCTTTCAACTCCTTGTGTAATTTTGAAAAACCACTTTATATTTGACAGTTTGAATTCCTATATACTGAATCTCTGTCATATCCTTTTGAAATATTTCTTTTTTATTTCAATTTGTTGTTTATTCGAAATGACATTTTAATACTTTCTTCAGCTGCCTCAAAACATGTTTACTTTTAAAGACGCTATTTTCTATGAGGCAGAGTCTCACAATGTTAGTTGTAAGAGTGTTTT
The DNA here is from genome assembly GCA_029692085.1 of Gymnothorax javanicus. Classification (NCBI taxonomy): domain Eukaryota; kingdom Metazoa; phylum Chordata; class Actinopteri; order Anguilliformes; family Muraenidae; genus Gymnothorax; species Gymnothorax javanicus. Next base: position 21,812,556 of record CM056209.1, read on the forward strand.
GATTTATTAGCTGTGGATGAGATAATGGCATGCTATTGAAGCGCATGAAACGTGAAAGCACGACTGCGGAGAAGGGTGTGATCTTTCTCTCTCGCTCTGTCCTACAAACCTTGATCCTTTTCTGAGAGCTCGAGTCAAGAAGCTGTGGTTCACTGCCTTCTACTCTCCCCGCCTACGAACGCCATCCCAAATGACTGTCTCATAAGTTTAATTTCTTAACATCATGGAGCAGTGAGGTAACAACAAGTTTCAAGTGAAAAGGAACCATGTACACTGAATACGTAACTGAACTACTTTATTTTATGGTCAGGGACTTGGAGGGAAAGAATATTGGGTCATGCTTCTTTGTGGAACAGTTATTGATTTATAACTTTTTAATGGGTTGACATGCAGTATGCACAGCACTGGCACAAATTAGAGAAGTACTGCTTGTTTAGTTTTTTTGTTTTTTTTTGAAATGGATGATGCACCTTTATAACATATTAATATTTAGCTTAGAAAGATATCTCTCCCCTTTGTTCTATTGTTGTTTCTGAGTGGCATTTTGTCTAAAAATACGAGATAACGATGACCAAAGCGCAAAACCTCCTATCTGCAGAATTTTTCTGATTGGCGGATTTCACTTTGGATGATGAGAGCAAGGTAGGCTGCTCGTCCGAAGTGAAATCCGCCAATCAGAAAAATTTTGCAGATAGGAGGTTTTGCGCTTTGGTCATCGATAATTGATTTTCAAACCCAGGAGTGGTAATAATATTTTATGGCCATTTGTAATTTGAAATGAAGTATTCAAGCCAGATACTGGAAATACATATTTTATTTGCTTGGATGTTATTATTTTATGTTGAAAAATACTGTCAAAAGAAATGCATGTTCAATCTGATTATGAAATTCTAACAGTAAAACACTTCAGACCTTTATTTTTTGTTTCCATAAAATGCATTACATATGAAATTTGTTCAACCAAAAAGGGGAAAATAAATGCTGCAAAATATTTCATCAGTTGTCAAGCTATGTGAATATATGAAAAGTCATGAATATGTGATCTAGAAGGTATTCTTTTACTCACACAACAAATAATGCTGAACACAAATAATACCATAAGCGAAGAATAATGTCTGCACTTTTTTTTGGCTTGTGTGTGTATGTGTTCTGCCCTTAACTGTTGGAAACCCAAACCTCTGTTATAAACCACCCTGTGCATTATGGGCTATATCTTTCCCCAGAGGTCAACTCACACAATGGTCCCCTTGTTTTCTCCCCCTATTTTTGATTATTACTCTTATTTCAACAGTGGTGCTAGAAGTGAGGGTCTAATATTTTCCTCCTGAAGTGACCTGTGGTTTAGTGCCGGGGTGGGCCTGTACGGGGGGGGGGTGGGTGGGCTCAGGCAAACTAGTATGGAGTTACTTAACGCCATTGTCTATAAAAGGTCAACAGCGAGAGAGGGCAGAGAGCCGGTGAGCCGAAAACCATCGCGCGCTACAACGGGGGGTTGGCGGGTGGGGGGAGTAACGGGATACCCTCAGACACATGGTCCCAGTCACAAGACCTTGAAGGCAGGCCAGCGCTGGGCCCGCTAATGCTAACCAATTAAACAGAGGGCTGTTGCGTGATGAAACATTATCAGTGGCATCATTTCATGAGTCAAAGCATTCCTGGCTATATGAGCCTGCCGCTCAAAAGACCTCAACTTCTTTTGCCCTATAAATACAGTGGAGCAGCAATATTGTCCGCTAAATATAGAGCTTTTCACTTCTTTTTTTTTTTTTTTTCCTCGTCTCTCGAGACCCCGGGGCTGTGACTCTGAGAATGGGGTTGTGTCTCGAAGGCTTATCGATTACTTCAGTTTGTTAGCTGCCCTTTGTTATCGTGCAATCAAGTGTGATTGGCCACTGCAGAGAGGGAGGCTCGGGAAGCCTGTGCCAATCTCACTACTTAATATGCACACACACACACACACACACACACACACATGCTCGCATCTTGGACAAACATTGGATCATAAGAACATAGCCATAATTGCAGGAACAGGCGATTCGGCCCTTTGCTGGCTGGCCTCTTGTTTGTTGATGAATTTACAGGGGGCTGCTGGGAACATTCCATATGTTGGGCACTTTTTGTATTCTGTGCCCAGTCGTTTATTTGTGTTCATTGCTGGTTTTTGTGGCAGTGTCTGCGTGTGCCTGCCAGTCTGTAAGTGCATCTGAATTTACAGTATTTTAAAGTTGGCTTTTTTTTTTTTTTTTTTTTGCATGATATGTAATCAAAATCTTCTGTGTTTGAGCCTTGAGAAGTAACATGTATCCCTTCTAAATTGTAACATGTATCCCTTCTAAATTATTTCAAAGTAATTCCCTAGTGTTCAGAATAAACAAAAACTTATTGTTTTTTTACCTCAGTATAAGAACAGAGATTACAGCGGGAGCATTAGGGCTCATATTTTGCTCCTTGTTGCGGACATTAAACACAACATGCAGGATATTCACAATGACAAACATACAGTAAAGAGTGCCATTGAAAAACCTGGAATCACCTAGAAATTCTGATAATTTACTTTTTAATTCAATGTCTGCCTCTTCATGTGGTGGCCCTGCTCCATTCTCAGTCCCCATTACACCAGTGTCACAATTCAGTCACATTTTTCCTGCCCTTAGCCCTTTTCTGCCAGCTACAGTGCCACTTGGTTATTTTTAATTTTTTATTTTTAGTCAAGCCCCCGGAGGGGTTTGCAAGACTATTGTAATCACCTTGTGAGTCTGTCTGTCTGTCTGTTTGTCTGTCTGTGTATGTGTGTTTCCGGGCAGATATCTCCAGAACCACTTGACCGATTTCAATCATCTTTCACATGTAAACACCTTGGGCTGACCTCACGGCATGACATAAATTTCGGGCTGTTGGGTGAGACTATGAATTCTCTGAATGCTTGTTTATTTAGTTTTTGTTTTTTTTTTTTTTTACAAATAAACTAAAAATTACAATATTGTAACAACTATTCCTCTTAAAATAAAATGATGCATTTTTTTTTTTTTTTTTTTTTTTGTATTGGCTGTTTATTAATCATATCTGTGGTTACAATAAAGACTTTAGCAAGAGTATGAATAATGTTGCTCTACAGGTAAGCCAATGGTGACTGAAATGTCTTTAGACTGGTACAAGGGTATTACATGCAGCCAGGCCCATAAGCATTTGGACAGTGGCGCAGTTGTCATTTGGTTCTGTATGCTACCGCAGCGGATTTGAAATGAATCAGTGAAGGTGTGCTTGATGGATAGACCTTCAGTTTTAATTGAAGGGTTTTTCCAGAAATATGGGAAGTGCTGCGTATGAATTACAACCATTTTTATTCAAAGAACCCCCAGTTTTAGGGGCTCAAAAGTATTTGGACAAACTAACATAATGAGAAATTAAATTGTCATTTTTAATACTTGTTTGCAAAGTCTTTACATTCAGTGGCTGCCTAAAGTTTGGAATCCATAGACATCATCAGATGCTGGGTTCTCTCCCTGAAGGTGTGCTACCAGGCCTTCACAGCAGCTGTGTTCACTTCCTGCTTGTTCTTTATTGAAAAGCATGCCCCTTAGATTCGGGCAGCTAAGTCTGAATGGATGGTATGGCCCTATACAATATGGCCATAGAATAGCCAAATGTCTGATTACTTTTGGTCTCTTAAGGGGGGTGCAGTGTGTAAGAAGTGCTGTAATTCCTACACTGTTCTCCTGTTATGGAGGTGAACACCCTCAAATTATAGCTGAAAATCTGCCCTGTGAGCTCATTTTCAATTAGTTTAATCTTCAATATGCTGTGATAGACCGCTGAAATAACAATAATGCTGCCAATGTCCAAATATTTATGGACCTGACAGTATACTTTCGTCTGTCTTCTACCCAGCATGTGGCAAAAATTTGAAACCATGTTGTCTTGTTACTGTAGTGGCCTCCCTAAGAAATCATACTCTTGAAAGACCCATTTTGATTCTGTGCCCCTATTGATGTCATCAGGGGAGTCATTTGCATCTAGTACAGCCCAGTAGAGACAGGTTTCAGTTTTTGCTGCCGCTGTTCACCGCCCATCGTGATCGGGCAGCCAATCACAGTAGAGCCTCATTTTTAGTGACTTACTGCCATATCGGGGGGAAAAAAAATGCAAAATTAATTAGGAGCAAAAATGGGAGGTAGAGATTGGCTGCAAGTGCTGAATTTGTGTTTTTTATTAAAACTTTTTTTTTTTTTTTTTTTTTTGCTATAAGCTTAAAAACCTTGCTATACATATGCAATGCAATTGTCTTAAATTGTTCAAACAAGAGTGAAATAAGGGACCTTTAACCCTTTGAGCGCTGAATACATTTTCAAGGAATTAAAAATGTAGTTATCCTGAGCTGTTGAAAACCTAGCTCTTTTAAACAAGTTGCCACATGATAGGTTTTCAACAGCGTCTGATTTAGACATCTTACATCATTGGGCAGCTATTGTTTCCCACGGCGCTGAAAGGGTTAATACAGACGGGCTGGATATCTCCGGGGTTTGAGCAGGTGCCCCGGTGGCTTCACCCAGAGGGCTTGCCGTCCTGTGGGGCCGGACTGAGGGAGCTGCCTGTCTGTTCCACATGAGCTGTGTGCCCTACAGCTTTGCTCTCAGTCCAGTGCACCTTCCAGCTCCGGCCCGTTAATTATTAACTCCTGTTGACTAACAGCCACACAGAACTCTGTACAGGTCCGCTGCATTTTCTGACGAGATCGCTGGCGACGTGTCACAGAGAGAGGACAGGGCCAGCCTCCTTACCCTCTCTCTCTCTCTCTCTCTCTCTCTCTCTCTCTCTCTCTCTCTCCTCTCTCTTACCCTGTCTTACTCTCTCTATCTCTCTCTCTCCCCCTCTCTATCATGCTCACTGTCTCTATCTCATGCTTCAGTGCTTTGAGTGATGGCTTGAGACAATAGTAAGAGTGCCTGGGAGACTGAATATTTTAGAGGTAAAATAATCCCGCTTGATTTACTGTGTAATACAAAAGTAGTGCTTTGTTTCACTTGCACTCCATTGAAGATGGGTGTTGTAGCGCTGGAAGCTCGGGCTCTTTGGAGCCATGAATTAAAAATGTGGCAGCTTTGCCCCTCAGCCTCCTCTCTGTCTTTAAACCCTATCGGCCGAACCGAACGCGGTCCTCTGCACTCGCGAGTTGTGAACTTCGCTGCGAGTTCTTATTGGCTAATTAACACTTCCCAATTTTGAGATCATTTTCGATTTAATATAATTGCTGGAAACAATTTGCAAGCTGATTGAAAGCGAAGGTTCGGGTTTGCTTAGGAAAACTGAGGGCTGAACATTGCAGGCTTGAGGCTCCTTTGCCCCTGCAGTAACTGGCAGGCCGAGCCTGTTTGTACAGCTGCTGCGGGCTTTCTGATTACCATGTGCTCCTATTGTCCATTTGTTCTCCTCGCCGCAGAAAACAAAAATGGATCTGTGAGCGCAAACGCATGTGTGTCATTTACCTCCACATGCTCGGCTATCGTCAGTCCCCACAAAACGGCGGCCTGAGCCAGCACAACCCAAACAGCAGCGGCCGGTGACTCCCAGGCGGAGGCTAGCTTAACCGCTTGGTGGTTACGTGTATTGCGCGATGTTTGGGATGAAGCTTTGTTTTGGAAACCCTGAGGTTTCAAGCCCAGTTCCAGCATCCATTCTGTGTTGTGGTTGAGGGCAGTATGAACAAATGAACTCAGAGTGGAATGAATATAGACTCCATGACAAATTCAGTCCCCAACCCCCAGTAACCACTAGAAAGCCCTACTGCTGATCATATGGGGCATTTTGAGCCTTCCCTGTTGCCAGTCAAACCATACTCTCACCTGCAGCTTCTTATTGGAGAGCTTCAGGGCCAAGGGTACACTCAGCGTCGCAGTTCCTGACCTGGTGTAACAATGTCTCTCCATCCTCGGCAATTCCGTCGAGAACCAGAGCTTTACCAAAAACTCCCCCCCCTCCTGCTGCAGTGCTGCCCTTTGAAAGCACTCAGAAACGACACTAGAGAAATGTCGACATTCACTCCGGTCCTGGTTAATACGGAGGCTGTCGCGGATCAGATCTCACACCCCCAAAAGCCTCTCATTTACAGGGATATTTCCTTTTGCAGCAGAACCATCCAAGGCTGATAATCTGAGAAGCTCTCCGTTAATTCAGTAGGCTGAATGATACATCCGTTTGCAAGCTTGCTGTTTGTTTCTGTCATGTAGTTTACGGTTTAACAGGGCTTTCTTCTCGCACCAAAAATAATCAGTTTTGGTATCCTCTCAAATGACTCTGAGGATTCACTTTTTTAATTTCTGAATTTGTAGTGGGAAGTAGGTACTGGGGGTGGCTGTACATGTGGCTGCCCCTTAGAAAAGTAATGAAGAACTCGAGTGATTGACATTGAACAAGTGCTGTTTGATTGGCTGATTGGTCGGTTGCTCGTCAAAGACAGCATAGAGGGAGTGGAGGTCATATGCCCATAATTTGACGCACGGGAGGCCTCCTAATGACTTTATTCGTACCACGTGTGTAATTAAATTATTTCATCGCATTCATTCTGATTATCAAAGGTAAATGTTCCCAACCTTGAAGGCCTCCTCTTTAATTATGAGAAAAGTGGAATTTGCTGTACAAATCCAATCAGTAGCTACTGCTCACTCTCAGAGTGGCTGTTTCAGTTGGAATGTGCTTCATTATTGCGGTTACACCTGATAGGTCGAGCACGCTCTTCAGTGCAGTATTCATGACATCATGCGGCAGAGTCCTTCATTTTTTTTGCCAGTGGCAGGCTGTTTAATCAGGCTGTATTTGCTTGGGGAAATGCTGCTGCCGTTGTAAAAATGAATGTATTGCTAATTCACACGGGGATGGGGAATTTGCTGGAGAAGATGAGACAAGAGGGTGGAGGGAAAAAGTTGCCAGCACTTTAAAAGGAGGTAGCATGCCATTTCAGTTTCATAAGGATCCCGAGGGGACATATGATTACTTCATTATCAGGATAAAATAGGGGTCTTAGTACTACAGTTGGGCCTATGTAGGTGCTTAATGGGTGGTGCCCATGCATGAGGCCCAATGAAAGTGTGCTACGTGCTGAAATTTACCCTTTTTGTGCATGATGCTCAGTGAAAGTGCATTACAGGGTAGCTTTTATCATTGCTGTGAATGATGCTCAGTCAATGTGGGCTACATGCTAAAACTTATTATTGTTTTCAATGATGCTCAGTGAAAGTGTACTTCATGCTAAAACTTACCATTGCTATGCATGACACTCGGTGAATGTGCATTATATTCTAAAATTTACCATCGTTGTCCATTATGCTGAGTGAAAGAGCGGGACAGGCTAAAACTTACCATTGTTGTGCATGATGCTCTGTAAATGTGTACTGCATGCTAACACTTATCATTGTTGTCCATAATGCACAGTGAATATCCGCTACATGCTACGTCTACAGTTGATATGCATGAGGCTCTGTGGAAGTGCCCCACATGCTGAGCTTAGCTTTGCGAAGCGCTGTGCATACAGTATGTCTCAGCACAAATGTTTCACATGCTAACATTTCTGAGTCCTGTGCGTGCACGCCGTGTATAGGACAAGGGCAAGCTCAGGCACCACTCCAAGCGCTAGCTCACCATGCCCATTTACATTAAACAAAGGATTAGCTCAGAGCACGCCCGCCGCTTTCTCCCGGGCGATGCTGCTCGCGGCCGATAAAATCTCTCCAAACCTTGGTGTGGCTCCAGTGGAGGGGTCAGTTTGGGTGCCAGGTCCAGGGCCATTGTCCAGATCTGTGTGACGGCGCCCCGCCTCCTCACATGCGCCGGCAAGGGCCTTTGCAGCGAAGCGGAGACAGAGTGGCATTGTCCAGTTCAGCTCCCGAAAAAAACGCTTTCCCCTGGCGCGAGTTCCTGTCTTCTCACCAGTCATGCCAACGATGCCCACGTCCCTGGCCTTCTGCTGTCCCCCTCTTTTATTTCACAAAACAAAAGGAAATGAAACGGGCCTCTCCTTTCCAGTGATGTGCTTTGTGTTTGAATCTGCGAGGGCTCTTCCTCCTAGCCTTCAGGCAGCCGTGTGATGTTAGCAGCGCGTGGTGTTAGCCGCGCGGTCCTCAGTCATGCCGTACCGACCGCCCGCGTCTCTTCTCTATCTCCAGCAGAATAATGTCGTCCAAGCAAGCCGCCTCTCCGTTCCTTCCTGTCGATGGAGAGGACGCCATGAGCCAGGACAGGGTGTCCTGGGACAAGGAGGAGAGCAGCGACCCCCTCGGCCCACCCCAGCTGCCCCTGCACACTGTGCTGCACAGTAAAACCCCCCCGGAGGAGCTGCCCGCGATCAGCAGCGTCCCGCCCGAATCCGAGTGGGACAGCATAGTGTCGGCCCAGCAGCGCATGGTGAGAGAGACGAAAGATTCATGCACATACATGTACATACACTGATGTGAGTACATGTGTATTTACACTGTGCATAAACTACAAATAAATACTTACACGTGCATGTACACAGACTGAACGTACACACTGGGATGCACACGTGTAAACAACAAATATTTACACGTGCTTCTATACAGACATAATGCACATGCAGGCATACACATGTATACACACCAAATAAACGCACACCCATGCATGTATATGCACTAAATAAACACACATACAGAAATGCAGGGTGTAGATACAGAATAAGAACACAGAAATGTTTCTATGCACACGTGTATACACATACTCTGAATGATGTATATTGTAACTGTACGTAAATACAAACATGTTCATACATAAATTCAAAATGCACACTCTCAAACACAGAAAACAGACAAGCAATACTCACGCACAAAATATAAAATAGATTCATGCACACACCCTCACACACACTCTATCGCTCATTCTCACTCTCATATGCTCACAGACACAGTCACACACACCTTGTCTCCATCTCTCATTCCTACTCTCACATTTTCACACTCTACACACACACACACACACACACACACTCTCTCCATCTCTCATTCCTAGTCTCTCATGCTCAAACTCTCTCTCTCACACAACACTCTCTCCATCTCTCATTCCTACTCTCACATGCTCAAACACACACACACACACACACACACACACACACACACTACATCTCTCAATCCTACTCTCCTATGCTCACACTCTCTCTCACACACACACACACACACACACACACACACACACATGCACTCACTCTCTCCATCTCTCAATCCTACTCTCACATGCTCATACTCTCTCCCTCTCACACACACACACACACACACACACACACACACACACACACCCTCCATCTCTCCCACCCCTGAGTGTCTGAGAGCAGAGTCTGGCATTTACACCTCAAGCGCGGTGTGGAGAGAGGAGGCCTGCTCTGTTCTCCCCTGGCTGGAGCAGGTTAGGTGCTGCCGGCGATGCTGCAGGCGGCCCAGCCAGGGCCTTCTCAGTGTAAACAATACCTCAGCACTTCCCTCTCATCATCCTGCTCCAAAGCCTGCCCCTCATCCTCATGCTGTTTTTATTTGTCCTACGCAGAGCACACACCCTTTACTTATTCATCCTCCCCCAAAAGAGCCTCCACACCTGGGCAACTATCAGAAACCAGAAGTTTGGGGTGAAGTTTGCTCACGTCCCCATGACTGGGTGGTCAGGGTGTTTGGTAGGGAGGTGCACGGGTGTGAGGGGTTTGGGGTTTTCAGGTGGAGCAGTATGGGTATGGGAGGATATAACAGGATTCGTGAAAGGTGTGGTGGGACACGTGATAACTGTAGTAACGGCTGTCAATGTCGGCCATCTTATTTTACCAGCAGACAGTGGGGTTTTTGATGGGGTTTGGTGGTCCACAGAGTTAGAAAGTCATTGGGATCTGAAAGTTGAAGTTCTCCCTTGTATTTTTCAGCCAGTTTATTTCAACAGTTAGCTTTTCCTCCTGCTTTCAGACAGATGAAATTTAACAAAGCCTGGTGATTTGGATATAGAGGATTTTACACGAGTTGGCGTGTCACATGAAAGTTATGAAACAAGTTGAGTAAATTTTGCATTTGTTGCGAGCTTTAGCGAGCAAAAACCCCAAAATTTACTCAACGAGTTTCATAACTTTCATACGATACGTCCAAGAGTATAAGATTCTGTTTATCACATAACTGAATTGCGTAATTTAACAGAAAACAAATTTAATTTCCATTAGGGTCCATTGTTTGTTAGCACTGCGCTAACTCCATCGCTCTGCCAACAAAATCGGTCACTGAGTCACAGACATTCGCAGCTGAGCCAGCAACAGTTTGTAAATTCACTTAACTGAGTGGCTGGCTATCGTTAGCTCACTAGCTAACAAACTAATGTTACATAATGGTTATGAAAACGTACTGCGTACACGCTAGCTGGCTGGCCAAGTAAAGTGAACTTAGTTATTTGAGTGGAACCTAGCAAGCTTGCAATAACGCTGAGCCATACCGATTTAACCGATGTTAATGCTTGGAATTCAGTTTGGCTAAATATTAACAGTGTGACGTAACGCGGAGCGATTTTTTATTTTTTTTTCCCCATGCTCTCAGCCAATGAAATTTTCGCAAAAGTGATCTTGCCCTTGGGTAATATCAAAAATATGTCATCAGCTGGGCTATGGGAAAAGTACTGCAGCTATGTGATAAAAAAACAATAGTGAGTAAGTTTACGTTCTGAACATAGATTTTCTACAGGCAATCAGTATTAGGATCATTGCTGGCTGTGCCTCTCCCAGTACAGAGTCCCAGAACTGTAACAGGGTTGAGTAAGGCTGGACACTAGTGACCGCATGTAGTAATGGTTGAGGTGAATGTCGGTCGCTCGCTCTCTGTGAGTCACCGTGGCCCTGACGGAATCTCTGTCCCGAAACCCCACAAGGACATCGGACAACAGAGCCTTCTCGGAGCAAAGCCGACAGAGAGCCAGCCGGCATGCCAAGCCCCAGGCTTTGAAGTTTAAGCCCTTAACAACGGCCTTGGCCCTCCTCCTCCACAACATAAGAACAGATAAAGGAGACCGATAACTCTGCATTGCAGTGTCACGGTGAAGAAAACCCTCGTAATACATACACTCGGGTTCAAATGTATTTAGACTCTGATGCAGTGTTTTAGTTTTTGGGCCTGTATACCAATGGTGTTGGATTTGAAAGCGATGAATCTGAGCTTTAAACAGAGACTGTCTGATGTTATTTGTCTTGGGAACCATGCAGGGATTGTCACCTTTTCCATTCGCCATCGTCGCCCTGATATTAATAGTTCTCCCTGTAAAGCCAGAGAGAGGAGCATGGAAAATGGTATTGGCTGAAAGCACAAGGTTGCGTTTGAGCCGAATGCGCCACGTCGAGCCGCCGGCAACCTTGCAGGCAGAGATATGTGCCTAAGAGCAGCGCATTGTTTTGGTTCCATAGAAAGGGAACTCCACAACCCATATTCTCACTAAATATCCCAGGGCCTGGGGAAGTCTACTGTTTATCTCAGGACTGTCCAGCATCATTCCCCCCCATACGCTAGCTATAATTAGCCTCCATCACCATTGTGCACCATATTGTGAAAGAGAGAGAGATGGAGAGATAGAGAAGACTTCACACCATGTTCTTTCCCCTGTGAAGATTTTCACACTGTTGCAAATGCCTTTTAGATAGAAGGGCATGGGGGGTTAGAGTGTAGGGTGTAGTGGGGAGGGGGATGTATAGGTGATGACTGGCCATCAGGTTGTTGAAGGGGATCCGTAAACTCCCAAACATAAGTGCCCTGAAGTGTTCTCCACGTGGACTTCCTTCTTTGGAGAGTTTTCTTTTTTTTAATGCAGAGCCTATGGTCGAAGAGCTGAGTGCTGGGGAAGGAGACTTTGGAAGTGTGTCCTCATTGGACATAATTGGATCACAAAATTGAAAATTGGGAATTAGATTCAAAGGGCCTGATTTACTAAGACCTTTAGCACATGCAAAATTTTTTTGCCCATGCAAAACCAATAACATTGCCCATGATTGGCCAGGGTACTTGCCTTGCACCAATCAGTGGCAATGTTATTGGTTTTGCACGGCAAAAACATTTTGCATGTGCTAAAGGTCTTAGTAAATCAGGCCCCTAATTGCATAAATATGTACTTGTTTTAAGAAAGCATAAAAAATGGGGAAAAAATTATTATACTTTTTATTTGTTTACTCCGTTGTTCAATCTGTGTTTCGCTTTGCTTCTCGTTCATTATAGCAATTCAATATGCCTTCTCACAGCTTATAAACTCTCGAGTGACATTAATTTTTCCTTTGTCTGCATTGTTTTAATTTTCCATCGTTTCTTGTTCTGTTTAATGCGTTAAATTTCGTACATTTTCAATTGTGATTTCATTGTGTCTCAGTGCTTGTGGTTGCACGAAATGTCCTTGTTCTCTAGAGAGAATAGACAGATGTAATGCTGTCCCAGTTTCCTGAATGAGTTTTTTGTGGTGCCGACCCGAGCATTGTGGCGACCCTCAGATGTGAGATGACTGCGGAAATGTGTTTTTTTTTTTTTTTCTTCTTCCGCTGGTGTTACGGTGTCACACTGAGGCGCTCTTGCTGTGTAACATTCCATCTTTCCAAATAATAAAGTCAAACTTGACATCTGAATTGGGGCCAGCCACGTACAACACACTGAACTGAATATTTCAGACATAGTCAAATGTTTCAACATTCCTGCTGTTGAATGTTAAATATTTTAATGGGTTTTGAAATACTGATATGTGTGCTATTTATTTTTGTCTTTTACTGTTGACATTTACCACATACCATCCATTTAATCAGAGTTTTAATGTATTAGTGAAAAAAAAAGACTTAAAATTAATGAAATAAAGAAATTAAATCAATGAAATATAGTATAATATAATAGTGGAGAATAGAATAGAACAGAATATGAAATCGGGTCCTTGATGAGGCTGACTTGCAAATGCTCCATATGGCAAAGTATGCCCTCTCAAACTTTCCACGAGTTTCATTTTTTGCATAAACCCTCTTAATGTTCTTTAAACACATCTGTATATCATATGATTTTTTTTTGCTCTCGTTTTCATCCATCTCTGTGCAAATATTTGCGTAAATATTTCATAGCTACTTGTCAGTAATTCTTCTGTTCATATGATCCATTTGATTAAACCAAAGAAGTCCCTGTTATTGATAGTATTTATAACGTAAACTTTTGCATTCAAGTTCCTTGTGTAACACTGAGACTGTGAATTTGATTGGTCCAAGCAGGGAGGGGTGGAGTGCGGTCAGGTTTGGGGCGGGACCAGTGGGTGTTGATCACTTGACTCTTCCACGCGATTACATTCCTATACACAGCCTTTCCCTGAGCCCATACCTGCTGATTACTCTCAGCCCGTATTGAATAACCAGAGCTCTGCTCAGGGACAATCTGCCAGCCCCACCTGACTCTCAGGCCCCCAACTGAAGGTCTGGACTCAGGCAGTTGGCCAGAACATCCCACTGGATATCCTTCCACTACATTACAAATGACTTACACTTGGTGGGTCTACTCAAGGACCCAACAGATAGACCGATATTATTGTGGCTACACTAGAGCTTTCACCATCAATATTCTGTGTCTCAGTCAAACACCTTGGCCCAGAGGCATCAAACTCCAGCCCTGGCTAGCCCCAGTTTTTACTGGATTTCGGGGTGATTCATTCTAGTCTTTGTTTGACTGAAAAGTCCACTCACCTTACTCATAAGATCTTAATTGAACTTGAGTTTGACACTTGTCTTCCATGCTCAGGCCAGTCCTGTGTGTAAGGCAAAAGGCAAGTCTGCCCCCAGCCCATGTGGCTCATCGGGCCGGTGCTTAAGTCTGGTTTCTGTAGCATGAAGCGACCAGGAGTACTGCTGCTCCACCTGGATGGTATGCTAGTAGATCGCAGGTTACCCACCAGCTCTTAGTCTGGTTTCCCTGACAATTCGTAGGTACCCAGTTATACAGCTGGGTGGAGTGAGGCACTGTGAGAGTGAAATGTTTTTGCCCAAGAACACACTGCGAAAGCTGCAGCAAGGACTTAAACTCAGGACCTTTCGATCCCAAGTCGAGCACACTTGACCACTGCGCCACCGCGTCCCCCATTCCTGTGTGTATGTGGATACAAATCGAGGTGTTCCTTTTCAAGTCAGCTTGTCTTGACTTCAGTTTAACTTGAGGTGCGTCTCTAACTGCGTACCCTCTCCATGTGTGTCTCTACAGGAGTCCGACAGCAATAAGGTGTGCTCCTTGTACTCCTTCCGGAATAACTCTACCTCGCCACACAAGCCTGAGGAGGGGGCCCGGGAGCGTGGCGGCGGCGGCGGTGGAGGTGGGGGAGGCGACCAGCTGTGCAGCTCCACCTTTGGGACCCCCGAGCGCCGTAAGGGAAGCCTGGCTGACGTGGTGGACACCCTCAAGCAGAAGAAACTGGAGGAGATGACTAAGACCGAGCAGGACGGTATGAGACGTGTCTCATTATCCCGCGCCCGCAGCAGCGCACACGGTTTCCGTGATGCTGTGCTAAAGTTTTCAGTCTTACTGCAGCATACAGTTAGATGGCCTATCTGCCAGCCCAGAAGCTGATGATACAGGCAGAGGAACTAAGTGATCTTGAGGGAGAGGTATGAGGATGTTTCCTCTGTGTTACGCAGATAGGATGAGAGAGTAGCTGTGGGCCTCAGTGAGGATAACTCAGGTTTTCTGTCTCTGGGCTGAGAGGTATAAACCCTCAGGCGGTGCTCCCCGCTGGACCTGCAGCCTCTGGTCTTAACTGACCTACTGCTGTGTTTCATCTTTCTCTGTTTCTCTCTCTCTCTCTCTCTCTCTCTCTCACACACACACACACACACACACACACACACACACAGAGTTTCCAGCATGTGACTGTGAATGGGTGGCAGCTCACTTTGTTTTACATGACGTTGCTTGATCACTGCCTCACCTACTAGTAATCTTGTACAACACGCGTCTAGACACCCTGCACAGGAAACAGCTACTACGTATTTTTTTATAAAACACACACCAGCGCTCCCTACACTGGCACCAGTAACTAAATTGTTTTACAAAATAGACATCGGCACTCCTGCACTGGAACCTGGAACTACATCTTTTTTTATAAAACACACATCTTCACTGGTACCAGGAACTAAATGTTTTTTATAAAACACATATCTGTATTGGCACTGGGAGATACACCTTTTTATTGAACAGACATCAGGTCTGCACTGATATCAGAAAATAGAGCTTTTTATAAAACACTCAACTTCAATCCTGCGTGGGAACTACACCTTTTAGCAAAACACACACGTACATTCCTGTTCTGGTGCCGGGAACTACACCTTTTTATAAAACGCACACGTGAACTGGTACCAGGAACTTCATCTATTTATAAAATACACATCTGCACTCCTGCCCTGGTACCGGGAACTCTACATTTTTATGAAACACACACCAGCACAGGCACCAGGAAATTAGCTTTATTATAAAACACACACCTGAACTTATGCATTGGTACGGGGAACTCCATCTTTTTATAAAACACTCGTCCTCACTCCTGCACTGGTACTGGGAACTACACCTTTTTTAAAAACAAACACCTGCACTCCTGCACTGGTACCTACACCTCTTCATTGAACTGACCTGCACTCCAGAACTGGTACTAGGAATTACACCTTTCATCATACACACTCCAGCACTCGTGCACTACTTCGCAATATTGAACAAAAAGTGCACGGTTTTGGATTCTCTTCCAGTAATTTTTTGTTGGACTGGGGAAGTCGTTTTTTCTTAATTTATTTTTTTAATGAATTTATCTTGTTTTTTTCACTTGCATGGAAAATCTATGGTATTAGTGGGAATGAATTGTAAAGATACACAGACCATAAAAAAATCTCTTCAGAGAGGTATTTTCATTTTGTTTACATTTTACTCAAAAAAAAATCCCGTAAAACCACTGCTAATTTCACAATTACTGTGAAGCAATGGAAAAGCACCTGTAATGACTTAGCTCCAGGGTCTCGCAGGCCAGATGTGCCTTTATGATGTGTTGAACACACAGTTGATGTGTAGTACAATATCAGTAGCACAGCAATTGCCGCCGTACATGCGGTTGACTTCATCCGCGGGCCTGGCTTCGGAGCCGTGGAGTCGGACTGCATCAGGACACGTGTTTTTACGCAGAACTGTGCAGTCACATGCTGCTCGCTACTTCACTGTCGGCCTTGCGGTCACCCACGCTGGGCACGTGACTTTACCCAACACCCCCATCATGGCTCGGTGACGAGTCGTGCGGCTGCTGCAGGTTTTTATGAACACTGAGGGGAAAAAACACGCAAAAAACCTAACATTGGAGAACAGCACTGGAAACATTTGCTCTGTTCTTAATTAGTGCTTTAAATGTAAAATGTACAATTGAGAACACCCTTCCCTTGGGATCTGCGACTCTCTCTCGGTGCCTGGGGAGTTCTCCGCTTGAGTAGTTAAACAGCTGAATAAATTAAGCCTTATTTGAGCGTGTTTTTGTTTACCCATAAATGAAGCATTGCTGTTTTTGCTAAGTAGCATTTTATCTTTGATAATGCCTTGTCGGGAGTGTATTTGTTTATTTGGTCATTGTGAAATTACATGTGAAATTTTCCAGCTGCCATGAGGATGTGAGTCACAGGATCTCATTTAGTCCAAGTGATTTTTACAGGTCATGGTCCACACAAAGTTAACCTAACACTGGAGCCTTCAGATGCCCGTAAACTGTACTGGAGGTTAACTAAATCCACTTTCACGGTCCCAAAAGTACACTAAATAGATGCAACAGATGTAGCAGTGC
Organism: Gymnothorax javanicus; assembly: GCA_029692085.1. Classification (NCBI taxonomy): domain Eukaryota; kingdom Metazoa; phylum Chordata; class Actinopteri; order Anguilliformes; family Muraenidae; genus Gymnothorax; species Gymnothorax javanicus. Next base: position 21,829,371 of record CM056209.1, read on the forward strand.
AGTGTTGCTGGCCCTTCATCTTTAGAAAAATAATGTCTCATTGCACCGCATGCTATCAAATGATATTAGAGTCATAATGCGAAGGTCCGCTAATTTTGTTAGGGGCTTGGTCGGGCCCTGTGGTACTAAAGGCCAGAAGGTTTTTTTTTTGTGGTTAATTGAAATGGTGAAGAGATGCTTGTGCGTCTGTCGGTGGATGGGAGGAGAGAGTTCTTCAGACGGCTGTGCAGCTGTTTAAATACTCTTCTTAATAGCGGAGCTTCGCCCTTACTCATTCCCGCTGCCTCGCGCCACCCCGAAATAACTCCCCTCGTCAGAGAAAATTAGTTAGGGAACAGAGTTATAGAGCAAGACAAGAGGCTGGGAGATCAGTCTGCTGGCTGCAGCCGAGGGCTCTCAGTGCCCTTCAGTGTGCTCTGCTGCGTCTCCTTGAGTGCCAGTGCACAGTTCTGATCTGAAACTACTCTTTCTGACATTGCTTGTGTCTGTAGGGATGGCCTGTGCCTGCCCTGCTCATGGCCTCTCCGTTTTGACCTTGATTAGAGTTTGGTTAGTGGGCTACAAGACTCAGACTGTGATGTCACAATGGACTGTGGACTGTGTTGTTTCACAACAGCAGATTTGCTAAGAAAAAAAGTTATCCTTTGCATTTCTAAAAATATTCATGTCCACAAAAAAACTTGTTGAGAACTAATCTTCGTTCTCACGGATTCGCAAAAACAATTGAAAATGGTGTAGAATGCATGCCAGGTCAGTAGGTGGCGGTGTAACTTTTCTACGCAACTATATAAACACCATAGGAAAACTCCACTACCCTGCGAACAAACACAACTCAATTGTCCACCATTGTTATTGTTTTTTCTAGTGTGGGTTGCAAACATAATGTCCATGCATGTAGTAGGGGCATGTCATCAGTTTTCAAAAGCATTGCATTTTGCCATATGTGTTACCGTTAAAACTGTGTCATCAGGGATTTTGTGAAATGTCTGGGTTTCAATACAGTCATTTCATGAAATGCTTAGAGATTTTAGGCATTTCGTGAAATGACTGATTCAAAATTCCAGACATTTTACGAAATGCCGATACATAGTTTGCCTGTAACATATACACAGCAACCATGGTGCTATGAAAAGATTCTACTCTGGAACCCGTCTTCAAAAGTTCGCGTATCCAGACCCCGAAAACGTCATCGTCATGTGAACAAAAGACCAAACTATAGTAATTTTATTTTTCTTTTTATTCAAAAACTGTTTTTGTGTAAACTGCCCAAAAACCAACCTGTGAAAAGAACAGATGGCAAATTTGGAGTCCAAGTTTTTTGCTTTTATGAAGTATACTTTTTTTTTTCTCTTTTGCAATAAAGACATTTGAGTTAGCATGGAAAAAAGCCGCTTGAAAAGGGATCAAACTGTGCACATTTTTCTATTACATCAAAGTACGTTTTTCTTTTCTGCGAAAATGGGAATGTGAAGGTTTGTATTTACCGTGACTTGGAGGAAGTGCTAATGAAGTGAGACCTCCGTGTGTTGGGTGACTCTGCACGCATGATCTCACCTGTGCGCTTTCAGGAAAACCTCAGCTTTAAGTAACCCGCAGCACTTTGAGATTTAAGGAGATAAAAAAGAATTTAAATAGATCACAGCAGAATTTAGCTTGGCAGGCGGCAACAAGTGTACTTGCCAAACCTTAAATGCAAATCATCATTTTTTTATTTATTTATTTTTTTGTGGCTTTTTTTTTTTTTTTTTTTTTCCACTGATATAGAACCAAGTTCATGTAAATGCTAAATAAAATGTAAATACAAAATAGAAACAAAATCCCAGAGACAGTCATTCTAATGCTCTCCACGTTAGGCTTTCGCTTTGTCCTCATCTCTCCTTTTCTCTTTCTCTCTATCTTTATTTTTCCTTTGCTCTGTCTTTCATTAATGACGTTGTTCTGATACTCTTTTATTGCTTTCCAGCATCTTTTTATTCTTTCATTAGTTTTTTTCTTTATGTCTTGTTCCTCAAAAGTAGAGTCCCTCCGTATTCTGGGGAGAGACACTTTGCACCTTGGTGTAAATTGCTTTTCTGTCTAATTGTGCATGCGTGCATGTGTGGCTATACAGGTATTGTGAGCATACATGGGTGTGTGTGTGTGTGTGTGTGTGTGTGTGAGAGAGAGAGAGAGAGAGAGAGTGTGTGTGTGTGTCTATGTTTGTGTGTGTGTGTGAGTGAGTAGTGACTGTGCGTGTGTGTGTGTGTGTATGTGTGCACATGTGTCTGTCTGTGTGTACATACACGCACAGAAATGACTCCGTTAGGTTTAACGGGCGTGGCCGTAATCTCTCTGGGTTTACTTGAGGATGCTAATCCCTGTGCGGCAGTGGAGTGTGATCTCCAGCAGCTGTTATGAACCCTCAGGAACTTTAACCTCTGCACTATACACCTAGCTTCTCGCCATTCTGCTTCCCTGCTATTGTAATAGTTTTATTCTTCCTTTCAGTCGTCTACGGCAAAAATATTCCTTTAATGCGAACATGAGGGAAAAACCAGCTCCAAGACAATGATGACACAAAATACTCTCCCACCTCCACCAAGTCTCCTGAAAAATGCTTCATTAATGTGTAATAATGTGAGGAGATTGCCATTTAATTGAACAAAAAGCCATTTTAAGAAGACCGCGAGTTTGCTTAACCAGCCTGACCCCTGTCCATTCTTGGCTAGCGACTGCTATAGTTTACCGCTACACCACGGACTCGACCCCCCACTCCCCCCGAATTGCTTGTCCCGAACAGGTACTCAACATGCTTTAAGAGCTAATGTGCTGCTCTAATGAGGAAGAATGACCTCCTAGCCCTGAGGACTGCTCTACGCTGAACAGTCACCTTACCTGCTAAAGCTCAATGAGCCTGCACTACAAGTGCCGATAATGGCGCTGTGTACTTTCACATTCACTATATATTATTTATCAAGGGCCTTGTGGACTTTACTTGCGAGGCTACAAATGCTGCTATTGAGTCAAAGACATTATATTAGCAATCAAAACAAAAAAAATCTTACGCAAACCTATTCAGTGCTGAAGCAATTAAGGGCCGCTCAGTGGAATGCACTTTACAGTATCAGTATGTATGCCGGCGAACTGTGGGCGGAAAAAAGATTTAGACATTCTTCTTCCGTAAGGGCTGTCAGTCAAGGTTTCTAACATCGATCTTTTTCTTGACTTCTAAGTTGGCTGTATTGCACCTGTCATTCAGCGGTAAAACAAGGATTTATGCTGATTCCAGGCCCTCTGTTAAATGCTGTGCAGTTCATCTTTTACTGAGCAGTAGAGCAAAGGAGACCGCGGGAGAGATGCTTCCCACAAATGTGACATGAGCATGACGTTGCGCTGTAGAGGTAACTTCAGCCCAGGAAAGAAGGACAAACATGTATTTAACTCAATCATTTTTCTTTCCTAAGTTTCATTATTATATCCTCAAAACAGAGTTTTGGGGATTGTATTTTTCTTGCCCCGGCCGCTGCTTTTGGCGGGTCCGCAGCCGCAGAGATTAGCCGTAAGCGCAATAACTGCAACAGTTTTAAAAGTTGGTCTCTATTTTTGGCAGGTAGTTAGATTTCATAGAGAGGAAGGCCAGATTAAATTTTGGCAAATATCTGACAAAACAATTTCTCACCAGGGGGCGCTTTGCATGAAAATTTTACATTTTTGGCCATAACTCAATAACTAGTTGTCCGATTTACTTGTAATTTGGCTCATATCGTAGATCTGATTGAGAGCTTGCCATGATTGGCGGCACAGACTGATAGTGTTTTCAGGGGCATTTTGGGGATATTCCTTTGCCGTCGAGGGCGATAGCATAGGCCTTGTTGTATTGTGGAGTGCCGCTGGCTGTTCGCAGTAAACGCCGGCCATAGGAAGGGAGCGTTTCCTGGGCATCTGCAAGCCTCTTCCACTGCCAAGTTAGTCAGCGCCCCTGCACTGCCAGGAGTCCCTCTGGCTGTTGGTAAAAGCTTGTTATCTTCTAATCCGTGCTTATACCCCGCCTAGTCTGACTTACAGCATTACATGTTTCAGTGAAAAATGTGGCAGGGGTTCAGGCTAGTCGCCATTAGAGTAGGCTGTGGGATGGCGTGGCCTAGCATGGCGTGGTGTTGAGTCCTGTGGCTTTCACCGTTAGTCATTCCCATTGGACTGAGCCCTACTCTCATCTTACTAGCATCCTTAGCCCATCTACAGAGAGCCTCATGCGTCCAGGGCAAAGCTGACGCCAGGCCAACCACATTATTACTTGTGTTTTATTGCGATATGTGCGTTCTGTCCCTACGTGTGCAGCACAGTGTGACCTCACAAACATAAAATTGTTATCGTCGCACGTATCTTTGTATCTTTGTTTCATTTTCTCAAGAAGTCAGGACTACATTTGAGGGTAACGGTCATGCAGTAAGCTTTTCTTTCGACGACACGGTCTAACCGCAAATAAAGTCTGCTCAAGTTTTCATGTCTTAACACTGGAATATTTTTCAAGAGAGGTTCATCGCTATTAAGGCGATCCTTGATTTACAGCATGCAACATCAGAACAGATTTTGAAACAGGAAGCATCAGGTTTTGGAGGGCATGAGGAAAGCCCTCCCCCCCAGGTTCCACTGGAGCGCGTGGAGGAATTCCAGGCAGGCCGAGGTGGTGTTTCTGACGAAAGTAAAGCGCACAACCCCGAATAACCCCGGAGTGACGGAATGAACAGTTGCAGAAGTGAAAGAGAGAGGGAACTCTCCTGGGTGGTAACCCAAACCCCCTTCGACCTCCCCGATCCCCTGTTCGCCTCCCACCCCCAGTGAGAGGCACTGCGAGAAGAAGGCCAGTCATTGGCCGAGGAACCCAGTCTCCTCAAAGCAAGAGACAGCGAGGCCTGGCTAACCAATCAGGACTGATTGTTTTACCAGTATGGCCATGGGGGAGGTGACATCAGTTGAGCCAACTGGCCAAACATCTGCCTGCTTCCTTCTTCATGGTTATTGGAGCCTCTGTTCCTACAATTTCTTTTAAACTCTTTTCCTGTAGTAAAAACCTGTTTAAAGAGCATGTTCTGGAATTCATAGTAAGGTGGTAAATTCTTCCTACCTCAGTCAGTGTTCCCAGAATCAGTTAGGAGTTGTGTAATGTGCTGGCTCATCTGTGACCTAAATTTTTGACCTTTCTGTACAACCAGAGTTTCGCGGTGATGGAGCAGGTTCATTCATAAATAGAAACCACCTTTACTAAGAATGCATTAGCACTCTAAATGGGTCATTCCTCATGACTTGGTGTATTCTATTGTCTTGAGACTACCCAGTGTCCTTGCACTGACTCCTGATAATCGTCACAGTGCTGGGTCATTCTCTGGGAGTACGCTACCTGTATTTACCCATCTGCGATGTAATCTCCATTGTGTGAGAAGTCCAAGCCCATTATCTTCACGGTAATGGGATGCAGGACAGACCCAAATCTCAGTTGGCCAATAGGATCAGCCGTAAGCTGCCTGAGCTGATTAATGGCCAGGAAACTTTCCTACGAACGCTGGCTCCTTACCTGCACTCTGTACTCCACATAAAATAGCCTTTCTATTCCAATCTTGATTTCGCTTTCCTGTTTTTGGATAGGGCAGGGCTTCACTCCAAATCCTTTATTTTGATTTATTTTTGAGCAGTTTTATTTAAAGACCTGTTCTGGCTGGGCTTCGGGCACAGCAGGAAGGGAAGGGAACAGGAAGGGGGGGTGTGCGGTGGATACTGCCGCTGCAGCGCCTCTGCTGCCTGTTCCCCAGCGGACGTGTCATCTGGCTCTGTGTTATCCCCACTAATTAATAGGAATCTTTGTTATAATGATCTGTGGTGTGAGCCCTTGACTCCATGCATATGCATTAAAGCCGGGGAAGCCAGTAGCTCTTTTTTTAATTTCTTGGCTGGCGGCCGAGGTGAACCTGCAGGTTTTGAACCGCGCTTCAAACGCTTAGGCCTCTCCCTACTCCTTCTCCGTCAGTCCAAGATTCCCTCAGGCGGCGGTGCGCACTGGCCAAACATCAGTCAAACCCTGTTTCTCCTCTCTTTCACTCTTTCTCTTTCTTTTCCTCCTTCAGTAATGCGAGCCTCAGTCCACCTAGCTTTGATTCTTACAGCCTGCTGGATCTGGCGCAAAGCGATACGTTTAATCGCGGCGCGGTGTAATAGCGGAGATGTGTGCGTGCCTGCGGTATCCCTGACTCCCTTTGCCCAGAATAGAGCCATTCGTTTGGTCTGGTGCTTTTGTTTGAATAGGTAATAGGGTGTGGGGCTGAAAGGGGGGGGCAGATGTGGTGTTGAGTGGGGGCCGGAGTGCTTTGCTTGGGCTTAGGAGACGCAATTTGGACCGGCTTGTTAGGACAGGCGATCAAAAAAACCACTCTCTCTGCTCTCTGCCAATCAAAGCTCCCCGTGCTCCACGCGGCAGACGTTAAATAGAGCGGCCGGCTGTACGGTCCAGGCCCTGAGCCAGGCTGCCGTGTGAACGATCACAAAAACATAGCCCTCTCTCATCACGGCTCACATTAATAACCACTTAACTCAGGCCCCGAAAAATATGCTTCACCACACTAAAGTTAAATGTTAGATTTATATGAAAATTTTATGTCAACGCATTTTATTCAATTGAGTTAAATAACTTCCAATTTATGGACAGTAATTTATTAAACTTGCTTAGAATATTAAGTTAATAAGACTGAAAACAGTTGTGTGGAGAATGATAATAATCATAAATAATTAATAATAGCAATAATAATAATGATTATAGTTTAGTATTTGTGGTAACTGTCATTAAGTGCAGGCATATGGGTGCTTGGAGAAAGTTCTCCTGTCCAGGATGACAACACGAGCAGCTGTCTCGCTCAATGCTCCATTCTTCGCATGAGCCGGTATCACCTTCCCCCTCACCATCGCATTCTTGACTCGTCGACACCAGCAACTGCTCCGGAACATCTTCTCCGGGGGGCTCAGCTGTTGACTCCCGCGATCTCTGCCAGCCACAACGCCCCCATTGTGTCGCTTTCTCACGCACCGCGCCGGAACAACCCCCCCCTCAAACCCTCAAACTCTCCCCCCCACCCGACTCCCTCACTGGAGGAAACTAGTCGTCTGTGAGACAAATCACATCCAGGCTGAACCCCCCCTACCAAAAAAAAAAAAAAAAAAAAAAAAAAAAAAACAAGACAGAGGCCTGTTTTTGGACTGTAGGTGCATCACTCTGCCAGTGTCTGAAGATCTGGAAGGGGCTCCCCTGTGCTGTGAATTCTATTTGAGCGAAAGGTAGATGGAGGGGAGTTTAGTCAGTTTCTTATTCGCATTGCATAGGAGTATATGTTACAGCATTGTCCCGAAACGCTGTTTTGTGAAGTAGCACTACTTTGTGTCTGTCTGGAGAAGGAGGAGGGGGGAGTGGGTATTGGAGGGGACTCTGAGAAAAAGGGGGCTGGGGGGGGGGGGGGGAGGTTGTTATATTTGTGACGGCTTTAATTGACTTGATATCGGCTTTGACCCCTCTGCATCCGGTTAGTACAGTGAGAAGAAAATGCTGACACACAAGAAAACAGGACTCCATTAATGGCCCTAAATCTGTCATTGTGCAATGGAGCCCTGGCGCTGCAAATAGCTGGGGCTCTTTTTGTAAATTAAAATCAGCGTGAACCGGAACAGATGTTGACGTGCTTTACTTTATCTACTGAGATCGGGTGATGTGATGTTGGGGGGGCGGTTTTGGGGGGTGCTCGGCAGGCAGCCAATGGAGGCTCCAGTGGGCTTGGGGTTTGTTCAGCAAGAGACCTACGTACCTCTATATAGGTGGGCGTATGGGGTTACGGCACAGAACACCGATGGCACCTCAGGTTTACCTCCCACCCCGCAGTGCACTGTCTATGTTCATACCAAACAAGAGGCAGGGCGGGGGGCGGGGGGAGCAGTCATCTGACCACGATGAAAATAGTTCCGCTGTAACTAACACCCAGCCCACAACCATCTGATCTGGGTCACTAATGATTTTTAGGGGCTACACCACTGATTACAGTCCTACAGTCACTGCCGCGAAGCACTTTAACAAATGTGAGCTCCCATCGAACACTTGTACCGCGCTCCGATTAGCATATCCGCATCGTGTCGGACATGAATATTCCAGATTAAGTGTCCCAGTCACAGTCTTTTGCGAGGAGCCTCTTTAATCCGACGAGATTAAACAAACAGCTCGTCCTCTCTCTCTGTTTTAATACTGCTTCGCATCTGCCAGGACCTGAAATGAGCATGTCAGGAGAGACTGATAGGAACGTGTTTTGTTGCTCCGTCGAGCTCCCGCGCTGATGATCACAATTACTGGACGGGCAGCCATCTCCTCGGGACTGGCCCCCTGTATGATTTTGAGTCAGTGGGGATAGATTGGTTAATGCGTTTTAAGATCTCTCCATGCATTACATGCAGTGCCGTTTCAGTGATTGATTAAAGTTATTAGTTACTATTTTAATTAATGGCTGTGGAGCTCAGGTTTAGAATGGCCTGGGCTATCCCTCATGATTCCAATGCATCTCACTGAAAGTATTGTATTGGCAGACCAGGGGGCAAAGGCTGTGTTATATCCCTCTGCTGCTTTATTGTGTGTGCCCTGTCTGCTAGAGCTCTGGCCTTCATGAGCGTTAGCGGCTGTTTGATAAATTTCCTGCGGGAGACGAGCCGTCGCGCTCCACTCAGAGGACATGTTTCAGAAATCTGCTTTTTATTTCTGCTTGAGCGAGTGAGAGAGTGAGACTTAATGTGAGAGAATGGATGATAGAGTGAGAGATAAACAGGGAGTGGGGGACAGGGAGAGAGAGAGAAAGAGAGAGATCGAGAAGGGGGTATGAGTTTGTACAAAAGCAAATACGACACCCGTCGCTGGAGGACCCTCGTAAAACAATGGCCCATTGAAGCTCAGAGCCGCCGACCAGGGGGAACTTCCTGGAACTCTGAATCCTTAACCTTTTAAAGTTCTATGGTTACGTGGCCACTCGGATCCATCTCCCTCACTAGCCCCGGTAAACTCTCCGAAAGATAAAGGGCTATTGTCTCCTTTTTACATCTGTTGGACTGTATAGAACAACTGACACAGTAAAGGAGTTCACGGTAGCACATGAGGATTAAATTGTCAATGCTTCTCTCACCTTTATTGTTTCTTTTTCAATAATATTTCCCCTATTTACACAAAAATGACTGGTTACAAGACCCTGTTCTATGCGTACTACACATTTTATGCTTTCAAAAGTTTGCATTTTTTCAAGTGCTGTCTGTGTGTGGTAATCGAGCGGTGCTGTTTGTTCGTAGTGTGTGCGTGCCGAGGTATGTATTTTGAGTCAAAGAATGGAGGACAGCATCTAAAAATACTGACCTTTGGGCTGAGAGTCCTTGGAGCAGTACAGGCGAACGGTGAACTCTGACATGCATGTAAACAGATCCTGCTGCACAGGACCATAAACAAATTTAATTGCTGCACTAGAGAAATTGAGAATGTCAGAGACTGCAGCCGAGCATATTGCCCGACCTCCCTAATTAGACAAACGAATCGCAAACAAATTAAGCTTAGGAGGCTGGAAATGTTTTGTTGTTCATTTCCTTTAAGCAAAAAATACCTCATATTTTAAATATTTTCATTTACACCAAAATGTTGTAAAGTGCTTTTATCGGTATTAAAGTACATAAGGATCAACTTTAATCATATGATCCCTTCATATACTTTCACGTCCTTTTTTTTGCATGTCATTTCATGAACATAAATAGAAAGAATGGTGCATTGAATATATATGTTTTTGCAAATTATTCAAGATAAAATTCCTTATGGTTTTTTTCAAGTAATTACAAATTTTTTCCATACTGAATCGGGTAATTAATAAAACCCACACACTGTTATAGCAAGGCTTTGCATTAACTCGCGGACATGCATTCTCAGATATCCAAGCCACATTAAAGGTGAAACACTGGCGCTCCTCAAAGCAGTGTTCTTTCCAACAAAGGGATTCCTTATTTCAGTTCTGTGCAGGTTGAAACTGTGTGAAGAGTGTATCGCCATCAGTTCATCCAAAGTGTCAGGAGTTCCCTTGTTCATAATGAATTAAAAGTTTGGGTGACTGTGCGGCACCCTTCGAGCTCGGCGGTGGATTTTAATCTATTCATGTAGATCTTATTAGTCGCTCTTTTTGTCTGTGCTCTGTCTCCAGCACCCATTAATTTGGTAAATCAGCGCAGGCAGCCATGATCGCTGTTGGCCGCATTATCCCCACACTTCTATTAATTTAACATAGATGAATAAATGTGAATGTTTTTGGAGCATTGATTAGCTGTGGAGTTTATGTCTGACAGTTAGATTGCAGGGTACCCAACAAAATAATCGCTCCTCTGTAAGGTACCCAGTAATTTAATTCTTGTGTGAAATTATAATTTATTACAGTGTGTGGGCCCTAATGATTACCGACATCAAATGGAAATTATAAATTAAAATTAAGTCCACATATCTCTCCTAATGCGCGTCTTCACAAGTGCCGAGAACCTCATCAGTACCCGGCGAAGTTTCGCGTGATGTGGCGGATCACGCACCCCCACACACACACCCCTGCCTCCCACACACATTTTTACTTTTCATTTCTTGCATTCAATACTCTTCTTCTTTGGTTTTTATATTTTTACGTGGTATTATACATCACCACAAAGTTCTTGTATTCTTCCGAGTGTCCTGCTCTAATTTCGGAGACCTTTATTGAGATGTTTCTCGTTTTGTAAATTCCTTTTTTTTTTTTCATCACCGGTATCGAAGATTAGGGCAGTTGTGTTTGCAGTGGCTGGGATGGATTATGGTGAAAGAAAAAAGTTGTTTCTTACCATCGGAGCATGAAATGGCCCCAGTTTTTAAGAGTGACCTTGGGGGGCTAGCAGGGCGGGGGCATGAGTTGCGCAGCGGCTGCGGCTGCGGACAGCTGCGCATATGTCCCCCATCGGGGCAGCATCGCTCGCAGCGCCGGCCCCCCACTACACCTCGGGCTCGGACATATGCTCTGCTTTATTTCATTCTTCTGACATTAATCCTGTTCACCAGCTGTTCTGCCAGCTGCCTTTCGGGGGCTTTAGGGGAGATGGCAGTTCGGTGGGCCCTGAATGCACCCTCTTTTTGGCTCCCCGCGTCCTCGATAACTTCTGATTGGATTTTTTTTTTTTTTGCTCTTCTTTTTCAGATTCAGTGATTTGCCTTTCTCTCTCTCTCTCTCTCTCTCTCTCTCTCTCTCATTGAGTGCAAAGAAATATATTTTTCTCCATCCTTGGCCGCCTTGTTCATTCTGAATTTTTCGATTTCTTGAGCTGCATCCACTTCACTTCTCGCCTCTTTCTGTCGCTCTTTTTGGCCCTCTCTTTCATCCCTCGTTTTTATCCTCCTCCTTCTGGTATGTGACAAAGGCAGCATCTCTTGTTTTTAATCTTCACACAGAGTCCTGATTCCTGCTGCCGGTATCACCTGTGTGTGCTGCAGCACTGGGCCCAGCCAGGGGGATCTGTTCCTGTAACTCCATTCTGATTTATAATTCACAGCCTCTGACGCTGCCTCGTACACCCTTTCATGTGGCTGCCATGGCGAGTGCCCAGGTCGGGCCTAGCTGCCGATATCGGGGGCAATGCCCATCATCCTGTCCCACTTCAGTACTCAGACGTAGCCCCCAGACAAAGCCGAGACCTCCTGCCCTTATCAAAAGAGTCACTGCAGCTGCACTTCTGCCAAGAGTCTCTGTTCAGGCCTTCCATAAAGAGCATTATAAACCACTCAGTCTTTCAAAGGCACTGCTTGCAAAAAGTAAGGCTCCTTTCCAGTAATGGCTGACACTGACATCATTTCAGTGGCGACTTAAACAGTTTTTTTGGTGACTCAATTTACCTGGCTGTGTTCATTAACATTTACATTCATTATGCTGTCAGTTGGAATTTCCTCGCGCTTCCACTGTCAGCTGAGTTGAGGGATCGCTCGTGGTCAGTCGGTACACTGGCTTGCATGAATCGATCATTAGCGGAGTTGAATTATTCAGGGCTGATTGCTCTGGGGCTCTTGGAGTAAAATGGATTGGGGGGGTTGGGGATGGGTGGGAGGCCATTTGTTGAGCTAGCCTGGTCCTGCTGTGGAGGTCAAGCCCCACGGGACTGGTTAATGCATGGGAGATAGGCGAACATGCGCCTCCTTGGGAGAGGTCACTTCCTGGGTACACAGAGTCACCGTGACCTGCTTTGTACCCTCTAGACCAGGCTAGGCCAGGCCGGCTGGACCTGAAGAGCCCTTGTTAGCCTAGCAAAGCTCATCCAATCCATCTTGGCAGTGTTCGCTAACAGCCCGGCTCCTCCAGCGAGGTAGTGATATGCAATGTAGGAGTCAGTAGAAGCGACAGAAAGCCTCAAAAAAAGAAAGAAAGAAAGAATGAAGAAAACACCCGTCACACCGCGTGACCAAGGGGCCTCTTTGTCCCGGCCGCCAATGGTGAATGCCGAACCAGAGCTCTGTTCTATTTATACCTGCTGTTTAGTGCTTCTTTTGACAAGCTGGGCTCGGTGCATGCAGAAGAACCTACAGGTGACTAACAGGGGCTGCTCACTAAGTGGAATAATGAACAGTATTACGTGTCAATTAAATCAAGCCCAGCCCTGAGGTGCAGGTGCTCTACAATGTACTGACATATTTCAAGGACCTGTGCCTCTTCACCCATGCATACCAACAGCCACATTTGCATATTAAAGAGCTGAAATTATTTAACTGAAGCAAAAAAAAGCCTTGTGGAAATGATGGAGGTTATTAAAACTGTTGACAAGGAGAGAAGGTAATTGCCTGAAAATGAGCGCCGGCGTTCCGTTGTACACGGAAAATGTTTTTTTTTTCTCTTCTTCAGCTTCTTCTTCTTCTCTTCTTCTTCTTCTCCTCTCCGCACACATTGTGCTGCGTCGGCCGGGTGTGTAACCTATTACGTTTAGATTGCTCCCTTGCAATTAGTGCCCTTTTTGTCCTCACATCAATAACATGGTGATTATGGAGGCTTTTCGGGAACATTTGGCACATCCAGCGCCTGTTGTCTCTGGGGCCGCTGACGGGATGACAAAACACGTTCCCTTGTGTTGTTTCCCCCCTTTCAGTTTTGATTCTTGTAATTATTGTGTTTTATTTGCCGCGATGGCGTCTTGTTTTAGCGCCTCTGTGATTAAGACATTCAGAAGATTCTGCGATGTGCTTCGCGTGCGTATGAGAAGCTCGGTCTTTGTGCGCTCCGCGTCTCTGGTTTGTTTTGTAAAAAAAAATAAAAAATCAAAAACGGAGACAAACGATTCCGTGAGGGGAAAGACTCTGGAAAGCTGCCAGTTCTTGATTTCAAAACCTGAACTTGAAGTATGCGCCTCTTCCTTCCTTCTCGCTTTTTTTTTCTGCCTGAAAATGCGGGCAATGTAGCTAGTCGTCCGCAACAGAAAGGCATTACGCGATTCCTCCAAAACAAGCAGGGAGTCTATTTTAAATTGAGCTTTCTTTACTCTCCAACTGAACTGGAAATAGTTTACCCGTTTAACCTTGAGAGCTTTTCTCCCAGTGCTACTCATTTCTTTCCTAATATTGATGGAGATGTTGCACTTTAAAAGTGCATTGAAGATAATTACTGTTCTAATGTCTTGTGCCGTTGTAGCGTGTCCTCCATCTTTGGTGCCTACCTGAGCATCATTAAAAAGGTAGATATGCTTAGACATTAAAAAAAAGAAATACAAAATGGTCGCCTGCTCGATAGGAATATACGTTGCAGTTAATTTTGTGCGCCAAATTGCATTCTTTCCTCTGTGTATTCATAAGCCCCACACTCTGTTCCTAATGTTCAATATCTATGGGGGAATTTATTTGTCTGGTGTCAGTTAATCATTGATTAGATAATTAGGCCTTTCGACGGAAGATTGCTGGATGATATACGGACCCGTGGAGGGGAGTTTCTTGATTGCAATCCCAGTGAATGATGGCGCTTTAGTGACCAGGAAGAGCTGGGCTGGAGGGGGTTTCCTCTACCGTGTGCAGCACATAACCACGCTTTTATTCTGAAAGGGCACAAGGGAAGGCATTGTGGCGTATCAGCCTGGCAGAAGGGCAGCTGGAGACGGGAGAATCCCAGGTACACTAACTGGCGGAGAGCCCCGGACTGGTGTGAGGACGGATGGACTGGGAGGAAAAGATCCTTCCTGTTTGGCGGGGGGGGTTGTATGCTACAATAGCGTGAGATGCTGGAATAGGGTCCTTAAGTATGGCTCAATGGAAGAGCAGTGTACTGTGGAACAACCCAAATGCTATTGAAACCCTGGACTAGGTGCTGAAAAAGACTGTTTAACAAGGACCTCCCACCCCCACCCTGTACAATATTACCTCAGTTGTCTGTTCACTGTCTAACTTTGAGTTAAGACCTCTTTTTCTAAACTAATGGAATTCGTTTTTATTTAATCTGCATAATATTAGCCCCTCGACACCTCCATGGAGTCCTGCGGGCTGCCTGAGGGTTTGAGTGTACAGTGAGATTACATTATCTTCAGCACTCAACTTGCACAATTACCTTTGTTTGTATTGGTGGTAGAAACCGTTCTCCCTTTTATTTTCATGTTAGCACAAGCCTCAGCAGAGAAAAAAGTTGCTTTGCTAAGAAACAGGGGCTGTCGCCTCACTGACTTTTGAATTTGGGCTGTGTGGGAGATGGAGTGGGGGGGGCACAGACATCACTGCTGCATGATGGTTCATGGAGCTCAGGGGCCAAACCTATGTTTTCAGTTTTTGGAGCAGGCAGGTAATTGGCAACTATATTAGGACAGAGAAAATACATTTTATTGAGCTTGGAGTTGAAACGAGGTGCTGCACTTCTATTACGTGTCTGTCTGTTCTGGGTCTCATTCGACTTGTCATTCCTGATTTGCCATTTCAATGAATTACACATAATGTTTTGGTGGAAGATGGTGCTCAGATTATGCCGTTTGGAGTTCATGTTCCGTTTCAAATTGAAACGGATCAGATTTTTTGCTCACTGGCATGCTCTGTGTGCATTTCATTTTTCCCTTCAGTGACTCTGACTTAAGTGTGGCTTTTGGATCATACTCTGATTGTAGGATTAGTTTATGCCCCTAATAAACCTTTCAAATGAGCCATTTTGAATAAAAACAGTCTGCTTGTCTCATGCTATAGTGAAATACCATTTAGGAAATGCTTTACATCCAGTGCTGGTGGTTTATTAAGTTGTTTATCCCACCATGAGCTGTAAAATGGAGGATTGTCACTATGCGCTTGTAATCAGAGATGGTATTTTACCCTCTCCTGTCTGGTAGGTGATGGCTGGCAATGTCAAGTGGGATTGTCAACGCTTGCCTTCCTCTAATGCTACACTGTTGTGGTTTCTGTTAAACATTTGGTTTTGGCACAGTGCGCAGCCAGATGATGAATACTGTGTTTATACCAAACACAACTCCAGAAACTTCTCCGTCTGAAGATTCATGATGACAATTAGCTCTGTGTTTATCAGGGATATCACTATAACCTAGCCAGAGAACCTGCTTGTGCTTACACTTGCCTATTTTGCTCTCTTGGGTTTACCTACGGCGTAAAGACAACACTGACAAGCTGTTAGTCTGCCGCAGGCCACGTTTTATGATGGGTGATTTGAATATTGGCAGTTCAGGTGTCATCTTTGCGGTTAATGTTTGAAAACTGAACACTGCCTTGCTTTACTTCTGGTGTAAGACTGTCCATCTTTCCCCCTTTCTATATTTCGGAACGGACATTTTTTTTTTTTAGGTCCAACTCAACCCCACTTCTGTCGCAGGAGGGTATAGAAAGCCACATTCTCCTCTCATAATGCCTCAAACTCTAAAGCTTTTACCGCTTTGAGTCAAAGGAAGACCTTTTCATATTTAGCGTTTGCCAAACCTGTAATGTGCAGTCCATGGGTGCCCAATCTGCCAGTGCAGCTTGCTGCATAGCAGTAAAAAGCAGACTATCAACAGAATGAGCCTTACCGTACCCGTGAGAAATGCATTTACCAGTTGCACCACATTCTACAGCGGTACGGGCCGCAGTTAGCACTGGTCTCCAGATTTGATCTGAGATTGTGGAGGTCATCTATGCGCCACGGTCTGGTGCCTCTACCAAATAAGCCACCAAAACAGCTGGAGACGTAGGGTTTCTGAAATGAGTCTGGTGTGTTGTTTGTTTGTTTGTGATGTCTGTGAAGGACGCAGTGCTCAATGGTGGGTCGAGGAGTCGGACCCCTCTGTTCCTCTGTGGCCCAGGACCCCGGGGAGATGTGAGGGAGGACTCTTGGGTCAGGGCCAGCGGAGCTGGGTGATCCTGGCTGCTCTCTATGGTCAGGCCTCTGCCAGGGAGACCTTGGGAAAATGTAAATCACAGCAGATAGCAGCTATTGTTATCATTCCACTCTCAACACAATCTGAATGGACACATGGACTCTTCCGCTGCTGCAGCAGGGGGAAATAATAACAAACTCCTTATTTGTCCACATCTGATGTCTCCCTGTGACAAGCACAGGATTTACAAAAGCATGTTATAAAGACGAGATTCCTTACTTTTCCTTCCTTTTGTCATACTGCTTATCTCTTTTAACCCTTTCAGCGCCGTGGGCAACTATAGTTGCCCAATGATGTAAGATATCAAAATCAGATGCTGTTGAAAACCTATCATGTGGCAACTTGTTTAAAAGAGCTCCCCTGCGGGAGCTCTTTAAACAAGTTACCTACATGATAGGTTTTCAACAGCTCAGATAACTACATTTTTATTCCTTGAAAATGTATTCAGCGCTCAAAGGGTTAATATCTTACATTGTACCTCTTAGATCTTCTTCTTCCTCTTACGATGATGCTCGGCCTGTTAACACCGACCCTCCCCTACTACATATGCTGCGAGTACAGTATTTGTAATGTGATGATCACTGTAATTCAGATATAAGCCAGGGTTCCTGCAGTCTAGCATGCACCTCTGCAGAAGCTAGAATGGCATGCAGAAAAATCTATAAGCCGAGCTGTTATTGTACTGAAAGTATTTCTCATGTTCACTGGGGTAGTCTGAAAGAAGCCAGGTGACTATTCAGAGTGAGCGGAGTGAATTTTTTTTTTCTCTGGTCAGCACTCTTGGATATTATGGTCTAACGCTCTTTCAGACCGTCCCTGCGATGTCTGACAGTGGATTCTGGGCAGGTGTTTTCACAGTCACACCTGAGATTCACCTTTAGCCTGCTGGTTGATAGCCATTGCACCTCCATCCCCTCTCCTCCCACATTCCAGCACAAGCCTCCCCCTCATGCAGTGCCCGGCACACGGCGCAGTATGTGTCGGTGCTGGGGTACGGGTACGGAGGAGTGCCGAAGGAGGGGGAAAGGAGCAAGCCCCTCCCCGGGGGAGGAGTAGTGAGGCAGTGCCGAGCATGATGGGAGCTGGCACGGTGCTATCTCTCGAACAGTTGGCGAATTCCTTAATCATCAAGTGCAGGAGGGGCATCTGCGGGTTGACGGGCTTCTCGGAGCCCACGACGGATTCCGCAAAAAAAAAAAAAAAATGCCTCCCTGACCTTCCTCTCCCCCACTCCTTCTCACTGGAGGGCTGAGGGCCTCACGCTCACTGTGAAAGGGGAGGTGCACGCTTGCTAATTGCCGAGAAGGAATGTAGAAGGTTATTGTTACATGGTGCAGGTCTGTATCTGATACCGTGCAATGCTGTAGGCTGTAAGATAGTTTCCAACCAGTCTTGCGGTGAACCAGAGAGGGAGCCGAACATGAAAGAAGGCAAATTTGTGACCCAAACAATTCTGCTGACTTAGAGCTAGACTGTCCTTCCTGCAGTCCTTCCACCCTTATTCTCTCTCCTCAGTGTCATGAGCTGACCAGGAGCCACTTTGCGTTAATATCATTTAGTTTATCATCATCGAGTCAGTTGAATTGCATGTTCCCAATCTGGACCAATATTTTTTGCTCAAACAGAACTTGACACTTCAAGAGATTCTCAAAAAAACAGAGTCCTTAGAAAGAGCTGTCTGACCCTCGATGGTGTGACTGCATCAGTTTTATGGGATTAAGGTTTTTGGTTTTTTATTGTGGTGCAGGTGGAAGGAATCTTTTTAGAAAAGGTAGACTGCGGTTACAGAGCACGAGGTAGAACGAAATCATATTCGTCACACGCAGTCTAAACAGCCCCTATATCTCCTCTGCTGCGGAGAAAGGGCAAGAGTAATGGAGGATAGGATGCCATGTAGGGTAAAGTGTCTGTTCCTCCCTCTCTCTGTCTCTCTCTCTACCTCTTTCTCTTCCTCCTTGTCAGCTTTGTTTGTCAAACCCCGGAGCATAAATTTACGTCTGTGATTCTCTTTGGAATGAAGTACAGATGTAGTGTAGAGTTACAGATTGTATTTTCTTTCCTAAGTGGCTACCGTAAATCTTGCGGCTAATTCCATTTCATCCCCGGGCCCTGTACCGTGAGTGCTTAGCGCTCAGCTCTTGGAGGAAACCTGCATCTCAAGCCATTCAAATAGAATTACATAATTCACACAATGTCAAATTCTTCCTGGATTCTCTCTATGTAATTCTATGCTAAACACATAGTTTTATAAGCGTGTTAGTCGAGACAATCTTTTCAATTTCTCTCTAAGGCACACTGTTTATTATAAAAAGGCAACGAAAAAACTTATTTGGTGTATGGACCCGCAGCTATTTTCAATTTGTGTTTGTAAAGTATGGTCGCTATGTTGCCTCAATAAAATTATTTTTCAAAAAAATTTTGACGACCGTAAATGTCAATTTACGTACAGTGTTGCGGCTCTTATTTGACATGTGTGACTTCCGTGCGCAAGTGAAGGCTTTTTTTTCTTGCCTCAAGTACCTCATGACTACAATACTACATTCTTGCAACTGAATCTCATGTCTTGTAACTGACTCGCACAATGTGCACTCATGAATATTAGCCCTTTTGTTAACTGGGTATTCACAAATGTGCCATTGTCTGAGGAAGCGTTTAACCGTTTAGCATGGTGCCTCTGGGCCTTCCGCACAGACAACAAGAATGTCCGCTTTTGGCTTTTGCCCTTTTTGCGAGAGAACAAATCCATTCTTACAAGCTCGTAAGAATGCAATCTTCGTGAGTCAAGGGCACTGGAAGGCACACGCATTATATATCATGCTGCTGAAAACACATTCCGAAGATGACAGCCGGAGCCAAAAACCAAAGGTGGAGGACCAGTAGTGATACTTGGACACGAAGCATAGTTGCCTTATATTCGTGGAAATGCAGCGACATGCAATCATGTACACAGGTTGTACATTTTACAGAGCATTTTCCCCAACATCTGAAGTGAAATTTCTGTGACCCTGGAAAGACTGCCTCACTTCACCAGTCACTGCCTCATATAAATGTTCGTGCATGGTCTTGGCATTGATAGTGCGATGGTAGTTTTTACACTGTATTTAATTTGTTCCACAGGCTATTTTTCTGTTGTATTTTCAAGATCTTTGTTACAGTATGCTGTTCAAACATTTTGGACGACTGATTACTTCCATGCCTGCATTAAACCAGTTCACTGTTTACTTCATTTGTGTGAAACTGCCACACAGAAGGTAGATTGGGGCTTGGTACTCCTGTTTACGGTGTAGTCACATCTACTTAACAGTGATGAGTGGTGTTGTTAGTTCAAATAGCACTGGATGGCAACTTTTTGGGATCTCCTGCTGTTGATGTTGAAGAGAGTAGATGGAAAAGAGATGTGTGGAAATTCGTCGGTCTTCTGAGTCCTTGGCAGCGGTTGAAGTGACAGGGGGCTCGTTGAGTTTTCGTTACCTCGGTCCTCTCAGCTCAGCAGTTGTTTCCCGCGTGGCTCATGGGCGACGGTTGGCTCTTCCGCAGCGCATGCTATTGGGAACCCGTGAGACCTGGCGGATGAGCTGCGTTTGATGGGAACTGGCTGACCTCTACACGGGGCAGGGTACGGCCATCTCGCCCTCGTCCCGACTGGCGAGCGGAGCGTTCTTTATCGGGCAGATTCCACCCATTCCTGTCTCTGATTCATCGTCCTCCCGTACAAATGTTAATTGTCTTCATCGCCGTCATCCTTGTGTGTACGGTGAACAAACCCCCAGCTCACCTTTTACCTTCCTTCAAATGTGCCTTTGTAGTCCCGTCCGCCCCATTTATCTCTCCCTGACCTCCCCGAATTGACCTCCATGAGACAGCCAGACTCTTCTCACAGTCTCTCCACGGAGGTTACATACAGTCTATGCTCTGGGAAAAATGGAAGTAAATATGTTTGCATTTTATCCTTTCATGGGAAAACAGAGTGGTGAAAACAGGCCATTCATCCCAGCAAGGCTCTCAATTCTCCTGCCACTATCAATTATTGGCATTTAAATTACTTGGAGAAGAAAAGAATCATTTGTTGTGGGCACGAAGAAGACTTCTTGGTTATTTTGCATATTTGGAGGCATAAAGATGAAAGGCATCGATAAATCTTTCCATTTTTTGCTCAGGAACTATTTTCTTTACGAGATGCCCTCTCCTAAGCTCATGTTGGGGTTAATGGAAGGTACTGTGAAACTCAACAAACGCCGGAGACTGTATTATAGAGACTACTATAGACTGTATTTTTTTTTGAAAGCGATACATTGGCAAGTGCTTTTCATTAGTATAGTTCACAAGTTTTACCGGAGTTAGTTATTTTAAGGCTAGCGGCTTTTACCGAAGCGTGTACGATTTCCCCCTGCATGACAATGCTGGCAGTGACCCAGGCTAATTCAGAGCGTATGTTCTGTAATTACTGTAATAATACCTTTTGATTTTTGCAAGAACCTGTGGTAGACATCAGAATGATTTTACAGCAGCACAGTTCAAACGGAAATGTTTGCCACTTTTTAATGTTGATTGAAGCTTTTTTATGCCTTCAGTTGAATGGGTTTTTGAAATAACACCCTCCCTGTCTGGAGGAAGGCGTTGTTGGCAACCTTCACAATTAATGTCATTGGACCTTTTATTTTCTCTGTCTTTCTTTTGCTGAGGTAGAACTGTATAATTGTAGAGTTGATAGGGTTTTAATTTTATTAGATAACTAGTAATTTGACGGCAGAAGATATGCCTTTCATATGGTGAATTGTTTACATGTGTTTGGTTGAGCACATAAATACATGTCTAAATTTTGGGTGAGAAAAGATAAATATCGCCTTTAAAATCTCATCCAGACCGTGTTATTTCGCGAGAAAATTTGACCGAGGTACGTTTTTTAAACAAAAGCCTCGCTTCAGTAGGGTAATGCTCTTTGCCCCCTCAGTGTGACAATAAGCTTTGCCCTTTAATGCTCTCAGGTAAAATAGATCTGAGGAAAAAAGCAGGTCTGTGCTGTACAAGTATCAATAAATCAATGTCAATCAATGAAATAATTTTGTATCAGAAAATTCTAGAAGAATCACATTGTGAATTCAAATGAGTGCCAAGTCTGAGGCCACAAATCAATAAGACAAAAAAAAAAAAGATTGGGTTCGTCTACTAAAGAGTGTGCTGTTTCTTTGTCTTTCAGATTCATCTTGTATGGAAAAACTTCTCTCTAAAGACTGGAAAGAGAAAATGGAGAGACTGAACACAAGTGAGCTGTTGAGTGAAATAAAAGGTAGGTCTGTGTGGCTTAAGGAAGCATGATCTGTGGCTTCACGCTGCAGTGTTCTGGGGTGGGATGGCTGCTGGGACCTGACACAGCTCAATCACAGGACCGTAAATCAATCTCAGAGTCATTTCAGCCTTAAAATAGATGGGAGGGATTTGGGAGTGATCTCTTCTTCTCTGATCCATTTGTTGTCCTTAATGGAAAGAACTCGGATGATTTTAAAGGATAATTTTCCCCAAGTGTTGTAAGTACTTTTTTTTTACTGGAGCCAAACTAAATCTTAAGTTATTAAACACTTAAGTGTTACTTGAATGAACTATTATTCATCAGCTGAGAAAATAAAAATAATAATACTAATAAAATAATAATAAAAACAATAATAAATTAACCAGTTTGATTTGTTAATGGACAAATGTTGAAGGACAAAGGTGATACATTTCCCATAACCTGTATATTATGTGCTAAACTAACTTCATCCGCAAAACCCAAACTAAATATCGAGCTGCCCTGTAGCTTCCTGTTCCTGATGAGTGATTATCTACCTGCCCTCTTTCATTATAAAATGGGACATGAGAAGATTATATGTCCGCAGAGGAGTTGATGACCAAGCTAAGTGCGTCTTTCTTGCAATGTTTATGGGACTTCCTCAATGCCACACACATGCTTAAG
Organism: Gymnothorax javanicus; assembly: GCA_029692085.1. Lineage (NCBI taxonomy): Eukaryota > Metazoa > Chordata > Actinopteri > Anguilliformes > Muraenidae > Gymnothorax > Gymnothorax javanicus. Next base: position 21,851,719 of record CM056209.1, read on the forward strand.
CATATGCAGGCACACACTGAATACCCTACTGCTGAAAAGTTTGGAATCGCTTGTCATTTAAGTAGTTTTGCCTTTTTTTTCCAATAAAAGTATTTGTACGTAGAAAATTAAACAAAACACCGACATTTATTTTTAGCATTTCAAGAATTTGGGCCAAAAAGATTTAAAATGAAAAATACTAGTTAACTATTTGAGTTATGACTCATCAAAGTATCAACCGGGACATTTTATCGCTGCTTTCCTATTGAAGACCCCAGAGCTAAAAGCACTTAAGTCACAAAATGTCCATTTTGAGATGGTTGAGAAAATGGTCTTAGGTGACTATGAAAGATGTTAATCCATCCTTACCTTGCGGTGTGTGAAAATGCAACTCAAGTTCTTGGAGCACTAGGTTCTTCAAACTTATTTCACATTTTATTTTAATTTTACATAGATATTATTGTCCATGGCTCTCCATGAGGACTGCAATAATTCTTATAGGCGCACCTCTGCAGACGGGCACACGAGTTTCACAATCCAGGTGATCTAACAACAGGTTCTATGGGGTGTAAATCAGGTGATTGAGCTGGTCACTCTGTATTTTGTGATTTCATTTCTAGAGCTTGGATTTATGTTTTCGGGTGTTGTCTTGCTGTAACAGAAAGTACCTTCCATTTCTACTATGTGAAAATAACTTTTGAGCGGCAGTGTGTTCTGCACATAATGAGAAATAGACACCGATTCCCCTATTTATATCACATAACCAGAGATCTGTCTGTGCCGAGCTCATCTTTCCCTCTCTCCTCTTCTCTCATCTCCCTCTCTCTCTCTCTCTCTCTCTCACCCCCCTTCATCCCCACAGGGAGTAGTTTCTGGGTGGTCTGCCCTCTGTGGTGCCACATTACCACGGGCACAATTAAAACTGAGCCGCAAAATCGCATTTATCTTTCTTTTATATCTTCCTTTTGTTTCATCCTCAATAACGAGCATTTCACTGGTGAAAAGTTTTTTTTTAAATTATAAAGCTCAATCTTCCCTCTTGTAATAATCAAGGGCTTGTTTCCAGCCACAAACTCTGCTTCTTATATTATTCTGCCCGGCCTAAAACTATTAAGCGCACAGGATTACTGCCTGTTTCTTTTTTTTAACACCTTTCCCTTTAATGGCCGTTTGACCATATCCATTACAGAATGATAAACAATCTCTCCCCACATTTTTTAATTATTGGATTACTTTCACTCAGTGTACAGAAAACAGTCATACAATTTAATATGTGTATCTGTGTATTTGTAGGCGCAATAGCAGTAATGAAGTGATGCGTAAATCATGCCTCGGTAAGCTAGATTCATTGTTTCTGCCTTGGTATGTGCCACTGTAGATCAAAGTGCTATAGTTAAAATGTTGGAAATGATTTAGCATTTGCAAAGCAGGTCTTTTTACATGAATTTTTTAAAAAGGTTTCTTTATTTGATGGGCATGAATAGTTTGCCACTGGTTCAGATGAACACAGGTAAGAGAGATGCAGGAGACAGACCGACGATATGAAATGAGACCAGATCTGCAGTCAATGTTACATATATAAATACTTTTCATATCACCCTGGCAGCCCTAGGTTTTTAATTAGCATGCCATTTCATATGACTGTAGACATTTCAAAGGGCCTCTTTTTGCACCCACACCCCCCTCACTCCCTTACAAACGTCTTTCTCTGTGTTTGAAGTTTGCCTGATGTAAATACTGCCAATTAAAAAGCAGCTCAGGGCTGGAGACACACAAGGTCCCCTTAATTAAAACACAAACAAAGAGCACTAGCAGAAAATGCCATATGATTAAGATCTAAAGTGTTATGATAAATCAGAGGCCACATTAATTGTTGGGTTAAAATCAATACAAAGGCCAAGCATGCCTGTAGGTTTAAATGAATGGAGGTAAAGTCACAGATAAAGGCCGACATCCAGATAAAAAGGTACCTCCTGGCACGCTGGCCTTGCTGCATATTCTCAAGCAGGCTCACATCGAGTCTGGAGCCATCGGCTTTGTGCGCTTTCGCTCAAGCCTCTTTTTGTGCCATTGTTACGCCGCCACAAAAGCTTTCTTCTGACGCTCTAAAGATAAATGTGGAAAATATTAAATTCTGGACCTTCTGAAATTAATGACTGGTAATTAATGTCTATCTTTTTTTTTTCATCCACCTATGTCAGTGGCAAAGAACCCTGCCTGCCAGTTTTACACAAGCACTTTTCATACTTTTCCACCAATGAACCTCTCAATTGGTAATGTTGCCGTGGGGAGGTGAATTTCTGAGTGCTCTGATTGGCTGAAAGGGACAGGGCTGTGTGAACTGACCCTGAAAGCAGGGCACTGATAGGCAAAAGCCTGGTACTAATACTGTTCTTGTACTTGTGTCCAATCAACATCATTCCCCGTTAGTTAAAGTAAATAAGTCAATCAATTAGGATGTATTCATATAGAAAAACTACGCTAAAAGAACAAAAGCAGAGATCTGGTTTTGCTAAACTTTTTTCATTACTAACTTTATATATTTGACAGTGCATCGCGTTTTGAATTTACAAATGTTGACGCACAGGTCGTGGTATTTCCATGAATTGTTGCATTTGGTATAAATCCATACTGTAGAACTGTTTCGGGACGATGGTGCCCGGGCAGGGTTGTGCATCGCAGTCTAGAATAATAACATGCACCGCCGTTTATGCGCTCTAGCTTTTTAGCTAGGATAAGGACCTTGGCAAAGAACTCAAGGCAGGTTAGTGTCCTGCCCCGCAAATCTGCTGCCAAATGTTTGTTTTCATACTTCAGTTAAGCTGCCAGTCAGGGAGTTCTAGTGAGGCAGGCATCAGAGGTGCGCTGCACAAAACCACAGAATAAAAGGGAGCTGGTGCTGAGGAGGAATCTGCTTTTGTTACCCCTTAAACACAGATCTTTACCTGTCAGTCACAGTGTCAGCATCACTGCGCCTTCACACAGTGCTGCTTACACACACTGATATCTCTCCAGTCTCTTGTCACAGTCAGCGCTGCTAATAGCACTATTATGTGGCTGATTTATTTACAGGAGGGTGGCAATTCTCCTTTATTTGACTTTTATTGTTGTCTCACGCCAGCCTTTTAGTGTCCAGAAGTGTCTAGACAGGTTTGTCCAAAATTTAATGAAGGAAAAGGTGGCAGTGTCCTCAGGAGTAATGTGTGGAAAGAACTGGAATAATGGCCCCCAAACCTTCACCCCCTACACCCCCCCCACACACACCTCTTCTTCTCCTCCTAGTGGAGGTGTGCCGGAGAAAGAATTTGTGCAATGCGTCGAATGCAAATCCTACCGGAATGTAAGTGGGAGGAGAGGAATAACCAAGAACATGAGCCCTTCTGGTTCTGCTGTTAGATTCTCACGGGCCAATCAGGGATCCTGTACACCGCGTACCTGCTGAAAAGGCTGCTTCAGCCTATTCGCTCTCCCCCAGTCCAAAATACGGCAAACATTTCCTTAGCACCAGAACGAGAAAAAAAAAATCTGAACTCAAACTAGATTGGAACACATACTGCTCTGAGCCTCCCTTAAAAGGCTAACTCATCCCAGCTCCCACATATTGTAATTCTGTGTAAAATGGTTGCCCGGATTCTATATACAAGGAAATCGGGGCCCCTTTGCCGAGGGATAATCAATTATTTAATGCTATGGACTTGACAGTGGTGGAGTGTGTGCATGAAGGTCCTGTGGCAGACAGATAAGTACAAACCACTTACTGAGGGAGAGCGGAGGCAGGCCCGCAGCTGAGATTGATTTGATGTCGGCCTTACCTGAGCTGGCTCTCTGTGGGCTTTTCCCCCCATCCCGGACAGAGAGGGGACTGTACCGAGACACAGAGCCCCGATTGTTCCAGCAGCTGGATTCGCTCAAAAACACCATCATTCAATTTAACCTTGGGCTTTATCCTTAATTATGTTCCCGTACGCAGGCGCGGCTCTATCTACTCAGTGCACACCCTGTAGTCCTTTGGTGTGTTTGCGTATGCTCAATGTGATTTTTGTACCCCAAATTACAGTCGGGCATCATGGCTTAGGTCAGCGCTCAGTCCATTGTGAAATTCATCACAGTAGCTGTTTTTTTTTAAACGATGCCATCCCTTAGTGGGTGGTATTGCTTGATAACTTTTGTCTTTTGTTGTTTAAGTGGCGCCCTGGAGTTTGTAGTTTCTCGTTTTATTTCTTGTACCGTGTAACATGAGCACAAACATACTAAATAGCATTCCCATTTCTGGCTGGCTTTCTTCGATAAGCTCTTGGAAGAATGTCAGGCCGAAATCTCAGCGTGGATTTAGGCCTTGCTAGCTGGTTTTGTGTGAGTCTTTGACATAGATGAGGGTCAGGAACTCTGGGCGGCATTTCTCAAATGAAAACAGGAAGAAGTCGAGGTGTTCGCCTCTTGCATTACCCCTAGGGGGATGTTTTGTCACTCAAGGTTACCCTGGTTATGCTATTAGCATGAGCTGACCACTCAGCACTGAGTGCGAGATCAAACAGTGCATTACCGCGGAAGACTTTACTTTAAATAGTGTTTAATTCCGATTCTATAATTAATATCCCCTCTTTTTTTGATGGACACTAGCTATATAGCATTAGTGTTAAGTATTCTGACCCAGGCTTTATCTGTTCTCTCTATATATTATATATTGATGGTGTGATTTCTCTATCAAAGAAGTGGACTTGAGTAGTTAGATGATTATCTTAATTAGTTTTCTCTGCAATTACATAATTATTCAGTGGAGTTAATGTTAAGTGGCGTACAGTATGTCCACAAGTGTTGAAGCATGCGATTACTGAATGCCTTTCTGTTCTCATTTGTGTTTCCAGTCAAGTGTCAGCCCTGCAGTATATGAAGAAAATTTGGGGGAAAAAAGCACATATGGAACACAAGTTTTTAAAAGGCAGATAAAAGCTGCTAAATTCCTGGCTGGGGATGTTTGCTTTTCTTCAGACCTTTGGGATCGTGCCTTAGCTTTGCTTTCAAACTCTGACCGAATAATCATTTTACTGTGCGGTGCCGCCCTCGCTTATTAACATATGCAAATACAGCTAATTGCACAAACTCGCTTCTGAATACAGTAGTGTGCTTGTTGATGGTTTGGAAAAAAAATAAAGGGCACATGTTTGAAATGACCTAGATGTCTTTATATTGGGTGAAAGGCTGGTGTTGAGCGGTAGGGGTAATGTTGGAGAGGTTAGCATCTCGACATTGCCTTTTGAGCTGGTGACGGCTGGTTTTTTCTTGCTAACGATGCGCTCTTGGCAGGATTTTCCCCGGTCTGCGTGGTGTCGGCAGCGAGCACAAGCCAGGTGAAACAGCTGTCGTGTGTATCGTGATTCCAGAGCCACGAACCGTGTTGGGACACACTCTGTTGGAATGAAGGGTGGAAGTTGCACAATTTTCAAAACAAGAAAAATATACTGTGTGTATTTAAAGTTCAATTCACCAGTATCTGGTTTGTGCTTCTGCAAAATACATATCGAAGAGATGACAGGAAACGTGCTATGCTTTTTTTTTTTTTTAATTTACTCTGTCATGTTGCGTTTTCGCTGGCACGACAGGCACGGTGCTTATTGGGTGCAGAAAAGTTGGTCTTTTCATGAGCTTCAGAGGTAGGCAGCTACAGCCCTGTTTGTTGGGGTAGTGATAAATAGCGACAACTGTGAATCTCATTCTTTACTGCCTGTCGGGTAACAAGAACCGGGACCAGCTGCCATACGCTCTCAAAAAATAACAAAGCTAATGACATTTAGCAATGTCAAAAATGATTTTAAAATAAAAAAGGCTTAAAAGGATTATAACAATTGAGTAATTGTACAGGATACATTTTCCTATCTATGCACATTTTTGAGATTTAGCAGCTGCCCGTAGAGACTCCAGCCTTATGAAATGCTCACATTCAAACATGGCTGGAAGTGGAAGTAGCCTCCATAAAAAAACGATTAAATTGGCCTTTTTTAAATTGTTCTGTGTTAAGGGAACCGGCTGAGAGCTCGATGACCACCCTGAGCGGGGGAGAACCGTGAAAGACGGAGAGCCGTTAGCCCGTTAGCCTGCGCGGTTTGGCAGCCCAGCCTGCGCGCGGGAGAATGGGCCACAGAAACGCCGGCTACGCGGGCCGCCCGCCCGCTTTCCCTCCAGCACAATCGGCGCATTTAGAGAGGAGCCTTCATTTACTCAGGAGGGGAGAGCGGCGTACGGGAGGCGCTACAATGGCCGACTGATGGGGAGGGAGACAAAGAAATTCCAGTGTCCCTCTGTTTTATAAAAAAAAAAAAAAAAGTCATTCAGAACTTAGTCATAATGGTTCAGCTGTCCCATCCAAAGGCAGGGAAAGAGAATAGGCTACTTTGTGATCCCTTCCTCTTTTTCTCCCTCCCTCCCCACCCTGTCTTCTTTTTCTGGCTCGATCTTTTATCTGCGTTATTCACTCCGGGCTCTTCAAAGTAACAAGCTGCCTCCTTTCCCTGGATGCTGGGTTTGGAACTCAAATTAGAGACTGCTTGATTACAGAAACGGGGAGGGAGGGGGACCGAGGGGGTGTCGGACTGAACAAATCGCACCCATATAAAGTGCCTTTTATCTGTGGGCCCCAAGGCTTCGCTCGCCCCCCCTCCCCAACCCCATCCCTCCCCACCTTGGTTGTTTCGCGGTTATTATTTATTTAGCTGCTTATTTGGTTGATGTTTTTTTCCCTGCCCTCCTTTGTGACATTTAAAAGGGCCGAAATAAAAAAAAGAAGAACTGAAACAGGTAAAGCGCAGACACAGAGGGTCGGGACTCTTCAGATGTAGCGACATCACAGCGCATCAGAGGTGCTGGCGGGAGGGGCGACCCCAAACGCCTGGCCTCACCTCCCGGCTCCCCTTTCAGGCACTATTGTGTGTTTCCCCCCCCCATCCCGCCACCCCCGAAATGGGAGCCCGCCGGGGTGGGTTGGAGGGGAGGTATAAACGATCACCGAACGTCACTACAGATTAGATCTGCCGAAACCTGCGCACTTTATCGGCCGCGGAGGCACCTTGGCGCTGTCTGCCTCCCTGCAGGAAGCGGGTGGCAAGGAGACACCTTCAGAAATGTGCGCTGTGCGGCGCTATTACGGCCCATGCATTATGCAGGATGTGGCCTCTTTGTCTGGATTCCCTCGGCTGGCTGAGCTGATGTCTTTCTTCTGCTTCTCTTGGCCGATAAAACTTTTATCCCTGTTTAGAGCTGATTCATAATTCAGGGCAGGAAGAAAAGTTTATTCTTTCTTTTCTAAAACATAACCAGAGCAACAAAACAATGTGCTCTCCTGCGGGTTACTGCTGCCTCATACAGAACAATTAGCACATCTCCTGGAAGGTGATTGGCCCTGTCACTGATGGTGTAGGTGGCTCTCTATCTGAAAGCCGAGAACATTGGCTCAGTCACCGCATTTGTTAAATACTGGCTCTCTCAATGAATGTGTGGAACATTGACTTTTTCACTGCAGGTGCAGAACATTGACTCTCTTTTATGGTGTAGAACACTGATTCTCTCACTGAAGATACAGAACATTGACTCTTTTATAGTGAAGAACACTTGTTCTCTCGCTGAAGATGCAGAACATTGACTCTCTTTTATGGTGTAGAACACTGGTTCTCTCGCTGAAGATACAGAACATTGACTCTCTTTTATGGTGAAGAACACTTGTTCTCTCGCTGAAGATACAGAACATTGACTCTCTTTTATGGTGAAGAACACTGGTTCTCTGGCTGAAGATACAGAACATTGACTCTCTTATATGGTGTAGAACACCAGTTCTCTTGCTGAAGATACAGAATATTCACTCTTTTATGGTGTAGAACACTGGTTCTCTCGCTGAAGATACAGAACATTGACTCTCTTTTATGGTGTAGAACACTGGTTCTCTCGCTGAAGATACAGATCATTGACTCTCTTTTATGGTGAAGAACACCAGTTCTCTCGCTGAAGATACAGAACATTGACTCTCTTTTATGGTGTAGAACACCAGGTCTCTCGCTGAAGATACAGAACATTGACTCTCTTGAAGGTATATAGAACATTTGCTCTCTCACTTTAGGTGTAAAACATTGGCTCACTAAGGCCTAGAACAGTGGTTTGTTCACTGAAGGTATAGATTATTGGTTCTCTCGCTGAACATGTAAAGCACTGGCTCTCTCACTGAAGATTATGAACAGAGGTTGCTGTTGTAGGTGTAGAATATTGGCTCTCACACTGAATGTGAAGAACATTGGCTCTCAATGAAGATGTAGATCATTGACTCTCTCTCTCCCTGAAGGTGCTGAGCATTGGCTCTCTCACTGAAGATACAGAACATTAGCTCACTCACTGTAGATGTAGAACATTGGCTCTCTTACTAAAGGTCTAGAACAGTGATTGTTGACTCTTTTTTGCAAAATTTGTTGAAAATTCACACTTGCTTGCTGACCAGTAAGAAAGCTGTCTCTCTTGCTGACATTTTAGAATGACGACTCGTTTGCGGATGATGTGGAGGATTGATTCTCTCGCACAAAGGTGTGGAACGCTGAGCCTTGCAAAAAATTTAAAACACTGACTCTTTTTCAGATGTAGGTGTAAAATATTGACTAATAAGGAACATTCATTCTCAAAGAAGGTGTAAAACACTCTTGCAGGTGATGTGGACAGTTGACTCTTGCAGGGGTTGCAAAACATTGGCTCAAGTGGAAGACGCCGAGTGTTAATTCTCTAGCAGAAGGTGTTTAGCAATCGACCTGCAGTAGACACAGAACATTGACTCTCTTGACGTTGGTGCAGAACATTAACCCTCCTGCAGAAGGTTTAGAATATTGACTTGCACTGGATGCACAGCATTGAATCTGAAGCTGTAGGTGGAGTGCATTGAATCTCTCTCCTGGAATGTGCAAAGCCTTTACTCGCATGCTGAATACTCGGATCCACCCTAGAGTCACATGCACAGCGGGACTGATCCTTTTCACGCGTTGATGTCATTATATTGGATTATTTGCATGGGTTTCGTATGGTAATACATTATCATGTGAATGAGAAATCATTCTTATTTCAGTGATCCTTAGAATTCCTGAAGTGTCAGGCAAATAAATCTCTTTATAACAGGATATTTAGTCACCTAGGAGGATCCAGAAGGGAAAATAAAGAGATAGAAGAAGAAGAAGAAAAGATTATCAGCTGAGAAGCAGATATAAGGAAGACATGAAAGAGCGAGAGAGCGAAGAAAGGAGATAAAGGAGGAGATGAGAGAGAGGGGCGACAGGAGAGAGGGAGTCGCGAGGTGGGGGGCGTAGAGGGGAGGCGAGCGAGGGAAAGGAGTCAGGAGGAGAGAAAGAGTGGAGGGCAGGATCTCGCTGCTGCGGCCCTCCACAATGCAGCCCGGCATCAAAACAATGAGGGCTCTGTTAATATTCTGTTAGTGTTTGTGGAGCCGGCGCCCCCCCGCACTCGGCCCCCGGGCACCACCACCCCCCCTTCGGGGTCCCTCTGTGGTCCCTGATCACAGTGCTGCCCCTGTAAGGCATGTAGCTCAGCCCCTGCCTCAGCCCAGCCCTGCTGCTGATCGCCACTAGCTGACCGCCATGCACACACACACACACACACACAAGCACATCTCTCTGAGTCTGCCTCTTTTATCACGCTCCTTTCAAGTGCTGGGCCTTTTTGTGTGTCCGTGTCCGCGTGTTCCTATGTGCACACAATAAAAAGAGTCAAGCGGTTAGTTATATTTGAAGAGTTTGTTTCCAAAATGCAATAAGGGCCAAAATTACAAAAATTGAGATCATACCATAGAGAGAGAGCTCTGTGCTTCTTACATGTGGTGCGAAAATCCGATTTTTAGAAATTCATACTATAAGGTGTATTTTTTCATGGTCAAAGTTTGTGTTTTTCTGTAAAATCTAACTGGCACCAACATAGAAAAAGCTCTTTTACTCAAAATGAGTAAAATGGATGTACTGCGTTTTGGAAACAAACTCTTCATTTTTTTATTTTTCTTTTTTTTTCTCTTTTTTTCAAATATAATTTTGGTAATCTATATACAGTAGTTCTCCAAGACGCTTTGTAACTATGTGGCGAAAAACTTCCTGTCAAAAGCTTATTTGTTGTTGCTTTTGTTCTGTGGTGCAGGTCGATGTATGTATCACTGGCATTAAAACTGTGTTTTTAAGACCCAACATCAAAGCTGTGGGGGCGGAGGCCAGGAGGACGGTATTGGGTCCAGATGTGAGGGGCTCCGCTCTCGTCCGCGGACCCTTAGACATTGTGGCGAGCGGGGTGGGGGGTTTGAGTTATGGCTCTCTGACGTTACCCGCCTGGCTTTGAGGGCAGTCCCTCCATCTCTCAGCCACAGGTAACCCAACCCCCCAATCTTACCCCCTACACCTCTCTTAGAAAAGACCCCCCAAAAAAAAAAAAGCTGGTATTGCTAGTGGTGATGTGCTACACATCCAGCTCCGCAGAACCTTATAAATACAGCCCTTCATGGGCTCGGCCAGAGGTTAATAAAATCACTGGCGAATGTATCAATTTTACAGATAAGCCATTCACAACAAGTGTAGTCGGGGTGAAGAAGGAGCTAATTCAGTGTTGTGAAACCACATGCAGCACCACTGAATAGCCGCTTTTAGGTACTTTTTTCCCTTCTTTTCTTTTTTTTGAGGAGGATAAATGGAGAATCGCCGCTCTCTCTCTCTCTCTCTCTCCTCTCTCGCTCTCTCTCTCTCTCTCTCTCTCTCTTTCTCTCTCTCCCCTTTGCCGCCGCACCAGGCTGCCAGTAAATTGCTGTGAATGGGGCTGGAGGTTGACAGGGCCTATTAAGACAAACTGCCGTCCTCATCGGAGAGATAAAATAAATCAGGTGTTTAGTCAAATTAAAATAGTTGAACTGGAGCAGGCCCCAGGGAACCCTGGGAGAAACTGGAGACAGATGTGGCCAGAGGATATGGAGAGACACCCAGGAAAGAATTTAACGCTGTCTGGCCAGCAGCCAAACCTACTGTATGGTCCTTTCTCTTCCTGTCTCTCCTTTTCTTTTCTCTCTCTCTCTCTCTCTCTCTCTCTCTGTCTCTCTGTCTCTCTCATTCTCTCATATTCTCTCTATCTCTTTCATGTCCATTCTTTCTTTCACTCCCTCCTTTTTCATCTTTCACCCTTTACTGCTCTTGTTGCCTATAGCTTCTGTCCATCTCCCTCTGACTGCCTGTATCTCTCCCTTACGCTCTGTCTCTCAGTCTATAAATCTTTTTATCTTCCTGTTCACCTTCATTTTTCATCTTTCCGTCTCCATCCATCTTTCTCTTTTCCTCTTCGACTGTTTAATTCTTTCTTTATATGTTAATTGCTTCATCTCACGCTCTCTTCCTCTCTCCTTCTTGCTTAAACTTCCTGTTGATCTTCTTCTCTGTTTCTCTCACACTCTCCCTCTCTGGCTGTAGTACAGTACACGCATGTCGGTGCTGGATTTGAATGGGGCGAGGCAGGCCGAGAGTGAGTTACTGTCCTGTCCCTCACAGACAATTATGTGTAAGTCGATGAGAGGATATTCCTGCATTGATTAGATATGGGCACAGGGAAAGCGCTGCGGTAATCGCACTTTGCGACCCTCCTACCTACAGTTACTGCGCGTGTCTCGGCTTTAAACCTTTCCCACATTTAAGTGCAATTCAGTACACACTTTTATTCTTGGTTTAATTTGTGTTTTGTTATTTATTAGTACTTTGTGCACTTTGTACTTTGTGTTGTGAATAAATGAATTTTGTGTTTTGTGCCGTTTACGTTTGCCATCATGGTTGTAGTCTTACAGTAGTCGTACCTGTGCTTTGTGCCTTACAGGTGAGTTGGTATATGGTTTTTTTTTTTTTGGCACAGTGGATGCAATGCCATTGTGATGCTGCTAGTCTTCTACCTGGAGGTACAGCCTGTGTCAAAATCTTTCTTCTGCTAAAAATATACAATAAAAACAAAGAAAACATTCACTTATTCTGTTCTTCTAAGAATTTTGTTCTTGGCTGAGTTTTATTCTCAGTTTTATGTATTCTTTCTTGTTTGTAGAGCTGCTTTGTGAATGGCGCTGCACTTTAATGATGAGATGCTATGCGAATGAATCGCATTTTGTCCATTGTGCTATTTTTACATCGGCTGTTGTGAAACGGCTCGCGTGACTGTGCTTTGTGTTGTGCGGCAGGAAGTTCCCCTGCGTCGGGGTCGGACGGGATCGCAGGGCTCTTTGTTCGCGGTCCCGCTTTAATGAAGACAGGGCAGCGCGTTAGCACGGTTTCGGTAGGGGGCAGCAGCTTGGACGTGTCAGAAAGGCCGGGCGCTACAGCAGACGGGTGTTAAGAAAGAGAAACAATGCAGGCGACCCGATACAGATGTGTCATTGTTTGGCGCTAATCTAGGGCCTCAAGCCCCCCTCAAGCCCCCCCCCTTTCACAGGGCTTCAGTTCAGCTCCATCACAGAAGAGTCTGTAAGCTCCAGGAAATAAAGGAGATTTAACCTTTGCACTCCTAATGAAGTCAGTGCGCAGGCAGTGAAGATCAGGTCAGAGTTCTTTGTTGAACAGAAAAATGCCAGAGTGCCACCTGCATCTAATTACTGAGAGGTGGTGGAGTCGGGGTCTACATGGCGCTCATCAGGCTGGTCCTGCTAACCCGCTAGCGCCAGTCGATGTGCTCCAAACACTCCCATTTTTCTCTTCGCGGAGTACGTCCTGCACCTCTGTTTTGAGATATAGCTTGTCAATGGCCGCATATACAGTATCATGTTAAGGGAATTAAATTTCGAGTAATGGAATCTGTTTACATATGCTGCCATTTTGCTTGTGTGAGTATGTGTGTTTATGAGTAAATTTGTGCGTGCTGAAGACAGAAGAGACTTTTGTTTTCATTTGTTTTGGACGTGCCCTTTGGGAATGTCTGTTTGGGAGTTAATTGCAAAAATTCATTCATAATTATTATGGCTGTACCCACGTGCGCCCGGGGTTTATTTTTTTGTGTACATGTTGATTGGAAGGAAGGTCTACAAAACACATTTTATCGGTTTCCCTCTTGTGAGAAATTTATCCTGGAGCTCTGTTGCTATGAGAAAGATCTACAAGGGCATTGCACCACCTTGAGTACTTCGATGCCAACAACCAGTCTATGTAAGATTTGTGAATTATGTGAAAGGTTTAAAAAGGTTTTCAAGGCTGATATGTTGCTGCTGTGTAATAGACATGCCCACGGAATTTAAATTACCGGCTTTTATTATTTTCTCTCATGACACACAGAGACAGATGTAATTAGCAATAACCGGAGGAGCGGATTAACCTCGAGGACTGACATGCTGTCAGTGTTCCACTGTCTGGCTGCATGCAGCCATGCGCTGTTATCAATTATCAATAGTCTGTGTTTGCCATCTTAAAGCTGTTTGTGTGTTCTCCACTTCTCCTGCGACAACTTGACGCAGAAAAGAGAAAAGAGGACAAGGCTGCCGAAGACATTTGCCCACTGACTCTGCACATTGTGTGCTGCGGAGCCGATGAATTGACACGCTGGTCTTTTGTTTAGCCATCGCTGTGTCCGGTGACTGGAATTGATTTTTTTCGGGTTTAGATACAGAAAGTGCAAGTGGGGTATTTTGTTGAAGCCCTCAGTTTTCTCGATTTTCCCGTATCTTTGCACTGCACAGCTTTTCCTGTTTCTCTATCCCGGCCCTATTGTGCAGGCTGATTGTTTTTTAACTGAGTGAATAAGCAAAAAAAGTACTGCAGCCAAGAAATAACATTATGTGTTAACAAAATAATTTAAAAAAAATGCACTCACACATGCGCACGTGCTCATGCTTACACACACAGGCTTACACACGCTTACACACACACACACACACACACACACAAGCATGCGCACACACACACACTAATCAGCCATAACATTATGACCACTGACTGACAGGTGAAGCGAATAACACTGATTATCTCGTTACAATGGCACCTGTCAGTGGGCGGAATATTTTTAGCAGCATGTGAACTTTTTGTCCTCAAAGTTCATGTGTTGGACGCAGGAAAAATAGACAACTGTCCTGTGATCTGGAAAAACCTAGTTCGTGTGTCACTTTTGGTCAAAACTGAGTTTAACCTTCATTTGCAGTAATTAAGAGTGGTGAAAATCTTAAAACACTAGCTATTAGTGTCATTTGAACTTTCAAAATCAAGTTTCTATCATATTTTTTTCTGTTAGGAAAAGTCCAGAACCCAAAATATTTGTTCAATTGCGAGATCTTTGCCACTGATAAACTTACTAGGTTTTTCCAGATCACAGTTGAAGTGTAAGGATGTGAACGACTTTGACTCCGGCCAAAGTGTGACGGCTAGATGATTGGGTAAGTGCATCTCTGTAGCTCTTGTGGGGTGTCCCCAGTCTGCAGTGATCAGGACTAGTGGTCCAAGGTAGGAACACTGGTTAACCAGCGACGAGTTCATGGGCGGCCAAGGCTCACTGACGCGCAGTCAGGTTGCCCATATTGACCCCCTGTCCACTGCCGAACGCAACTACAATGGGCGCGTGAGCATCAGAACTGGATAACGGAGCAATGGAAGAAGGTTGCCTGCTTCGATGAATCACGTTTTTTACATTTTGTGGATGGCCGGGTGCGTGTGGGATGTTACCTGGGGAAGACATGGCAGCAGAATGCACTATGGGAGAAAGGCGAGCCAGAGGAGGCAGTGTGATGCTTTGCACAGTGTTCTGCTGGGAAGCCGTAGGTCCTGCCATTTACGTGGATGTTACTAAGACAAGCACCACCTACCTAAATGTTGCTGTAAACTAAATGCACCCCTTGATGGAAACAGTATTCCCAAACGGCAATGGCGTCATTCAGCAGGGTACTGCACCGTGGCACTCTGCAAAAATTGGTCAGGAATGGTTTCAGGAACACAGCAATGAGCCAAAGGGTGTTGACTTGGCCTCCAAATTCCTCAGATCTCAATGCAATCGAGCATCTGTAGGATGCGTCGGACAAACAATTCAGATCCATGGAGGCCCCACTTCGTAACCTACAGAAGCTAAAGGATCTACTGCTGACATCTTGGCGCCAGATACCACAGCACGCCTTTAGAGGTCTTGTGGAGTCCACGCCTTGGCGGGTCAGGGTTGTTTTGGCAGCAAAAGGGGGACCTACACAATGTTAGGCAGTGGGTCATATGCTCTGGCTGATTGGTGTGTACATACAGGTTTGATTGGCTTTATCGGTGATTGTAATAGTCTAGGTACTGTAAGTCTGGAGGTAGAAGGTCAGTCCCATGGGCGTTCAGCAAATGCTGATTGTTGGGGGAGGGGGGGTATTCCTCGGAGAACTGGGCTACTATTCCTCTGGACATATTCTCAGGTCAGGTACTGCAGCTCCATAAAGCCTAGAGTAGGGTACTAAAAGGGCCCTGCCTTACTTCATGAAATTACTGCTGCATAAATGCTTATAACCTGGAAAATGTAAGCTGAATAGCCTTGGATAAGCACAACTGCTTTGCAGATGTAATGAAATTAAAATTCAGGTTAGAAGCACTTACATGTAAGAGAGTATAGATGGACATGTTGCCCATCAGGCTATCTGAGCTGGCTGTAGTAAATGTGGTTATTACTTTTGCCAAGGAGGTTTCATTGTTGGTTTGGTTTTTTACTTGCAGAAACTTTCACTTTAGAGAAGCATAGCAGTCAGTTGAGTTTGTTTACTTGCTGGCTTGTATCCGCTCTATAGCTTTCAGTCGAATACCCGCCCTCACTGAACTCTCAACACAAGGTGGCCTCTGTCTAGAATAAAAAACCAAGTCAAAGTTCAACAGATACCCGACAACGTTTAAAAATTGTTTTTGCACAGGAACTTCCCTCAGAATGGTCCAATTGGCTTGAAACTATACTGATTCGATCGGGCTTTTAACACTGCATCATATGATGTAAAACTTAATATCTGTGGGTTCTAGGGGGGTTAAGTCAAGAAGGGTCGGGGAAAAAGGTTTCTGATGTCCATAAAATCATCAGCACTCATTTGATTGAATTCAAATTTGATACATGACATATTATCAGGGATATCTAAATATCCATAAAATATAGCATTCATTCATTTCTGGTTTCCATGACAACTGAATTTTTTTATAAGCAATGGGGAATTTGCCGATTTCTATTACCATTTGCTAAAGCCACCAATCAGGTGACTTTTTTATATAAATTAGATCATAGGCTGTGGTCATAAATAAAAATGGCCCGATTCAAACGCAATTATAACTTTTATATTTTGCATTCTATTTAACAAAATTCTGGCAAGCTCTTAAGTCGATGTGACTGTTTCATTTCTTTGCTTGCTTGTATCCGGTCTGGAGCTTTCAGCTCAGTACCAGTTCTCCCTAAGCTTAACGCAGAAGTAGGCCTTGGTCCAGAATAGAATCCTATTGTTTTTCCATGAAAGTGGGTAAAAGTTCAACTAAGATAGGCATATAGGCCAAAGTTTAAAAATTGCAATGAATTTTGGCAAGGTCTCAGTCGATGTGACTGGTTGATTTGTTCTTTTTGTTTTGTTTGTCTGTTTGTCAGAAGGATTACAGAAGAACTACTGGTCTTGTTTTCACAAAACTTGGTGGGAGTGTTTCGCATGGGTCAAGGAGGAACATATGAAGAGTTGGAATTCAAAACCCGCCAAGTCCACTCAACCTCTTTTGTTTTAAATTCAGTTTTTTTTACTCAGTATAACATGAGTATAACACAAAAACACTCAATTTAAAACGAAAGCGGTTGAGTGGACTTTGTGGGTTTTGCATTCCAACTTTTCATATGTAATTTTAGGGGGAACCTGAAACACAGGGTGGATATATATATATGTATTTTTTTCACTTGTGTTAAAATTCTGAGATATGGCATCTGGCCTTAGCAGAGGTCTGTGTTCTCTTAGTGCTCTTCTTGTTGGGGTTTATTTGTACCAATGGTAGAAGGTTAATGTAATTAATGTTCTTTTAGACATCCAGTACAATGTGACCTTTTGATATGATATGACCTGTTTGATGATCAGTTAGCGCTGGCGGTTTAAAAAAAAAAATGAATGTATGTATTTTTTCACGATTAACAGCTGGGTTTTGTCCATCCCGCACTGACGCTGGCCGCTCCCCTGTGTGGGCAGGTACCCCGGAGAGCCTGGTGGAGAAAGAGCGGCAGCTGTCTGCCATGATCACGCAGCTGATCAGCCTGCGGGAGCAGCTCCTGGCCGCTCACGACGAGCAGAAGAAGCTGGCCGCGTCGCAGATGGAGAAGCAGCGGCAGCAGATGGAGCTGGCCCGACAGCAGCAGGAACAGGTCAGCCACTGTTCTGGGATCAGCCATCACTGCGTAACTGGACCTAGCTATCTTCATCAGGGCTCAAATGACAAAAAAAACGAAAACAAAAAAACAGAAACAGAACTGATCCTGAGTCAGCTGCTCACACTACAGACCATGAAGTGAATTTATGGGCTTAATTCACCGACACAGATCAAGCCTTTATTAAAGCTGTTTTAATCTTTGAATTCTCCGTGCAAAACTCAGTTTAGTCGAGGGCTGAGCTTTGCCTGTCTGAGAAATCAGTCCTAAATGTATCTTATCAAACTTACAGTATAAAATCTAACATTTGTTTATGAGCGTTTGTAATCATTTATGGGCGGACGTTTTTAAGGTGTTTGTGAGTCCCTAACATAAGGCAATTTTCTGTCACTATGTGATGGACAAAAAAGTTTTTTGAATCTTGTATCTTGAATTTTGAAATTTGGTATTTATTAATATTCAGTCCACACATTCAGGACATTTTAATATTGATTTAAAATGCTCTGCTCTGTGTTAAAAGTGCAGATGTTTTGTGCTCCTGTGTGTTCGAATACTTTCTCTCACATTTATGCACAGTGGGAGGGTGGCATATGAATGCATTTATTAGCTGTTTTATCGCTGCAGAGGGCATTTGAATGAAATGTTTTATTCAGTGTGGGCATCAGATAGTTATAAATACATATAAATAAATCCGCATTAAAAAATACGCTCCGCTTTGAATCAGCAGTAACCATCGAACAAATGAGGCATATGGCTCAAATCAGCAAATGAACACAGTTCTTGACTCGCGTTTATGTCTTAAAGTGAATAAGGAAACTCCGTACTAAACTGGAGCGCTTTTATGACCAGCTCTCCTAATTGCAATCAATAATTCAACGGGATGGGATGCTGCTGCTGCTACTGCTAAACTGGAATGGAGTCAAACTCACTTTACATATCTCAAATTAATGTGCGCTTTTAAAGGATGTGACATTATTATTGGGATTATTGCCACGGTTAAATTGTGTTTTATGGCGAAGTGGCATATTGTATGCTCAGATGATTTTTAATGAATACTGATTGTGGATGTTTAATGTGCCTTAATATTTGCCAACATGCGTAAGAGTATAGACTTAGGTCTTAATGGAAAGGAGGACGGGAGAACAAAAAGGGGAGAGAAAAAAAAAACCCCTGAGTTAGAATGTCATTTATCCATCCAGACACGAAACAGTAATTAACTGTTGACACTCGTGAGGAATCCTGCACAAATTAATCCTGACACATTTGCAGACGAGCGATATCTTACAGTGAACACTTTGTAATTATATTTGAAAATGAAAATCAAATGACACTTAAAACTCGGTTGTCATGCTCAGTGAAGCGAACGCGCGGTTAGCGGGGTGGGTGTAACGGGGTGCCGTCTGGGTCTGTGCATCTCAGCCCCGCGTCTCGATAATAACGCACATCGCCCTATGTGCCCTCTGAGAGCTGCTGCCTACTGTTGCCTTTTGTGCAGAAGGTGCCGTCTAATGCAGCGGAGGTCTGTATGCATCTATTGTGCACCTTAGATAAATAATAATCCATTCGCATTCCGGATGCTGACTAACAAAACTGCTGTATATAAAGGGGGTGGATAAAAAAAAGCCCTTGGAATAGGGGTGTAACATTTAAGTATTTCGACCACAATAATAAATGCATCTACACAGGTAATCCCTATGAATTTGAGTGCTAATTGTTAGCATTTGTCTGTGAAAAGAGGTCTCAATTGTGCCTAGATTGTAGATGCTTCTGTAGAAAAAATGGCAAAATTATTTATAATAGAAAAGAAAACTGTGTCAAATAATATGGCACAATTTGCCAAACACAAAAAACGACAAAGGGGAAAAAGTGTGGCTTCCAGTCTGACTGGGACAGATGGACACTTGGGGAGGAAGTTGCTAATAAGCGAAGAAGTACAGCACTAAAAATTAGACTTGACTCAGTCCATATCTGAACCGAGCTTAATAAAAACCGTATGTGTTGAGCTTTACAAAGCTGGTATTTATGGCAGTATTTTTGATGATTTATGATAATTTTTTTACTCTTTGAGTTCAGGTCTCCTCTGCTTTTTCTCTGTTTTGGGACTGACAGCAAAACCTTTTTGGTTCCATCTGGTTACGCAAAATCTACACACCTGGGCCACTGCAGCCGATGCAGTCCCAGGCTTAGGCTCTCGCATAAGAAGCCAGTGACCATTGCACAGCCTGTGGTTCACTGAATGCAGGGCAGAGGTGGACATTCCAGGGGTCGGAAAGTAAAAGTCCCACCATGTTTTACTTCCACCCATCAACTCAACCAGCTGATTTTCTTGACTAGTCCAACCTCTGGTTTGAAGGGCTGTTTTATTTAGCAAATCCATGAGGTTGGAACTAAATACTGGGGAGCACTTTTACTTTCTGAACCTGGATTGTCCACTTCTGATGCAGGGTCTGTCAGTCTGTTGGATTCCAGTGCACATTTTTGTTGTTTCTAATTTTGGTTTATTTCACTCTTTTCGTTTTTGCTCACTGTCCCCCGTCTCATCCCCAGATCGCAAGACAACAGCAGCAACTTCTGCAGCAGCAGCACAAAATCAACCTCCTGCAGCAACAGATTCAGGTTGGCA
Organism: Gymnothorax javanicus; assembly: GCA_029692085.1. Classification (NCBI taxonomy): domain Eukaryota; kingdom Metazoa; phylum Chordata; class Actinopteri; order Anguilliformes; family Muraenidae; genus Gymnothorax; species Gymnothorax javanicus. Next base: position 21,871,670 of record CM056209.1, read on the forward strand.
AGACATTCATGTTTTTACATGTACACCAGCGTTATTACTACCCCCCCTTCCCCTTCGCTGCTCCCTCCCCGTTCCATTGGCTGTACCTGAGCATGGACTGCCTGCACTGAGCACTGGCCACACCTACACCACTACATTATAACCTCTCTCTGACACACTACATTATAACCTCTCTCTGACACAGAATGATGACTGAGGTGGAAGTTGTCAAGTTGGGTTTTTTGGTTTGTTTGGCTCAAATTTAATTCTGTAGGTGCATCTTCTTAGGTGGAAACAATGCATTTCTCTTCGGAAATAAAAATAACCTTTTCTCCTGTCACTCTAGCTGTCAAATGTGGAGTGTCATTATCCCCACTTACCGGATAATTGGCTATTCATAATTGAGGAATAATTATCACTTCCTAATTAACCAGAGAAAAAGAGCACATATAATAACATCTAAGGAGCCACATTTGCACGCTCGAGGGGGAAGTGCCTGGGGGTATGGAATATGAAAGCATAGCAAATGCCCTCCTGGGCAAACTACATGGCATGACATCTCAACGATGAAGCCACAACTCAAGAATCGGTTTAATGTCATGTCTGTATTTGAATTTTTTTTTTTTAGATTAGTTTTTCAATTAAATTCATTCTGTGACCATTCATGTGTATACTACTGTAATGTCATGTGGCAAATATTGTTGAATGGAGTAAAATAAAAAGTAGCAATATACTTTTAATTTCATAGACATCAGAAAAGGCTGGGAAGGTACGTTGAAGTAAAATTTAAACTGAAAGCAATTAGTTGTTAATGATCTTTTACCTTTTTGCACTGAAAACAATACAGTAGCACCATATTTGATGTTTCACCACATGAATTTGATTTCTCACAATAAGCTCTTATTTCAGTTTTGATATTTGCAACATTTTTTTTTTTAAATTTGGGACAATAAACCATCTATCTCTTTTTTTTATGTTGCCAATCCTTTTCACAATGCTTAATAAGTGTTTACGGATTGAAGATGCCAAGTGATTAAGTGTTTTTAGTAAAATTTTGCTGAAATTTTTTGTTTTTTGCTGTCGTATTTTGTATTTTATGCTCCATTCATTCTCTTTTGGGGACGAGTCAGGACTGCAGGCTGGCCGGTCCAGCACCCGCACCCCCCGTACCTTCTTCTTTTGTAGCCTTTTGCAATGCAGGCAGATTGTGGCTCTGCGCTGGCGTGTTGAAATATGCTTGGACATCTCTGGAATATATTTCTTGGAATGCAACATTGGTCGTTCCAAAATCTCGTTGTACTTTTTAGCATTAATGGTGCCTTCACAGAAGTACACGACTCCATATTATGTCAGAGCATTTTGAACATGTTGCTGGTAACAGTCAGGATGGCCCTCCCTCTTAGGTCCATTTCTTCCAAAAAAAAGACCTGAAATATTGATTTGTCTGACCACAGTACTTATTTTGACTGATGGATGGACCATTGCAGATGCCTCTAAGCCCAGAGGAGTGGATGGCTCTTCTGGACATAGCTAACATAAGGCCTCTCTTTTGCACAGTACAGTCTTAACTGGCATTTGGGTAACTGCAAACTGAAGTACTTGACTCTGTTATGCCAAAGTAATTCTGAGCTCTGATGGTCACTTATAAATGCTACCGTTTGATGCAATGCCGTCTTAGTTATCGGACATCACTGGTATTCATCTCAGGCTTGTGCCCTTGCCCCTTACGCAGAGAAAATCCTCCAGATTTCTCATGTCTTTTGATTTTGTTATGCACCATGGAGGGTGAAATATCCAAATTCCATCTTATCTGTCTTTAACGAACATTGTTTTTTAACCAACCAATGATTTTCTCACACTCAGTAGAGATGCTCGGCCCTTCTTGCTCCTGATAGACTAGGTCTTTCCTGGATGATCTTTTTGTGCCAAGTAATGAATATTCTGACGTGCTGACATCAATTGTTTCAAATCATATCATTATTCAAAATTTTTTCACCCCATTATCAGTTCTTTATTCCTCCCATTCCAACTTTTTTAGAATTCGTTGCTGGCCTGAGTGGCAGGAATGGATGAATATGCACAAATGAAATGAAGTTGACCAGACAAAAACATTATCTTGATTTCACTCTCCAATGAAATACAAGTAAAAGTACATTTAAAAATCACAGCATTGTTTTATGCGTATTTTCCATCTTGTTCCAGCTTATTCTGAGTTGGGTTTGTTGTCCCTGTTTTTACGTCAGTCACTTTGCGTTATGCGCATTGTGTCAGATTATCTTTGATGCAGTGACAGTGAACTTTCACTGTGGCAGGATGCTTTCAATGTTGCGCTAAAAATAATGAGCTTAGTTGAGCTGAATGGGCTGTGCTCATCGTTACTGTTGTTTTCCCTTGAGGGGCTGTTCATTCTGAAGTGATTGTTGAGCACAGATGTGGGAGGGGAGAGGTGCTGAGGGCATTTCTATAAGGAGTGATCACATAGGGGACATTGGTTGAGATGGTCAGGCTCTTGCCCGTGTGTAGAGCCACAGTGTGAAGATCTGTGATATTATTAGGCCTCCTGTTGTAGGCCTGTTCTCAGACCACCTGCGCTGAGCATTGGAGATCAACAAGCTTCTGCGGTCAAGGTTGTTTCCCGGCCCAAATGTACATCAGACAGAAAGGTCTGCGGCACGCCCCTACACCTGGTGGCTTTCCACCCTCGACGGCCTCCTTACTCAAGGCAAGGGATTCTCTACTCTTTCACCAAGTGTGATGATTTTGAGAGGGTTTTTGCACTGGTCATAATGAGTCAACGTGCGATAGCTGGGCAGAGGCAGGGAACGGTGCAGCTGGGAGAGTCTCAGTGAATCTTTGATGAGTCATGGCTGTAGCGCAGCCTTTCTGATCGACACGTCCTCACGTACGGGATTGCAGTTTAGCGCTGGGCTGTGAATTTGCTTTTGGTGTATGTCCTGTATGAAAAAGAGTGTGCAGTCTGGATTGAGCCTGACCACATGACAGCCCCAGAGTGTTCTACACTCTTACCAGCACCACCACCACTCACTGTCCTTACTGTGCGTCTCTGGCTGGAATCAATTTCTCTGATTGGCTGGAAGAGAGACCACAGCCGGCAAAAGAGCAGAGGAGTTGCATCTCTCTTTGACCGGCTGGTTCCAAACCTTCACAACCCCCCTCCCAGGAAAGCCGTGTCTGCAGAGAGCGCCCCGTACCTCCCCCCTCACGCCCCTCCGCCCCTGCAATGGGGTGACATCTCCCTGTGATCATCCGGCCTGCCAGCGCTCTGTTTATCGGAATGTGACCCCTGCAATTAAACAAAAGAGCCGCCGCACTTCCTCCATCTGCTCGCCGCAGTTGGAGACGTCTCGTTTACACCAGCACCATGCGTTAATCAGGGCGAGACTGCCAGGGGCCCTAAAGTACAGACCCAACAGAGAAAAGGCGACCGTGTCATGTGCCTGTCCCAAAGGTTTTTTCCTCTCCTCTTTTTCAGACACGCCGAAAAGTAAATATGACTCGCTCATCTTTTGAATTTTTTTGTTTTTGGTTTTACTCTTGCCAAATTGAGTCGGATATTTTATCTGTGCCGTCCTCTCTCCTGGTGACCAACTTCGCCTGAGTTTTTGCCTGCTCATTGCCTGGAAAGATAGGGAACCAAAAAGATGCTGGGGAAGGAAGCTTTTTGGATTTTCTGCATCTCGATGTCTGAATTGGACTCCCTATGGTCTAGGAGGCTGCTGCACGCAGCTGTTGAGTTCTGGGTAAATTAGTTCCTTCCCTTTAAAATGAGGCAGTGCTTTTAATAAGCAACAAGTTGGTGTTCATTACCACTTCTCAAGAACCATTAACCCTCCGGTCGTGAAGTGGTAAAATGGCAGCAGGGAGTGGGCCACGTGGAAGTGTGTGTGCTTGTGTGTGTGTGCTGTGTGCCTGTGCGTGTGTGTGTGTGTGTGTGCGTATGTGTTTTTGTGTGTGTTCTCGAATGTAGGCCTTTAGATCTGCATCTGAATTATTCAAGTGAGTGTATGCATGGAAGTTTGCCTTTAGATCTGCTACTGTAGTATTCGTGTAACTGAAAGCTTTAAAGTTGCTTAGATGCTATTATTTTGACCTGTGGGACGTCTTTATCGCTCTGTGTGATGTGTCCAATCACTTCCGTTGCTTTCTAAAAAGTGAAGCGGAAATGTCCGAATGAGGCCACGAGAGGTCAAAAACAAACCCATGCGAACAAACCTCATGCAGGGGGTCGGTGGGGACGGCGGAAAGAGCACAGCACTGTCCGGTTTAAGAGACCCCTCTGAGCGGCTCTCTGTCCTTTCATCCTGTCTTCTTTATTACACGGGGGAGAGCGAGGGTTTGAGTCTCTGTCCTTCAGGATTATAGTATTGTTTTCTGAGATAGCAGATGTTTTGATGTCTCCTTTTGAAGCTTATCGGGAGTTTGAGCTCAAGGTTTTTGTCTTTTCATCCCCTCTGTGTTTATTCTGGTTAAACTTCATCCTGCGTGTCGCTGCATCTCAGTCGAGGCAGGGGGTCAGGATTGAATACAAACTTAAGTGTCAGTAGAAATTTAGATGTAGTGCGTTTAATTAAATCGTGTGCAGCGGAAGTTTTTTTTTGTCTCTTTTGTGGCTGAACAATTGTTACATTCGAGTGCTCCGTAAAACTCAGCCAAACAAGACCGCTAAGTCTGCCACAGACGAGTCGAAAATAGACACACGCATGCTGCACTGTGGCGTGGCTGTGTCCTCTTGCTTTGTTTAGTTTTGCTCGTATCTAACCTGAACTCGAGGGCTCTGATTGGACTGTTTACAAAAAAGGCCGTCTCCTTGACAATTACACCCACTTCATATGCCTTACTGCCCTTCACAATGGCTTCAAATCAGGCTTACACTAGCATTTAGCTCCAGTCTCCTCCCTCATATGTTTTTGGTAATTATAAAGGGGATTAATGGCAGTGTAGCATATGTTAGCGACATGAACAGCAGTCTAGGAAATGAGCACAAAGCTAATAAAATTATCTCTGGACATTGTTCACCAAATGTTTGCTGCATATGTTGCGGAGAGCGATATTTCAACAAGATTATAACTTGGCAGCATGTAGGACATATAAATCAAAATGAGCCTGGATAAAATTGTCCCATCATCTCTAGTTCATGTGTGTCTTTACTGTAGAGCACAGGTTGCACCATTTTGTCCAGTTCTATCATCGTTTTTCATGCTTTTGTATGTAAGTTGCAGTTTTTGTAGAAAATGGAAGAAGAAACATCGAAGTGGCCTAGGCCTTGTTCACAGCCCTCTCTAAGTTCACTTTTTCCAGGGCAGTAATTTTATATGGAAAACTTTACTTTTTTTTTTATCACGGGCACACTTTTTTCACATGGTACCCTGTCATGCATATTGTAAATGTATTTTGGTGAAAGATTAATCCGTTTCTGCGCGCGTTTTATCTCGAATCCTCGAGTGACCGTGAGTTCTGTGCCGTTCAAGGGCAACTCTCTCCTACAGCCGGGGTACCCTCTGCCTCTGGCGACACACATCTGCTTGCCTGCATACACACAAACACACACAGACAAACAGGACTGAGCACGCAGCTTACATGCACACACATATGCCTTCTCGGTTCTTCCTTCTCATCAGTTTTAGCCCAGCCCTACGCAGGACAGGCAAGGAGTCTCAGAAAACATGTAATGTGTTTATGTCCTAACAAATATTCTCAGAATATTTGTCTTCTGGCATGACACAGCTGCACATGCATTCTGCTATACAGCCTCAGTAATTTAACGATAAATAGATGTTTTTATGATCTGGTTGAAATTGACTGATTTATGCATTTCAGAATTTCAGCTGAAATCCCAATCACCTTTGATATTTGATCATTACACTCCTGTAGCCACCGATGGTTTTCTGTCCCCTGCAGCCGCTGTGCATTAAGTACTGCTGGCTCTATATTGAATAGAGTTTACTGGCTGGGACTTTGATGGACAGAGAGGTGTATTGTGACTGGATGGCCGCAGGAGCTGGGCCTGTTTATTCTCAGCTTTGGTTCTTTGGCCTTCGACACTGTGTTGCTGTACAGGTCTGCTTCTACTTATCAAATCCAGATCTGCCTCTCGTCTGCTGCTCACTGTGCTAAGGGAAACACCTGGCTCTAATATCTACTCACCGTTCCCCCGCTCTCTGTCTTCTTCTTCTTCTCTCTCTCTCTCTCTTTCCCCTCTCTCTCTCCCTCTTCCCCCCCCTCTCTCGCTCACACTTCCTCTGCCAGTTCAATTCAAATTCTGACTTGTATGGTGAGTATACATTGTATGGTGACACCAAAGAACATATTACAGCAGATCAGAATTAAGATATTAAAGTTCAATGGTCAGGCACCGCGGTTCGTCTCTCTCTCTCTCTCTCTCTCTCTCTCTCTCTCCTGTTCTGCGTTTTCCTCCCACCTCTCATGTGACAGGTTTCGGTCGGTGTTACTTCAGGTCGTGCGACACCTGGGCTTTCAGAAGCTGACTTTCACGCCGTTTGAGTAAATCCATGACGATTTCCGGCAACCATTAAATAACAACATCTGTATTTGCGGGGCAGTGGGGTGTGTGTGTGATTCTTGACTCTGTGCCACGGGAGATTTAAATTCATTAGTGCATGCTGGGGGCACATAAGCAGCGAGCTTCGGGGCTGTAAACACTTGGACTTGATGTTAGGCCTTGTGAAGAGTATATGCGAGCGTCAGGAGAGGGGTACAGGGGAGAATGACTCGAAAGCACTTGCAGCACAACATCCATATTCACTGCAACATGTCGACGGCTTCCTCACATGTGGTTTTAAACAGTGTGGCGGAACAGCAGGGAACTTCCAGGGGTTAAATAAGAGCTGCCAACCACTCCCAGATTAAAGATGGAGTTTAATTACTCCTGGGTTAAAACCACCTCCTCTGCACACACGCAGACTCCTGTAAAACCACAAAACAGGAAACACACAGGGTGTGTGTGCATGTGTGCGCTTCTGTTTGTGTCTAGGTGTGTGTTTGTGTGTGTGTTTGAATGCGTACACTTGCACGTGTAGTTGTATATATGTATGTGTAAACTTTCATCTGTGTGTGTGTGTGTGTGTGTCTATGTGAGAGAAACACAGAGAGATTGTATGAGATGTGCGTGTGCATCTGTGTGTGTGTGCGTGGGTTTGTGTGTGTGTGCTTGTGTATGCATTCATGCAGGTGAGTAAGTTTGTAATTATGTATACTTGCATGTGTAGGTACTGTATATGTATGTGATTATGTGCAAGCTTTCACGTTTGCTTTTGGTGTGCGTGCGCACGCGCATGTGTGTGTTTGTGTGTGTGTGTGAGAGAAACACAGAGGGACTGTGTAGGTTTGCGCTCATGTTTATTTGTGTTCATGGCAGAGGGAGAGACACAGAGAAATTGTATTTGTGTATATAGTACATGAGTGTGTGCTCAGGTAAGCGCATGTATGGGTCTGGCCACGCGCGTTTATATAGCATATGAGTGCGTTGCGCTGTGCGTCTGTTCCTGAATATGTTTGTGTGTGTGTGCGTGTGTTTGTGTGAGAGACGGTAACCAGAGGAGATGATTTATTGGCTCTTATATGAGTGCGTAATGGGCAGGCAGGGCTAACAGAATGAGTGTCGGCCTGAGGGCGTCCCGGAGCCCAGGGGATCAGCCTTTGTTCCTCTGCACTTGACAGACATGTGTGTCTCCTAAACGAGGGCTTAATTCCTGTCATATGTGCTCAATTTCCCTGGGTCCTCGAAGGCCGCCGAGGCTGCTGTGAATTACCAGCGCCAGCAGCCAGAGGAAGCCTTCCTGGAGCAGGCCGGTGCGGTGCTAACGGGCTAATTAATTGCTCTGCTCAAACACGTTCCCCTCTCTGTGCTTTGGCATTTCATCAGCTCGCAATGAGTGTGTCTGCTCTGTACATAAAGTGCTGTCCCCATAACCGCACACTACTGCTTGTGAGGTGTAGAGCTAGCAGGAATTATGTTTGGGTTTTAAGGAAAAAAATCACATAAACATTATTCAAATATTTCATCTCTGAATTTTGTAATTAACATTTCATTTTTGATTGTTAAAATAATTTAGTTCATTTAGTTCATTTATGTTTGTGCGTATTGTATCACAGCAGCATTTTTGTCGTAATTTTTGTATTAATCAGTTCAGTTTTGTGACCCTTTTATTGAAGGCGTTCATTTACTTTATTTTGAGTACATTTATTAATCTACCATGTCCAGTTAAGCTGGATGCTAATACATTTTTCCAAATTAATTATTATTGTTTTTAAAAAATATCAGAAAGGGAGCTCAGTGGAGAATAATAGGGGTTCTGTTCTCAGTGAAACCAGACTAAGGATCTGAGCCTTTGCTTGGAACGACTAGAACATTCCGTGTGCCAGTGTTGGAAGATCGTGACAGAATGCACTGGAGAGGGTCCATAAAAATCGAACTGTGTTTGTGCAGGTGAGCGTAGCCTGCTCATTACACAGAACTGCCTTTTGAATACGTTTGTATTCAGACAAAATTATCAGACAATCAAAAAATCCACGGCTCGATATAAGCCTTCCTTTCAACAGGGGCTTTGACCACAGACATGGCACCGTTAAAGCACTTAGCAGGCTCTCCCTCTTCCTCTCTGTGGTTAGTTCCTGCTCCGAGGGAAGTCTCCCAGTGACTAACATCGCTACCAGGTCTAAGAAGTGACCGCCCTCAGTAACATCTACGTAATTTCAGCTTTTGACCGAGTACATGCCGTGAGGTCCAGTTCGGCTGTTCTTTTGTGAATATCATCTGCACTGTAACTGGGTCTGTGCAGGGTGGAAACAGCCATGGTTTTTTGGGCACTTGCCTGCCCTGCAAAATGATTTTTCTTATTGTTTACAGCCATTTATTACTTGATTATGTGCTTCTGTACTGTGTCTCCAAACTCCGAACTAAAATCATCCCAGTACCCCATTATCAGTCCACAAAAGCAATTGCCAGTGTCGGTCCCATTGTACTGTCTGACCTATAATTAAATCCAGTATTTTTGTTTTCTACACTTCAGTGTGAGAGAAGTGTGTACAAATACACACGAAGCAGCAAACAAAATACTGAATAATTTTCTTAATTAGCCTGAAATAAATGTATGGGGGGTTGCTAACTAAACAAAGATTTACAGTTAAGGGCTGTCTCCTGTTCAGTGCCACTGCTGTTGTTTTTCTCTACCCGCAAATTACATGTGAAGTGATAGACTCTTATTAATGCGTTGCAAAAATACTCAGAATAGACTCTGCTAATTGGGGCACTTACATATTCTATTTAACAGTCTTGGATGCACAGCAAATAATGGGTAAATGACGGGAGTTTTTTCATCTGCGAGTATGGAATTTTCAACAATGAGAAAATCTCCGCTATTACCTCCGCTAACCGCGTGGTCTCTGGGCCAGAAGCACCACATTCGAATGCTGCTAAACATGGCCGTGCGAATATCGGGAAGCTGTTAATTCAACGACATGAGGCTTGAGCAAGTTGTGGAGGAAAAGAAGGCGGTGACCTGACTCGTTAGCTCTTTGATTTAGTATATTGACACTTGAGTACAAATAATTCCATTTAGTGGCTTTTGCTGAGGGGGTAGTAAGGAAGAGGGGCAGTGGGATCAATTTAATTAGTTATAATATGTGAGCTCTTGTCAGGCTCCAGAAAGAAATGCTGACGTTAAATAAAGTCACACGCCAATTTGAACAATAAAGCTATCGGGGACCCGGTTAAAACTTAATGATGCACAAAAATGGCTTAATAGATACAACCTCAGCAGCGAGCATGTTGGTTTGGAAATTAAGCTAAGTGGATGAATGGGGAACCATAATGTTGCCGGCCTGTTTAAACAAATTCATAAATTATGGATATAAACAATGTGGGGCGATCTGGGCTGATTTGTTCGCTTGACTTCGCCTGGACTGGAGCGGCAGCCGCTGATGTTACAGTACTTCAGAGCTCTGTGGTATATAAATGCGTCATTGCCATTTTAATCTGATGTTCACTGTTGACCCTGGTTAACTAGAGATAGATTTATTTTTGTGTCCGATACAGAGTGGCTCTACTGATGCTTTGGGAATGTTAGAAAAATAAACTATTCCGGTAATCACATTCAAGCTGGCAGTTTTTAAAATTTTGACCCAGGACTGAGTCATGCTGGATAATGTGCTCTGGCAAGGCTGTTCTGCATATGTTTTTGCTATTAGACATATTTCCTCACTTACACGCGGCAGTATCTTTGAACAGCAGACTAGCGTAGCTATAGGGGCAGGTCGAGACAAAGGCACGCTTGTTTGGAGCATATGCTAAGAATGCATGTTCCTGTTCAGTCAGTGTAAGAGTGCAGACAAACAGGGGTCAAATTATTGATGTTAATTACGCACAACCTCGCGCGCGTACAATCAGCAGCAAGGTGAATTACCCAGGCTTTTTCTTTTGGCACATCAGTAGGTAAGGTGTATTAATTAGGAGGCTGTCATATGAACAGTTTGTGTGTGAATTCACACCTGAGTCTGTCATTAATTTGGTACCTTAGGGATTCTGAAATCCACTGTTGCGGTTGCCTCTCTATAGCGGGGATTTTCAGCACAAACCAGGACTTGTGTTAGATTTGGTAGCGCTGAATCAGCAGGATTTGAGAAGGTATAGTTGTGTATTATGTGAATTATATGCTCTCCTAGATACTCATCATGTGTGTTCATATTAAACACTGCATAGTGTAGGTGTTTGACCAAAGACCACAAACTATCTGTTTGTGCTGGGGGGATCTGAGACATTCTGTGCATTTTGTATATGCTGCACTACTGTAATTACAGCCAGAGTGCCTGGCTGTGACTTTGAGTCTGGCTTTGCTCTTCATCCCAAACAGATATGGAAAGAGCAGCTCTCGTCCAATCAGGATCACCCAGGTTTCACTTTGGTCAAATCGGAACCCTCGTCCTTTCATTCAGCTGGGATCTATGGTGAGGGAATATGGGTGGGTGACTGAGGTCCTCCCGTGCGACGATGACCTCGCTTTCCGTCTTTCCTCTCCACGTTTCCTTCGTCGCGCGTTGAGAAAACTGTTTGGTCTCTGCGTCTGCTTTACCTCGGCACTGGGCCCCCATGGCTGATGGGCGGACGGGACTGGCGGGGGGGGGGGGGGGGGCGGGGGAGGTGGTGGGGCGTGTAAATGGGCTCTAGTGTGCACAGCCAGCCAACAGTCAGAAAGGGGGCCCGTGTTTTCTTAGGGTGAGGGTGGCAAAGCGAAGCATTCAGCCCACAGCGGCACCAAAAAAAAGGCCCTTTTTGTTTTCGGGGGGCAGCGGAGAGCCTGAGCATTCCCTGAGGAGCCCGATGAATGGGCTGTTTTGTCCCGTGCAATTTTTTTTTCCCTTTCATAGACGTGGAATTGTTTTTTTCCCTTCTTCTTCATAATTATTCTTGCCCGTCACTGGGTGTGCACATGACATGGGAGCATGTTTTAAAAGTCTTAACACACTCATGCGCCTGCAATAAAGTTTCTCCCCGTAACAATCCCGCCTCTGTTGTTTTCGTGAGTCCGGGCAGCTGGGAGGTGATCGCCGAGACAACGACCTCAGTTTGTCGGCCTCCGACAGGAAGAAGGGCTGATGCTCCCCACCTCAGCTAGCTTCATCATGGACGAGACCGCGATTAGATAGCGGGTCATCTGATTTTAGCCGGCCTGTCCCATCGTTAGACATGGAGATACTTTTGAAATGAAGTTCCTACACATTTAGAATTAACTTCTTGGAGCCTCCAAATGAGTGGACACATTGTTCAGACATTGTTGTTAGTCTTTCTGTGTACATGCTGATCTCGGCTACGGGAAACATTTTGTTGGCTGTTTTGCCTTTCGCATTCTTTTAAAACAAATTTCCTTCAGCTAGGTTGATTCAGTACGGTTTCAGAAGCGGGGAGGTAAACATTTAAAAGAAATGTTTATACTCTCTGTTAAATGCTTAGTGAATTAGTGCAGTGCAAAATACTTTTCCATAAAATATGGTGAAACCTAAAAGGAAGTATCCATGGGAAGGTCAGTGCGAGTTCGTTTGAAAAGAAATGCTTCCATGTTTTGCTTAAATTATTGCATATATGTACGATGTTCTTAAAGGCTTCAGCTTATTTTATATTTATTTATTTTTTTGTTTTTCTAGACTTTGTGTCTCTCTGGATCACATCATTCATGTCTTGTTGCGCTTTGAACTAATGCTAGTTTTAGTTTTTAGGTTTTCAGTGGTTTTGGTATTACAGTACAGTTTTTAATGCTTTGCACTGTCATGTACTTCACCTTTTGAACATGCTGGTGACAGTGCTGTAGTTCCCAATGATGCTAGATAAATGGCATTACATAACAAAAACATTATTTTTCACTCTTCCTACAGAAAATGCACTCTTGCTTTAAATACAAAAGTTTCGATTTCAGATTATTCTTGTTTGTTAAACATTGATTACTTTATGTAACGAAATTCTGACTTTAAAATTTGATTCATGTTTTGTTTTATTCAGACCTTATACGAATGAAAATCTGCAAATTTGCTTGTTTTTACATAGAAAATAGGTGAATTCCTAAATTTCATCGTCCAGGTCGCAAAAGCTTAGTTTGAAGGGAATAATGGAAGCTGTCTATTCTTTTTCAACATAAGCAATAATAAAATGGCACACTATCCAGGAACAAAATTTGTCTTACATAGTGTTATTATTTGCATCATGGTAGACGTTATATCAGGTAAAGAGAGAGGCACTCGATTACTCCTCATGTGACCTCTGCTGCAGTCTCTGGTCAGATTTCGGCTCTTGAGGAAGTGTTCACTCTAAAAGGCCAGAAAGGGCCTGTAAACACAGGGCTCAAACCTGGCGGCCATTACGGCCCCTCTCCTCTCCACTCTGCACTGGGTGAGGTTACCCTTTTCTGTTTTCCGTGTCCATCCTTCCAGTCACAAGCTCACCCTTTACTGCTGTGTTTGAATGTGCTCTCTTCAGTACTTATACTTTGAAGAGAGTGATTATGGATTTTTCACATTTACTGCAAACCCTTTTCATTTTATTACCAGGTTCTTGCAAACATTTTTCTTCCCTTTGCCCCTCTTTTCTCCATCCATCCCTCACTCCCACCCTTCCTCACTCCTTTTCTTTCCTTCCTTTTCTTGCATTTTCACTCTTCTCTGTGTTCTGTCCCTCTCTCCCTGCTCTCCTCTCTTTCCCTTCTTCTCTCTCTCTCTCTCTCTCTCTCTCTCTCTCTCTCTCCCAGACTGTCCTTGCCACACAATTCCAGCACACAGTATAGTTGGGAGGTGGTAATACATGAAGGTGTGCTGTTTACATACTTTCCTCGACTTATGGTGAGAACTTAATGGAGAGGGAGAGAGGGGGTAAATTGGGGAATACATACCTCCCAAGTTTGCAGGATCGAAATGCTGGTCCAGAACCACAGCGTTTCATTTTGTTGAGCGGGGGAGGGGGCGGGGGGAAGAGACTCCCTTTCATTTGTTTAGCGGGGGAGTGAGGGTGAAAACGATCGATTTCCTTATCATTTTGTTGAACGGGGGGTGGAATTTCCGTTTAATTTTGTTCATTCATGACACATTATTATGCGGGGGTGGAGGAATAACGCGGAAATCCCGGAATGCGCAAATTGTGGGTTTTTTCACTTGCTTGCGGGTCCGCAGGTTTTGCTATTCAAATGCGGGTCGGACCCGCCAGATACGGGTCACTTGGGAGCTATGGAATAACGTAATGGAAGCTGAGTATATTCAGCATTCAAATAAACTGCTCAGTGAGAGAGGCTTAAGACTTGTATTTAACATAAGTCAATACAAAGTTAACTGTTGAAAACATTTTCGGTCGTAAATGATGTTACAGGTCTTTCAGACTGTGTGTTTGCCCTCAGCTGCTCTTCTGTTGAGTGTGAGTCTGTCACATTCTGTCTCCACTCACTGGGAGACACTGGCAGTTTGAGCCGTTCACACATTTCCCTCGTGTTGTCCTCTTGCTCGTCCACTTTTATATAATTGATTTAAACTGGGACAGAACTCGAAGGATATGTTTGAATCTGTCAGTTTTTTTTTTTTTTTTTTCCCTTGTGGGAGTTTTGCATTTCATACGCAAACACCACGTCAAAGAGTTGTTTCCTAAAACAAGTAAGACAGCATTAAATCCTTTCAAAAATACAAAGTCTTGTATAAAAAAACAATGTCTTACATGATTATGCATTTTTGCACTGTGTCGGTGTTATCTAGGTGTCTCTGTGAGGTAGGAGTTAAGTCAGGGAGACATGGAAGAGAGATGAGAGGGTGACCTCCTGTTAAACAATCTAAGATTTAATGTAGACATGTTGGAATGACTCTTCTTCGGGATGGTAAGGAATTTGTGTAGCAAGTAGTCATCTGTTGGTTATTCACCCAGATTGTGATGGCTGGTGACCTTACTCAATGTATCTGGTTCTCCGAGCAAACGTCCCGCCCATGGAACGCGTGCGGTGAGTTATTTGGAATCCCCATCAGTTCCAGCGGAGCCAGGTCATTCCTCCCTGTTTATCGGCTGGAGACCGTTGGCACGGCATAAACAAGAGGGCCATATTAGTCCCGCGGAGCCCCTTGCACAAACACCTCCCTAACAGAGTGGAGATTGTGTTCCTGCTGCCCGTCGATGTTAATCTCTTACCTGTCAGTCCGAGCAGGACTTTCCTGAGACTGAAAGGCCCAGGAGGTGCAGTGAGGGAGGGGGGCTGGACAGAGCAGCGGTCAGACAAAGACCCTTTGTGACTGGCCTGTGTGGTGGCCAGTTGTTTCTGCTGCCATCACAGAAAAGAACGGAGACGAAGAATGGGAGGGATTTTAGGCAGAGGTAGGGGCCTCGTTCCGTGTTTTAGGGGACGGATAACTGACCTGGGCTCGTCCGGAATCGCCGTGCAGTTCGGAGATTGGGATATCCTTGGCTTTGATAACTGTTCTTTGGCAGCCTGTGTCGAGTCTGTGCTTGCAGAGCTCTTTCTGACAGGAGTACAGTAGAAGCGTGCCTGACTTGTTATGTGGGAGTAATATGTGTGTTGGGATCTGTGGGATTGTTTTATGAATTAAACTCACTGGAACAAAGAAACACACACAGACGCTGAGGGCCCGGCAGCGATTTCATTCAACAGCCCCCCCCATCCCATCCACCGCTGCACAGTTTATTCCCAGAAAGCTCACTTTTCAGGCTCGCTGAACAGTGTAGCAGGAGCCTGTTTGACACCGTCATTTGATTTCAGTGCTTTTAGCCAAACGTACGTGCTGGCAATTCATAGATTGCTCTGCCCCCCCCTCCTCCCCGCCCCTCCCGTCCTCCCCAAAGGTGGTTTGTCTCCGGCGACCATTTGATTTGAGAGTCAGTGGAGTGCAACAGGGAACAAAGTGCGAACTATCACTAGCGGTGGTAATAGCGGCTACCGTCGCTCCTGGACTAAAATGAGATTTCCCCCCTCGTCTCCGGGAGAGGAGTGAAAATTGGCGAGCCGGGACTGCTGTTTCTGAAGCGAATTCGTGGCTGATCTGAGCAGTCACTCATGACGCTGTGGAAACACCGGGCTCGGTGTTTCCTCAGCTCCTTTGAACACCTGCGATTGGCCTCCTCCAGTCCATATACCACACCTCCTAACTGCTGAAGGTCCTTTTAAATACACACGAGTATCCAAACGTGGACAACATTCGTATTCTAACAAATAAAACAAAATTGAATCATTGAGATTCCAAAGGGCCCAACTCTAATGAATTAGAGGTCTGCATATCATATAACAAAAGGGGGAGCTTTTTTTGTAATTTCAGCCAAAAGTATCCCAATGACACTCCTGTAAAGAAATAAACTAAAAATATATGGGTCATAACATATGGGCAAAAAATAAATCAGTTTTTCCCTTTCTTGAAGAAGAGTGTTCCTTGGAGTTGGGCTCTTCCGAAACTCAAGGATTCAGTTGAAGTTGCTTTATGGAGGTGTGCAGTCGCTTGGTCCTTCCCGTAAATGTTTCCTCTTTTTGCATTTATGTAAAAACAAATTTTTTTTTTTTAAAGAGGGAGAGGCATTATTATTCTTGTACTCTGACTCCTCCCTCGCTCTATTGTGTTTCTCATCAGCTCTGCAGGTATGTGGACATGTTTAGACAGCCCTACTCTCTCCTTTTAAAAAGTGAAAGTGAGTGAAATTGCGAAGTGACATTTTGAGAAGATAAAACCTCTCCTGGAAGCAGGTTTACCCCGGGGCCGTCCCTCGGGGGCCTTTCGCAGGAGGAGGTAAAAGACAGCAAGGTGCATGGCCTGTGACAGGGGCCCGATTGGGCTCGGCGGAGACCTGTTCATCTCAATTTCCCTCGCCGCTGCTGAGGCCTTCGCCTGCGTTTGTGACAGGGCGAGATTGAGATGTGCAGCCCTCTGTCTTGCCTTCCCCTCGTCTCATCTGGGACAGTCCCGAACGTTTGATTTGTCTGTGGCTCTCGACCCCTGGATTAGCAGGTCTTTAACTGCATTATTGGACCTCGATGCTGACATCTGCGTTTCCAGTATTGATATCGATGATTCTCCAGTTGCATGTGTGAACTGCTGTTTTAAACTCTTTTTTTCTTTGTAGGTAATGATCTTTTTTGGGGCAGAAACTAACAAAACCTTGATACACGCACACACATCCGCATCCACACACTCTTGCACACACACACATACATACTGCAGTGTCTTCATTTAGCTAATAATCGTTTGTTAGAGACCTTTAGTGCTGCGCTAAAGTGCCACCTGTATGGTGCCAACATTGTCTGACACAGATACCCACTGACACACGTGCACACACAGCGACACAGTGCTGCTGAGATGAGAAGCCAAGCAAAGTGATTGCGCTGTGGTGGCATGGTTACAAAGAGCAGGGTTAGAAGAGGAGAGAAGAAGAGGAGTGAGAGATGAGAGGAGGAGAGGAGGGGAAGAGAAGGAGGGGTAGAAGGTGGCCACACATCTGCTCTACTTCAGTCTTTCCGACTCCTCCAGCTCATCCTGCCCATTAAATAATCTGGGCTTCAGCCCGACTGGCACATTGACCTGGGATTAGGCTCGGAGGAGTGAGTGAGTGAGTGAGTGAGGTGAGTGAGTGAGTGAGTGAGTGAGTGGGTGAGTGAGTGAGTGAGTGAGTGAGTGGTGAGTGAGTGAGTGAGTGAGTGGGTGAGTGAGTGAGTGAGTGAGTGAGTGAGTGAGTGGTCACAGAGAAAATGAGAGAGAAAAAATATGCCTTTATTCTGGAAGTTGATATTTATTTCGTCCAAACCCTATCGCTGTTAGGGTACAGCAGATAAGGCTAGCTGCCTCGTCCCGTGCTCAGTTCAGCTTCCGCGGAGGGAATTTGCAGTGATAATATGAGGTGTTATGGCTTCCCTATTGTGTGCGACAGGAATTATTATTCATACGTTGTTATTATTATTATGTCAAGTATGTGTCTTTTCCAGTAAAAATGCATTTGTTGATGTGGGACTACTCATCTGTTCATTGTCTTACATACAGTATGCATCTCTTTGGGCTGTATTTATATTTTATGTCAATTTGTTATTCAACATTTTGCTTTAATTTGATCTCACAGTGATAATTAGATAACAGCAATGTGATATGAATACAACATGTTTATTTTTATCGCGTAAACATGTTGCATTCATTTCACATTGAAATACCAGCCTGCCACCATTTATTTTTATGTCTTGTCTGAATATTCAGTAGCTTCTCACGTTATTGTTTAAAAATGCCTAGTTTTAGTACTGTTTGTCAAGTGTGAGATTTTCAGCTCTTTTCAATAGCCATTTCTTGATATAAATAAGAGTTTATCTTCTCTGAATCCTTTAAGGGTTAGTCATACATGGACTGTATAGATTATTAATGAAAAGTAAAAATTAAGTTAAATTAAAACTAGATAACTCAGTCGCCACAGGGACCGAGTCGTGTATCTCCCCAATCCCCAAATTTCGGACAAAATGGCCGCCGGCAGCCATATTGAACGTCCAAAATTGCCGAAAATCGGTCTTCAGCATTGTCAAATAAGTATCTTTGCCTGTGCAAAATTAGAAAAAATTCCTGTAATAATTGTCGCTTTCAGAGCCCAGAACAGAAAATCTCTACGGGCGCGGTGGCGGCGGCCCTGGAGCTAAACCATAGTATCTCCCGACTATCGTCATCAGGGAGATACAATAATTTAAGGCACAAAATAACTGTGTCCCGAAGTTCCTGTGTAACCAGGGAATCTCTCCCAGGATGGTACAGTATTTTGCTTAGCACTTCAGCGATCGAGGATTTGAGCTTTAAGCAACAGTGTGCTGTGCAGTACATAAGTATGTGGACAGTAACTCTATATAGTTTTAAAGTTTTCAGGTGTAAACACTTAAAAACCTTGGCCCTTAATGATGCTAATGCGCTGAAGTATCATGCCACAAAGCAAAAATTCTGTCACTGTTCAGTTACTCCTGGTTTGCACTGAATGTGCACAGGATTCGCACCATCCTGATGTGTTCTTAAGCCATATGGAGAGGAGGGAGAGAGAGAGATGTACTGTAGGTAGAATTGAAAGTATGAATTGTCTTACCTCAGCAGCTGTGAGAAAAAGACTGACTAGTTTCATGCCAGGACACCGAGCTGCCAATTAAGCTGGGCTCATTTTTTATTGACTGTTTCTTTTTTTTTTTTTTCTGAGGACTAAATCAGAGAAGCAAACTGTAAGACTTTTCTTTGGAGGAGGGTGACCTTAATTAACCCCGTTTCCAGGCAGGGCCCCCCTGAGGGGGGATGGGAGGGTCGCAGGTTAACCCTGGCAGGGCTATGGGGCAGGAGTTCTGCACCCCGTCAGGAGGGGAGAGGAAGAGGGGAACGACAGCGAGATCTGAGCACTTCCTTACACCAGCACAGGCAGATGTGAAGCACTGAGGCTGTGTTAGGGGCTGTCTGTGATACAGGACCTCTTCACAACATGATCTTATCTAAAGTCGCTTATCAGGACAAGGGCTCCTTTTCAGGATACACACTGCTTAAAGAGTGGGCTGTACATCCGTCGGGGGCTATTAATCTTTTTATTATCTCCCTACCACACAAACACACGCGCGCACACACACACACACGCGTACGCACACACACACACGCATATACCCACACACACACACGCACAATAAAATATCTAACAGAGGTACTGAATCATTAACCTGTCTGTCGGAGTTGTGAGGACTGTCCTGTATGCTCTGCCATACTTTTAAGTGACTCTCACTGATCTGGCAGGTGCTTTTACTGAAGTATATCACAGCTGAACACACATCCTGTCATAGGAATGTTTTTCCTGATTGGAAACAGTGGGATAAGAGTGAAAAGTACTGAAAAATCGTAATCAAAATCACTAAAATGTGAAGGCTTGTCTGTATTCATTAGTAAATGGGTTTTTGGCAGCTGAAATTGAGAAATCGAAAAATCTACAATTTTAAAAGCGTATCGTGCAAAGGGGTGAGAGAATGTGTATTTCATAACGTAGCTTGTCTTCCATCTCAAATTGTACAATGGGTTTTTAATGTTGAATTGTCCTGAACAGTGTATTATGTGTTGTGTTTATGAATGCTTTATTAAGCATTGATCTCAGCACTGTTTAAAACTATGTGCTGGCGTAAGTGTGTAATTGGGTAAGCAGTAAGTATGGACTCAGGAGTTTGTACAGATTTGAGCATGGGTGCTGAATATTGGATGAGATGAGCAGAACTGCATTTTCTGAACTACATTACTGTGCAGTATGAACTAACGGAGGAGGGCACTATGTAAGTGTGCCCATTGTGGTGGTAGATGTTGAAGGGTCTTATCTGAATGACTCCACCTCCCTGTTTTCTCAGTGAGGAGCAGGCAGAGCGCAGTCGGCTCCTGCAGCCCTGTGCATAATGCCCCTTATCCTGCCGCGCACCTTTGACACGCGGGGCAGGACAATGCACCGCGAGCGCTTTGAAGTGATGATGCGGAGGGAGCTGGCCGCGGGGCGGGGGGAGGGGAGGATGCAGACGCTCCTGTCAGGGCGCGTTTGGCCGCTGTGTGATCTCTGCTCTCTCTCTCCCTCTCTCTCTGTGTGGGGCAGGTCCAGGGCCACATGCCTCCACTCATGATCCCCATCTTCCCACACGACCAGCGCACCCTCGCTGCAGCCGCCGCCGCGCAACAGGGCTTCCTGTTCCCCCCGGGGATCTCCTACAAGCCAGGTACTCGCTCACTCTCTCTCTCTCTCTCTCTCTCTCTCTCTCTCTCTCTATCACTCTCTCTCACTCTCTCTCTATCCCTCTCACTCTCTCTCTCTATCACTCTCACTCTCTATCTATCTCTCTCTCACTCTCTCTATCTCTATCACTCTCTCTCTATCCCTCTCACTCCCACTTTGTCTCCTCTATTGCTGTTTATATTGGTGTATCTCTCTCTTCTATTGCTGTCTATATCAGTCTATCACTCTCTCCTATCACTGTCTATATCAGTCTATTGCTCTCTCATATCACTGTCTATATCAGTCTATTGCTCTCTCATATCACTGTCTATATCAGTCTATCACTCTTTCCTATCACTGTCTATATCAGTCTATTGCTCTCTCCTATCACTGTCTATATCAGTCTATCACTCTCTCCTATCACTGTCTATATCAGTCTATCACTCTCTCATATCACTGTCTATATCAGTCTATCACTCTTTCCTATCACTGTCTATATCAGTCTATTGCTCTCTCCTATCACTGTCTATATCAGTCTATCACTCTCTCCTATCACTGTCTATATCAGTCTATCACTCTCTCCTATCACTGTCTATATCAGTCTATCACTCTCTCCTATCACTGTCTATATTAGTCTATCACTGTCTATATCAGTCTATCACTCTCTCCTATCACTGTCTATATCAGTCTATCACTCTTTCCTATCACTGTCTATATCAGTCTATCGCTCTCTCATATCACTGTCTATATCAGTCTATCACTCTCTCATATCACTGTCTATATCAGTCTATCACTCTCATATCACTGTCTATATCAGTCTATCACTCTCTCATATCACTGTCTATATCAGTCTATCACTCTCTCATATCACTGTCTATATCAGTCTATCACTCTCTCATATCACTGTCTATATCAGTCTATCACTCTCTCATATCACTGTCTATATCAGTCTATCGCTCTCTCATATCACGGTTTATATCAGTCTATCGCTCTCTCATATCACGGTTTATATCAGTCTGTCTCTCTCTCACTATATCTCTCTTGCTCCTATAGCTTTCTCATTCCATTGTCATTCACTCTCTCCTTTCACTCTTACTCAGTCCCTGACCCTCTCACTTTATCCCTCTGTCTCTCTCTGCATCAGTCTATCATTACTCTCTCTCCTATCATTCTGTTGCTTTCTCTCTCTCTGTCTCCTATTACTCTCTCACTCTATCACTTGTTGTCTCTCTTACTCTCTACTATCAATCTCTCGCTCCATTACTTGCTCTATCACTCTCCCACTTTTGTCTCTTTCTGTCACTCTACCATTGCTGTCTCTCCTGTCACACTATTACTCGCTGTCTCTCTCTCTATATCACTCTGTAACTCTGTTTCTCTCTGGCTCTCAGTGTCCTTCTGATGTTTTGCTCTCTTTCACTCTGTCTCTATCAATGTCTTTCTCACTCTCCTGCTCTATCACTCATTCTGTCTAATTCACTCTGGTGCTCTGTGTCTCTCTCACTCTAATGCTCATGACCTCTCCCACCGTCCCACACCATCTCTCCACTCCTCACTGTTACACCTCTTCCCTCTCAGTCTATCTCTTCCTCTCCCCTACTGTATTTTCACATCATATACAATTAAACTATGCAGATAATAACTGCACAAGACACATCTCTAAAATATCTAAAAACGTTAAAATAGCATTTTTGAAAGAAATAAATGCGCAGTAAATAAATAAAGGTCGTCTTTGTCGTCATGTAGCGATGCCCAAGACACGTGCCCAAACGTTGATATGCAATATATCTGGAAGACACTACGTAGTTCTGCCAAACACACACACACGACAGTGCTGTCATTCACCAGCATACATCTGCATCTGTACCGTGTACATTTTCCCTCAACCGCTCACAATATGCTGCTCGCTAACTCCCAGCGAGCAATCCAAAGTCTTTTGCGTCTTGCGCACGAGCTAGTCTGCTACCCTATCGGCGAGCGCTCATTTGTGTTTGAAACAGCGGAAACATTCTGATGTCCCCACGCCACGAGCGCGTATAGGCATCCTCCCTCTCCGTTCCTATTTCAATTTGAGCGAGGACCAGTGAATACATTAAGCGTTTGTAGCTGAAGGTCCCCGGGCTGTCTGGCCCTGCCCTGTTAAAGTGTCTGTTATAGAGAGTGAGCCGGTGCAGGGGGGAGGGGGGGTAAAACCGCAGCTAATAGCGGCAGGTCCCCCCAGGCGAACTTGCCGCTCGTACAATAACGCCCTGATGGACTGACAAGACGTGAATGGATACGGCACGCCTAATTTATACATCAGCAAACAGCAGCACTCCCAACAGCCACTCAAACAAAACTGTGCAATTACAGATGTTGGCGGGGGTTGTGTAAGTGTGCTGGAGGAGGGCGAGGATGAGGAGCTGGGCCGTGCTTAGGGAGCGTGGATGAAGAGTATGGCGTACCTTCACCCCCCCCCCCCGGGGTGTCAGTCCCCATACCTGCCCTGGCACGCCATCGCCCCAAACACCCCCCAACACCCCTCCCTACCCCTCCTTTTGTGTTACACAGAAAGCCGAACCGCTCCTCGTGCAAGCATTCCTTCCCACCTTATTCCCAAAAAACAAATCTGAAAAAAAATTGCTTCAGCTTGTCAACGAGTTCCCTGCCAGCCCAGTTGCCCCCGAGCCCAGATCTCCTCCCCGTATTGTTGAGAGAATTAGAGAACAGGGGAGGGATGGGCTGCTGTTTTCAGCTTCTCTAATTAAAAAAAAACTGAAGCAAATTCCTGCCCTAAGGAGCCCCGAGCAGAGAAAAACCCCGCCTGCCGTCCCTGTCTTCTCCCCTCGCCGACACATCGACTCTCAGCTTCTGTAAAACTGGAAAAAGTGCCCATGCAGAGGTCCTCACTCCTATTAGAAACATCAATAAGACCTCTGGGAAATGAGTGGAAGATCTACCAGATCAGGAGAATAAGAGACAGGCGAAAGACGTCTGCCTGTGACAGTGAGGGAGCGACGGAGAGAGAGAGAGAGAGAGAGATGGAAAGCGAGAGAAGCGGATAGAAATTGAGAGAAAGGTTCACGTCAAACGAGTGTTTTGAAAAACACTTTAAAAAGAAAGGTGTTTGTTCTGAGATTCAGTCAGTGTCGTACACGCACAGAGGCTGTGAGCTGGTGTTGATAGCAGTTATGTGTCTAGATGCTGTACCCCTGCTGGTAAATGCACTGTACTCTACAAAGCCTCGGGCTCGACAGCAAGATGAAAGGTGCCTAGAAGGCACTGTCTTGATGGTTCAGTTTTTAATATGTTTGACATGGAAGCTGTTTTTTAGCACAGTTACAGGGCTCTTAATGAACTTCTGTGGTAGAGACTCCTGTGTAGGTCTTGTCTTGTTAATGAGTTTATGAGGAAGACAAAACTATTACACAATTTCAGTTGAGATTTGTTTGTTTAATCCCCTGCATTTATTCTCTCCAATATCGTTAGAATAGATAGGCCTTTTGGTATTTCTGCAAACAAAACAGCTAGCATATCCATGAAAAAGCCAATAAGGAGGCCAATCGGTTAGCAACCCCCAAGTTGCCCAGTGACAGTCCAAGGATGTCAGCCTGTTTACACAATGGCTTTCAGCCTGGCCGTACCTGGGAACTTGAACACATGGCGTCCTTGAAGCGCACAGACTGAGGACCAGAGGGGGAGGTGCGCGCGGCGCTCGTCCTTTCACGAGGTGGGGACATAGCGGATGGAGGAGTCAGAGTCGCAGATCAGCCCCAACATCACGCGAACGGCTCTCTAGCCCTCTGCACTCATGTGAAAACAGGGCCGCAATGCATCGTGGGCATTCTCTTGGACTCGTGGCTCCACAGCCCTCAGTGTATTCAAGCCCCGGCCTTGAGACATCTCGCCTCTGCTCCGGCATAAGAGCCCATCGGAGAGGCGGCGATCTTCCACTGCGAACAAACGGCCGTGCTACTTTTCCGGCGGCTTTTCACCTCTGTGCTGTCGCAATCCTCCGTCGCTTTCATTCAAAGTTCAGAAGGAAACAAAAAACTTTTACAAAGTTTAATTGGTTAACTTAATTAGCTTTTTTTTAATACATTCCGTTACTCTTTCTACTCAAGAAGTCTCATCGACAGACGGAATATTAAAAACCGGATGTCAGGGGGTATTCAGTGTCCAAACGTGGAGAGGGCTGGGGGAGTTGAGCACATGTCCCTGAATTCTTCATGACACTCGTGCACCTTTTCATTACCGCTTAGCGCGGCCTCTCCAAGCCCTCAAGCGGCGTCCCGAGGCTACGCCAGGGCCGTAATCGCGGACACGAGGGCGCCCGACGCTCCGCGCCGTGGCTGCGCGCCTACTTGGCCGCTCTCGTTCTTAACAACGTGACATCTGGCTGAAAAGGAATAGAGGATGAGGGCAGCTGCTATTATTATTTTAGAGGAAGTGCTTTTAGCATTATTTAACAGGCCAGCGCTCTGCCAGCGCACTTCGGAAGACGCTAGAGGTAGCAGTGGAATCAGGCTTTGGAGGGACGGTTACTGTTGGGGCTTTTTCCTGCCCTAAGACATTAAGCTGAAGGGTTTTTAGAATAGTGTTGTGACGATAAACTCAGGTTTACATTACATTTTAAAACTGGTGATCCTCTTAACTGAAGTTCTGGGGTCTGTGATGTTGGCGACTATGCTGAGAACCCTGTACCTCTCACTTGAAAACACACACACACACACATACACACACAGTGTAATGTTTCCTTTAGTATGCCAAATGTTTTGGGGCGATAGTGTTTTTAAATGATGTACAGTCTTCTATTTTAGTGATTTCTCATCAAAGTGTCCCCTGTGAGATTGAAACACCACTTTGCAAATATGAGGCATTCACTATGTTTTACCTAGATATCATTCTCAATAGATTTCTGCACAGATAGCAGTATGTCCCATGTCAGTGCATCTTCATAACCCTCATTATCCCAAAACAGCTCTGTGGGGTTTAAATTGGGTGAATTGACCGCTCAACATTTTGTCATTTTTGAACCAGGAAAAGAGTTTGATTTTTGTCTTTAAATATGTAGTCTAGCTGTGACACAAAGTGCCCTCCATTTCATCTATTGATTCCAAACTTTTGAGACGTCAAGTGGACAGACATGTTGTTTATTAAGCTTAGGGTATGGTCCTTGGGCATATGTTTCACCTAAGCATGACTTTATAGTACAAATGAGCAGCAAACTCAAGACTGACAAAAACGCCAAACAATTTTTTTAGCTCAATCAGTGATTGTCAATGTCAAGCTAAGCAAGAAACAAACAAAAGAGTGAACTTGTCTGAATTCGTCCGGACGATTTAAATCTGTGTTGATTGAAGCCACACCTTTGCCTCTTTGTCCCTGTGTGATTACAGCTGCAGAAATGTTGCAGTGAATAATAGAAGATTATCAGTTAGGCACACAGGGTAAAAAAAATAAAATAAATAAATTCAGTGCATTGGCCTATACGCAAATTGAAAAAGGCACAAATAGTGTAACAATAATTGATTGTTTGCGACAGTCATTGACTGCATCCATTCTTACCTGATTTTAGAAAGGGAATATGACCCTTTTATCTAAGATCATCTTAATGTAACAACGTTGTTGAGAATTACAGCAGTACACACCTGAAGCAATATAAAAACTGCTGGGAGGTTGTGCTGGTCTCTTCTGCGGAAGTAGAAGTACACCACACTAGTGCAGCATTAAAAGGACCGAGGTCTCCTGGCTTGTCCTCCACCCATCGCGGCCTTCGAGAGAGGAGAGAGCGAGAGAGAGAGAGAGAGAGAGAGGGAGTGAGAGGGGGAGGGAAGGATGGATAGTCAGGAGAACAGAGAGGGATACGCTCACAAGTCATTCTGTGAAGAGTCTGCCCAGCTGAGTCTTTTGTCGGTGCAGATGTGTGGGCCGGGAGCCCGAGAGCTGGTGTGGGGTGGGGGGTGTGAGGGGGTGTGTGTAGGCCGTGCTGCCACTTGCCTGGCCGCCGTGGGGCCTCTCATTGTCTCAACCTGCGTGCATTGTTCTCTCCCCCCTGACAGGTGATAACTACCCCGTGCAGTTCATTCCATCGACAATGGCAGCTGCCGCCGCGTCCGGGCTCAGCCCCCTCCAGTTCCAGGTATGTGCGAAACACAAAGAGCAGCCCGGGACTCCCGCCAAGCCCTCAGCGCTAAATTGCTAACCAGCTGTATGCTAAATAAAGGACTGCATGCTAAATGACTCTGGAAGGGCCCTCCCCTGCTCGCTTAGCACCTTAGCGTACTGCGCTCCCTTTCTTCCTCCCCGAGCCGCGGCGGAGGTAAGAGTGATGATAATAATCATACCTGCTGCCAGTAAAAGTCATGCTAATTCCTACTTCTCCCCCTGTTTAATCTAATGTGCTGTAGGTCCTCTATTGAGGCAGCCACCACGTGCTAAAATCCTACTGCCTACTCCCAACTGTCCCTGTGTTACACTGTGTTGTTTTATGGTCATGAAGACTTATAATATACTTATGTGCATGTTATATACTTTATATCTATCGACATATACTGAGAGAAAGAGTCAGAATAAAGTGAATGAATGAGAGGAAAACTGCAAAAAAAGACGTAACGATATGTTCCAAGAAGTGTTTCAGTCCTGTATTGGGATTTATTCTTTTTTTTGTGTTGAATTATTAACTGGTAATAAATCACTTTTCTCTTGACAAGTGATATTATCCTGCCCTATTGGCAAGTCTACAAATGAATGAAACTGTCTTGTGTTATTGGCAATCATATTTATGCTTTTGTCATTTGTTATTGATCAAACAGGTTATTGAAATAGGAATTTTGTCTGAACTCAAGAGTAAATTTTTACTTAAGACTGAGTTTTTAAATTTTTTTTAATTTACATTTTTTGGTTTCGCTGTGAAGGCCGCAGTTTTTTTTTTTTTTTTTTGCTTTATTCAGAAACAGTCTCAGACTGAAGTGTCCTGGAGAAGTGTGCAAATGAAGAGTGTAAATTGGCATGGATCCTGAATTCTCACACACTGTGTGGATGAGCAGAGCACAGCACCAAGGCCCCCAGGGGCCCAGTAGAGAACTGCTGTCATCCATCGCCACAGTGCAGTTAGCAGAGATGCTGCTTAATAGAGATCATCATCTCTTTTCTGCTGTAATCCCTGTTTGTGTAACTCTCTGAAGGCTCGTGCGCAGCCTCTGTTTCTAAATTAGGAACATGTATTCCCCTGTTACCTTTGCCCGGGCGTATTTACATAACAAACACACAAACCTGCACTGTAGAATTAGTGTAATGTTGTTACTCCTGCCTGCTTGGCCCAGCGGAGTTATCAAAGCCGCCTAGCGGGCCAGCCAAGAGCGCGGCGCGGTGTCGTTTGAAACTGTGTAATCATAAATCTTTAAGTCTTTCTGAAGTGACTTGAATGAGAATTCTGAATATAAGGAGCTTCCCTTTGCCACTGCTCCTTTGATACAACGGGGGGGGTGGCTGGAGACCGTCTTCTGAATCTGAGTCAGATCCTGCGCTTATCTCGTCAGCAGCGACGATAAGCGATTGATAGCGGTCAGATATTAAGCTACGCAGTCATCCGGACCATTTCAAACAAAGACCAAATTTCGGAAACCCGGGAAGGAGGCGGGGTTAGGGTTGGACGGCAGGGCGCGAGGTTCGGGGAGGGGTTTGGGCGCGCTGCAACTTTTCTTCCTCTCGTTTCGCGAGCTCAATTTGTCCTTCGGAGCTTATCGCTCTCAGCATTAATGAGCCTTGGCAAGTCCTGACAATGCCAGCAGCTGTGGCTGGATGGATCCTCCTTCATCAGGCGTCGAGGGGGAGGGGAGGGGGGAGAGGGGGTTATACATGGACGACGGCTGACACCGCCGCACGGGAGAGCCCTTCCCTGCCACCCCAAGCCCGTCCAGTCCCCGAAACAGGTGAGGAAGGACCACAGAAGCTCTCGGCGAGGTATGCGGCGGTAGGGCACCGGCAGTTGGGCCGGCTCTATTTTTAGTGATGCGCTGGGGCAGCTGGAGGCTGAGATGGTCGTATATCTGACGGCTGATGGGGGGGCTACGACCATTAATTCTGTTAATGTATTTAGCCCTGGGATCGGGTTGAATGTGAGTCTACAGGACCATGCCTTGGCTGACCTTTACAGAAGACAGCAAATAGGAAAAGATGCACTCCCGAAAAATCACCTCCGCTTTAACGCCAGCTGTTATTTGCTCGGTGTGGATACTTTCGTGGAGTGGCAAACATGGTCTTTTCTGCCGCCGACATCACCCGGTCACATGACCTTGCTCAGTCTCACTGTTGAAGACTCCGCGGGTCAGGCAGGTACAGTCATTTTAAACAAGAACACTGCTGGTTAAACCCTTGGTTCCATACACTGTCTTTTCCCACTTTGCTGTGTGTCCGATGCCGAGAAGATCAAACGCTTCAAAAAAGCAGCTTCTAAAGACTAAGAAAGGAGGAGATGAGAGGAAGGTCGGGAGCCAGAGAAATGAAGACGAGGGAATGAGCTCACAATCTGTTATCTTGTTGGCGAGACGAGGTCCGTAAGTTAGCGAGTGCTGAGCCACGCTCTTGTTATCAGTGTCCTTGTGGTACCTTTTGAGAGCGAGAGGGAAAAATAGGCCTCTCCCACGCGGCTTAGTTGACGAGCTCGCCGCCTCTCATTGTTCCAACAAAGGGCTCTTTCCGCTCGTGCAGAAGCGTCTAAGTCTGATTCCATGTCAGGTCGTTGTTCGTGATTCACGAAGGCCTTCCGTCCGCGCCTTAATTAACGATAAGTGCCGTGAGCTCGACCCGCGTCATCGGCCGCACCGCAATCCGAGCGGGTGGGACGAGGCCTACCGGGGCGAGGCCGCCATTCCATCTCCTGCAGGGGGTGCCGAGTCCTGCACCTAACCCAATACGGCCAGACATCAGCGGACTCCCCATCTCCCGTAATTAAAATATCACTCCCTGTCAGCGTCCTCAGCCGGCTTATCATTTTAACCAATTTATTCCGTTTAGATTGTGAAATATATGACCCTTGAAAAATACCGCTGTATCGAAGGAATTAATTCCCGCCGTGGCGGGGCGGTAATGTGTGCAGCCAGGCAGCCAGGAGCTGGCTGCTTATGCCAGTCTTAATGTCGGAGAGGCGCGTTTTAACAATTTCCAGTGTCATAACAGTCAGGGCCATGAATCCCCCCCCCCCCTCCCTTTTTAAATGTATTTTTAAAGAGGAATGCAGAAAGGTTTCGCCTGATCAGAAGAGGTGGGCGATTAGGTTGGGGTGTGCTTGAGTGTTAGAAAGTGTAATTTGCTTGTCAATACGGTGACAGGCGGTGCGCGTGCGCGCACACACTCGGACGCACACACACACTCACAGCGCTGGCTGTCACTCGCCGTCCCTGTATTCGCCGTGTAATTTCACTCAGTGCCTCCCTGACAGATCGCTCCCAGTGCAGAGACTCAGCGGAGAAAACATGTTTAAGCCTTTTTCAGCGTCTGGCTGAGTGCCGCTCTTCATTAGCCCTCATTCTCAGCTTAAAGTGGCGAGGGGGTGGGGGGTCAGCGGACGATCCCAGACTGGTACAAGGCCTCAGGCTTATCAATCCCAGACCCTCTTTAAGAGAGGTGTACTGTGGGCACTGTTCAAGCCCCCCATTGTACCGTGTCACTCTCCCTTTGCGTAAGTTTCAGTTCTGAATAAAATGTTGGATGTTAAAAGTAAGAAATTGGACGCATTTCAGCTGTTATCAGGATTGTATTACATTGAAATATCATTTTACTCATCAGTTTATGTCTTCTACTAATTTTAAAGCCAAGATATTTAGATAAATGACCAGGTCTGTGGCCCTCTCAGGAGTGTTGTTTAGTGATGTTAGCGTTGAGGCTCTACCTCTGGGCTGCCCACACGCTAAGAGAATCAGCCTCTCTGTTTCTCTCTGTGTCTGTTTCTCTGTTTTAATTGCGTGGCCTTGCCACATCCTTAAGCTTTAAAGCATGCGATGTTAAACTGCTGAAGTGGTGATTTCACACAGCAATTACCATCCGTCACTCCGAATGCGGCGTTAGTCAAAGCCACTGCGGCCTGAACTCTGTATGCGGTGGGTCCTGTTTGTAGCCACAGAGATCCCACCTAACCTGGTGTGGAGGAAGGAAGTGGGGTGAAAACCATTAAAACCAAAGAATAAAACTGTGAAGACGTACTTCTAATGTCCCTCTTAGATGTATCACTGACTCTCTTGTCTTTATATACCTTCTTTCTCTCTCTGTATTTGGACACAATGAATAGACTTTGTCCCTGCTGTCAGCAGCCTGCTTTGTGTGCTGTTACTGGAGCAGTGGATTTAGCTCTGACTTGGACAGTGTTGATTATTGTCTCTCTGCTTAATTCTGTAAATGAAAACGTTAAACAGAAAAGTGTGTGATTAAACCGCACAAAAAAAACTTGAACAATGTCTGCTCTTTGGCTCGCTGTAGAAGGAGAACAGATGAGCTGAGTTGCGCTCTGACTCTGACTGTAGGAAGAAAGAGGGGAGATGAACAGATGTTTTTCCGCAGCTGGGAGACGGAGGAGAAAAACAAGGTGTGCGAGAGTGGAGAGAGTGAAGAAGAGAGGAGAGGCGAGCCCTGGCACATTAAACCAGCCAACAGAGCTAATGAGAGAGACAGATGGACAGAAGGCAGGCAGGCAGCTGGATGGAGGGCTTGTTAGATGGATAGATGGATGGAGGGAGCAATAGAGGGATGGGGAGAGAGGGGCTGGATGCTCAGAGCTGCTGTTTGAGCGAGGCGGAGTGTGAGCCATGTGCTGGGCCCGGGGTCCACAGAGCTTTCCTGCTTACTGGCCATGATGAGAGCGCATACAGAGGTGGTGTGTGCGCATATGTGTGTGTGTGTGTGTGTGTGTGTGTGTGTGTGTGTGTTTATATGTGTCCCTGTATGTGTATGTATGTGTTTGTGCATCTCTGAGTTTGTGTGTTTTGTTTTGTACATTTCTGAGCGTGCGTTTTGTGCGTATTTGAGTGTGTTTGTGGGTATGTGTGTATATGCGTGTGTGCGTGCGTATGTGAGCGTGTGTGTTTGTGTGTATGTGTGTGTGTGTGTCTGTGTGTATGTGTGTGTGCTTGTATGGGTGTGTACGTATGTGTGTGTGTGTGTGTGTGTGTGTGTGTGTGTGTGTGCGTGTGCGTGTACATGTGTGTATGTATATGTGTGTGTGTGTCTGTGTATATTTGTGCATGCGTGTATTTTGTGTGTGTGTGTGTGTGCGTGTGTGTGTGCATGTGTGTGTATGTACACGTGTGTATGTGTGTGTGTGTGTGTGTTTGGGCAAGCAGCAGATTGCGCAGCAGCACAGACAGATGCTGAGACATACTGTAAAGCATCGCTGTGCTGCATCAGGACTCTACCCCTCCCCTCGACATCTGGGCCGCCCAGGGTCAAGCGGGTCGCCGTGGGCAACGAGCAGGAGAGGGGGGGGGTGGTGTGCAGGGTTGTGAGGGGCTTTAAAGTGGTGTGCAGTAGTACAGCAGTGATGCAGCGCTGCTCTCCACAGTCCTGCAGCGGTCACACTGTAACAGGGACGCCAGGGCCCCCTGCTGCTTAACGCACACCCCACCCCGTTACCTTGGGAACCGTGTAACACACAGACAAACAAACACAGAACAGGACAGATGAATTTGTCAGCTTGTTTCATACTCAGTTGTCAATGCGTATTGCACCGAGCCCATCCTGTGCGAGCCGATATAACCCGGGGCCTCCGAATTACAGGCTACCCGAGGGTGTGTGTCTGTGTGCGTGCGCGCGCATGTGTGTGTGTGCGTGTGGGTGTTTCGGGAGGGGTGTTTGCCCCCCACCATGGCTGGAAGCACAGAGTTCGCCCGTATGCATCCCAAATCTGCCGCCACTGTCACTGCCTCCTGCGCCTGCATCTGTCGCCGAGACGGTACTGATTTTTTTCTCTCTTTTCAAGAACAAACAGGATGCTGGAACGCACCGTCCCTCCTCGTAGGCTCAGAATATTGCGAAGGCTCCTCGGCGATGTGATAAAGCACCCATGTTTCCGCTGTACACCCTGATATCAGCGCGTCCGTTAGGTCTTAACTCTCTGTATCACCTCTGGAGTTACACTGTAATGCCCAGCGGTCCAAATTAGAGAATACAACTGCTCTGCGGAACAGAACACTAGACTGGGAAAGACACCTGATTGTCTAAATAGTGAGGTTCTTTTCATGTAATTATTTTTTCTGCGGTTATTATGACAATTATTATTGTAGGAGTGACAAAATGTATTGTAAAAATATTGCGTCGGACATGTGAACGCATCGAGTAAAGTTTGACATTTCATGCCACTTGGACTTATTTGACTTTTTACTCGAGTTTGTACCTATGAAGTATTTGATGTCAAAAAATCATGTAAGAAGTAAACTGTTATTGCAGATCAAGTATACAAGTGCCCAATTTAACAGCTTTTATCTCTGGATCAGTGTCATGAAATGTCATGAGTTTCTCAGAAGACAGCCGTATTCTATTTGTATTCAGTTTAATAAATTGATACAGTAGGTGTATATTGCTTCCAGACTTTAAGTGTTTTATTTTTAAGGAGGTGCGAGCAGTGTTTTCTGGCGCCGTTACACGCTGTGACCTTGTTGTGGGTGCATGTGGAGATGTGGGACATCATTGGCAGAGTGTGTAATCTCACTGTAATGTTGTCGCAGGCAGAAAAGTGAACCCTCTGTTTTAACCTCTGCTGCCCTCTGAGGGGTTGCTTTTAATTACCAGAGGGTAACGGGCTGACCTCGGGCCAAACCCCGACACCGTGATACCCACTCCGAGAGAGAGAGGGAAGGAGAGAGAGAGGCCAAGAGGGAAAGAGGGAGGTGGAGTGAGAGAGGGAGGGAGGTTGAACTGGTGTCATGTTGTTAGTAAGGGAAAGGATAGAGTTTAGTGTGTATGAATTTGTTAAGTACGGTTACCGTGCATATGCTCTCTCTGTATATGCGTCTGAGTGTGTGTCTGTGTGTGAATGGGTGATTGTTGAGGGACTGAGGGGATGGGGCGATTTCTGTGATATCGGGGGAGCACAAGCATCCAAAGACATTTATATGTTTGTGCGAACACACACAAAAATATTTGCGTGCGCACACAGATTTCATTAGCGGTACGTATTTTTAACAGATGTGCTCATTCAGAGCAGTGTATGATGCACAGTGCTCACTCTCAAGGACACACACACACACTCTCACAC
Organism: Gymnothorax javanicus; assembly: GCA_029692085.1. NCBI lineage: Eukaryota > Metazoa > Chordata > Actinopteri > Anguilliformes > Muraenidae > Gymnothorax > Gymnothorax javanicus. Next base: position 21,905,101 of record CM056209.1, read on the forward strand.
ACACAGTCACACACATGCACACACTCACACTCTCTCTCACACACACACACACACACACACACACACACAGGTGAGAGCACACACCACAGTGGAGTGTGGAGATGATGCAGGAGTGCAGGCCGGGGGCACAGAGCCAGCACATCCCAGCTCTCAGTCCCTCTGCTCCCATTGACTTTCAGCCTGACCCTCATTACCTCCGGAACCTTCTGCCACAGCCGCCCAGCACACGATGCTGGAGGTGTGGGTGTGGGGGAGGGTGGGTAGAGGTGGAGTGGCATAAGAGATTCGGACAGATGTCCGTCAGTCCGGGATTTTAACTTGCGTCAGGCCCCGAGACATCGCACGACCACCGGAGGCGGTGTCCACATTGGCTGTTGAGCTCTGTGCTGCAGTCTGGTGTGTTTTACAGACGCCGTCTGGTGCCCGACTCTGGGGAGGTTTTCAGCGCTCAGTTTCCACTGTAACTCTGAACTTCTTATGCTGTTATTGTACCACAACTCCCAGCTTCCTTTGCTCTGATTCTGGCATGGTGCTCCTTTTCCTGTGCTCTGATAGGTGTTTATTTTCACTTCCTCTGTCCCCCTGCTCTCTCCATCCTGCGCAGTGACCCTTTAATCAGGGCTTGCAAACAACAGACTGAGCACCTCTAGCGTGGAGGGAAAACTATGTCCATCTGCCATCTTTAGTTGAAGCCACTAACCCTTAATTCTTCAACATCCCTCCCCATCGAAAGCTCAACCAACATATGACCAGCCGACCACACCTAAGTCATCTGGAACCACACTGGTGTATATGCTTAGTCCTCATCCCATGAAATTCCTGCAAAATAAAAAAATAAATGCTTTGTATTTTATTATAAAATGCAATATATTCACTGAAACACATTTAGTTTATATTCAAAAGATGCTATGAATTTATTTTCTCTGTATTAGTTTATGGAAATAAATGGAGGTTGTTTTTGGTTGAGAAGGAGAACAGCAGAACCAAACCCATATCTCACCAGTCACTGCAGGTCTCTATCAGGGCTTGGTTACCCTTGCTGGCCTGTTGCTGTTTAACACAACTATCCCCAGAATAATGAACTCATTTATCCTTTTGTGTTGGGGAGACGAATGTGCGCTGGGTGCTTCAGACAGTGCTTGTTTATGAAATGCCATTGTTTACAGACACACCATGAAACGAATCCATCTGCAAACCTCACCCCGCCGTTTGCATATCTGCATCACAAAGGTGCGCTAGCCCGCGTTACCGGCGCCTGCTTTTCATCGCCATTTTTTCGCGAACGAAGCCCTTGTGTTTGAACACAAAGGTTGAAAGGAGAGGAAGGCTGTGCAAATTCCTCTGAAAGGTGCTCGGATCTAGCAGGCTGAGCCCATGCAAAGCAATTAAGCCATCTGTGTGATTAACAAGAACAGCCTCACCACCACTGTAGTAAACCCAACAGAGCAATTACATGGGAGCTAAATTGGACGATATAAAGTACAAGGCTTGTCTGATATAACTGTCTGTATTCTTTAATATCTAATGGGTCAGGCCTGTCTCCTAGATTTAGTCAAATTAGCATCAAGAACATTAAGCACTTTTGGAGGCTGAATAGCTTTGTGTTTTTCTTTTCTGTTTTTGGCCTGCTTTGTCTATTTGCCTTTAAGAAGCTTTTTTTTGTTGTATTCCCAGACAAGACCTATTGACAGTACACATTCTTGTCTGTGAACTCAGTTGTGTTATGTATTAATTTTATTTTTATTTTTTGCAACATACTTGAAAAGCTAACAAAATGCCTGTTGTTATACTTCTGGTATGTTTAAGAAATAAGAGTTTGTTGAAGTTATAGTAATATCTGTTGCGGCACTGTGCTCTCCTGTCTCAAAGCTTCTGGAAAAGTACTGTATTTGCAGCTTAACCCAGAGTCATTTGACCTAGCATGTTTAATCATACTACTAGACCAGCACCTTGCCTTGTGATGTATGGGAAAGTTATTGACTGCGATATGTGTTATTTAATAAATTCTATCATTCAACCAAACTATTTGTTAATCTTTCGACACACTTGCTGGGTGGTGGTTTTGGACATTTTAAGAGCGTAGTGCGGTAGAAATGAAGAGTTCTGGTGAACACAGTGTGTGGTGCTTATTGTTGAGCTTCAGAAGCTTGAGTCCAGTGGTACGGAGTATCGTTTTGATGTAACAGCAGCCCAGCATTTGTGTTTAGCTGAGCAGAAGTTCGTTTTAAAGAGAGTGGATACAAAAATAAGACAACAAACCCCAGCCAGCTCTACCGTACATGAGGCATTGGTGTGTGGTTAGAATGCGGCCGTCTCGACGCTTTAATGCTCAGTTAAGATCTCAGATTCCACACTGGAAAAGGAAATAAAGTAGAAGAGCAGGATGCGGGAAAATAGGGTAAGAGAGGATGGAAGAGGGGGAGAAGGACTGTTTTTTCCACTTTTTAAAACCCTTGTTTAATGTTGCATTAAACCAAGGGCATTGTTGAGAAGAAAGTGCGTGTATAGAATATTTTCTGTAAAAAAATAGCATGTAATGACCAATCCAGATCAAAAAATGTTATTGTTAAAAAATGGAAAAAATGACAGATTAAGAAAGCCTGGTCTAGACTCCAATGCTGCTCTGGTTTCTTCCCCGCAGCAGTTGTACGCTGCTCAGCTGGCCAACATGCAGCTCTCCCCGGGAGCCAAGATGCCCTCACTGCCACAGCCCCTGAACTCCTCCGGCCCCGTCTCGCCCACCGGCCCCAAGGGTGAGAAGCGGCCCTCCAGTCCCATCATCCAAGTCAAGGTATGTGCAGATGCCAGCATGCTTCCCATTGGCTGGCCCAGGCCTTTCGCCTTGGTGATTAGATATTTCTGAACTGCTGTTCATGTTGTTTCCTCTCCTCTGATTGGCCTAGTATCTACTCCTGTACTCGTGCTGGAATAGCAGTGCTGCTGCTAAATGCTCACTGGCATCTTTGATTGTCTCTATAAGCCATTAATCTATAATTACGGTCCTCAACCTTGGTCCTGTAGAGTTGCTGCTTGTTTCCACATTAAAATTGGCTCATTATGCTAGTCAAGGTGAACTAATGGTCTATCCAGCTCAGGTGTTAGGGTGTTGTGTAATAATACTAACTGGCATGGCCTGTGACATGACTGCAGTTGAAGCTCAATACTTTAAAAGCACATAAGACCATTTTCTTTGATCATTTCTGCAAGCATCTATATTAATAAGACCCTTTAATTTAACCTCTTACTGTCCTGAGTTGATAGCTAATAGCACTGTAAATAACACATTTTGCAAGTGCTCTGCAAACCCAGGTAGTGTGGTGCACGCAAATGTTTTGTGGAAATCGATTACCTCAAAAAATTGTGGAAACCAACTTGATTTTGTGGTGTGGGTGGTACTTAAAGAAACTTTTTTCACACGTTGTAACATTTGAGTACGCCACAGAATCTGGGTTTACCGTGTCCGTTTTTTGTGCTTAACGTAAAGTGGTTGAATAATTCTCATCATCCGAATGTGCTCATAGACATTTACCATCCGTCTGGGATCATCCATTGTGCTGTCCAAATAGTTTTGGCATTGAAAAGTGGTACAGTTGAGACATTGTCTTTCTAGGATTTAGTTTGGCACCACTCGGCCACACACTGTCCTTATAATTACACAGTGAAATTGCTAAATTTTACAGAAACAGTGATCTAGTTTGTCTGTACATAGATAATCTCAAAGAAATATTCATAAATAGCGGTATAAAGGCAGCTGTAAAGGGAGGGCAACCCAGTGATTAATTCAGGCTGTGACACTGGAGTGTTTGCCGTGCGAATGTGTGATTAAAGTGAGAATATCACTGGGACCATTTTTCCTCCTTCTTCAATGGAAAAACATAAGGGCCTGCATTCCACGGTGGGGCTTTCTCGCTCTCTCACTTGCTGCTGTGTGGCAGCGATCCACCGCGCTTCACTCTCGAGTGCTGAGCGTATACATCATCCAGCCAGGCCCGTAATCGGAAACATGCCTCCATTTGGAAATGTTTAAAGGGATATCACAATAAGGGGAGGCCTGAAATCATGTCATTAAACAGTAGTGTGCTCTGCTGTGAACCCCCCTCAGCCACGCCTGCTGATGACAGACTAAGTGCTTCTCCCTCCTGGGATAAAAGTCTGCTCTCTTTCTCTCTCTCTCTCTCTCTCTCTCTCTCCCTCCCTCCCTCCCTCTCCCTCTCTCTCTCTCTCTCTCTCTCTCTCTCTTCACGATTACTAAATTGGTTCCATGTTGGTTGGTGAACTTTTTTTCTTTTTCTAGAGTGCCGCTGAAATGAGGTGCAGGTCTTTTTTCTTTACTCTGGTGTCTTTTTCTTGCTTTACAATCATCTTTTAATTAACTTACGGAGTCTTTTACGAAATCGCCACTCGGTCAATATGGAAAGAATGAGAGAAATGCTTGAATTTTGGTTGATTAATTTTTTGGCAAGTGTATGCCCACATTTGAACAACAAGCCGTAATTACCTCTGAACTATTTAGCTTTGTTGGATGTATGCCAGGTTGTATGCTTTGCAGAAGGAAATGCTTACTATATACTTGATACAGATTCAGCTAAATGTAGTAATGAAATACTGCAGTCAAAAAACCAATTTGGACCAGTGACCAACAAATTCTGCAGTTGTTATTCAGCATTGTGTACGTGACATCATCCATAAATTCTCTTTTGAGAGTGCCAAGGAGGGTGCCATGGGGAACGCCGCTGCTAACATGCTATGATAAATGTGTCTCATTTTAATTATATATTGTATGAATGATTGTGGTGATATCTGATTATGTTTGAAGTTTAACAGATATCTGTGCGCAAATTATATTGTCAAATTAGATTTGACAGTATTTCAAGCAGACAAGTTTACTGAGCCTTCACTTACTTTCAAGTGTATTTTAACTGAACATGTGTCATCAACTCCATCATCCAGTTGCAATTATCCTTGGCAAATGAGCTCAGAGGGACTTGAAGAAGCTGTACACTGTCTGTGTTAATTAGCCTTGTGAAGAGAAGTATAGAGGATGTGGGACTATACCTGGTGGCACAGTGCCAGTGGCTGAATGGGGAGCAGTGGTCTTCGAGGAGTTGTGTAATTAGCAAGCTCTGTACTGACAACTGACAGTATTGTTTTACTTGGGAGGGGCTTGCCTTTTGTCATTGGCTCAGATTCACTTAATCTCTTTCTCACCATTGGCTGCAGGATGAAGGGACGCAGCCCCTCAACCTCTCCTCTCGCCCCAAGACGGCTGAACCTGTCAAGTCTCCCGTGTCTCCGACCCACAGCCTGTTCCCTGGCAGTAAGACCAGCCCCAACAGTCTGTCTAAGAGCACCATCCCCAGCCCCATTGGAGCCACGCTGGGCCGCGGGTCCTCTCTTGGTAAAGAGCACATCCAAAGAATGACTCCTGCTATACACATACACAGATTCATAAATTTACTCTTGCATCCTTGCACACTCACTCTATCAATCTCTCCCTCTCTTGCGCACACGCACACACTCGCACTCACAGTCTCTGTCAATCTTTTATGCATACACACACGCACATGCACAACCACCCTCCCTCCCTCTCTCTCTCTCTCTCACACACACACACATGCACGCACGCGCACACACACACACACACACTGTCTCTCACTAAATCTTAAAAAAAAAAACACTTTTATGTGAATTTTAAAGTACAATTATTACTGAAAAATACAAATACAGGCTGGCTGAAGAACCTATGAAACAAAAACTTAAAATGTTCTTGTGATTTTGCAAAAATTTTCTGAGATCTCTTCTTTATGACAGTCGTACTTTGGAACTTGCTCGCCCCCTGCTATTTCAGAATTGACAAGCAGCAGAAGGCCAACAATAGCTTGCTTATTACAGTTTTATTCATATTTATTTTTTTTTCCAAACATGTACGCTAGTTCGTTGAAACCGGTAGTGGGAAATTCTGGATTTGCCGTTTTGCCAGCGCTCCACTCACACCAGTGTTTTTCTCTCCCTTCTGACTGGTGCTTATTTGTGTAAGTGAAACACAAATTGAACGATGTGTATTCCTTAATGACTGGCTGTTGATACAATTGTAGCCGTTTAATCTTTGTCAGACCTCCCCCGTGTTTACGGCTGTGATAGCTGGAACGTGTGTGACTGGAAATACTGCTATTTAATTTTTAAGAGCTTCCGTGCACTATTGTCTCTCCATAAGCTGTTTCACTTAGCGGCTGTTATCCGTTAATTAAATGCAATCCCAAACCGCTAATTACACTAAAACAATTTAAATCTGTCTCCGCTCTCCTCTGTTCTGTTTCCTCTCATGGATCCAAACGAGGGCTCTGAACCAGGCCACCGAGCCTCGGTTTCCTTCCATTTTTGTTCCCACCTTTTTAGCTGCCACCCAGCCCTACATCTCAATCTGACTGGCTAATTAGGAGAGAATGAGCAAAACTGAGGCTGCTGTTCATTTTTTAAAACACACCCTGGCTCCAGTCCACACACACACAGACACACACACACACGCACGCGCACACACACACACGCACATACACGCACACACACAGAAAAGGTTAAGAAAGTTCCTGAAAAGGTCCAGACACTTGTCACTGGGGTTGTTCCTAGTTGGTGCACAAAATCTTTACCCCAATCCAGCCAAGCATAATGAATTTGTCCTCCTTTATGGTACAACTTAAAGCCATCAGTTCCCATATTGATCATTATTGAGCCGTCTATGTACACTTAGGATATATTGTCCTTAAAAAAGAATAATATCCCGTCTCCATACTTTTAATTTAAGTGCACTATGCATAGATACTGGGGAAAGGGTGTGGAAAAAGATACTTTTGACACCCCCACCCTCTATTCTTAAACAGTGTCACCTGATCTCTTATTCTTGTCTCCTCGCTCGGCAGACATTTTGTCCAGCCTGAACTCCACAGCACTGTTTGGGGACCAGGACGCGGTGATGAAGGCCATCCAGGAGGCCAGGAAGATGAGGGAGCAGATCCAGAGAGAGCAGCTGCAGCACCACCAGCAGGGCATGGAGGCCAAGTTCCCCTCTCTGGGGAGCCTGGGCCTTAACAACTGCAGGCCTGACAAGGTGAGCGCTACTTAACGTTAGCAACACAGGAGCCATGCAGCCATGCACAAGTCTGCAGCGGCCAGCTAATAAATACAGCTCCAACATGGACAGAACTTCACCATCAATCACAAGCTTTGACCCATAAAACCTATGAACCTCTATGTGGGTTCATCAATGCAGCTGCTTTATTCAAGCCTGTGGAACTTTAGACCTATATAACTTCTAGTGGGGATTCTAAGGTCTTTAACAATCCCAAAATATGTCCTGCTGAATTACGAGGAAATGTATATAAAGTGATGCACGAGGTCTAGATATATTCGATCTGATCATGCTGCGGGCATGCAAACATGCCATCTGGGGTTTGAATATTTCTCTCAATAGAAGTGACATGTAGCTTCAGTGAAGCGCTGCAGCCAGCAGACACAAAATGTGACATTGTTCTAAAATATGCTTTCTGATCTGCAAACTAATTTAAGGGGAAATTAATGTGAAAATCTGAGTTTATGGGATTAAAACCCTACACATCTCACCTTGCACCTCTCTCCCTCTCGAGTGGTGTGTGCTGCAAACCTTCATAAGCCAGAGGAGTCTCTCAATACATTCAGGATGTTCATGTCCCTCATAGAGACGCCCCTACAAGCGCAGACACCCAGAAATAACAAGCTTAAGTAGGCTGACATCATTCTTGTGTTCTCTATTATTGTAACACTATTCTCACATTGTATTTGCATGTTTTTCCCTAAAGCCATTCATGCAAGCACACTACCACACGCACCCCATTCTCCCTTCTATCTGACATGACAGTCTCGCAGGCTTCCCACTTTTGCTCTTCCTTAGTGATTATTTTGGGTGATAGTTCAGCCGATAAGCATATTATATTGGGCTGTGAACATTTGAATGTGTCAGAACAAATGTGTATTTGTTATATAGATTTAATGTGTTTGTGTTCATGGCCATATGTGCGACAGAATTTGTTTGTGTGTGTGTGTGTGTGTGTGTGTGTGTTTGTGTGCATGTGAGTGTGTATGCAAGTGTGTATTTGTGTATCTGTGTATATCTATACGTGTCTGTGTGTGTGTCTGTGTGTATGAGTATGTGTTTGCACATGTGGGTGTGTGCATGTGTGTCTGTGTGTATGCCCGTGTCATTGTCTGTGTTTTTGTGCATGTGTGCTCCCATATGGATGTGTGTGTACAAACGTGTGTGTGCATGTGTGTATATGCTTATGAGTGCCTTTTTGTGCATATCTGCATCTCTGTGTGTGTATGTATGACTCTGTGTGTGTGTGTGTGTGTGTGTGTGTGTGTGTGTGTGTGTGTGTGTGTGTGTGTGTGCGCGCATTTCTGTGTGAGAGTTTGTGTATGCGAGCGTGTGTGTGTGTGTTTGAGTGTGAGTTTGTGTGTGTGAGCATTTGTGTGTGTGTTTGTGTGTATGTGTGTGTGTGTATGCCCGTGTGAATGTGTTTGTGCATTTAAGTGTAGCCCCGTGGCTGCCCTGTGTAAGTGGACTGTAATGTCTCAGCTGAATTAAAGCTGCCCTGCTCCTCCCCTCTCCTCGCCCCTCCCCTCCTCGCCCCTCCCCTCCCCTTGCCCTGGTGTGGGACAGGGACCTGCTTTGTACACGAGCGCCTGCACTCCCCGGGATGTCCTTTAAAAATATCTTCAATCGATGAGTCAATCAAGGAATGAAAAAATAAAAAAAAATCTCACGCCTCTCCAAGTGATTGATGCCATATTGCCAGTTGGCTGTGAAGGAAAGGAAAGAACTTGGAGCAAAGATCCGTTAATATTTAATCACCTGATACTTTCAAACCACAGCCTCAACTAGGCCAATGTACATATGTAAAAAAGCCTCTGAACCACTATTTTGATTTCCCTTTCTGACTTGGTATTAGTGGCATAACTGATTTCACAACATGCCCATGGAATTCATTAAGACTGAGCTACGTGTACTCCATATTGGCTCTGACTGTGATCAGTTTAATGGTGATTTTGATTTATCACTCCATTGAAACCCTCCTTTGGATAAAAGTATTTATTGAAAAATAATCTTGTAAAATGCTACTTTTTGCTCATCTTATTGTTGTTATTTTGACATTCCAAAATGTCCCGCGTATCTTTATTTTTGGGGTCCACTTTAGTTGTTCTGTGTTTCCGTTCAAGGCGTGTACGGTAATGTTGATGAGCATTAACAGAATGGAGCTGGTCCCCTTGTGCATCACTCCTTTTGCATTTAAATATACAGTATGATTTAACTATCGTCACCATGTAATTTTTAAAATACTTTAAATAACTTTTCTAATATTTTTGTATCTGTGCTTGCATTTTGACCGTTTAGCACAGTGGGTGAGATTTACCTCCCGCTTGCCAGAAGAGTGCGTCGGTTTGTGCGAGCTTGTGCAGGTATGCGTCAAAATGTCTACATGTGCACGTGTCTGTCCATGCACATACACGATGGACTCGAGTCGAGTAGAAGGGAAGGCCTGACGGTGGACCTTGCAGGGTATTTTGTGACGGGGGAGAGTGCGGCCAGTGTGCGTGGGGGGGCTGTGCGATGATGCTGCTGACAGACCCCACAGAGGAGACAACAAATAATAATTAGAGGCCCCGTCAGTCTGGAGGCATGAGTGGCATGTTTGGGTTATCATGCTGCCGCGGGGGGGCTGGAGCACAGATCCTCTTTCAGAGAGAGACGGGCTCGCTGCATCCATCCCCCCCTCCCAGAGAGCAGGGCTGAATCTGCCTCCCCAGCTGCTGGCATCCAGTGTGCATGTGGCCAGGCTGTATGTATGCAGTCATTATTAATGGGAGAGCAGTTATCTGGGATTAACAGTCCAGTGTGACACAAATGTATTAGAAGAATCACCAAAATACTCCAAACCCGTCTCCCAGTGCCCCTCCACCGCTGTACAGTGATGGCCGGGGTCTGTGCAAGTTGTGTGGATTCAAAAGAGTTTCAAGTTCAGCTTCAACTGTGTGAGCTTAGACACTGTGACAAAGACTGGAAAAGGTGTGGACCATCACTGAGCCAGTTGCTAGCTAAGTGCAGGGGTCATAAATAAATTTAGAATCGAGCATGAGAAATATGTTACAACCGTTAAAGCCAGCTGGCCTGAAGACGCAGCCATTCACGTATCAGAGGGCAACAAAGGCTCTTGATAGGTGGTCACCAGTAGGCATCAACATTAGCCTGGATCTTTCAACATTTACTGTTTTTAATCAATTTCAGGGCAAGTGTTGACCTTTTTTATTCACTAAGACAAGTTCAGTGACTGCAGAAATGAACCTAGCACACTGCAGGAGAGAGGCCAGAAGCAGGGCATGATGGGACAGTTGAGAGAGAAGGAGAGCCGGCGTGTAAACAGGCTAATCTGAGCGGCGGGAGAGACGCAGGCTGGGCTCGTAGCGGTCTCCGGCACGTTCCATCAGCGATTGATGTTTTCTAACGCTGCGGATAAAAGCTTTCACTTTGGTCAGTTTCAGGATATTAATATTTCAGAGAACAGTCTCACCTGACATGAATGCTGCGCGTCGTCCCTCTACAAACCCCCGACCTGCCTCCATCCCTGTCCGCTGTTTGGAAGTTTATCACTGTGAAAGCGTACATGAAGATTCTGGAAAGGCAACATAAATGGGATTAAGGAGAGGTTAAAATCATCTACTGGGGCTGTTGGTGGGGATATTAAATATTGATTTATCCTGGCGTGTGACCCCAGCCTGAGAGTGGGGCTAAGTGCTGCTTACAGATGGATCAATTCATCTTTTAATACAAAGTGTGGGCTGTGAAGCACAATGGAGAAGTGCCTGTAGATGGGTCTTTCCCCTTTGTGTGGACATATCTCTCACTCTCTCTCTCTCTCTCTCTCCCTCACTCTCTCTTTCTGTCTCACCTAATCTCTCTCTTGCTCACTCTCACTCTCTCTCTTTCTCTCTCTCTCTCTCCCTCTATCTCCCTCCTTCTCTCTGTCTCTCGTGCTCTGTCTGTTTGTTTCTTCAGGACAGATGTAAGGTGCACTTGCCATCCCTGTCCTTAAGTCAAAGGAGTAAAATATTCATGATTTACATCAATGACAGCGTGTTTCCTTGTTTTCTATTTGTCCTCTCGCGTCCCACCCATCCCCAAGTAAAAGAAATGCTTTTTCCATAGTGGAATACTATTGTGAAATATTTATCTAAGAGGTATTATTGTGTGTCTACAAAAATGATTTTTTTCCATTATTTATCAATATTGTGGGAGGCCTGTTCACGAGACCTGGCCTGTGGAGCTAACAGCTGCACGTCATCGTGATGCTTTTAGGCAGCTGGGCTTTGTACTGGTGTATGCGAGTGTATCTGTCAAAGGGGCCCACTTCAAGCTAAAATACAGGACAGGAATAATTTTTATCTGTGAGCCTCCTAAATTTACCAGTCTATGGCTAAGATAATGGTTAATGATTCAATATAATATCCCACCTTTGTACTGCAAAATACTCTCCAAATGTTAACTACAGGGTGGTGACATTGAACATTTATGGTTACCTCTATATGTAGGCATGTGTTGCTTTTTGTTACCATGGATATGTAATTCACACAAAGTAGGCAAAATATGGATTTAATAAAAAATTCTGACATCGATAAAATATTCTTTAACCTGTAAAATATGTAATTCCACTGTGTTGAGGACCCTGAAGACTCACTGATTTGGGAGCTCCTGCTGTAAGAGCTGAATTTCCTTCTGCGGCCGTGAGCCCTCTCTAAATTACCTCTCAGAGGTGTCCAAAATTCAGAATCCGCTTTAAAATAACCAAAATAATTTAATGTCTTTGTCTACGTTTGAATTTGTGTATCGCACAATGTTCTATAATTCGCTTAACAAGTATTATCAAATAGTACAGTGCAGTTTGCATTGCTGGTGGACACCAGTGCATACTACATAACGTGCATACGGTGTTTATGTGCAGGTGTGTATGTACGTGTGAGCAGCCGTTTGTGTGTGTGTGTGTGTATTTGTGTGTGTGTGTGTGTGTGTGTGTGTGACAAGAGAGATAGATGGTGAAAGAGAGGAGCAGAGAGTGATAAATAGCTAGAGTCTTTGATAAAGTTGGGACTGGGGACATGTAACAATGTCTGGCTGGGCCCTTACAGTACTAACCAGCAGGGTTAGAGCATGATTTTCCCTTTGACTGAAGCCTAAAATCCCAAAGCTCAACTGCTGCCAGTGAAGTTCGCGTCAGCCCCAGGCAGTGGGCCTGCACCGTCAGACAAAGAGCAGCAGAACCAAAGGAAGACAGAGGGCAGTCACAATGCGGCATTGATGGGCTGGAAACGGTACAGAAACTTCTAGAAAATGGCAGCAGAAGACTTGTTTCTGTCGGGTCAGCTGTGCCTTATGGGCAGTGTCGGTTACTCTGTGATTTATTGTAATGGCAAACTGTGGTGGAGGTGGGCTGTATTCTTCCGGGAGGACTCTGTGAAACCGTTTATCGTCCCTTCAATCTTGGACGTTTTGGTAAAACAGGACATAATGATCCCCACACATCAGCATGGAGACTGCAGACACTGCTGTGTGTTTTATAAATATATGAATAGATGGTTTACAAATGAGAGGAGAAGTAGTCCTCCACTGTGGGAATTCGATTTTCTATGGTTCCTCCCAAATGAATTTCGCACGGACGGGACTCGAGGTTGCATGAAACATGTTTTAGCCCTGTTAATATGTGACGATAAGGTCATTAGAAGTGAAAATCCAAATCGCTACCGTGTTGGCTGCATGCCCAGATTGGGCCTACGTTACGTCTGCAGTCGGTTTTCATCGCCCGATTGAAGTAAGATGCTCAAAGCACACTTCATTCTGAACCAGAAACAAGAGAGCCAAGGCTGGTGCCACAAACATGCAAAAGCTGGGTAGAGTCTCGAAGTCCCTGCATTGTCAATCTTTGTAGGCCGGTGTTGTTCCCAACAAAAAATTAGCATTCACCTTCCTGCTTTTGTTCCCTTTGTGCACAAACGGAGCTCTTTTATTCAGAGCTCGAGACCGCTTGAAAGGAACTCTGGGGCTTACCGCACAACTGGATGTGCTTAGGGGCTAAAAGGCCCCGTGCGCAGCTCTCACCACCGGGGAGATGGGGTATTATAAATAACGTTGCCGTCGGTTACAGCTTGGATTAGAAGCAGATGGGGGATGTGACACATTGAGCTGAGAGGTGCTGTCACTATCTAAATTTGGTGCGGTGCAGACCCTGTAATAGGACTTCTGCCTTTTTGCCAAATCTCCACCTCCTTCTGGTTGGAGTCTGGGCTGGAGGTGGGTCACATGACCTTTAGAGCCAAGATGCACTTCACTCAGGGTTGTGCTTTTTTGTTGTCTGTGTCGCCAAGTGGCTCTCCTCTGACCTGGTGTTAGCCCTCTGGTACACGCGGTAGCCACAACACGCAGAATCACTGCCAGCTTCAGAAACGACAGGCATGGTGTTAGCTACTTGCCTTCCTGTCTTACTTTAAAAAAAGTGTTTGAAGCAGTCCTTCCATGAACCTGCTCTTTGCTGGCATGAAAATCGGCCGTTCCCGGTCACTTCCATCCACCTGACTCAATTTGTCTGCCGTGGAAATTGCTTTTTCCCTTTGCCACTGAAGGCAGTTATCTAAGTTGCCCAACACAGACGAGCCGGTCAGATGCTTCTTCCTTGAAAAAGATTGTAGGTTTTCCAAGAGCACATTAATGCCACTTATCAGCGACTGACAGTGGTCTAACTCAGATTTAGGCACTATTTATGAAGGAGAGGGAAATATTTGGGTTACCGTCGGTAACACAATGCAAAGAGCAGCCCACCCCACCCCGCCCCCCAGCCAACCACACTGCCACAAAATATGTCCTGTGGGTTGAGCGGCAGTCCTGAGGCGCACGGTCTGTGGCCGCCCTGATTAAAGCCTTCGTTAAATCGCTGACGTCGGCGCTCTCTGGCTCCACATGAAAAAAAAAAAGTTAATAAATTCCAAAAGCGCTGCCATTGGCCTCCATGGCATTACTTCACCCGGCAACCATTCAGTGTCCAACAAAATACGCCCATAACCAAATCTGAAGCACAAAAAAAGGAGAAGAGAAAGGAGGAGAAAAAAAGGAGGCGAGTGGATGGGATTATTGCGGGCACCTTTTTTCCGCTCGGGCGTAGAGAGCGCTGCTATAATTTTAGACTGGGGATGGAGCGCGACATGCTGAACTCATTTCAGAAGCGGGCGCTGGCTAATCAGCGGCACAGGGCCGGACGGGAGGCCTGCCTGGTGTCGTCTTACGTCTTCTGTATTGTCTTCCCTTTGCTTTTTCACTCTCACCCCTCTCTCTCTCCCTTCCTGTCTGCGTCTCCCAACTTCTCTTGCTCGCTTTTTCTTCCTCTTCTAATTTCTTCAGTCTTTTACGGTCATGCACAGCTGATTATATTGAGTTTTTCAATTATTGTTTTCAGGTAATACAATTGAAAGAATGTTGAATGAAATTAAATAAAATAGTGCAAGATAAAACAAAAGTGCTTTACTACTTTATATAATAATAATACTAATGATAATACTACTACTCCAACTACTACTACTAAAACTAATAATAATAATAATAATAATAATAATAATGGAAATATTTAAACCATACCTCCTTCTTTTAAACCTCAAAGCATTGCCCCCGCCCTTGTAATACACAAGCACGCATAGATGAAATATAAAATCCTTTAAATGAGCACACCAGGGGGCGAGCAAACCCCCCACCCCCCAGATGGGCAATATCTCACTGGGCCGTGCGTCCTTTCCTGCTCTTCAGTGGAAGAGTGATCAGTAAAAATTTAATGGCACCATAAAATAATAAAAATGCCATTAATTTATCACTGCATTCCGTGAAAGGGCTTGCGGAGTACCATTTGTTCACTGAGTATTCTCAAGCCCTCCAAAAAAGCTTTAGATATTATGCATATAAATTGCTAACATAATTGTAAGCATAATTCTGATGTATAGACATAAATTACACAGGGTATAACCAATAAGTATATAAAACAGTGCATATAAAATTTAATGTAATTCATTGTAAGAGGCTGTTAGGATGAGCTATGTTAGTTTAATGGTCATTAGCATATCCTTGTCTGACTTTTAAGTAACAGACAAAACTTTTAGTGACGACACATATTTGTTTTTATGTTTTTTCTTTTCCTGTTGTGCCATTTGTCCCCTTTTTGATTTCTTCTATTTTTGTGTATTTGTCACACGTAAGTGTTTCAGATCATCAAACTCATTTTAATATTAGACAAAGGTGATCAGATTAAACACAAAATGCAGTTTTTAAATGAAGACTTCATTTATTGAAGGAAAAAAGCTATCCAAACCTACCTGGTAGGGGTAATTGCCCCTTTAGTTGCTAAATCGACAAATTAAACAAATTTATATGATAGTTGGGTTCAATTTAATTAGACACACCCAGGTCTAATTACTGCCAGCCCTGTTCAATCTAAACATCACTTAAATAGAACCTGTCTGGCAGTGTGAAGTAGGTAAAAAGTGGCACGTGATGCTGCAATCTGTGAGAAAACGTGGATAAGTGGTGAGCCTTCTGACGAGTAGTTGACCTACCAAAATTCCTCCAAGAACGCATAGATGACTCATCGAGGAGGTCACAGAAAAACCTAGACTAACATCTAAAGAACTGCAGACTTCGCTCTCTCACTTTACATCTGTGTTCATGATTCCACAGTAAGAAAGGGACTGAGCAAAAATGGCATCCATTGGTGCACTGCTTGGTGAAAACCACTGCTGACCAAAAAGAACAAGAAGGCTCATCTCACATTTACCAAAAAACATCTTGATAATCCCAAATACTTCTGGGATAATATCCTGTGGACTGATGAATCAAAATTGGAACTTTTTGGAAGACATGGGTCCCGTTGCATCTGGTGTTTAGCTAGCACAGCATTCCACAATAAGAATCATATCAACAGTGAGACACGATGGTGTTAGTGTGATAGGCTGCGGCTGCTTTGCTGCTTTAGGACTTGTGCAACTTGCCATAGATTATGGAACCGTGAATTCTGTTCTCTAAATGAAAATCCCGAAGAATGAGTACGTGACCAAGAGCTCAAGTGCAGTGGGGTTATGCAGCAGGACAATGATCCAAAGCCCAAAAGGTAGTCCACCTCTGAACGACTCAAATGAAACAAAATGATGGTTTTGGATTGGTCCAAAATCCTGCCTTGAATCCGATTGAGATGCCGTGGCGTGACCTTAAATTGACAGTTCGCACTGGAAAACCCTCCATTGTGGCTGAATTAAAACAAGTCGGCTAATAAGATTGGGCCAGAAGTCCTCCACAGCCATGAAAAAGACTTATTGCTAGTTATCACTTACGTTTGACTGCAGTTGTTGCTGCTAAGGGTGGCGCAACCAGTTTTTAGGTTTAGGGACCAAGTTATATTGTTTAAATGGGTAATATAGGTTTTGCATTACTACCTTCAATAAACAAATGATCATTTAAAAGGTGCATGTTCTGATTACTCAAGTTGTCTTTGTCATACTAAAATTAGTTGGATGATCTGAAACATTTAAATATGTCAAACATGCAAAAATAAGGGAAATCAGGAAGGGGAAAAATACCTTTTCAAAGCTATGTATAAATCTTCAAACAATACAGATCATGCTCATGTAAGCAAAAATGACATCATGTATAAAGCTGAATCGGTCTATTTTCTGGCTAAATATGTAGTGCTTGTTTATTTCTGTCACGTGTGTTGTTGATTAAGGACTGACAGCTGTGTGGGAATGATTGTATTTCTTTGTTTGAATTTTACCTTCGTCTTTGGCTGCACAATAGTTCAGTGATCTGTGGTGAGTTTGTTCACCACATTCCAGCACTATGCTTAACTGTTATGACTTTATAAGAAGAGGCTTGATTGATTAGGGCTGGCCCCCGCATCAGATGGGGGGAAAAATTGGGGCTTTTTTACTACAAAGTTATCCTACATGCCGAGAAAGCATCCGGGGGGGGGGTCAAATGAACCCAACCGCCCAATGCAGTCACGCATCCATCCATTTGTCACCGGGCCATGCTGCTCTTTCATTAACCGCAATAATCTTGGTGGCGTGATGAATATGGTGGCGTGTAACGCCTCGCACATCACTCCTGCTGCGCTCTGGGAGACGCAGTCCACTCCATCTTACCCTTGCGCATCGCCGTCCAGCCAGTGAGCCCGCCCCGTATATCATAATCAGAAAACACTTAAATAAGCAAAGCGTATTCAGATAGGCGAGCCCTTAATGACAGGCCGCGAGCTGCTAGTGGTTAATTGTACATCAGAATCACTCAGATGGCGGTAAATAATTATTGTTCCATCAAGCATGGTGGCAAATTTAAGTACTCTTTTGTGAGTGTGTGTGTATGTATATGTGTGTGTGCGTGCGTGCGTGTGTGTGTGTGTGTGTGTGTATGTTCCAGTGTATCTCTTCCTTTTGAATGATGTTTATCATATAAATAAAACAAGGCGCGATATTCAGAGCTCTGCAAATGGTTTTAATCTATAAACCGAACTTTTTTTACAGCACTCTGCGGATTTTCTGAAAACATGTACTGTGAATTATTACAAAAATAACATCAATTTACAGACTGCTTCTGATGAGTTGAAATATGTCAATTACTCCTTTCAACTCTGTTACAAAAATATCTTTCGGAAAACAAACTCTCTATATATATGACAAATAATTATCAATAATTATGAATGTGTACAGAGTATGATCAAAGGGTTATGGTTAAGGTTGAGCTTTAGGGAAAAGCATTAATAATTCCATTTGTTTGTGTGTGTGTGTGTGTGTGTGTGTGTGTGTGTGCACATTTATGCATATGTGTGTATGTCTGCGTGCGTGTATGTGCATGTTTGCGCATGCTTGTGCATATGTGTGTGTGTATGTGTGAGTCTGCGTGTTGGTGTTGGTGTGTGGGTGTATGTATGTATGTATGTTTGTGTGTGTGTGTGTGTGTGTGCTGGTGTGTGGGTGTATGCGTAGGGTGTGTGTGTGTGTGTGTGTGTGTGCGTGTGTGTGTGTGCACAACATCTCCCTCATGGAAGCAGGATAAAACCAAACAAACAAACATGAAGTGAAAGATTAATGAGCAGGTCGGTGTGGGTGTCTGTGTTTGTAGCAGGGGAGCTGTTGGCATTGTGTAAGGACCCCACCTGAGTGCTGTCCTCAGGAAACAGTGCAGCGGAGGAGGAGGCGAGGAAGCATGAGTGAGAGGGTAAAAGAAAGTGCACCTTTGGCAGAGATTGAATTCTCACCCGGGGAGTAAGACAAATACTCTTCCCCTCTGAATTATGGCGACGTGCCGACTGTGAGAGCCTCCCAGCCTCGTGCAGGGAGAGCCAGAGAGAGAGACGGAGATTATTTGTATCATACGGAGTCAAAGTGTCCATCCCCACTTCACTCTTTAAAGGAAGAAGACAGCTCCTCGCTAATGCCCGTGTATTCACTACAAGAACTAGGTCATTTAACAATGGAGAGCAGAGCAGTCAGCTCTCCGCTTCTGCATAATACATTAAGTGTAATGTGCAGCAACTATTGAGAGGCCCCCGGAAAGCTGTTATTTTATTCTGTAAATGCGCGCGGACATGACATTTAATATTGTCGCCGGGCGGTGAATGACAGGGTTTCATTGTGAATCAAGTGCAACACCATGCCAAGTTTAATCTGAGCACAGAGCGACATGACAAAAGGGAGGAAAACACAGAGAGTTCTCCGAAGCGTGGGTCCTGAATAAGTTATGAAGACCGGGGGTTTGAGCTCCGCGAGACGGGGGAACGTGCCGGCGAAGATTACAGAAAGAATCTGACGAGGCTTGTGAGGTCGCCGGTACCCCCAGCTGCCGAGGCTTCTCATCGACATTCCGGAAACTTCTCATCCCTCCACCGCTGGATGTGAAGCATTTTCCCCTGCAGATTAAATGGATGGAACTCCCCACAGGGACTGAAATGGGTGGCTGCTAGCTTCTGTCATTTCACAGCTGTACTTTGAATTATTAAGTGTGATTAGATCAAATTATATTGAAAAAAAAAAATGACCTTTTGAATTTTTGGAGTATATTATTTAATATAGAAATGAATATTTGGAAGTCGGTTCTGTCGACTCCTTCAGCATATTGCTGTGCCGCTACGTGAATGCAGTTGCACGCCATTGATTTGGGTCCAGTATGTCTGTTACTAACAGTCATAATTCCCCCATCCCACAGGAAAGGGCGCACTTCGAAAGCTTGGGCCACCACCTGGGGAAGCTTGGTGAGGACGGCAAGATGGGTCATCGAGTCATTGACCTCACCAGGCCTGAAGATATGGACGGTAAGAGAAGCCGTTTCTCACAGTTTAGTCTTCTGACTGCTTTTGTGTCTCCTTCTGCTTCAATCATTTGCTCCCAAAGAAGAGTTTCTTCGATCATCCACATTCCCAAAGGCACTCTCTACATCCTCTTATATTTGGTTTGTACTTTCTTGTCCTTTCCTGCAACACCTTTGTAGAGACACATTACACTGTATTTGTGTATCAATAATACTCCTTGATGTGTATGATAACTCACAAGTGAGTTGAGCATTACTTTGGCCATATTTTGTTTTTTGGATATTGCAATATGCAGTTGAAGCAGCTATACCTCTGCGCATTTATGGGCAGCCGGAATTTTGCCATACTTCTTTTCGGCTGAAACTAAAATTTTAAATATTTTTTACTGAGTAAAGCAAGTACCAGGAGCTGCTTTGAATTGTCAATATTAAAGTTTGTACAGATAATATACTGCTAGACAAATGAATGGGTAATTATATGGGGTCAATTACAGGGGGCAGTTTTTTTCTATATTTAGTTGAACATACATTTTGCTTTGCTGAGTCTCTGGTGAAGCTTCTTTAGGTCTGGCGGAGGAGTAGTAAGGATGTGTGGGTGTAGAGAGTACCACTGTGAGGTCGCTCTGTTGCCGTAGATACGCCCTGGTTTCTGACAGGTAGGTGCAGGGAGGTGAGAGGGTCACAGGACAAAGGTGGATGTGTTCCAGGCCCCACCCCTTTAGCTGGGTTGGTTTGAGGGCCGGCGAGGTGGTGTAAATTCTTCTCGCACTTGCCTGACAGAGCATTACCCCCCCATGCACCCCCTCGCCAGTGGCCCTTAAGCTTGTACGGCTGGGATCAGACACCCCTCCACCCTACTGTTTGCCAGACATAAATATTTTGTGGCAGTTTCCAAGGAACTTCAGGGGCTGGAGCAGAAAGAAAGGGAATCAGACCATCTTTAAATAGCCTGAATTGTGCTGAGGTGGAGCAGGAAGTATTTTTCGAGAGAATGCGATGCCCTCACTGTTGGTCGATTACAATTCTTCCCCTGGAAAATTTTTGTGGGGGAAAAAAAACTTTAAAAAATTCCATTAAAAAAAGTCTGACTGTAGCTGACATCACATCACAGTTGACTCTTGCACCAAGCCAGCCTGTTTTGGGGCTGCTTTTCTCTAAATTTAGATCAAGGCTACTGGCTTACATGACTTAGTGCCACACATAAAGTCCTTCCATGGGCCTCTATGATATGGCTTTAAGAGTGGGATCTGACTTTAGCAGTTTAGTGGGTTCTGCTGGGATGCATGGAACCTTTGTCGCTCGAAAATCATGAAAGCCATCAGACACAGCACATCTAGGTTACTGAAACCCTGTTCAGTTCCTCAACTTGCACAGAGACAAAGATGAATTACCTGTGAGGCCCAGCACCTCACCGCACAGCTGTGCACCCTGATGCTTCTTGGGACCAGAATGTGTTCTGCACATCTGGAAACATATTTGGTAACTGGTTTTTAAATGAGATTGGAAGCCTTTCGAAGAGAGACTAGAAAAACCATTGAGAGGAAGATCCTCGGAATAACCCCAAGAGCATAATCGACTGCTGTAGACATTCAAAATAATCCTGATGCCATTACATGGGTGCATATATGTGAAAAACCTTTGTCATTTGAAAAGTTGGAAGCAAATTCTCCGTTGCTTTTTGTATGATTTGTTTCATAGGTGAACCTGAGAAATGTTTGGCTCATGTATAAATCACAATGCTTATTACTGATGCTTGGTAAGCCAGCCGAGAATTGTTCAATAAATGTTGTGCACAGCTTTTCGTATATTTCCGGATGGCATGACAATAGTTACGGAAGAGCCTCTACAACATTTGAGGGACCCAGTCGTTCAGAGTCTCCCTTCGTCTCGTCCCATCCTATTGTTCTTTGTGTAGCTTTTGGACTCAGGACTGCCCTGTCATCACCTCGGCTCTCTGAAAGCTGTAAGGTTGCTTAAACTAATATTTGCAGTGCACGCAGCGACCAAATTAACAGCTGCCAAAAGTTTGTAAGTAAAGCCCAAGAGGACGGGAGGCCAGGAAAGAAGCAGTAGAAGCGTTTTCCTCATCTTGCAAAAAAAAAAAAAAAAAAAAAATCCAGAAGCCACATGCATCATCTCACCACAGAGTCATTAGGCCCTTTCAGACTCAGATGAGAAACATTAAGAAATGCCGCAAACGGCTTCAGCATGGCCCCTTTGTTCACTCTTTCTCCTGGCAGTTCATAAGTTCCACTCATGCGCTTGTTAACCCCCCCCCCCAACATCAAATGAGACTTTGCCAGGACAAAAACAGGGTGCTTGGATAAAGTGAACAGGAAATGGGCAAATCTCAATGAGTTTTGAAACAATACCATACAAATAAAATGGGAGGGGTTGATTAGTTAGCTGTTAATGCTTAATGGACTCCAAATGTGCATGACTCCTGTATTACTGTGGTAGCACGGCTCTGCGCTTTCGCTGTGCTATTATGAAACAATGACTGTGGCTTAGTTTTTCCACTCCTGCAGCCGACAGTGAGCCTTGAGAATGTTCTGTCCTTTACCCCAGGGCTGCTGGGACAGGCAGAATGGAACATTACATAAAAGAGAAAATATTATTGTTGCAAAAAGGATAATATATTGTGGCTTTATAACGGCCATTAAGAAACATGCTTTCTGTTTTTAGTCTACGTCCCCTGTGACAAGAAGGCTGAAAACGATTGGAAATTAAACAAATTATTTACATCAAAATGCATTTTTATTACCTCTCATAGGACTTTTTTTTGGCAGGGGATTGGAAATTGCCATTTTAAAAACATTTGTACGAGATCCTGATCATGTTTCTCTCATCTTTTCATCGTTTACTTTTATGTTTGGTACTCCAGACTACACTGAGTATTTTTTTTTTTTCCCAGCTCCTGGTATAACACAGTAGGCAGTTTCACAGCTGGCCTGGTTGATTGAGGTGGTCTGAATTTAACCCAGTGCACTGAAATCATGGAATTTAGTACAGCACACTGATAACAAGGAATTTAATACAGCGCACTGAAATCAAGGAATTTTACACAGCCCTCTGAAGGCAAAGAATTTAACAAAATACACTGATATCAAGGAATTAAGACAACACGCTGATATCAGGGAATTAAGACAACACACTGAAATCAGTAATTTAACTCAGCACACTGAAATCAAGAAATATAACACAACACATTGATATCTATTAATTAAAAAAAGGCCACTGATGTCAGAGAATTTAACACAGCATACTTATCAAGAAATTTGACACACTGAAATCAAGGAGTTTAACAAAGAATACTGAAATCAAGGATATTAACACAGCATACTAATATCAAGCAATTTTTCTCAGTACATTGAAATTATAAAATTTAACTGGGCACACAGAAATCAATTAATCAAATACTACACACTGATATCAGGGAATTTAACACAGCACCCTGTTATCAAGGCATTTAATACAGCACACTGAAATCAAGTAATATAACACACTAATACATTAATAACAATTATTTTAAGGAATTTAACACCTCATACTAAAATCAAGAAATTTATTAACTCACTGAATTGAAGGAATCTAACATAACACAATGAAGTCAAGGAATTTAACTCAACACACTGAAATTAAGAACTTTAACTCAGCACGCTGAAATCAAGGACATTAACGCAGCACACTAATATCAAGCAATTTTACTCAGTACACTGACATCAAGGAATTTAACACAGCACACTGATATCACTGAATTTAACACAGCACACTGATATCACTGAATTTAACACAGCAAACGGATATCAAGGAAATTTACTCAGCATTCTGAAATCAAGGAATTTAGCACAGCACACTAATAACAAGGAATTTAATTAGGACACACTGATATCAAGGAATTTATCACTGCAGTCTGCAATCAGGTAATGTAACACAGCACATTGATTTCAGGGAATGGAACGCAGAAGACTAATATTAAGGAATTTAGCAGAATACTGTGATATCAAGGAGAAACGAGGTGAAACGAGCACAATGTACCCCCCCAAAAAAAAAAAAAAGCATACAGGTTATGACATCTGAAGTGTTGAATCACTGCCGCGTATGCCAGACTCTACTGCGAATTTCAAGCACAGCTGAAATTCAAGAACTGCAAGGAAAAGGGCGAAAAGAATATAAATAATTTGGCTCCGTCCAAGTCTAAAATCATTTGCAGTTTGTAATGTTGTAATTGGCATGAATCAGCACTGACTTCAATAGATTGGGTGTTATATCACTTTTTATAATCTGTTTCTAAGCCTTGGGCCCGGTCCTTGAAGCCTCATTGTCTGATTGTGAGACCCTTTTCAGTGTTTTAAACCTGAGCTTTGAAAGGGGACAGTCAGGTGTGCAAGAAAGATCTGCTTTCTTGACTGACGTGGTTGGTTAAGGTTGGTGTGATTCTGAAATTCTGGGATGTTTTTCCCTCACATGGCTTGGTTCTTACCTGCACTGAACATTTTTCTTTCTCTCTTTAATTTCTATCCATTAATTTAAATTCAGCCTTCGGCAAGCCCAAAAATTTCATGTACATAAAATGTTCATTCTCATTTTATGAATAACAAAAATTTCACTGAAATCTATTCAGGTGTAATTAGCCGCATATAATTACAGTCTCCTTGTTTTGTTGAGTTTTTTTTTTTTTTTTTCGTCAATCCATAATGTGGGAACCCCCTCACTGTTACCTGACTGTCACTGGAGATGTATTAAAAAGAGATTCGCGTATCACGGTGAACAGTGGCAGGGCTTCATAAATCACGGTCAAGAAAATTAAACTCTCACGTACGCACGCACACCCATGCGTGCCTGTGGGATGCTAACCTTGTCGGCGCTAAAAATCTGTATTTATTTACGCAATCGCACACCTAACTAGGCGCTTCCTAGCGTCTGTTGAATGGGGAAAATGGGGGAAAAAATGTAAACAAATTAACGCTAATTTGTAAATAATTTGCACATCGGCATTTGCATTGTTTTCATTTGCTTTACTGTAGTACAACAGAGCACGCTGCAAATGTGTATTGTTTTTGGGGGGAAGGGGTGCGCACTGGCCAGGGTCCCCAACTCATTGGCTGGGTTTTCGTTAAAGGCCAATCGTGATGGCGTAGCCCATTAAGGGACCACCCTGTATTCTGCTCCCCACCCCCACCCTGACACATCACAGAAAATGGGGGTTTGTGCCATGTAGTCTGTTTTTTTTTTTTTTTTAATGATTGATTGTCTTAGAGGGGCCAGGATCCATTTAGTCCCACAGCAAAAGGGGCAGCCTTGTTACTCACGGAGAGAGAGCGGTGGTTAGTGTGGATATTTAGCTGTTATTGGCGTGGGCTAGCTAGATCTTTCAATTAGGCATTAGTACCAGAAGAGAAATGCCCCAGGAAAGGAAATACCTGCAGAAAAATTAACAATCATGCTCAGTTTTGAACCAATAAACCCCGGCCCCCTGAATGAGAATCGAGGCCTTTTTTAATCCATTTTGTAAACAAATTGAGGCGGTGTCTAAGTGAAGGGCCTTGGTGATTTTGTTTGTGTTATGTTCGCCTCTGCTCTTACATGTTGCGTGCCAGTATATAAATTGCTGAATCAGTGTCAGCAGCTGGAGTAATGGTGTGGGCGGGGGGGGGGACACACGGGGGCCTCGTAAATTAAAGCGAGCGATCGGCGAGAGCAGACAGTGGCTGTCGTGTCTGAGCGCGCGCTCGGCTCCCGGGCGTAATGGATGCCTTCATCTGGGCCGACAGGCAGCAGATTGCCCCGCGCTGATGGATACTGTCAGCCCCCAGCGCCACACTACATTTCACTGCACAATAAACATGGCTGTCAAAACCGCACAAAGTGAAATCAATTTATCCTGTACGGTTAGCGCGTGCTAAATGAAATTAATGTACTGTGGGGCCGGCGGTAGCAGAGAGGTAGTGTATTATCCCCGCATCGTAACGGCTGGGAGCGCGCGGCCCTCGCGTGGCGACATGGCAGAGGAGGGACTGGGAGTGCAGGTGCTGGGGTGCTAACTGGATTCAGAGCCTGTCTGTGTTCTGCTAACGAGTGCCCGACCACCCTGTGTGACCAGCAGAAATGTGCGTGTTTGCTTATGACTGTTCATTCATTTGCGTGTGGATTAGTGTGTTCGTGTATGTCATATGTCTTTGTATGCCTGTATTTTAGTTAGTGTGCGTGTGTGTGTGTGTGTGTGTGTGTGTGTTACACCTCTGTGTTCCAATTCGGGACTCAGTAAGATTTGCCAGCGGCGTTTACCGTGGGTTCCTCAGATGACCTGTGATTCCCAGTGTAAAGCACTGTGGATAGGTGCACACTGCAGGCGTGCAGGACCTATTTCACTGAGTCTTTGTGGCTGTGCCTGCGGTGTTCTGTTGTAAAACAGGAATCATTGCTAGTGCCACTCCCCGACTGATGCACCATGACAGCATGAATAGACTAACTTGCCGCAATAAGAAGCCTTTATGGCTTATAAATGTGGTGGTATGTGTTGGACTGTTAAACATGAGCCAGTGAGAATGGATTTTTTTGGCACCAAAGCTGAGTGCTGCAGGTTTTGGGGAACAGCACCTTTAGCAGGTTTATAAGGGTCAGAGTGCAGAATTGAAGCTGTCTGTGCGCATAAACACACACACACACACTCACACACCTGCACTCAAATGCATACGGACCCCCATCAGCCCCTTAAATTCCCTGCTCTTGCAGCACAGGCTGGCGCTGCTGACCATGTGAGCTCTGTAGTAAAATCCTTGGATGGGGTTTGAACAGTGGCGTGCAGTCAGATGTCAGGAAGGCCTTCAGTAACACCACCCTTTCCCGCATAATGGCTCTTAAACTGTTTGCGGTCAGGTTTGCCTGATTAACAATCAAACAGTTAATTAACTGAACAGCCACCACCAATGCATGACAGATAATGATTAAGAAATGCTAATGACAAAGGGATTACCTATTGGCTATGTTGATATAATTGATTTGACTCCGCAAGGATGACAATCTGCAAAAAATCCGAAACTTTCGCTGACTTCGCAGCAATTATTTTCGTTAACACGCAGCTGTGCATCGTGCCTAACAATGCCCTTTAGCTGCCACTACATTCAGACTATAGAACGGATTCTCATGGCTTATTGCTCGATGGGCCTCGCAAACTAATTTACGCAAATCTAGAAATTATAAAGACGTATTGATAATTTTCGTAGTCATTGATGTGCGGAAGTAAACGCCGCATAATTTCGTAGTGCAATGTATAACAAGGCTTTCAAAAATAACTTAGACTCTCGTCGGTTCTACCAATTAGTCTGAGCAACTGTTTCTAATCGGGAGAGGTAAACTGCGAGAGGAGTCTGTCACTAAGCAGTGAAAGGTAGGGTTATTGCTGGCCCTGTGTTTCTGCTGACGGACCGCCACTAGGTTTGAAAGACTCAAGCTGCTTGTCTCCTCTTTACTCCAACTCAATTCTTATGACCAAAACCTCTGCATGATACACAATGACAGGGAATATGAGATGCAGTACAGATTTATTTTTTTCTCTGTTACACATTAGGCAGTACACTCTCAGTCAGACTGACTTCACTCTGCTGAAGGGACAGTAATCTGTCTGTCCAAACTTTCTATTCCTTCCTTTACCTCAGTAGCATTTACCAGCAGCATAGAGAATGCTGTGGGTTTTTTTTTTCACTTATTTTGTCCATGCTTGGACTTTGTTCAATCTACGTTGTACTTTTACCTCATTCTGACTCCTGTCAAGCACATATGTTGTAAGCGTGTGTACATGCAGACATACTGTTTCATTGACTGTTGAGAGATGGAATAATTCTTGTGCTCAGCTTGCCCCTTTGGAGTTGGCACATGCAGAATCCTCCTCTCCATTCACTTTCCCTCCCTTTTGAAACTGCATTATTGATCTTCATTTCCGATGTGGGGCTCCGTGGGAGGAGGTAACCAATTGATATGCAAATAATCCACAGCGGTGCTTTGGCCAACAGGAGGTGCCAGCACCACGGAGGCCCGGGTGTACAGGGAGTCTCGAGGACGCAACAGCAGCGAGCCCCACATCAAGCGGCCCATGAACGCCTTCATGGTGTGGGCCAAGGACGAGCGGCGGAAAATCCTGCAGGCCTTCCCCGACATGCACAACTCCAACATCAGCAAGATCCTCGGTGAGACCACCCTGTTACCGGCCCGTCTGCAGACCCCCCATTTCTGCGCCAGTCCTCTGTCCCTCAGCCTGCTCTCGCCACCTCTGTAATTCCTGAAATATTGAATAACAAAAGAAATAAATGCTACTGAAGGGAAAACCCTTAAAAAAGGGACTTCTTGTACTAAACCACCTGTATTGCTATCCTCCTCTAGAAATGGTTCCTTGGTTTGATAGCTATTGAATGATAAAAATTGCAATTATAATTACTAATCAAGATCATTTTTTGAGCAATATGTATGTATTAGAGATAAAATTATCTTATGATAAAAATAACTCCGGCACCCAACATGACACAGAATAATGATTAATAGTTTTGATAAGTTTGATAGTTAATATTTACGACATACGTATTTTGGGATTCTTAGAATTGAGCCCATGCTTATCACAGTTTTTTATTAATAATTTATTTTTAACTCACTTAATTGAGTCTCTTCTTCACAGAGTCTGTGCGCGTTCCTGACTGTGAAAAGCCTTTCAGCTGTGCATAAGCAGTTTGCTGTTTGGCTTTTGGCAATAGTGATAAATGTGTGGTGTTTAAAAGCACTATGTTATTAACAAGGAGAAACAGAACGCCATTCATGAAACCCTGGAACACTGTGTTAGTAAAATCCCTGGGTCTGAAAGCTAAAGACTTGCACTGTTCGAGTCTGAAAACCGAACTGTACCAGAGTAAAGCAGCTCTGTGATGTGTTAGATGTAGGGTTTTAGATGAAAAAAGCGAGAGCGCCTCAACTGGGTGTTTGCACTGAAAGTGTTTTTCAGCATGAAAACACACCACGATTGTAGCAGTGTGTTATTAATGGCATTTCTCATTAAAAAAACAATACAAATAAGTACAATGCTCTCCTTCACATAAAGGCAAAATGGAGTCGCTTCATGGCCATTTTAAGACAATTCTCTTGTGCGTTCAGCAGCTAAATTTTCTCCCTGCTTGGCATTGAATGGTTGTGCTTCCCACCGTTCGGCTGTGCTGAATGTTGTAAAAACCGTACTCTCATGTAGAAAAGAGGAGAGATTTATCACAGTGCGGGACCTCCTGTAACTCTGTACTTCCGTCAGACCCCCCCACCCATACGGAAGGATTTACCACCCTTCAGACAGGCCCTATACATTATGAAAAATGACACGGCTAAATGGGTCGCTTCCCTCTGCTCTGGCAGCCCATAGATCACCGCAGCTAAAAGTCCTGCCAGGGTGCAGTGGATTTACAAAATATTTACCCCTTCTAAATATTTACTGTTTGGTTACTTGTTGTATATTCAGTGCTAGGGAAGGACGGTGTTCGCTACATCATAGCTGAGGGAGAGAATAAAGAAATAAAAAAAAAACTGGTGGTTTTCCCAGTGGATGAGAATTTGGAGAGGCCTGGCTTAGAGACCTGGCCTTTTGTGTGTGCGTGTGCATCCTGTGCGGTTGGCACAGATCTCTCAGTGATGTAAGCGAGCAGATGTGTGAGCGTCTCACTGCAATTACCCTGTGTGCTTCTAAGGCACGTACTCACACACACACAGTCACACGAACATGCACACACACACTCAGAAAATAACACAATCACTCTACCGGATGTGACTGTTTAATTACTAGAGTAAACAGCTGTTGAATTTAATCACCTTTAATCTCATAATATCCATGTTAATAATCCAGTGTTTCACGCTTTCCTTTGGTTTTGTAAAGTGTTTTTTTATCATGAGAGACTCTGGAGGGGGTAGAAGTATATACTGAGATTTAATCCTGACTCTTGGCTGTGTTTACGCTTCTAATCTGTTGAGAAACAAAGCTACACTTAATTCTCCAGGCCTCAGCAACCCCGCCTCAGCTGAATCTTCATTAATGCCATTTCCTTCTGCCGGTTTCTTGTTTGTTGCGACGGCAGGCTCGCGCTGGAAGGCCATGACGAACCAGGAGAAGCAGCCATACTACGAGGAGCAGGCCCGGCTCAGCAAGATCCACCTGGAGAAGTACCCCAACTACAAATACAAGCCGCGGCCCAAGCGCACCTGCATCATCGACGGCAAGAAGCTGCGCATAGGCGAGTACAAGCAGATGATGCGCTCACGGAGGCAGGAGATGCGCCAGTTCTTCACTGTTGGGTAGGTGCATGGCCACAGGCCCACAGTGTAGGGGAAAATCAGCAGGAAGGCATCCTCACCTGCAGCCCCACGGCATTCTGGGCGAGTTTTAGTGACACAAACCAGATGTGGGAGTGAATGACATTGCCCGATGAAAGTGCGCATAAAAACCTTTGTTACTGACATTTTATTTCTCTTCATTAGGAATAAATATACTGCTGAAGAAATAATTCGCTAAATGAATTGTTGAAAAGATAATACATAATAATAGGGCCTGAGATGCTTCGACCTTGTGTTTATGGCCACATGAGGATTTTCAGGGTAAAAAGTCAATTTCACCATGAATACTGCTATGCATTAATTGTCTACTGTTAGAGACAGTTAGAAACATTAATATGAAAGGTGTTTTCCGTAAGTGGAGAGACGCGCTTGGATGAGGGCAGAGTTACAGACCTTCCTCTCTGCAGCGATAGCGTTTAGAGTCTCGCACAAGGCCGCTGGCCCTGTAATAGAGCTAATTACATTAATACAGCAGCTCGTTAAGTCTTCTATTCTCCTGATATACGAGCCACTCTCTCACGCAATGCTAATGAATGCTCCCGTTAAACAATAACAAGCCGTTTTCCATAAGCGTTTGTTACTCTCTCATTACGCATCTAGGGACAGCGATGAAAAATGGTTGCGGCGCTCCTATAAAAATGTTTGCGGTCCAGTTAAAATTAATTTCCCCAACTCCCGACGAGTTTGCGAGTAGCTCAGCTTTCATTTCCAGGGATTTTAAACACTCGTAATTTATCAGATTAAGACAATAGCCATCTGAAGGAAGAAAATTGGATGCAGACATTATTATAACATATAAAACTTAAGTGATAAAGGAGGCAAAATTGAAGAGAACCTGTTTTTCCCCTGTAATTGATTTGTGTGGTCAGTGACTCCAGGTGTTCTCTTTTTGCCTGTGAAACACACAATCTCTAGCCTGGTATCCAGCCCCTCTTAATCACAGTTTTCGGCACTCTTGGATTGTTATTCATTGGGCAGGGTACCAGGCTACTCGATCTCTGCGTTTTCGATTAGTCTGCAAATTACAGTATGTGCTTGTGTGTTAATTTTTCCAATTAACTTCATTTCTCAAAACCACTTTCTTCATTGAATTCAGTACTCCGCCAAAACATCTCTGAAATTATTTTCACAAGGATCTGTTTGCTGTGAATATATTGCTCAAAAAGAAAAACTTAGGTTAATCATCTCAATTACTGTTCTTAAAATGAAAAGCCTTAGGGCTTTAGATGAGTGATTTATGACTTCAGCATTCTTTCCTTTTTAATGTTTTGTTTGAGATGCATTTCTCCAGTTCCTTATGGGCATTGGTGCATCTGATGTGAGCATGAACAGGAGTTAGGGAAGAGAATTAAAACTAATTAAACCCTGAAGGGACTAGTGACTTGCATGGTTAATTTTTTCTCTGCACATATATGTTACACCCTGTAGTCAAGGCATCAGAGTTCATGCATTGGGCAATGTCATTGACTGGCGATGAGCGTGAACCCACAGTAGCTACACAACTTCTACAAGTAAGATTAATGCACCAGGTGTTCGCAGACAAATGGTTTTCCACAATGGAACAAATGAATTGTCCAGGCAAAGCAAGATTTCATGAACCCTTTACTGCTTGAAGGAACCAGAGCAGCAAGCTTTTAGAAAAAAAAAAACCTAAAGTGATCCCCACTGCTAAGATGATAATTGGTTCAAATTAGCATAGGTGATAGCAAATGCCATTCTGATAAGCCCATTTCTGTCCCATTAAACATCACATATCACACGCAGGCATTTGAAAAGTGATCAGCAAAGGGGACATTCAATGTACAAAAACTACAAACGAGGATGATAGTGACTAACAGGGAATTTCTAGATATCAGAAAGCGTTGGCGCCATTGAAAAGTCATTCATTATACATTGAATTCATTATACGATGAACTGCGATACATTGAAATGTGAAAACAAAAACCGCAGCAGATGTTACTTCTCAGGAGCTGAGTTTAGGAGCAGTTGTCTATAGACCTTGGGTGCTTTTCATTACGCTAGCTTAGCTTCCTGGCGTCCTCTCCTCCTTCATGACCCGGAAATCTTTCGGCCTCCGCCATCATAGAGAATTTTCCAATCCCTTAAATGCACCTCGAGCAGACGTGGAACGAGGAGAGTGGAGGCTTCTAGAAAAGCTACAGATGTACCCTGCACAGAAGCCTGTTATCTCGTGGGGTGACGGTTGAATTCCACACCTCCACATGTGACGTCGCTCAATGGAACGAAGGATTTCTCATTAGGCAGCTTTCCGCTCCTCTGTACTTGTGGTGCTTCCTCGCTTCTCTCTTGCAGATCCTCGGTGAGAGGAGCTAAGACGCGACGAAGAGACACAAGTGAGGGAAGCAGGGAGACACGTTAGCGTAATGAATAGCACCGCTAGTCTCTGAACTCCCGTTCCTAATGACTGTCTGTCTTTGTCTGGCTTCTCTCTGTATGTGTCTTTGTCTCGATGCGCTCATTCAGCCAGCAGCCACAAATTCCCATCACCACCAGCGGCGGCGTGGTCTACCCCGGCGCCATCACCATGGCTACCGCCACACCCTCTCCACAGATGACGTCAGACTGCTCCAGCGCCTCAGCCAGCCCTGAGCCGGCCATACCCGTCATCCAGAGCACGTTCGGCCTCAAGCTGGAGCCCACGGCCATGGTGGGCGGCGACGCGGTCAACGGCGATGACGAGATGGACATGTACGAGGACTTTGAGGACGAGCCCAAATCGGACTACAGTAGTGAAAACGAAACGCGGGAGCCTGTCAATGCCAACTGAGTCCGCCCTTCAACCCTGCCCCCCACGGCCAAACCCAGCAAGAAATCAAGAGATTCTTACGGGAGGGAACCAGAGAGAGGGAGAGAGAGAGGACAGGTGAAATCACACAGGCAAAGAAGAATGATGATTCAGCGAAAGAAGAAAAAAACATAGTTAAGAGCAAAGCTCCCTTTCTCAACATGTACCCAATTTGAGCCTGCATGCATGTGTGGCTCAGCCATATTCAGCTGTTGGTCTTAAACATTTCTTGAAGTGTGAAGCAGTATGTTTGATTTAAGTTCTCCCATTTCATTCTTTTCTTTGTTTTTTTTTTTTTGAGTTCATGGACATTTTGAACAGATTTTTTTTTTGTTTTTGTTTTTTTTTTTGTCTACTCAACTTTGGATGTCAATGTCAGGACTTGAAATTTAACATTTAATATGAATCCATAGCTCTCACAGTCTTACTTTTTTCCTTATGAGTATATTCATATATATATTTTCTTTTGAATGCTTTTACTAGCTTGATTTACTGTTTTGATTGGGTAATATATTCTCACTCAGGTATGCTGTGCCAGCCAACAGCTTTTGAATGTTTTTAGCCTGAACTATTTAAGAAAAAAAAAAAAAAACATCTGAGAAAGAGAGAAGTATTCTGACATTTCATAAAAGATAAATCAAAAACCTGTCCAGAAGTGTGCTTAGAAGCACAAAGAAAATGCATCAGACTCCATTATTATTATTATTTTATTATTATTATTATTATTATTATTATTTTTATTCAGTAGTTTTTATATATATTTTCCAGCATTAAATCAAGACGTGCCAAATTGTCATCACGTTCCATCACATGCATCTTAAAATGTGTAAGTCTTAAAGCAAACACTGCGAGAGTCTTAGACAATCTTAAAGGAACAACATAATGGAAAAGCAGTTGCATTTCACAGTCCTAGCTGAAGTACTCAGGAACGTGTGTACGGATTCATTCACATTTTATCCTCGTATTTTGTGGGGGGCGTGGCCATTGTAGTGCTGCTGCATTCTGCTTTACCCTGTCTCTTTGTGCCACAAGCCAATCAGTGCTCTGGAGAAACCACTGCAGTGATCATGCAGTCGTCAGCACTCAGTACTCTCAGTCGAGTCTTATTCATTGCATTCTTAATGGGGGTGATTCCAGTATGCTGAGAGGCCAAACAGGTACCACACTGCAGAACTGGGAGAGTGGGGAAAAGGCTGCTTTGATGGAATGAAAGTCTGTTGACTCCTGCAGTACCAGTAGTTGCTTTCCACTTCTTTGGCCCCACAGCGGGCCACAACGTTATGAATTCCATTATCTTCTTACATTGAAGTCTTTGTGGAAACTGAGAATCTTAATCAATTTCAAAGTCTTAATTCAAAGAACTCCTAAAGTCTTAAGAGAAACTTGTTTTTAAACAAACATTAGAGGCAGCTAAGCTCTGCGGCTGAGACAGGTGCACACCAGAGCAGCTGCACATGCAGGACCCTGGCCAGCGTCAATCATTCGAACAACAAACAGACCAGTCGGCAACAGCTTGCCTTACTTCATCTGTAGCGTCAGGTATGATGCAAGATAGCTCATGTGCATCTTTTACTAAAATTTAGTCCAAGATCAATTTTGACTCTCTCAGAAACACTATAGCTTACCTCAACTTCATCTGTTGTGTCTTTGCCAACTTAAATGTACGTTTGGAGACTCCCATCCACTGGTTCAATATAATATAATATAATAATGTATTATCCATTAATAACGATAGGGTAATTAATGGCTTATCCGCCAGTGATACCCAAACAGTGACCCTCTTTATCTCCTGAAGGTCAACGGGCCATTCCTTTGAGATTTTGCATGAATCGGCTAACCAGCAGTCAAGGAGGTCATCAGTGAGGTAGCCAGCAGCCAAGCCCGTCAGTGATATGACGGTCGGTAGTGAACGCTGTGGAATTTGGCATTGGGGGCTGTGTTATTGTGCTCTTACTCATATGGGCTTTGACTGGGCCCAGACCTGGCCAGGGCTGCAAGATGCCGGCGAGCAGATGGAACAAGTACATCAAGCTGTGGGAGATTATTAAAATGACGGACGAGAGGGTACGGGCTCAAATACGCTATTATTAATGTATGAGTCCTGTTATATGCCCAGTGCCCTTGAGCAGCCGCCTCCCCTTTAGAAACAGAGTGATTCGGAGAAGCGTTGGCCTGCTACAGCTGGCACTGATGATCACTGTATGATTTCCCCCATTTAAAAAAGTGGCACTGATGGCTGTCTCTTTCCCTTTGTTTTCCAGTGTCTACTCGCTGACTGCTTGTCAATCAGTTTTAAAAGAAACCCCTCAATTTGCAAACAGGATCATTTGTTCCATCTCAAGTCCATCTCCATGTTGTTATTATTATTATTTTTTTTTCAGGAAATGATTGTGATTTGTTTTACTCTCTGAAAAACAAACTGCATTTTCTCCCCCCTACTCAGGCCAACAGTGGTAGGTGTGGTAGTTTGCGTTTGTTCTGTTTGCTGGTCGATAGGTACGTGATTTGTGTGCTCTAACTGGCCATGCCAGGCTTGAGTCTTGAGGAAAACCCCCTTTTATGGGACTGAAACTTGATTGCGCTTGTATTACAAACAATAGACAAACAAAAAAAAATAAAAAAAAAAAAAACTTTCACAAAGACCTTGTTTGATAAGTGTTATAAGCACTGGATATAAATGGTATTTTTATCAATTCTGACTAATGTGAAGCTGTTATATGAGAGAGAGCGAGAGACAAAAACGGCATGAGCGAAGTCACCAGTTTGGACTCATGTGGGCTTCTCTCACAGTTGCCAGATTTTGACTTGTCTTTTTCTGTCTCATTATTTTGTTTATTTATGCAAAAAAAAAAAAAACACATTATGAATGGACACTTTGTTTTAGCTCCACTGCTACCACAGGGAACTGTTCAGAAAACTTGCCTAAAGGCTTACATAGCTGGTCAACTGAAATACACCGGACTTCAGAAACGCATTTTTATTGGACAAGTATGTTTGTGTTGAATGTTGTATTTGAAGCTATATAGTGCAGATAGACATTTTATCATATTTATTAGCCAATTCTGGCTCTAAAAAGTGTCAATACAGCATAATGAAAGGACAATCAGAAAATAAAGAAGAAAAACAGCGAATACTGAACCCGATTTGGAGCTGAAAACAAAGTTTCTTTTTTTGGTTTAGCATTTTTCTTCTAGAATTTACCATCTCATTGTAGATTTTTTTTGAAATTGTAAATATAACATAGGAAAATAGAATTCTATTTTTGTTCAAGAATACTTAGTGAAGTATAAGTTATGTATTTGACTGTTTTTTTCCCTTTTTTTACATGTGTATGTTGGTCTGTGTTATACAAAAAAAAAAGAAAAAAGAAAAAAAAACTGACAAGTCACTGTACCTCATGTAGATGCTGAATTTAGAAATATGATGACAGAGAGCAGTATTGGACCTGTAGCTGAGATGGCTTGGCACCTCACTTGTTTGTATTTCAATGGCATGTCTTACAATTTCCCATGAAAGTGTTCGCCCACACTATAGAGGTAATATACTGGCTTAAGACAATTGTGGACTCCCAATTCATGTACCCACAGTACGAGATTCTAGCAAAGGTTGAAAAGGTGTAGTATTCTTTCTGTGTTTATAATCAGTGCAATTGTGCAACAATGCAATAATTGTTTCACCATAATGCTTCAAGAGTGTTTTGTCTTTTGTGCATTGGCTAATGTATGAAACAGGCACTTAATGATCTATCTGTCCCTCTGTCTGTCTGTCTATCTATCTATCTAATCTCATATCCATGCAGTATTTTAATGATCAAAACTTATAAAAATGCCTTGATATTTACTAACAGTCCAGTGCATTTCAAGTCCAACCTTAAAATGCCATTGGTAGCTATGGAAATGTGCCAAACTGGGAGGACCTGTTGATAATATAAAGTTATAATGCAATGTATGATGTAAGAAATGCATTTGGATTTTGGAGGCGCGTGTATTATCATGGTGATTTGTTTTTAGCAGAAACAGGCATTTTATTGAAAACACAAGTGAGGTTCTTGCTAAGCTTAGGTTATGGGGGACGTGCAAATATTTATTAGTTTGTGTGCTGCACATTTGTGTGCATTCCCTGTCTGTCTGATTTTACGTTTTTCCTATTTTTTAAACTAAATTTTTAATAAGTTAGCCCACTCTGTTCATGACCAGCTTTGTCTGCTTTGCATTTGTGTGAACTCTTGAGCAGCCTTCGCTGTGTAATTTCAAAGTAGACACAGAAGACAAGCCTGTGAGCGCTTACTATATAACTTATAAGACTGTAACTATTTTTCTTTTCTAACATTGAAATCTATGGTGTACATTGTGTGATCTGATTGCTTTCTGTGTTAATTTAATCAGCACAATTCACTGACATGCTGGACTGATTTTGCTAGCTGCTGTTCACAAGCACCAGTTTTGCTGTTGGGAGGGCAACCTCCCACCCTGCCCCCTGCTGTTGTCTCGATGGTACTTCACTTTCTTATTTAATTGTCATGTTTTTTCAAGCGTGTGGCTCCTCTGTCAGTGCAGGGTTGCAGCCGTTTTTTTTTCTTTCTCTCTTTCTTTCTTCCTTCTAATTCTGCTTGCAGGCTCCGACAAGCAAGTTTTCTTTGTAGAAATACCTTTCTCAGCAGGGCAGTGTGCCCGTGGCAGATATCGATAGGGCGTTTCTAGAGATGGTAAAATAGTGTCTGTTGCTGCTTTGAAGAAAAAAGTTTTACGTCTGAAAATGTAAATAGTTTATCAGAATATCTTGTACAGTCCAGTGTAAAGTTTTTAATTGAACTTAAAAGGTTGCCATCACATTTGTGTTCACATTCTTTTCATTCTTTTTACAGTACAAAAGAGACAGCTATTTGCTTAGGTTATTATTGTTTAAAAAAAACGAGAAAAAAGGGTACTAAAAAACTTTTTTTTTTTTTTTTTTGCTTTGCTTCAAAACGTAAACCAGCAGAGTCATTGGTTCCCATGTGCAGTATTGATGTGTGCTATAAAATACTAAAGGTAAAATAATTTACAGTGGTACACGCAGAGACCAGTATTCTCTGTTTTTTGTAGTATTAATAAATCAAAGACGATACACTGGTTGGCTGACAAAACCTGATGTATTTAGGCACCTTAGTCGTATGTACAAATCCTTTGGTATTTCCCCCCACAGGAATGATATATATATATGTATATGTTTTTTGTTCTGGCATATGGTAATGTAGCATCATTCGTTGGTGTACCTAATCAGTAACATGGTGGGGGTAGGGGGCAGGTGTGGGAAGGGTTTATGTGACTGCCTGTTTAAGCTCATTTACCTCAAGTTTCCTCCTTTTCCTACAAAAAAAAAAAACAATGACCGAAACAACAGAATTGTCTCACCATCACTCCATCTTTTGTACTGCTGTTGACACTTACAAAATTAAAGAGAAATTTTGTTTTAAGGTTTCGGTGGTTATTTGTTCATGCACACTGTTGGTATAATTCATGTGTGTAAGTGTGATTTGAATAAATCAATAAAATCAATTCAAGACTCTGGTCTGGATTCAATCCATATTTGTCCATAAGTTCGACTTTCAACTACATGCAAATTGCATTGATTTCCCAAATAAATTATCTTTGGTGAGGTCAGCAAATACCAAAGGGAATTTAAAACATTCATTTGCATTGCGATAAACCAACAATTGTATTTGTTGCAAGTTGATATTTAGGGAAAAAAATGGTTGAATCCAGGCCTAGGAGGCTGTCACTTGCCATGGTGAATATCCTTTCTGTTATTTAATCATTTTTAAGTTTTCAAGAAAAGAACTAATTAGTTGATTCCAACCACTCAAAGCTATGGACTCCATTAGGACTCCAGCAGACCAGGACTGGTTGAGAAATTAAGTCTGAAATTTCGTGCTTGAGCCTTGCACACATGCATGTTGCATACACAACGACAGACTCTGTATAATATTCCAATAAAGACTTTTTGTTCATCTCTTACACTGCAATAGGACGCAACCTAGCACACTGAAAAGAAATCAAGAACAAATGAATTCTTCACCTAATTAACTCCCCTGGCACAGCATATATTTCTAAGAACTTTGCCATGGTGCTCTGTCAGCATATTTTCAATAATTACGAAAAATAATTTAGCTTACATTTATAGGCAATATCTGGCTCATCAACGAATATCTGATCAGTTTTTTTTGTGTTTTATTAAATGTACTGTATTTTATCCGTAGCCTTTGCATGCTTTAGAATGGCATACACCATTGCCTCCATAAGGCTATGCCGAAGTAAAATTTTAGGTCGAAAGTTTATCGACATGCTTAATGTACATTTAACATCACATGGACACACTCATGCACAAAGGGACACAACTGACGCGCAGGCTCGCAGACCAGATTCATGGATATATTCGATGCCAATCACCCTCCATCTCAACTATATAGCTTCAAAATTTTATTTATAGTAAATGCTCCCATTTTTAATGCACTCAATCTTAAATATGAATAATTGTGGGTACCTTGCCAGGTAGGTAAATTGAACTGTCGGGTATCGGTGAATAGAATCACTAGCAGCACCCAAGAGTACAATCACTGCAGTTCTATTAAAATCAGGCCAACAGTCTATGGTTGATAACCTGCAAACAGAGCAATGTGAGCTAGGCAGCAATAATCTGATTCCAAAGCTGGCCAGATTATTCTGTCTGGTATGAGTGAATGAAATTGCTTGGAGGACCCTAGAGTATGATAACTAGAGTTTTAATAAAATCAGGTCAACAGTCAAGGGTCTACTCAAACTATATGCTTACACTCAGATCTGTCGCTGCTTGAGCAGATTTCCGGCAGGCGATCTGCTGCTGCTCGGATGGATCTCTTGCAGGCAAACGTCAGCCTTCTCTCCTCGCACTCAAACTGTGTCTGTGTAAAACAGTGGTTCCCAACCCAGTCCTCAAGGACTCCCTGCCCTGCAGGTTTTTGCTCCAGCTCTATTCTTTCACATGTGATCCATTTAAGGGCTTCATGCTGATTGGTTGAAAAAAGATCTACCTGAATAGGGTGTGCATGAAGGTGCATTGGGCCTTAAATGGATCAGGTGTGCAAAAGTAGAGCTGCAACAAAGACTTGCAGGACAGGGGGTCCTTGAGGACTGGGTTGGGAACCATTGGTGTAAAAGACAAGTATCGACACTGGTGTAAAAATAGATAAACTGTCCTTTTTTCCTGGTGTTGTGAAGAAACACAGTTTCAGTAGAGGCAGCGCAAATCCAAGTGCAAACAGGGCTATTTGAGAGCGAGAGCAGAATTTTGGGGGAAAACTTTACAAAATCTACGCATTAAATCGATATCTCTGCTCTCAAGTTGAAATACCACACTTTTGAATAAAGATAGGAAAGAAACTCCATAAACGACTCGCCTTTTGGAGCAGAGAAACTGCACTGGATACTTAGGCAGTACACTGAAATTAAAACTGAATGTGCGTTTCATGGGCGGACGCTTCGCTACCCAGGTAAAGTTCTCAAAATAAACGACTTTTTAATGAGCAGATTCTATTGCACATCATAGCCTTACCCTAACCATAACCGCCCATTCATGGTATTGATATGTAGTCTATTTTTGACTGAATTCTCTGCGTAGCTAATGGTTGCATTATGAAGTCTCCGCCCATGATGGTATAAGAGGCACAGATTTCTGTATAAGGCAATACTTTCAGCTTTGATATGTTCGTTAGCAAATCATTGATTAGATTTAAGATTTCATTCACCAAAGCCATTCACAGAATATACATGAACGTATGTGTCGATGTGCATTTGTATATATGAGCACTTAGTCACTGCTGTTTTGAAAATGACTACAAAATGTACTAAATAGTTAAACTTTGTTGTCAGTCAATGTTTCATGTCTGTTATTTTAACCATTTAAAGTGCATCCTTTTTTGAGCAGATGTCCTTCTGAAATACAGTACTTACTGTTCCTACACCACTTTGACTACGGGCATAATCATATTCTCATTTGAAAGGTGGCTCTCAGTAGATTGCTCTCATATAGAATAAATGAATATCATCACATTTGTATCATACTATATGCGTTGAGAGATTTAATCCCCTCATTCTTTCAGTTAAAGTCCATTTATACAGCTGGATATTCTTTGAAGCAAGTAGACATTGAATCCTTTGCCGAGGGGCTATATTCAGCCCTGGCAGTGGCCCACACTGTAAAACACCAAAAATAAGAGGATTAAAATTTTTTTTTTTTAAGAGTCTGCAGATGTTTTGTCATGACCAAATAGCTCAGAGAAGTTGAACTGCCAAATTTGGTAATAGCCTTTTATTGACATTACTTACAAAAACATTGGATTACTTTAACATTTTACATTTACATTTTAGCTTTTTGTTCAATTAAACATTTAACCAAGCCTATTTATACCTGACAGAACAATAACAATGTGATAAATTAGATTAGAATTAGAACGCCTTATTCATTTGATCTTGAGGTATGGGCATAAAGCACACTCAGTCAGAGGGACTTGAATAGCTTTTTTCTGCATACGCTCAGTCACCACTTTAACAGGTATGCCAATGTTGCAATGAAAATAGCCACTCAGCAAATAATTTGGTGGGAAAACCATGCACAAAAGCATGTAGACATGGTAAATCAGACCAAATATCAGAAAAATACAACCTAAGTGAGTGTGGAATGATTGTTGCTGCCAGATGGGGTGGTATGATTATCTCAGAAAGAGTTGATCTCCTGAGATTTTCATGCACAACAGTCTCTTCTCTACCATTTACCGAGAATAGCAAATCAAAAAAAAAAAAAATCACGAAACAGACATCCTTGGTAAAGATGCCTTTTTAATGAGAGGGATCAGAGAAGAGTGGCCAAACTGGTTAATGCTGACTGAAAGGTGACGGTAACAAAAACAGCCGTGCATTA
Source organism: Gymnothorax javanicus (assembly GCA_029692085.1). Taxonomy (NCBI): domain Eukaryota; kingdom Metazoa; phylum Chordata; class Actinopteri; order Anguilliformes; family Muraenidae; genus Gymnothorax; species Gymnothorax javanicus. The sequence goes on from CM056209.1 coordinate 21,946,605, forward strand.
CAACAGAGCTATGCAGAAGTGCATCTCTGAGAGCACAACATATCAAACCCAGAATTGGAAGGGCTACTGCAGCTGAAGAACAAACTGGGTTCCACTCCTGTCAATTTAGAACAGGAAACTGACAATACAGTCAGCAAAGGCTCACAGAAACTGGACAGCGGAAGATTGGAACGATAGCCCGCGGTCTGACGAATCTCAATTCATGGTCAGAATATTGCACAAAAAACATGAATCTATGGATTCATCCTGCCTTGTAGCAACAATTCAAACTGCTGGTGGAGGTGTAATGGTTGGGGATCTATTTTCTAAGCCCCTTTGAGCCTCTTTACGCCAATAGTGCATCATAGCCTACATGCCTCCATGCCATAGCCTACCGGAGTATTGTTGTTGAAGATGTTGAACTGATGGCAACTTCAAGAATGACAATGCACCACATCATATTGAAAAAACCATCTCAAGCTGACTACATGGTCATGACAATGAGCTCCGTGAATTCCAATAGTGTTCGCAGATTTCAAACAAAAAGAGCACCTTTGGGATGTGAAGTAAAGGAATATTTGCAGCATAAAAGAGCAATTGATAAATCTACAGCAACTTTGTTATGCTATCAAGTCAACATAGACTATTTGGAATGCCAGTCATTTGTTGAACCCATCCCACAATACATTTAGACTGTTCTGGGACACTGGCGGCGTCCTATTCAGAATTAGAACTGTGAACCTTAATAAACTGTCCTCTGAAAGTTACAATAGCACATATCCTAGCCGGGGATTGAATCTACAATCACGGGAATATGTTGTAAACACAACTCCGTCTATATAATGCTCCAAATAAAGTACAAATGCCACGTAAAGAAGAAAAAACTAAAATAAACCTGGAAGAATAATTGCTAAAAGTTTGTTAAATTAAAACAATTAGATAATGTACACTCAAGACACAAAAAAGAGCCAAAGACAATTAAAATAATGTTTGAGCACATGCTGAATGCTGGGTTGTTAGATGATAATTATGATTTTAATGATCATGTTCCCTATTCTTTTGAGTGTTATACAGTATAGTTCAGGTTTATAGTGCGTCTAGTCGGTGAACTTAACAGTTACAACACAAACATGCAACAAAGATGTTCAAAGCATATGCTTGGACGACAGTATTACATTTCAGCTGTCATTTCCTGAAAACTTAAATACTAGATCTCAGTCTGAAAATTAGTACTTTTAAATTAAAAATTAACACTGGTATTTTCACAGATTATAAGTCAACAAAATGAAGATACCACCATGAAAGAAGAGGAACGTGGCCCAGAATATTTGGCAAGAGACAAGAATTTAAAGAAGGAACATTTACCTGACTAATCTGGATTATTTAAGAATGCTGTGGAGATGGTGTGCAGATGCTGCATTTCTAAGAGACAGGAGGAAGGAACAGGTGAAAAACCAATCTTCAGTTCCTGAATCCCGTCTCCTGCCAGCTGTGCAGAAATCTACAGGGTGCTGTTTGCTCAATTTTGATGAGTAGTTTTCAAAATATATGAGAAGGGTTTGGAAAAAGATAGACATGATATGATGCAGTTTCCAGACCAATGAAGTATTCAGTTCCATCTGCCTTCATGGAAAACAAAAATATATATTCAATTGTCTAATTGTTTTAATGAAAAACTTGTTCTGTTTATGTATCAAAATACCCCAATCGTATTTTTTCAACTCACTAAACACCACTCAGTTTCCATCATTTGCAATTATGCTCCATGTTCGATACAGATGTAAACGTTCAGGTTAATGTATTACTGGTAATCTCCAGTTTACTTGTTGGGAGGCAGTCCTTTTGGAATGGCTGTGATACAGCAGAACTTCAGAGATAGGAACTTCAATATTATGAACCAATGATTTACTTCTTTTTAGTTTGAACCATAGAAAAGAGAATCGGGATTGTCCGAGGCTTGCACTGCCTTACTGATGGAAAACAGACATTAGCTCCTACATTCACAGGTAACGTTACTGACGACATTTAGAACTATTAAAACAGCAATAAGTGACCACATTTTCCAGGCCCAGTTTGAGGGTTGCAGTTCTATATGTGAGGGCATGACTGGTTTTAATACAATCCTTTAACTTACATTAATCATCCATTAAGAAATTAAACGGTATAACTTCATAATGACATGTACTTTAAAGAGTATTTGTAATATCTTTAATCCTTATTCCACCTCCCTACGGATTGCCCTTGCAGAGCACAAGTGTGATATGGATTTTGGTGTCCCCACCCTCCAGTGTCCGTCCCAGCTGTCTCTTCTGACCCTCTTACCCTTCAGAGTTTATCCAGGACTCCCTCCTTGCAGGCCACATCTGGTGTATAAAGGAGACGGGACGGCCTAGGTACATGGGGGAGTGAGGTATCGTAACCTACAGCAGGTAAAGTAGCAAATCCCAATGCCTAGAGTGCATCCAGCCCTTGCTGCCATGACGACGACGGAAAATGAAAGGCCGCAAAACAGCAGGCATATCCTCATATTTCGAACTCAAAAAATCTCCGCCCCTCCCTCACATATCCCTCCACTGCTGGTACAGCTGCCATAATCCTCAATCTACACTGGTGGGCTTGGGACTTTAAGGACAATGTCTTCCCTTTGCCTTCAGTTTATGCGACAAAGTGAAAACTGTTGTTTTTTGTCCCTTTAAGAAATGTATCTCTGACTTGGAAAATCAGCATTACTGCCATATTAATTTAAAATAATTAATTGAAATTGCACCTGCCATTGGGAAAAGAATTAAAAAGGGAATCATGATACTAATACAATAATAAAGTACTAATACTGTTACTAAATTAATAATACAATACCTAGGCTGCATTTCAGCAGTCATTCACCATGCCCTCATTGACTTCCCCTCTGCTCTTGCCCTCGGGGAAATCTCTGTCACCCTCATAAGTGCTGTTCCATTTCTCTGAAAAACAAAAGTGAACTTAGTGAGATCGACCCTTGGAGGGATGAGGGAGCGAGTCAACAACGATGATCACGCCAAAGGTGTATTCACCCACAATGCATTGCAGTAATGCACTCGGTGCAAGAAATTACTTCCATGATTAGAGGGCAGAATTTACGAAAAAGCTTGGTCTCTAATCTCTTGAACCTAAACGCCTCCAGTACCAGGGGCAGTGGCACATCTCACAACAAACATCATCCAAGGACATGGTAAAATTGAAGCAACATAGTTGTATTTTATACCCACTTAATAGGAAGAAGCTCAGCTAAAAGCTTGTGATGACCATTTTTACCAAAACGAAACACAAGACCAGGCTACTGAATGAGCTCGTAGCAAAAACATAAGAAGAGTGCATGTCTCGCATATATGGGGCTCGCGAATCAGTAACTTCATTCTTCTACACAACTGATAGACCATATAAAAGCAGAGACTCAACAGATTCTAATTATGTTAAGTTTATCACTCAGTGACCAAAAATCACTGAATTAACAGCCAAAAAATGGCAAACATCTATTGCACTTCATTCAACCATAACTATACATTATCTCTTATTTTAGTTGTCTTGCGATCAAAGTTGTGTTTGAGGGCATAAATGCTGCTCATATTTACTCCAATGCCTCTTTGTCACTTTGAAATGATTATTGACAATCCCCAGCTATTTTCAAGTCCAGGAAGAGCTTTCTTATGAGGGGTAGGAAAGTGCATTCGCTATGCACACCACGTATTCTCTTCTTTGCTGTTAGTAAGTGGTGTTGTTGTCATGGATTTCAGGAATCCCCGGATTCTCTAGTCTCTAATTGTTTGCCAACTGACTCCCAAGATATTGTTGTGCATACTGTATAGTGTCCAACCAGTACGGAATGCCAAATATGCACTGGTGCACTTTGTGTACAGGGAAAAGTTCAGTTTCCACCAATTTATTTGAGTTCGGGTAGCGTTATTAATTATTTCACTGCCAGATGTTATGACAGATAGAAAAATAAAACTTTTAGCAATGGCATGATGGACTTCAGTGTAAATATATTTGATTTTCAAAGCTCTTGCCAGCATGTTTGTAACTGCAAAGTGATTGTTCTTTTAACGTGTGTTTATAATTATGTTTCTATAGTTTGATTTTATTGCATGTGTCATTGTAAATAAATCTAATTCCTTTGCTTTATATTATTATATTTGAATGGGAAGCTGCGTGGATATTTGGTTGATTAAAAACAAGCCAAAACAGTTGTATTTAGATAGAATGAATACCTATAATGTCATCAGTGAAACTGAAAGAGTTTTACTATTTTTTACCTGGAAATTCCAAATGGCACAGGTGACACCTCCAATTTGCCCAAATTGAGAAGTTAGAGATGATGCCCATACATGCAACAACTAAAATCTCGCTAACTCTGCTCTGATTTAGTTTATTAGCCTCAGTCTTTGCACAGGTAATGTTCAGGTGTTGTGTTATTGTTTCATGGAGGGTTTGGGCTGCAGCTGCATCATTCTAATGGGATATTCACTCAATGAATGCAATACTTTGTTATGCAGAGATAAAATGTTTAATTTATGTAATGTTCCATCTTCATTTACTCTGACCCAGTGACTTACTGTACACTGAAGTTTACATCCAAGGTGTTACCTTTATTTTGATACCAAGATTATTCAGATAAACCTTGAAGTTGCAGAGATATACCCAATTAATTTTGGGCATGTCATTTTCAGGTATTTTCTGAGCCAGAAACCCAGGGCTTGATTAAATCATACCACCAAAGAAAGAATTTAATAAACTAAGCGAAGTTAATAAATTGAGCAATAAATTAATAACGCTAAACCTGTCACAGTTTAACTTTGCTTAATGAACAACCGAATATTGGTTTGCTCAGTTGCTGAATCAAATAGGTAGAATGACCTGCCATTTTATTTTTGATAGCATTATGGTGCATTGCATCACAAAGTTATTGGAAGTTTTCCTATGCAGAGAAATGGCAATGTAAAATGTTGTTAATGTCTTCTGAACTCATGTTGCTAATGAAACTGCATAGATTTGTGCAAATTTGTTTTTGAGATTAATTGTGATTAAAGCCTTTTTCCTGTCTTTATGGTTTGATACACCTAAGATTTCTTCCTCTTAAGATGTATTTGTTTGAATGCTTATAACATTATAATCAAATCAAGTGGTGTCTAATGATTAATTACACTGCTAAAAATGTTTTTTTGTCTTTAATTGGATGATTGCCATCCGTACAATATCACATCCATTATGTATATTTAGCCAATTGGCAATCAATTTGTCTTTATTTCTTAGTTGTTATAGGCTTTGCATTGGTTTCGATTATTCAACAAATTGTTAATTAGGTGAACAAAACTGGACTAATCAAGCTGATCTGAAGATCTCAAGCAGCAGCCTAATTTTTAAATAAGACACTGATGCCACTAATAAATGCTACGAAGTGCGGCATCACCTCACTGAAATGAGTCTGCAGGTATTTCTGATGATTTGTAAAATGCAGTATAGTGCTAAGTGTATTACGGACAGTTGATCCATGACAGTATGGGTTGATAGTATAAAATGGTAGGTGTGGTCCATTTCAATCCCTCGCCCAATATCCCTCTGTTGTCCAAGTGGCCTTCATATGACGTATATGTTATGTAATACTAAGGGCTGAGGGGAAGTGAATGAAGGCATGTTGAACAACTACAGTACCGCTCAGCTGAAAAGGCAAATTAGCCGCCTGTGTTCTACAGCTGGTATCGTGGTCCTTTCTCACTGAGACACAACCTTCCTTTTGTTCACCTCCACCTTCAATGCAGTCGCACTGTAGTTCCACTTCAATTGAGGTACAGGAACGTGTCCAACGCTAACCAACTTAGCCCTCGGCACATGCCTGATGACGAGGTACAATATGTAAATCATGCTTTGTCACAAAGGTCACAAGTGTGTAAAGGTGATTTAAATTTTTTCAAATGGCATTGATAGATTTACACTCTGCCATGTGAATGAAATAAAATTCTTATTTAAATAAATTCATTCAGACTTCCATTTAGTCAAATAGTTTTATCTCTCTAGTTGTGACACAAATCCCATCTTCGGCTAGCAGACGTTTTCTAATATCCAGTGGAGTTGCGTCAGTGTTGGCTAGCCAGTCGATTCTTGACTGGGGGAATTCTGAAATACATCTGACCTTAACAACTGTCATAGTGAATTTGTTTGAATTATGTAGCAGGCCCCACAGAAGTGGTGAATTTATAGAAGGGCAGTGATACTTAGTTCATTTTTGTTGCATTAATCAGTGATATTCAACAATCGCTCAAGCAGCTATGTCAAATATAATCCTCCTGGCATGACTGTTACAAAACTCACCACATGCAGGGGTTGATGCATTATTTGTATATATAAGTAAACAATGGCTGTCAACTGAACTTACCGTGCTTGGTAGTTATATGGAACTACCTCACATGACGCCTTCATAAGAAATCTTATTTCACATAGGTTTCAAAATAAAATATCGCTTTCTCATCATTTTACGAAATAAATGTATACTTTCTTTCTGTAGACTTCTACTTTTAGGGAGTCTTTAAGTGGTTGAAATACTTTAGACAAACGTGCGACTACAGATCACTAAGATCTGTACTAAGATCATTTTTCGATCGGACGCTAATAGCATGAATTCTATTGAGAACTAAATCACAAAAGTAGCAGTGTTTTAAATGTTTTTTTTCCTCTTCATTGCAGTGATACCAAATGCACAGTGAGCAGTCTATCATATTTGTACAGAAAATAGTATCCTGTTGTGTCGCCGTTTAAGCTATAACGGATCAAATTTAGTATTATCTGGTTACTCCATCTGGCGGCAAATTCCATCACAACACAACCTGCCAAGGGAGGGCCGTATAAAAGTATTTTGCATATTTAAAATTTCAGGAATGATTATTTAAACAAACAACAAACCATATCTTATCGGCACCATATGTACCACCAAAAATCAAATGATGATACAAAACAGCAAAACCAAATAAAAATATCAAAAACATGGAACTCCATGGAACTTCATTAGGTAGGCCTAAGTGTTGACAATAGAGAGAAAATTATCGTTAATCACAAACCAGAAAGAGTGCACTGTATGTAACCACCGGGTAGGGAAGTATTTTTTGCACATATAGGGGCCTACCATGGTGTAAGGGTAGCTTTATTACAGCCAATGTAATGAGCAAATTGAACTGGAACCAATAATAAGTTGTCAAGTAACATTTGAACAAGTAACAAGTGAAACATTTCCAGTTTGAGGCAACAGTTAGAGCAGTTCATGAGCCAATAATGACGTGAAGAGGATACATATTTTGAATGCTTTTGTGAACAAACGCTCGATTAGCAATCCAAACATTAAAACAACAAATATTAAAACATCGTTCAAAATCATTTGCACATACGGCGATAAACTAGCTAAAATGGCGTCTAAAATGGGTGGAGACATGCAAAAATGTCCATCTTAACAAGGCTTTTAATCTCACTATGATACCTAACTTCCAATTGTTTCTCCCTGAAGTAGAAAATATTAGTTTATTTTAAATTACAGGGTTCTTGAAATTTTCTTATTCCATTGGAAAATCTTGAAATGAGTCAAAATCATCTCACCTATTTGTCAAATCTTGTCTCACTGAGAAAAAAAGGTCATAGAAATAAATTTTTTATGTCTTAAAAAAGTCCTAAGATTAAAATGCTTGGTAAGATTAATTTAATTTTCTTTTTTTTTTGGGCTGTATTCCCTTTAAAGACCCTGATAAACATTAAAATGCCATTTTTTTGTTATCAATAGGCATTTGATTATTTTGCTGGTACGTGCAATAAGCTGCATCACTTGTGGTCTAATATGCATATGGCAAGAAAGAAAAGCGTTTTTTAACTGCAAAGTGTATAATAGCCACCTGTGTTTACTCTGTCCAGCCCAGTCTCTGTGCAGCTGATGGGAAATGAGACGTACTGTATCCTAGTGAAGCGCGGTAAATCTTATCTCAATTCACAAAGCAGCAGCATGGGCAGCAACTATCCCTACTAAATGAGTGGAGTATACATATGTCCCTGTTTTATATGCTGTGTGCCACGGTCAGGATTCTAGTGCTGCTGTCATTTTAATTTGGTGACATAAGTCAGAATTTGCATGTTGCATTTTTATATTTTGCTTTATTTTGACATCGCAAGCTAACACTCTGCTGTCGCATTTGCTGGAGAGATCATGTTTTGGTGAATGATGTTGCAAATTTAAGTTTGCTCTGTTTTGGATGAGCTGTCACAGTGTTACAGCAGTGAGACTTGAGGTGTTTGGGGCCGAGGGTAATAATTAATATGCCATTGCTGAAAGCTCTGTTTCTGTTGCTTATATGGGTAAACACAGGGAAGGAGCTTTGCAGAACAGTATTTTTCTGTTGGGGAGCCCTTGTTTATGTCTGATCTCTGCTCTACTGTCTGAGTCTAATGAATCAAATGGAGTGAGCCGTCCCTATGAACCCAGCTGCCATTTCTCTGATTTTCTCATTAGGCTTGACTCACGACTTTATTGTAAAACATTTGGCTCTTGTACAGCAGTATAGTACCGTGCTTCTGAGTACTGGTCAACACAGGCTCACCCCAGTTTTCATGAAGCTTCTTCATGCTTTTGCATTTGCTTTTCACACACTATAAATAGCGGTATAGTGATGATAATAACAAAAATACTAGTTAATTACAAGTTTCATGTAACGTATTGTACAGTTCCTTGGATTTTTACTTTTGTTTTATGAATCAAGATGAAATATTTATCTTATATAATAATAACTACAATGTATATAGTCGTGCACGTTTGTCCGATTACATGTGTTTGCTTGGTTGCCTTGCCACTTGTCATGAAATTGAGATTTGCTGTGTTTTTAATGCAGATTATTGCAGTGAGGTAATGGCGCTAGTGGAATGTGAGACTGTGCAAACCCAAGAGCATATTTCTTTGTGCTTGGTTGAGACTCAAGCTGAGTTGCTGGCTGACAATTCCACAAAACCGTGCTGAAGAGAGAACAGACGTGGTAACTTTAGCTTCTCAAAAGTCTGGAAGTATGTGTTCGTGAGACACAGGTGTGAGGCTCCTGAATCGGCAGTGGTGAGAGGAAATGTTTGTGGGAAACGTTAAGTGGAGATCTTGGATGGGTAGTGGTTTTGAGATATTGGACAAGAGCAACAACGCACACATATGGAACTGGCTGGGGCCCAGAGCCATTTTTTAATCCGTTGAGGAGAAGGAATTAAGAAAATCTGGTTATTTTCACAGATGGTTTAAAATAGATTAGTGTGAAGCACCAGCTCCCTGAGACGAGAGTGCCCACCAGGAACTCTGTCCTTCTGCCAGCACTCTTAGCCGTGACGCTGAAGTGTCTTCTAAAAGTCCTGCAAGGTTAAACCCAAACTTTATAATCCTAAAACACCGCCCGACCCTCCATACCTTGCTCCACCCATCAGCTGCATATTTTACTCATGAAACCTTTCCTTGGCCCAGATTCCTTCCACATTAGTCCTTAACCCTTTTATGGATATGATCACAATTGGCTTTCATGGATTTGGGGCACAGGTCCACGCAGACAGCTTGAGGCTTACTTTCATTATCATAGGCACTCCCATGCATATATTGCCCCGCCCCACCCCTCTGTATGGTTGGCTCTCTGGCTCCGCCTCTTCATCATTAACATTGTCTCTCCTAATTGAACGGCTTGTATGCGAGTTTGCTGTTCTTAATGGGACACTCAAATGTTTGTCTACGGTCCTGTGCACACGAACATGGCTATTTTTGAAAATGCAGAATTTTCTATGCATTTCGGCCTTTCATCCACACGCAAACCATTTTCAGTCACCGAAAATGGACCTTATGGCAAACGCCTTTGAGGAACAAGTCCTCTAGAAAGTCTGTTTTCAGTGTTAATATCTAGATGGGAATATAGTTTTTGGCTTACGATGTCAAAGTGCATGCACCTTACAGAATTTTTTTAAAGGCTTGTTTTTGCGATTGACTGATATTATCTTACATTAAACTGTATAATCACTGCCTGCTGAACTGGTATGCTGAATTGGTAACGCAGTCCCAATCCTGGAGACCAACTAAGGCATGGACGGTGTTCCTAATAAACTGACTCAGAGGAACAGACTGGAATAATGGATTAATTGCATTTTCTTGATCATAAATTTACTAAAAACACATGGAAAGAGAGCTTAGCTCTATATAAGAAAACATAAGCTGACACAAGCTGGCTTTGTAGGATATAAGGCATAACAATCTAGCAACCATACTGAAATCACAATGAACTTATTTAGATAAGACATTCTCAAAAGTGTTGTGGCATACAAATGATAACACTCGGGAGTGAGGGAGAAAACGAGACAATGTATCATTTGGAGGAGGCACGACTAAAACATGCATGTTGGCTGCTGGAACAGGGGAGGATCCAATTAAGCGCACATGACGGTTGTGAAACACGGCAACTCAGGTTTAGAACTCTGACTTAGAATGTGGACAAAATGCACCAAAAAAATTTCTTTCCGAATGTGGTTTTCTAAAACTGTGATGAAAAAAAGTTTATCCTTCAATAGGCAAATCTTTACTAAAACTTGTGGTCTTCTTTTTACTTCACAAAGAAAATGGTTTGGCAATTTTTTTTATGTTCAATCTGTGCTTGTGAAGAAAACAATATCACTTGCACTTAACAGTTATTCAATAAGTTCAGGAGTAATGTTGACTGAATCCAGGTTACAGTGCAGCCCTTGTGAGTTTTGCATGTTTTAATTATTTCAGTGTTTTATTGTATCATGGATGTTCAAAGAATTCACTTAAAATTTGCTTTCTGATTTCTCCTTACCACTCGGTTGAGGTAAACATGCAATAAACTTTATAAAAATTCCATTCTTCCTGGACTGCACTTAATCCCAGCACAACTTCCTCCACTCTGCATAGGAAGATCAGCTGACCCAGAAGGAAGTGCTTTTTTATTTTTGGGAAGCCTATCCCCCGTGATCTGCTAAAAAAATCCAGATTGCACAGGTGCTTTGTAAAGATAACATTTCTGTTTGCTTATCAGAAACCAATTTTCTGCCTTCAGTTTTACCCATCCCCACTCCCAGTGACAGTTCCACAGTCATGGAGAGAGCCAGCCAGCCAGCTGGCTTACAAGGCCACCTTCTCATTGTCTAATTCAGGCCCACCTCTCAATGCTGACTAGTAAAGTTAAAAAGCCAAAAAAAAAAAAAAAAGATGATGGGTCAGCACAGAATACAGTCAAAGCCAAACGCCTACCTGAGAAGCACCGAGCGAGATGACTGTGCTTTGGGCGACACAAAGGGACGGAAGCAGTAGGCACACTGAGCGTATTCAAGTTTTTCTTGCCGGCGCACAGCTGTGAGGAAATCAGCCATTTTTGCTCTCTTGCAAATGTTTCTAATTTTGTATTATATTTTATTTCACGGACAAAAGTGAACATACTGTGTTTTTTAACAGCAGAAACAGTAATTCTTTTTTACTCTTCAGAAGGAACACATCGTCATTGAGGCTAATTCCTCCTGGATGCGTCCAATTGTTAGCTGGAGTCCAAGAACAATGATGTCAGTGCTCAAAGGGATACTGTTTTTCGCTTTTTCAGCCCCTGATGAACAGTATAGTTTCCAGGTAAACATCGGTCTTGGATGTATTCCCCTCCCTTGTATTTTATTGAGTGGTGTTAAATGGATAATGTGCAGACCTACTCCTCATAGCAGAATCGTTTCCAGGAGGTTTGGAAGTGACAGCCTGGGGGTGGAGTAGCCACAGCTCAGCTCTGTATACCCTGAATGTCATTGTCAGCTGAGAGATGGTAGGCCTACTGTTCAAAAGTTTGGAATCACCTAAACCCAGAAAAATGCTTCTGATAGAAAGTGACACAATGAAAAGCAGCATTACGTTCACCAAATAATAAAACAAAGCACTGATATTGTTATACATTACCCTTACAGTTTTAAATAATAACTTTTAATTCTGTTTTTACGTGTAACTGCAAAACCCCATTTTTGGTGGCCATTCCTTCAGCCTACTTAGAACACCCTGTATGCGTCACGTTATCTTCAGCAATCATGTCAATGCGCTAATCTGGTACTAGAGCAATCACCTCCACAATCAAGTGCAGCAGAAGCTAAAAGTATCCTTCCTTCTGTTGCTGTGCTATCAAGAACAATGGCATTTATTCATACAAAAACAACAAATTATCATTTTGATAGAGGGATTCCACTCCAGGAAATCTGAAGATTTCTGAAAATGATACGCACTTTTGTACTGTCTTGAAAGAAGATCACAAGACGGGTCTAACCAGTAGAGAGAAATTAAAAACCCAAGGTGCACAGCTGCACAAACACAAAAAAACATAAAGTAAGCAGCTTCATTCAGCGAATGCTGCCGAACACCAGAATCAGGGACAATGAGGAGAGGATTCTTGAATTCTGGTTTTGTAGGCCTTATACCAGTCACATGCATATGCCAGTCTATTTCTAGGCTGAAATAGAACTTTATCTCTGACAAAGTACCAGCATACGAACTGAAAGAAAGGTAATCCTTAAATTGAGCTTCATTCAGTATCCCTAATCAATGAGGTCGTTTGAAATAGAACTTTACTCAAAAAATAGGAACTGAAAGAAAGGTAATCCTGAAATTGAGCTTCATTCAGTGAGGTGGTTTCCTTCACTCAAAAATTGTACATTTATGCAATTACATGAGGATGGGGTGACACCATGTGTTGCAAATACAATACAATAATACGCGAATAATAATAATAACAATAATAAATTCTTTCAAACAATAATATATTCGATAAAAAATTTTCAATGTCTTGACAGTTGTTTCATTATTGCAGCCATGGTGAATATAAGGACACACTTCACTCAAAAACATCATTTCGACTTGTGTGTAATTCCAAACTTTGGCACAGCACTGTATATTTTACATAAAATGTCATTTTCCATATTGTTTCACCTCGCTGCCTGCCCTTGGAGTATTTATCTCTCAAAGCCTTCAGCTGCGCTTTCCGTGTGGAAGAATGAGCGCATAATGGAAGTTTAAAAGCGTGTTGACTCTCCCTCTAGCTTTTCAAATTCGACAAAATAAAGACGCCGACACGGGCGTGTAATTCTCTCGAACCCATTGCTCAGTTTTCCCATGCATGTGCCAATTACTCAACTGCTCCTTTATGAATATGTAAATATTTCCAGAATGGCTCATTTATTTAGCTATCCCAGCATTTTTCAGGAATCCAGGATGTTTCTTGTGTGCCCCCTACATCGACAGATCAGTAATCTGTAGACAGAGAGAAATAGATGCCTTCACCCAAAAAGACAGCCGTCTCAAATTCATCTCCCGAGTGTTTGCTTCTAACTTGTTATTTGAAAGCATTGCGCTACAGACACTGTTTTAAAGTTTTCAGGAGTGATTCAGTCGTAATTAAAGGATGCGGTTGTGTAACTCCATGTAATTGCTTCCTTGTGGTACCTTTCAAATAAACTCATTATTTGGGACACTACAAGAGAAAAAAAAACATTCATCAAAGAAAAATAAAGCTATATTGAAAATTTGAGCTCCAGTATTCTTGAAGTAAGGGTTTATGGTGCATGAGCTCTTGTACAAAAGAAACAGCCCAAGGTGCTCTTCAAACCAGTCCATTCAGCCTTCACATTCTTCCAACAAGCCGTTTATTAGTGAGTGTGTTACCAGGCCTAGTCAGATAAGTCCAACGGTTCGGCGGGGTTGCAAGCACGGGTGGAAGGGAAAGGTGGTGCAGTGGAGAACAAGGCCTTTTGGGAACCTGTAAGCTTTCGTGTCAAGCCAGAGCATGGCTTGTGAACTCGACAGTGAAACCATCATCAGCACCCCAACCCCCTGCTGAGCTGCTTAATATTACAGAAAGTAACATCTGCTCTGAGTGTTTGGTATTGCGTTTGCCATATCTGTTGGCCAATTGTATGTTGCTATTTTTGTCCTAATGCACATACATAAGTTTAATGTGCCAGATACTCACATCACATGCATTGATATTATAATCTTTGATGAGAAATCAATGGGTTATAGCAGCAATGTAGGTTCAAGGTGAACAAGAGGCACCTTACTGTCACGCTGACCAATGGACCTGCATTTTCCATGGTATCTGCCAATCTCCTGATCTGTCGATCTGGGTTGCTGGGGGGGGAGTGGGTCAGCGCAGGAGGGGTGCTCTGTGGGCTTTTAATTTGCCTCTTATTAAATCACTGCCATCTCTGGTTGGTTGCTCCACAGGCTATGGTTTTCTGGCAAAAGCGCACTCCAGCACCGAGATTCTGACATGAAAGTGCGCAGGAAAGTTGCTCTTTTGGGGAATTGAAGAGGGCCACTGTACCCCAGGGAATCCCACCACACTTTGTCACAGCCCCCTCTCTATCTCCATATCCCCACATGTTTGCTTCAGAGTGCATTAATGCAAGTGGCACTGGGACGTCTTCACTGTAAACAGAAGCTTGGTCAAAGGGAAGCCTTCTGGGGACTGGGCATATTGTACATATAAAGAGGAAGGGTTTAAGAAAGTGTGACATCATGATAATGTGCAAAGACTTTTCTATTCAAAAGTGCTACAATAAATCATTCAGCACCAGTATTTCAAAAAATGCTGTTTATATTGCGTAATGCATTTAGCTGGGCTGTGACAGCTTTAAACAATGTCATTTAACTGTGAAGTACCAAGACGGTTGCATTGCATGATCAGTCATGTCACCCCAAATCCCAAAATGCACAGAAACCTTCAGAAATGTCTAAAGTGGTCCACAGTTCCTGTTTTGAAACATAATTGCTGCCATTCAGTGGAAATTTTTGCTTATTTTTTCATCACCTGATTCAGCAACACATTTGACACTGTACTCCTGTCCTTTTTGTATGCACACGGACGGCTGTGCATTTTATTTCAGAATTCATCTCGGATCGTCCTTCACTCTCTTGCACCTTTGTGTTTGAATACAGCAGATTAACACTGACCATGCAGGGCATGTTTGGTTTTAGCTGCACCTGGATAAAGTGAGACACTGCCTTGCAATATGAATTAAGAGCTCCTGATCTCCTTCATCAAGAATTTGGATTCAGGTAATCGTCATATTGCCATACAGATATATCATTATATATTTATGAGATAGTCTACTTGGGGAAAAATGAATGCTTTTGCAGGTTTGTCGTTGTTCAAGCCAGCGAGCTGTTGTCTTTGATTTGCAGATAATGTGGCAGTGGTTGGGATGGGGAACTCACTGCACTGAGAGCAGAGGCAGAGTGGAGCCATTGTCATATCTGCTACACCTTTCCTTGAACTCTCATACCTAGAGTTCGAGAGCCTCACAATCACTCTATCTCTCTCTCCAATTTTCTCTTCTCCTCTCATCCTCTTCTTCAGACTCCAGTGAGAAAGATTGGCACACTAATAAACTGATTTTAATTAGACTTACTTTGAAATTCATCTCTTCTGTTCCCTCCATCTCAGCGTTGTGGAACTGGTGGCTTATTAAATCATTTGCTGCTCCTGGGTGATCTCCGTTTGAAAACAGAGCCTGACCCTCAGGGCACAATTTATTTTTATTTCAAAAATTATTTTTACCAGCAAATTTTGCTTTAGTTCAAGAGAATTATAAATCATGATTACACAGGCTGACACTTCAAACATTTTGTTTAAAAAAAAAAAGAATTTCTGCCCTATGAGGCATCAAAGGAGATGCTCAGTCTGATGACTATAATACTGGCCAGCATCCATTAATACATTATACTGGCTAATATTATTAAAGTGCCTCTTAAACTCTGAGAGCGAACTGTCACTGTCAAGCTTAGTTGTAAACAGTAGTAAGTTGACTGTCAACATTGTAGTTACCTTATTAATATTTACTCTATTTTGTATATTAATGGTATAAGAGGTGTTTATCTAATCAAACGGAGAGTTGGTTTACCTCGCTATCCCAAACTAAAAGCTGAAGCCAGCTTAAATATGAATGTGAAACATATTTTAAATGATTTTTATTAAAAAAAAATTTCTTGTTTTCCACTTTTCACTAGAGTGTCAGCAAAAAATAAATAAATAATTGTAATAATAATAATCATCACATTTACGAATCACTCCCTCCCTATTTTTATGGATTCGCTTGTTGATGAATGTCCATTGGTAATGTTATACTGTAGTTCAGAAATATCATAACAGTAATATTTGTATTTCCAGATCAAACACTTTCAAAGTTTGCAGGAGAAAAAAATGCCTTTATATTACAAGACAGGTTTGAGTGTACGCTCTTCTTTCTCTGAAAGACATACAGAGTTCTGTGGTTAATTTTAATTTTTTATTTGGTTCAATTTCAAAAGGTGAAATTTGTATTCAGATCTAAAGAAAAAAAGATAAATGAAAAAGCCCATTTGCCGCTTGCCTCTAAAGGCCTCGCTTATTTAATGATCTGGCTTTCAATTAAATTTCACATGTTGAACAAATGATGTGCTATAGACAAATCGTGAGATTGTCTGCCTGAAAGCAGTCATTGCAACCTTGATCACAGTAATTGTGTGATACTGTAGTCCTTTAGAATTGCATTGTCCAAGTCTTCTGAGGGCCTGTGGATATAATCCAGTGCACAAAAAAAACTATTCCTTCAATTGCTATTGTACAATTACACAGCCTTATCTCTCGAGCTCATTTAACTGAAAGTGAAAATGGATGGAGGTGATTCTATTTCCATCCAGCCAGGTGTCCATGCCTTTGACAGCTCTGCTACTCAAATGCATACTGCCATTTAGATTTCCTCAATACATCTTCAATACATTACATTTTTATTAGTTAATTCTATACTACAGTATCCACACAGTACAAAAAGAGTGTGAATGTCTCATTGCTAGAGATGTCAAAACAAGCACAGGAACTGAATTTGCTTTGTTGGGTTCATTCATTTAAATCTATCAGTGTTTCCCCTAGAATTTTTTTCAGGCCTGATGGCAACCCTCCAAAAAAACACTACTCAGATACTGCGGTCAATTTGATGGCGTAGAAGGTTATTCGCGATTTACATTTGCATTAACTCAATTTTTACACCCTGCGTATACATACACAAGTAAAGTTGACGTAGCTTAAAAAAGTAAGCAACCAGCTACGCAGAATTTTTGAGTTTGCTCGACTTCAAGTCTCAGTGGCACAAACTCATTTTTATTTTTAAAAGAACTTAGAACTAGAAGTATTGCTGAATCAAAAATGCTTTGCTGCTGGTTGCCTTTTTAAAATTTGAGTCAACTTTTTTTGCAGTGCAGCATTTAAGGAGATCACAAGAGAAGAATTATAAAAGATATCTATTTTTCTTCATAAATAAATCAGGACAACACACATTGTTGCATTCAGAAACATAAAAGTAACTGCAGGACGAAATCAAATTAAAAAACTGTGTAAAGTATAAGTACATTTAACTTACCACAGTCAGTATTGTTTAACCACAGGCTTTACTTTGGGTTCTCCAGCCTCTCTAGATCCCAGCCTGATTTGCTGTGTGTGTTTGCTTTTTGTGTGTTTGGGGACTGCAAAGTTTGCATTTCCCTTGGCTCATCTGCCACTGCCGCTCACTCATTCCCCATCTATTTCCTATCCTTCCCCACACGGAAAGAACCTATATAAATATATAGGTTTTAATATAGGGCCAAATATAGGTTTTGCATATATGCAACATACATAAAATTGGCCGTTTTCATATATTATAGGTACATATATGTACCTATATGTCACATATATGCGAAACCTATATGTGGCCCTATATTAAAACTAAATTTTTTTTTTCCCCGTTTGGCATTCCCAATCGCGCTTGAATCTGGGAAATCCAATTAGAGAACTATGTACTAGTATCTAAGCTTTTTCCACATTCAGTGTCCATGTTGACAGCTTGGGGAAGTACTATTAGTTTGCGACCTTCCTCCAAAGCCCGCGCTCATTAGAAAACCTTCTTTCTAGCATTTTTTATCCACAACGTCGTAAATTCAGAAAGAGGCGAAGAAAGCCCAGAACAGTATATAGTCAGAATCAACTTTATCAGCTCCCGTCTGACCAACAGGACGCGCCTAGGGGAACTCTAATCTACATAACCCTTCCCAGCAGGCCCTTCGCAATTTGCATCCCTGTAGCGCATTGGCCAATTGCGCGCTACTTCTGAAAAGAGCTGCCGACCACTGGGCGGGGATTAAAACCTATATGTTTATATAGGTTCTTTCCCTGTGGGAATTTAAGAATCCTTGTTATTTCATCCCTGTAGGAAAAAGTCTGGGACCTTTAGTTGCCACACAAGCATCTCAGATAAAAGACTGTTCTGTGTCTGTTCATTAAAACTGTGAACAGAAATGTAGACTTTGTCTTCAAATTCATTAACCACAGTGAAATGCTCAAATAGATGTGGGGATGAAAATGACTTTTGAAAGGCATGTTTACTTGAATGTATGTTCATCTGTGTACTATTATTTTGTTATTTTTGTTTTATTTTGCTACATTTAGACTAAGGACCTCGGAGCCATATTCATCTAGAAACTGCATTACAGACAAGATAGAAAACATTGCCATTTGGTAGATGTAACAGTGTATAACCTTTCAGTGGATGTGTATGAGCTGTAATGATGTGAATCCAATTTTATCTAATGTGGTGAATCTGGCAGTGACTTAAACTTGAAAAAATGCTTAATTGATGAAATAAACATAATCAAACCATTTTGTTTTTATACATTTCCTTCTCTTCCACAATACACAACTCAATCTTCATAGAATGGAAATAAGTATGGTCAGGAAAGAATTGATGACCTTGTTAATGTTTCAGGAAAAAAAATGTAACAAATAGTATTAGATATTTGTGTTGATATCATAGCTTTTTGTTTCCTCTCACTTGCCATAGTTGATAATGACTGGTTTACACATAACATGCCGTTGTCACATGTCAACATGTATTTAGGATCAAATGTGATGCCATTTTCTCGTGTTCACATGCGATTAATAAGTTCTTGTGTGAAATTCTTGTTATTTCTGTAAGGGACTTTGGACTAATATGCAGATATTACCTTGAGAATAAAAATATGAGCCAGGCATCATGTATGATAGTTGCAAAAGTGAGATATGAGCTATACAATAGGTATGACAAACAGAACCTGCCACTGGGTATATCAGTTATATAGGAGACCTATATGCCCTCTATAAGCACAAGTATGTACCTGAATTCGGCCTATATGCGGCATATATGGGCATAGGTTTTGAACTGGTGCGGGTACATGGTATTTAAAGTGTGTCTCTGTCTGTCCATGTTTAATGTTTGTTTTTGATTTGATGCGAAATACCACGTGTTTGTTTATGCTGCGAACAAATTTCCCCACGGGGACAAATAAAGCATCTATCTATCTATATGTTCATATAGATTCTTTCCATGTGGGTCTCTCTACCTCTGCAGTTTACTTTTTTAATGGGGTTTTTGAGAAAAAAAATTACCAAATATTTTATTGCCTATTATTTTCTTTTTTGAGGCACCATGCTAAAATTTGAAGGCATGACCACCGCTCATGGGAGAAGTTAGCCCTGAGAGCTTTCTGCCAGAAAGCTTTCTGTTAGAAAACCTTTCGAAGATGGTGGTAATGCTTAGTTCCCACTGTCGTGTGCTCCATTACAATAGCCACGATTGGCCATTCGTAGCTGATCGTGGAACTTCTCTGAAATTTCGATTTGGATACGAGGTGATGCGATGATCACGACTGACAATTAATCGTGTTGATCATAGGAAATTTTTGAACCGTCCAAAACTTTTCTACGATCAACACGATTGCCACAACTGACCTCAAGATCTGATAAGATCTGATAGGATCACCATGATTACTCCACGATTAAGACCACGATTTCAATCATGCCGTGAATCGTGATAGTGGGAACCTAGCATAACATTGTGAAAGGGTCTATTTTAATCCAAAACATGATGTTTTTCAGACCCTAACCAAATAGTTTTGGTTCCTAAGCCTAAAAAAGTAGTTTTGTTGCCTAAACCCACCCAAGAAGTTTTGTAGGCTAATCTTAAGGTAATAGTTTTGTTTCCAAAAGTTAACCAGACTGTGACTAGAACTGAAAATTCCAAATAAAACTGAAAACAATGTCAACGAGTAATACATCAGTTTACAGTCTCAAGTGAGATTTGAACCTTCTTAGTCTGCAGGGGAGGTCTATATTCAGCCCATTCATCCACTACAACTACAGTAATTTGCTCTGCTCACTCTGTGCCTCTTCGTATTACCTCACCGAAATTCCAAAAAGCAGAATTCTAAAGCATTTTAAAGCAGAAACCCTTCAGGGCTACCATCTCCCAACACCATAATATCATTTATTTCTGTTAAACAAAATCAGTAAACATGCAACTTAGGAGACAAAATAGGATACTAAGTTTGTTTAGAAGCCAGTTAAAGCATCTGCACAATACCATTTACATTACATATGATGCCTTACACCAGCATTAATTAATATAAAACTAGAGCTGCGCTCAGACGGCACAAGTACCTCCACAAACAATTTTCAGGAATTTTTTGTGACCTTCACCTTTGACCTATGAAGGTGAAATTCAAAAGGATTCTATTCTGGGGCGAGGCCTAGCGATTGTTAAATTTTGGTGATAATGAGATCAAAACTGTATCCTGCAGGTTGTTCACAAACAAACAGACCAACAAACGGCACCGATCACATAACATCCTGCCAACTCCGGTTGGCGGAGGTAAATATAGCTTGCTAAAGTTAGTGGTTACTTGGCCAAGCTGGCAATTAAAATGACAAACAGCAGCATTGCAGTTATAGGAAAAATATTAAATATTATAAACCTGCTTCAACGTTGAACAGTCTCAAAGAGAAATTGCTACATCATTTGGCTACATCCCAAACACTCCATTAAGAGAATGACAACACTTTAACTGGGTCTTCAATGTTACAGCAGAAAATAATACTATAAACAGATTTATAGAATGCTCTGTTACTGGGAAACAACACCCCTTTTGGAGTAGGGCTACTGCGCTGTACACTTAGGCAGTGCACAAAAGTCAAAACTGGATGTGCATCTCATGAGTAGACACCTGAGTGGACACTCAAGTTGCCAAAATAGACTATTTTTTAATATTACTCATGTGTAGATTATGTTGTAGAGAATAGCCTAACCCTAACCATTACCGCCAATTTATGGCATTGATAAATATTCTATTTTTGAAGAATTTAGCTGCATAGCTAATGGCGGTTTTATGAAGTCTCCACCCACGATGGTATAAGGAGTCTCATCCTGACTCATTATATAGCAACGCTACCTGACCGAGCGTCAATATACAACGAGAAAGGAGGTTTTTAGCATCCTTATTTGATGCAAGTTTAAAATGAATTCTACCCCCTAACCTCTAACCCTTAACCTGAACCTGAAACGTCAAATAAGGATGCCGAAAGCCTCCTTTTTCATCGTCTATTGACTCTTAGTCAGGTAGCATCACCATATGACGAGCTGGGCTGAGAATGTATTGGAATAAGAGGCGCAGATTTCTTTATAATGCTATACTTTCAGCTTTGAAACGTTAATCGGCAAATCATTAGTCTATTATATTTAAGACTTCATTCACCAAACACAATGTAAACACCAATAACCTGTGCATGTATTGTTAGTAATTTACCGGTGCCGGGGGTCCAAGCCTCCTAGATTGACAATTGACACCCCCTGAAAGGCTAAGGTCACTTCCAGGGCTCTTCTGAATAGTTCACAGCAATGATGCTCCATTCTTAATGTCGACATTTTAATTGTAAATGAAAATTCCAAATGCTGCTTGGCCTTTTTTTTTTTTTTTGCATGCTTAGTCATTCTGTTTAAACCTGGGACTTCTGCACAGTTGCAGATATTGATTAGGCTACTCTAGTATTATTAGAATCAGACCATTGATAGAATTAGATTCCAGTAGCAGCTGCAGCATTGTACAGTCAACCAAACGTCTAAATTTATTGTAAAATATTTGATGTATTCATGCAAAATTCACAACATGTTTTTAGGTAAGAAAACATTCTGCTTCAATCCATATTTGTTTGTATTTAGCCTTTCAACAATCACGTTTCCACTGCTGTCAAAAAAAAGATTAATGATGTTGGCAGGAACATTTGACATTTGCAGCTGATAGTAAATTGGGGGCGTAGCTAACAGTTTAGGGTCTGCTAAGATGAGTTAGATGAGTTGGGTTAAATAGAATCCAGAATTGGGCGGAAACATGGCAAATTAAATTTAACATAGCTAAATGTAAAGTTCTGCACGATAAAAAAAATTAGACAGTATTACTTTAAAGGAGTTTCAAAACTGAAAAGTTGAAATTAGCTCTCCGTGAAAAAGGTCTCGTGGTCATTTCTGATTAAACCCTTACAGGTCGCAATATTTGGATTCACAAATGGAAGTTAGCCCAGCATAAATTTAACACTAATATTAGGAAATAGTTTTTCACGCAGAGTTGTCTCAGTGTGGAATAGCTTGCCTTACTATGTCCTAGAGGCAGAAACTCCCAACGTTTTTGATGCTGGGCTTGACACTGTCCTAGATACCATCCAAAGTGCTTGGTTCACTTCAGTGATAGGAAAATGGAGAGCCTACTTAAGCTGAATGGCCAGTTCTCACCACTCATGATATGCTATGTCATGTTAGGTTTATTCACTCTTGCTTGCACAAAGAGAAGCATGCACCTGTATTAGAAGGGCAGTCCAGCAGCAATCTAACATCACCATAAATTACATTTAACTGCAATCACAAAAAATAGTGGCAAAGCCACTGTGCCCGCTTGGCCTATTGCAACACGGCCAAAATCAAACTTGGCCAAGATTTTCATCCCATATACACGCCAGTGGAGGCTCGTCAATAGAGGACAGGGAAGGTGATCCTCCCGAAAAATTAAGGGGGAAAAAAGCTCAATAAAATATTGAATAGGAAAAAAATCAACTTAAAATCCATTTCTAAGCATGTGGGATGACAAAAAAAAAGAAAATTACCAACGTTGAAACCTCAATAGCGTCCTCAATCGAAATGGAAAAATGCACGAGTAGCATGCCATGCCCTATGGAGGATCACTAGCTCTTCTCCTCCCTACAGCTCCGTAGACTTCAATTGAAATGCATTTTTTAATCCTCTCTTATCCTTTCCATGTTAAAAATGACTGCTACGGAGGACTTCCTCCGTGAGCTCAATAGACCAATCAGCAGGGTTCGAAATTTGCGGTAGTCCGCTAGTCCGCACACTGGTAAAAATTATGACGGACGAGTAAACTTGTCTTCAAACTAGTCTGAGTGTTTAGTAAAATATCGTCAAGGACCAGTAATTTGTAAATCGAAAGAATTCCGTATCCAACCTCCACTTTTTTTGGATTTTTATTTGCCAGAATATATTTAAACGGGGGCGCCAATGCACTTTGGGGGGTTTTTTTAAGTGGGAAGGGGGTCGAGAATCATGTTTAATATTGCAAATGCAGATGACCAAGCAACCCCGTGTGTCATCAGTAACATGGCTGCCGCCTTTATATGCTATTAGCCGACCATTTATAGCAGCTCTAGAAATTAAGCTCTAAATTTCATTGACTAGATGTACGCTTGACGTTTTTATGCACCAGAATGTTTCTCTGGGTACCCAAACATCGAGGTAAGTCTAAAAAGTACGGCCTTCATTCCATATTGTAGAGGTTGAATACGGAATTCTTTCCACCGTAAATATGTTTGTGCTCCCTTTGTGGATAAAGGTCAACTTCTGGAGAGATTATATAATACGAGGCTTAATTTGAAATCACTTTGTCATCGTATACTTGTGTTTCTGATGTTTGTTTTTATCGTCACTCAATAACCTAGCTAGGTGTCCGCTAACACAGATGTTAAATATAAAAATAACGATGAGAACAACTATTTCTAGATGTGCTGATTGCACAAAAATCTGCAAATTATTGTGTGATGATGGAGATCTGGACATTAGAATTTGAGGATCGACCAACCTTAGACTAGCCAATCAGATCATTGCTTACATTTTCAGAATCTGAAAAAATTAGTGATTCAGTGTGAATTAGAGAATGGTCCCAACTCTTAAGTGATATATGGACTTTAATCAGTTATTAACAGTGAAAATGAACGGCAGATGGATGCTGAATAATTTGACATTAACTTTTGCGTAAGAACTGCCTATTGCTGAACTTCATAACTTATCATGGATAAATGAAAGCATCAAATTTAGATGAATAGCAATTATATACTATGTTTTAATTAGTATTTTGAAAATAATTGAAGACCCCAGTGCTAAAAGTACACAAAAGTCACAAAAATTTCCATTCTGAGAAATGTGAGAAAATCAACTTGGTAACTATAAAATACATTTTTCCATCCTTTCCACACAGTGTATGAAAATGTGACTTGAGTACTTTTAGCACTAAGTTCTTCAATTATAAATGGACAGCATTTAAGATCATGTCAATACTTGGCCAGGGATTTCTCTTTGTCCAAGGTACTGAAGGCCTTAGAAATTTGAAGTTTTTATTGTTTGCTATTAATTATGAATAAAAAGTTACTTTCTGTTTTATTGAAGGGCTTGTATCATCTGTCTCTTATGTTTATTGGCATGACTGATTATTAATTAGTATAAGAACATAATTGAAGTTAAATTATCATGGATATGATGAATAAATGCCTCGTGTAGTTAAAGCCTTAATTTATGATAATTAGTTTAAAAAAACGCCTCCCATCCTCCCCAATGTTTTAGCTCACCAGCCGCCACTGATACATGCATATAAAATATGAAAAGGGGCTGTGAAAAACTGAAGATGCTAGAATGCTGACAAGTTAAAAAGTTTACGGACACACGGACGGACGCACGAAAAGCCACCACGAAGGCATCTAACCACAGCATAAGCCTGATTGGGATTAAACGCCAAGCGGGCTAAAATCTATTTAGGCTCTAACACCAATATAGCAAATCACTAATGTCATTGCAAAAAAATATTGCATGTATCTGCATTTGCCTGGTGCTCTGCGATCCTTCACGACATCATCACTTCCAGTGATGAATGTCACAGATACAGAAGAAATTGCCAGTTTGGAACCAAACCAAATATATGGACCAAATAATGGAACCAAATATAATGGGACCATATATGGACCAAATATTGTTGATGGTCCAAAAAATGTGCTGCGCCGGTCAAGCAAAGTGAAACGGATGTGCTATCATACTACAATGAATTTGGCAAATCATTTGAAAAGTGTAAGTCTTTCTCTGCTTGGCTAAAGTTATTTTGGATAATGTTAGCTCACTTGGTTAACTTGGGAAAATAGCTATTATGAATGAATTAGCTGGCCAAAGGTTCTCAGAAAGAGTAGTTTGATAGCAATAGCTGTTCATTCATTCATTGTCTATACCCGCTTATTCCTCACTAGGGTCGCGGGGGAACTGAAGCCTATCCCAGCTGACTACGGGCGAAGGCAGGAACCCACCCTGAACCAGCTCGCCAATCCATCGCAGGGCGCACACACCATTTGCTCTCACACGCATACCTATGGGCAATTTAGTGTCTCCAATTAACCTAACATGCATGTCTTTGGACCGTGGGAGGAAACCGGAGTACCCGGAGAAAACCCACGCGAACACGGGGAGAACATGCAAACTCCACACAGAAAGGCCCCAGGCCAGAATCGAACCCACGACCTTCTTGCTGTGAGGCGACAGTGCTAACCACTATGCCACCGTGCCGCCCATGCAATAGCTGTTCATTTAATTGAATGAATCACTTTATTCAAACAGAGGATTTTGTTGGAGGATTTCTAAGTTTCTTTTAGGGTGCTGACATCATAAAATATGACCTCTGGGTCTGAAGGACCCACTGAATGCCACCAATCATGTTGTCTTAGCCATAACATGATATTACTTACATGCAAGGTTGGACACAGTCAAGCTCTGCATAGCACAGAAAAGTGAAAAGGAGCGAATAGCCACCTTGCTAGCACAATAAAGATGTACTTTTAAGCATTGGCGGGTGACAGATTGTTTTGTTCATTTGATCGAGCATAGCAGCTGATGACAGATCTGATGACAAGCATTCCAATTGCATAATCTAACAGTTAATTAACTGAAGGTACCATAATTAACACATTCTGTGTAATCTCCTGCATTCATGAGGGAAGCTTTCCAATGACAGCCTACTAGACCTATAGCAAAACACTTCGAGCTTGATTGCAAAGAGTATAACTCAATTAATAACTCCAAGCAGATTGAGGATGCTACAAGCCCTGACTTGTAGATTTTACAAAATGGCAGCCTAATAACCCTAAGGTATGAGACATGCCAGCAATCAAGATGCCTTAGGTTATATTCACCTTACCAGGCTGAGGTGACTCACATCTGAATATGACACAGATCTGATGTTTTCAGAGCTGTATGGACACAGAAATCCAATCTTATATCCGATCTTCAAATCAGAATTGAGTCTCTTTTATATGTGGCCCTAGATCGGATACAAATCTGATACGTGGCCATGTGACATGAATGAAAATGTTCAGATCAGAATCCACGCAGCTTTTTGCCTGTATGCATTCGCTGAACACAATTAAAAACCATCTGGCTTTTTTAAACTTCTCAACCTTATCAGGTATCCACCTTATTCCTGAGGGCGCTACTATAGATATGATTAGGGGTGCAACTTCCGGCGGAAGTAGTTTTTAGCAAGTGGCTAGTCAAGTGGCTAGCATTTCTTTCAATTAACTTAACGATTACAGCTTTTTTTTTTTTTTTTTTTTTTTACAAATTAACTTGCTTTTCTTTAAATGTGCCTTCAGAGCTCCGGCACCTATTGTGCTGTTCGAGGCTGAACTAACAACCAGAGGAAGCTAAATTTATGGTTTGATCAACAGTGTTTTGAACACGCACCCAGAACATAGGGGATTGTCCTTGTGTTCAGCGAAACGGTTTCCATCGCCTACCTACAGAAGAGGAGGCCAGAATTTGGCTGAAAAACCTGAATATGAAAAGACCCCCAAAAACATTAGGTGCTCATTTCATTATGTCGACAAACAACGATTCATACTTTATGGCTAGGCTCAGACAGACCGTCGCAGAGGAGACGCCGGGTCCTCAGAAGCATTTTGAAAGCATAGCCAGGAGAGCACAAGGTGTGATTTCACGTGTAGGGAGGACAGAAAATTGTTATATTCATCCGGTAATGCCAGTCAGTGTAACTAACGTTTCATCCTGTTCAGTTTAAGATGAGGCTGTAGAAGTAGCAATAGTCTACTACAATTTGAAAATAGCCTACTCTGTTCCAAACAATAGTCTTGCACTCCAAACCTCATTTCACTAAAATTAAAAGTATGGGAAAAATGGACTCACTGTGTTTTACATGTTATAGTATTGGATTAGCTAGCAACTTAATACCGTATAATGTAGTTGGCTGGAGTAGAGCTAATTTGACTCGTACTGTCAGATGGCTTAATTTACTCTGTATAGCAATCCATTACGTTTCATATGTAGAGCAATATTTACCACTGAAATATAGTGTTTCCCTCATAAATATTCTCAGAAAGTACTTGTATATCTGTTTTAAGGTACATAAGGTTGTATACTACCTCCTTTAACAAAACTCGACTGACCTTGTTGCTGTTGAAGTACTGCATACGCTTTGGAGCTTTGTAGATTGTTCATAGCTTCGCAGTCTGTGGCAACGGAGTCGCTAATGTAGCCAAATGCGCTAGTGTGGCCACTGCTTCAGGTCGTTCTCCCATTCCTCAATAGTAGAAGGCAGCGGTACCATAACTTTATCCCGTCTGAGGGCTAAAAGGTGATGTCCCCTCATATATTATTTTCCAATCCCTTAAAAAAAGAGGTTTGGCGTGAGCCGCTACCATGGTAAACAGTTCAGTGACAGGATGCAGCGGAAGTTGCTCCCAGAATTCGCACAAGGGATCATGGGACGTGTGAATAACGTGGATAGCTCATGAACTGTTTTCCGCTCTCCAGAGCAAAATCCCATCCGTGCATTTGTTGCAAGCACGTCCATTTTCTCGGTTTGAATCAGGTTTTAATACCATGAGTGCTCTTACAAATATGACATTTGTTATTGTTGATGATGCAGATGACTCATGTGAAATTGCATCAATGTGGAGGGCAGATACGTTCATATTACACATCGACAGAGGTCACTTGAAATTATCAATGTGAACCGTCAAGACAGGCAATTTTGATATGAGCAAAAAATCAAAATTGAAGAACCAGGCTTTTAACGTGAACATAGCATTGGACTCTCAGGTCAAATGCATTTAAGTGAGATGGCGTTACCCGATGAGATTTACAGGTGTGCAGACTAATCATTTTAACAAAAGAAACCAGAGAGGGGACCAGCCTACTTTACCAGTCAGCATTTAATTAATAAACCTGAAATGATTGCCCATGCGAGCACAAAATCTGGACTGTAATCAGGCGGATTTAATGTTGGCTAAATTGTAGTAACTAGAAGAAAACATAATCTTCTGCTATTTTAAGTAAGCCTATTAAAGCAGATTTTTTTTTTTAGTTGCTGACTCCAAATCAATCCAATCGCACTAAAATATTTTTTTCTTTTCTTTTTTTCCTCTGCTAGTCAGCATAAAATAACAAGTGCCTATGGCAGCTGTGGCAGAGCAATGCCAAAGATGATTCTGGGTTGAAATGTAGCATCATTTGCAAACCACCACAGGAAACAACAAAGCTCCACGGCAAAGCACCCAGGCAGGGTGGCCAATTTGGGAATGATCTGATTTAATGAACAAGCTTCTCTGGCTAACATGTACAAGCAAGATCATCAGCACACTGAGTTAAAGAGAGCACAGGTAAGCACAGCCAAATAAATTACAATATTTGTCTTACAGCATGTAGTCTACAGCTACATTTTAGATTAGCGGTAGCAAAAATTCATTCAAGAGAAGGTTTAGACTGGCCGCATGTGGCCGCTTGCATGCAGAAGTGCACAATAACTAGCAGCAGGCAAATTTAACTAGCAACAGGCAAGAGTGATGCAGCAGCACGTAGTTATGCAGTGTAGCAGGGGACGAGGGAATGTTTCGTTGCGGAAAAGAAGAGCAGCTTAAATAGCCAAGTATCTGTTATGTGTGGAAGTGTTTATGAGAATATGGGCATCTAGAGTTTTCTGCCTGAACTAGCTGAACAAGTGCTGCCCTTATCATCCAAATTTGAGCATGAAATCAAAAAGTTGACAGAAATTAAGGCAACAACAGAATTTTAATTTAAAAATAATCACATTCAAAAGTAAATGCCTTTGGAACGGTGCGAAAAAAATGATTTCTGAAGTCAGCTGTGTTTAACTCATTGCCAACGGCGCGGCGAATTCTACCATTCCCTATGGTAAGCCGGTGCTAGCGGCGTGGATGACCATTCGCAATCTGATGAAAACACGAAATCAGTTGACGGTCGCGGTCATGGGCCACCTGTACTTCAATACTTTATATTGTGTAATTTTCGGGAAAAGTATTCCATACAAACGCGACAATTTTACATAAAAGTATTCCGTAGGGAATGAGTTAAACAGACAGAACAGTTGTTGCATATTGATCTGGAGAGAAAGTATTACTTGCGAAGTTAGGCTATATTGGTATGATTATTAGGTTAGTCTATTTCAAAAAGTAATTTAGGCTTCAGAATTTGCAGTCAAATTTCCAGTCACTCAATTCTTGAAAGTTCAAGGGTTATACATGTTTAAGAGTGATGAATCATATTTCAATTACATTTGTATCTGAGGTTGTCTTGCACATAGGTGACAGAAAAAAAAGGACTGACAGAAAATTTTGAAAGTCAGATGCAGTGATATTTGGCGAGTTTGTGTTTCTATATTTCCAAGCTATGATTTTACTCACCATTTCTATTAAGCTAACATCAAAAGAATGCATTACAATCAATTAAATCTGTGAAGATTACTTAATGCTGTTGTAATGTAATTTAATTAATAGGAATAAATAAAGAAAATGAAAAAAACAATTTAAGATTACACAAATTGAATAAACGCGAACAATGAACCTTTCAGGCATCATTTGTAATCGTGGCTATATTTTGAAAAAGAAAAGTTTTCCATTTCAAACCACAATGAGAAAACTGAGCTCATAAGAAAATCATACCAGCTTTGCAACACAATCTGGAAGTGTCTCTGTTTTTGTATTGGGTTCTTATTTTTTCCCTTGGAGCTTAATAGTGAATTTGCCTGAAAATAACCCTCTTAAGGTTTTACAATAGCTCTTTATTATTGTGGTAGCGTCAGCCCACTCAAATAAGGAAACAATTATAGGACATTGGCTTGGCTAGCAGCTCAGTTTTCTTGATAAGTTTATTTAGATTTGTATTTTCATTGTGGTTAAAAAATCTAGTGAGCTTTAGCCAAACTATAAAAAAGAGTCTCAGAAGGTTCAATTTTTTTAAAGCTTCATGTTGAATGTTATATTCAGTCCTTTAAGGCAGAGTTTTATGCTACCAGCTGGTGAATTGTTTCCTCACTACATTTTTTAATCCCCACAAAACAGGCTAAGCTCATAATTTGTGTAAATAATCGATTTCAACAACACTACACCATGTTTGACCCAGCATGGTCAATGAAGCAACCAGAAGTAAAGCATGATGTTCTGAGTTGATATTCCATTGCCATTGTTTGGGCCTCATGGAGTATTTAATCCTCACCATGCATCACAGTGGCTTGTTCCAATAATAACGGCTAAAGAGTACTTTTTTGGTGACCTAAGTATTCTGCACAAGGCATGGTGCAAAAGGACCGTAAACATGCATTGACATGCCACTAAAGGACTGGAATGATTCAGTACACAGGGAGGAAGTGGTTCTCCCCCAGTCTCACAGAAGTATTATGAAAAGGCAATTAGAGGACTTTGGAGACATTTATATGCAATTCTCTATTGGAATACTCATCTGCTGTGCCTCAAACACATTTTTCAGCTATACATTTGCATTGCGGATGAACTGTATACAGAGGTTGAATTATTAAAAATTCTGCTACCACTGGAATTGAGCAGATGCTTGTCACACACATAACACGTTGTATCAAAAGAGCTAAGGAGTGTAGGAGCTAAATTACAGCGGGTATGTCTTTTGAGACTAGGGAAGGAGTGTACTTCAATAAGTATCAGTATACAGGGTATAAGACTTATTTAAAAGGTTATTCACCAACATGCCCGTGACACAGAGTCTTCACATCTAACACTCTATTGAGATAAAAAGATATATTGTTAAAAAATTATTAGAGTAGTAGCATGTTCAAGCAGGAGCATGAAGATAAAAAGGAAGAAATAATGGTATTATGATTCATGCTGTCCATATTAGTACTTTTTCTTTAAAGGGAGATTTTGTGGAGGAGTACACGTAGCTAAAGAGAAAAGGATATGAAGAGAAAGATGAAGGGAGCATAACATATGAATAAGGAACCAAATGTCTGAGCTGAGCGATGGAATGACTAAACAAGAGTAAAAGCCCACGGGAAACAAGTGATTGTGCGACAGACTCAAACATCATTTGAGATCGACAAAAAAGCGTGTTACAACTTTAAGTGACAAGGTCGTGTACAAGCACCGGCACTTATGCGCTGGCAGACTTATATACTTGGAGACGACCTTCATAAGCTCGCCTTAAATTTTTACAGAATAAAACACATAGAGACAATAATTTGAACAATAGTTTTGGACAATTCTGCAATAAAAATATTTTTGTGGTAAGGAAAATATTGAGATATTTGAATGTGAAATATATGCAACTGCCTCTTCCATATACAGGTAAGTCCAAAAATATTTGGACATTGACAAAGTTATTGTTACTTTGGCAGTCAACTGTAGAATATTGGAGTTGAAATTAAAAAAATGAGTATGAGTTCAAAGTACAGACATCTTGCCTCAATTTTAGGGAATACACATCAAAATTAGGTGGACGGTGTCAGAATTACAGTTTTTTAAGAAGTTCCTTCTCTTTTATTGGACCAAAATTACTTGCACAATTGACTGCTCAGCTGTTCCATGGCCAGGTGTTTTATTGCCAACTAATTTCATTAAAAAGTACACTCATTAATTTTGGAGCTAAAACATTCACCAATATACTACATTTACCAATTTTCCAATAGACAATGTGGGCCCAATTCTTCAGCATGCCATACTTCTGAAGATAGGTGCACAGACCGATCATTATGCCTATTCCTATTTTCCTCCTCCTGCAAAGTCCAACTGGAATTTTTACTCAAGTACTGCATGCAGCAGGGCAGAGAGACGATACTGAAGATGTAGTCATATTGCTAAGGGTATTTTCCATGTAAATTAGCTGACACCAGTGGGTATGTAATTTAAATGAGGTAGCACTAGGTGAATTGTGGAATCTTTCTGACAGTTAGGTCCATAAATATTTGGACAGAGACACAATTTTAGCTGTTTCAGTTTCGCCACCATGAGGGATTTGAAAAGGGAAAATCAAAATGTCCTTGAAGTGGAGACTTTCAACTTCAATTGACCTATGGCTAAGCCCCGCCCTCAAATTTGATGAGCCAATCACAGTGTATTCTCTCCCCATATACTCAGACATTCTGAGCCTGAACTTCCATTAAAATGCATTACGGAAACTCCGAATCGTTCACTTTTATGGGGTTTTAAAATGTTTCTAAGCCAAAAAAAAAAATGGTCAAACGCTGTGCTTGGGGTAAATGTAACTCCGATACGAGGTATCCCGAGAGGCTGGGTGATGGGGTGTATTTTATACCCTTCCCAAAGCCACATCATAACCGAGAGAAGTGTCTCCTCTGGATAAAGCTTAGTGGAAGACCCCACTATCAGCTTAACATAGCTAACAAAGGTCAACAAGGATGTCTACATTTGTTCCAAGCTAAGTGAACATCGTGCTTAAGGCGAAATCTTGTCACTTCACTGGAGATTAACGTAAAGTTATCTTTTACATCGCTAAGTTAGCTAACGTTAGCTAAAGTTAGCAAATTCTATGGCTAACTTCAGTGCTGACAGACGTTGGCTTAACGTGAGCTCCTGGCTACTTTGTTCACCATGTCACCTTGTTTACTTAGCAGGAGTTAATTCACGTCAGGTTAGATTTCTTAAATTCTGTAGCAATAATAATACATAAATTAATTACCCTGCAGTGCACGAACAATGCTGATCCTCTATCTTGTTGTGTGAGAGGGTGACGGAAACAAGATGCGGTTGATCGCGTTTGCACTGAGACCTGAAAATTGTAGCTTCTAATTTAAACTTTTCGTTCACTTTCTCTACTCTAAATTCATGAATGTATCCCTCCAATGCATAGTGTAACCCTTTTAGCTGACTTCTTGATGATATTTGAGCCTTCTATCGCCAAAAATCATCGATAGCATCCTGAAAAATATCTCCGACTGTGATACCAGCCATTAGCGCCCGTTCTAAAATCTTGATTGATTGTCCGAGTCAGTGGAGGGGGCGGGGCTTAGCCATAGGTCAATTCACAGGTTTTTCAAAAATATTGTCTGAACCATGCATGAATTACACTGATTTTATGATCAGTCCCCTTAGTTTTAGGGACTCGAAAGTAATTGCACTTACTGACAATATAGGACGAAAAAGCAGACTTTTGGCATCCTTATTTGACACTTGTCAATACGAACCCTACCCCCTAACCATAACCTGAACCCTAAGCCTAAACGTTAAATAATGATGCAAAAAGTCTCCCGTTCTGTCCTATATAGACATTTGGTCTGGTAGTGCTACTATATGACGAGTCGGGATGAGACCATATAGGAATTATATAGGGCTACATCATATGATTAGATTCAGAACACATTGGACAATGTCTTACAGTGCAGATGGACGTTGACGAGGGTGCAGACTGCAAAAGCAACTCAAGATGTTTTATGACAAAGAAGTGGAATGTTTTATTGTTGACAATTTAATCATATGACCTGAATGTGCATTTCACTTGATTAAGGCAAAACTAAAGGCAAAACCCCTCAACAACAACCCCTCTTACTGGCAAACTATGAACGGGAATGCTTCAATGAGATTTTTCTTATAAGTTTTTCTTGGGGTGCCAATAATTCTGGCATGTTTTTTCAGAAAAAAAAATTATTTTAAGATGACAATATTTTTCCCTCAATATTTGTTTTTAAATTGAGATAGATTTTTGCTAATATTTTGAATGAAAGATTGGGAAGATGAAAAGAAACCATACTTTTTCTCATTTCCTGTTTAGCTAATATACCAAGGGTGCAAATATTAGTGAAGGGCACTGCAAAATCATTGAATGCGAATTAAGATGTTGAAATGCTGGACTTATCAGGACTTTACTGGCTCTGAATACAGTTCTGATTTGGAAGGAGATTATTCTCTCCTGTTAGTTTGTGGCTGGGATGGGAACATCCAGACCTGATCCAGAGGCGGGCGAAGGTCTGGCCTGCCCTCAATGCCAGGCTTGCGCTCCTCTAATGTGAATAAATATGGTTAAATAATGGTGAATTTTCTAGATCTTTGTGTACGCCAAATACATTTCCAAAAACGGACAAATACCAACCTTGCCCGTAAATATCTCTGTATCACTCCAAAATATGAGTCTGTGCGCACACCCATGTGTTTTCCAGTGGAAGAGAAATTAAATCTATTCAATCCTCCATTCTCTCAGAAGTCTCATTGGCTGAAATAGAGGAATGCTTATTTAATAATTATAATCAAATGAAATAGATTATTAAATTATTAAACCTTTTTTTAATGAGCCTATGGGATTTGAGTGTCCAGTGCTCTAACTTTTATCTTTATGAAATCAGGCCAGGCCAAGAGGGAGAGATGCCCAAGAGCTGTACTTAAAGATGCACTTTTTTTTCCATCGGAAGAGTACAGTTTGTTTGCCCTTAAACTGGCCTACTGCTGTGATGGGCACAGACCAAATATCACGGTCATGTGATTCAGCTCTGCTTCTTCCTTCTCATTGGCTGGGCAATTTCAGGTTGTGAATCACAGCAAACCACACAAGCTGACAAATCAATGTGGTGGACAAACAGGCAGCCAGACCTGTGCAATTTAATGAAACACTGACTCACTGCCCTTGTTAGATAAGTAAAGAAGAATAAATGTCTTGTTTCAGTGACAATTACGTTAGTCTTTTCTTGACTTTAAGCTGAGAATATCTTAAAGGTGATCTATAATGTAATTTTTTTT
Organism: Gymnothorax javanicus; assembly: GCA_029692085.1. NCBI lineage: Eukaryota > Metazoa > Chordata > Actinopteri > Anguilliformes > Muraenidae > Gymnothorax > Gymnothorax javanicus. Next base: position 21,981,800 of record CM056209.1, read on the forward strand.
TTTATCATTCTTCATGTAGATATATGTATAGAAATATGGAAGGACATTGAAGTTGTGAATAGAGCACAACTTTGGTGTCCAAAGATTTTTTTTTTTTTCTCCAAGACAACAAAAAGGGATTATGTGCACAGCGTAAGGTGCGGTCCAGATTTCTAAACATGAATAGCATTTCTGAAACTGAATCTTGATCTGTAAAATCATATCTGTGGCACTAAAAAGAAATCTTGATTCCAAAATTAAAATCCACTTTTCTATATATTAATAGTTTGAGTGCATGTATCAACAAACATAGAGAGCCCTCACTGCAGGGCTGGCATTAAGCAAAAATAACAGCATGGCGAAAACCCTATGCAATCTCTAGAAGTATATAGCATTATGTAGCATTTTTCAGAACTGTGTAGCAAAAATAAAACTTAACAAAAACATCTGTATATGCACTTTAACCTTTTATTTTCATCTCTGAGAACACTTAGCTAACAGTGCTGACACTAATTAACATCGCCTAATGAAGACCTAGGCAGTTGAGTTACAGTAGCATTGCAGTGTTAAAACTACTTGGACTTACCAATTGGGACCCACTTACAGCTAATATGTAATAACTCGGTAACTGAATAGGAATTACTAAATTTTTAATTGGTTCTACCTAAGCCACTCACCTGGCTCAGGCTGTGAATGAGCGACTATTCAGGACTGAGTTTTATCATACATAATATTTTTACTGTGAAAGAAATTAATACTGGTAAATATGAACCAAGATGAACATTTAAATATTAAAACAAAAATGGCCATAATCTAGAATAAAGAGCATTGTAGGAATTCAAGGTACAAATATATGACTCCAAAATATGAAAACAGCATTCCTTTGACATAAATATACTTTTTCACTTTTTTTTTGTATATCAGGGATAGAAATTCATTTTCTTTTTCACGAGACATTCGGACCAGTAATGACCCAGGTTTACTAGTCCTCCCCATCTTTTACTAGACAGCCCTTTTTTCCTTTTAATTTACAGCACCAATATGATATCCGTATCTCAAATATTTTTTATTTGGTTTTTTACAACTGCAACTCATACCTATGCCAATTTAACTCCTATTATGTTCTAATATTAATTAATGACCAGTCATGCCAATAAACGTAAGACACAGATGACACAAGCCCTTCAGTAAAACAGAAAGTAATTTTTTCTCCATAATTAATAGCAAACCATAAAAGCTTTTAATTTCAAAGCTCTTCAGTACCTTGCACAAAGAGAAATCCCTAACCAAGTACTTACATGATCTAAAATGCAGATTTGTCGATTTGTTGGGTCAGAATCAATGTTGTCAGTGCTCATGTGTTTGACCACTGCCTATTATTTGCAAAACGGTACACTATACAGCGATACAAAAATACAACGATGTGCCAAAATCCTTTCGTAATGACGGGTTAAAGTCCATACATCGCTTAAGAATTGAGACCATTCTCTTACTTACTCTGAATCACTTATTCTTTTTAGATTCAGAAAGTGTCAGCAATGTTCTGGTCGTTCAGTCTCGGTCAATCCTCTAATTCCAAGGCTGGACAGTCCGGATCTCGACCATCACACAATAATTCGCGGTTTTTTAAAATGCAACTAGCACATCTGGAAACCATCGTTGTCGTTGTTATTTTTATATTTAATACCTGAGTTAAATGACACCTGATGTGTGTCACCAGTCCAGTGTTTTTAATTCAATTTAATCTAGTAGCATATACACATGTACAGCGTTTGATTGCGCAATTCCCCCACCGATTCTTTACAAAGGGTGGCGGACGCGTTTCAGGTTTTGCGGTTGGTTCAGCCAATGACGTTTCCCACTCCAGTGTTTTCTTTAGCTCTGTAGGCGGGACTGGCGCGGAGGTAGGAAATGGGGTCATTCAACACGCTACCATGGTTTCAGAGTCGCGCTGTTAGTTTATCCATAGTGTAGTTGCAGAGGGCGATCGGAGCGATATTTAAGAGAATGTAGGAGCCTGTTTTTGTTCAAAACTGGAAAAAAACTTTTACTCACATCACCTTATCCGAAGACTGTATCGCAAAATATGCGATGGGGATTTCAAAAGCCCGTCGCAGATAGGTGCATTTCAAAAAAACTGATAGCATTTTGCGATGTGATACCGCTTATCGCCAGCCCTGCACTGTATATTCTGTAAACTTCACTGTATATCAAGAAATTTACTCAAGGCTTTCAGTTCATTTAATTCATCCTGACAGTAATTATAAAACCTGCAAGGCACTACATAATGGTTTCTAAAATGGCAGCTGCTTTCATCTGGATCAGTTTTTAGGAAAAAAATCAATCAGTTGATGCAGCAACAGTTTTATAATACCTGTCCCGCTGTATCCATGTGCAATAGATGAAAAATCAATTGTGTTCTTTTTCCACACTTTCACACCCACTTTGAACAGATGGGTGCTGAAGCTATGAAATGAACTCTGTCATTGTCCATATCCCTAATGTAGTTCATTTAGCAGCCATTATTTTGTGGTCCTTTGAGTTTTATTCATGTCAATCATTACTTTTGATAGTGACAACATTAGAAAAAAAAAATTAAAAACAAAAAAACTAGTAAGAAAGTGAACTAATTGTTCACATCATCTTTAAGAGATGGATCAATAAAAAATTAATTAACCGCTTTCTTGTGCATGAATAGACCTCATACTGTGTATGTTTATTTCCTTCCTTTATCCCAAAAGGATCATGATCACTGTCAAACAAGATAATTCAGCAATACAATAAACTGTGCAATAAGTGGCCATGTGAAGTGAATTTACTGTCTGAAAGTAAAATTTTTTTATTAAAATAAGAAGCAAATGAAGCTCTATTAGAAAAAGATTTTCATAAAGAGGCAGAGGTAGTACTGTTTTGGTAGAGATCTGTCGCCAACACAAGCTAAAGGCAACTAGCTATCTCTTGGCACTATAATTGGCCAGCCGTCTGGATGCTGCACACCCTGTTAGCGCTTGCTTAGCCAGAATCGTCGTTTCGATGCGTCTTTCTATGATCGTGATTTTCATTCCCTGATATGGTATTAGCACATTTGGTTAGTTAATCAAAAAAGCATCGCAGCAACATTAAAAAAATGGAAGTGTCTTTGGTGAAGAAAATCCAAGTTTACCTTAAAATTTCATTGAAATGTCAAACATAATAAAAATCAATGCCATAATCTTTGAGATCGAGTCATTAGCACCCAGAATGTTACGCCAATAAACCTATGACTATACAGGTATTTCCGGACTACGGATGCTTTTTATCTTATGGATTATATTCTAAAAATGGGAGTCTGTACAGTTTAAAACGACTCATCAGTGAATTATTTCCTTTTTATACAGTGAGTTGCTGTTGTATTTTACACTACACTCTCGTGACTGCTCAGCTTTAGAGCGCATAATAAGGCCTCAGGATGCAGATGCCTCTAGCAAGTTTGATAGGTGTTAGTAAAATCTGAAGATCTAAGGCTCCCAAGCAATATGATAAATGTGAAAGCTTTCCAACTGATTTTGAATACTCTGAGTGTATTTAAATGAGTCCTTCAATGAGGCTATTTCTGTATCTCCTGCATGTTAATTGGCATATCTCACACCTTTTATCATCTTCAGGAAAGAAGTATTCCAACTAGACTACAATAATCAGTGGTGTCATTTTACATAAAATCTGAGGAGGCAGACACTGTAATATGATCTCGAACTAGTCAAATACAGGAGACGTTGCAATATAATAAAGGTCCATAAATTCAAATGGGGGAGGAGATGGTGACAGGGAAAGTTGAAGGGAAAAAGTTTTTTTCCATTATTCTAGGCTGATCCCCTCCATTGTTGCCGACATTTGGCTTTGATTAAGGGGGGGCTGCCGCAGGCATCTTTTTGCCCGAGAGGGAGCCAGCGGTAATTTGGTTTATAGAGATCATATGGCAAGGAAACAGGGCTTGAAAGACACAACTCCGACTGCCATATTTGATGAATTTCCTATGATTTGAGCCCGAGTTTATTCTTTCCTGTTGTGGAGCAGACACCCCGCAGCACACGCGCCAGGGCTAGAATGGGCGACAGTGTGGGCCCAGTTAAAATACAATATACTCATTGTTTTTACACCTATGTCACAGGAAATAGGAGTGGGCCTCTTGAAAACAATCCACAAACATAGGGAAACCATGCCAAGTGATGATTGCAATTGTCATCTATTATGTACGTGAGTGCCATTAACCTGGCATTGGCTGCAGCTGAGTAGGTGTTTTATCAAAATGTCTCTTTCTGTATTTAAAAGAAAAACTGCATAGATAAGGAGCGGAAACCTCAGGGGGCAAATCATTCTGAAAGGTTCGGTCCTCCAGAAATCAGGAGCAGTGACAGAGTACCCATAGTTTTCCCCTACCTCACCATTGCGTGTGGTTTCTGTGGATAAGGGACTTGGGCAATACGTTTATTTTCAGTTTGGAAAGTTTACCTTCGCTGTCTGGCCTGACTAAATCAAAACATGAGCATTCATCTATACAGGCATTCTCCCCTAACCCCCGTTTCAGCGCACATTCCTGTGTCTCCCCCATACACCCACACACACCGACCCGCACACACACACACACACACACACGTCAGTCTTCATTAAAATGACCAAAATGTCATCAAGTAGTTTAATGCCCCTTAATAACGTTGTATCGTTTACGCTCTAGAACAGAGTGGAAATGAATGCCATCTGGGGATTTTTGGAAAGCTTGAAAAAATAAAAGGCAGGAGAGGCAGGGCAGGGATGAGGGAGGGAGGGAAAAAAATCTGACAGTCTATTTAGACGCGTGGCTTCACTTTGCATTAGAGTGTACAATATCAGGGGCAGAGCAGCGGCCAGGTTTCTGGTGCGGCTCACTGGGTCTACAGCTCTGGATCACTTACCTCAGGAAATCAAAGTCAAACGCGGCGCGGACGTATCTGCCCCGGCCACCGGCCTGCTGAGACCCTGAGGAAAGTGTAAAACCTGTATAAAAAGTAAAGGTAAGGCTCCTTGAGAGAAAAACCCATCACCACTCAAGGGGCCGGCGAGCATGAATAGAGCTGTCTTGTTAAATACGGCAGCTGATGAAAACAGCACTCGGGCTGCGGGAATTGCCTGACCAACGGCGATACCGGACAGAGAGGGGGATATTGATAGTGGGAAATGTTTTTCGAGACTGGTTGCACTACCCCTCCGTGCCCCACAGCAACCCTGCGCCCGCCCCCCCCAAAACATTCTCTCCCTGTTCTGGCATGAGTTTCACTTGTGAAGAGAGAGATGTGATCAACTGCCTTTACCCAGGTGCATGCTCAAATTTCCTCTGCTGTTCTGCCTTTCAGCTTTAAATAAAGCACGCTCCAATCTATAGTGGTGCAACACACGAGCATGCTTTTGCTCAGTCCTCGGACTCCCAAGAGCATGAGATGAGGAAACCAACCAACATTTTGATGAAAACGGTCAAAAACAAGCTTAAGCCAAGCACTCTTTCAAAACATTATTTCCGAAAAGACTGATGCATCTGTCCAACCAATAAAAGTGGTTGACTGTTATTGTTGCTGTTCTTGTTTTTGCATGTAGAGCTATGGGTCTTCCCTGATGGCACGGGCATATTCTTAGAGGACAATGCCAGGATTCATCAGGCTCAAATTGTGAGTGGTGAGACACATTGAGACCACACTGAGAATCTTTGGGATGAGCTGGAGAAGACTATGCAGCTGGTCAGACTCTCCTACGACCACCACTTCCTTGTGAATATTTGATATACGTTGCGGATGTTTGGCATGTTGAGTGGATAAAGAAACTGAGCACATCGTTTGAGCATTTCCATAGACACTAGCGTCCTCAGTCTGCACCTCAGCGCAACGGTACTAACCAAATGAGCCATCCAGCATTCCCATTGAGGCTTTTAAAAGTATTTTTTCCTCCAACAACCTTCAGTGTGACATTCAAGCATTGTATGGTAAGCAAATGAAACGGCTTGAAATATGGAGCTTCCCAGATTACTGTAGAGATGAGAGAGAGGTGGCATCACATGCATACTCCACCTGGCTCACGACCTGACCTTTTAAGCCTCTTCTGTGCCTTAAGCTGGCAGGAGCCACTGCAGGCAGGTGACTAATACGCTCAGATTTTATTTTTCTTAAACCTCTTCTTTCTCCGTCTATTTCCTGCTGTGGGTTCAGACCCCTGACTGTAATCAAAGCAATAATCAAAACTGTGACTGAAGATAAGGGAAGAAGAGTTCTGCCATTATTTGTCCTATAACCATTTCTATTCATCATGCTTGTAAAAGATCAACTGAGTTCTCACTGAAGTTTACGTTTTGTAGGGGAAAGCCGCCACAATTGTAGCGTTTTTCACTTTTCACTCTATTACTAAGAGATCGTTTTACCTACATATGTAATATTTTCAGGCAAAGCACCAACATGTCTGCTATCATAAATCACTTAAAGTTTTTCAATTGATAAAACAGGTCTTGAGTAACATAACTGAAAGCGGACTCTGTCCGATGTTACATCTGAAGTGCGTTTGAGTCTTAATTGTAACCGCAGGAGTTACAACTATAACACTGCTAAAAAATAGCATTAAACTCATCGTTTTCAGGTCAAATCAATTATATTTCATTCAAGCAACTGTTTAACGTTTCTTTAACACCAATAATGTGATAAGAATGTCCTATCAAAAATATTGTATATTATTAAAACTTACCAGATGTACCAGTAGGAGTGTTTGTGTGAGTTCCTTGATAGGAAAATGCATTGATTGTGCCTACAAAGTTAGCGACTTTGACTGATGGAGTTGTAAAAATGTTATACAACCCTAATTTGATTTAGAATATAATTGAATGACAGCTGACTGAACACAGAATATTGGCAAATATGACACGAGTTTTGTAAAAGTCCCATTCATACCTGCACTGGTACCCCTGCAGGGTCAATTATGTAGCAACACCCCAAATCACTTATTTTTTTACAGTCTATGCTACAGAAAAAGTCTATTTGTATTTTAAAGTTTTATTGCAAAAATCCAAAATAGGCTACAATAAAATTTGCCTACAGACAGAACCAAATTGGTTAGCTTATTAAATTTCAAGGTAGGACTGAGCCTACATCTCAGTGCAAAGAACATTATAATATGTGCCGTTCAGCATCTAGAACATTTTTGTGCATTTTTGTGGGGACATTCTGTAAAACAAACAAAAAAAGCAAACAAAGAGCAAAATTATTCGAGCTGTGCTTGCAAATGTCTGCCGTTGTCTGAAATGTAACGTGTTACAACTGCACCGCTCGGCGCACCGTTCATTCGGCGTTGTTTACAGAACGGACCTAACAATCATAATGTGTTAAAACGATGCAAACTAGTAACAAACATATACATACAGACGCCCAAGCGGATTTTAGGTCTGTAATATTAAAGAAAAAATCTGTAGTCAAAAAATACTGTGGGAGTGAATTTTTACTTACTTTGTGGAAAACCAACTTCTCTGGCGATATCTCCCTGCAGCATGGATGAAAAGACTTGCAACTTCCCGGGCACATGTATTACGGTACTCGTCACATGCTGACGTGATGACATCACGACCGCATTAACCAATCAAGAGAAAAAGTGGACGTTATAATTGTGACGCGTTACAATCAAGGCGGCTCTCCCCTACTTGTTGCTTTACTCAAGTGGATTATCTTAGGGCCATATTTATGCTTTTGAGTGCGTGAATATTTTTCTGGTTTGTCTCTGTAGTCTGATGAAGACTTAAAAAAGCAAATTGTTTAAAACGGTGTATCTATAATTCAAATGTACTGGTGTCTTAAGAACAAAAAAAGCCCAAATTCTAGTCGCGCAAATCATAACTTATTATCAGATTCAAGAAAAGTGTTTATTTATTTTTTTCTGATAATCATGCAAGCATTTATAATGTAATTGGCTGTCCCAGATTGGACCTTTTAAACTGAAATCAAGCTTGCAAGTCAAGTCCAATGCAAGCGTTTTACAGCTTAATTGGAGTCTTCTTACACACAGAAAACTGGGGTTTATTTTGTGCTTAAAGCTATAGTCTACGATTTTTCTCAAGGTTAAAATCATTATTTTCAGTTTGATTATGATTATGGCTCTAAAGTATCTCCTACACTCTACTCATAGCAAAAGGAACCAAAAAAATCCCCCCTCTCTGAAGGCTGCAGGCACGCAAAGAAATCAACCAATAGGAATCATTCGGGCCGAACAGGAGTTCCCCTGGCTCGGTTCCGCAACTCCTTTTTTGCTGCCGCGTACCTCCCTTCCTCTTTCAAATTTGGCACTCCGGTTTTCCTGCCCTCCCTCTTCCGCTGTGCCCTGAAGCCACTCTGCTGAGACATCACGGTTGCCAAGCGCCGAAAAATGCCGACGAAGAAGAACAAAAACAAACTGCAGACATGGAGAAGGAAAGTTCTGGGCAAACGCCTGTCCCACCTCTACTTGCCCCGCCGATCAAGAGGACTAGAAAAAGAAAGCCTGTGGTCGAAAAGGCTGAAGAGAAGAGAAAGCTGGATCAAGCCACATCTCAAATGAGAATAAATATAGGAGAAGCCTTTCCACGGTGAAGACTGTTACGGGACTCGCTGGGCCTAAGGAACAATGCAGTCACTGCAGCGTTTCTGTTAGACAGGCAATCATTTGTTTTATTGTAGAAGTTGATTTATGTTTCTTTAATATTCATCATACGTTGCAACGTCGATAACTCATAGATAAGTATTAGGTCAGTGCTGGCTTACTGCGGTGAAAGCTAACCTTAGTAACGTTATTTCTGTCAGCCTACTTACTATTGAAATTACGTTAGCGTTGGCCTCTAAATGCCGGTGAGCATTGGTTGTGAGAACAGGAAACAAATCTCAATGGGGGAATGGTTTTGGACGCAACACTGGACTTATACTAATATGCTTTACACATTGGTAGTGCAAAGTCTGTGTGAGCGTTTTTTTGCTCGATAGAGATCCACATTGCGGTGTCAACGCTAGTTACAGTTAGCCTCTATGTAGACCTTACATGCTAACAAAACTAACATGTTTACACACTGTTTGCGCAAAATCACCGTGTTTGTTTGGTTGAGGCAGCTCAGCGCTGTTGTCATTATGAAGATAAGAAGCTAACTTCAGCAATTCTTTGCCTCCACGTCCAACCGGCGCTCTGTGTGAGGCGAACCTGCTCTCTTCTCAGCGGGAGGGGGCGTGTCGGTTTCCAAGGGATGGGACGGTGCTTTCAGGGGAGGGCGCATGGTGTTGGAAGAAGCTCAGAGGGGGTAGGGGAGGTGTGTGTGGCGGAGAAATCATAGACTATGATTGAAAATATTGCTTCCACTAAGTTTTTATAGAGAATTCTATCACTTCTGTGAATTATCTGCTAACTTTCATTGACAAGAAGAAGCACCTTGCAATTTTAATACCAGTTTTTATGAAGCGATTATTGTGTAAAACTATACTAAGAGGCATAAAAACGCAACAAGCAACAATGTACAAAAGTTTGTGCAAATAATGTAATAAGGAAAAAATAAATACAAGGACATTTAAAGTAGAGCATTAGCTCACAAATGGTGAATTCTAACAAACGGGTAAGTTGACAGACCTCGTGCTGACAACAGTAACCCAATACATGAGCTGAATTGCTGTATGCTTTGCACAACATTAACCCTGGTTATAAAAAACCTTGTTTAAAAACTTCACATTTGTGAAAAGTCCTGATGCCACGATTGATGCAATGAAACAGGTGTCAGGTGATTGGAATGCTGATGGCTGGAATGAGTGCAGCCAGAGTTGCAGCATACTTTGGAGTGCATTGTGCAACTGTTTTATGTCTGTGCAACATGCAACTTGTCATCAGTGGGGACATGCACACTGATGCTAACGTTATGACATTACGTTAGCTAGCTGGCATTACACTTGATTAACACACACTGAAACCTTGCGGAGCCAATACTTTTTTGCTAGGTCTTACGGAATTGACTAGCTAATGCTGCTCCCGAGTAACTATAGCTCCTAAAATAGCCTTACTCGTAACTACTAGCTAGTGATTTTCACCTTTTTTAAAGTGTGCCAAGCGGAGGGCCATGTTGGTGTTAGTGACGTATATTGTGCTATACAAGAGATGTAGCTCACCTAGTGGTCTGACACCAAACTAAATGTACTTTACAATCTTTTCCACAAACTGCAAATTTCTTGACTTGCAAAATTACCTTATAAATTGACAAACATCATATGCGTAATTCATGGTATAATTCATTTGGAATCAACAAATAGTTTTTCTCTCGTTGTTGACTACTGTACATATTTTTTTCATAAGTTAGGTCCGATGGGGAACACTAGAGGAGTAGGGACTTCACCTCTCTATTGAAGTTAGCCCGTGATATATTGTGATAAGACAGATGGTTCAGTTAATCATCTGCCAAGTATTTATCCATTAAAGTATTTATTTAACAAGGATTCTCCAATCATATCGCGAGCAAAGAATGCTGTGACCACTCTTTTCAGAAGGTTTTTTTTGGTTGGAAAATGAAATACATGTTACATACAACACTGATCTTTGGATCTATCTTTCCCCATTTTCCACATCTGCAAATGGTATTGCTGCAAAGTGACATATTGAGCAGCAAGGACTTCCCACTTTACTGTGGCACATTTCTCAGTTCCCCTCTGCACTTTCACCTCTTACCTTATTTCCTTCCCTCCCAAATGGATGGAGGTAACAGTAAGAAAAGGATGAAAATGAAAAAAGTAAGTGAAATATAACTGATTGGAATGGGCCCGTGATCTTCTGTACTGTCAGTAATGCTCAAATATGTGGGAGGGACTAAAGCCCGCACCAAATTCATGCAGGAAAAAACTAGCTGATTCTACTAAAGGCAACCTCCCTTTTGGCTTCTTTTTTGCTCTCTGATAAATAAACAGCCGCTCTTCATTCAAGAGCACTGATGAAATTGCTGAGGACTCTTGTCTGGTTTCAGTGGAGAGGATGCGACTTTGAAAAAGTGTAATAACTGCTTTGTGATGTGAATCATATGAATTAAATGGCCAGTGCCCCAGAACGTGAACTGATCCCACACACACTCAAATGTCACTAAAGCCTTTAGATTTTAAGATTTTAAATCTGCAAGGCATTATTGCTGCACTTATTATTTTTCTTAGCCTTTTTTTGGTTTTGGCGCCCTACAAATTATTTCAATGAAAAACACTTTATCATCATTTATATGCAATTTTAAGACATTGCCATACCACTTTGATTGCTCACACAATTAAATCCATTGTACAGGCAAAAGAAAAAAAAAGTTCTGGAAATGGCCAATGTACTTGCTCTTCCAAAGAATGAAAATTGTTCGTAAAACCAAATGAAAACTTGGCAGGTGACCATAGTTGCTGCGGATCCAAATCACTTTACGTCAAGGTCACCGAAATAAACACAGTGGAAGAACTTCAATCAGCATTTGTGTGTGCTGAGGAACAGGCATGGGGCAATTAATTAACTTAATCGCTAACTTAATCAAGTTAAGTTAAAATCCCCTTAACTTAACTAGTTAACTTTTGAGAAGGGATATTAATTTAACTGAATTGATTTTCGTAGATTAATTGATTTTCTTTCAATTAATTTTCAATTAAGTTTTGATTAACTTCATAATTTTTGCTACAATGTTGACCTGATAATGCAGACTACTTATGAATTTTTTCTAAACATTTAACTACCGCAATGATGAGATTTTGTCCTCATAATAATTATTATGGTTTTGCAATGATAAAGAATCTTCACTTATATGATGTTGTTCTACACACTTTGTATATGTATACTTTATATCAGCTGTGTTATGTTCTTGAATTTTAACAAGGCTAGTAGACATTGACAGTCTGACATTCACTTGAGATTGCCAATAACCTTTTGTGTTAGCATTAATAGAATGAAATACAAAAGTGTATGTTAATGTATGCTATGAGTTTTTGTATGCTATGTATGAAGTACATACAGATCATGATTACAATATGATACATTGCTGATAATATGATGACTTGTTTTCAAATGTATATATATTTGTGTATTGACACAACTAGATGCAGTTGAAATAAGACTTTATCTTAACTCTGTAGTTGTTAAGTCAATCAACATATTTGAAAATATTGTCGATGGCATGGAAACAACAAAGTTAACTTTTAACTTAACTAGTTAACTTGTCAAAATTAACTTAACTAGTTAATTTCCAAATAGACATTAACTTAACTTAATTGATTAAATTTTAGTATGAACTAGTTAATCCAACACGTTAATTGCCCGATGCCTGCTGAGGAATAACTTCAAGAAAAATATTTTGAGTGTAAGAGCATTGTTGCTGCATATGGGTGTTATATTTTTGGTTTCTTACTAGCATTAAGTGTAGCATTTCTCTGGTAAGAACAACATTTCCATTACTGCTAGATTCGGCTGTATATGTAATCTGCACTCAAATTACATGTACAGTTGGCGTCATAATTCATCAGATAGTGACATATTTTTTTTTACTTTACTTACTTTTTTTTTTTTTTTTTACTTTACTTTTTTTTACTTTCTGTACTCCAATGAGTTTGAAAAGTCACAATGACAATGAGGTTGAATTGTAGAAGGTCAGCTTTAATTTGTGGGTGTTTTCATCTAAATAGGATGAACCAGTTAGAAATGGCAGCACCTCTTCTACAATCCCCCATTTTTTGGCACATGAAAAAATATTGGACATTAAGAATAAAGTGATCATTTTTAACATTTGGTCACATACCCTTTGCATGCAATGATTTCTTGAAGTCTATGATGCTTAGTCTTCACTAGAAGCTTGGTATCTTCCCCAGTGATGCTCTGCCAGACCTGCACAGTGCCTCACCTGTCACTTCTCACAGAGTGGGTAGATGACATAAAACAATGGCCCGATGTTAGCTACATACACATAGTTAATTCCTCCGCCAAACGAAGTTGGCAGGCGGTATATGTGATTGGTGCCGTTTGTATGTTTGTGAGCAAGACAACTCAAAAAGTAATGAATGGATATCTCTGAAATTTTGTGGGTGGGTTGCTATTATATCACGGATGGACCCTATTGATTTTGACGGCGATCGATCAAACAATATGCCACCACAGCAACCATCGCAAAATCCTATGTTGCAGATATACAGGATCTTACAAGAGTGGGGGTGTCATATGAAAGTTATTAAACAAGTTTGGTAGCAACAAACCTAAAATTTACTCGATGACTTTCATAACTTTCTCATTCTGTATATCACATAACTGAATTACGTAATTTCATGGAAAGCAAATGTAATTTCCCTTAGCGCCCAATGTATGTTAGCACTGCGCTAACTACATTGCTCTGCTTACTCAGTCTCTGAGTCACAGACATTTGTGGCTGAACGAGCAACGCTTAGTAAATTCAGTCAACTGAGTAGCTAGCTTAAGTTAGCTCGCTGGGTACCAAACCAATGTTACATAGTGGTTTTGAAAAAGTATTGCGTGCACGCTACCTAGCTAAATAACGTGAACTTAGTTATGTCAATGGCGCTTAACTAGCTTCCTGCAGAGCTGAGCCATACCAATTCAACCAACGTTACACTCGGTATTCAATTTGGCTTAGTAGAAACAGCGAGACGTAACCCTAAGCGATTTCTTTCCCCCCACGCTCTCAGCCAATGCGATTTTTGCAAAAGTTAAATATAGGGTAATGTCAAAAATATGTCATGACCTGGGCTATGAGAAAAGTACTTCAGTTATGTGATAAACCTTAAATTTCCTTAGCAAGATTACGACTGTGCTGCCTTGGGGGAGGTTTGCACTCAAGGAGTGCCTCTAGTTACCTTGTGTTTTCCGAAGGCGTCGATGGCAAAGAATTGCGAAATTATAAAAGCACGGAGGCATATCATTACCTGCATAGTAACAAAATAGGTAAAGTACTGTACAAGAAACACAGCGACTTCGTATTTCTGAAGGCAGCTGTTGAGCCCAGCCAGAGCGTCAGTCAAGCTAAACATACAGCATGGATAGGTAATGCTGAGGGTAAGTGGAGTCGTGGAGACAGTCAACTGCTCTTGTATTGCCGGAATAGGGAAATCATGTAGTCATGCAGCAGCTATTCTGTGGAAGGCAGCGTTATTCATTAAACCAAAGCTCCCTTCAGTTATCCAAACATCGGAACTATTAAATATATTTACAAAGACATTATTGTGCTTTTATTGCCGAAGATATGTATGCTTATGTTCAGCGGTGAGTGGTTAAATGATGAACATCCTATTGATGTCATTATTTCTGATGTTTTTGTTGTTTGGGCTAGCTGGCTCTGTTTGTTGCTGTCATTGGCATGAAGGCTACCGGAAACACAAAACCGAACAGCGGAAGTAGGCATTCTGTCATGGCAGCGCCCATGGGCTTTGGTGAAACTTGTGGATAGAATGTAAACTGCATGCTCATTTGGATTCAGACTTAGAGATTGACTCTGCCAACAGAACAAAAAAATAACAAAAAAAATGTGTTACCATCCAGTGAATTATGGTGCTAACTGTTTGTGTGAATGTATGTTATTATCCTGGCAGGGATCACTGAATTTTTTAATTTTTTTTTTTTTTTTTTTTTTTAATTTTCTCTGCCACTGGTGGGTTCCACAGCCAGAGAATTTAGCCAATACAAACAATTGAGCTGGTTAATTATTTACTGAATATCTTCATGGACATATTTCCATATTTGATCATGCAATATTGGCATAAAAAATTTGGTTTTTGGCAATTGCTGCATCTTCTGGTGAACAAGTATCTAGTTGAAAATTAAATAAAGGCTTTTTCCAAGATTTTAATCAGATGTACACATTGGACAAAACTAAATGCTCATAGTCTCCTGCTCCAACTGTTGGAATTTAATTTCTCAACAATTTGGATTGACTTCTTTTCTACAGATTTGCTGTAAAACAGAGCAATTCTTTTTCTATAAAATCATCATGTAATCCTCTGTCCCTGACAAATCCCGAATAAGCTAGCTTCAAATTTGTTATGAAATTGTAGATCTAGGCAAATCAGAGAATACACGTGAGTGTAACTGGCGGGGACAGGAGGCCTGGTAGCTCTGGCAATTTTTCGGCATTATTAGCTGCTGGACCAGCACACTGACACTGGCGGAAGAACAGCCATAATATGAAACAGTCGGCTGGGTCATTCATCCAAGAAAAATAAGGCCCACTGTGTACGACCGCCGGCCCTGCAGTTGCACAACAACTAGCTCTCTGTTTTCTGCCAGGAAGCCAAAGAATGGAAACCAAAGCCCAGAGGAGCAACCAGCCAGAGTCATGTTAAAATACAAAAATATTAAAATGTGATATAGGGAAACTGCAGTAGACCCCGGTTCTGCTGCTGTACCCCTGTCTGTGTTCTCTAATGCTTGCATATTTGCGTCTGGTGTGTATGTCCCTGGATCTAATTGGCATGTAATTTATTTCCCAGAGATTTTTTCAATGAATTAAAAATACTGTCTGTTTATTAAGATAATTTATGCAAATAAAACTATTTATTTTGTATTTTATTTAGAAGCTGGAAACTGAAATTTACTGGAGAAATATGCACTAATAACCATTAGATGTGAACACTGTTGAGTCTTCTGTATCCTCAGGCACAAATTTTCATCGACTGCGTTTTATTTTTAAAAAGTGCAAAATACACAGAAGCTTTCAGATGCTGACTTGTGGAATCTCTGTTTCCTCAGTAACTTAAATTTGAAACCAAAAATGAAACTGTAGAGCTCCTGCAACAGATGGTATCCATATTTGGGGATCATCCAGAGTGGACCAAAGAAACCACATTTCCCGATCTTTCTGAGCACTAAAGAGTATAATTTATTTTTACCTTTTTTGTGCTACAGTGGGAACTGTGAAAACCACATACTTTTATGAAGGTGCTCAGCAGAATCTTCCAGAGCTGTGAAATCACAAAATTGTTCTGTGACAATTTTCCAGAAAAAAAGAAAAATGAAAAGAAAATAAATCTCACATTTTACATGTTAGGCTAAGAATATAAAGTATGAAGAACCTTTCCCTCACTGTTTTTAGAAATAGTTTCTCAGCAATGGAATAATGCAAAAAAAAAAAAAAAAAAAAAAAAGATTCATTGCCAGCCTCCTTTAGGTTGCCAGCTTTGAGTAAGAGCCATGCTTGCAAATATTACACTTGTGGCGTCCAGTTGGACGAGACAGCCCATTGTGGCGGGAAGTCTGATACTTGGTCTTAAATGACCCCTGGAAAACCTTAATTTTTATTTATTCATATTGTATCTCCCTCAAATGACTCAGGGTCCAAGTTGTGAGGCCCACAGGCAATACTCAAGTCCTATTTATTGGCTACATCTTTCTGTCTCCATGTGTAATTTCACTTAACCATGACAATCTCATACCCTCACACCCCCTCTTAAGTCACCAAATGCTGCAGTTCCAGTATTAATTTCAGTAAACAGGAATTGACAACGGCAATGGGATTTGGGCCTACTGGGAGCTGAGTGAATGTCTGATGCTCATGAGCCGAGTCCTGGCAAACCTATTCTGCTCTGAAAAAAGCAGGTCTGCGGTTAAACTCATTTTACGACCGCAGTAATGCGCAAAGCGTTGCCAAAGAAATAACTCACCTGCTCCAGGGCGATGCGCTAATAGGAAACTCTCTCTGACATGTTGCCAGTGTAGACAAGAGGACATGCTCTAACACTATCTGGGGATGTTGGGCGTTATATGTTGATGGTGTGGGCAGGACGGACACTAGCAGGAATCACCTGCCATCAGGAAAGGGGGGTTTACAGATACAAGTGCAATGTTCCATAGTTAAACACATGTATTCAGCTTATAATTCTCAATAAATGCAAACGATAATTCTGAACAATTTGTGCATCAGTGCCCATGAAAGTAAGGCTAAAAAGACTTACCTTACTGATCAAGTTTTTTTTTTTTTTGGAGTTTTTAAGTTCACTGAAAGATATAGTTTATTGTGACAAGAAGATTCCTTTGAGAAGCCCAGGCATTTAACCTCCTAAAAATGAGAATGAAAATGTTTTATAAATACACTTTCATATTTGTCAATAAATGATCATCTGTCTCAAGTGCCTTTTTTATGGAAGGTAATACTTTAGCCCACTTATGAATTAAATTCGATATCCAGCTAATGTGCTCCTGCTAATTATAGATGCTTTCTCAGTCAGTGCACAGTAAGACAATGCTTTCAGAACTTGAAGGTTATTTTGGCTCCCCAATCTATGCATTTAGTTTTCAGACTGCAATTCATTATTTGTGCAAAAACTGGAAGGATACAATAGAAGTACAGTAGTGTGCAGTGATGATTATACACCACCTCTTTTGTCTGATAAGGGTCTTAATATATTGCTTCTCTGTATTTTTTTTTTTTTTGGTGAAAATGTATTGAAAAATACTATTGTAGGGAATGAGAACAAAAAATTCATTCCCACAAGAATATTGTGGCAAAAATATGGGTAATAAACAAAAACACTGAGAATATCAATTTTCCATAGCAATGGAAAGGTGTTGAAGGTTACATTTTTTTGACTCGTGCATAGGCTGAATGCATGTTTGAAGGCTCATTCCATGATTATTGATGCTAAATACTGATAAATGTCAGGTTGGTCATATACTGTAGACTACATGCTGCTTTTGACTATGACCAGCATTCAAGTGGTAAGTGGTGGGCAATTTCGTACGCGGCCTAAGAGTTGATTGAGTTTCCAAATGTTTTCGTGTGAGTTGAACCAATCATCGCATTTCTCTTTTTAAGGAGCATTTGACTCATTTTACTGCAATCATTCACTCTCATTATGTTTTTGCTGTTGATGCTTGTGTAACACCAGTAACTGAATCTGAACCTACCCCACCTGGATCTGTTTCTTTTCTATGATTTGATTACTTAAATTGGGTCAATATTTTGACAAAGATATCAGGTCTCCTGAACTCAAAGGAGTTAATCAGTCATTAATTTCAGAGCCATTACGTGAGAAAATGGCACTTTTTGAAGACGTTGAGGAGTTGACCCCCCTGGAATGGAATGAAACTTGGCACATAGGTAGATATGGTAGTCTCATGGAAAAAGCTGAATTTTTAGGTCCGTATCTCAGTCTACCAGTGGCGCCACCTGGAAGCCACTAAAGTGGCTCAGTTTTGCTTTTGACACCACATTTTACATTAATTATTATGACTTAATAGTATAACACATCTGGTACTGTGTACCCTTATCATAACCTGTGACACTTCAAGTCTGGATAGACATCAGCACCACATCAGCACCAAGCTGGGAAACTATATTATTGAGCCGGAATTATTTAAGAAATCACAGTAAAAATTGAAAATGGGAATGGGAATAAAATAATATCCCAGACATATACCAATCAAGAATGCTCTATTATGTGTTCACTCACAACAAAACTATCATTTTCAGTTAATAGTACCTTGATATCTCGCTGGGTTAGTGCAATGGATGGCCAGAAAGATGGTCGAAATTGATTTTCGGTGCATGTTTGCGGTGTATTTTCTCTGTAACCCAGATATGTTCCATGGTGATAAATGCCGTTTGTTGGGCTTTTGGATTCTATTTTCAGGAATATCAAGCATTTCTTTGGTAGTGTCTACACTTTCAAGCTAGACAGAGCCAAAGTTGGAGGAAAACTCAAAATGGACCATTTCATAGCAGATTGTGCCAGTGTTTAGGCGGCATTATTTTGTTTACCTAGCAAGATAGAGATCTGAAATTCTCTGGATACATAGTCCCTTTGGGGTACATTACAGCATTAGTAAAATCTCATAATAGTATTTTCAGTGTAGATGATATTAAACATCAAAATTCGGAAAAATTTGCCTCCAGGGGCACTGTAGGCTGGATGCAAGTACTGGCCATCCCCAGCAATGTACCAAAGAAATTTTTTTTGAACTGTGATACACAGTCGTAGGTAGTTTTCTAGTGAAGAGCTTGGTTTGGTACTATGCTGGGAAGATAGCTTTCTGACTAAAGGTGGCGCTCTAAAGAGCTAATGTTCTACCGACCTAATATTCCATATTCCCAGAAATATACCAAAGTTCTGTCTTTTGAAATATATGAAGTACATGCACAGTTATACATAATATTTGCAATCCCTTTGGTATAAAGCTCATTTGGTTGTAAACTGTTGGTGACAGTGAGCGTTACAAAGGCACAATACATGGGCTATTACCAAGTATGGGTACAGCGCAGTCAGAAATTTCTAGCACATTATAAAACATGACCAGTCCAAAATTTTTAAATGCCAAAAAAGAACTTATGTAAAAGGTGTACCATCATAAGTACGTGTGCAGACATGCATCAACAGTATACATACACTTACATAAAATAACAGTCCATAATTTGAACTCTAAAAAAGAATCTTCGTCACACAACTGTGTACATGAGGACAGAATGTATAGTACAAAAGTTAAAACTGTTTTATACTTTTCATGTTGTCCAAAGTGAAATGATGTCAACATAGCACGTGACTAGCTCTATCCGTCAGTCTGTTTTTGGAATTCGATTGTGGGTTGGCAGCACCTGGTGGTGCGCACTAGAGGTGCTCCTTGGCCTTGGCCCTGAGCAGCCATCCATGGCCTTCTTCATTCGATCCTGGTTGATGTTACCCGCAGAGCCAGTCGAGCCCGAGGCAAGCCCTATTACACTGCATCCGGGGTCTCTACAGGGCTGCTTCCTGGCCGTAGATAGTGAGCTTGTTTGTCTCTGAATTAAATAGTGGGCTGCAGCCTACATTGCGCAATAGTTGCGTCAACACCCATGGCTTGATACGCACAGAAATGGGAAGTCTGTAAAAGAAACCCCGCCCTCCCAACCAGCAGGCATCCTGTAGGCTAGACATCATGGGCAGGTGTTAGGAATCAAGGCATGCAAGTTACCACTACAAATGAACTGCCCTTTTCTTGGCAGGGTGCTGCTTGCTTGCTAGGACCTCTGTGCCCTTTATAAGGACAACCACTCGCTAGACGCGACTACTGTGCCCTTTTTTCATACCCAAGCACCATACCCTAGGGAAATCCTAGAATTAACACTGATGCCTGCTCTACAATTCTAATAGTAAAGTAAAAATGCAGAGAATTTGTTATTTTCTGAAAACGCACTAACAATCCAAAACTGTACACTGTACTGACTACTGGTAAAAGTGTTGCATGTTGACACGATGCTACAATCACCACCAACATTCTTTTTCAATTTACAACCAACCCAGCTTTATACCAGACATTACAAATGTAATGTATAACTGTGCATGTACTTTCAAAAGACAAAACTTTGGTATATGTCTGGGAATATGGAATATTAGGTTGGTAGAACATTAGCTCTTTAGAGCACCACCTTTGGTCACATAGCTGTCCATCAAGAATAGTACCAAGGTAAACTCTTCATTTTCAGAGCAAACTAGCTGTGTGTAATTTATTTGGTACATTGCTGGGGATAGCCAGTATTTGCATCCAGCCTACAACGCCCCTGGGGGCGAAATTTTCCGACGTTTGATGATGAATATCGTCTACACTGAAAATACTACCATAGAGATTTTACTAGTGCTGTTATACACCCCAAACGGACTATGTATCCAGAGAATTTCAGATCTCTATCTTCCTGGGTAAACAAAATAATGCCACCTAAACATAGGCACAATCTGCTATGAAATGGTCCATTTTGAGTTTTCCTCCAACTTTGGCTCCATCTAGCTTGAAAGTGTAGATACTACCAAAGAAATGCTTGGTATTCCCGAAAATAGAGTTCCAAAAGCACAACAAACAGCATTTACCCTCACAGTACAAATCTGGGTTACAGAGAAAATATGCCGCAAACATGCACCAAAAAGGAATTTCGACCATCTTTCTGGCTGTCCATTGCACAAAGACGGCAAGATACCAAGGTACTATTCACTGAAAATGATAGTCTTGTTGTGAGTAAACACATAGTAAAGCATTCTAGTTTGGTATATGTCTAGGATATTATTTTATCTCCATTCTCATTTTCAATTTTTCTTATTATTTCTCAAATAATTCCGGCTCAATAATGTAGTTACCCAGCTTGGTGTCGATGTGGTGCTGATGTCTATCCAGACTTGAAGTGTCACGGGTCATGATAAAAGTATAACATATTTGGTACTGTATACCCTTAAGTCACAATAGTTGATGTAGAATTTGGTGTCAACAGCAAAACTGAGCCGCTTAAGTGGCTTCCAGGTGGTGCTATCGGCACGCAAAGTGAGATTCAGACCTAAAAATTCAGCTTTTTCCATGAGACACCCATGTCTACCCATGTGCCAAGTTTCATTCAATTCCAGGGGGGCCAACTTTGCACCGAATGTCCATCTCTCATGGAATGGCTCTTAAAGGTTATACCTCTTTCCGATCTTTGAATTTGGGATTGCCTTCACCTATATTAGCATGTAAGAAAAGTTTCCCCTTTCCACACCAGGGCCGAATGATGAAAGAGCACTTATGTAGATCCCATAATGATGACATTACCTTTTGGGGGGGAGTTGGGGTTGAAGAGGTTCCTGGGCTGTCATACATCACTATTTGTATGTACAGTGCTTAACAAATTTATTAGACCACCACCCGATGTAAGGTTTATGCCACAGCTGCCCTAAATTTACAGTGTTGGTAATTACTGAAATAATTTTTCTGTTTCTGTAATGGTTAATCCACCAGTATGCACATGCTCTTTAACTGAAATGATATTTTTAATGCGAAAACATATTTATTGTTGTTATCCATGAATTTTCGAATTTACCGTTTTACAAAAAAGCAGAAAAAATAGTTAAGCACATTATTATTATTTTTTTTTTGATTAAGATGCCAAATAACAGTTATTTTCTTGCATTCCTGAACAAAAAAAAAATTAATTTTAGTGGTTGAATGCAAGAATGCAAGCTCTTATCAAGACCAAAGGAGGCCATACAAAATGTAGTTTTTTTTTTTTGGTTTTAATGTGTGAATAAGAACTATTCAGTGGTTCTGGTTCGTTATTTGCCAAAGAAATAACAAAATAATTTTTAGTTTTAAACAATTTTTTGACAAATTTCTTAAATATTTGTATTTTCTCGTTTTTTATGACAGGTGGTCTAATAAATTTGTCCAGCAGTGTATATGCTAGTTTGTCATTATTAGAACCAGCTTAAGAGTTAATTTTAAGAGTTGTGTTTCTTATTATCATCAGAAAAACTGTAGAATGTCAAAAGTAAATAATTGACTTCAGAACGTTTGTGTCGTTGGTCTATCCCTTGCAAAGAATTTGGTCACAGCTTAAAACCAAACCTGAAGAAAAACCAGTACTGACCCTGTGAGTGTAAATGAGAGAAAAAACAGAATTTGTTCAATGTCAAAGTTCATTTTCGGCAGTTAAAGGTCTGAAGTGTAAGGAAATATTACAATCCTGCACCTGTTATTTATTAAGAAGGTAAACTTTCCATGTCCCAGTGAGAGATGGTGCAACTGGAGCAATTTATCTCGAGAATAGATGGATAGACGTGAAGAAAACGAACCCCCTCTCTGTTAACAGACGTGTTCTTGGCTCCACTGTAAGTACATCTTACACAAACATCAATCACAATTGCGCCAAACAGAATCTTACTGTGTGATTTCATTGTTGTTCTCAAATCAGAATCACACTGACTTTTAATAAAGACATAAAATGGATTCCTACTACATTAATATACTGTTCATGCTTCTTCTCTCCTTTTTATTTTGATAAAGGCAGAAATTTTTAACAAGGTCAATAATACAGAAGACGTCACAACGTCTTTGTTTTGCAGCACACTGTGTTTTAGTAATTCCATGTCGGGGGCCATCAAACTCCGTTTCCTATAAAATCACAGATACCACAGAGCTGCTTCAAGTGATGACTTAAAACATGAAAAACTTGGAAATATTACAAAACAGGGTCAGTGTGTATTTACGCATTGTTTTCATATCACGCAGGGATCCTCACATGTGCAATAACATTATAAGCAGTGGAAGAAAGGACCCCAGGGACAGACCTGAGATGACAATTTGATCGTGGCTGGCACTTCACCAGCTCTTTATGTGTCTATCAACCTGTCATTAATGAACCACACGGCAAGATGCTTTGTGATTTAGATGCACAGCGACCAACCACCTGAACCATGGGAAGAGGCAGGGGAAAATAGAAAATAATAGATCTCTGGGCTACTATTAAGAGACTTGTGATTAAACAATATGGTCGTAATAATGTAATTTAGCTGTGAGGGAGCACCTCCAGCCAGTTTTGTTGAGGAGTGATTGCTGCTTTTCTGCTGAGTGGCTACGGAGACCTGCTTGGCTGCGCCATGGAAACCTGTTGTCACCTGAGAACGAAGGGGTGGGGCCTGGTGCCACAGCGATTGAACGGCTCTTTGCCGCGGGCGCTAAGTTGTGCGCCTCACCTTTTCCTAATTGTACACCTGAGGTTTATTATCCAGGCTTAATACAATTACAGCCTTTGTGAAACAGCTCATTTGTGTGCCAAAATAAATACTAATGGCACAGCATGCAATTGATAAGCAGGCCTACATATTTATGAGGAGCAGTTTGCAGCCTGTTTAGGGAGGGGAGCAGGATTCACTGATGGGTTGGAACTGCTTAGCAAGCTTCTCAGAGCCAAATGCATTTGTTTGACTTGCAGTAGAAATTCTGAAAAAGATATACAGTACTCGCGATAAATTATTCTGGGATGACCTAAGTCTACTGGATGTGCGTCATTCTGAACTGAAAGAGCATGGCCAATTCTGACTGCGTTCTGCTTTGGAAGGTTTTTTTTTTTTTTTTTTTGCTTTTGTGAAAGTTGACGCTAGAAATTATGAACAAAAAATATGAATACATTTTTCTAAAATATATACGTCAGGTTTCTTCCATTATGTGAAATCTTACATTGAATTTATTGTGGCACTTTTAAGGCTCAAATTCGAAACCATGTCATTACATGGCCGGAGGGCCGCATTGGCGTGGCAACAATTGGCCCAGCCTCGTTGGAGGAAATACATTGTTGGTTCGGCCAGTCAAATTCATTTATCTCATTGCTCTCTAGCAGCCACTCCTGGCGCATGTAGCTGCATGAGCCGAATATGCTCTGATTTCATTCTCGTCCAGTGGCATAGGCAATGTGTAAATAAACTATGTGCCTGCATTGAGCAATGAAGCTAGGGTTTGTCATTGTGTCTCGTGGCACCCTCCGCCTCAGTCAATGGGAGCAAGTTGCTGCTGTCGACTAAACAGTTCGGCTGTGGGAGAAAAAGGCAGGAAAATAATTTTAAAAGACTCAAATTTGGCCTTTTCTATGAATGATGGGCACAGAATATGTAGGTTCAGCCTGCTAACCAACCGTGTCTCCTATGCTTATCTCAGTGACCTTATGTTGACTCAGAGTGTTTGTAGATAGGTGCACAGGCAAACAGAGATGTCTCTGCCTGATTAATGTTTATTTCTGCTTGGTTGTACACATGCATCAGGCACAGAGGATGCACGGGTGATAATGGATCTGAGAGAAGACAAAAGGCGCCACATCGCAACACGTATGCAACTGAAAACCAGCCGGCCCAAGGGATCCTGCCGCTTGATCCGTACGTTGTAACTTTCCGCTGCATTTACCTTTATAAATGCTAGCACTTGCACGTCCTCGGCTAAGTTCAGAATTCATTATGCCGGCATCAAAACCAGATCATCACAATGCCTGGAACATCTGCAACCTGTCAGGCAGCATCCCATTCATTTCTGCTTAATTTAATCCTAATATCGGTTTACATGAGGTGCCAGATGTTGCGATATATGAGGGCACAGAAAGTTTTGTTTAGAAGCACATTCTGTGAAAGCATATATCACCCATGCTGCCTCCCTCCCCTAGGCAGGGGCAGAGTGTTTTTTTTATCTTGCTTTGTAATATTTATAAAGTGTTTATTTTTTATCATTAATTTTTTTTTTATCACCTATATTGCTCACAGACACCTATAGCCATCATAAAGTCCCACTGGGCTGGACTGAGGTCTTTTAAAATTAATTTTGGCAGGCATGTTTACAAGATGGATTCGTCTTGCATTAGTACTTGCAGCAAACCAGGAGGACCCAGTTGTCTGCTAAACTCTGGCATGAGAGCTTAGGAAAACTAGATGTAAACCTAGATATTTATCAAAGATTTGTTTGTTTGCATTCCACAAATTATTTTTGTTGCTTGTGGTGGCTTTTCAATCGGAAGGTAATCTGGAGTGTAATGCTAATTACTGCACCACACCATGTTAAGGACAGTGACCATTCCTTATGCTATATTGGTGTTATTTTTCCATATTTGTGTATTGCATTATCAGAAATGGTCTGAGATACATACTAGTCAACCAAATAAGTTCTCAGCTCTCGCTTTAGGGAGCACAGTTCCTCCAGAGAAGCGGCAAAGGTTTCTGTGTCCACCAAAGAACAGTTTCAAACTCAAAAATGCATAAAGGAGGTGATAGAGCAGACAAGAAATTAAAAAGCATTATGACAGGGGAATGAGATTAAAAAAAAGAATGCTAAAGCACTGCACTCCTTTGGAGGAAGCCAAATCTGGGAAACCAGGATTGGAGTTGAATTTTGTTAAATATTTGGAGGAGAAGCAGGTACTAAATTGGGTGAGAAAATAAATCTAGTCATTGTAAAAAGCAAAAAGCAAAGAATGTGAAGTACACTCAGAAATATCCACTCACATTTTTGGAAGATACCATTTGCAAAGTGGCCAAATTTGCGAGCGATGCCTTGGATGTTTAATGAAGTCTATGTGGTTCGGTAATCTGGAACAGTATTACCTGAGCTATTAGTGCCATCTTTCTTTGTTTGCACGTTTTGCTGACTTTTCTGTGCTGCTACATCTGTCTTTGAGCACCATTCTCATGCATTCCAATGGAGACCTCAACGAAAATTTAGGATCCTGCTTTTATCTGCATTTAGCAATGACTTAACAGTGGAGTGAAAAGCAGATATGAATAGGGAGGAATCAAATAAATGCAATGAGTCTTTCCAGAATTTTGATGGCTATTTCTATGAAGTTATCTGGAATTTATTATCACTGTGGTATTTGCGCAGAAGTTTAGGTGGTAGATATGTTCAAGAATAAAACACAAAAATGGTAAAGTTGTAGAGTTGGGGTATAGTGTAGTGCAAGGCTATTCAACATTATCCTGCAAGGGCCGGTGTGGGTGCAGGCTTTCATTCCAACCAAGCACTTACACACCTGATACTACTAATCAAGCACTTCAGCAAAGACTCTTGGGGTTGATTAGTGGTGTCAGGTGTGTAAGTGCTTTGTTGGAATGAAAGCCTGCATCCACACCGGCCCTTTCTGGATAAGGTTGAATAGCCCTGGTGTAATGCATACCTTGCTTGCCCAACCTACAAACTTACCATCACAATTTGTGTGGACCTTGCGAGGCCAGCAGTAGGCCTTGGATTGGGGTGGTTGAAGCCTCTCCAGAAATCTCAATGATGTTGTTGCCTATGAAATCTTTCCTCTGTTATTATAATGTTTTAAATCTGATAAGCCTCTCTTTTACTTGTAATAGCCATTATCAAACTCGAATGTCCTTCACATTACCAATTAAAACTTAATTGCTTGAGCTGGATGTTTTGATATTACCCACTGGATGAAGCCAGGGTTGGCTGTTAATTAAGCAACCATTTTAGGAACTTTAGTGCTGTTTATGTGCAGAATTAAGTAGATACGACATAAAATGTTTGAACTTTAATGCTATGAAGTTGGGTGTATTACAAGCCCAGGGTGAAATTAGTCTTTTGTAAACACTGGCAACTGGTGAGCCGGTGCTTGATTTTTGGGCCGACATTTCTCTGTCTTGGGTCATGGAGGTCAATTGCTCTGTGTTTCTGATGGTTTGCTGTTACACCAAGGCCCTACTCTGAGGAAATACAGGCTGCCATAAGGATCACGGGTCATATAGTCTGGCAGGGGCTCCCTGAAACACATACCCGCCTGTCTGATGGGGCATCTGCTCATGCTTAACCCTGAAGTCTACCTGGTCTTTATGATCGATCAGAATAACTCCAGCTGTTGGCCCTGTTCCAGATAACAAAGATCTAAATATGAGAGTTTTTCTATCGGCCCACACCTCATTGATAAAAAGTTGGACCATTGGTTCTCTCCTTATTAACAAAGAGTAACTGCATTGACCCCTGTTTGGAAAGTTTATTTTTGATTTGGTTGGTTTTGGAACAGACCGCAGTAATCTAACTGGGAGGGTGTGTAGACCACTATCAGTGGCTTCTTTTGTGGAAAAATAGGGTATACGTGGAGTGCGGTTCACTGTAACGTTGGAATTAATCAGTCACGGTAGACAAGCTGGGATTGCACTGGGTTCAATCAGTCACATTGGACAGCTTGAAATGGGATATTTGAGACATGGAAGATGCAAGTGCTTGTCCTAATAATTGACACTTTCAAGTGAGAGTTTAGGCTCGGGATCCCACAGTATAATGTGGTTACATTCCCAATCATGCTGTATGCAGACAGCATTGGTTTATGAAAATTTGGAAGTTGGATAAAAGCAGAACAATTACTGTAATCCATGTCTGCGGAAACCCTGGCTGCGATCAGAAGAGATACACTCTCACTGGCAGTCACTGCTGGCCAGTGGGTGCCTGGCACGTAGCAGTGAGGAGGTAATTCAGTGGTAGTGCAAGAAATCCCTTCCAACTGAAACTCACCATGTCCCTGGGGGGAATGTTTCCAATTATAGCAGCCCCTGTATCGTAGGCCTGGATTCAATCAAAGTCCGTCCTTAACTTGTCTTAACTAAAGGCAAGCATAACTTCTTTTGTAATAATGTGCAGTTCACTTTGACTTCTGAACCCACCAAACCCTTGTTTTCAACTGGGAGTCAAATCCAAGGGCAATGACCGAGGCTACAATTCTGTTACAGTCATATGATGGCAGCCTGAGCGCAGTCATTAACCTGCGTCTAGGTTAAATATCCCAGCCGTATTTGCTCTCAGTGAGGCCTTTTACCGTTTCAGCCACTCGAGAGCATCTTAACCAGCTTTACTGTCTGGGGAGAATCGCCTCCTCATCATGGTTTTATACGGTTCTCCTGCACCGGGCCGGTAAAAGCTTTGACCCCTCAGGCCAAATGAATGCTGACAGGCTTTGTTCTGAGGGATGTTATCTCCTCCTTTGATGTGCAGGATTTCTGCTGCTTGCTGGGGAACTTAAGTGAAGTAACATCCTGCAGCTTGTAGCTCCTAATGGTTTATGGCATCTCTGCTCTAATATCAGGGCAGGGTTTTGTCAAGATCAAATGCGGAAGGAATGTGTTTTATCTGTTTTGACAATTGCACTGAATGTGCATTGTCTCTGTGTCATTTTTAAAAGGGCATATTTTCATTTAACTAAATGGAATAATATATATACTGTATATCGTATACATACTGTAGGGTGTACTCATGTATTTCCTTTGCATAACATACGTTATACCACTATGTCTTCTCACGTATGCATGTTAATATAAAAGTGAAAATTCACAGAGTTGAACTTTTTAAGCAATCTTATTACTGTAATACTGATATAAAAATATAAATGATGATTGCCGTCTGAATTACATTTCGTCCCAGCATTGATGGGGCACAGAAATTGATTTTTCGCTGTTTCTTACCGTAATCACATATATTACTGTTCACTGGCCATTTTGGCTCATGTAAGAAAATGTGAAATGAAAGTACAATTTCCAGTCCAAAAGCCGGAAAGTCTTCTACTGAGCAGCACTTGTGTATCTTTTCAACTGCCTTCAGGTGTCAGAGGAACAAACGTTATTCTATTCAATGAAATCTCTTTTTCATAATGTATCTTGCTGTGGCACATCCCGCATTTCTCGTCGCCTTCGTACATTAATGATATGCTTTTGCGACTTCTCAAATAAATAATTCAATATAAATTCCAGCCCACAATGTCCCTTGAAACCCTACATTTGGGACTTTTTTTGGGGGGTGAGATTTTT
Organism: Gymnothorax javanicus; assembly: GCA_029692085.1. NCBI lineage: Eukaryota > Metazoa > Chordata > Actinopteri > Anguilliformes > Muraenidae > Gymnothorax > Gymnothorax javanicus. The sequence continues at coordinate 22,010,809 of CM056209.1, forward strand.
GCCTTAGCGCTAGCCAGTTGCCAGTGCTTAGCCATTTCTTAAAGCTGTCATTCTCCCCATCTCCCCTTTCTGAGGACTGTAATGCTGGGAGCATCAGGGAGACAAGTGCAAATGGAAACAGAAAAGACGAAGAAAAGAGGGAGGGCTAAAAATGACAGATACCGGAATATAAATGTCTGAAATGGTCATTATTATTTCATATGAATGCATTTTTCTTAGCTTAAAAAATTTAAGCCACCGTGGCGGAGACTGGCCCTGCATTTGTTAGAGGAAAGCCAAGAGGGACCACAGATGATTTAACTGGAGGAGGAGAACGCATGCTGAAACCACATGTTGCAACAGCTAGTAGTAAACAGTAAATATGCGGTTTCATGGCAGGCCATGAAGCATTCTGTTGAGCGCACCATTTATTTTTTTGAAACAAAGCGAGTGTTGTCTTACTTTTTCCGTCTTCCTACCTTCCGAAGTCTCAGATTTATTTAAACACACACATGCACTGATCCACTGTCAAGATTTCAAAAATGATAAAAAGACCATTACTTTTTATAGTTTATTTTAACGTTTTTCCTGTTGGCGAATTAATATTAAAAGAACTGCGTAGTTAGCTGTCCTAAGGACTGTTCTCTGAAACGCACATAAAGAGTGGAACTTCATTCTGACAGTAAGTGCATTCCCAAACGTGAGTGTGTTTTCTGCTGAAATGTTATGTGTGCCCTTTTGTAGGTTCTCTCTCTTTTAATCAGTGGTAACCTTTACTTTCCCCCCCAGCGTTTGGATTATCCACCTCTTTCCATGAAACGACAGAGGATATGAAAAATGAGTAAATGACACTGTAATATAATTTATGTGTATGAATCTGAAACGTTAGCGCTTGGATATTGGCCATCTATCTGGTAAACAGTCATGCAGACGGGCAGGCGTGAAACATAATCATCATGCATTCGTGTACTTTTTCTTACACACCTGATGTCGAAATACGTGCCAATGGAGAGCTTTTTTAATTTTAATTTCACTCATGTTATATTTGGAATGTCCATTTTGAGAGCTTTTCTCAGCCAGACATGCAGCGTAATAATTCCCAAACTATAAATCCCAACTAAGACCAGCTGGCATTCTAAACCGGTTCTTCAACACTTCTTGATGGTCATGACAGATCTGTGCCCGGTTCAGCTGCTGGGCAAAACTGGTTAAGTTATTTAAGCTGTTGCAGTTTGGTGTTGGCCAAGCTGGTGGACTTGCTACCCAACTAAAACTAACATAAACAGCTGAGACCAGCTTGAACTGCTGAGGATGGTTACAGATTGAATTTTTTTGCAAGGTAGGTACTGCAGAAGATGGCAGAAGCTTGTTCAGAGCCAAAATAATGAAAAGTGAGAAAAATGGCAGCATAATATGCATAACTTTCAGCCAAACTCCTCTACTCCATCATGCCACCAACCATAAATGATATCCCGTTGCCAACCAAGCTTCAAAAGTAAACTGAGCAGATCCCACAGATCAGGTTTGAACCCACCAAATGAGAACTCATTCAGATGAGATGTACTGCAACACTATTTTGTCATGTCCCTTCACTCCAATTTTTTGTCCCAGTATGTGCTCATATATGGAATTTCAAATTTACCGATAATGTATCATACAACTAAAAACATTTACCGTAGTTTAAGTCCTGTACTTGATCATCATTATATTAAAAATGAATTTGACTAAACAAACTCCCTTATTTTCACCGAGGAATCTTCAGAGCAGTAGTGTCTTTGATGTACGCTGGGTAATATTTTCTTGGCCTGTAGTGGCCACGTTTTCTGTGATGTGCAGGATTAATTAGGTGGAATGGGCATGTACCCGTTAAAGTCATAACACTAATTTAGCCAGTGCACCATGGTGTCGCCGTGGGTGGCAGTGCCAAGGACCTAGATTTGAGGTGGAAAAAAAACACTGCCTCGTGAACACACCAACTAATACAGTCAACACAAAAATAAATTGAAAGGCTGAGAAGCCACATGGTGGATTCAGACCAAAGTAATTAACGGTAATGAAATAAATGTCTGCCTATGCGAAACACTTAGGGGGTCCTTCTCCATCAGAGCAGAAACAAGACATGTTACTCCATCAACATACATGTTTCCTTTTCCCCCCGATACTGTACGAGCCATAACAAATAGACGAGTTAATTGTTTAGGCATTGAGCTGAGTTTCCCCAAGCAATTCAGCAGAAAACTCCATCACCCTAATTATACGGCTGTGGGTCCTAATTATACAGAACTAACAATATTTTATTCTCCCTTTCAGATACACTTTGAACTTGGTTAACAACAATCAACATCACCATTGAGACTGCTCTCTTGTAAATGTGACATTCTGCCCATCAACAACAAAGGTCCTGTGTGTAATTAGTTTTTGTCATGTACTATTGCTGTGAAAGTGAGGATAAACATGACCTTAACCTGCATTGCCTCAGTAAGCACACAACTGTGTAAATGTAAGTGATGTACTGCTGGGCGAGCCAGACATGGATGTCTGCCGAGTGACAACAAAATGGTAATAAACACATGGGTTAGCATTAGGATTGTGCAGCAGACTGTTTTGTTGTAAATTAAGAAAATTTGTTCTGCACAGAATAGCAGAGTCGCGAGAAGAGATACAGTGTGGCAATAGATCCATTCCGAATCCATTTTGAAGCGACGCGCAGTCATTTGGATTAATGGCGAGTATGCAGGGCCTGGGAAAGCCGCCGTTTGGGTAGCGTGTGTAATGTGGTGGTTTTATGGCAGGCGTCCTCAACAGTTAAACGGATTCAGTTCGTGGGGGATATTGTTTCTCGATGGAAATGGCCGCATGAATCAAGGGAAGGGGCTCCGTAAAAAGCACCTGGAACAGGCTGCGTAAGCATTGTTTCTGTCCCCGTTGCTATTCAAATCATTTTTTTATGTCTTGCAAAATATATAAATAAATATAAGAATATTTTTAAACACTGTTATACTCATTTATTCCAGGGAAGAAACACTTGGGGGGAAGTATTCTGAGCACAGTTGTCTTTATAATTTAGTGGGGTCCAGGGGGACCAGCACAATAAAACGGAGCAGACGGGAGTTTCCTGTTTAGAGGAGCAACAGACGGCTCCCTCTCTCCTACACTTTCCTGAGGCTCAATGCCACTCTCATCCCCCTTTTCTAGTGTTTATCTGAGTATCTCAATGTCACCCAACTCTTCCTTAGTTAACAGATTTGCCATTGAAAGCAGATAAACCATATTTCTGTTCAGGATAATAGAAAGAAAGATTGAATCACAGACCTGTTTAGGTTTAAAAAGCCTCAACCCACACCAAGCTATTGAAGTCTGTTACTGTATACCTGGACTGTCTGTCACAACACATTCCAGGGATGCAGGTAATAATGCCTACATACTACTTTTTCTTACTGTAGTTGACTTTGAAAGGCAACAGAACCATGCAGTGGGTATGGAATTTATGATTGTGAAGGCCTTAGTTATATCATCAGGTATATTGCCAGTATATTTTACCTTTGAGCAATGACGTGATTTACCACAATAAATTTCTAACTGTGTAAATGAACACATTAGTCCAAACAAGTGTCATGTCTGCAACCAAAATGAATACAAATCATACTGGATTCCTTTTGTTATAATCTCAAATCTGCCATAGGTGCATTGGAGGTTGTGTAATTTATTTGTATTCTCTACAATCATTTTCACTACATACCGCAGGTTTATGCTGGGTAAGGTGCTGTCTTCTCAAACTATTACAGAAACTCAAATACCATGATTTCTCTGTGTGAATTCAGTGACAGTAGTTGAAGTCCAGTATCTAGGTGTCCGATGTGCTAAAGGGTATGTGGCCTAATTTAGGTTTTGCCAGTCCCCTGCCATCACCCTTATTTTAATTTACAGAATTTATGTGAAATAGCAAGAGCTGCATATCCTCCCTGTCCTGATAGGTGTGTGTTTAACCAAACACATTTCATGCATACACACACATGCATGTACTCACATGGACATATAAGGACACACACACACACACACACACACACACACACACACTCACACAGATACATCAGAACACAAACACATCATCTCGTGAACAGAGCAAAGGAATGCAACATCCACTCTCTAAGAATGATGCATGCAGTATAACACTACAGTCCTTTAATATAACTACAATAGTAAGCCATTCCAAATCTAATGTAAAGGGGTTTTTATACAGGCACATTTTAAATGATTAAAGAAGCCTGTTTACAAAGCAAATAGTGTGTGTGTGTGTGTGGTTGTTTGTTTGTTTCAATGTTTGTACACTAGTAGGAATCAAAATGTATAGTACGAAATATGATGTCCTGTCCATCTAGGGCGGTCCTCAGAGATATTCCCCGCCCTTGTTTCTGTGCTCACATAAAATTGTAAACTCTTTAACACCTGACCTCAAGTGATTTTAAAAATGTGACTAAAGATTCTGCTTCTAGTAAGTCCAAATCTTTGATTTTTGACCAGAAAATGGGGCAAGATGTTAAATTAATAATCAGTTAATACTGAAATATTTACTGCATGTATTTTGCTTATGATTGTGCTCCACACCAATTAATTATTTTGGCCTTCTTTGCTCCCAGGGGGCTTGACTTTCATTGAAAATGCTGCATGTTCTCATAAACAGAATATTTTTCTGTCTCTATACTCTTTTATGACTGCCAACCCCTCCACCATGTCTGCGTGTAGGACAGCTTTCACTGGTTATCCATTCTTTGCCAATAGAGAAATTCACTCATATTATGCATGTTCAAATATCATGATAGCGGAGTATTTGAGCAGATGCCCAGTTCAAACACACATTTCAGGAAGGCGTGAATTATTAATAATATAATATGTATTAATCTTATGAATCATAGTGATTATTATTGCTCCTGATTTTTACTGTTAATGACTAATAATTTTCATGGAAAATTTGAAGAAATAGTGCCATACCATTCATGAGCATAGTGCTTATCAAATAATTTATTTGTTTATCTGTGACAAAGAATATAATAGCAGATACAGTATTAAGGTAATCTGTACTCAAATTATCCTACTATAATTTTGGATGTTGCCATGCAATTTCTAACAAAGGAAGCGCAACTATTATAAAATTACATGCCTTCCTTGAAGGCACAAGGATTATAAATTTAAATTTTCAAATGAATGTGTTGAAATGTCGTGTGATGAGAAATGCCGGAGAAAAGTGTAGTGGGGTGGATTTAGGAGGCAACAAAGCATAATGGGAGACTGAGGCTTTACCTCTGACAGGCTGTTCTTTTCTGTTCATGGGAGGCTGTGCAGGGGATGATTTTGTTAATGGTTGAATGTTAAAAGCACTGGGGGAAAATGTATTTCACAATTTATCGCAACCTGCTTGGGCAAAATAAAATTAATTCACTGTGACGATTCAAGATAAATGGCTCTTTTTCAAAAATATTTTTGAGTTATTTTTTAGAGCTGAAAATAATAAAAACAATTTCCAGTGAAATAAATTCAGACTCTCAGTAAGAAATAATCTTTCTGGGTTTTTTTTTTTTTTTTAATGGAGGTCTTTAGAAGCTGATACATATATATAATTTAATTAATGTTAGCAAGATAAATTCTGTATTCTACATAATTATTCCAGTCCATCCACATTGCATTTTTTAATTTATCCTTTAATGGTGGCTTTAATCTTGCGGTTATATGGTTTTGTGAATTTGTGTGCATTTATAATTTTATAATGTCAGAAAGCCAATGCCCCTTTGATTCTTAATAGCAATGATGTTCTTTCTACTGTAAGCACCCATATTATGGTAATGTTGGATAAATAAATCATGAGATGGTCACAATTATGAATTAATGGCAAGTGTTTAATTAAAAGAAAAGTCATAATTGCCTAAGTTTGTTTGAAAATATATAGCACATGTTCAGATATTTGTAGATATACTGGCACACTGCAGCTAATAACTGACTGACAAAAAGCATCAGAGGAGACTGCACATTTTTAAAAGTCAAAATTTGTATTTAATGGTAACTGTTCTTTTGTTGCCCACCATTCTCAATAGGCTTTCCCTCTCATTCCTGATTGGCTTACGACTGGAAACACAGAGAATAGAAGAATGTAGCATTAAACATGTGTATGTACCAGTAAAGGAAAGGACTCATGCGAGGACATCCCAAGACAGGGGTGCATTAGGTGTGCAGACTGCAGAGTTAGTGTTGCTTCTGAGGTGGCACAATGGTTTACTGCACATAATGTGGCATTGGGTTGGCAAAAAGAAATCAGTCCAGGAGGATCGGCCCACAAAGATGCTTTCCACGTGCCCTTGAGGTTAGAGTAAAACAAGCTTTCTTCTGGAAAACAAGATCTACTGTGCTGTGAAAACGTATTAGCCCTTACACTCATTTCTTCTATTTTTGCATATTTGTCACAAATAATTGTGTCAGATTACCAGACTAATATAAATAGAAGATATTATATTAATCAGGTAATCCAAGTAAACAAAAAAAATGCAGTTTTTTTGAGGGAAAAAAGCTATCCAACCCTTCCTGGCCCTATGTGAGTAAGTAATTGCCTTCATTGTCACTAAATCAGCCAATTAAACAAATATGATTCATAATTGGGTTCAGCAGACCTTGGTGAGAGCCAACATCTACAAATGGAAAGAACTTGGAGCTGTGTTGAACCTTCCTGGGAATGGCCGGCCCACCAAAATTCCTCCAAGAGGAAAACCACTGCTGACTAAAAAGAACATAAAGTCTCATTTCACATTTGCCAAAAAAACATCTTGCTGACCCCCAAGATTTTTGGGATAATGTTCTGTGGACTGGTGAGACAAAAGTGGAACTTTTTGAAAGACTTGGCATAAAGCAAACACAACTTTCCACAATAAGAACATCATACCGACTATTAAGCATGGTGGTGGTAGTGAAATGGTCGGGAGCTGCTTCAGGACCTGGTGAATGGCCATCATTGATGGAACTATGAATTCTGCTGTCTGCCAGAAACTCCTGAAGGAGAATGTCTGGCCATCAGTTTGTGACCTAAAGCTCAACCACAGTAGTGTTATGCTGCAGGACAATGATCAAAAGCATGCAAGTGAGTCTACCTCTTAATGGCTCAAAAGAAACAAAGTGAAGGTTTTGGAGTGGCCAAGTCAAAGTCCAGACTTGAATCCGATTGAGATGCTGCGGTAGGTCATGCTTGAAAACCCTCCAATGTGGCTGGATTAAAGCAATTATGGAAAATGAGTAGGCCAAAATTCCTCTACAGGGATGTAAAAGACTTAATGCTAGTTGTCACAAATGTTTCACTCCAGTTGTTACCGCCAAGGGCAGCATAACCAGTTTTTAGGCTTAGGAGCGCAATTATTTTCACATGAGTGATAAGGGTTTTAAATGATTCTGCATTCAATAAAAGAAATGATCATTTAAAAGCTGCATATTGTGTTTACTCACGCAGACATTGTCTAATGTTAAAATTATTTGGACAGTCTGAAACATTTAAATATGTCAAATAAGCAAAAATGGACAAAATATGGAAGGGGGCTAATACTTTTTCACAGCACTGTGACTTTTTTTTTTTTTTTTTTTTTTTTGGTCAGGCCCTACATAGTGCATTTTGAAATGGTAAAACCTCCATTTCCTAATATTTTGTAGATTTCTAGGATTTCTGTATTGTTTAATATTTTGTGTAATATTTCCTGAGATGAACAGAAAAGTTGATCACATACTGAGACAGAAGGGAAAATTTCAGTCTATAGATCTGACCAATGTTCTGTTGGCATATTATTTGCAAAATACCTTGTAACCAAATAAGTACCAAAATCCCCAAACCTCGATAAACAAACCTTGGGAATGGATGCATATTGACATGTGTATACCATAAGCACACACACACACACACACACACACACACACAACAAGTTCTTTAAAGATTGCCCTTGATAAGCACACATAAAAATGTATAAAAACTCAATTACGTTTGCAAGCATGCACACACACACACACACACACACACAAGCACACACAACACAATCCTTTTGCTAGTCTTCCTTCAAAAACCCCCTCTAAAGCCTCTCACTGTTTCTCTTTGTCACATAACCGAATATAGCTCACATTGTCCATCCTATGTTGAATGGCACCACATTGGGTCACTGGATCTGAGGCTTTATGTGGCCTGTTCTCTGCCCCGGGTCGTCAAAGCTATCTCAGAGTCTCGACTGCTAATACACAAACTCTGCTTTCTCTTCCTCACACACACACACACACACACACACATGTATGCTCACACGCTGGTGTCTACACCAATGCACAACTCACACTCTGGGGACAACGGCAGCACAATTGATAAAAAAAAAGTTCTTTTTTAGCTTTTTTCCCCCCTTTTTAACTTTCTTAGCCGTAGGCTCCCAGCAGCATGTCACTGACCGTTTCTTGGGGCCAAAGAACACAAAGGCCTTTGAAAGCTCTGAAGTTTCCAGCCCTGTGATTGTGCACGCTGACTGGAATAATCAGTTTTTATTTTTTATTCCGTCTCTTTCACATGTGGTGCCTGAAAAGTTTTGCTGCCCCTGGCGACCATCTCCTCCCTTTCGGCAGTGCTGCGGACTGACGTCAGGGCATGCTGCACTCCGCATTCTGGACAAGTTTAATGCAGCCTATATTGCAACCGAGTGGTTCCTCCTACAAACGTAAATCCGCATTTGTCTTTCTTGCCTTTTAAAGTACTGTACATTACATGATAAGGATTCCAAATAATGTAAGGAGATAAAAATTTGTTTATCTGTGAGAAAATAAAAAACAAACAAAAAAAAAACAGGGAAATTCAAAGCTGATCTCATGCAAAAGCAGCATGCCTCCTTCTATAAACCATGATCTTTGTGTGTTCAAATCAAGCTATTGTGCAGCTTTCTAATAGCTTCTAATTCTATCATTTTTATTGTGCTTTTGTAAATTGAAATATACACAACATATCGATTTGACCGTAGCAAGATTATTATACAGATAATGCTCATATCAATAATTCAAAATACAAGCCTCAATTTTGAATAGAGTTCAAAAGTATATCCTGCTCTTTACATCAAAGAGTCATTTGTAATATGTACTTGACATCTGCTGGTGTACTGCTGATATATATTTTTGGAAAGAGCTGTCACAACCCTCCTTTGTTCCAAATGGTCTCCTCTCCTTTCCAGCATGTCTTTTAGAGGTATTGTCTCCTTACTGGTTTGATGTCTTGCATGTCTTCCCTTTCCCAGGTGTAATCCATTGTGTGCCCCGTTCACTTGTGTCACTGTGCTGTATTTAAGCCTCAGTTCTGTCTTGCAAAGTTTCTTGATGGTCATGCTTTATTGCTCTAAGTACCGTCAGTTTATGTTTTTAGCGTAAGCTAAGTCTTCTTCTGAATTTATCCTAACCTTTATGATTGTGAAAAACGTGATTACCCTTCGGAGGTAGAGCAAACTCCCAAGCCTTACTCTCAGTCTCCAGGACTAGGACAGTATTCCTGGTAAGCATATGTTCCAGTCTGTTCCTCTGATCAGTTTATTAGGAACACTTCCTAAGCTGTCATTTGTCTCCAGGATTAGGACTCAGTTCCTGCTCAACCCTTGGGATTTGTTGTCCTGCTTCAGTGGGGTAATACCACCTGGCTTCAGCCTCAGGATACCAGTGCCACTGGCGAGATGTGGATTCACCCACTAATCTCACCAGTCAATGCCATCTCAGCTGAACTTCTGCTTTCCAACGCAGGGCTTCCGCCCTTTCTCCATTGATCACCATATTCCTATCAATAAACACTCCCAATTCAATCTACATTGAATCTGCATCTGGTTCCTAGTCTGGATCATAACAAGAATTACTTCAATCAAAAACTGCAGTGTTTATTTTCTATTGATCACCCATATTATTTTCAGAGTCAGTATAGGTTTTTAGTGAATTTTATCTTTTGTTCATCAATCCATTATCGAACTGGATTATACTTGATTAGTGGCATAGAGGAACTGAAGCCTATCCCAGCATCCAGCTAGAGAAAGGAAAATACCCTGGAGAGTTTGCCGGTCCGTTGAAGGGATGAGACACCTTCCAATGACAAACTCATACCTGTGAGTAATTTAGACCCTCTAATTACCCTATAGCTGACATGTCTTCATATTCTTAGAGCAAATCACAGTGCCTGGAGTTTACAACTCCGACTGTCAGACAAGGAACCACGCCTTCACCCTTGAGGAAGCTACTTAACCTGCTGCACTAACTATGTAATAATATAAATCTATGCAAAAAAAAAAAAAAAAAAAAAAAAAAAACTGAGTGTTTTTTTTTTTCAGTTTGAGGGAATCGGGTGTGGTAGCAACGTTCTTCAGCACTGTTACACAAAGCATTATTCTTCTTTAACCAGATAATTATGCTGAATAAAACCCCCAAATGTCTCTTTTTTTACTTCAGTTCCTGATTTATTTCAGAATTTCGGGGATCCAGGCTTTACTTGAGGCAGTTTTCCAGCTAATTCTGCCCCCTTTTCTGTCCAGCATGGTGTCGCACACTGATATTCTTACCTCAATCTTTTGACAGATATTGCTCACAAGTGTGGCTAGAATGATGTCTGTCATCCTCTTCCTGTATACAGTTGCCACAGTAGCCCTTCGCTAGCACTATCAGAGAGAGAGAGAGAGAGAGGCAGTCCTGCTATGTCTCTCCAATGCCTCATGCTTTGTGCTGCGAAGAGTGAGCACCTGCTTTTGAGAGTAGCCATATTCACATGGTCATTCAACACAGCAGCACAAGGAAATTCTTATGAAATGCTGAATTTAAGAAGTGTGTGTATGTATGAGCGTTTTTGTGTAAGTAAATTGCTTCAAACAGTATTTCAGAACTTGATGCACAACAATGAATAGTAAAGAAGTAAATGCACATTTGTGCAATCTTACTTAAAAGTAAAATCAATTCATGTAAATGAACTTATTTCAGTGTTTTATTCAAATCACATAGTCTATTAATCACATGCCATTGTGCAATATGCAGTAAATACAACTTAACCTTTGTTTAGTTGATGAATAAATTATTAAATATTATTTTGATCGCTTCAAGAGTGCAATTCATGCAACTCATTAATGAAATTAATATAAACGTTAGAAACATTTCTAATTTGGTGATGATGATAATTATTATTATCGCCTAAAGATAAAGACGACATGGTATTATTGTTATCGTTCTGAAGCATTTTGTTCCAAATTGTTACCTACATTTAGAATTTTCGAAACTTCCGAGAAGGCTCACAATCTGTGCGCCATCTACCGAAAACACCACAACAGAACAGCTCCTCTGGCAAAGAAATATATGCGTCCATTGAATTTGAATAGTAATTTAATGCTCCCTTTATGGGTATTATTGACCAAAAATCCAATGCCAGGCTTTTGACCATAAACTTTTTTCCTCCTCGTAATACAAAAGTAAGGCGATACAAATGCGATACATTCGTGCATGGAGCTGTTGAATGTACATATTCTGTTTTGCGCATAATTGCAGCAATGGACGAGAAATACGAGTCCAAATCACCAGACAGGCAAAACAGTTGTAGATTCAGTTCACTACTAATACATATTAGCATACGTAACTAGTACGTATTAACATTATACATATGACAGGTGACAGTGAATAGTGACTGCGAAAATCCAGTTCTGTAAGAAATTCAGCGGTTTTTTTTTTTTTTTTTTATTTTAGTTTGAAAGATGCAGGCCCTCCTGTACGAGAGCGCAAATGAAGGACAGATTCATTCCGGATACCTATGCGCAGCCTTGAATTTTTTTTCTCTCACTTTTAGCCTACCTCAAATCAGAAGATGAACAAACTACAGCTCGCACCCTGCTCGCCTCTCGCCTGTTCGAAAGCCCGTCATAATTGTGCAGAAGATAAAAAAAAAAAAAAAAAAAGCACTCAGCAGCGACCAAATTCATGAGGCATCTGCTCGAACAAAATGGAAAATCTTGCATCCACGCTTTTCTTAATTGAGTTAATCTTCTAATTCCTGGGATATTGCTTCTGCGTCGCTGAATTTGTGCATATATAGCGTGTTTCCTTATGTTCAGTAAACAGCAGTGCGGGTAGTTCAACCAAGAAATTTGAAAGCCCGACATGAGAAGCAGAGGGAGCATTAATAAAGAAAACTTTTAAAAAGCGCACGAACGGCGCAGCAATCTTCTCTCTTATTACCGCTTAGCTTATTCAAGAAGAATGAACATTTGAATAAATATCGATTTTGTTTTACATTGAACATATACAGGCCTAGATATATCTGCCTATTTGTCGCACTCTTCTTTTATCATCTTCATATAAAGTAAGTTGCCAAGATGCGTCCTCCACAGTCTTTGAAATAACGTTGCGCTATGGATAGCGGATTTCATGTGAGAAAAATGACATCTTGGACATCGACATATTTTCTTATTGGTCTAATTGGTGCTCGTGTTCGCAGCCGCTGCGGACCTAAAGTTGTGATTTTTTTTTCTTTATTGTTTCATATTATGCATTCTGTTTAGCATTATAGATTTTACAGCCTCGCGCTTCCCGAACTGAAGGAGCAGCGGACGGCCGAAATGCCATCACCATTGTGAGTCATACTGGGTCCCGTTGTTCAATGAATCTTGTAAAAGGCCGGTCTACTCTCTCACTGCCCGAAGGCTGTTTCCATAATCATGATAATGAGAACAGATACATGAAAATTTGCGGCAGGAGTGAAATCTAAATGCAAAGAAAACTGGTATTTACTCCATACCTATACTAATCTTGTGGCCTTCATCAAGGTATAGTAAATAAACCCCAAGGCCTCTATTGATCAACCTTGAATCTAGTCTTGTCTACATGGTAAGATTGTTTATGCTATGAGTTTGTTCAATGAATTATTTCATCAAAAGCAGGGCTGCATTAAGAATTTACTTTGGTGTGAAGTGTTTTAAACGGAGGGGGCAGACCTTGCATGCGTGTGTGTGTGTGTGTGTGTGTGTGTGTGTCCGTGCGCGTGTGTCTGTCTGTCTGTGTGCGTGAGTGTGTACATTTGTGTGTTCATGTGCACGCATGGTTGCCAGTGAGTGTGTGTTTTTCTATAGCCATTCATACTGAGGCAGTAAAGCACAGGTATTTGGGGAGGGCGGGGGGGTATTAAATACACATATGGTATACTTTAGCAGCATTAAAATACATAATTAATTACTTAAAAAAAAACTGACCCCAATGAAATATTTTCATCGTTGATTTCTCCAAGTTCCAACACCTTAATTCTTCCTCTGGAGCTATGCATCTCCTTAAGGTTTTGAATGTTGGGCTTTGAAAAGGTCAATGAAAAATCAATTGCTCTGCATTGAATTTTAGCTTGTACTGCTGGGACATTTTATAGCAGGATGTGTTACGTGCTGTAATTGTACATGACTTATGCATTAGCAAATTTATTCCCCGCGCTGGTTCACAATGTTTAACTAATGTTGCAGCAACGAACATGAATGCTGCAGGAGAAACAAGGAATATTGGCAGAGGTGTCATATTGGAAATGAAGTCAAGCGACCTGGCATATTAATTTTCCATTAATGGGGAAGATAATTAATAAACATATTGCTGGCAGTGTCCCAGGTGTAAGTGATTTTCTGTATGTTTAGTAATGTGTTCTATGTCTGTGCCACTTTGTTACACAAAACTGAGCTTTTGCCCAGGAGGCCTGAAGCTCTCTCTGGGCCTTGTTTTACTTTAATGGATGGCCTTTGGTGTAGCTAATTGCCCTAGCCTCCCTGAACACAAAGAAAAACATGAAATTGTTTTATGTGTCTGTTAACTAATGAGCTAAAACAGATACATACTTTACACACTGGCTTGTCGGGTGTTCTTATTCAAGCATTAGTATGTCAGAGCTGGCCTTTAAGTAAACAGAAGTGAAGGTTTCACTGACAAGGCAAGACATTCTGTTAGGGGTTTCAAAGTTCCTTTTTAGAATCTGGAAGTAACCTTTGACCTCTGCCTCCGGGTGCTGGCGGCGAACTGTAATTATAGCTGCGCACACCAATCGGATGCATCTCATTGCTTTCCAGCCCTTATGGACATTATGCAGAGTACAACACAGATTGCATTACATTGAAAGCACTATCATCAAGAGTGGGGGAGGTAAAATTAATGGGGGGCTTTTTTTTTGTATTGTAATATTGTGGGGTCCTTACCAAACAAAATGTTCGTACTGAATTAAGTTTTCAGTTCAGTTTGATTCAAGTTACATTGTTAGCATCCCTGTATTCTAACACTACTCGCAAATGCAGTGTCAAAGGAAACCAATAGCAAAGACCCTAAAGACCCATGACACATGTAGTATAGATAATTAAGTGGAACAGAATGGCCAAATCAAATCTTCCTAAGTTGTATGATGAATATTTAACAATGACAGTAATGAGCACCAAAAACAAGTAACAACTAAACCAGTGCATTTTATTGTTTACTGTTCAAAGAGTGGGAACGGTGTCTCACTGACTGTCCCTCATTTTTGACTGGATGCCAGTCATTACCTTTTACCCCTATATCGGTAGCCTCATAGCATAATTGCCAAAGTCATATTTTTGCCAAATTGAGATATCGGCTGTTTGTCCTTTCATGCCGGCGAAAAATGCATTTTTTTCCTTTTTTCTCTTCTCAAAACCTTAAAAAATCCATTCCTTAAATAAAATAAAAATAAATAAAATATAAAAAAATCTTAAAAATGAGGTATGCAATTATGCCATGAGGCTAACGATGTGGGAGTTTACTACATGATTTGAGAATTTTTGAAAGGTGAATCTAAGTTTTATAGAATTAATATTTTGTATGTCCTGGTACTGCGTGCCTGTCAGAATAGCCACAATGGGGGTTGTAATATTACTTGGCAGACAATTTTAACCGGGGATAATTTTCAATATGACGCAGGTTAGGCTTCATAATAATAATTTTTGTAGTCCCTTATTTTTGTCTGTGCGGAATTGTATGGCTGTATTTAGATTTCACAATAATGGTTTAATTTTGCGCTGCACGAGTCCCATAATCTCACTCTCTCCCTCTCCCTCACACTCATGCACTCACACACTCACCTCCAGCACACTTCCGCCCTGACCTGTTTTTTTTTCCCAGTCTTTATGACAAGAGTTTGAAGGAGTAGTTCCAGAAGTCTCTGGCTCAGGTCAACTATCAGGTCAGTCACTGCCCTATAGTCAGGACCCTCATGTAAGCACGTGACCCCAGAATAAAGAGACATTACGCACATCTGAAAAGCCTAATGTTACCTTTGCCTTAAACTCTTCTGTTGTCTCCCTGCACAAGCACATTGAGTTTTCCATGCCTGCTCATTTACCTGTTCGCCGTGAACCTTTTCCTGCCCGTTGACCATCTATTAACAATCCTATTCTCTGACACATCTGGGTCTGCTTGTGGTTCGTGGTTTCAACAGGCCTGAAAGGTGATGGCACAGAGGACATGTGCATTAATTCTTTGTACCTCCTGTCTGTAATGTCCTGCACAGTTCTTTTGGTGAAAACCCATAACAAAAAATAATTCCAACCAAATGTACCAACATTCTCTATAAGGTGGCCGGAATCTGCTCTTAAATCTACATGTTGCTCAAGAAAATATACACTTTAAGATGCTTTAAGGCATGCAGTCAATCAATGAAGTTGGATCATCATAATGTAAGTAACTTGGTTCATTTTGCAGTCTGCTGTCTCAATAAAAAATGTGAGTAGTGTAAACAAATGTATCCATATCTACCAAAATATTAATAAAACTGGATAAAAACATTGTTTTGATGGTTAATTTGGAGCTGTCCATAGTCGAAGAAACAAAGTCCCTGAAGCCATAAAAATGATTATCTCATGAAACAAGGTAAAAAATAATGCTGTCATGCTATTATGGAACTTACAGCATATAATTGGGCTTTTATTTTAAAAAGAAAAAATATGCGCGACATACCAAAACATAACTTTCAGAGAATAACAAAATAGGTCTGTAAATATATTTAATATGCTGCTGGATATTAAAAATAGAAGTGTCAGCATTATTAATTATGAATTATATCAAGAATAAATAATTAATTGCGGTTATATAGCATCTTTCATAACCTTCGAAGTGCTTTACAGTGTGGGGTAGATGTTAGCCTCAGCCATCATTGATCCAATCACTGTAGCACTTACCTTTGCAATGCATAGCTGTCATTTTGTGTCATAAAACAGTGTCAGCCTGAGAATTTAGCCAAGTCAACTGAAGATTTTTTCACTTTGAGCCATGCACTGACATCATTTATAAGCACTCTCTTGTAACACCACAACCAGTCTGGGATAAGCCCAGGAGATAGATCCAATGTTTGACTCACAAGGCATTTACAGTACCAATGAAACAAAGCACAAAGCACTTTGCTGATGGAAAATACCACTGAAATCTGACTGAGATGAGAAAAAAATCACCTTGAAAGACTGCTCTGTCAGCATGGGTAAAACATCTAGCCATAGAATATATTTAATCATGGGAAAATACTTCCCTTTAGCCGGTTTTGAATTCAAATCCTAATATTTTAAAATGCAAGCATAGATATTTATGTGCAATTTTCTTTTGTAGTGTTTTTTTGTGAGTTCAATTTGCGACTCAAAGCCTTACGATTTATAACAGGAAAACTTGCATAATCTCACTGGCCGAACTAAACCCAAAGCCCCTCCCTTTCAGAGCCACAGAAGAGAAAATACAGTCTCTGGGATGATGGAAGACTTGCCCTCGCCGTTTCACCTATTTTGTCTCCCCATGGCCGGACAGCCAGGCCATAAGAAGCATGTGAATCTGGTCTCCCGCTGGCGTAGATGATAATGACAGCAAGTGCGAGCATGACCTCATCTAGAGAGGCAAAAAAAATGGAGGGAAATCTCTGCTCTTCTTGAGAACAGAGTTCTTGGAATGCTCTCAGAGTGCTCTGCTCAACATCAGGCTGTACACCCCTTGATCTTTCAGCAAATAGAAGGAATGGGTCTGAGTAAATGGAAGTAAAATACTGTCCGGGCTCCAGACCCTGAGAGCGGGGTGTCTTTCCCATGGTCTTTTAGTCACTAGTTACTTCAGAGTATACCAGAGTGATACCGCCATTACTTGGAGGATAAAAGGATGAATGACAATGATAAGTATAATGTGACAACCATATTCTTGTCGGCAGAAATTCCACACACAAATAGTTTTTCTTAAACCACCCCAGCAGCGACCCTCAAGATCTCCCATTTCCTCCAGCTTACCCCACCCTGTGACATCATGGATGGTATCCTGATATTCTTGTAGATGATGGAAAATTACTAAGTCGGGCCAAAAGACTTTTTAAAACATTTATCAGCAATAAGCTGTCATACTCCCTCGCAGTTATACCTCTAACCTGGTGTGTCATGTTTGATTCGCCTGCACTGATAGTAGAGATGTTGTCACGGGTAGATTTGGGAGATATTGCACTGCTGTTTATCTGGCTATTTAGGTTGAAACACAAACACACACACTCTCTCTCTCTCTCTCTCTCTCTCTCTCTGGGTCTATTTTGTTTTGCTTTTTGGATTCCTTCTCTTTGGTTGTTTTCTCTCATAGAATAGACATCAAGACTTAACACAGGCGGTAAGGAGGGATTAGAAACATGGTATGGAATAAATCATCGTGGAGTCTCTCCAGTTGTCAGGGCAGCCTTGACCAATGATTAGCTCATGATACTCAGCCACCTGCGAGTTCCTGCCTGTCCGGTGGGCCCAGTGTGAGCAGATTTGTGAAAAGGTCATTCTGCAGTAATGCAATCAACACAGGAATGGAGTACACTTACCTGACTCCTTTGGTAGAATTCCTCCAATGTGTCAATGTGTGGTAAGACCAAGGCAGCTTAAAAGCTCTGTATAGGATTTCTGCCTGAGGGCATTGTGTTAGCAGTTGACTTTCATAGCCTGTCTCTCTGATCTGGATGTGTGAGGCTTACCTGGGGAGGACAGTTTTTTAAGCTAAATATTGCCTAACAAACCACACTCTCTGCCATGCTTTAATGCACATGATTGGTGATTCAGTGGCGTGAGATCATCATGGTGTAAGCAAGGTGACTATGCTCAACAATTCATAGTCTACTGTGCTGACAAAAAAAGAAATAAAGAATACTATCAGTGCAGTGAATGTATCCATATCTACTAAATTCATGTCAGATTCATCATGCATGCATTTTCCTTTGTAAATCATTCTCTCTCTCTCTCTCTCTCTCCCTCTCCCTTTCTCATGTCTCTATCACTGTTATGCTACCCCCAGATGAATATTTCATTAGGGGACTGTGTGAGTTTTTTCAGTGTCATGTCCAACAGATTGAGTGACACCACTTGCTTGCCTGCACCTATACTCCGGCATTTTACACACATCTCCGTGAGATGGGGAAAAAACCTTCCCAACCACGCCTCCCAAATATTTCAATGCCGAAAAGTGACTGTCTGATATCTTCTGGCATTCGAATAGCTATCAATGGGTTTATCCGTATGAGATTTGAAAGCTTAAAGTGGGTCATGGGCCTTGTCCGATGTAATGCCACAGTAAAAATTCACCAGCTCATCACTATTTAATCACTCTCTAATGGAACAGATCCCCACCCTATGAAGGGCAGGCTTCCAAACTGAATTATTCTCTAATATGTTAACAGCTGTAATTGTACGGTCACGTGTGTCGGGCTTGGCGAGCAGCACGCATCAAAAAGCGTCGTTATGTTTAGTCGCTCACCATACAAGCATTAATTACTAATTATATTCATTAGGATTCTGATGACTGTAATTTATGGGAAAAGATTTTTTTGGGAAATGTTTTTTTTTTTTAGTCTCAGAATTTGTTTGATCCTTCCGAGTTTGGAAGGATGCAAATGTGTGCAAATGATTGCGTATGCATGTATTGCCTGTGTGTGTGTGTGTGTGTGTGTGTGTTTGTTGCATGTAAATGTGAGCCCTGCGTGTTGCTTACTGTATAATATTTTGGTGAATTCTATCGTGTACCTAAAGGTATAAGGGTCTAAAAGATGTGACGTAATAAAAGAATATGCCAATGGAGAAAATTACAGAAGATGGAGAAGGTTATGGAAACAGAGCTATCGAATTAATGCTAAGCGCACACACTATTGGATGAGTATTGAAGGATCGTCTGGCATTAACTGGTCATCTATCAGTGTGCAGGCTGCATTCATCGCATAAACACTGCAGATAAAATATTCGAATTTTAATGCTTCGGTGCTTTCCCCACCAGACCTTAGCTACCCTGCACAGCAGGTTTCAGCCCAGCTGACCCCCAAAGCTACCAAGCCATAGCTCTCTCACTGAATTTGCACATTTCCTCTCATCACTCCCGCCCTTATTATGTCACCCAAAAATAATTTAACATGAGCTGGGCTTGTGTCAAAAAATAAAGTCCAAGGCAGTGTGGGAACAACTCAGGATTCAGGCCAAAGGAGGTTTCCAAAAAAAAAAGGAGTTTTATCACTCTCACAATTGTTCCTCAGTAACTCAGATGTCAGAACATTAACTAAACAGTCCAGTCTTAAAAGAAACTAGAAATTCTCAACAGTCCTTCTTGAACCACATATGCCATGAAGCAGAACAGACCTCCCTTTTCACTGAGCAGGTCTCTAAGACCTTGTCGGGTGGCTTCTCCTTCCTGCTGTCCCCTAAACTGTTGAGTTTGCCTCCCTTTGTTCTGTCTCTCAGCCTCAATCAGGTGCCTTAAGCATCTGCACCTGGCCAGCTGGTGAGGTATTCTGGGAGATGTAGTTCCTGGAATGGTGGCCATTTTTTGACCTCACCCTTGAGGAACATATTGGGCCTTGTGCAAGAAGCAATATAAGAACACATTTTCTCTTATTTTTGTTCGTCTCCTAGATTTTTTCTTATTTTGTTCTTGCCCATTGATTTCTGGGATGCACCAATATGTTCTTATTTTTGCTCTTCTCTTAGGTAAGAGAAAATTTTACGAGTGGTTGAGAGCACTCTTACCGAGATAAGAGAAAACAGAAAGCTGTTATCTCTGTCCATAAATTGCTTGTCCAATGCACAGAAACCCACACATTAAAAATGCATCATATAATCAAATTTTGATTGTTTTATGTTTTTGAGAAATTATAATGATTTTATAATTTAATTCTTGGGCTAAAGAGTTTGGCCAGTTGATCCTAATTAGGACTAAGCTATAAAAACCCTTAGATATTTGCCAGCGTTTTGCTTCTGAATGGCTTACCTATTGCTGTTGGACGCTTTGGCCATCCAGACCTTGCGCAGAGAGCTTGTTTTTAGAGATCGCGCGGATCTGTTTGCTGACCCACACGGAAAGAACCTATATAAACATATAGGGTTTTTATGTATATATGGCCACATATATGTACATATATATACAATATACATAATATATGAAAACGGCCAATTTTATGTATATATATGTGAAACCTATATGTACATATATTAAAACCTATATGTTTATATAGGTTATTTTTTTCCGTGTGGGAATTTAAGAATCCTTATTATTTCATCCCTGTAGGAAAAAGTCTGGGACCTTTAGTTGCTATGCAAGCATCTCAGATAAAAGACGAGTGTCTGTTCATTAAAACTGTGAACAGAAATATAGACTTTGTCTTCAAATTCATTAACCACAGTGAAATGCTCAAATGGATGTGGGGATGAAAATGACTTTTGAAAGGCATGTTTACTTGAATGTATGTTCTTCTATGTACTTTTATTTTTGTTTTATTTTGCTACATTTAGACTAATGACCTGTGAGCCATACTCATCTAGAAACTGCATTACAGAAAAGATAAAAAACATTGCATTTGGTGGATGTAACAGTGTAGTGTATTACCTTTCAGTGGATGTGTATGAGCTGTAATGATGTGAATCCAATTTTATCTAATGCGGTGAATCTGGCAGTGACTTAAACTTGAAAAAATGCTTAATTGATGAAATAAACATAATCAAACCATTTTGTTTTTATACATTTCCTTCTCTTCCGCAATACACAACTCAGTCTTCATAGAGTGGAAATAAGTATGGTCAAGAAAGAATTGATGACCTTGTTATTGTTAATGTTTCAGGAAAAAAATGTAACAAATAGTATTAGATATTTGTGTTGATATCATAGTTTTTTGTCTCCTCTCACTTGCCATAGTTAATAATGACTGGTTTACACATAACATGCCGTTGTCACGCGTCAACATGTATTTAGGATCAAATGTGATGCCAATTTCACATGTTCACATGCAATTAATAAGTTATTGCGTGAAATTCTTGTTATTTCTGCAAGGGACTTTGGACTAATATGCAGATATTACCTTGAGAATAAAAATATGAGCTAGGCATCATGTATGACAGTTGCAAAAGTGAGATATGAGCTGTACAATAGGTATGACAAACAGAACCTGCCACTGGGTATATGAACTATATAGGAGACATATACCTTGTATGTACATATAGGGCCTATATGTGGATATAAAGAAGCGATATAGGAGACCTATATGCCCTGTATATGCACATATATGCACCTGAATTTGGCCTATATGCGGCCTAAATGCGGCATATATGCGCATATATGCAGCATATATGTGGCACATAGGTTACATATATGCGCATATATGTTCATATAGATTCTTACCATGTGGGGAGACAGATGAATAGCTACTCGCACCAAATGTGAAAGCTACTGTACTTGAGCACGGAAGATTACTGTTATGTGTTACAGCTTTCTTGTTCAAACAAATACAGTGGCGAAAAGATATCTCCATTCAAACGAAGAAATTCAATGCTTGCTCGAAATGTAGGCAGAGGAAAACATACAATCACAACTGGTTACTACACGCAAAAATTTGGAGATTTATGGAATAATTTGTGAGTAGTTACATTCCTGTGGTTATCACAGAATAATAGATCAGTGCCTTGACAAACTAAAGAAAATGCTGCTGCGATATTTCAAAGTGTGGGACACGGTGCGAAAGTCTGGCAGCTCAAGTTATGAGATAGATAAATTCTCGTGATATGAGGCAGTGGACAGCATAATCGGCCAAAAAAGCAAGGGCCAAAGAATTCCGTATGCAACATCCACCTATATCGAATTTAATCAGTACATTTTTGGCTTACCTTGATGTTTGGGTACCCAGAGAAAAATCCGGATATGTAAAAACATCAAGCATTCAGTCAAGAAAATTTTGAGTTTAATTTTTTGTGCTGCTATACATGATACTAATCTATATTACAGATGACACAACGGGTTGCTAGGACGCGCGCGGCATACGCATTCGCGATTTTAATATTCATTTTTATTCTACACCCCCTTCTCAATAATAAAATCCCCTGAAATATATTGACGCCTCCTTTTAAAATCCTTCCCCATTTAAAACCACCTAGGTGCATACTGCAACGTGCTGTATCAGAATTTTGACATGTATGCAAGTGTACTCGGGTACGGTACGATATTGCTAGTGTGAAAGCTGACCAGCGAGGGGAGAGGGGAGGGGGGGACAATCGCACTGTGGCACAGTACGGAACAAACTAGTGTGAAAGCGCCCTAGATTCCCACGAGCAGTCGGCTCTTTGCACACGGCACGTCACCTGCCCTTATGTGGTGTTTAGTGGGTATCATATGAGGCCCATTGTTTTTCCAAGAAACGCGACCCTCGGGACATAACAATATTCACAAATACATTTAATGTGTTGAACTGGGGCACAGTTACTCTATATTACTGCCGGTCTCTATAACTATAGCACTGATGGTTGTCTTCCACTTGGAAGACAAAACCTAGGGAAATATTTTCATTGAAAAAGCAGTTGTGATTTGCCACAAGTGGGGCCCATTGCAACTCATACTCATGGAATATTTTAAAGCTTTATATGTTCATTTATTGTTCCATTGTGCTATTCTGTTTAACAATCAATCCCAGCGGCTGGTTAAATTTTCCCAGAGGCAAATAAGAGTTTGGTCCACAACAGAGGGATGACGGGATTATTTACCCATATGCCATGACCAGATCAAAGTCATTTACCAGACACTTCTGTCCAAAATGACTTACACTTGATTAGACTAATGACCATTCCTGGTGCACTGTGGGGTTAACAGGACATCTGAAGGGCCCAACAGCTGCACGTATCTCATGATTATCACACTTGACCCACCAACCTTTCAGGTTCTCACTGATCATATAAACTACAAGTACAGTATTTCTGTCGCTACCTAACCATCACTGTTACTGCGTTCTGACAGCTAAGGTCACACTTCACTGTGTGTCTGTCCTTAACTGCAATACCTGGATCAATAATCCTTGTACTCCTGTTCCTTTCAAAGATTGAGGTTCCTTTTTTATTCTCTACTGAGACAAGTCTTTTTTTATTTTTCATGTAACAGATCTTTATTGCATTGGTGTCCAGATCAAAGTGCTACACTCAGTGTTTGAAGTCTTTTCTATTTGAAGTTACTTCCAGACACGGTGTGTAAAACAAAAGTTTACATATGTCCTTTCACTTTCTGCACTGTGATGTGTGAAATGTTTATAGATTATTGATTGTGTTGCTGAAAAGGGAGAGTGGAAGACTGCTACTGAAGTCGTTGCTTGGACTTCTCCTATGAAAGCAGTATTGACTGCTAAATCTTTATTGAGAATACCAAGCGATGTTCACATGCCTTAGCAAGCATGTCTCACGATAAATCGGTCAGAGATATGTGACGACCCCTCCATGCCATACTGAAACTATAGTCTATAGTCTAATCAACTAAAAATGAGGCATTAGTACAATAATTCTCAATTGCACTGTAAGGCCAGTGAGCTGTTTAATATACTGATGAGGGCATATTAAAAAAACAGCATTCAGATTAACAAAACAACCAATAAAGCTCTATTAAAGCCTCACACATTTGGTTGCATTGAGTATTGGAAGTGTAACCCCTCCTCCCAATGCACTTCCTAGTTCAGAACCCTCCCCCCACTTGTTAGGATTGAGTGACAGCAGGGTGGAGACCCCACGGCCCAACCTGCTCTAGAGACTCTAGAGGGCATGTCGTGTGAGTGCTCCCCATGCCCTGATGAATGCGCGTGGTAATGGGAGTGTGCCGGTGGCAGGATTGATGGGCGATTTTCACCGCCAGCCCAATGGAAGAGGCAATGTGTTAGGAGCTGCTATTGGAGGAGGGATGTGAGAAAGTGAGGCCAAGACACTGACAGCCAAATTACAGGCAGTATGGAGATGGGAGGAGGAGGAGTATCCTGCTGTTTTACGTGTGATTGGTGTCCCTCCCCTTGAGCTCTGTGTGTGCGTGTGTTTATGTGTGCAACTGTGTAATGTGTGTAATTTAATGTGTGTCACTATTTTTGTGTGTTGAGATGCACAGAGCGTGTGCTTACTGCCGGATATGCACTCGGATTTGAGGCAGATAGCTTGCAAGTCCCTGTCTGTGCCCTCACTCACAGAAAATTTAAGCACATCGTACTTGTCATGGGCACAACCCTCTTAGGTAATCTTTTGTACCCATGAAAATATATATGAATTTTTTAAGCCTTGAAAGGGTACAAATAGTTACCTTGAGGTCCAATAATTAGCTCATGAGTTGTGTACCTTGAGGGATAAATGTGGACTCCTATTTTACCCCTATTTTTGAGAATGCCGGTAGGACATTTTCCAAGGGAGTGTCATTTTGGTGGGCTCTCTCAGGCAAACTAAGATGTTCTCCAGACTCAAAAAAAGCAAAAAAAAAAAAAAAAAAAAAGGCGTGAAGACAAGCTGGGACACCACATTGACATTCAAAAACTGGCAGCCTTTTATGTGCACATCAGAGAGCTGAAGGAGAACAATTAGCACTGGAGCTCAAGCAGTGTCCTCACTTCCATTACAAACTGGCGGCCATAAATCCAGGCGCTGACATGAATTATCTGTGGAGGATGTGTCATACTTGGAAGCATATGTTTGCCGTGCCTTTCATGAAAATCCTCTGTTCGGCTGGTCCAAGCTCTAATTATTACAGTAGTGCATCTTCTGTTTGGACAGGAAACAATTTAAAGTCACCAAGCTGTGCCCTTCATGTAATGTAAAGGGGGAAGTGTACATATGGCTTTAATTGCCTCTGTTCTTGCAAAAAATATGTCTGGTGGAAAAGAAAATCCACTCTGTAAATTCCAAATGGTGAGTCATCTGCTACTCCTCACATTCATGTTGTTCAATCTTTAAAACTCTGTTTTTGCGTCTATTATTTCATCCTGAATAATGACACACTCTTCTTGTCCTTTTGACCTTCTTAGCACAGTATCGAAAACTATTCATGAATTTAAATCTTAACCAGGGAAAACCAACCTGGTGTGAGCAGGCAGGGAAATAGAAGGTGCTATTTGCAACTTTCAGAAATTCCTTGTCTATACTTACATTGGTCGCCATTCTGGGAATTGCAGTCAGCATTCTGTTGCTCATGCGCTTAAACTCAAAATATAAAAGAGGTAACCAGCTCATAATAAAATTACAAGTTGATTCACTAATATTGGGTTTTTGAAACTGGATTTTTTTAGCTAGCACAATGTTGGCATTGACGTAATCCAATCTTAATTCTTTATTAAATTTGTATTTATTTATTAATTTATTCATTATATTTTTTTAATTTTTTTTTGAACTCTTGGATTCATTGAGCTCTCGGATACAAAAGAAATGTGATTCCATAGTTACTGCATTATTTGTTGGAGTCAGATATTCATACTCTTGTGTCAATTTTTCTACTGCTTGCATAAAGTATGTGTGCCATGGTAGCATTATCCATGCTGACTGTACCATTGATTTTCAGTTCCTTAATTCCTTTTTGACTGGATGATTGAATGGATAAATTGTTTGAGTGTTTCCAAAGGGGTACATTGTGGCCTTTGGCATTTCTTATAAGTTGTATATAATATGAGGCTTGTTACTGCTGGTCTTTGAGCTGCCAGCGTGCCCCTAGCATGATAAATTGACTATATTTATATGACACATCGGTGTTAGTTAGCTAGCCAACTTTATCAATCACTGTTTTTCTACCTTACACCGAGAAGTTCAGTGATGTCAGCATAGCTACATTTTCTGGATTATATGGCCAACAGTTTGTGAACTAGATGGAATATTATAAAGAAGACGTGTTGCCACACATCATTACTAACGTGAATGTTCAATCAAAACTCTTATTTCACTGAATCAATGTGCTAATAGTTCCAGCATAATCAAATATACATTTTTTTAAGCGAAGCACTAATTCAAGTAGAAGACAATCTCCTACCACAGGTTCTCAACTCAATCACTAATTTCTTAATATCCTAATAAACTCTGCCAGCCCTTTCTGTCCTCGACCAAGCACAGCTTGACTAATTAACCATTAACCAATCATATACTGCTGGTAAACTTATAAAGATCTCTTTAAGCGCTCATTAAGCTGTCAAGTCAGTACTGACGTATTCTGTGACCCTCCTCTTCCCCTTCACCACATCATGAAGAAAGCCTAATCCTTCTCCTGCTATTTTTTGGGCTATTTGTTATCTATTATTCACCAGCACCAGTATCAAAGCCCCGGGGATTCCTACATTCCATATTAGTTATGGGAACATCTATGAGGATACGCATAGATTTTATGCCAGGGTCTAAGCACCAAAAACTATATTCTGTGCTCATTAATAAAAATCAGCCTGTTTAACTTCCATCGGTCTCTGTTGTATATTGTTTGTCCTGATTGAGTGTGTTAGTGTTAGTGTGCTGATCGAGTCTTGCAGTGGGTTGAGACAATGTAACTTAATCCTAAACTATCGGAAATTATAAACAGATGATAGCAGTGAGATGAATAATGTTAGACTGGAGAGAATGCAATTAAGATGTACAAAGTAACAAAACTGGTTTTAAAAAAACAGATGTCTTTGGCCTATGTATTCATCATTCAATTTATCATTGTAGTTTACCTTGCTGTAAAATATCGGCTTAACATTTTTTAATTCAGTGTCACCAGTCATTTGTTCATGTTAGGAGGCTCTAAGCTATTAAGAGACATTTCTAAGCTAATGTTAGCTAGTTTTGCTCACTAGTTACTAGAAGGTAGCGGAAGAGAAACACACAAGGCTTTCATGAGTGCACATACATGCCTCTTTCTTTGGATTTTCAAGGAAAATCTGACCCGATGCCTCCCCATATAGATCATTCCACAGGTTAATTAGGCAATCAAGAAAGTTGGGAAAGGTCTCAGTTTTTAAAGTAAGTTACAGTCTGTTCACACATCAGCAACAAAGAGTGATTAATGCATGTAAAAAAAGTTGCACATAATTGTTATCGCAATGAGCAATATAGGAATGCTTAAAAATAACTTCCAAACATTTGCTCATGGCGTGGGATGCCCTGTCTATTAAACAACACCTACAATGCACCATTAACAAGACTAGGTGCACCTAGTATATGGCTGGGCCGCCTCTTCCCCGCTGGCTGACCAATCGCTGAACTTCTTCCCCGCGGGCCAGCCAATCGTTGAACTCGATCAGTCAGTCAGTCAGTCACACACGCAGTAACTCAGACAGCGGCATTTGCATTTATAAGGGCTCGGCCCAGCCCAAAAATGTGCACTATATGGTAATATTCAAATATCAAAGAAGTGCAGAAGTGCATCTAAAATAGTTTTTCAAGAGTTGAGCACAGAATATCAGTCAGGTCCACTTTTTTAAAATGTCCTTTTCAGCCAGGAGTTTTGATTTTTGATGAGTGATTGCGGTTCTTTTATAATGCAGAAAAGGCACTAAGGAGTAGGCAGTTCCATCACCTGTATTTTATCCTTTGTGCTTCTTTTCTTGGAACGAGCCTGATATTCAGCAAACTTTATTGCCTCTCGGGATGGTCTTAACAATGACAACATAGGTACTTAAAGGAGCTGTATCACGATTACTAATTTACATCCCAAGAAAGTGAATCTGCTTGACTGCAAGCCATAATCTATGATTCCATCCGTGCCAATCCGTCTTCATTCTGCATTGCATTTATATATTTTAGTTATTCAGGCATAACGCTTTGTATATTGAGAAATTTTATAGGGAAATTTGAGGATTCAAAGCGCAATTTTTGCACTTAAACTGAAGGATATGAAAAATGTAAGCAAGTTTGCCAACCTCCAATAAACATTATAGAAGAAGAAGCATATCTCCTCTTCATATATATCTGCATAGCTAGCTTTGTAGCGCAGTTACGTACCAAATGTTATTTAGCAATTCGTCTAGACGTTTGATGAAGTTTTAAATGAAGTGACTAGCTAAGTAAATAATTAAACAACAAAATTTGTGTGTGAAATAAAAATGTTATTGTGGATATCTGTGCAGCTAGCAACATAGCATAGCCTCAATAGCTTTGTAGCTAACATTAGCTAGCTATTCGGCTAGTTGTCAGATAATGCTTTTTTAAATTAAGAAAGTAACGTTAAGTACTTAGCTAACAGAATTTGTGCGTGAAATAAAAGGTCATCGTGGAGATCTGCATTTGTGCTGCTCAATGAGTAGCATTAGTTTTTTCAAACAGAAAAAGTATTTCGTCAGCTGATTCTGTTTACTCACTTAAAGAAAAAACATTCATGAACAAAAATTAAAGGTGATTAATTTTTACATGGATGTACAGGGCAAGGACAGTATGGAGCATCTAAGTTACATCGGCTCAAACACTGAAAGTTCTTTGTCAAACACTGAAGGACAAACCATCCTTACAAGGTTTGCATACTGAAATGGTATTAGGCAGCAAGTTCCTTGCCCAGTTTTTTTTTTTTTTTTTTTCTCATCTGGTCATGAATGTATCTTTTTTGAGTAGGTTGCTTCAGTGCACACTTACACAGGGAGTTTCTAAAGCGCATCTTGTGGCACAGAGTATTCATTCTTCCTCCTCCTCTTTTCTGACTGCCTCTCTAGAGGTGTTGTTCCAGATCAGGTGTCCTGTGGTTCCAGCTTGCTGCCAACCAGTGGGTTTCATTTTCGTCATCAGGGATTTTCCTTTAATGAATCAAAGATGAAAACAATTTTTCAGCAAAAAAGTATGATTATTACAAGCTCTCCACAGGAGCTACTGATGAGTGAGTGCCGTATAGCACACAGACAAAGGCTGACGAATCACATTGTCTGACAAATATCCTTAGCTCGATACAGTGTGGCTTTTTGTATCGCTGAAAAATGTTTGAAAAAAAATATGAGCACATGCAATGCAGCATAATGTATGCATTAATATAATATTAGGCCTGTGTATTACTGTAATGAGTATTAACATTGTATCATTCATAACAGGTCTGCTACTACTTAAAATGGCTTTGTATGAATGATAGAGCATTATAAGTTGTATATTTTATTTATTTGCCTTCACATGTACATGAATATGGCTTTTCATTTTACCGCAGAAAAACATATCATACGAAAAATAAAAAATGCCTAACTGAATCCCAAAATGTTAATGGAAATGTTTGTAAGCACAGGTTATAATCAAGCTGGATTGTACTCATGTTTTTTGAATAAGGCCCAGCTTTTCTTCTTTTTTGTGAGTTTTCTGTATTCATAAAGTCTAACAAAGATGTCCAAATTTCCTCTTTTCTGGTGCAAAACTTTATTTTAGCCCTCACTGAAAGCTTCATTGGCTTGTTTCAGACAAACCAGCAAAGCCTCCAAGTGTGATATTTTCTGATGACCATTCCTCACAGTTCAGCATTCACTACCCATGCATTTATCATTCAGCAAATGATTGCTTATTTTCAAATATTTGAAGTTGAGCAATGCAGCAGTCTTTCATCAATTATAAGAACAGTTGAGTGAAGTCCTGTAGCACAGTCTTCGCCAATAGACCTTGAGCACAGAGAGTGAATCCAAAGGGTCTTCTGCATATGTACACAAAAAAATCAGTGAGACAATCAAAGCAGGGTAAATATCCGAGTCACACACATGCTGGCACTGACATTCAGACATGCATACACACTCATGCGCACACACAAGTTTGCACGTATGCACAAAAGCAGACTAATTCATAGACACACACACACACGCAGACACAAACGATTCATTCTTCTCCCTGCAACTCCTCAGGAAAAGAAAAGTGGAGGGGGGTACATCCGGAACAATGTCTCTTCAGTAATAATTAAGCTGATGGCCTATTATGTTGTATTGCAAATCAATAAGTGTGTTATTTCGGCAGCACTCGAAAGCAGTGGAGACTTGGCAGCGGGCCAAGCCCATCTCTTCGTTGAGCGAGAGCAGATGCAGGTGCATTGCGAGACCTGCCGTTGTGTTTGTCGTGGAAAAGAGAGAGAGAATGGCTCGGTAACAATCGAAGCCAGCCTCTTCAGCATAATTGTGCCCAAGTGCTCCTTTAGGAGCTCTCTCTTTGTTGGGCAGGTGTTGTCTCTCTGAGGTCTTCTTTGGCGGGGCAGTGGACGAGAGAGGGGTGAGGGAGCGCATCTGGTTGTGGGAGGTCCTTAGTCCCTTCATTATGACTCCGTCCCCTCATTTCCATACTGCCAAACAAACACGCTTCCTCACTTGAGGACAAAAGAGTTAAAAATAATTTTGTGATTAGAGTTGCTAAATCGATATTATCCCCTTCAGGAAATTTGGAAGGGGGAGAGAAATCATCAGCTGTTTATCATGGAATTCAGACATACTGTAAATTCCTGAAAAGAAACAGGACTTTGTTTTATCATTTTACAAGACCAACTATTAGTGGTAAGAAGGATATCAATAATCAATCAATCGATAAATTGAGGTCATATGTTACATTTATTGGATCAATCAATCATGACAGGGTCACATTGTGATTAAGGGATTAGCACTTAGATCATCTTCATTTAAAACAGGAAGACTATTGTTCAACACGTAATTTGATATTTGATTTCAGTTTTTTTTAATTGCATAGGGTTACAGTATAGAGTCAATCAAGGGAGCTCTACATTCTCAAAACCACAATCACAGGCAAAGCCACCACTTAATTTCTATGGTAAAGTAAAACAGACAACCTAATTCCTGAAATGGTTCCAAACCATAACATTGATATTTACAATATTTATGTAGCGTATTTTACATAGTATATTTGCAATCTGGTCCCGTGTTTATCCATTGATTGTTTGGCTCACAGTTCTGTTTACCGTTAATTAATTCAGTATTTTTCAGCCTTGCGGATTCAGATGTTGTGTAGCTGTCATCGAAAAAAGGCCTCTCTCGATCAAAAAGTTCTTGTGTCTTGAAGGAGAGATGAATATCAGCATTAAAAATTTAGGGCATATTGCAAAAACATCACTTGATAGATTTGGAGCAGTGTGTAAGGAGCAGATGTTCCTTCAGTGATCTGTAAATAAGTGGAGCTGTGGATAAAGACTCTGAGGAGGTCGTTAGCTAGGCAGGAAGCGCCCGGGCCCGCTTTCAATCCACTGCAGGAAATTGTGAGAAAAACAGAAGCTTTAAAAAAGCTGAAATGGTAATACACATTTTTATTTTGGTCTTCACTTTATTTTTCAAATTCATCTCCTCCTCTGACTCCCCCCATTCCTGATCTTGTCGGTTGGTGAACTTGTAGCATGATGTGGTTCAAGAAAAAGGCCAGCTGAGTATTGAATAATTGTTATTATTATTTTTTTTTAAATATTGAACAGGATATGCAAGAACTTAGACCATCATTAAGAGCAGCCTTTTTTGGAAAATAAGGGCTGTGCGTTCATTTAATTTGGTGATGATTTAGAAAAAGATGCTACCCAGAAAGGTACCCCCTCCCACCCCATGTGATACATATTTAATGAAATTTATAACAATTGTTCTTCAATCAGATTAAGTGCTTGTTTAAAATGCAAATATGTTCTTTTCCATGACATGCTGTAATTAAACAGAACAATGCAGTATTTTTTCCCTTCGGTGTTGCGTAGTACTCATCAAGGGCTTTGAAAACAGAACAATGATTGACCACCTGGTCTTGTTACTGTAGTTAAATTTATTAAATGCTCTGTCTCTATAGAAAATCAATGTGTAATTGCATGGGAGGCAAGGGTCAGACATGTTTTTCAATGGAGAATGTAATTAGCTCAACCTAAATGCTACGTATGTTGATGGAAATTCTATATTTTTTAATAGCCATGTCTTTAGGCTATCTCTGTATTCTGTTGCTCCCCAATGATTTAAAAATGAGAAAGTTTTAAACATTCATTCACTGCACAAAGATTACGCTGCATATTATCTGGTAATTGAGAGAAGAGAATTAAACAGTTTGTGGCATAAAAGAGGCAGGATGGAGATTCTGTTCAGATATATTCCCTGTTTTATCCATCTTAATTTTCATATTTTCAATATTTGTAAATATTAATACAGCCAACATTATGATTTTGTTTATTTTCATGGGGTTCGACTCATCATGTGGTGGCAGAGCACCTGAGAGATGTTTTGGTCTTGATGTGTACATGTCTGTAAAGCATGGGTAGGATGAACACTGGATATGACAGGAACACGAGCACTATCACAGATTTTTTTTTTTTTTTTTTTTTGCTCCACTGGCAATTCTCTATAATGCCATATCACTGTATTTGTTTAGTTTTCTTATCATACTCAGGTTTGTCACCAAGGATAAAGAAGTATCCATTTGTGTTAGAAAAATGTTCCATTTTCAAGCAGATTTCTAATGTAAATATATCAGTCATCTTGAGGCATCTCATCAGGTATTCTGTCAGTTTATCCCCGTTGAATAGTTGAATACTTGTTAGGGGCAAAAACAATTTATCAATGCTTCAGCCGGTACGTAATTAATTTATGGTGCCATGTGTTTATTTGAATGCTATCACATGAGAGGAGAGCAGTGTTTGGATATTTTCTTCTGCTGTTTAATTTGTTACATTTGGATGGCTACAGCATTCATCTCGAGTCGCCTTTATAGGAGCCTGCTTTCACAGCAGCGCAGTGAATTCTGATCATAAAACTGTGACATTTTATCACACAATTCAGTGGGCAAAGTGGAGTCAGGGGTGTATTCCGGCGCTGTTTTACCGTGATTAACACAAACAGACCATTTCCGGGAAGAATAGCTCCCTGAGAAATGAACAACGTCTCGTCTCCTGAGTCAATTTATAATTATTATTTTGTGTCTCAATTTAACTTAATCAGAGCCATCTCACAGTACACATATGCACCCGGCCATTGGGGACTCAGCCTGATGAATTTATCTCATTCTGCTGCGCGGATAAATTAATTGGATTACATTTTTGATTTTACTCGTTTCTTTGTGCATTCAACCTTGCATTTTCCCAATTTGATCGGTCTTTGCCATGCCAAGCGCCTCCATGTTTTTCCAGGCAAGTGAGGTCTGCTATCTGTTGTGTTGAATCATTTAACATGATCACTTTCCACTAATGAAATAGTTAATATCAGGCTGACAGACATCATTCCATCATTTTTGACAAGAGATATGTAATATCTGCTTCCCTAAGATGATTAATGAATAATTACATAGTTTGACAGGTTTTTGCTCCTTTGTGTATCTATGAATACGCAAGCCAATGACTGTGTTTGTATGTATTTAAGCTTGTGTAATATGTTGCATGTGAAGTGTATTGCATAAATATATTGCTGCACACCAGAAAAATTATGTCTTTGGGAATGAGACAATGATGAGGGAGTAATTACCCAGAGTTCCACTTTGTCTCCACAGTGCTGCTAATTCAAAAACCGATTATGCGTTTCAAATGTATCAACCGAGTTATTCATAATAATTGTTTCTTAATCCTCATTTGTTCCCGCTTCGAAATGTTGATCTTTGACTACAGGCCTATGTCACCAGTTCATGGCTGAATTGCTGTTGTATTGGAAAGGCCCACTCGTTGGGCTGATTCTAAATTCCACTATGATAAGTCGAGTTGTTACTGGTTCTGGCTGGTTCTGAGAAGTCACAGTCAGTAAAGAGACCAGAGAAGTCACTACAGCAAGGGTGTCCAATCATATCTGTAAAGGGCCAGTGGGAGTTTAATCAAGACCTTCATGAGTACAATCTGGTGTATTAGTGTTGGACTGAGAGAAAAACCAAAGCCCACACTGGCCCTTCGCAGATGAAATTGAACACCCCTGCACTACTGAGTTTTCAAACCTTTCAAGTTTGGGATACAAAACCAAAATTTGACCAGATGTAAGTCCTAAATCTTAAAAACCATTAAATCATTTATTTTCCACTTTCTAAAATAGCTCCAGCCGAGAAACAATTTAAGTTTGAAAGTCAGGGTGAAACGTGTCCATCCATCCTTCCATCCATTCATTATCTAACCGACTTCCGGCAATCATACAGTTCTTGATGCTTGCAGAAACAGATAAATTAATAGACAGTCAATCTGATTTCCCTTCAAAAAGTAAATAAACGGTATATTATGCACTGTTTGGCCAAATCCTGCATCAGAACCCATTAGCATTAATCCCTTAGCATTAATATAATACGTTATAAAACAATTAGTGAAAACAAGGAAACAGTGGTAAAATCACGCAAAATGCACAACAGTGATAAGCCGTCTGAGATTCCAAATAAGACACTTCAAGATACAACTGCAGGAATGATATGGGAACTTACTTTTACCTCATAGCATTGCTGTGCATTTTGGCATGGGGACTGGATGTGTTTGCTCCCCATAAATGAAAACCTAAGGGTTTTTGATTTCATCGCAGTTGGTGGTTGGAGGATACAGATTGCCAGTTTTTAGCCAGCTGTAAGTACGGTTCCACTATCTCTGGAAGGAAAGCAGTGTGGTTTCTTTTGGTTGGCAGCATGTATTATGCACCGCAGACTAGTCATAATTGGTCAGTCTTCAGGGGTATCCCTATGGAGGAAGTTTAATTGTTTTTCTGTATGTGGATTCTGAAATACGTTTCACAGACTCTCAAAAGCACAGGTTTTCAGGTAGAGCTGTGAGTCGAAGATTTACTTCCAAAAAAGGGCTTAATTCCTAAATGCAAGTTATTAGTGCTGCAACCTTTCAGAGTACTCATAAATGCTCACTAAACCACTTTAATAAAAATATCTTCACTCTCCATGAGACTTTTCAGCTTACGGACATTTGAAATCCCTTTGAAATCACAGATCATTTGTGTAATAATGAACACTTAACACATATGCACATATCACGTGGCAATATTTAAGATAATCTCTAGAAAGGTCACAATTTTAAAAATGCTTCCAGAAAAAGCATCACCCTTTGCACTTATGATATTTTACCAGATCTTACATGCTTTAGAACAAGATTCAATTTCCTGTGAATTGTTTTACGAGAGACCGTGACACTGGAGTTACAGCGAGCAGGGGAAAAAATGTTGAAAATGAAGACCCGTGAACTTTTGATTGGTATGAACAATTGCGAAGGGGGAAATGTAAATGAGCCACATGCAGGAGCACTGTGGGAAGAAGAAGTTGTGTTGACGGATCGGAGCTATTCGCACCTGCAAACCTCCCGAAACGGCTCACGAGATGCCCGTTTCCCGCCTGCACTCATTCACGGCTTCGCTAATCGCATGCAAATTAATTTCCTCCTTACCCTCCGATCAGGTCTCTCACACTATCGCATAATGTCATTTTGTTGCTCTCTTTCTTCTCCCTGTACGCTTTAAAACCATGTTTCATTTATATGTTTCTGAAGAGTTTCATTTAGGCTTCTAAATAATTCTGCTCTGTTCTGAGTAAAAACATTTAATTATTATTTTATTAAAAACAAATTTTTCTTTTATTCGAAAAGCTCATGAATGATGAAATTACTGATTCTTCATAGAATCTTCACATATAAAAAATATCCAGTGTAAACCAGATTAAGAAAGCTACTTCATGCATAAAAAAATGAGCCGCCTCTGTTTACTCGGTAAAACACGCCAAGCTTGCAAAAACCATTACTTTGAATAATTCTGAACTGAAATGTTTTACTTTTTCTTCAGATGATGAACTGTAACATTTCACAAGTTTTGAAATTGTTTTGAATTAATGTCATCATTATACTTCTTTGTTCACCAGAAACATAGCCATTTTCAGTTATGTGTGAGATTTTGTTTCAATAGTAGAAATCAGGGGGATGTTCAAAATAAGCACATTGTAGGAAAGTTATGTATGAAATTCCATAATGTATATCAATTCTGTAAGATTATTGTGAACAGACCTTTAACACTCGTTAAGTTTCCCCAGTCATTCTACTCTTCAACTGTAATCATCCTTTCACCAACTAGTTCTCTTGTAATCCAAATCAGGCCTGAGACCAGTTTTAAAGTAAATAATCAATTAATTACATTTATGAGCCATTGGTTTACAAATGCCCTATTATTCCTCCTTTAGCCTGTCAAAAGCACCTTTTATACAAGTAAAATACTTCCACACAGATTCCTTATAGGGAGTATGTGAATCTGTTGATGTGCGATGAATGAGGTTTTGAAACTAGCCAAGGAAATTCACCCAAAAAATATTAGGTAATTTGTACAGTTCATTCTTTTATTTGAAGTGCTACTTCTCCCACTGCCAAAGTATCATTGTTTGTCTTTCAGCTAATGAATTCCAGACCACACACAGAAATAGCAGTTTATGATATTTATTGAATTGGATAAGTGCAGGAATTTGCGTTGATGTTGGACGGGTGGAGTCAAGTCGATGGAGACCGGTGTAGAATAAAGGGGGGCCCCAGGCACTGAGACTCAGGGTGGGTGTAGTATCTCTTCTTGGAGTACGAAAGGCTCCTTCGAGTCCCCAAGGGTTCCTTTAGAGCAGGGCTATTCAACATTATCCAGAAAGGGCCGGTGTGGGTGCAGGTTTTCATTCCACCCAAGCAGTTGCACACCTGATTTGTCTGATCAACCCCAAGACTCTTTGCAAAAGAGCTTGATTAGTGGAATCAGGTGCGTAAGTGCATGGTTGGAATGAAAGCCTGTACCCACACCGGCCCTTTCTGGATAATGTTAAAGGTGCACTATACAAGTTTGTTTACTTTCAATTCTGTTGACATTCAAACTCGAACAAAACAGAGGTGGCCCGCCCCTCCTTCCCATGCTTCCATGTCAACTCTTGTCGGTGATTGGCCGGGACGGTTCGTTATGTTATGGGGCACAGCCTGTACCCCTTGTGTTTATTTGCAGTTTGTGACACTTGTGCGGTCTCCAGAGCCCGGGTTTTTTTTTTTTACTGTGAATTTGGGGGCAGGCAGCTAGCGGATCGTGGAGAGATGTCGGCGAATTGAGACTAAAATATAATCGCACAGAAAGTAAACAAACTTACATAGTGCACCTTTAAATATCACTGCTTTAGAGTGACAGGGTTAGAAAAGAAGAGAAGGGAGTAGCGGGAGGGGTGTTGAAGGAGACAGACCAGAATCATAGAATGAGGGTGGTATACATAGGTTGGTTGGATAGGACAGTGAATGAATGCAGTGCCGTTTTAGGCGTTGTCTTTTCCACCAACCCGTGTTTAGTTAACTCCATTTAATGAATCCCAGACCACGCCTAAAATAGTCGTTTATGATATTTATTGAATTGGATTGGCACGGGAATTTGTACTGATGTAGGACAGGATGGATTTGAGTCAAAGAAGACCGATGCAGAATAAAGCAAAGCCCCAAGCTGTGAGATTCAGGGTGGGGTAGCATCTCGTCTTGAAGTCATAAATGCTCCTTCAAGTCCCAAAAAAGTCTGAGTGAGTCGATGCCAAGTGTGCGCTTGATGGACATCAGCGATGTCATTATGAACGTAGCACAGGTATTCTTGCGATGTCCAGTGACTGAGGACTTAGATTGTGTAGTCTGGTACTCCTTGTCTCAACGTCGAGATGGTAGCACCGATGCGGTAGCACGGAAGGAATGTCTGAAGTAATAATCGAGAGATACGCCAGGTTTTACTAAAATGAGTCAAAAAAGAGAGAGAAACCAGTAATGCAAGACGATTCTCCTAGTGTCCATGGTAAAGAGTGCATTTTAGGAGAGGCGTGGTTAGGAGAATTGAAATAGTTAACAATGTTACATTCAATACTGAGGCTCCAGAGTGTTTGGTGAGTACCAGGAGAAGTTTCTGCTGAAGCTTTACGCCTAGGCTTGTATCATTTTCAGAGAAACACGTGATGAATGACAATCAAGCTTTCTCTTTTTGTAGAGGCACGTGATTAGCCTGTCTGAAGAGTTGAATGGTTTGTATGTGGAGGCAAATCCCCTCTTAACTCTTGGGTTGTCATTAGTTGGTTGTTACGTGGAACTTGGAAATTGTTATTGATAGTTTTGAGAGGGTTTGAGGAGCGAAGCAGTGCAGGATTTTGCGCAGCAAGTCTATGGCGGGATCGGAATATATGGGAAAATGGCCTCCTAAGGCTGCAAGAGTGGACAGATTAATGGGCGTGGAGTAGGAAGTTAGGATGATTTTCTGATCAAAGGCTTTTTCAGTGAGTGGGATTGTCCAATTTATAATATCAACTTTGGCCATGTTGTCCCAGTGACTGACAAGTATTTTCAGTCCCCCTAAAAAATGTAGTAATTATGGCATATTACTCGGGGGGAGAAGAATCAGTGTGATGTATTGGTGGGGGCTATGTGGGCTTTTTTGGGTCAGACTTGCCCAGTCTGGTGGTGTTGCTAGGCAGTATCTTCTTGGGGTGCAACATGACGTAATTGGGCTTTTGCAAATCTGGAAGGATAGGAAAACAGGCCCAAGTAACATGTCCGGGAACACTGGTTAAGCCAGGCAACACGATGTGAAAAGATGCGTCCCTGTGGCTAGTCCCTGGGCTCAACGAAGTCCCAAAAATATGTCCCGATTCCTTTCCATGGGGAAGGAAACCCACGTGTTTAGTGCTTAGATGGTGGGTAGGATCTGTGGGTTTGGGATGATGGCAATATTATGTTAACACCATTTATCGGACACTTGTATCCGGTCGATGACGTGTTAAACAAAGTGCATTAACTATACATGCATTTATAAGGGGTAGAGAGTACATGGGGACAAGGGGAAAAAAGGTTGAAGGGAAGAGACGATTTCATCGTTAGCATTTACCTGATTGTATTTACGGAAGATTACCTATAAAACAGAAGTTGAAAAAAATATGCCTTTACTTAAAATAATTAAATCAAATTTGTTTGAGGTGTGTTTTATGAAGCCTTTATGTTAAGTTAATTAACAAAAATTGTTTTGTGTCATATGTGAAATTTGTTTGTTTACTGTGAAGGAAAAAAGGTGGATGAACATCCTCTATGTCTGCTGATTCCATGTTTTTTTCCAAGGGTTGTACCTGCTGAAGAGACCTGATGGCAAATGGTATCCGAATGGTACCCAAGCAGCTTGATCTATCTTCTGTACCCGGTCTTGTAAGTCAGAAAGACTCAATTAAAAAAGAAACATGTCAAACACCAATAACAAGCTTATTTTCTTTGAAACGTACACACTTACACACACATACACACGTGCGCACACACACACAAAGATTAACCATTTTATTTAATTTTGCGATTTTCACCTCACAGCCTTTCTGCTTCTGATGTTACTTTTGAAAAATCATATAGTATTGAGAGTTATTCCAGTTGTCCTACAGTACATTTAAATTCAGCCACCAACAGAATTTGATATGTCATTCCTAAGCATTTTCTTTGGTGAATTGGTCCTTTCTCTGTAATTTCCATAGAAATTTTGTGTGCAAATGCAGTAATAGACACATTTATAACATCAAAAGGATTCAATTTTCTTTTCAATCACGCAACAGTATGAATGGCTTCTTCCTTTCGAAGCTAACAATGAGAGGCCATTACCACCAGCTCGAGGATGGGGTGCCTTCACTTGCTTTTATGAAAGTATGTCAAACAGTTTGCGATATTTCACATTTGTTCTGAGCCAGCAAGC
The DNA here is from genome assembly GCA_029692085.1 of Gymnothorax javanicus. NCBI lineage: Eukaryota > Metazoa > Chordata > Actinopteri > Anguilliformes > Muraenidae > Gymnothorax > Gymnothorax javanicus. The sequence goes on from CM056209.1 coordinate 22,050,644, forward strand.
TTGTCAGGCAGGTTTGTTTCTAATTTTCTGTCATGGCGCATGTTGTTTTCATTTCATTAGGGCAGGGTAATCATCAGTGATGCATAGAAATTTTAATGCCGACTGTTAGTCTCTTTAATACATTAACTCCACATTTCCAAGAGTTCACAAGACTCAGAAATGACAACTACATTCAGTTAATTGCAATTTGTAAATTATTTGGAGAAGGGCGACATGCATACCTAAGTTGGTGATCACTGTGCACTTAAGGGTTGATGGTCGCTGCTGGTAACAGAAAGCCTAGAAAACTGAGCATTTTCACCTTTTTTGTATAATGGCTCCTTCAAAACACTTTTTTTTAAAGGCTATGGAAAAAGAATGTGAATTTTTAAGGCCTGTGAGATATATTTAACATTTCTCCCCAGATGAAAGCCAATGCATAGTGACCCTAACCAGAAGTTATTGTGAAAAATGTTTTTCATGATTTATTGCTTGGAGTGAATACCCTTAACCATATAAGAATGTTCAGTTTTTCAGTGTTATTCTTTCCTATTTCTATTTTCGTAAACATTTATATGCCTTGGTGGCATAATAATCAGAACGTTCGGTTAAAAATCCAGACAAATGACTACTGGAGCACAAAAATGTAACACACTTCTCTTGAATTGCTTCAGTAAATATCCAGCAGGACAAATGGATTGTATTTAAAAATGCAAGCAGTAAAGAATTCTCTGGAAGGGAGCATTTATTTCACGCATAATGCATGTACGTTATGTACAAGGCACCAACTAGGCATCAACCTTTGGGGAGGAACAGACAAGATTTGTACATTTATATTTTACATTTATATACAAGTATATTATACATGTATGGATACATTTCATGCCCCTTATGACTTTTCTCATCATTAAAACATCTACTGTGGTAATGAGCCAGTTTTTAAGAAGGATTGCTGGGTTAGTTTGATGACAAGACTTTAATCAGTATGTGAATCAGAGCTGGGTCATTGTCTTCCTGGTTATCCGTTGGGTCTCTTGGAGATTCTGTATTCATGGACAGTTGTCCAAGGGTCGATGTATTGCATTATATTTAAAACAGGAATTCTCAACCTTTTTCATAAAGGGCCAACATGGGTGTAGGGTTTCATTCCAGCCATGCAGCTACTCACATGATTCTGTCAATCAACCTTAAGAGTCTTGCAAAAGACTTTGATTTGTAAAATCAATTGTGTAACTGTTAGAATCAGGTGAAAGGCTGCACCCGCACCTACCAGTTCTGGATAAGGTTGAGAACTCTGCTCTAGAGTCTGTGTTCTTTTCCAATCATCCAGCCTCTCTGTACATGGTCGCAGTCTACCCAAAGGGTAAAAAAGGCCAAGCACAGCATAAGTGATATGTAGAATTCTTCCAAAATCTAAAACAGCAAATCAATGCTGTTTGCTCACTGGCCTGGCCTTGGTGGAGGAGCACAGATATCTGAAATTCCAGCAGAAAGCTCCAGTACTTGCTAAATAAAAATATTTAGAACATGGTAAAATTCACACCCATTCAGGTACACAGTCAGCTGCCACACCGAAATACTGTTCTATATATTGAGTTGTTCTGCATTGCATTTGGCAGTAATAGCAGGCCTTCAACATTTTCGCAATGAATAATTCTGTGAGTAGCAGTAGTGTCCACGATCTCCTTTCCCCCTCCCACCCCCCACCCTGTATATTCGTTTATATGGATTACGTTCTGTTTTTCCAGGCTGGTGTTCACCCAGATGGTGGAAACCAACCTTTGAGATGTACAAGTGGACTGTCATCTGTGGTAGAAATACTCTATCCTGAGGGCATATTGTTGCATCACCATGTCTATTTCATATGTCCCTGCATCCTACTACGATACATAGTTCATTTTGATTAAAGTGCCTCTCCAGCGATGAGTGAATGCCCCTTTTGTTTTTTTCCTGTCCCTGTCATGGACTTACAAGCATCTCAAATGAGCTGAAAAATGACAGGATTCTTCTTTTTTCTGGTATTACTGCACACCATGCCTGTCTATAGTTCCACTTGCAAGAATGAATATAAAAAAAAAAAAAAATCAGCTTGTCATACTGTGAAACAATGAAGAAATTATTTTTGATTGAGATCTAGATTTTGGATACCTAAACTGCCATAGTAAGATGATTCTAAGCATTGTTCGGGGTTAAAGGGTGCTCTGCCACTTAGGCTAGTCATTATCCTGTCTGCTTGAAAAGGATAATCAAGGGATCATCTTACATACGAACCTACAACCCCAAATCAGAAAAAGTTGGGTCAGTATAGTATTTACCACTTTTTAACCTTGCTATTCCTTTTCACAACACTTAAGACAATTTAAGCACTGTCCAATTCTTCCTTTAAACAGGTCCTATGGTGTGCAACAATACAGGTTTTTACATTTCAAAATGCATCACATGTTCTTTATTGGGGACATGTCCGGAGTGCAGGCAAGCCAGTCCAGCACCCAGACTCATTTCACGCAGACAGGCCTCTGTAATTCGCGCAGACTGCTGTTTTGCATTGTCTTGTTGAAATATGCTTGGGTATCCCAGAAAAAGATGTGGTCTTGAAGAGAGCATATGTTGCTTCAAACGTCTCAGTGAACTTTTCGGCATTAATAGTTCCTTCACAGAAGTGCAAATTACCCTTGCCAAGGGCACTGATGCAACCCCACATTAGAGCATGGTTTTTGGTCTTCTTGCTGGTAACAGTCTGAATGATCCTTTCCCTGTTTGTCCAGAGCATATGACATCTATTTTTTACAAAAAAGACCTTTGAATTCTCTGCAACATGTGATCTCAACTACACTGTTGCATGATTACCATAGTGACTATCAGCACGACACAAGCATTTCATCAGTTACAACAACATTGATAACAGGCCTTAATTTTTGGTGCAAACAAACCCAGCGAAAATAGTTCACAAACTATTTGTAGTTCATGAATAGTTCGTGAACAACTCGCCAATTACCAAAAAATGTTCCACACATGTTCTTCAAGTGTTCATGAGCGATATTCTCAAAAAGTTCATGAACTTATTTTCATGAATGTAGATGTTCAGGAACTGTCCGTGAAAGTTTATGAACTGTTCCTGAATAGTTCAGGAAAAAGTTCATGAACAGTTCATAAATGTTTTCTTTGCAAAAAGTTCATGAACGCCCATTTAGTGTTCAGGAACAGTTCGTGAATAATTCATGAACTTAAATCATGAACTGTTAAACAGTTCACGAATAGTTCTTCACATTTTCAACAAGGAATCATTCAGGTTACGTGAAGGTTGCACAAACTCAATTTCATGCGAACGGTCACCATTCACGCAAAATTCTGCAGCTGGTGGTAAGCCGTAATAAAATTTGGATGTGCACTAATGGTAGGCCCGAATATTCGCCATTCATGATAGCTTTACATGTGTAATATAAACCTGAGAGGTCAGGGGTACATCAAATACTCAAAATTGTGGACTGTGTTTGTTTATATGCAGCGTCAAATCTTAAACTGACCAAAAGCAAAGTTATTGCAAAGAGATAGGTTGTTACAGCTGTTGCAGTTGGCATTTTTAATGAGAGATCATACAAACATTCTGAAGGAGTGAAGTTGTACCGCGTGAAACATGAACCAGAGCCGCTGAAAACAGCCTGGAAAAAGAAGATCCTGCCAGTGTCGATATGTTCCCAGGATTCTAGCTGAGAACAGCTAGGGCAACCACAAGAAATCAGTGGAGCAAAGAAGCCCTCCAGTTAACATTACTCTGTAATAAATACAATCTGCCCGAATTAGCCACTCACTTAAATGTTAGCCTAATAACTAAACATCAGATCCCTAATCCCTACTCAAAAATGGTAGTGGTAGCTATCTCACTACGTCAACAATGAACAGCTACAACAACTAAGAGAAACCAGAGAAGGGTAAGAGCCCCCTGGTTCGCATTCATCTTTAATTAATTCAACTTAGCCAAATTAATGACTTACATCCCCTGCTTCAAAATCCTGTATTAGAAGGCTTTTTCGCTTCACCAGTTTCTCTTGGCTGCAATAGCTGCCTTGGCTGGCTACCTAGCTAGCTTCCGCTAGAGTTTTAAAGTCAGGCTCTGGGACAACGTGATAATAGTCTGGCAGAGTACTTAATATTTCCTAGCTATATGGGTACAGTACCTTGACTTAAATATAGCTTGGAAATATTATGTTATTTATTTACTTTAGTAACTTCAGAGTTTAATATTCTCAGAGTATGTTTTACATATGTTGGCCAAACAAAGGGCTCTTTGGGGGATTCTCTTTGTTTCTATCAGCTAAGACCGGTGCCTCTAAACACCCCAGTGAGAGAGGCATTTTAGGGGCTATACTATGAGTAAGGATCAAGCTGGCTTGTTAAACTCAGCAGTGGCACACTTGCGTCTTAGTGAAAACAAGTGTTTGCCACTAACATGGCAATATCCCCCGCCGTCCGTACGATATGTGTTCGTACGGACGGACGTGACAGACGGACGGACGGAGCCCAATGCTATATCCCCCGCTTCGCGCTAAACGCGCGGCGGGGGATAACAATAAATCTGTATCTTTTGAAGGAAAGAATTCCATATCCAACCTCCACTTTTTCTGGCTTTTTATTTGCCAGAACAACTTTAAAAGAGGGCACCAATACATTTTTGGGGATATCATCAATGAACAGGAGTTTCAAATTTAATATTGATATTTAACATCGCAAATGCGCATGCTGTGCATGCCCCATCAACCCGGTGTGTAAGCAGTAACAGCGCAGCCACCGTTATATCCTATTACCACATATTGCAGCACCAGACATTAAACTCTAACTTGACTGGATGTACGCTTGAGATTTTTACACACCCAAATGAAATGGAAAATCGTTCACACGAAGATTTAGATACTGCATCTTAGAAAGCACGATTATGAAAACATTGTGGCTTCAGTTAAACTTAGTACTGCATAAAACGTGAACTTTTCAGTTTGGTTACGGTTAGGGATGAGGCTTTGGGAAAGGCAATCGTACTTAGGTTAGGTTAAGGTTAGTATTCAGGGTTAGGGAAAGGCGACCACAGTCACATTTGGTTAAGGTTAGGGTTCAGGGTTAGAGGAAGGTGAGTGCATTTTAAAAGACAGTTGCGACTCGCACTTTGCAAAAGTAAGATTAAACTCGCGATTGGAATTAAATTGAGAGAATGGGACTCCGGTGGAAATCACTGTCTTGTAGTTCACCCAACAATCCAACCTGGCGTCCTCCCCTTGTGGACTTTGCTAATATATAAACTTGGCATCCTCCAGTTTCACAAATTACGTGGATTATGTTCGAATTCTACTGAGCCAACTTTTCATAGCAGTCACTACGGATACTGAATGAGAACAACCTCCAGACACACGCCACCAGTGTTGGAGGGCTCAAGGCCGACCGAGTTTTCCCAGTCTTGGCCACGGACTTGGCCTCGGAACGCTGTGACTCGGACTCAGCCTCGCTGAGGCCAGGTCGAGACCACTAAATTTGGTGACGTAAAGACTTAAAGAAGTTATTACGTGTTTTGCTTGAATCACCATGATTCAATCAGGAGATGCAATATTAATATTAATACCGTCTTAACGATCTCGCAGCTCCAAACGTAGAAGTACTGCATGGTCGACAGTTTTTTTCTTTAACAGTGTGTTCAACTTCACAGATAATTCAATTCTATGACTATGAAGATTATGAGGAGGGATGGAAAAGGAAGCATAATAACGTTTTTACACTGTGAAATATCATGCTACGTTGTAGAACTGTATATTGTTCGAAAGTTTGAGGACTCCGCATTCTAACTGCATCAGCCTTTTAATGATCCTAACCCAATAGCAAAATTAGTATCTAAAATTGTGTCATAACAACCCTCAGCCTGACTATGCAGACCCATGGGTTCAGCTATATAGCTTTGGTATGATTTGTTAAAATATGTTCAAATCGATTTTCCTACCTCGGTAACGGTCCAGAGATAAAAATTTGTCATAGTTTTTAATCCGAAAAACAAGCAACCTAGCACAAACGCCACTAAGTTGATTTTGCAATGGAAGTGTCAACCGTTTGTCTTTGTGAATGTCACTATAATTAGCATTTCTACTCATGATGCAGTGCTGTAGATAGTATTACAGCCTTTTCGGAACAAAATAAGTCCACGCACCAGCCATTATATGCTGATCTACCAGCACAGTAAGTGTTTTAGCCTATCCTATTGGCCCTCACTTCAATATAACAAGAAAATCAGTTTCTTTTAGTTTACACAGACAGCAACTGCTCTGAAACATCCCAAAGATGGATGCAAATGGTTGCAAAAGGATTCATTTTTACGACAAGGAATTGTTTTGATGATTTCTGCCAGGGGGGGAAGAAATGTGTCAATAAAATAAAGGAGTTTTGGACACAACGTCATTACGCATATATGATCGCACACCAGTGCGAGGAATAGGAGGGGTATATTGGGGTGCAACACATTCTCATCCCGGACTCGTCATATCTTGACGCTACCTGCCCAAACGTCGATATACGAGGCAGAAGGAAGCTTTTGGCGTCATTATTTGAGGGTTAGGGTTAGGGTTCAGGTTAAGGGTTAGGGGTTAGGGGGTAGGGATTAGGGGTTAGGGGGTAGGGTTCGTTTTACACTGGCGTCGATAAAGGACGCTAAAACTGACCTTTTGCCTCGTATATCAACGCTTGGTCAGGTAGCGTCAATATATGAGAATGGGCTCTGGGGTGAAAATAAGTTTTTAAACTAATGTACTAAGCAAAAGTGACCATGACCAGAAATGCAGGGAAATTTGGACTCTCCAAAATTGATTCTTGAAATATGCACGAACATAACCAAGAAAATAAATCTGTAAAATATGCATTTTTGGTTTCATAATCATAATATTTGAACATGCAGTTGTTTAGACATCTGGCTGCAGCAGAATATTTTATTATTACAGCAGGCCCAAGATTAACATGCGAACAGTCGTTACCTAAATTAATCTATTTTCTTATATTGGTTACAGTTCTTCACATTTAATTTATTGATTGTAGTAGAATTTTAAAATGTTGACTTTGAATACAAAGGGTCAACTACACAAACCCGAATTCAGACATTGAATAAATCATTAGGTCGTGACTCACACTCGGCCTTGAAGAGTGGTGACTCGGATTTGGTCTCGACCTCGGAGGGTGGTGACTTGGACTCGGTTTTGGCCTCGAAAGTTGTGGACTCAACTACAACACTGCATGCTACACACAATTAAGTGAGACAGACATGTCGTAAATGCAAGCGGCCTAAAATGACATCAATGAATTTTTGAAATTAATCAAAGTCTTTAAATAGTGAGGAAGTCTGCTGAATTGGTGGTAACAGAAGATAGCTGAGCATAAAAACAATGGACCTTTCCATGGGAAACCAGGGTTTGATACCTGTCTCCGTGAATGTAATATTTTAAACTGCGAGCCACAAACTGATTTTGAAAGGCACCCAGCTTGCCGAAATGTTTGTTACGCACGATGCTGATTAATTTACTGCCTGTATGTACAGCAAAGGTTTTATCTTCAACAGTAATATTCCTTCTTCAGATTGGACCGCGTGTTCCCCCTTGAGGAGGACGGTTTCAATGTTGCACCAGTACCCTGTTTACAACAAGAAGGACTATCAAGTAGCATTGTATCTTCTGACAGCCTGATCGCCGTTAAATTGCTTCTGTTACAGGTGAGGTTTACCAGGGCAGGCAATTGTACCCTAGATTAATCCTCACAACTACTATTAATGATTCAGGGTCCGCAAAAGTACGTCCTTGTCAGTGCGTAAGAGTATACTCAAAGGTTTTCCTCCCATTACTAGAATCAAGCTCAATTTGCATTGACACTGCTGCTACTACCCATCAGGTCTGGCTTTCCTGGCAGCTAGGATGCAGTTTGTATTCTTAATACCCGAAAAAAAGACAGCATTTTGGTTGTCTCGGCTTTTATTAGCTACTTAGGAGAAATTGTGAAAAGCTGTGAGGTATTAAAGAGGAGAGCTGCCCAAGTGATGCTGTCTCTTCACACCCTCTCTTCATCTCTCCCACCCCACCCATGCAGACACACACACACACACACACACACCCATGTGCACGCATGCACACACACACACACACACACACACACACACACACACACACGCACACACACGCACGCACATGAGCATTCATTAACCTCACCCTAACCTTAGCCCTAATCCTAAAATAGCTCATGGGGACCAAAAAATGTCCCCATATGAATGAGGAAATGTGCTGTTTCATGTGAGATTGTTCAGTTGTTCTTTGGTTCAACTGTTGCAAGAGAGAAAAGGCTGAAGGAAGAAAGCAGTCTCAGTGCATGCATTCATGCACACATTCAAGCAGTGAGCTATTCAAACTGGAGTTATGCTCTGTTGAAGGCAAGTTCAGCTACTGTATACCATTTCAATGCGCACAGAAGACAAGTAAACACTAAGGGCTGCTGTGATGCGTGTGCCACACACACTTTATGCCCATAGCCATCACCACTCTCATGCCAGCGGCAAAGTGTAACCACACATCATCCACTGTTTCAAAGACTGAGGTCTGAAAATAGAAACGGTGGAGATTAAAATCTGGGCATCGAACTTCTCTTGATATGTTCCATTCAGGATCCCTTTTTAACAAGTTTTAAATTACAAGAGGTTCCAGTGGCATGCGTTCTCTTCCACTCCCTGTAATTTCTGATGGTGGCATTGTATATTGTTCCCGACTGTAAATACGCCCAAACCGCACCAAATGAAGTCACCTCCATTGGGCCTGCCAGAGTAATTATAGCCACCAAAGTTGAAAGACATCACCCACAGCATGGACAGAAATGTCTACCCTGCCTGACAGCTGTTTGCCTCTCCAGTCAATTATCAAGATACCCATGAAAAATACCAAAATATTCAAATATCCAGTACCCACAGCTGGAAATAATTATGGCTGCAAGGCAGTCTGGCCTTATGCACACCATTTAAACGAACAGTTTGAATCTGGCCCTGTTTTTTATTTGCTTGTAAAAAACAACTGAATAATTCCATATTTACTTTTCAAACATCTAAACAATGAAGAACTTAAACAATAATTTCCTTCTGCTGCAAATGTTAACACTTGCAGAGGAAAAAGAGGCTTTATAGTTCTTGTAGCTTTACTAGCTTGGCCTGTCAGGGGTGTTGAAATCACTTGTCAGCATGCCAGCCATGTACATAGCAGTGCTGCAATCTCCATGTAAAATCTCATAGCAATCCAGCCGAGCGCTTTAACAGTGTTAAAGCTTGTCCATGGTCAAAGATGTTTCATTGTGAAATTTACCCATTTCAAAGATATAAAAAAAAAAGTCCAAAATGTTTTGGTTTTTCAATAACCTGTGTTTTACATTTTATCTCAAACCAGGTAGCATAGGAAAGAAAGATAGCTTGGCTCTTTGAGATCTTGCACAGAGATTGGCGGATGGCCTGCATAGATGGTTAGGAAATGCATGGATTTTCTCCACATTGCGCATGCTGTTGGGACAGAGACCAAAGCTTCCTGAATCGACAGGAAGTGGAACACGTGCAGCTTGTGTGCTCAGTTTGGTTTGCCGAGTGTACAGGAAAGAGCCTGAATGATGTATGAGAAATGGACTTGGCAGGCTGAAAGGACTGCTTTGTGAGAGGAGGCACTTGATGTGTAGAGCTCAGGCCGGCCATTCATCCATACCAGCACAGTTGCCATCTCTGTGATTACAATTGTCTTCCATTACAAACATTAATACCAGATGTGGTGCATGCTAATTACCAGCTAAAAAGAGACCATTTCCTCAATGGATTTTTTTTTTTTTTTTTTTATTGCCACAACTTTTTGTTTGTTTTTAAGGTCAACATGAGGGAGGATGCATGAATGTGTGTCCTGGTATTGTTTAGTTGGCATAGTATTGCAAATATCTTGTGAGAAATTAATGTTGTGCATGTTCAGAATGCGCAAAAGCACCAGTGACATCAGGCACATGGCAGATCACTGTCCCTGTCTGGTTTGTTCATCTATTAGCAATACAACTCCAGTCTACTTTCTGAAGTATCCAGAATAGAAGCACAGTGACATCAAAAAAAAGTCTTCCTGCCTCTCTCTCTCTCTCTCTCTCTCTCCCCCCCCTCACTCTCAACCCCTCTACCTCTCTTTAACTCGCTCAGTAGCTACTTAAAATGAAGGTTCTAATAGCACTAGCTATCCCAGGCTGCTGACATGCCATGGTGCATCTGCAAGCCCCAAGCCGGTGACGTGATACAGGAGGACAGCGGAACTATTAAATATCCATCATGCCACGCCACATCAGTCTTAATGCAATCAGAAACACATGGCTACACCAGCTAAGCCCTCTCCATCCAAAGTGATTAACTAAGTCTTTAATTTCTCAGACAAATAAAAAATGCAGGATCATTTTATCATAAATGTAAATGGCCTGTCTGTTCAAATGACATTTTCTGGGCTGGGCAACGATGCTAATAGAGGACTCAGGATACTTCAGAGAGCAAGGAGGCTGGCCAACGTCTTTTGACTTTATTATTATTTTAATGAGGCAGAATATGTAAGCGGCCAGTGCCATCATACGGTTGCCTTTTGATCTGTCACTTTCAGGCGCTTGAGGCCCAGGAACAAATGGAGGTGCCCGTACAGATAAAGGTGAATCCATCCACGCCATTGTTAACATGCTGCTGTTGTTGACTGGGCCAATTAGGGCCCAGAAATGATTGGCTTTGAGATTCACCCCATTGAGGGACGTTCTGAATAAACCCGAGCCACTGTAAAGTCTGACGAGCTTCTTAAATTTAATGAATGTTTTTAAATGTCCTCCAAATGCACCAACAATTTTAGGGGGTATCTTTTGATGTGATTAGGTTTATAAACTCATGTCCGCTCTCCATAAAAGAAAAGTTCACTCTGCTTTTTGCAAGAGGATTGTGGAGAATTGTTCTTTAAGTTTTCAAACTGGAGAAAGTAGAGAGAGGTGGACGGATACGGGATTACAATATAGAATGTTGCACATAAGGGAATCAAACCTATAGCTACACATGGGATTCTGAAATAAAGTCTTCCTTGTGCAACATAGAAGAGAGATTGAAAAGAAATTTTTTTCAGGATAATTTTTTCCCCCTCTGGAATTAAATTATGAATTCAAGCCTTTACTTTGTGCCTGTCAGAGAATTCTTGCTTTTGACCTGCTCAGTCAAAGCATTTTAGGCACAAATTGGTTTCCGCCTCCTTGCTTATATTTAAATGTGGCTGTCTAAAATGACAAACTCCAAGGTGATTATTCATCAAGTATGTTGACTGTTTTATTTTTGAGGAATACGAAAATGAAATTACTGTCACTCCTTATATTGTTGCTTCAGAATTAAAATGCATCCTCGATGTTTGCCCACACTTTTCTTAATATGCATTTATTTTGACTATAAATAAAGTGATGCAATTTGGAAAAAAAAAAACAAGCAAATTGCCTGACTGTCTAAACAAACCAATAACCCATTGACCATTACAGTAACAGTACTCAACATTGTATAACAGATTGGTGGTTGCAGTAGCTCAGCCTATGAATGCCACAGCTAGCTCAAGCTGATGTCTATAGCTGCAGGTTGAAGCTACACCCTGTATTATACTATGAGTTCCCAGGAGTTAACAGGTACAATACATGGCCTATAATGATTTAGAAATGAAAAGGACAAAGTGATTGCCTATTTTCCATTAATATAATTGATGTGGCATTGTAAGGATGGCAATAATCTGAATAATAGCACAAAAAAAGTCCAAAACTGAACTGACTTTCGTCTCTAATTTTAACATGTTTTTCAGTTGTAAAAGAATGCTGAAACGAGCGATGGAATTCCGCAAAAGTTTTGGATTTTTTTTTCATTCATGAGGATTATTGCCATCCTGACAGTGTCACTCGACTGTGCATTGTGCCTAACGATGCCCTTTAGCCGGGACTATACTCACATTATAGCACAGCCGCTTATGACTTACTGCTCAGAAAGCCTCGCAAAGTTATTTACCCCAATCTATGCCATTTCTTGCGCTAGTCGAGTAATCAGGATATTCGAAAGACACAGGCCTATTGGCATTTTACATCATCATTTATGCACAGTGGACAATGCCTCATAACTTTATGATGTAATATACATAGCCTAATGCAATCAAATATAAATTTAACAGACATTCTACCAATTAGTTTTCACAACTGTTGCTAGTCAGACAAAGTAGGCTGTATCAGAATTTGGTAATTGAGCACTGAAAGGTGAGGTCACCGAAGGCCTTTGATACTGCCGACTGACCGCCATTGCATAATAGCAATATGCTTGGAATGTGCTTGCAGTTTTATCAACCAATTTGCAACAGTTAGAGGGCTCATACATGTCAGAATTTCCTCAACATACTGCCATTTCATCTCAGAAACAAGTGAGAATCAAACCCTTATGTTCTTTTTGATTGTATGGAAGAAAGACTCAACCTCCTTGAATAAATGTGCTCATTCTTCATGCATTTCACATGGTGAGCTCAAAACAGGAGTTGGGCGTCTGCTGCAAGATATTGGGCCTCAACCAATTGATGGCTCTAGGGTAGGACTTAGGAGCCCAGTCTTATCTCGGCTTGTCATATAGTGATGCTACCTGACCAACCATCGATAAACGGCGCAAAAGGAGGCCTTTGACGACCCCTTATTTGATGCCAGTTTAAAACAAACCCTAACCCTTAACCCTTAACCCAAATCCTAACTGTTCATGTCAAATAAGGATGCCCAAAGCCTCCTTTAGCTGCATTTATTGACGTTTGGTCAGATAGCATCACTACTATATTATGAGTCAGGGTAAGAATGTGCTGGCATTAGATAACAAAGGGTGAAGTGGGAAATAGAGCTGAATGATCAGCATGTTTCAATTCTTGAAGTGTCAGGAATCCCACACACATTGTTTACGGCACCTATGTTTATTTCCGAAATAAACAATGCTTTCACGAAAGTGGTTACTTCAACTATCTGAAAATGCAGATCATACAGATCTAATTCAGTTTATCCTGCCTGATGCTGACCTGGCTCTAGCAGCAATCCAAGATTATTACTTCACCCTTGAGGATCCAGAAATGGCATTCTATTTAATTCAGTGTGTTTGTTAGTTGCAAAACTGCTATTTTTCGCAGGTATGTTGATGACAGCATAATTTGATAGAAGAACAACACAGAACGAGAGAGGAGTGCTCCCCAGTACATCATTAGTTTACATTGCAAATCTTATACAAACAGTCAATGTATCATTTAGCCAATGAAAGGCTGAGGAACGCTTTGGCAGTCACATGACAGTGTCATCGACTGACCATAGCTTAACCAAAGTCTGTGTTGGCTTAACTCATTTTGTTTTATATTCCCACTCATTTTGAGCTGTATCGTCTGCTAAAATTGGTTAATGCACAAGCCAGAGATTCCCCTCTTTTTCTGTGTTGGTTGTCTTGCATTGGTAGATTAGTTTATGATCAGTCTTTTTCTTTCAGTGTAAGTACGTTTTTAAAAACTATGCGTGCGTGAAGCGTAAGTTCTCTATTGTATTCATTATACATAGCGAATATTTCCATTAGTGCATGTACCACCATTACTAGGGGAACATCACTCCTTTTATAGTTCTGGGATCAGGGAAGTTTGCTGTAGATTTGATCATTACTCACTAGTAGCATGTTTAGCAAACTAATCCATGTTTTTGCTTTTGTGGTTGGCCTAACTGGCTATGCATGTACAATAGGTTACTTATATGTACAATTGTGTTTATTTGGTTACACAGCAGGGCATTTGTTGTATTGGTGGATATGATTCTTTATTAAATTGCTGGTGTGTTTGGCTGTGAGATGTCAGAACACTCACAGGAAAGCAGACAGTTTCGGTATTCAAGGAGAGCTTTTTATAACCTTTTGCCGTAAAAGAGCCATAAGGCATTTGACATAGCTGTTAAAGAGAAATGGGTGGATTCCATTAGTGTTTTTATCGGGATTTTTAAGCATTTACTATTCAGTTCAGCTTTGTCTTAAAATGACCAAAAACATATTTTGTAACACCTGAGGGGCAGGTTTTTCATTTGATGTTCATTTCAGACAAAGGTTGTCTTTCACTTTAAGATTAAGGCCAAGCTTTTAGGAGAATAACGATGTTCTCCCGTAAAAATTTGTTTCATGGAGACGTACCCTTATTGACTTCACTATTTTGATTATAGCACTCTGTAGTAAGTATAACATCAAGCTTAAGCTCAATGCTGACCTGAAGCAAAATATGTGAAGTTGTAAGATATTTTTCTAGAACATTTGATTTACCACTTGCCTTTTCCAAGAAAGTTAAGAGGGTTTTACCTTTGCTTAGGGCATGATGTTTTCAGAGGCAAAGCTCATTTGAATCAAATGAAATCAACCATCTCTGGAGAATTCATGTCATAATGAAGTTGGTGCCTGTCTTTCCTGGCAGTTGCAGAGAAATGGTGGCAGAATGTGAGCTTGATGTGGAACGTGTGTCACTGTGTGGCAATGTGAGTGTCAGAGCAGACATTCACACTCACTCTCTCCCTCATGTTTATGGAGAGATCAGCGCAAAATCAAAAGACATCAAATTGAAATCTGCAGAAGACGGCGGCTTTATGATAGCATTCCACAGGTCCAGAGGTTCATTAATTACCCGCATGTATTTATGTACTCACCATACAGGGGGCGCTGTCATGTCACTGAGAAGACCTTATAGCTTCTGTCCTTGCAATACCCAGGAACAGGCTCTGTCTTTTAAGGGAGTGTCACAAGAATCCTCCATGTTTTTTGACATGTTCTGAAGTTCTGTCACTGACAGATGGAAGGGGTTGGGGAGCCTTTTTTGTTGGTTGAAGAAGACTTTGCTTATTCCCATGGTTTGAGTGAATGTAAACATATTTAAAAGTGTGACTTTGGCAGTCATCAGTAGTGAGCCTGGTTGTGGTTCCCACAGCTCTTGTTTACTCAGCTTGAGGTGGTGCTTTCCATTTGTATGAATACATGTCTTTGATATAGCTCCCCACCCACATCCTCTTCTATTATCATTAATCTCAAAAAAGGCCCTCGCTTTTTTACGCCCCCCCCCGCCACAAAAAAAGAGTTCATTGTAGTTTTTAAATTATTTTTTAAGTCCATCATTCAACATGCAAAATTCTGGCAAACTAGAGAATACATGAGAATTGAACAGTGGGAATTGCTTGAAATTTGAAGTTCAAAATGGTCAGCACAGTTCTGACTCGCGGTTCTGAGGTTGTGAAACATGCATGTAAATTCAATAGGGTGATGAATGCACCCTGTGGTAACAGTGCTGGGGCTAATGCCATTTCTTCACGCATTCTGCAATTACTGTATATTTTGCGATATGCATCATACACTGTGCATGATAATGCTACCTGCGCCACTTCAGTGCCAGTGAATATATTGTGAAAGAGAAAATAAGGCGTTACCAGTTGACTTTTGGAACTTTATAACGCAGTGGTGACAACCTGCAAGGCACCCAATTAATCAGCACAATAAGTACTGCAGGACCTCCCTACCCCACCCTATGTCCTGTGCCATGTAAACCAATAGGATTTGTTTTGAGAAAAATATTGGAAAAACTGAATGAGATACACTAGAAACTAATAAATTATATGAAGGTCAACATTACCTTGACATCCTCAATGATGGGCCAGGATGAATTTACCAAGCTTTAGATCTTTCCATGTTACTGGTGAGTCCCAAGTAGGAATAGAAGCATTATGTGTCGAGAGGGCTGCAGCACTGAACGAGAACATCATGCGAAACAGGTACCTACAAATTTTTCCTGTCCGTGGTTCCAAAGAACTCCAAAGGCACTAGCTTCTTCACAGCCTATCTCCGGTTTTCGCCATTAGGCTGTGACTCTACCTGTTTACTCTGCTTTACTTACAGCGCTACAGGGTTACACTGTTTTCAAATACCTCAGAACCTTTTTATCAGCTTAAGGAAAAAATATTAATTATCTTGCACTGTTCATCGCTTACGCGCCATCATTTTTTGGAGCCATAAGTGCTTAAAATCAATATTGATGTTTTAAATCTTGTGTTTGTCACATTTGAATACATTATGAAAGTGCACTAAAGCTGTTAGCGATTAACATTGCAGATCCAACACTGGATGGCAATTATGTCTTCCTGTTTCATAATTCACCATCTCAGATGAGGGCAATTTTAGCAATATTTGATCCTTTCACATGCAGCTTCAGCAATTTATTCTAGCAGGATTCATTTCAAACCATTCATTTTGACCGCATGTAGCATGCTCATTTTGTGTATGCAAATGCAATCAAAGACACTTGTTTGATTTGCCTAATAAAGTTTCTGATGGGATATAAGCCTCACAAAGCACATTGCACTGTGTCTGTTAACCATGAGAATTCTAGTTGCTGGAAGTCACTGAAAAGAGATCATCACAAGAGGAAATTGTCCTATCACCCAATATCCCCCTTTCCATAACCAATTTAACAATCTAAACATACTAAATTGTTACAGTATATGTATAGCTCATTTTTTTTGTGTGGAGAAAGACACTATTTTCCCGTCAAAAAGAGCTTGTTCAATGAAGCATTTTTACTTATCCTTTTCTCTTCATTTTAAAACTATAAAGGCTCTCCTGAGTAAGTTCCGTCAGTAACATAACGCACTCATCAGTTAGGAAATTTACTTGGCAGGATATCACCCATTTTGGTGCAAAAAATACAGTAAACCTTCTGTTAAACTTAGCTACGGGGGTCTGACTATGCTGGCAGCATAAGTGGTCCAGTTCACTTTTGCAAAATATTGCCTAATTGTATAGCAGGGATTTATTACTCAAATTCCGCTTAATTGCGGCATCTGCTGGTATTTGATGTGTTCAAACAATTCAGGTCATTGATTGGTCAAAGAGGGTGTACAACTTGTTTCCAAGGCCTTATATAACCACTGAATGGATGAACCCCCCCCCCCAAAACAGCGCGTTTTGCTGTCCTTCAGAACTGGAGTTTTAGACCCATGGATTACATCAGTAATATAACTGTTATAATAAATTTAAGTATTGCTTTTCTTAGCAAGGTTGCTTTTGTCAAGCTCGTTTTCTCCTCTGTTTCTTCCGTTAGGACATTGGATGGGCCCCAGAGCTTGTACTGACCACCCATCTAAGATTTTAATATGTTTTTCTCAATATTTTCACTGCTTTGTTAAATTCAGCAGAAGTAATTCCTGCCTTCGTTGAACAGTACGCTGTCAGTCTGACTGCAGTGCATCTCTGAGGTTGGTAACTTCACTAAAATGCCTTGTAGCATTACGACAGACTTGGGGTACTTGAACCAGCATACAATGAATGTTGATGTAATTTCTGCTGTCACAACGCAATGCTTTTTATTTTTAATTTATTTATTTTGCTTGTCGCCTATGCATGTGGTGAGCAATTTACATGGCGGCATTAATGTGACCGTCATGTACCACCCCAGAGCAGCGAAGCAGAACTGCTCAGCAAAAGCTGTTCCTCAGTATTGATGTTGATGACATGGAGGTGCCCAAATAGAAATATAAAGTTAATTGGATTTAGTAAAGAATTCCTTCCGTTTACAAGCCAATGGGGAAAAAAGCTAAGGGCTGGTTTGAAAATAAATAGCAAAGAGGAGAATTAAAACATTTTTTTTCTGCCGGGGAGGTTCAGAGGAGGAGAGATGCATCAGTGAAATATGAATGAGTGATGTTAAAGTTGTCTCAGAGTTAATTTATTGAGGGGCCACCCTGCTCTGTACCTGGAGACCAAACCCCTGTCAGTTTTCATTTCAACACTAATTTGGCTGATTCGACTGATTCTACCGATTAACAGCTCAACAATATCTCAATAATATTCAACAATATGTTGAATGAGGAGTGTTTTATCAGTGTCTCAGAGAAAACCTAAAAGGGCAGTTGAACAACAGGAACAGTGAACAAGTTTACATGTACAGAATATTCTGGGTTTTTTTTGCTTTTCATTCACAGATAACGAACATCACAGGCACTTAACTTCCGTTTTGCCCCTCTATTGCCAGTAGTATTCAGCAAACTGGTCTCTTTGAAGTGCTTGATGGTATTTCTTACAGTACCATGGCAGCATTTAACATCTTCAGCATCATGTAAGGCCACAATGCAGCTACAAACAATCTCAGAGATCTCCTTCTGTCGTGCCATTGTGTTTAACACTGTGACACTGCTCAAAGTTCATGTCATCTCATATACTGGGACAACTGACCATCAGGGGTCATTTTGCTGAAAAATGTTGCTCAAACCAGTTTAAACAAATTTTTTTGCATCAATAATCATGGAATGAGCCTTCAAACATGTCTTCAGGCTATGCTTGAGTCAAAAAAAAATTGAATTTGTGACACTTCTCATTTGTTATTAAAAAAATTGATTTTTTTGGTGTTTTTGTTTATTACCCATTTTTTTACCACAATAAACTTGTGGGAATTCTTTTTCTTTTGTTCTCATTCCTTACAATAGATTTTTTCAATACATTTTCACCGAAAAATTATAGAGATGTAATATATTAGGACCCTCTTTAGACAAAAGTGGTGGTACATAATCATCACTGCAGACTACTGTAAATAATTGTGGATTTTGTGTGCTATCATAGTCAGTATTGCACAGTGTTGTTACAAAGGGAATGCCTCAATAGAATTTCACTTTCACCATCTCTCATGGTGGAAGCTTTATTATTGCACTGAAGAAAGAGGGAATAAATAAAATGCTTAGATATATGTACTTGTATTTTAATTCATCACTGGTGTAGTCTGACATGTGTGGGGAGGACTGCTTAGCTGTCAGACCTTTTCCATTTCTGTTAATAACATTTTTTGTCTGCTTCTCCCCTGTAAAAAGGAAGCAGAGTTTCCCTTAAACGTGAAAGTGATGAGTTGACTACTCGAAGAGCTGTCCCTCAGGATGTTGTTGTTTCCATTAAGTTGAATAGTTGTCCCTGAAACACAGATATCCTTTAAAGAAACTAGACACATGAAATGTCCCTCCCTGTCTACCTCCCAGATTCGGCAGGGATAGCTACTCGACTGGAGAATCACATTTCCACTTTACAGTTTAGAAATGGGAGGCCGCACTGTGATTGGAGTGTGGATAGAAGTCATTTTGTTCAAGCCCTTTTTGTACATGGTCACCTCTAAACATCACATTGGCAAAGAGCAGATAACACACGTTTTCACAATATTAGTAATTCAACTCTTCTCAGAGACAAATGGTTCTGTTTTTTTCCCGTGCACTTTCACAACAAAAAAACAAACACTTTTGAGTGTTGTACTGTGAAAAAAAGAGCCATACTGAGTTTGTTTCTTTTAAGAAACTAGAGTTGTTTGGCGATAGTTCAGCAGGCTACTTCAAAAGTGCTCTTGCAAGTACAGGGAGATAAAAAAGGTCAATTGAAAACCCACTGCATGTGGGTTTCAGAGCTGTGTTCATTTGGAACATGATAGAAAAAACAGTGGAATAGAGTTGTCCTAAACAAAAAGAGACAATTACATGCTAATTATGACATTTTGGATATTAAAGAATTTTACAGTATTTCTCAGTGTCACTCCTGATGCAAAGCATCCAAATCCCAGGACTGTATGCTCCAAGTTGTGTGAAATAATTGTTATCCGACTGATGGGATTATGTGGGGTTGTCTTATGGTGATGACTGAAGCCCTGTAGTGAGGTAGTGGTCCTATATTTTATTTTTCCAGAATAAGCTCTGCCATTAAAATGGCTGTCATTGTATCAGCTGTGTGTGTGTGTGCGTGCGTGCGTGTGTTTTCATTTTTTTCATTTTCTTTTTTTACATATTAACAGGCTATTTATTGTCACAAACTTAAGAGAAGGAACCAGGTGCAGCTCCACAGTGAAAGCCTTTCAATAATGATTCTTAAAATTACAGTTGACACAAAAAGAAACACAAGGACTCAAGAGGGCTCAGGCAGAAGAGTGGTCAGAGTGAAAAGGCAACAAGGAGATGTGGTAAGCTGTGGTCAGAGGCAGGTTTGAGGTCCGTACCGGGAAAGCAATCTGGGGGTACAGGGCATGCTGGGTAGTTTTAACTTACAAACTCTAGGGCTTGGATGGACTGGCAGACTCACCAGTTGTGAACTGACAGCAAAGGGAGATGTCCCTATATTGCACTCAGTGCTATATACCCTCTCGGTGTGCCTTAGAAGTGGGCATGCCTGTCCTTTGACCTACAAAAAATGTGGTCAAAATTGGACCTATGCGCTTGACATCAAGTAGGCTTCTGGAGACACCCAATGTGCATAACCTCTTTAAATTTGAGGGCTGTCCCTACAATGGTTAAGCAGTTAAAGTGTTAACAAGCGATGGGAGGACAGACAGGCAGACAGACGGATGGACGGACAGACTGCGCTGGGGACAACAATGTCCCATTGGCAAGAATGATTGAGGGGGTAACAAGAATTGTTGAGGACATAATTAAATGATCACTTGGTTTTCGTAATAGGCTTTAGCAAAGACAGAAGGTTTAGAGCTCTAGGCAGAACTGGCTTAGGACACAATGAAGAAAAAAATCCAGCAGAGAAGAAACACAGACCAGGAACTTAAATAATATGCCACAAACAATCAACAGTAGGAAACAGGTGGGGGTTGGAGCACAGAGGGGAAGGAAATCACCAGACAATAACTGAATTATAAAACTAATATCAGAAAGAAAAACAGTAAAGAAGACTTAAGATGTGACAATTTATGTGTTAAATTTGAAGATAAGTTACCGGTAACTGACAGCGTATGTTATTTTTTCCCAGGGTCACCCAAACAAAATGAGACATATTTTGCACTTTTACAGTAAACATCAGAACTGTTAAATGTTTTGGGGCTGTACAAGCTGTTCCTTCCAGCCCAAAAAAGAAAAAAGGATGCATGCTCCATGTGTTATTTGGATCAACATATTTGTCCATAAAAATAATATTGTTCTTTTTGCATTTACTCTAATGTGCTTTGTATCATTTATATGATTCTACTGTGAACACCTTGAGGAATTACAGAATTGTAAGCGTTTCACATATATTTGAATCAATAAGCTCATACAGAAGCGTGTAAGTCTCTCTTAAGAACGTACATTGTACAAAAAGGCGTGATTACAATTAATTCCTCATTAATAATTGATGAATAGCCTCTTAATTAATTTATAATAGTTTGCAGAGCATGATCTTAATTGCCTCCAATGACTCAGATTTGGATCACAGCCGGTCGTCAATTAATCCATTTCTGCCAACCCGCAAGAGCTATTACTGAGTGACACAGAGCAGAACCGCATGCATTTGAAGGGGCAAAGATTTTTTGGCAAATAATGAATCGCCTGATTCTATCGGGTGTCGAGCGGTTATCCAAATGATGAAGAGCAAGTTATTCTTTCCTGTGATTGGAGGGGATGGGTGGGTGGGTGGGTGGAGGGTGGTTGACAGGAACCGTTTCCTGCCCGTAATGAACAGAATCAGTCTGGGGACGTGTGTGATTCATCAAGAGCAGGACGGCTGCTGCACGCCGTAGTGCTCCATAAAGGATTGCGTGGAGAGCAACCAGCTGTATTTGGTGTAAGCCCATGACTCTTTTAGCGAGTGATCAAAACTGGAGAGCAACGCTCTGCAAAGCCAGGAATGGTTGGGGGAAGGGGAGAAGTATTGCAGATGGACCTGTTATATTGTGATTCACATCCCCCCCATCCTGGTCCTCATGCTAAACAGAGACTGGTTGTCTTTGTACTGGATTTCTGGGGTCAACTTTCCAGAGAAACGGGCCAAACGGCTGTTTACTCTCAGCAAGCTGTCTGATTAACCCTGGGCATTGCCTACATCTATCCTTCTAACCCAACACCTGGAGGCTATCAGAATCTGTGTCATCACGTATGCAAAATCAACACAGCCAATTATTCAAGTGCACCCGGCAAATGCAGTGAGTTTAACGGGGGGTTTTTTTTGGTTGCTTTGCCACAATGCCATTAATAATATGTATGCCATAATTAATGCTCAATACATATGACTATTATAATTGTAAAACAGCATTACCATTGTCATTCAGTTCAAAAATAGACAGTTAATATGTGTTTTAATAAAGAAAATAAATGCAGCATGATAGAAGATAATACTTTGAATTTATAACTATCGTAATTGTGCAGTCCCTGGGGTCCAATCCAAACCTTACAGTGTTTCTATCCAGCTTACTGCTCATTTCAAAATTTCTATTTTTTTTTCAAATTTAATGTATTTATTTAATAAATTATTGCATTCAATTAATACATTATTAAAGTAATTGATATCTCCAACATCTAAAATAAAAGAAAAAATGGAAATATGACTTATTAATGAAAAAAGAAGTGATTAATATTGCTTATTGCTTATCCACGTGTTATTCAGTGCAAAAAAAGTCAGAAAGGAACAAGATATGGTTCTTTGTCTGGGTACAGAAGGCCCTATGTTGCTATTTTATGTGAATCTGTATGCCCCAACAGCAAGTCCTTTCCAAATTACAAAATTATTGAATCATAACTATGTGGCAAGCAAAAGTTTATCAATGACACCATTCTAAAACTGTTTGGTCTCCCTCCACTCCTCTGGAGGTTACCTACACATTGAGCCTTGCTGTCCCATGATATCCCAGAAGGCTGCAGCAGAGCATGCGCCACGTGGCAGCCTCACAGTTGTAGCAATGTTATGAAAACATGATAGCATTAACTCTTTATCGCTCTGAGCAGGTCAAGCCGATGCATGAGATTCCTCTGGGACTGTATGCACACTTATGCTTAATTAAACCCCAATAACTGCTTAAACAGGCCGCGTGTCATGAGTGCTTCATATGGGAGTGTTCTGGATTGTTTGCCTGGCTCTTTTGAAGATCCTCATTGATTGCTGAGCTGCCACTCTTCTCCCATTAGACTATTTTAGACCTCGCTCTCATCCTGCAGCGTTAGTTCCCATAGAGAGAACTCATCACTTTAGAAGTGGGAGACTTCGCATACCACAAGGAGTCATTATATAAGCACAAATCAGACCCAAGTTAGGGAACAAATATTGGTAATGATGAAAAAGCCCTCTAGGCATAAGGTTGTTGTGAGATTCTTTACTCAAAAAAAAAAAAAAAATGACTGACTTCAGCCTATCCGAAGTATTAGGGTGTATGCACCGCTAATTACTGACGAGTATCGCTGCATAATGCGCCCCAGTCATTCAGCGGTCTTGTAATTACGTCTGTGTTTAATAAGCGTCGTTCAATCCCCATCTGTACAAATCACTCCCCGGTTCTTACATTAATCTGTGCTGTTTCCCTGCCCTGCTACCGATAGGACACGCTCAGTTAAAGCGGGAAGGAGCGGGAATGGGGGGTGGGGCAAGACACAACCCCAAACCCCCCCCCGGTCTTTTAAGTGTGCTGCTTTGAACACATCACTTAAATGTAATCTGCTGTTTTAGATGATATTCATTCTGAATTGTGCATAATAAACAAAGCTTCCGTGTGCATTCCAATAAACCTGGAGTACATGTCACTTCCCCTCCCTGACAAATCTCGACTTCAATAAGCATCAAGTTGGCAAAGACGGAATGAATAAATAAATAAATAAAATAAAGGGAGTCTGATTATGAGGAAGTCTGGCTTATGTCTGTGAATATATGCATAGCATGCTGCATCCCTCCCACTAATTAACCATTTCTCTGCAATGCTACAAAGCTGTCTCCCCTTCATGCTGTTCCAGGCAAGCTAAGCCACTGTAAGCAAGTAAAGAGTGTTAATATTGAAAATTGACTTTGAATGTGTGGAGGATGTAGTCTAATTCCATGTAATCCTGATTTAAAGTATGGGCCTTGTTTCACCATTAATTATGAGATGTTTGTGGCGGTACCAGCGAGAAGTGGCCTCAAAGTCACTAAGGTAATACGATTTGGGTATGTAATCTGGTCTCTCTAAATGATTTTACATGTGCAAAATTGTGTTTTATATGCAGCTTTTCATCATGCTTTGGGGTTAATTTTGCTATATGTTTAGAAATAAAACCATGATTTTCTGCGGGCAATTGATGAAATTGGCAGAGATGGAAAAATTTCGGCCAATTACAAGGAAAAAGAATAATGTGTAGAACACCAGTCGTGTTTACCTTGGAAATTAGGTTGATTTGCTGTTATGGAAATATTTTTGACCCCATGAGAGAGACAGCCACCTGCATAATGCCTCCTGCTCCGCACTGCTGGTGTGAGGTTGAGCTCACTGTAGCCCCCACAGGTGAAAAGCAGTGTGGTATATAGGTTCAGTCACCTATTTAAAATAATTTGTTTGTGAGTGACATAAGATTTCCAAGGGACATCTCTTCTAATCAGGGGCGACAGCCGCAATATCCTGGGGACT
The DNA here is from genome assembly GCA_029692085.1 of Gymnothorax javanicus. Lineage (NCBI taxonomy): Eukaryota > Metazoa > Chordata > Actinopteri > Anguilliformes > Muraenidae > Gymnothorax > Gymnothorax javanicus. Next base: position 22,075,063 of record CM056209.1, read on the forward strand.
TCTCCCATGGTAGAACCAGTGTAAACACTCAGGCGGAGGCTCTGTGCTTTTGTCATAAGGCTTTAATGCAATCCCAGATAGCAGCAGGTGAAGCTTCTGCAAATTATAGCCTAAGGATATGCTTTTTTTTGCCATGGGGCTCAGTGCTGTTTAAAGTTGCCTGACTTAATGAAATTTACTGTATCACAGGAGAGGTTTGTTTTCCAGATTAACTTGTTTGTACTATCTATATCATGAATAGGTTCACTAGAAAAATGGATGATGCCTGACACTTTCAACATGTTATTTCAGCAAATTCACACAAGCATTATTGCACAGTAGAGCTGACTAAGGAACACTGCCCACAGAATCAATTAACCATACTGTTGAGCTAATTTTGTTAAGTCTAATTTATGAAACCTTGTATTTCCTTTTGAAACTCTTTTCAAAAACTGACTAATGACTCTTAGTGATGTTTTAAAAGTGATGGAAAATATTTATTTTTAATAGTTTTGCAAAAAAAAAAAAACTACAACAAAATATATTCTTTAAATAAGTATAATAATACATTACAGTTTCCAGTCCTTGAAAAACTAGAATTTAGAATAAAGCACAAATACTGTCGAGCTTATTTTTAATGGTAGGATGCATTATTTTTCATTTTTACTTTTAGGTGCATATCTGATGTGAGTCAAATTGAGATTTGGTCAGTTTGGTCTTTGTTCTCCATAATTTGTTCATCTGACAGCCGCATTGATGCTTCATTATTATGATCACCTGTCCAGTGAGTTTTCAAAGATTCACAGCAAAGACAGAGAAAATGATGGTGGCCTCCTTTGATGTAAAACTCCAGTGATGTCTTTATGGCTGGTATTCATTCATTAACCTTCATCCTCCCGGCCAGGACTCGAGGAGGGAATACCTTGAAATCAATGCAGTAAGAACAAATTCAATGCAGCAAACACACATAACTTTATTGAAGAACAAAATCTGCTGAATATCAATGATGTATTATAAATGCAATAACACTGCAATAATATTGCAATAACTAGCATACACTTGGCAAATTATAGCACCACAAAAGAAATTTTGGCATTATATACATGATTTTTGCAGCTCATGCAGTGGTAAAACATTCTGGATTACAACTTCTGTCTTTTCTTACAGAATTTAAAACAAAAAAAGTAACTGTAAAATAATTTTCATTGTTTGTGTTCAGAATCTGCCTTAAGGCCTCTGCTGCTGTGTATCTAGCTTGTCTTTGTCTGTTGGCCATTATGAATCTGAAGCAACAAAAAAGAAGTAAACTTTCAGTGTGTTATTCAATTATAAAATAAAAGACAGATAAGTTTTACTCTGGGGTCCGGTTGGACTCCAGTAACAAATTAATTATACCTTCACAATGCAAAAAGCTGATCTTCCGGTGCTTTAGTGTTTAATTAAGACATAAATTCTGACAAATTCATAAAACGGTGAGGCAGTATGTCCATACTTTTAAAATGGCAAACGAATATATACTGTAGGTGCGGGGTCCAGATGGACCCCACTTGGTAGGATGAAGGTTAAACCAGTGTGAAAGGGCTGCTTGGGTTGAATTTCATCCTCGACTGATCCAAATTAATAATTCAAGAATAACTGTGGGCAAGATAAGTTTTTGCTCCAGGACTTTTAGCCAATAACAGTTTAGTGCAGAGATCCCGCTGAAAATGGAGGTACAGGAAGTGCTGAAGGCCATCGCAGCCTGTTTAAGTTATCATTTGTCAACTTTCGAACCCTTTAAAAATTAATTCGCTGTTTTAGTTTTTCTCATAATTGCAACACAATTGAGCTGTTGCCTCATGAAGCTGCTTTCACACCGGATGCGAAACAAATTTTTCGCCCGACGGATTACATTCAAAGTCGCGTTGACTGTCCATCCCCAGACCACTTCTTCAGTTTCAACGAGTTAGATCGAAATTGAGCCAAATAATTGCCACGTTTCATTCACTTTGCCAAACCCAAATCCTGGCCATTTATGTAGCTAAAAATATAACCACACAGATGCTCTTTCGATCGTCACAGCTCATTGACCATGTCATCAGATAATGGAGTATCATTTTTTAAAAAAGGTCTATCTTACCATCAGCAATTGAATAAGTACATACACTGCTGACCCAGTTTGTTGAAGGAGAAGGTTGCAGTGAGAACACAGGCAGCGGCAAGGTGATGATGGTGGAGCAACGTAGTAGGGAAGAACAATGCTTGTTCAGTTCGAGCTTGGCTATCCCCTAATCCAGGGCTAATTTTTGGCCCCTGGATGTTGCAGATCTGCTTGACATTCTCCCCACTACAGACCCTTGCTGGCCGCAGCTCACCGCCCTCCCAACGGGGCAGGCGCTTCCCACTAACAAAATGCAAAATACAAAATTAATAAAAACACCCTTTGAAACTGACAAATACGCCTCAGGCAAACTATCAGCCCGCCGGCTGCTTAAAATTTAATCAGTATTTAATTTATTTATATATTTACTTATTTTCCTCAGCCTCGCTCTCTTTTTTAATAACACAGCGCAGAGGCTGGCTGAGTGTGTGAGCATGTCAGTGCCTGTGCGTGTGTTAGTGCGTGAATGTTTGTGTGTGTGTGTGTGTGTGTGTGTGTGTGTGTGTGTGAATGCACATTGTGTGCATGAGTGCAAATTTGTACATGAGTGCGTGTGCACAGGTGCATATTTGTGTGCGTGCATGGGCACTTGTGTGTGTGTGTGTGTGTGTGTGTGTGTGTGCATAAGGACAGGAATGCAAACTCTCCATCAAGCATTACGTATTTAATGGGTCTTGACCGGTCATGGGATTTGTCTTCTTCCCGAGCTCCTTTCGATGATGTTTGCAGAGCTGAGTGTGAGCTGGTCAGTTGTTGGAAGCTTCCGTTCGAAACAGTTAGCAGATTTAAACAGTACATCCTCATTTAATGTCTTTGACAGCAGTCAGACTTTCAGGGCTTCAGTCATTAGATATCTGAACACAATTGACATTGAATTTCACAGCATGTTGCAACAGACAGACAGCAGAGGTAGGGCAAATCTGAGCCATGGTCTAGACAGTCCAATGGTCAGAAGCCCACCTGCAGCAGTCAGCACACTACTTTTCACTCTCTTGGGATGAAGAGGCGACTGGGAGGAGAGTCGGTGGTGGAGGAGAGGACCAAAGTGCCTCTTCAACCTTGCACTCGACTAGGAGTTTGGTGGCCTCCAGAAGGTACTGGTTGTGGAGGATGGAATGCGGGGGTTTGTCAGGCTGTGGTGAGTGAAGATGAGACAAGGCGTCGGGTTTGAGATTTTTTGAACCTGGACAGTATATCAGGATGAAATTGAATCTGGCGAAGAAGAGAGACAATCGGGCTTGCCGCGGTTTCATCTGTCTCACGGAGGAGAGGTATTCCAGCTAACGATGGTCAGTCCAGATGAGGAAGAAGGTGCTGAATCCTTCCAGCCAATGTCTCCACTCTTCAAATAAGTATGAGCCAAATAAGACAGCTCTCCAAGTGGCTCCCCATTCTCTCGGAGGCCCTCAAAATTGCACACAGTCAAATCATAAAATAATCATATTTTTAACACAAAATCAAATTTTGACTCATGAAGTTCAATATGAATTAATGATTTTCTAATGGAATTTAGCATGAGTTTATCAATATAGGCACGGATGGACATCAATGGTCACCTGTAACCTGACCAAACCAAAAACATGCTTTTTCTCCATAATCAAGTTTACAGTTTTGGTCATTATTCTTCAGATCTCCATCAGCCAGCACACTTTCTCATTAAAGGACTGCTTACTTTACGGTCAGAACGTTCACCCTGCACCCTGTTCCAATCTCCTAGCTCCCAGGTGAAACGCAAGCTTGTATAAATGCTTTCCATGCCCTATAAGGAGCAAGTATAACTCACTAACACAGTAATATCTGAAAAACAGTGCACCTTATTTTAACAAAACAGCATTTCACTATCAGGAAAAAAGCAGGCAATATGCTACCTTAGTTTGAACAGAATTGGTGCAACACACATGGCAGGGGATTTACCGAATTATTCGAGCTGTTCGTATTTTAAATGAGCATAAACCCTGACATTTCGCATTCTACTTTGTTGAACTTGGTATACCAGTCCACTTGTGTCCAATCCTTGAATTTCTTGGCATGGCAGCATTTAACGTCTTCAGCATCAAGTAAGGCCACAATGCGGCGATGAACAATCTCAGAGGGCTCCTTTCATCATGCCATCTTTTTTAACACTGTGACACTGCTCTTAGTTCATCTCATCTTATATACTGGAACAACTGACCATCAGAGCTAATTTTGCAGAATAATGTTGCTCAAACCAGTTTTAATAATTTTTTTTTGCATCAATAATCATGGAATAAGCCTTCAAACAAGCACTTAGGTTATGCAAGAGTCAAAAAAATAAAATTTGCGGCACATTTCAATTGTTATAAAACATTGATCTTTTCAGTGTTTTTGTTTATTACCCATATACATATATAGAGTACATTCAGTACTATATATAAAAGGTAATTGCACTCATTGTAACCTGAAAATAATATATTCAACATTAGTTTGCACCTTCCTTGATTAGGAATGCTATTCTTAACCTGTTAATTAAAGCCAGTTCTGTATTTTTTTTTTTTTTTTAACCTGTCAGCGACTTTTCTGCCGATAAGAGTTATAATGCTTTGCAGTGAATTATCATTGCAAATCCAAGGATAAGAATTTGTGGTCTTTACTCATAAATATTAATTTATGATATATTATGCATATCATTCTTTAAATACCTCAGAAAATGTCTTATTTTTTCCCAGGGATCTTAATTTTGCATATGCTTTTAAGTATCACACATGAAAAAATAATCACCATTAAATCAGCAGTGGCAGGCATCACAGTGGCAGCAGACTCCATTTTGTCAATCAAGCTGGGGCAAATCTTTAGTGATGTTTCTGTCTCTCATCACTCAGTGTTGAAGTGGCATCGTTGCCAGGTAGGGCACCTATTTAGGGTGGAAAGGAGCATGGTGCGCACTGCATTACATGCTGCATCTGTGTATGTCCAAGCATGGAATTTGGAGTGGGAACAGCAGCTGAGCTATACACATTAATTTTATTTATTTATTTTTCCCACAGAGAAAGCCTGTGTACCTTCAGCCGCATGGAGGTTGCGTGACGGTGGAAGTTATTCAGTTTGAAAAAGAGTGGGACTGGCTGCAGTCTCATGTGACGTCTTGGCTGTATGCAACTGTATACCCTCTCACATAAGGCTTTTATGTGTAATGTGTCTTTCTACTTGAGAAAATTTCTGTCTGGAGGGCTCTAAATTCAGCAGCTGTCCTGATATTCCAACCTGAGCTGACCCCAGCTGGTATTCCACCAGCACCACTACTAGAGCATGCAGCGATGCAAATAAGTCCTGCAGTGCACTATGACCTCGCTGTGAAAGATATTGATGTAGACAAGTATGAAAATCAAAATATATTGTTTAATTTTAAGGAAAAGCACATAAAAATCAAAATAATAGAGATAAAAATGTGTAGTATGTACGATATACGTGTCAATTAGGTGTACGTAGGTTGTGATTGGTTTACTTCTTGCGCATGTCTCCCCGTTAGGCTGAATCTCATTACACGTTCATTTCCTAATGAGTGAGTGATGAGTATTTGAGCCCTCTAGGTCATGTGCAAATTGCTGGATTGTAAAGTCACATTTGGGCTGAAATCCCAGTCATATGAATGTTAGTAAAACTTCTTCATCTTTGTCTATTGTAACTAGTACTTTAGTGACAGCCAAAGTCTCCCAGAAATCTTTATTGCCATCAGTTACTTCAAACAACCTTCCAATCCTAATCAGGGTCCAGGATTAGGGTCGAGTTCAAGTTCTTCAACTTCAGTTTTCAAGAACAAGCTTCAAGTCCTGAGCAGGGTCCCAGACTGGGACCACGTTCTTCTTAACCCCTCCAAGTCTGCTCTCTTTATCAAATTTTTCAGAAACAAGCTTCCAACCCTGATGCAGGTCCAGGACTGGGACCGAGTTCCTCTCAAGCAACTACCTTCCTCTTCCTGGGCAATCCAGTGCAGGCAAGTGCTATAACATCTGGCAGCACACTGGAAGCCACTGATCAGTGACAGCAGCTCAAGCATTGCCTGTTACACCTGTGCCAAAATATCTCTCATTGTCTCTGAGGAGCTATCCCCACCTATTCTCTCTGGGGTTCCATCCGCGTCATACCGTACGGCTGCCAGTAAATTACCAGTTGTATTGCAAGTCTGACTTCGTACTTGATTCCTAGTCTGGACCTTAAGAATGAAGAAGGATTGAGTCATTGCATGCAATTATCGGACCAATTTTTCTCAAATCATAAATCAAGAGTTGTGCTTCCATGGAAAAGTAACTGGGAATTATAGCTGCTGTGCAGCAATGGTCAGGGCCGGGAAATTTTAGGCAAAATTAGGAAATTCTGAGCAACAAGCAGAGTGTAGGAAGATGAAAAAAAGGTGGCATTCTAATGTGCATTTTACATCAGTTGAGGCTTGAACTCACAATTTCTGGCACAAGAGACTATGCTCTATCTCACTGAGCTAATTGGCAAATGGAAATGTCACATGTAGCTTCACAAATTGACTAAGCCAGTCACCTGTGTGCAAGACAGCAGCTGTTAGCGTGTAAAGGCAGATTTCAAACGGCTGTCAAAAATTCAGTTATTAAGACAAAAATCCGAAAATAAATAAATTGCATCTAGACAGCATGGAGATGTTGGTAATTTGTTTTTAACAATGATTTATTGGCTCCATAAGTGAAAAACTGACGTTTAAAAATACAATTTTGCATTGACTCCAATTGTTCGTATGAGAGCGAAATTCAAAATGCTGTAAAAAAATTCAGTTTTTGAGATTAAATTCTGATATTCTCCAAACATCATCTACCATGACTCCAAAATTTTGTCATATTTTTTAATGAACGTTGAAAATGTATTTAGCAAGAATTTGCAAGTATATGTTTACAATACCGTTTACAGTCAAACATTTTGATGCACTGTAGGCTCAATATTCAATAAATCAGTAATCTGTGTTGATAGTTTGTGTAGGACAGTCTGAAGATGCTCTGTAGCAAGTTTGGAGTCAATTGAGCAAAAATTGTGGGAGGAGATAGGTGCAATAAGTTTTACAGTTTTTGAAAAAAACAGAGTGATGGACTTCATAATTTGTGATCGGTTTAAATGTACAAAATTACAATGTTTCTTCAGTATTGGGGCTACATTTTGGTGAAAGTTACAAATCTGTAGCACACATGGTTGATTTGTTGTGAATTTTCAAAATTTTGAACTTTAGAGGCTTGCTGTTGCGCCACCATCAGGACTATTGGCCAGTTTTTGCAGCTGAGGCAATCTGGCATGGGACTGGACCTTTGTGCAAAGTTTGGTGATTTTTTGCGCATGGGAAGTAGAAGTTCTGGGAAGAAGAAGAAGAAGAAGAAGAAGAAGATGATGAAGATGATGATGATGATGATGATGCAGGATACCAAGAGGATCCTGGTAGCTTAGGCTGCCCGGCCCCTAATAATAACAAGAGGAAACTGGGACAGATCTTGATCGGTATGGTTTTCAGGATAAAACAGGTCTGTTTGTATTCCTACAACATGTAATAATACAGCATAATAGTGGGCACCAAATATTATTCAATAGAAAGGAAAGCAGGAGGATGTACGCTGATATTTCCTTGTATATGACATGTCCTCTGTTAACCCAGCCATCGTAATTGTTTCCAAACCCACAGCGGTCATCTCCTTCAGGCAGATGGGACTGGAATTCCATGCTATTATACTAATTACTCTAGCAGAATACCATTAAAACATGCTAGTGTACTTATCCTCTGATCCTGGAGCAATTCTGACATTCAGATTTGGATACACCTCTCAAAATATCATTCCATTATAAGAATAAAAGAGACCCCATGTTGCATGAAGTGGACACACATTTATGAATTAAATTTATTAATAAATACATGACTCTCCCAATGATTAGCACAGGCCAGGCATTCTGGTATGAAGGGAGTCATACTGGAGAAATTCTGGATTCCAGTTTAATGCAGCTGAGATGGCGTATTACTACCCAGTGCTGGAATTACACCAACCATGTGCACGTTCACTTAAACATCTGTAGCTGTGTCTCCATATTTGTGGTAAACCTTTCTAACTATACAACAATCCCATTGTTCTTTCAAAGTTACTGTCCTGTACAATAGCATCCTGGCTTTGAATTGTATCCAGAGTTCTGCCAGTATGGGCCAGTGTATTCTCAAATTAATCTACGATACATTATAAAGTCATTTGTTATAGTCATAAAAAGAGCCTGAGACATTGTTCTCCTCATTGCTGTTTTTTTTTTTTTAAAGAATTCCTCTTCAAGAAAAAAGTAAAATAAATGAATCAAAAAATCATTCAAATGCACATTCCCAGAGATTTTCTTTAAAATGGTAGAACAACCACTGTAAATGTTTCATGTGAAACAAAGCTCTTTTTTTTTTTTTTTCGGCTGAACAAAGAAAAAATGGATTTGTTCTGGGCTTTCCATTACATGACCTGGTTATTAAGCTGCTGTTTTGCCTCATGCATTAGTATTGCATTAATTTTGAAATCAAAATCCTTTTTGAGTTCAAATAATGAGCATTTAATTATTGACAGCAGATTAATTTTTAACAACAGCACAGGGATGGTCTCTTGGTTGGACTCTGATGGAAAGACATTAAGGAAGATGTGGAGTGCCTTTGACCTAGAAACTTCAATTTTCTGGAGCTGCTATCCCTTGAATACCCAGCATTCCCTTGACCATGTGCAGGGGAAAACAGGTACATGGCAGCCTATGCAGTGAGCCTGACTCCACCCCCAGAGCAAGATAAAGAAAATTCATTTCCTCCAAAATCCTTTCTCGTAAAAAGCTCACCATTCCCTTCTAATTATGCACTTAGACTGAATAATAGATACTATATGTTATAATCAGAAGGGACACTCGATAAAATGCTCCCATTTTTCTGGCCCAGGCAAGATAATACTCTGCTTTATGCCTGGGGAGTGCTTGTCATTCATAATTCCTGTGCTAGAGAGATGTAATGGACTCACAATAAAAACTATGTAGCTTGGTTTGGTAGAATCGCTAGATGTGGAAGGACGGAAGAACCCTGGTGCAGGTCATGTGTTATTATCCGTGTCTCTTCTTTTGAAGCGGAACACGGAACTGCTGGGACAAACCTGACATATGATGTTAGTTTTCGCATGGAGGGCTGGGTCATTGGTTTTTAATACCCCTTTCAAGATGAATTCTTCATTAGTTGACAGGGCTGGCTCCTTCACCGAGACAGTCAGAACATTTGAAGGGATAAGGCCCTGTCCTAGAATTGGAAGACATCATGTTCCATGGGTTTCAACCAGATTTAGTGTTTTGAGAACTCAAATGAACTGTTCAACAAGAGAACATGCCCATGGTTTATATTTCACTTGGCAGATATGATTGTCCAAAGTGATTTGCAATTAGTGCACGCCAAACATCACTGGAACAACTGTGCGTTAGTACAAATGACAGATAGGGTACAAAGCGCATTAAATATGAGTTAAACACAGCCATGACCGCAAGGTGTACTTCAGTAGTAAGCATACTAATGCCGTGAAGTTGTGGCACAGCAGAAACAACAAGCAAGACATAATAGAGATGTGTTAAAAACTTACTGCACCAAATAAGTGATGCAACTGCAACATGAAAGTTATTGACCAAGATACAAGTGCAACATGGAAGTGCTAAAAGATGAGCAATAGGCCTAAATCTCAACAGAGTGGAAAGTTTCAATAAAGTCTACATTATTTGCACTGTAGAATTCCTACACACAGCTCCATGGTAATAGTCCTCACCTGATACATTATTGACTTAGTGCTGTTCAAGGGCTTTTTTTGTTGGATGCAGGACTCACTGCTCTTTCTTTGCATGATAGGAGCTCATGTGACTTACACTAAGTGTCACGTACCAGTGGTTGTGATTATAGTTAAAATTCCAGTGTTTAACAGCAGGGGTCCACCAGTAAATCAGGGCTGTGTGGGATTCCATGCCGGCGCTCCTTATCCTCCCTACACCAGCAGGAATCTTCCCAGCACTTCCCACGGTGCTTATGCCTTCCACAGAAGATCCTGAACCGCAGCTGACCCCACCAGCTGACATCTTAATTAAATCTTCAGCATCCTGTAAAATTTCTTCATTCAAGGAGAGAAATATTGGCTTGTTTAAGAGACTGGGAGGTCACTAACCTCCTATGTCTCCATTACCTAACTGTGATTCCTGCTGTATTTTATGCATCAATATTGTCTTTGTTTTAGACGTGAGCATGTGTATGTGAGCAGGCAGAGTGTGTCATGTTTCCTTCATGTACATCGTGAAGTAGACCCCATAACACTGCTGAATTTATCCAATGTCCTTGCAGTGTATAATTGTTTTTATAGCCATCTCAACTCACAAAACACTTTCTAGCTTTTTTTTTTTTTTTTTTTTTGACTGTTAAGACATGTCATGACAAGGAGTTATAATCAGTGAAATCAGTTATCACAGTATCTCACTTACAGTATCTGCTCAAAATTTTATTAAGAGGTGAAGACCATCTAAATGTTTATTATTGTTTCAGTACTTAATTCTTTAAGTTGTCATTCATAGCCTTCGTGCAGTTATAGTAGTTGCTACATAAACTATTATGCGGTTCGATTGCATTTTGTACAGGCCACGTGACATTTTACATACGGTATAACGGAGTAACCTCACAAAAGCTGCCTTGTGAACAAGACAAAAACCCCAAAAGAATAAATTTAATCAGTTATTCAGATTTAAATAAAGTGAAATGAAAAGCCCTATTTGTGCGTCAATGTGGCAACATACCTTCTGTCAATGTAAAATCAGCGCTCATGCATTACAATAATAGCGAGTAAAGACAGAGCGGGCGACATGCTCAGATTCGCAGATAATTTAGTCTCTTCATACTCGCTTTGATAAAGCAGCGGGAATCAAAGTAACGACAAAGATGAAAATAAAATTGTTAAAAAATGTCATGCAAATGACTTTTGTTATTCTGCTCTGATTTTTATTTAAATTGTAAGTGATCATTCTGCCTTTTCGTTACAGCTGTCACCACTCGCTAATGTGCATTACAAATTGCATCAAAGTGCATAAGACCGTGTGTGATTAATTTATACAGCACTTCATATAGAAGCGAGTCATGCAGGTGCAGAAGGCAGAGAGCTTATGGCTGTTAGGGAATTTAATGACTGGAGAGCTCTGCAAATTAGATTTTTAGCTTCATGCCATTTGTTTTATCTCAGGTTTGTCATCTGATCATCTAGTAGCTTTATCTTTTTATTAAATGGAATAATTTTCAAAGAGTATTGCTGACCTGCTACAAAGTTTCCCTGCGTTTACGAGGAAAAAGACAAAACATGCCTAACAAATAAAGATAATTACAAGAAAATTAAAGCATACAGATGGTTTTGCTTTCATTGTGCTAAATTGGTAATTCCTCCCCTTTTAACCTTGTGCCATCCCCTGATCAACATCTGTGACCATAAAAATAAATTTTCGTGTTATTCAGATTGCTATGTATATTTGCAATTAAAGCGCGGCTAGGCTTTATGCTTACACCCATCAGCATCACAGGCTTAATGCCAATATGTAAATGGAAAGTTAATTCCTTAATTGGCTGTCAAACAGGTAAGAGAAAGTTGTGCTTTAATTGGTCCTGTAAACAGCCACTGGCTTCTCTAATGGTGTAATTACGAGTGGTGTTTGGTGTTAGTGCCACCATGCCAGGGTAGCTGTGCGGCAGCTCCGACCCTCATCTGTTTATAGCACTTCATTTTCCTTGGTTTACTCCTTAATATGCAACCCATAATGTTAGGTCAACAAGATAAAACTGTAGAGTTAAAGGTGCAATTTGAAAACGCAAATTACTTTAAGAGTACAATATTTAACTAACAGACAAATCAGTCAGGTCATTCAGATTTATAGTTTAGTGTGTGATTTGGAGTCAAGTGACATATTTACAGGCTCCTGAACATCACCTCCATTGTCTCTCTGCTTCAACTATTTTGTCGCATTGACAGCATTTCAATAAACCATATATGTACTGTAAACCTTTTCCCCCTTTTATTTCTTTCTGCATGAAAAAAACTTGCTAATCCCTTTTCCACAGATGTTTATATACCATGGCATATTCAATTATTGTATGCAAAGGTAATATGATGCCTCCAGGACTATACCCAAGATATTACGGTTGTGCTCCTCTGTTGCATAACTGATGGATATGTTAACAAGGACAGACACAGGAGAATACACTAACTGTACTGCACTGTCGGCAGCTTCTGTAATGGTGATTGACACAGGACAGGTGCCGTACTGAAGAGGTGAGAAATATTTCAGGATTGGTCGATGCACAAGCAGCAGCATTGCGTGAGCAAATCATCAGAACATCATTCTCTGTGAGTAACGTAGACATCCGTTGTATTCAACTCCCTCCCAGAAACACTGTTTTAATTTAATAAGCCTATAATTCTAAAACTAAAAAAAAAACACACTTACGCATTGCCCTTGACTTCCAGGTAATAACAGATGGATTGGCTCTCATCCGTTCAGTTGGGCCAACTGAAAGCAGACTGGCATCCCCTCAATTGAAAATCAAAGTCTCCTCACCCCCATCCACCCAAAAAACACGGCATTTTTTCCGCTACTAAATTGGAACCTGCGAATGCGCTTTTAAGCGCTAGAGTGCACCAAAGAATGAGATGTTTTCAGCTAACATCAAGCTGCTAATGATTTTAATGCAAACGCCTTCTAGATTCATATTTTTTTCATAGAATACATCACACTAAAACAAAATCAATGAGCAACATTAATTAGGGGCCTTTTAGACGCCTTCTGCTATATTTTTTTCTTTTTTCTTCTCTTTTTCTCCTGGAGGCTCACCAGAGGAGGAATGTGGTGCCACATTTAAACTGAGTTATTTGACATTTAGATGTAAGGACGGTGGTAGAGGGGTGAAAGAGAAAGAATACAGTAACAAACACAGGGCAGTTTTTGACAGTTCTTTGTCATGCAGGAGAGAAGAAAGGGTCTGACTGTGAGATCGCACTTTGAAGCCCTGGAAATTTGTAATGAAAAATTTAAGCTACAAGGGAGAGGGGAAAAAGACCAGCCATTCATTTGGCTCTGCATACATTAGCACTTGTAATTCAAAGGTTTTGCTATGTGTTTTTGTAATTTTGACTCTAATAAATATCTTAGAGAATTGCTTTGATATTCCAAGATTGTCTCTGTGGCTTGCATCCATTAAGAGGAAAGGGGGAAATGATGATCAGTCTCCAGGCTCTAATGAGAAGGTCATTGCACTCTAATTATCAGAGGCAGCTCTACTAAAGCCCTTCAAAGGTAACGGGGAAAGCACTGGCTTCAGACAATACCCATTACGTGTGCGTCTCTCCCTGAATAAAGGCAGATACAGCCTATGCCACAACACCAGTTCTTTTGATGAAATCACTGTGTTTACAGTACCCATGAAAATATTATTATTATTATTTATAATAATAATTATAATAATAATAAAAGTAATAATATAGTTATTATTATTATTCCATAGTTCATTTGTGTATATTATGCCTTTTGTTCTCTGAAATTAAGTTCAGTATTCGTCCATATACCACATTTTTTATTTTCAGCCATCAAGAATGCCAACTTTTTAAAGTTTTTAATAAGGGTTGAGGAGGGTTGAAAACTTAATAGAAAATTGAAAAGAGTAATTGAAATTAATAAATGTTATGTTATGTCTTTTATCGACTTTTCTTTTGACATGTGTCTTCAGGGGAAACACTTCAAGCTTGTTATTTGACATATAGTATATTAGTCAACATTTCGTAGAATCATGGGTCAAGAAATGTGCTTTCTTCACAAGCCAGATCAATGTTCAGAGATTTTCAAGAAGTTTCCAGCATAAATGTCTGACCGTCATGCACACTGTGTCTTTTGTGTTCTCATTATGACAGCAGAGAGATACCATGTCCAGGACTGTACAGTATGCTGAGCACGTATTCAAATAAGGATGATAACCTGTATGACTTCCTAATTGCGTGTATGTGACCTGCATAACTTCAGTCCCCTATATTAGCGCTTCTCATTGTTTTATTCTCTCCACCACCTGTTAGGATGCATGGCATGCACACATTTCTATTTGAACAACTCAGAATGTATGTGTTTGAAATGCATATTAAACAAGACAAACGCTGTATTAATAATGCAATTCTCTGATTAAATTTGCCCATAGACCACAAGGGGGAGTTGTCCCCAGCTGCTTGTTGTTCAGAGGCCACTTTAGTGCACCACATGTCTTTGGAAAGCCAATTGATAATAGCACAACCGTCACTGAGCCATTTGTCCACATCACACAAATGCTGCAAGCAGACTCAAGTAACCCTGTGACAGATGCAATCTCCGAATGTTGTTTACACACTGAAAAGCAATGTTCGACGTAGTCCACCTTGCCGTTGGGAGATACTTTCAAAACCTTGAGTCCCAAATTAGACTGCTTTATCTGCAAGGGGTAATTTATCCGAGCCGCTAATCCTTTACAGGTCATTGGGTACCTCATGCATTCATGCCAGCTGAAGCTCGGAGAGAGTCCCCTCTTCCCACCATCTTCTCAAACCTACTGATGGGGCGAAATGAGAAAAGACTGGCACATAACATTCATGGGGTATGTTTTTTTTTCCAGCCTCAAAATAATTAAAATTTCTGAAGTGTCTGAAGCCTTTGTTTGGTAGTTCTGAGAAACAAACAATCATTTATTTATAAGGAGGAAACGGGATTAAGAAAATAGTGCACACATTTCATTATTAATGCCATTCTTTAGGCAGGCTTAATTTATACAGTACTGTGTGCTCAAGCGGGCAGAACATGAAAGAACCTATTTGCTTGGCTGTTTTGTGTTGCCCGATTTGTTGGACAGATAGACCCTCTCTTCTGGTCGCTTGGAACTGTAGAGTGCTATACAATTAAACCAAGAAGACCGTAGTAGCCAGATGGGTCAGAACTGAAAAATTTCACCAGGCAGTAACACCTTTAACATTGGATTCCATGAGAATTGATATTTTCTCTTGGATCTAAGAGATTTGAGTCTGAGAATGCACATCCTGAATACCCAGTAAATGTGTGGAAAGTAGAAGCTCTACGTTCAAATTTGTGAGAATACAATAGCTGCTGCCCTGCATCACTTCAGCCACTGCCTCTTATAATATCACTCCTCTCTTTAGAGGAAAAAAAAATGTGTGCTATTTAATTTTCTTTTTTTAAAATATAGCCATCCTGCTGCATATTCAGTCAGTCAGAGGGCCATCCCAAGTCTGGGGTTAGTGGCTATGCACCTAGGTGCATTGCATACTATTGAAGGAAAGATACTCAGTGAGGTTTCAATCGCTACCACATAGAACATTCACACACCATTCACACTCGTGGACGATTGAAAGTGTCCAATTAGCCTGTCATGCATGTTTTGGAATGTGGGAGGACGCCAGAGTACCCAGGGGGACCTCACGCGAACATGGGGAGAACATGGAAACTTTATGCAAAAGGCCCCAGGCTGGATTCAAACCTACAACCCTCTTGCACTGAAGTGGAAGTGCTACCCATTGAGCCACAGTGCCGCTCATTTGAGGTATATTATGCATTATGCATTTGTTTGTGCTAAGTGACTTTAGCTATACTGACAAATGAGGTACCATTGAACTCAAATTTTCCTTGCGACTTCCCCCAAAGTCCCAAATCTTCCACACACATGGACTACCCTATCAGAATAAGCACCTCCTACAGGCCATTCTCCATCCATGACAAACACACTTTTCTCTCAAACAGTAGTGCTTTTTTTTTAACCGCCAGTCTTAAACCATTCCTATCTTGCTTTACATAGAATGTCAGTTCTTATTTGTCTTTTTGCTGTAGCTGATGATTGTTTTCAGGGAAACCCACATGTATTGGCAGATTATGAAGCTGCTGCTCTGAGTTAAGATTGGATGGTAGTCTGGAGGGAGAAATTAATCAAGCAGACTGAAGGAATAGCCTTTTGTTTAACTCCTCAAAGAGTAGGTGTGATCTGGTGTTTGGGGGCACAACCACCAGTTATGATGCTTGCATCAGTTGAGAACATTCCAGTCACAGTCATAGCTGTGACCACATATGAAAAAGGGTTCATTTCCCTTTGATGAGCACAGAATTAATCCTGAAACATCCTGTGGGATAAGGCCAAGTCATGTTACGCACACACAGCTCAGGGCTCAGTCCACATCACTATTGGTTCAGCCCCCTCCACAGTCATGGGAGAGCTATCGTGATGGGGAATAAAGCCATCTGCACACTGCTGATCTCTTACAACCACAATGTCACTTCTGGGACTCTCCTGGGCTCCGTACATGGACGCACTCAGATGACAACAACCTCTTTCCCTGTCCCCGTGAGCCTGCTATCTGCAGGTCCCGTGAAATTGTGCATTCTTGCCCTGGCGCATAAAGGAACGACCACAGCAAAGCTTTCAGACAGTGGGGCCTTGGGGGTGGCGGTGGTGGTGGTGGTGGGGGGGTTTAGATGTGAAAGAGTGGCTCTTTTGTCAGACAAAGTGGAATCGCACCAGTAAGGGCCCCACCTGTTGAAAGCCCTTGTGGAGCTTGGTGGCACTGGCACAGAGCACTAGGAGTGCTATTATTTATAGCGGGCTGTCAGCTGATGTTTAGTGTGTGAATCTAGCCCTCCTCATGGATTCAAAGAAACAGCAAGAGGCACATCTACAGGTCTGTTGACACGACTCTCGTCCTCTCTGGGGACCCCTCTTTTATGAAGAATTCATTCACCAGACTGTACTGAACTATACGCGCGCTAATACTCGAGCGGTTAAAAGGAATGTTGCTGTTTGTCCCATTTCATCTGATTCAATTTTATGTGACATATTGTATGGAATGCTGGTATTTATATTCCCATGGTACAATGGTGTCCTACTGTTCTTGCAACCATCTAATGTTTCTGAGCAGCAATGCTCTTTCAGGTTTATGACATTGACGAACACATTCTCAGTCCGCCTTGTCATATAGCAATGCTACCTGACCAAGCGTTGATATACAACGCAAAAGGAGGCTTTCGGCATCCTTAATTTATGCTTAGGGTTAGGGTTCGGGTTAAGGGTTAGGGATTAGGGATTGTTTTAAACTGGCATCAAAAAATATGCCAAAAGCCCCCTTTTGCATCGGATATATATGATTGGTCAGGTAGCGCCACTATATGACGCGTCAGAATGAGATTGGGCCTCCATTGACTGCTTTTAGATAGCACCTTTCATGACCTCAAAGCTCCTAAGTGTGAAGAAGGGACTCAACTAAATAACTAACACCAATTATTTATGATTCAGAGGAAGATGTGTAAAAAAACGGATGTTTGTCGCTTTCGGTAGATAATGTGTCCTCCAATTCAGATGGAATCTTAGGTCGGGACTAGTTAGGTAGACTGAATAAAATAAAGTACCTTCCCAAATCTGGAACATGGGCTAAAGTAACAAGAACTGAGCCAGGTTTTCCACACTTAAAATGACTTAAAAGACATTTAGCAGATGCTTTTATTGAGAGTGATTTACAGCACAATCTATAATAATTAGAAACAAAAGTGCTAAAACTCCTCAGTGAAGTAACTATCCAAGTGCCGGAAGGTGCTACAAAGAAAGAATTTGCACCCAGTAGATAACCAGTAGAACAGTAGAATGAATGAGAATGATCAAAGCAAATATTGAACTACAAAAGTAAGGCTATACTACAGTTTTAAGCCTTAATAGCAGCAGCAAAATTTGGTGGGGTCGAAGGTATAATCAGTAGAGCTGATTCTTCAGACAGTGCAAAGTGAAAGTCTCTGCTGTGGACGTGGGAGCCAGAACAGACACCAGGTATGGAGAGGGGCAGGTGCCCGGAGTCCATTGGTGGCAGTGCAGAGTGGTCTGGCGGGTGCATAGGGTTCGGTGATTTTTTTGACGATGAGCCGTGGTTGACCCCTAACCAACCTGGTGCTTGAATGAGTGTTTTAAATTTGTTGCAAGCAGTAACAGGTGGCCATTTGAGGTTAGACTAAGGGGGGTGATGTGGGTGTGTCTGTGGGGTGGGGGGAAAGATCAGATAAGCTGCAGTTTCTGAATTACCTGAAGGGGTTTGATAGTAGATGCATGTAGTCCAGCAAAAAGTAGTCCAGTTGGGACAGTACCAACACTTGGACCAAAAGTTAGTCAAGCAGGCGCAGAGAGCGAGTCAAATTCTCTGAGTGTTGCACAGAAAGAATCTGCACCATGGGCTCACTACAGCCATATTCTTGCAGAGCCAGAATCTGTTATACATCAGCACTCTGAGATTCCTTGCACTGGATGATGATCATGGCGTCCTCTATGGAGATTTAGAGGTCCTGAATAGGATAGGACCGAGCAGGGAGGAATATCATTTCAGTCTTCCCTGGGTTGAACTTAACATGTTGGTTATCCATCCAGCTCTGGATGTCCATTAGGCAAGAAGAAATTCAAGTCGAACCCTATGTGTCAGACAATGAGAATAAAAGAATGAGTTCAGTATCATCCACATTGCATTAGATGGTCAAACAATGGGCTGAGATTACAGGGCTTAGAGAACAAGTATAGTCAGAAAAGAGAAGGGGTCCAACGACTGATCCCTGGGGTACTCCTGTGGTAAGGGGACAAGGTATCAATACTACATAGCTCAGGCAAACACAAAGGGGCAATCAGAGAGGTAAACTTGGTTCAATTGTGTATTTAGATGCCTGCAGTTGAGTTCCTAACCCCCTCAGTGGAACTGTACCATACTTTCAAGCCATTTAGTGGCCTTTACTTCCAGTAAAGAAGCTCATTTAATAAAACAAATTATTAACCACTGGTCATAGAGTATATCTATAATGCATTGCAATTTGATGGTTCATGAGTCATAGAAAGACAGTCTTTAACAAATAATGGTTTCTGAATCCTGGAACGGTAAAATATTTTAACTATAGCACTGAATGTGGTCGAAGCTTTTTGTTCAATCAGGGGTGATTAATTATTTTAATGGTAAATGATATATGTGAATGCATCAAGTAAAAATGGACATTTCATGACACTTGGACTTTTTCCTGACTTTTTGCTGTAGTTTGTTGTATGCATCTATAAAGTATTTGATGCCAAAAAATTTGAGTGATTCACCACTTAGTTTAATGGAATCATGTAAAAAGTAAACCAATATCGCAGATCAAGTAAAAGGTGCCCAACTTGTCAGCCTTTATCTCAAAATCGCAAAATGTCATGAAATGCCAAGTTTTACTTGATGCGCTCTAATACAGCCAGGCACTGCTCAGATTGCATGGAGACACTGTACATTTGTATAAATGTAATGCCACTAGTATTCATATCATGATTGACTTTGGTGCTGTAGTGCAGGCAGAGCTAGGATAGCCAAAGTGTATGTAGTTCTATGTATTTACTTACAGAACTTACTGAAATATAGGCATCAGAGACTGATCTTTTGAGGTATAGAGGCTCAGGAATATAAAGGTTATTTACGTCATTACAGGGATACATTTACGACGGCAGTTCAACCACTTCCATCGATTTACCCAAAATACACTTTTGAAAATATTGGCACTGAAGAGTGAGATATTACTCTCAAGACCTACCACAGTAAAAATTGCTCCGAAACCACATAATGATTTTTAATACGAAAAGCTTTTAACTGTAGTATTTACAGAAACTCCCATATGGCACAATCTTATATTTCTGAGTAAATGCTGTTCTGGGAAGTAAGTTTTGTTCAAGAGTAACATAGTCTACCAAGAGCTGCTCTGGTTTCTCTATGTTGCGCTAACAAATGTTATTTGTTTAAGGAGGTATAGCTAATGTTTGGAAGCTTCACGTGCAGAAGAGCACTGACTTGCAGAGATGCATGTCATCAAGTAAACCTAAAACAGTATTTGCCTTGCAAATTTTATTTCATGTTCGCATACCTTTCACTCTTAAATTACTCAACTTGGGGGATTTTGCTGCTTTGAACTGCAAGCTGAATGTCATTGCCTGTCGTGCATGCTGCATAGTCATAAAGCCTTTGTTGTTTCGTGGCATCATCGTAGCAGACCTGCTATTCATTGGTGCACTATAATGTTACTCCATGATGGACTTTATTTTGTTGACCCCGGAACAACACTTACAGGGTGATATCAGATTGTGTTCCCATATGGCTTTATCAGGAAAGCAGTTTTCCACTAATGCAGGCCGGCTCTCACAAATTCAGGCTCAATCATGGCCTCCATTTAGCACCAAAAGGCCTGCAGTGCCATTCTCAGCAGTAGGACCTTTTTGACTTCACCCTGAAAGGCTCGGCTTGGGTTCTAGCGTGCCAGTGGTTTAACAGGTTAACCATCACATTACCAGCACCTAAGAGACCAAACATCCATTTTACCGGATCTGGAAAACCACACCATGCCTTTGTGTTGAAGTAATAAATACCTAAAGCTGTTATCGCAAAATGTTATTAATTATATCTTGTCCTTTTATATTATTGTCAGAAAAAAAAACTAAATTTATGGTAATATCCCATATCCTCGGCCGACATGGGTCACAGAGTCAACTGATCGAATGCACAAGGACAATCCAGCCCCCGTACCCCATTTCCCCAAATCTGTACTCCCATAAACAGCTAGTATAGGAGAACTCTGGGGGTGGAGGCTGAGGTTATGAAAGGGTTTTGACTATTGTTCAGTCAGCTGGAGAGCAAGAGCATTCTTTATGCAAGAACGAATTCTGATTAGAGGGTGAGTTTTAATGGAAACTAATTAGCCAACCTCTTTAGCCTCAGCATAATGATCAAACGAGCTGTCACAAGGTACCTGATACAATGATCCGCTTGCACATGATATGATATTTTATTCCTCAGCAATTACATTCCCCCCCCAACCCCCTCCACTTCCAACTACCAGCACCATTCCTCTACCCCCAAAGCACCACCCGTGTTTATTGCCTGGAGCACACATGTCAAATTAAAGAGAAGCTTATGCACCTGATATTTAATTATTGCCTACTGTACTGGCGCACACAATGAGGGAAATGCCGAAGAGAGCAAAGGCAGCCTCCACTGCCCTCTCTGGGTCTGTACGCCAATAAAATATGCATGTGTGAATCAGATCGCTGGAGTTCCCCCAGTATTAACATTCTGGTGTGTTGCCTTGGCCTTTGTCGTCTCTTCCCAATCACTTACATTCCAATTTTTGAGGATTTGAGAGCATGTGTGGTGGCATTATGCATAGTTTTTGAGTATCAAATGTGTGTTCACGCAAATGTTGAGGGCGGCTGGGAGGGGGGCGCTGAGGAATGTTTTTCTTTCCTTTCTTTGTAGTTTTCCATTTGCTCCCCACATTTTTTTTCTTCGCTGCCCCTTGGGCCCTCTTTGCCCATATAGCAGGTGTTGAAATATGAACTATAACCTTTCTGCATATTGCTTAAAAATGTTCCATAAAACATATCCACTCAGATACATCCACTCACTGTAAACCCTGACAAGTGTGGTGAACTCAAATATTTTGTGGAAACAGATTACCTCAAAAAAATTGTGTTTGCCAACTTAATGATCTTGAGTTCACAGCACTTAAAAACATGTAAAAACAAATAACTTTACCTTATTTTCTTTAAGTTCCTTCCACACAATGCAATGAAGTTTGTCTACACATTTTTTTGAGATAATCGAGTTCCACAAAACATTTGAGTTCACCACACTATCAGGGTTCAGAGTGCAATATATGCACACAGTTTGAGAGGTCCTATATTAACCTTACCTTCTATAATATCAAAAAATTCCTGAGCATCTTATCCATGAAAAAACAGCTGAAAAATATTGTAGTCATTGTCAAAACCTGTTCTCTGATGGTAACGAAGTGTGTTCTCCGTACAGAATATGGTGATGTCTTAATCAAGAAATAAAGGGCTTGACTCATGGACTCATTAGAATTTATTTGTTTTAGGCCATTAAAGTTTCATTCTTCCTATGTTAGGGTTTGAGTGATTTGACAGCATGTATTGTCTCTATCTTTTTAACACGAGTCGTCCCTGCCTAATTTAATGGTTCATAGCAGCCATTATAACAATTAGGCAGAAGCCAGCATTTCTAATATTTGCACTATACAATTCAGTGCAAGTTGAAAGAGAGGGATGCAGAGGCGTAAATGAATAGATGCTGTTTCAGCTATCGGATGAAGTCTGGTTTTATGGTGCGATGTAACAGAGAGAAGGTGCACAAGTAAAAGATGCAAGTATGCTACTAGAATGAGTTGCAAAAGACAGCCCTTGTCAGACGGGACCCACTCTGCCTGGCCTCCTCCATCTGCGTTCACGAGAAATAAGGTAATTTAAGGCAGGGATACACACCGCCAGTTTGGCAGAGACTGCAGGCAACATCTGTCGAGACTGTTCTTCCTGTACACTCCTGCCAATAGGAGCTTAATGTTACAAAGGAGATTTTTTATAGGAGGGGTGAAGTTAAAAAAAGATTAACAAATGGAAAAGATTTTTAAAGTACTTAAGGCTTTGTTTTTTACATTTGGGTTCAGGTGTTTTTGACAGTTCCTCTCTAAGGGTTTGATAACCAGTGGTCAGGACCTGTACACTGTCTTTGCGAATTGTCTGGATAGAATTATTGGCTGTGGGCGTTACTGTCAGAATTTTTGATGATGATTAGCTCATTCAGACCATTTCAACTGATTTTACTACTTATTAAATAAATGTACCATTTAAGTTCTACATGATCTTAATACATGTGTTACAAATGACAATCATTGGATTCAAAAGTACGCATTTAATCTATGCATAACATTGGCATACATTATGGAAACAATGCATTTATAAGTTGAAGAAAACATAATGCTTCTTTTTAAAAGCAATGGTAACAATTTATGTCCGACAAAATAAATGCGATTATTATAACAAACGCATATCACAGAAATTAAGAAAAAAAATTGTTTTTGTTAGCAGTCCAATTTATCCCAGCAAAATATTTAAGATATTTAAAATCACCTTGAAAATACACCTATCACCTACCTATTTTTCTGTGCAAACGAAAAGAAAAACAATGAAAGACAACTGTTTTTCGGGCTGAAACAGACTTATGTAATTTATATCATTAATTTAAATAACTGATGCTCTCCCAATGTTATTATTCATAGTATTTAAAATTATAATTTCATATGTTTACAGGTTCTGGGAAGCAACAATAGAAGAATGGACACATATGAGAATTTAAGAACAATACATCTTTTCAGCAGCATTTCCATAATTTGCAGTAGCGCTGTACATTCAATGCTTGAACAGATACTGGTCTATATTGCCCTAGAGTATTTTTTCTTTTTTTGTGTGTGTGTGTGTGTGTGTGTGTGTGTGTGTGAATCATTACCAGAGAAATTTCAGCCCAATAGAGTAATTTAATTATTTTATCAGAAATGCTGAATTGCACTTATGTCTTTTAGACAACATACTAAAAGGATGTCTCCTTGTTGTCAGTCAAGTTCCCTCAGTTTGAACGGTGAAAACTACAACATTTTGTCAGAATGTGGTTAGGCCATGCTGTGATGGGTCATTTGCATTTAGTAGATGCCGTTCTCTGGAACATAGCTCACCTTTGGTTTTACATTAAACCCATCTATTGTTCTTTGCAGAAACCTTTTAAGTTCAGCACCATGCGCAAGGGAATGGCAAATATTTCCCACATGGGTATTGAATCATCTCCTGAAACACAGAAGACCACCTCTAATTACACTACACTGCTGCTGTGTTTGCACCAGCTGAGCAGATAGAAAAGTACAAGATGGAAGAAATGAGGGATAAAACTTGCAAATGCAAAATAAAAATTTCAAAAAACATGCCCAAGATCAAGAAACTAAAAAAAAAAAAAAAAAAATCTTGGCTAATCTGCAGCTGATCTGGCTTTTTCACACAGTCCTCGTCCGTCTGAAAAGAAAAGGTGTCAATGGCAAGAGCATCTAGGTCCGAAGCATTTCGTTCCACTCTTGCAGAACAGGGGTTTCAGTTAAAATGAATGTCATTGATGCACAGCAGTGTGTTGGACAGTGTCTGTGCTTTACTGTAAATGCCAGAGCAGAATGCCAGCAGTAAGAAGCGACAGCAGATCTATGCTAGTGCCAGTACACTTCAGATGCCAAAGTGCATTTCCAAAGCTACAATAAGACCATATGGCAATCGCTGCAAAATTAATTTCTGGCCAGCTTTCTACAGCGCTGATAAAATACCAAAGTCAACTGCTCGACGTTTCCCCTACCGTTAATGCTGCCAGGTCTGACAATCTGAAATGTCCGTTAAAAGACCAAAATGACAGCAGGTAAAGATATCACTGTGGGTGATAGTCATTGCGATCTTAATGGACGGGGGTGAATTATTTTGCAGATGTACTCCCATAAATGTTGGTGTCCCCACAAAGTAGGTTGGTTGTCTGTTTTGCTCACACACCATACACACACACACACACACACACACACACACACATGCACTTGCTTTTGAACTTAATCTTACCCATGGAACAGATCACATTGATAGTGTGTCTGTATGTGTATGTGTAGATGCATATATGCATATCATAAATTATGATTTTTTTTTAATGTTACAACATTTCTCAAAAAATTACTCCTCAGTCATGTCAATGTACACGATTTGCCGTATGATACATTTTAATTTTCTTCATTATTATTCCATAATTTTTATTTTCTCTAGAAAGAACATCAACACAATCTTTCATTTTAATGTCCTATGAGACATGAGTAGGTTATAAGTATTTTTGCTACATTCACAGAAAGTACTTCAAAAACATTTACTGCTATATCATATGGTATCTTTCAGAGATCTTTAAATTCTAATCAAAATTATCATTGAACTAATGCACCTGTTTCAAATTTGAAGAACATTTCTCATTATAAGCACTTCACTGTTTTATCATTGACATTTACATTTACACGAGTAAAAGCATTTTCATTAAGTCAAGAGACCACTGCCTATATAAACCCTTTGCAACCAGAGATGAATAATTATTTTTAGCAATATGTGTTCTTTTAGTAAGGGCTTATAAGGAAGGTCACCTCACATGGTATATTTGCCATCTTATTCTCAAGAATCAATGCTACAAGAGGTTGTGAATGTGAAATGTGAAAGTTTTCATGTTGTGCAGAAAGTTTCATATGCAAACATTCGGTGATTCCTTGCAAAAATAGTTCATTTGAATATGTTTGTAGGTGGCACTTACAGAGCAAGCTAATGCAGAGCTGTTCTATTTAATTGTGCATGTTATTATGCCAGCTGGTTTGCAAGTATCTCAAAATACCAGCTTTCTGTATTCCCATCACATTTTCTTCACAGTGGACCTATATGCATCCCTCTGGACCTGGTGAAGCGAAGACCACAGTTTGCCCCACTCAAATTTGTTTCACGGTTCACAGAAAACATGCACAGACTAATTTCACGAACAAAGATCCTTAATGCGTAAAGTTCATACAGTACCTCCCCTTTCATGCTTCCTGTCAATTCTTAGCTGATTTTTGGACGCCACCAAATGGTTATTTGCAGTAGGACAGCATTAGATTTCAGCAAACTATTTTAGTGGAACATTATAAAATTTCCTTTTACTGACAGAATGGCTCAATTAAAGTTTTTCTTTGAGTATTTAATCTGCCTAATCTGTTCTAATGCAATGTAATACATTATTCATTTTCAGAATTTCACAATTATTCATTCCTGAGTAAAAATTAAATATGCATATTAAAATGTTTTGTATACATCTTTCATAAGAATAAATAGTCCATTTGTAAACAGCAGTAAAAAGCTGTGGCAAATTTCTCTGAGCTGGCTGGTAAAGTAGCAGTTTTTTTTTTTTTTTTTTGACAGACTAATACATTATTTTCTTACATTTAAAGATACTGTTTTATATTTGTGCTATTGTAGACATTCTAGCCATGTATTTTACAAGTAAATCTAATCTTGTCCTCATGTAGCCCTGTTGCATGCAAATAAAGCAAAACAAGCAGGTATTTATCTCTGGATCAGGGCTACATCTTGCATTATATATGGCTGTTTGCTTGTCCTGAGTAATTGGCTCAATGGAGTTATTGATTTGGAGGGTATGAAAATGCCATGGAAATGTCGATTGTTGGCTTCATTGATTTAGAAGTAAAACTGCATTTCTTCAGAGAATTTTCAACTACCATGACACTCATGCATAAACAGACTCACAAACACAATAACACATTTTCAAAAATTAAATGAAAATGAAAAACACAGACTGCTGAATGGTGGAGTTTGAAGAAATGGCAATTAAAGATGAGAGAGGTTGCATCCAGTCTGCCTGTTTGGTGGGGGAGTATTGATTAGTGCAAGTCAAATTGGTGGAAAGAGGCCACCGTGCAGCAGGGAAAGAGCAGGGTAGAACTGGGGTCACTGTCACTTTAAAAAAGGAACCATTTCATCACAGCCTTCAATTAAAGCTTATTCCTTCACTTTGAAAATTGACCTCTGGTGATTAGGACTGACAATATGTATAGACTGTGCCTCAAGCACAAGCTCATTGAGACAATAGGATCTGGACACAGATCTCCCTTTTGACCATCGCGATTTTGCGGTTTGCGGGCTGTGCAGCTAACTGAAATTACATTATTAGCAATTAAGCTACGTGTTTACCATTTCTCTTGCCACTCAAGCCACTCATATCAACTAATTTCAATGAATTAATATCATTGACAGCAATTTTGTAGCTTATCAAGACAATATGTTGTTGATTATTTCCCTAAACCCTTGCGCCGGTTAAGAGGTACTGCAGTCACCATTAGTTTACAGGTACTGTGACATTATTCATACACTTGCTGAAGTCTTTATTGTGGCCACAGATTTGATTAATAAACAGTTATTATAAAAATATGTGTTATTTGACTTTAAGAGGAATTGTTGTCATATTATTGTAACTTTTTGTTCATTCTTAAAAAACAATTCACCAAGTGGTATTGTATAGCTGGAAGAAAATTGATCAGTAAACCAGTTAATTTTATGAACCTTACTTGTGGCAAAAACAAAAGGGCATTTATATCCTGCACATCCAACCATCCAGAACAATAATTTTGTCCTCTGCATCCTTTTGGCATTACAATCCCCAGGTTACAATTGCCAGAATCAATAAGGCCATTTAGCAAGTGAAAACTGTCTCAATCCAGCTTTCAACCAACAGACAGGGGACTTTGGCCCCCAAAAATGTACCTAAACATCAATATTTAATTTTCAATATTTGTTCAAAAAGCATGTTCCAGCAGTGCAGTGTCTCTCAACTGCCCCATCAGAACAGACCTGTTTACAGCAGGGTGAAACATTTAGTCCACAGACTTTATTTAGGGTTGGTGGCTGGCAGGCATTGTTGCACTATCTTAGGTGAAAAAGACCCACCTAAAATGCCAAGAGCACCACCCCTGCTCCTGAAGTGTGAAAGGAAATGGGACAATAACTTCTTTAATTGAGAAAAAAAATGAAGATATGATTTTAAGATGTCAGGCTGAAGTGCAGTATTTTTGTGGCCATGATTGCCATTTTCATGATCATATTAATTTCACTGTTTAAATTAGTTTACACTCTGCTGCAGGGATTGGGAAGGTTCAGATCAAGATGGTAGGGGTCATAGGTCAATGGGATGAAAAAGTGGTCAAGGTATTTGCAGCAGACGTGGAGGGGCAGGTGGGTGGGTAAACAGGAGGGTAGCAGGAGCCATGCGGCCCATTTCGCTGATCTCTGTGGCCCTTCCCTAGTCCAGGATAAGTCCCCACATCTGGCCACTCATATAAGACATTCATGAATTCTTGTGATGGAAAAGCAAATAGGGAATAATAGTGGGTTTGTCCCGGGTGCAGGGTAGCTCACATGGTAATGAGAAGCACATGCCATATAACTAGACACAGCTCAATGGCATTTGACAATTTTAACTGTACTTCAGAGTGCATTGGTTTCCGTGAATGCTCAAACCACTGTTTTTCTTTGAGTCTTTGCCATTGTCAATCCCCTTTGCGCAGAAGCCAAATTTGGCTATTTATGCTTTACCCTATTTAATGCTTTATAATTCAAGATTTGAGCATCATTGAGAGGGGGACTATGGCTCAACTGAGACAAGACACTTGCAGCATTTAGAATTCTTTCATATTTCAGTTTATTTTCATGATTTTTGTAGAGAAAAATGGCTGCAGACATTAAAAATCATCATGAAAATTCAGCATTGAAATTGTAAAAAAAAAAATTATAATAGTGAGAATTGAAAAATGGCTGGGGGTTAAAACTATACATTCCTGGGATCATAAACTCCTTGACCACAAGTAAAATTAATCTCAGTATTGAATTCTAAATTACCTACTCCCTAGTAGCCAAATAAGGCAGCTCTCCAGGTGGCTCCCAAAACTCTAACATCCCCCAAAATGGTGCACTGTCAAATCATAAAATAATCATATATTTAACACAAATCAACTTTTGACGCATTAAATTCAATATGAAGTAATGATTTTCTCATTGAATTTAGCATTTGTTTACGATATAGGTGCAGTTGGACATCAATGGTCACCAGTAACTGGCTTTTTATGTGAGGTTTATGTTAATTTGGATTGGAAAATGCTTGATAACTGTGGGATGCAAGGAACAATAATTCCAGCTAAAAATAAACTGCCCAGCCATTCTACTCACTAGTTTTCACAAATGAGTGAGGCAATGTTTAGTGTCCAATAAGATGTGGAGAGGGGCCATCGTGCACTCGCAGCCATGATGTGATAATTATTAATTTATAAAATTACCGATGTTACAACACAAGTCTTCTTCAGGACATAGAGGGATATTCAATACCCTGAAGAAGACTTGCGTCTAAATCGTAGGTGATTCAATTAATGAATTATTATTGCATCGTGGCTATGGTCCTTCTTTCTCCAAATAAAGAACAGTATGAGAACCGGTTTTGGGGTAACATGCATTTTAAGGTGAGGTTGCTGAAGTACATTATAGCACTGATGGCACAGCACTGAAAATCCTAAGTGAAAGACTTGTAATGGTTCTGCCTTGCAGTCCCTCCCCCTCCTGCTGTCTTTGCCTCCACTTCAACGGGCAACAGGTGTGGCTCGTTGAGGTGGAGGTGAGGGCAGCCTATTTAAGCATTCTGGTTTTTATCCCTGCCGTGTGGTGCTGCTGCTCCCCTGTTTTTGGTTTTTTATCCCCCGCCGCGCGTTTAGCGCGAAGCGGGGGATATAGCATTAGGCTCCGTCCGTCCGTCCGTCCGTCCATCCGTACAAACACATATCGTACAGACGGCGGGGGATATTGCCATGTTAGTGGCAAACACTTGTTAAAATATATTTATTAAACCTTTGCTATCTTTATATCAGCCTGTGCGAGCGGGTCCCTTCCTCTCCTTTTGGGTACATGGTCCCAGTGCCCGCCGGCTTGCAGGTTGCATCCGGCGGGACCAAACCATGACAAGAGTCTAATCAATACCTAATCTTTTCCTGTCAGTTTGGGAATTAAGGCAGAGTTTGTCTGCATTAGCTATTGTATGTAGCTAGTAGCGTGGATTAGGGAGAATGATCTCAGCAGAAGGTCATCATTGCAGTTTGCTTGAACAGCCAAGTTAGCTTCTCAGAAAAAGTGTAATGTAATTCACTGAGCCGATAGAATGCATTTGATCATGATTTAATTTCCATCCTATGCAGTGAGTGGCAAAAAAGGTAAATATGTGATTGCGTGATTGGAGAATGTTATCTTGGGAATGGAAGTTAGCTTGGGAAAGTAATATTCAAAATAGCTCGCTGATGGAAAAGGATTAGCTATTAGCTAACATTTCATTTAGGGGATCATGAAGCAAGTGGAAGCAGTCCTATATAGGTCAGAAAATGCTTCTTGTACTGTATCTTCTGACGCTGTCTGTCAGTTAATTCATTCATTACAAGAATGGCTGATGAATTGGTATATCCTAGAATGGCTGTCCCTTTTTAACACTGAGCCACTGATCCCATTATTCATTATTATTAGTTTTATTTTTCCATCACTCCTACATTTTCTTGCTCTCTGTGCATACATGGGCCCTTTACCTCAGACATTGATGCAGTCTTTGAAATTGGAATCCATTCTACTGAATGAAGAAAGAAGCCCCAAAACTATTTTTACCATTAGCAGTTCCATTGAACCAGATCATTTTACAAAATGCAAGAAAACGGCACAGCTGTGTTCAGAAATGCCCACTAGTTACCATTGTGATTCTGATAACAACCAAAAGTAGTAGTGTACGGTTCCCTGCATGATCACAAAAAATTGCCAACATAGAAACGTTACCTGGCGGCCATACTACATTGGCCAAATCACACAGTGCACAGTCTGAGCTATCTTCATGTTATTCTGTAACCCAAAATTCAATGCAGTTGAAGATTATGATTCCTGCCTAGATCGGGGCCAAATCTGGCTCAGCTGAGCTGAAATTGGCCCAGATCTGGCCTGGAATCACTGTGTATCTGGGATTAGCCTGGAGGTCATATGACTGTACAGTCCACAGCATGGTTGTTATCGCATTCTGGTGACTACACTTTGCACTACAATGGAGAGCACGCAGTAGCTAGTTTATAATGGTGCATTATGCAGCATGTAGTAAATACAACTGCTGTATGGGACAACTTTAATTCTCAGCAGAGCATCCCAGTTTCTCCCGCACATAACACTCTGGCACTTTGTGTGGTACAGAGTTGTCACACCTCAGCAAGACTAGCGCCTGTGAGTACAATAATTAGAACTTTAAAGTTGCATTTCCATGCGTATATTTTACTTCATGGAGTTAAAATGTTGTCCTTGAAATAAAGTTAAGCTATTTATATGGTGTTCTACCTACTTATTAGCTTTAGAAACAGAAATAATTGTACAACAAGCTAACGAAGGAGGAACAAAGCACCTACTTAATTCTTACGAAGTTCATTGATTTTTCTTCACCATTGGTGATATATATGTAACACGCAAGGAACATCCAAGTGTGACAGAAAAATTTTCTTATGTGCTACATGACCCAATATCCAACTTCTTTAACATTTAGCTGACCCACAGGGTCTGGCTTAAACCAGGTGTTCCTGGTTCTTGTTATTCTACAGGGCTTTAATATTTTTTATTCATATTTTTTATTCAGAAAGTTCTCCTACCATTGTATATTTGTAGACCAAACTGGATTTTAGCAATATGATGCTTGCAAAAAGCTACCAAATGCAGAATCAACGCGATGCGGAATGACGGCCTGCATTTGACTCTTTGCTATAAGAAATAAGAGTGCAGTTTTAAAATGCACAGTCCATTGGGCATGTAATGGGAAATTGACTTGAAAGTGACCAAGTCTCCATCACTTCTATCTCCACGATGTGTGGCTCTCTGTCTCAGCCAAGAAGGTTATATTTTTCCAACAGTTTTTGAGCAAGTATGTTTGCTTGTTCATTAGCAACATTAAGGAAAAAGTAATGGAAAAATTTTCTTGAAATTTTTACCAGAGGTGTGTCTTGGCCTAACTTAGAAGTGATCTCCTTTTGGGAGAGATCCAGATTAAATTCTGGATCCAAGAATTTTTCATTTACTTGTATGGTCGCACATAGTAACGCTACTCGTATGTGTCCCAGACATGTGGGTGACTGTTGAAACTTAGTGGAGGGATGTGCTCTCTGAGCACTACTTTTAAAGAGCATCAAATATTTCACCCAATTATGCACACTCTGGGTGGCATTAGAGCGCTCTCTTCCACTCTTCCCTGTTTTGAAGCAACATTGGGAGGATTAATCATGAAGAAAGAAGTAGGCTTAAAGGTAAAGTTGGTAGAAATGGACGAGCATTGAATATTCTTCATTCTTTCACACTTTCTCTATTAATTGCTTTCTCATGACGAAAGTAACCATGTGTGCTTATGTAAACTGACTCGAGATGAAACCCTGAACAGCTGGAACACTGCCAACATGGGGACAAGAAAGACCCGATAATGATAAATAAATCTGCTCCCGTTTTTCCATGCAAAATGTTAGGCCAGCGAACCGCTTTTCCACCCTCTACACCCCTCCCTTTTCAAAACTCTCTTTCTAGGAAGCAGGCTTTGATGTGCAATATTCTGTTTGATTTTCCACATCTTAAATTATGATGTGTGAATTATTTACACGGGCTGTTGTGCTGTTTGCAGCAACAGTTTGTTTATTGTTTTGAGAGGTGTTTGTTATCACCCCTAAACTGAGCGTTGAGGGTTTCAGTATGGGAATGGGGTTGCAGAGGAGCCGGAAAATCGTCAGAGGTTCACAGTTTAAGGGGAGTCAAGTCAACCTTAATTTTACTGCATTTTAACACTTTTCAGTGTAGCTCTACATGAGGATGATGCAAATGCACCCAGCACCACACAACTGAGGCCTATGTTTATAGGGCTAATTGAGCCCCTAAGAGCCATACTGGGCCAACCCATGCTGGGGTGAGAGAAAAATGGGACTTAAAGTTGCCAGCCTCCTGTGTCATCTAAGTATCTGGGAACTAGAAACACTGCTTATGTTATAAACCCAAGATATGTAAAATTACGTTATGCACTTTTTATGTCGGTTTTGGATGCCCTTCTGTTTCATTTTACCTCCTTCTGAAGCAGAACCATCATCTTCTGATTCATTTGGGACAAACTCTGGGTCTCCATTATCTTCCACTTCACCATCATCATCAATCATAGCAAGCAGTTCCTCATTAGTGAGATACCGAGCCGCCATGTTCACATTGAATAATGGAAAAGTTGTGGGATGGTCCACTATGGCTAAGGCAGTGCAGTGCATATGTACAGTGGCAGAGAGGACGTTTGCTTGTTTGAACAATCCATAGATTGGGTTGGCTCATTTGGAAATAGATCTCCTGCACATGCTGACACCTCAACTCAACTGCGGGATGGCCCGGTATGGTTCTTAGGGGCTCAATTTACATTCCACTTATTAAGTTGTAAAATTTTGAGTTAATTGGCCACCAATAAAGTTTTATTCCACATTCTTCATCACGTAAGGGAGGGCATGATAATAGGCTAACCCCAAGGCACCTCCACCTGCAATGAGTTTAAACAGAATTAAAAATACAACCTGACAAATAAACTACTCTTGATCGGTACGCAGGGAAATATCTGCTCAAATGTATTTCCCTGTCAAAAGTATTTTAAAGCTCCAAACTAAACTCATCAAGTTGAGCAGTATGTGGCAAAATAAGATTTGAAAAGCAACCAGAGCTTCTTTTTCTGTAAGGGAAGTTTTCCCAATACTCGAAAAAGCAGTCAAAAGAGGCGGGTAAAGGGAAATATCTTGAAAGAAGAGAAAACATGCCCCCCTCCCAATTAAAAGGCGAGCTCCTGCAGGAACGTCAGAGACACAGACAGATTAAATAATTATAGCCATACAACAAGATGTGTTTGAGGGAGGAAGGAGGAGGCTGTCACACCCCCCTGCCGTCTCGCCTTTAATATTCAGTGAGCATCTCGGGTGACAGGCAGGGAGAAGTGAAACCGGAGAAGGGGGGAGGACCCGCTTTCTCTCTCAGTATGGCAGCATAAAGGCACTTCCTGATACTAGTTGTAAAAACACAGGGGAAAACTTATGAACAATTCACTTCAAACCAAGGGTGTGCGCCAGTTATGTTTCGAGATGTTGTAAAGCGTTTTGGGGCTGGGGAGCCTTCAACATGAAAGCCTGCGTAAATGTTTACAAACGTGCGTTTCAAAAGTAAAGACTGTGGTTCCTTATGCTGAAAGAAAACAGAATAGACACAGAAAAAAAATCGGTCTTGATCTGGCCTTTAAGAGTGGTACTGATAATGTTTTTTGGTCCCCTAAGGGGTTTACTGGAGACACTTTGCTGGTCCCCCATGTGCACTGACACGCTCATAAGTGTGTGTGGTCTCACATCTCATCATGGGTCTGTATCATAGACTGTATAAAAAGATGGACGAAGCTACCATGACGTCACCCATTGGTTTCAGCATACCATAAAGGAAGCCTCGATTTTGGCAATTTGAATTGCGCATGTTGTCATTTTGAAACCGGATGTAATTTCTATTGGACGAGAGCGAGAATCAAGGTCCGGGGAGGGACGAGGATCTGACCGAATCGGACGAGGACCAGAGGATAGCCACGCCCCTATGCATATTATGGCTTTATCCTTCATTCTAGTCCACTTGGGACCATAATTTACAAAAATGAACATCATGATATATCGAAGGAGACTTGAAACTTGCTATAGCTACCATAAAATAATGTGAAAAATCGTTATTTAAATGAAAAATCAGGTGGGAAAGTAAGGTCATTTTCTCATAGACTTCTATAGCATTGAACTTCTTTCTGCAACCACCGACGTCGCCATCTGCTGGCCATTAAATAGAATGCCATTTTACGTTACTTCCGCATGGGCTTCATTTTTTAGACCAGGGTGCTGCGTCCATCTTTTTATACAGTCTATGGTCTGTATAGGTAGACAGTCATTGCTGTGGCTACAGATTGAAATAAAAGGGAAACTTGGACCTCGTCCACACGGAGACAGAGGTTTTCGAAAATGGTCTTTTTTTGTCGTTTCTTAAAAAATCTCCCATCCACAGGGCATTGTTTCTAAAAATATCTGCGTCCACACGGAGACGCCCAAAACGACCCAAAATGCTGTAGTAAATACTCCAGGCCTGTGTGTGGCACTGTATGACGCTGTAGCGTTTCTACGGAAATAAACCAAAAACGGAGAAGGCGGCGGCGAGCATGCATATAAAGCTTGCGCTCTGTGTACAGACTAGAGGGGGTGGGGGCTGTGATGGGGGCTATCACGTCATCCTTAAAAAAAAAAAACATTTTTGTTGTCCACACGAAAACGCTGGGGTGGCGTTTTCAGATTTTCTCACTCTGGAACAAAAAATACCGCTTTTGGGCTGCGTTTTTGCCGTTTCCGTGTGCACACAGGGCCAAAACGATAAAATATTTATGCGTTTTCAAGAAAATCGTTCTCATGTGGACGGGCCCTGGTTTTTGACAATTTTTGGTCAAGCTGGGGGCTTAGGGAGGAGCCACACAAAAATGCACAGGAATGAAAAAAAGGAGTTGAGGACAGGGGTTGAGGATTCTTAGCTACATCCCTGTGTCTACCTCATTGTTCATTCTGTTTTTGTTACATCCTTATTTTCTGTTCATTAGTTTTCTTTGCAAGTTGGCTGTTGACTTTTTTTTTCCGTTTGTCCTCCTAATTTTTTTTCAGTCATCCACGAGACAATTGTCTTGTGGCTTTGCCCCAACCTTTATGTATTCATCTGCCTTCTCCCACACCCTCATTGTTAATTGCTGTCTCTGTGTATGCAAGTCTCTGTCTTACATCTTGCCCTTCGCCAAGTTGTCGACTAGCTTTTGTGTTCAGATCATTCATTTGTGGTTTGTTAGTGTATTTTCCTTCCTTCCTTCCCAGTACCTTCTGTCCTTCATTTTTGTTGGCTGTTTACCATTCATCAATTGTCTCCCCTGGTTCTTTGTCATTCCACTACCTAGTCTCTCCCGCTCCCTTTGGATTGACTCTACAGTTATGAACTCGGACCGGAACATCGACCCATACCAGCCTCGTCACCTCAACACTGTTTCAACATTCATTGACCTGGACTATTGCTTGACCCAATGAAGCTCTTTCTGATTGTGCATTAGATCTTGCTCTTGGCTCCCTTTGTTTGTGACGGCCTTCCTATGTTTAGTGGACCTGGTACTCCTCCCATTTGCATATTTTTACCTCCTTGTTTCCTTTCCTTGAATTTCCTCTATGCCCCAAGCTCCATCATCTGGAGAATGCAAGGAAAGGAAATTGTGGAAATGCGTATCAGTAGAATGGAACATGCTCTGTCCATCAAGCATGAGTTTGAAAGCATTTCAATTATGGCTAATGCAGATGAGGAGAGGGTATTCACTGGTCAATCATGAATACATCAGCCATTCACACATTAAGCAAGAATTCTTTGGCCGTTTCATAGCCCCTCCCCCATTACAAATTCAAGATCATTTTACACATTGGAATGTTCATAAAGATGGAACACCTTGATCAATTTCTGGGTAAGTTGCAAACAGAGAAGACAAATTAGAATTGGATTGAGCCCGTCACCAGGCTAATGGCAGCATTGAGTTGGATCAGTTCAGCTAATGAATGCGATGAGGTGAACATTGCACTAGGGACTTAAGAGAACTAATGGCAAAGCTTTCATTATTCATGGTTATTGTTGGCAATGGAATTCTTCACACAATGGTCTGACCCATTAATATTAACTGAATAAAAACACAATTGAATACAAATTAAATATGAATGAAAGTATAATATTTTTCACTGAGTGTGCTGTCAGCTATTGTGGAATTTTTTTAAGCCTTTCTCTTTCTAATGTCTTTAAAAAGGCGTAGAGGAAAACATTGCATCATACATCAAAATCTGTGGTAGAACAATCTGTGTGAATGACACAAGAGAACCATTTGAAAACAAAACCTTAACAATTTTTGTCTATGGCTGCAAACTAGTAGATAATTAGCAATTGACAAAACTTGCAAGTGGCTGAACTGAACTGGCTAGCATAATGACCTGACCTTCAATCTCAAAAATGTTTCCAAGTCAAAAAATGGTCCCAAAGAACCAGGTCTCCTGCAAGCAATGTGTAGTACAATGAAATAAGGCTTCAAACCAAAGTACAGGGGTGCATCTCAATCTTCTTGCAATTCCTCGCTTCTTGACCCTCGCTTGAACTGGAAGTTGTTTCAGATCGGCCATCTTGCCAGCCATCTCAAAGTGCTTATTTCTGCTCCGAAGAGCTGTGTGTGAGGTTGCACAAGAGCAGCCTTCCCAAAACTCTTTCGGCCAAAAGCTATGATGTGAATCACTAAAGACAGACGCAGGCACTATGGATCACAAAACTCACCGAGTGGATTGTATCACTTTTGAGTCATGGATTGAATCATATTTTTGCTTCACGTGACACTTCAGAAGAAACAACGTCATTTCTCTAAAAACATTTTCTCGATTCTTCCCTCCTGGCTTTGTTTCTTTGCATCTCTCCATGCATCTCCCCATGCGCAAGGAAAAGATGCAAGAGAGGGAAATGAGGATGAAATTTGGAAGAACTGAGATGCACAAAAGGAGCCTCACTCTAGCCATAGAAAACTATTCTTGTCCTTAGGCCAACAACGGGAGTGCAAAGGGCTTTTTATGCTTGGATCGTTTTGGGTAGAGTATGGTCAGCATCAAGAAAAAAGCAAAATATAGTCCACGGATGAGTAGAACATGAGGGTCTCTGTCATTTTTTGACATGAAAATCAATGCACATATTTCTGCAACCCCATTTCCAAAAACGCTGGGACACTGTGTTATATGTAAATAAAACAGAATGCAATGATGTGCAAATTGATTAAAACCATGTATTTACTTGAAAAAGACAACATATCAAATAATGCTGAAACTGATCAATTTAGTTTTTTGAAAAATATCTGCTATTTTGCATTTGATGACAGCAACATTTAAAAAAAAAAAAAAAAAAAAAAAGCTGGGATGGGACAATAAAAGACTGGAGAATGTGCATGATGCTAAAAAAAAGACAACTAGAAGAACATTTCACAGCTAATTAGATAGTCAACAACAGGTCAGTAACATGATGGGGCATAAACAATCTTTCATAAGTAAATATGGTGAGGGCTTAGCCACTCTATGAAAGACTGCATATGTAAATTGTTCAACAATTTAAGAATAACATTTCCAACTTAAAATTGCAAAGAATTTGGGGATTTTATCCTCCATGGTACATAATATCTTTAAAAGATCCTGAGAATCCAGAGAAATCTCTGTACGCATGGAACAAGGGCAAAATCCAATTTTGAATAGCGGTGATTTTCAGGTCCTCAGTCGGCACTCCATTAAAAACAGACAGGATTCTGTACTGGAAATCATTGCATGGACTCAGGATCACTTCTGTAAGCCATTATCAGTAAACAGTTTGTCACTGCATCCACAATTGCGAGTTAAAACTCTGCCATGTAGAGATTACACCATATGTAAACAAGATCCAGAAACACTGTCTACTTCACTTGGCCTGAGGCTGAGCTAATTTAAAATGTACTGAGGCAATGTGGAGAACTTCCCTGTAGTTTGACTAATCAAAATGTGAAATTCTTTGTGGAAATAATGGATGCCACATCTCCTAAGCTAAAGAGGAGAGGGGCCATCCGGCTTGTTATCAGCAAGCAATTCAAAAGCAATTCATTGTGTTTAGAATCAGTCAGTATTCTTTATAAAAACTCTTCGTCTTTAGTAAATGCAACGTTACCTTTAATGTCAGCAATTTGCAGAAGCTTTCCTCTTTATTCAGTTAACTCAAACAAGCTTCCAAGCCTACTTAGGGTCCAGGACTGGGAGTGTGTTAAAGTTAACGCAGCTCAAGCCACTAACTTTGTACAGACTAATAGGAACAAGCTCCCAAACCTAATCAGGGTCTGAGATTGGTACCGCATTCTTGTTAACCCTTCCAAGTCTGTTCCACTGTCATGTTTGTTAGGAACAAGATCCCAATCCTTCTATGGTTATCGGGATTGAAACCAAGTTCCCTCAAGCTACTCTATCCTCCTGTGGGACAGTTTGGCTCTGGTGAAATGTGCACTTCTCCAGTATTATCCTGGACGCCACTGGTCGGCAATTGGCAGCTTAGCTTCGCCAATGACATCTGTGTTGAACTGTGCTCTCTTCCTCTGGGGTTCTGTCCCA
Organism: Gymnothorax javanicus; assembly: GCA_029692085.1. Lineage (NCBI taxonomy): Eukaryota > Metazoa > Chordata > Actinopteri > Anguilliformes > Muraenidae > Gymnothorax > Gymnothorax javanicus. Next base: position 22,113,935 of record CM056209.1, read on the forward strand.
CCTCTTCCTTTTGGGTTCCATCCCTAATCATTACCGTACTGCTGTCAATAAACCTACCTAATGGATTATGCTCTGCCTCTGCGCATGGTGCCTGGTCTGAACATAACAAGTGCCCACTCTTCATTTCTGAATGCACTCTGCTAGGCAAGCTGGGAACACACATGCATAGTGAAAGCTTGTTTTTTTTATTTTGTCCTCAACAATTCATGACCCCACTATATCTTTGGTGGTTTTCTCATATTGGCAAATAAATACACTAAAATGTGTTCCCAACCTTGCCATCACTTCAGTAAAAAAATAATTTAAAAAAATAAAAGCTATATTTTGGGCGCTGAAGAAAATCAGCGCACATGCTGGAATGTTAGTGGCATTGTGCAGGTGGACTTGATCAATGGCAGAATATGTTGACTGGGTTGGGAAGAGGGAGAGGATGGTGACAATGATCTTTTCCGTTTTCACCATGAAAGAGCAAAAAGACAGTTATGAAACTGTGGTATGTTCATCCAAATCTGAAGTTACATCGGGCTCAACAAGAACGATAAAGATAAAGGCAGTTATCAAAGATATGCAATTTAGTTACATGTAAGAAAACTCAGCAGAAATACAGTACAAGCCTATAAAAGAGATTAAAATGACCTTACCAATGTATTGATGGACGTTCAGGTATTTCAGGACTTTTCACTGTGCGCATTTTTGTTGATGACCTCGCTGATATCATTTGCATTGAGAATTCTGGTGCCGTTTATATTAACTTTATTATGAAGTGACAAGTACAAAAAGATTAAACTTAGTCAATGAGGAACATTGACAACATGCCTAAATGCTTGCAATGGCAGTAAATTATTAATTATCATTGCGCATGGATTTTCAAAGGTGTCACTGATGCACAATGCAGCCCAATTAAATTAGTTATGCAAGAGCTCATTTGCAGATGTTAGAAGCATAGTTTATACATAAATGCTAATATTTGAAAGTAAAATTAATGTTAAAATGCCTTGTAATAACTGTTAATTAACGCACTTAATTAAATGTGTTCTTTCCCTTTTCCTCCCCTTGACAAAATTGAACTGACTGAAACATCGTGGGGCTCATCTTTAACATTTCGGACCACAAAGATAAATTTCAAAGCTTAGATATTCGTCTTTGATGTGAGTATTCTCTGTAGATTAGATATTATTTTAAGATCCTTTTGTTTAAAAATTCATTTTTATTATCCCTGCATGAAATGCATGCCGATTCCCCACATAACCAGTCATCAGTGCAATTAACATCTTCGATCGAGACCATATTCCTGATAATTAATACAGACTTTGTACCTCCCCTGTGATCGCTCGCAGGGCTTGAGTCTTTCATAGCAACCATTCATTTACAGAATCAGTTTCATCCTAATGAAAATGGATTGTGAAACTTTAATGAACACGACTCAACTGTCATACTAATAAAGACTTTGAAACAACACTAAAGCCAGCTTTACAAGCACTTTGACTCTAGCTCATGTACCAACATCAAACCAATTAAGCCACGATGATGAATATTAACGCAAGTGGGTACTCACAGAACATGACTTCCGATATCTAAGCTGTAAACAAGTTTGTTTGAATAGATCATCAGTGCTGTGTTCCTATAAACTCTAAAGGCAACAGTTTTCAATAGAGGATTACAGAACATACTAGATAACATCTATACTATGGCGCAGACAGCAGTGAAATACAGCATGAACTATTTCTGAATGGAGGGAGGTCTGGAGTTTAGACCATTAACTGTTACATTGTAAAAGTATTAATGCAATGTCATACTAATAATCCCAGAGTGATTATGTTCCCAGGATTATCAATCTTCAATGAAACACAGTTTAATAGATTGAATACATTATTTCATAGTGCTATTTTATCTCCAGGCTACATATTTAATGCGATGGTTCGATTATTCTCATTATTACTGTTTTCGTTAATTATTATCGGTATTGCGGTTTCATTGTTATGAATTTTGGAGCTCAGAAAGAGCTCAATCATTTAAAAGATTTGAAATGAAAAGGCTCCATAAAAAAAAAAAAAAGTAATTCCCCCTTAATACACAGGGCTGAAACCACTTGTTGGCTTTACTACAATCCAGTGTACAGATTACCAGCAGTGTGGAACAGCCTATGACATTGAGTGAGTAGAACAAGGGACTACAAGAGGAGAAATAAACAGATTAAGCAAAATGATAAACATGATTAAAAAAAAACATGATGTTCCCTATATAGCAAATGTAACTTCACTTTACATAGCAGTCTTGTTCTCATATCTGTTTCCAGAGCCATAGTTGTGAATTTTTCTTTGCAGAAAAATTTCAGGTTTTTTTTTTTTTTTTGCATTGCACTCAGATTGACAAATATGACAAATAGTTCAGCAAATATGATTAGAAAATAAGAGAAAATGTGCAGGAAGATAGAAAAAATATGTAAATGGATGTAATTAGTACCAATTTGTGAGAAGGTTTGTTTTTCTAAAATTATCTTGTCTCTTTGTGCTCCCAGTATTTTTATTTCTTTCAGTTTCACCAATGACCACTGAAGTGTCAGTTAAGCACCGGTGCATTGGATTTCAAATTAAATCTGATTAGTTTTCATGTGCATTTTCCATTTTTGTCCTTTCTCACTCTTTTGGTCCAGGGTAAATTCTATCAATGCCAAAGCCAATATATTGTCTGGTAAAGTGGGTATGTTTTTTCATCAGAGAAAACAACAAAAAGAAAGGAACGTTAATTTCCAAAATGATTATGCTCCATGTTGCAAGATATTTCTAAGTAATTTAGCCAGGATTAACTAACATAATTCACACTTACTTTCTGTCTCTGCCTAACTGACCAGACCACAGACCAAGTTGGTCAGATGATCTGAGACCAACTTGTGGTATACGTAAGTAGGAGGAACCGAATCAGATTCAGAATAGAAAATCCAAAGTTTTGTTGATGACAACTTGAAAATGGATTTCAGAAATTATTTTGATTGGGAACCAGTGAAATGAGACTCAGAAAGGTGTGACACAGGACCATCTGTGGGTACATGTACATCTACCGGCTGCATACTTGACAGAACTGCTATTGGGACAATAGAACAAGATTTTTGTTGTACATAATAAATTGACATGTATATACTCAGATGAAATCAGAAAAATATCTATAATTATAATGCCATCATTGTTCTTTGATTTGCTGGGATTCTGGGAAATGCAGTATGCTACATACAGACGAGTGACAAATCAAGGGAAAAACCTGAATAAATGCATGGACAAACATAAATGCATATTCAACCCCCATCATGGTCACCAGGCTGAACCCCTGAGCACTATGAACACAGTCGAGATTAGGTGGTGAGAGTTTTGATTCATTTTCAATAAAATAAGCAAATAAACAAAATAATAAATACAAAGATAAGGGTAAACATGGGGAAAAAAAACACCCCAGCAACTATTTTTATAAAGGCTCAGTCCCACTAGGCATTTTTTTGACTCGGCAATGTACTCCCGATGGAAACTGATGCACCTCGGGAGGCGTCGGGAACAGGTTCCCCGATGTCCCGGGGAAACTTCGGGAGCGTCGCGAGCCATCTTGAACCATCGGGAGGCATCGGGGGGAACTGCGAAAAATTTCAATGCTTGCACTGAAATTTTTCCCGACGTGTTCCCGAAGTTTTATCAGGAAAACAGGCCGGGGAGGCCTCGCCGGAGCTTTCCAGAGCCACGGGGAAGCTCCGGGGATGCTTCCCGGAGCTTCGGCAAAATATTATTTTCCCCAAGGCATCCCCGAAGCATTGGTGATGTCTCGCCGAAGTATCAGGGGACCTTCGGGGATATTTGAATCTTCGGCGAAAGTTCGGCGACCTATTGGTGACACATCCCCGAATATTTGCCAAAATTTCGGTGACGGTTGAAAAGTGCATTCTTCCTATGCTGCTGATTGGCTGGATTTTGCATTCGCGCGCACTATAAGTATATTTCATATAAGTACATGAGAATGATGCTGAGCCCAAAATGTGCATATATTATAGCGTAGCCAAACACAGTCATTTTATCAATGTTTTGTCCGGGCGCCAGGTCGTCTGTTACACCAAAATAAATTAGTTGTGTTCAGCTCCACTACAGCATCTTACGGAAAAACTCGTCAACAAAACCATGAGAAAGTAAATAACTTGCATTGAACCAACAAAGAAAGAGGCACTTCCGTTTGCTCAAATCATAACATTATTTACATCAAGAGAAAAAATGAACTGGTTAAGGGAAAAAAACACATTTATCCACGGAAAATAAATAACCCAAATTGCAGGCCCCAGCCTAGACACCTGCAAGAAAACTAAATTTGTATATCCAGCCACTCAATAAAAAAAAAAAGAAATAAATAAATAGTTGATTAATTTCTAAAGGAAAAGATTGGGCCGCTGCAGTACAGATTATAACAACCAGACGCGCTTGCCAGACGCAAGTCGCGGTCAGCTAAATAAAGCAATGCCCGACAGCCTTCTCGTCATTAAATAAACTTCAATTATATATCAAAATTAAGAGAAAAAATTAAAGAAACAAAATCGTAAAAATAAAGGCTAGAGGGGGAATATGAGAGGGGGAAACAATGTTCAAAGTAACTCGGGGCAGGAGTAAGTGGAGTGAATGCGAGTGATTAAAAAAAAGAAAGTTTTCATTCGGTGATAGGCTATCAGTTTTTGTGATGAGATGAGTTTCAGGGAGTGCACAGGGAGGTTAGAGGATTTTTCAGTAAAAAAAAGAAGTTTTCCCAAACCCTGCTTGGCGTCTCGCGCTGGATTCCCATCCAAACTGTTCGATAATTATAGAGGCTGGTTGCACCTTGTAGCTCGCTACAATATATACCTCCCCAATAACCCTTCCCCGAGGCACCTGGGATGGTTCGCAAGTACTCACCGATGTACGGGGATATTCCCCCGATGATGTTTCAAATTCGGGGAGGGCTCCGGGGCACCTTCGCCGATTATCGGTGAAGGTACCCGGAGCTTTCCTGAGCATCGGGAGCCATCCCCGATGTTTCACGGGCATTGTTCGAGGGACATTCCCAGAAGCTTTGTGACCATAGCCGAAGCATCAGTGAACGTTCACCGGACCATCCCCGATGCCTAATAAGAGCAATTTCTAATGGGGCTACTCCGTTTTTTGGCAAAAACATCGGGAGCATCGGGAGCCTTCAGGACAAAATTTGTCTATTTCCACATCGTCGATGATTTTTTCCCTGTGGGACCTAGGTATAAGAACTATGCTTCCACTACTCACAAAATTCTAACACGTCACCAAGATTTAAACCCAGAATTCCCACATGGTAGCACGGTACTTCGTCCACAGAGCAAATAGTCTGGTCAAGTAGTATTGGGCTTCATTGCAGATTTGATGAGTGAGTAAGCAAAGCACGCCATGCACTCTAGCGCCCGCATTGTACTGCTGCGCTTTTTCAGTACTTGCGCATAATGGCGCATGGATTCTTTCAAAAGAATACTTCAAAAACAACTGTCAAATATTTAGTGGGCAATTGTAGCGATAATATCAAAAAGAGACCAGTTTAGCGACTGCATTGCTACGCTTATTGCTGCGCTTTGTGCGTAACGTCGCCTAGCAGCTGGAACATAGAAAAAGTACGAACTGCAATCATAATAAATACCCCAGCAACTACATATCCAAAAACAGTGCTGCAATGGTGTATGCTCAACTGTGTATGTTCAAAATGCCAGCATATACGACTGTCACCCGCGCAACAGCTCAACGACTTACCCATTGAACTATTTCCAATGGTGCATCGAGTAATGTTTCATCACCATGTGAAGAGTCAGCCGGCAAGCTCTAAAAATAACTTCAATGATGTCTGTTGAATATTTAGTGGGTAATTATAGCACAATTACCGGAAATAAACCAGTTTGGCAATCATTGTTGCGCTCTTTGAGTACATGTGCACAATGGCGCATGAAGTCTCAGACGCATCGGGAATGCAATGCTCTATTCAGGCTAGGTTTGTGCGATTGTGGAGGTTGAGGGCTCGTTGGAAACGTCAGAGCCCATAGAATCAAATAGCCACCCCCAAAATCAAACTAACAGCATCACAAGCCAATCACAGAGAAGACAATATATTTATGTATGCCGAATGCTCAGGGCCTGACATAATTGGAAGCAGTGCCCCAGAAACAAACATGGAGACTAGCAGATCCAGTTTCAATATATGATGGCCACATTGGACTAACAAAAGCCAGTGCAGATTTACCCTTGAACACGGGTTTTCATTACAAAATAGCAAAGGTAAGAAAAATTTTTGCTCATTGCTGTAGAATGTAAAGTGTATGCCTGCTGTTCTTTGAGTGTGGTGTCACTTTAAAAGAAAAAGGCTTATATCATTGAATATCATTGGATTCTGAGGACTGGCCTCTTTCATTTGATGTATGCATGTATGTATGCGTTTGTTTGCATTACACAAATTCAGTGGAAAAGCTAGTGATTGAGGACTGATATTATCTCATCTCATGTTTTGCTACATGCTTATTTACTCACTTGGTGCTTGCACTGTGTTCAATTGAGGTAAAAATGGTCATCATGAGCTTTTTTCCGAGTTTCTTCCCATTAAGTGGATATGCCGCATGATGATGTTACTATCAAGAACCAGGGGCATTCGGGCTTAAGAGGTTAATCTAGTGTCATAGAAAGCCCAGTGTCTCAAGCACTGTAAAGGCTAGGAATATGGTTCAAAGCCATTTTAAAGTGCTTGTTCATCCAAAAATAAGATTTGGACCACGAAATCTTTAATATAAAAACACCCTTTGTGCATTGTTCATTTCAAATTCTAATCAGCCATTACAAACTTCCTCACATTTTAATCACCGCCAATCGCGATCATCTCGGAAAGAATTTATCTTTGGCCACCTTTGGCGATAACGTTACGGGAGGAACCTGGCCAGCGGCAGAGAATACATGGCATTGGACTCAGTGATTTGTAATTGAGGATTATTCCCATAGGAAAATGCTAATTATCTGCCTTGTTTACGGCTGCAACAATAAGGCCGATATGAGCGGAGGCATCATGGTCCATAAATTTCCAAAAAAACCCACAATTCAAAAGGCATGGGTGGATTTTGTGCAGGGGAAACGCGAATTTCCCGGAGCCCGGTGTTGTGCCCGATTCTGCTCCCCCGTCAAATCTTGTTCACCCTTCAAGAGAGTTTGGTGATGCTGTTGCTGATTTGAGAAAATCATGAAAGAAATAAGGTAACAGGCATTGATGAATCAGCTCGCTCTTAAGAAAATTATCACAGATGACGCCTCATAAAGCGATGAATTCTGATAATCTGCCATCTCCAGCAATTTGTGCTTTTGCAGTATTGAGCTCTTCTGCTCGGCTGTGATCACACCATTACCCCATGCTTTAACGATCTGTTCTGCTCCAAACTCAGAGTAAAATATTGTACATTCCCTCTCTACACTATTTAGGGATGTCATTGCATTGCGTTTTTGGCAGAAGCACGATTTGATTGGGGAACTCAATCGGACACAACAACGGATCGGGATCAGTGATCTGCTCTAAACACTTCTGACTGCTTTTATCAGCTAGATCACGCGTCACAGGAAAGGCATTGATATTACTGTGGGTTAGTCCCACAGAGTTGTCACCGCGATCTGAAACTTATCAGAACTCCCTGGGATCGCAGAGAAATTTGGAAATCGTTTTGCAAATTCTTTAAAATTTTCACAAGCTGGAGATCTCAGGGCGTTCTCACGGCGATTGTGGCATTCGTACGGAGTTCCCGTGGCGTGCTGATGCATTCCCACAGCATTCAAGTTTGGGATCGATGGTGTTGTCACGGAGTTCTCCTTACGTGTCCACTGCGAGCTAGGTGTTTTCACTGCACACCCACTGCGTGCACGCTGAGTTCACTGCGTCGCCAAAGTGTTCATACTGTGTTTTCCCAGATGGTATAAAAGCCGTGACATCCCAATGGACTCCATGAGGTCTCCGAGCGAACGCCGTGACTATTAGCTGCGTTCGTGTGGCGTTCATATGCGACCTTGGGGCGTGCCCATAGTGCTCCCGTGGCGTTGTAGGAGACCTCACTGAGCTGCTACAACGATCCTACGGAGTTCCAACAGCGTTCAAATCAGAACGCAGAGCCGTGGCTCGGCGTCCTAGAAAACCCCACGGCGTTTAGTGGAGATGCCACAGAGATGCCGCCGCGCTCTAGGTGATCCCACTGCGCTCACCCCGGCATTCTATAATTTTTGTGAACGCTGCACAAACTCCGTGAGAACGCAACTCTCATGTGACAGGGCATTAATCGCTGAAATCGGTCAATAAACCGAGCTAAAACTGCTCTGGTCCCGAATCTGCCCCATCTATTCTGTTCTCAGAAAAGCAGGTTAAGAAGCCCAGGGCGCTGCTTAATAAGCCCATCCTAAGATAAATGTAGATACTTTTTATGCAAAAAATGTCTCAAAACAAAACTAAATCAACCCTCCATCATGAGACGTTGAGTAAAATCGAAACTTCGGCCATGACAGCGAAGCTGGAACGAGACCAGGAGCTGCAATTGGAGAATGAAACAAGCTTAAGTTTCCAGTCTGTTCAAGTCAATGGGATGAATAATTCACTAGCTAGCATGCTAATGCTTTTCACCATTGAAATTAATAAATTCAAGTTTCTGCAGCAACTGTTACATGTGAAACTTAATACTTTAATCGCGTAAAGCTTAAAGGTGCAGCTATGCAAGTTTGTTTACTTTCACGTCTGTTGACATTCGAACTCAAACAAAACAGAGGTAGCCCGCCCCTCCCTCCCATAGTTCCCTCCTTCCCATGCTTCCATAACTGTCAACTCTTGTCGGTGATTGGCCGGGACTGTTTGTTATGTAATGGGGCACAGCCTGTGCCCCTTGTGTTTATTTGCAGTTTGTGACGCCTGTGTGGTCTCCAGAGCCTGGGTTTTTTTTTTTTTTACAGTGAATTTAGGGGCAGGCAGCTAGTGGATCGTGGAGAGATGTTGGCGAATTGAGACAAAAATATAATCGCGCAGAAAGTAAACAAACTTGCATAGTGCACTTAGCCAGCCAGGGGTGACTTTCCCAAAAGCATAGCTGCAAACTAAGCTAGCAATTTACATTGTTCATCCATTCACAGTCAGTGTTTCTAACTACTGTAAGTCAGCATCTGTGATTTTGGAAAATGCACCCAAGCTGTGCGAACAGGGCATCATTTAACCTGCATTGGCTATGTCGTTTTTCCAGTGAGCACTGTGGAATCAGAGTTAATAAACTCGGAAGGTCTCGTGTTGTCATCGTGTGCATAGGCTACCGATTTTCTGACACCTTTCCTCGTCATGGCCCAGTAAAACTCTCAGTCAGTAGTTTTGGTGCACCATGCTGATTGTCACCTTGTTCCTTTTCCCCTTCTGATGTGAAGTAATTTGTTTTCATCAATTTATGAAAATAATATTCTTTGACAACATCTTGACAACAACCTATTGTTTTCAGCATTACTTCCGTGTTTGGAACTCCTCCCATTACGCCACATCCCCTAATTGGCAAATTTGGGTAAATCATCATTTTGTTTTCAGAAATCTCCACTCGGACCTCAAAAAAGCCTCATTTTCGAGAAACAGCGGCAAATTTGGGGCATTTAACTAGCAGGATACTGCTTGTGAATTGTTCAGTCAACCAGCTTAGTTTTGCTTCGAGAAAACATAATGATTTTGCACTTTAAGTTTAGGGCGGTACTCCTTCACCACCAGTTAGTTCAAATAAAGGTCCAGATATTTAGCTTTAACAATATTGTATGGTTTTCAGAAGAACAGCTGTTTGCAATCAGGCTAAAGAATTTCTCTCTCATGTGGTACAGCAATTATGGCTAAAATTGCTCTTCACTGAGGTTCCTGTAGATGCTGACTACATGTGTAAAAATAGTATCAAAATCTGAAACCTAAAAGATTGGGTATTATTTTACTTTACAAGGAAGCCCTTTTTGGTTTGGTTATGAGGGTTTTAACAATGAATCATAATTATTATTTTAAAAGCTTTATCTGTATGCTCCAGTGAAGTGATAGTTAGACAGTGTAAATTTACTGATGGCTAAATAAACTAGCATCTAAAATTTGCAGTTCAAGCCTCTCAACAAAATGTCCCTGTTACACCCAGCATTGTGCTGAATTCCAAATGACACCTCAAGCTCATTCACAACAAATAAGCATTAAATAGATTATTTTATTATTGTAAAACATATGATAATGTAACTTATATTTGAAACAGCCAATCGGTAACTATACCGTGCATCCAACTAGCTGACAATGGACTGCTTTTTGTGACGTTCTCTGGAGGTTTATCCAATGCATCAAAGAAACGTTGTGAAACAAGGGTTGTAACACAACTTCATGGAAAAGTAAAGGCTAACAAAAATGAATAACGTTCAAAATAAAGACACAACTGCTCTTCTGAATAGTAAATTCTGGTGCATGCATGGCCACGCCATGTAATCCAAATGCATCATGCTTCCCAGAAAAACAAACTCACACGGACCATCGATTACTCTGGGGGCAAGTTATTGTGATTTGACTGACATGTACGCGTTACCATTTCATGGCGCAAATGGAAAGACGCTTCCCTATCGTGGGTATAATGGGTTTGGTTAGAGTGCCTATGTGTCAGTCAAGTGCAGGAGATTAACCACGGCTGTTCATGAAAATCACCAGTTACTATCAGAAACCTTCTTAGTGACAAAGTGTATACCTGTGAAGCTCTTGAATGTGGTAATGAGGATTTATACAATGCGGAAAGTAGATGCGTAATCCTCAGTGCAATATGTCCTGTGTCTGCTGTTTGCCTTAGGAAAATCATATAAAAATAAATGGCAAATAAATAAAACATCCAAATGGTTTTTCTTAAAGAACAATTGCTTAAAGATTTTTTATAACAGTGTCTCATGGATTACTATGATCCTGGCATGTGTTAGGGAGTGGCAGCAACCTGCAATAAATAAAGGTGAGTGAACGCCACTGTTAATATGTTCTGATTAACGTGAGATTCTGCCCAGAACAAAGATTATTTATCAAGAATGTGTGTCTCTAAAGGATACTGAATGATAATATTGATGTGTTTTACGAATTATGTTTCAGTAAATTATTAATTTTGCTGATGTATGTAAATCCCGTAGCGCTGGCGCTTCTGCTAGAGGGCGTTCGGGTTTAAGATGTCAAATGAGGTCACTCAAGGCGATATTTGGTATTTTACTGAATTACAAGATGGGCTTATCATCACTCACAAGAATCACTTGTTATTTTATTTCAACAGAGGGCACAAACAAACAGAATAATGTGTCACATAATTAAGGGTATTGATGTAAATAATTTATCAGGATTGTTTTATGTTTTGTTGTTTCATCAAAGTTTAATTAGCATTATTACTTGCAGGTATATGTTAGACATTAAAAACAATGTGCTTTAACTGTGGAGGCTGTGTGCAATTTCTCATCACCAGCTTCACTTTACCGCAGGTTTGGATAAGGACTTATATTTAAGAAAACTCAAAACATGTCAGTCGCGACATGAAGTGAGACTCAAATGTTTGAATGGTGGGAGGCTCGGTTTGCTGGATTTCATTTGATTCTACCTGCTCAGTTTGAAACAGTAATTTATGGTTTACGGAATGCACAATGTAATCTACATTTGCAACACTTGAGAGTATAGAATACATAATTGCAGGGACACACTTATGGCCTGAGAGTGGTCTGTCAGAGATTTTCATTTCCGAACTTAACTGACAGGGAGTATTAGAGTTTGCAGTCGTGCTATTCAAGTGATCCAAGTTATAGTGCAAGCAAAATAACAATTACCCAGGCCTTATATGCTAATTTTTAATTCCCTTTCTCATTAAAAAGTGAAATTTTTTTAAATTCCAGAATGACGTTTTGGTAGCAAGTTATACAGGGCATACTAGAAAGAGCAAGTTAGCGAGACAATAAATTTTCTGGTAGGTCAAGGATACTTGAATGACACAGAACAATCACCAAATTCTACAGTATCAGTCACAACTTCGCAGTGTACTGTATTCAGCAATACAACCCAATAAAAAGTAATGTCCGACTGACACCCAGGTGAACTTAGCAACTTGATGGTCATGTCACTGTGTACTACAGGACATCGTTGTTGCTCAGTACAGACTAATACACTGAAAACTACTGCATAGATTGGCACAAGGTATCCAGGTTACACTGGCACTGTATGCAATAAACAAGTCTGTGATTCCGGACATGGCGTTTGTTCCCTTAGTGAACACCCTGCATGCACTTGACTCTGTTTTTTTTAAAAGGTACAAGTGCACCAAATAACTTTCTTGTATAAAATAAATAAATCAATTAATAAAACAATGGTGTGAAAAGTTATTTGACCTTTCTCGATTTCTACTATTTTGTATATTTGTCTCAGTTAAATGTTTCCGATCAAACTAATTTTAGTGTCGGACAACAGTAACCCGAGTAAAGACAAAATGCAGTTTTTAAACGATGATTTAATTTACTGGAGAAAAACGCAATTCAACCCCACCTGGCCCCAAGGGGAAAAGTAGTTGCCCTCGTAGTCACTAAATCGACCAATCAAACAGATTTATGTGATAATTAGGCTCAATTTCACAAGAAATACTGAAGCATGATTACTGCTTGCCCTGTTGGATCTAAACATTGGTTAAATAGAAGCTGTCTGGCAATGTGAAGTAGGCAAAAAGCAGCACATAATGCCACAAGCTAAAGAAATCTAAGAACTGATGAGACATGAAATCAGTGACAATTGTGAGTCTGGAGAGGATTACAATGCCATTTATTGGGCTCTGGGACTCCAGCAGACCACAGTGAGAGCCATTAGCAAGAAACAGAGAAAAATTGGAACCGTTGTTAACTTTCCCAGGAGTGGCTGGCACAAGAAAATTCCCCCAGGAGTGAAATGACGACTCATCCTGGAGGTCACAAAAGAACTCAGACTAATATACAAAACCTGCAGGCCTCACCTGCCCATTTAATGTGAGTGTTAACGATACCACAATAAAGAAAGAGACTGGGCAAAAATGGCATCCTTAACAAAGCTGCAAGGCAAAAAACAATGCTGACAAAAATACGAAGGCTCATATCTTATTCGCCAAATACCATCTTGATGAACTCCAAAACTTCTGGGAAAATATTCTGTGGACTGATGAGTCAAAAGTGGGCCTTTTTTCACGACATTGGTTCTGGTACATAAAGCTAACACAGCATTCTACAATAAGAACATCATACCAACAGTCAAACACGATGGTGGTAGTACAATGGTCTGTGGTGGCTTTGCTGTTTCAGGGCCTGAGCGATAATTGATGGAACCAATTTTGCTCTTTAACAGAAAATCCTGAAGTAGAATGTCCCGCCATCAGATTGTGACCAATTTAATGTATGTATCAATTTAATTTTCCTACGCACATCAAAATCCACCGCAGGTTCTCGCGTGGGCAAGAAAGCATCACTTACATGAGAAACAAAAGGTGGTATACAAGGTTCACTATGTTTATACGCCTCAAATTGCAACTTGCGGAGCCAACGCAATTGCGTTTCATGCGCTTGCCTTTTCATTTGCCGTTCAAGCTCCTTCAGTTTTAGCGTTATTACTGGGTCGAACAAAGGTGATTGAGGACTCGCAGGCCTTTTCACAGCAGATTCAGTGCTCATACCGCCGTTTACCCCAGATGAAATTTCCCCTTCACCCCCAGATTCTACAACCATAATGCCTCACTCTACCAACTGGCTTTGAAGCTGGGACTTAATCACCTGCTTTTTGGCATATTTTAGAATTGACACATTAAAAAATTCCGCTATTTCCGCTATCTTTACGACATGTGTCAAATATTGATGCCAATCGGATTAGTGAGAAAGGTGGACAAGTCAAATTCCATATCGTATGATACTCTTTATAAGAAAGCAGCCAAACAAAACAAATTACTGACTGACAGCCAATAAAACTTCAAGCAAAAACAAGAAAGAAATTTTGGATGGGTCCCCACCTAGTTACGGCCCCAGTCTAGTGTTGAGCTGCTGATATAAATTAACTGCGGGTGAGAATCCCCTATCTCGTCCCCAGAAACGCATAAATACACCGTATGTGCGAAAACTATTAATGCTTATTATAATGCTTGCGAGCAATTTCTGTCTCTTATGGAAGAGTAATAAGGCTCCAGAATGGGCCATGCCAAAACAAAAAAAGATCTAAGAAAAGAAAATGAAATATCTAACCGATCCAAAAATCAAAAGACACCAATTTCTCTTCCTTATCATAACCAGGAGAAAACAAATCAAACAAAAACGGCACCGACTCCTTCCAGTTCTTGTGACGAAAACACAACGTACAAATTACATGCAGCGATTGCGAGAAGTTCACCAAATATACATTGTTCTATTTTGTAAAAAGTTCACAAAATGTACATTATACTACTTTGCAACAAGTTCACCAAATGTACAAAGAACAATTTGCCAAATAAATCTATCACAATACATGCTGAAACATCAACAATCGCGTTATAGGAAGACGAGAAAAGGAAGTCCGTCCTCAAACTGCTTGGGCGGATTTTTACGACGTCTGGGTTCCGGCAGGTCCTATCACTCGGAGCGTCATCAGCTTGATCACCAATGGAATTAAAAGCATACTGCAGAAAGCACCAAAATGACAGACACTTCCAAATATACGTTCCTGGACGTAACATCATGCTGTACTCGCTTGGATAAAACACTTGTGAATTAACAGAGTATTTTTGAGAAAGAGTAATGTTGTGGGGAACGACAGGTGTGCATTTGTACCGCATGATATCTGCAGCTACTAATCAGGCTGTATTTTCCGGGAGGTACTGTTGGTGGCAAGAACTGATCACTGAATGCTGTAACGGATGTTGCATAAATCCATGGTAGGGTAATGTGTTTATTTAATTTAACATCCTAAAGCCCAGTGTCCTCCAAGCAGTAACGCCAGCGTTACGGAACTTTGAATGGTGTACCGTAAGCCTCTGACCCTTAAATGCATAATTACTTTCAAGCTGTCCCTGTTTAAAATCACTTTATTAATAATGACACAAAGTATTTACGGAGCAGTCAAGACCAATAAAAGCCTGTCATTATTAAGAAATGACAGATCACTGATGGGCTGCATTGATGACGTACTTAATAGTGGTATTGTAGGGATGAAGAAACAAAAATTAAAAAGAAATAGTTTCAGAAGTAGTCTGCTGAATTCCATCTCCCGTTTTAGCAATTTTTTTCAGCAGTGCAACCTAATTGACAACCCCAATTCCGAAATAGTTGGGACAAAGTGTAAATTGTGAATCAAATCAAAACGCAATGACTTTCAAATTACACCAGCCAGTATTTTATTCACAATAGAACAGAGATAACATGGCAAATGTTAAATTTTATCCACAAAATGAGCTCATTTCAAATTTGATGGCTGCTACAGGTCTCAAAAAAGTTGGGACAGGGGCCTGTTTACCATGGTTTAGCATCCCCTCTTCTTTTTAACACAGAGTGGAGGCGTCTGGGCATAGAGGAGACAAGTTTCTTGAGTTTAGCCATTGGAATTTTATCCCTCTCTTGTTTAATACAGGCTTCCAGCTGCTGGAGAGTCCTGGGTCTCCTTTGACGGACTTTTTGTTTAATTATGCGCCAAATGTTCTCAATCGGTGAAAGATCAGGACTGCAGGCAGGTCAGTTCAGCATATGGACTCTTCTACTACGAAGCCATGCTGTTGTAATAGCTGCAGTATGTGGTTCTGCACTGTCCTGCTGAAATACACAAGGCCTTCCCTGGAATAGATGTCATCTGGAGGGGAGCATATGTTGCTCTAAAACCTTTATATACCTTTCAGCATTCATGGAGCTTTTCAAAACATGCAAGTGTCCCACATAATATGCAATAATGCATCCCCATACCATCAGAGATGCTGGCTTTTGAACTGAACACTGATAACAGGAGGGGTGGTCTTTCTCCTCTTTAGCCCAGAGGACACAACACCCATGATTCTCATGGATGTTGTGTTTATTTATTATTTATTTATTATTTACTTAGTTTATTTATTATTTTCAAAAAAATGTCTTGCATGTTTTAAAAGTGTGTTAATTAGTTAGTAGGTAAGTTTGAAAAATCATTCTAGATATAGAGTTAGTTGTCTGATGTGAATTCAACAGCAGTGGAAAAATAAGATTTTCTGTAATAATATTGTGCTGAAAATTCTGATCAATCCTTATAGTGGTGTCCATTTAGGAACTTGGGTTACTAATCCTAGAATAACCCATCATGAACCTAACTTTAGAGCCATTGTTTAGGCCCTGATGTCCTAGTTATGAGACAGTTAAAGCCCAAACCCAGTGTTATTACATCACTGTTGAAAGCTCAGCTCATAATTCCTCAAGCCGACCCACGAAATGTATGTAAATAGAGATCAATATAAATAGAAATAAATGTAAATAGAGATCTCCTGTGGTATGTGCTATGTTCTGAAGGTATCCATGGTAAAATGCTTTGTATCATACAAAATATGTACTCCAAGACTGTAGCTGCCGTTATTATCTAAAAGTAGTATATCAGAATACTTTGACTGTTTGAGTGGAGTCCAACAAGGGTGTATCCTTAGTCCCGTATTATTCGCAATGTTTATAAATCATTTAAATGAAGAATTGCAGTCACATGGTGGTAGAGGTATATTTGTCGGTTTGGATTTTCATGAATTGTCCATGTTATTATATGCCGATGATTTATGTTTGTTTGCCGACTCTGCAGTAAATTTACAGCGGAAAATTAATGTATTGTCTTCATTTTGTAAAAAATGGGGTTTACGGGTAAATTTCACTAAAATAGAAATTTTGGTGTTCAGGAATGGAGGCAAACTTAGAAAGTATGAAAAATGGAACTTGACAACATCGATATTAATATTGCTACTTATTATACTTATTTGGGGATTGTTTTTTCAAAGAGGCTTTCATGGTCAAAGTGTGTCCAGACTTTAATGTATAAAGCTGGCAAGGCCCTTGTTTCCATTAAACAGATATATTTTAAATTGCCTAACTTGTCCCCATCTATACTTATTAAAATGTTTGATACCCAAATTAAGCCAATTATTTTATATGGTTCAGAGATCTGGGGTTGCTAAAAGTGGCTTGTTCTTGAACAGTTCCATACACAATTCTGTAAATATGTACTCAGAGTCGGCAAATCATCTACGAACGTTGCAGTTCTTGGTGAATGTGGGAGAATGAGCATATATTGTGAAAGTTGTGTGAGAAGTATCAAGTACTGGTGTAAACTTGTACAAATGCCTGAACACAGATTTCCCTCTCAATGTTATTCTATGCTTAAGAATCTTGATGAGGCAGGTAGGAAAACGTGGGTATTCCAGGTTAAACAACTTCTCTTTATGCTTGGATACGGCCATGTTTGGCAGAACCAAGGTGTAGGAAATTTGAAAATTTTTATTTCTCATCTCACTCAAAGAGTTAAAGATTGCTATATTCAAGATTGGAATACTGAATTGTATTCTCACTCAAATTTAGATTTCTATAGAACAGTAAAGAGTAACTTTTTCACTGAAGGTTATTTCTTGAATATCTGTAGGCAAGATCTCCGTCGTCTATTAACACTGTTCAGAATTGGTGAATTTGAGATAGCAAAAAACACAGGTCGAAGAGAAAATATTGCCAGATGTATTAGATACTGTCCGTTTTGTATTACGAAACTGGAAGATGAATATTATTTTGTGTGTGAAAGTAAAATGTATGATGACATACGTGTAAAAAATGTACCTTTTGTTGTTCAGTGCTCCAATTATGATTTTTGTTTTGTGCTAAGATCTACCAATGTTCACATAGCTACATCTTGTCTACCTGAAAATCAGCACTTGCAAGTCTACCTGAAATCAGCACTTGCAAGAAGGACGTCATTGATTAATATACTTGCATAGCTATAACAATACCTCTCTATTTGTTTTATGTTTTCACTGTTTTATGTTGCCACTACCACCACATGTATTTGTTTCTCATTGTACTAATTGTACATGGGCCTTTGGCCTTTATACTGAAAATAAATACACTACACCCATAAAATGCAGGATGTTGGCCCATCAACAACCCATTCCTCATGACCCAACCTGAAGAAAAATTTTCAGGCTTGAGATTTTTTTTTTTTTTTTTTGCAATCACCCCTGCTATTACAATGAACAATAATTCAAGCTGAGTGGAAATGGACAATTCTGCCAATTGATCCTCACAACTGAACAAATTAATACTTAATTCTCATTAGGAAACGTAAATGGGAATGGGTTTTGAGAAGTAATGCGCTTAAGGTGTGGTGACAGCAGGGTTATAATCCTTCCGATGGCAAGTCCTGGGTGGAAGAGGTTAATATCAGATGGCTATACAGGACAGTAGAATGACATAGCATCAATACCATGTTGAATTTTTGCTTCAGAAAACAGTTTTTTTCCACTACTACTTTGGCATACCTTTGGACAATTGTGGTTTTAGTTTGCTGCCTCGATGGAAGTGATTTTGTTTTGTTTTGTTTTTTTTTTTTGTTTTTTATGGTGAAAGATCATTTTCATCCACTGCTGGATTGACACTATTGGCAATTATGTTAGGCGATTTGCAGATCGGGCTTGGTGGAGGAGCTTAATTCACACAATTCCTGAGAAACAGTGTTGGGACTTAACATGCCCATATCAGATTCTATGTGAATATTCAATATACATTTCAAGTGTATAACAAGGTGATTGGATACTGCAACTGAGTACATCATTTGGGCAGTTCCATAGACGCTTGTGTTTACAATCTGCACCTCAATGCAAACGGACTGACTTAGGTTCAGCAGCACGGCCACACCTCAACCACACCTCTAATCACATATTAAGCCTACTTATAACCAGTCAACCCATTCCACCTTGTTTATATTAGATAACTTGTCCCGCCCTACCTTCCCTCGATCCAGTAAACCTCATCCTGTACCCCCTCAACCCTTCAGATTCCATCAGATTTCAGGCCAGAGATGGAACCCCCACCCTGAGTCTTCCACTGTCCGGTCCTTAATCCATCCTCCCAAACCAGCCGACCAAAGGAATCCTCCTTCCACCTTCATCCCTCCCCTTTACACTGATCCAGACATCCGTAACATTATCTATTAAATCTCTTAAACAGTACATTCTTAAATTGTGGTCCTTGTTAGTGAACCAGTTATTACGTTTAGGTGGGCAATAGTTTTTTCGCATGGGTGATATAATTTTTGAATAACCCTTTACCTGCAATAAATTGAATGAGAATTTACAAGCTGCTTTTTTTGTTTATTGTCATTGTCTTTGGCTCATATTAAAATTACTTCGATGATCTGAAATATTTAAGTAGGACATCTAAGCAAAAATAGAAGAAATCGGGAAATACTTTTTCACAGCACCGTATGTTTTATTAATGAACACAAAATAAAGGTGAGCATCTTAACAAAAATAAGCCATGAATTAGGTGTCCACCCTCCACTTGTGCATACACCAGAGGCCTGACATAGGGTGGCAGTAGGGGTATTGGCGTTGAGCCAGCCTGCTCTTTTTGTCATGCCTTCTTGCGCCTATGGAAAAATGCGTTCATGTGTTTAAATGTAGACTGAAAAACCACTCCCGCTGTAGATCGCAGAGGAGGTAGCGATAGAACATGTGTCACTCACATATGATTGGAAAAATCAGGCCCGTAATCTCAAAAACATTAAGAAATCCCAGCTGGTATTACAAGCCTGTGAAGGACTAAACACATTAGTATAATTTTGATTTAGGTAGCCACCATGAGCCAGTCAATTTGGGAAGGGCCTGCATAATTTGACCCTTCACAAATATGTTTTAAACTTCTCAAAAATTATGAAGTTCTCTGCTGTGCTTGCTTGCTCTCTAACTCTTCTTCATGAATCAGGCTACATTCACAACTTATTCTGGATCACCAGCACACTCTGGTGGCCATTGCACCTCAAGGTAATAAAACCGTGAAAATGCCAGCTTTTTTCTCTGTGAAATCTGAATTTAAGAGCCGAGTGCTAAAAGTAGGCTACTGCGGTCACATCTTCACGCACTGTGAGGAAATGATCGGAAAAGATCTTTTATAGTGACCTAAGTTGATTTTTTTCTTCCATTTTCTGAAAATGGTCATTTTATATGCACTGAAGTCTTCAATTTCTGATGGCTAATTCAAAGCTGTTATACAAAGTATAAACCCTTTTTTTTTTCTTTTACCAAATATATTTTATCTGTACTTTGCAGCAAAGTACATCTTAGGTTACCATACCATCAAGATGCATTCACTTTCTTCAGTCTGATGCATACCTAAATGTTCTGCAGTGTGGCAGAACTTTGAGTCCATTATTTATCAAATAAAGTTTCAGGGACCTTTGAGGATTTCATAAATAAGCAAGGTAAATATTGCAGTAGTTGCAGACAGTGCCAAGTGTTCAGTTAGTTGAAAATTTAGAGGGGGGTGGGTTTCTCCTCTTCAGAGCAGTTACAGGGCTGGCTGAGAGCCCGGTGATGGCTTGATAGCACAGATGAAATATATTCATTGTCTTCTGAACGGAATTCAATTATATATCAATAACACCTGTAACTCTCCTTTTTTATTGGCACATTTAAAGGGGAATATATTCATACAACTAAATAAAAGAGAAACTGAGCAGGAATTCATTCAACTTCCACAATTATTCAGAGGCGGTGCGCCTGAAAGTTTGAGCCTCGTGAATGACACCAATGGTAATAAATATGGTAATATAAGACAGACATTTAATATCAGGACCTTTTAATGGGGACTGCTGCTGAATTATCCATAAATCCCTGTGATTTAAAAAGGACCCTCAAACCTTAAGCAGAGAACTGTGGCTTGTAATTGAATAATACATTACATATGGCAATTATTTTTGTTTCAGCCAGACTGAGAAATCAATAACCAAGGGATCAAATCAGTGACTGAAGGGCTCTTGTCTGTTCTTTCTCTTGTGACCAATTACATCATCACAGTTTAAACACCTGCCTAGTCTTCCTGAAGTTCAGAGGATTGCAATACATGTAGGTGTATGAGCCACTGTACAAAAAAAAAATGAATAACATTAGTAATTAGAATGAATCCATGGTTGACCTAAAATTGCAAATTTCTGAAGAATTTTGGAAATGACATTGATAATATATTTTCCAGAAGATGACTGTATTTGCAAAAGATAGTGCTCGGATTAATATCAACTTTTGCAAAATATTGCTTTAGCAAAAGATTATATTAATACGAAGAGTAAAGAACGGAACAGTTAACTGTTGAGGAAAAGATAATACACAACAGAGCATGGTGTTACTGTAAATTATGCATATTTTCTTGTTTGTAGCTTCAGGCTGCATCTTCACACGACAAACACAGTTTTATTGAGGAAATAGTAACTTTCTTGGTTTATTAATGTGCATGACTGCTAGTCTCTAAACAATTTCACAGGTCGCATAAAGCAGAAAGAGGCAGTTGCCAGAGTAGACAGCATGTTTGTATTTGAAATGTAATTTGCTTTTGCATAAAATATGCAAGGCTGTTAAAAAGGTAGATATGAGTTCTCATTAAATGTTGATTTGGCTTTTGGGTGAGGAGAATATGGGCACATCAAAGGTTTGGAGATATCTGGTGAATACTAATCCTGCTGGAATGTACAGTAGGTGCTCTGAACTTTAATTTTAGACTCTCCCCATGTATGAAAGCCTGGCACTCAGCTCAGTGTAGTGTCTGCCCCTAAAAACCACTGGAAGAAACTGGGATGGAGACTGGGATGGAGACAACGAAAAACTCAAATTGAGACAGGTCGCATCCGTTCACCAGCCAAAAAATGAAAAGGAACAGGGATCTCATGAAATAAAAATCATTGG
This sequence comes from Gymnothorax javanicus, assembly GCA_029692085.1. Classification (NCBI taxonomy): domain Eukaryota; kingdom Metazoa; phylum Chordata; class Actinopteri; order Anguilliformes; family Muraenidae; genus Gymnothorax; species Gymnothorax javanicus. Next base: position 22,135,863 of record CM056209.1, read on the forward strand.
CAAGACTCTGCTGCTCTGATGTGCAGAAAGGGGAAGAGAGATAGAGAGCACTGGAAAGAGTGTTTGAGAAGGTTAAAACATCCACAGGCTACTTGGATGAGGACATGATACAACCTGGAAAAGGTGTTTAGAATCAAAACATCCACAGGCGTTTGAGGACATTTTCAAGCTATTCTCAAAAGAACGCGTTTGGTGTGCTCGCTTTGCATATTTCATGGAATCTGGGCACTGATCCTCTCTCTCTGTCCACTGAGCACAACCCAGGTTACCAATTTGACAGGACTGAGAGAAATGTAAAATTTCTTGCCACACCCATTTTAGGAACTGCATAAAATTTAAATAGTTTAACCAGTAATAAATACACTCCCTTATTCCCTCCTCATTAAGTACTCAGGTATGAAAGAAGAATATTTTTCTCAAAGTGGAAAAAAAACCCACTGGCCATTAGTTTTGAGAGAGTATGTCAATGAGCTAGCAGGCAATACAAATGACAAATGTGATGTGCTTGAGTTAAAGCATGAATGTGTACCAGAACTGTGTCTCTGATGTCTCTGACCTGCTACTTCAAAGTGTCTGGTGGACCTCTGGACCTCTAAAATGTGTGTGTGTGTGTGTGTGTGTGTGTGTGTGTGTGTGTGTGTGTGTGCTTCAGACAACAGCTTTGTTCTTGCACCCCTTTGTTCATAATAAATTGAAACTGCAGCATTGTTCCTCACAGATACACTGTGCTGGCACAACGACAGAGAAATAAGTTTATCAGACTGTTGGTCGCAGTTTTAATCTGGGTTTATAAAGTTACAGCGATGGGCCTTATATCCATAATAACTGTATGAAAAGATTGTATTAAAAAAATATATTTTTTAATCAATCTATTTCACTGTACTCTGTCTGCTCTTATTTCACCAAAAAATATACCGTGGGGACAGTGCCACACTGAGCAAAAGTAGATGATATTTTCTCCAAATTTGCCTGGCAGATTATGGCATTGTAAACACTAGTGCTTGGTGAGATCATATTTTTTGTGCATATTGGTGCTTGAAGGGGTGTATGTTCACTGAAATTAAGAAATTCTCCCCATATTATTTATTTATTTATTTTATAAAGGACAAATAAAAAATGAGGATTGATTATATTTCCTGATTACTGAATGTTTCATGGAACTTGTTACTACTTTTGGTAATAATGAATATATCAAACCGAGGTTATGAAGAGACCCAAAGGAAATTATAATATTTTTAAAATAAAACATGAAATAGAGAACCATGCAAGTAACACCATTCATTTGCTAATAAGAGTGGGCTATATCTATCAATGAGCAGAGAGCTGTTTGTTCTCTGTTCTGCAATTCAAATTTGAATATTTGAATAACTTCTACTGATGTGGAGCTCAGCGTTTGTAGCAACTAGAGTCGACCAGTGTGTCATCCATTCTTGAGCTGAGCTCTTCCTCTGTACTGTATGTTTTGGGTAAATTAATGAGGAAGAATGAAATAATTACTCTTCAAAGGCTTATAAATTGGAAAAAGCTCTCAGGCCTTTGTATTGGCCTCCAGGAATGGGACTGCGTTCTTGCTGATCCCTTGTTCCTGTCTCATGGGGAATTTCCCGTAAAATTGTCTAATTGATTGGGCAGTTTTATGACTGCTTTGAATTCAGTGTCATACCATACCATCACAGACTGTTTCCCTGTACAATCTGGAGTACGTCAAGGCTGCATTCTCTCTCCTATCCTCTTGCTGACTGTCATAGACTGGATTATGAACAAAACAACTGCTGACAAACACCAAGGCATCCAGAGGACCTTCTCCAGCCAGCTCGAAAATCTTGACTTGGCTGACAATCTTGATGTCCTCTCCACTAATGCAAAACATGTACAAGAAAAAAACTGACCAACTCACCAGGTATGCTCAACAAACAGGCCTCATTCTTAACATTACCAAAACCCAAGTGATGTCCATCAACACCGATGCACATGCACGCATCACCATAAATGACGAATCACTTGAAGTCACTGATGACTGTGTGCCTTGGTTGTCTTATTAGTCAGGACGATGGTGCCCAAAAAGATAAGATATTCAGCGCAGACTTGGGAAAGCCCGCAACACCTAAGCAAGACTCCTGAACATTTGGAGGTCCAACGCATACAGCCTCAAAACACAAGATCTGCTTGTATGACCCCTTGGTCAAGCTTGTTGTATTGTATGGAGCTGAGTGCTGGCGAGTTACCGAAGGTGAGATGAGCAAAGTCAGCTCATTTCACAGTGGCTATCTGCGAAAGATCTGCGGTATATTCTGGCCTAATAAAATATTTAATGAAGAACTCTACACATAGACTGGCTGCTGAAATGTGATCTCCAATAGTAAACGTTGCCCTCTAAAATGACTTGGACATGTATTGCGAATGCCCCCAAAGCGGATCTCCAAAGTGGCCCTCAAATGGACACCACCAGGAAAAAGTAAACGAAGCTGACCTAAGATCACATGACAAAGAACGGTAGAAGCTGCGCTGCTTGAGATGGGTCACTCATGGAGTGAGGTACAACTGGCTGCATAAGACCATGACAGGTGGAGGAACATTATCAATGCCTTATGGCTCATAAGGGGCAAAGAGCATAAATAAGTATTTATGATTTCATTAATAAAAAAAAGTATCCAAAAAATAGTTGGAGATTTTCTCAGGATTTCACAGATATCTACTGAAGGTAATACAGGTTTGAATCCAAAGGGGTCAGCATGTATTTGACTTACAGTATAAAAAACCATGGAGAAGAAAGAATGCAGTTAGCATTGGCTTAAAATCATCGTGCACACGTGTATGGCTCTCAGATGAACTTCTATCTGAACTCACATGAATGTGTTTTCCACTTACTCAAGCTTGTGAATGCAGCCATGTACCTTTTAATAAGATTGCTTTTCAACATTTCTGCACATCTTGTGCCTAAAATGGATTATTAGTGAAATACAGATGTTCAAAAACTCTTAGGCACAGCTTATGCACAGCCCTCAAAAGTGCAGGACAAGGCTAATGGGTATCTTACGTCAAGAACGAACTTTAATTAGAGATGAGAAAATACCCACATAAAACATGGATTTTATCACTGACCGCTTGATCATGGTTTTCTCGGTTTTAAAAGCATTTTATGATTCAATGTGAGCTTAAGACCGTATTTTAAATGAGTCCTTAGAGCAATACTGTTATTGTATCAGTTGACGACTCTTCATACCCAGCTGACAAAGGCACACCAAGATGCAGTAAAACCCAGCTGAAATAAACCCCACTTCAATGAGAAACACAGCACTATGTTTGACTGTACATCTCTCTGCTGGAGTCACTAAGAACATGTTCGCACACCAACCCACCCAAGACTACTGTAATACCTGAACACGCCACCAGGGAAGTTCAGAGAGATTTCCCTTGTACAAATTCAGAGTCATCTGGTTTCTTCACACTTTCTGTACATCACCCACACAAGCCTCTCGTTGTCATTTACAATTAAACTCCAGTCATGGTGGGGCTGGTGAGGGTTATAAGCATATTTAAACATATCTGGCTTTACAGAGGAGAGCACACACCCAAATACACAAAGGAGGCATTCACAGAGGGGGTAGGGATTCTACAGTGCTGGCCTCAGGAACGCCATTTCATGTTGTCTTAAGCATTTCCATCTATTCTGACAAATAGGACATTATGCAAATGTAGCACACTGGTGTGATGTGCTTTCTTGCCATCTCAAAGTCTGTTTTGTTGAGCAGACAGGCAGACACGCATAGTTGGTTGCTCAGAAACAAATAGATTTTCATCAATTAAATGACTGGAATGTGGCTGTTCAGCTGATAATATGATGATCTGTATTTGCCGTGGCTTCAGCAGAATCCCTGCCAAAACTTATTCACTGACAAACCTTGGATTTCAGGATGCTGGATTAAATGGTACATGCAAATAGAGACAACTTTCAAATTATTACTCAATTACGTTATCGAAACAGGATGTGGTTTGAATTTCATTTAAGCATTTGAGCAAAGCAAATGGATATCCACTTCTAGGTACTGCAAAGCATATATTTAGGAAATATTGTTATATTACAATATAGGAATACTGACCAAGAGTGTTTCGTTGTGGATATTTTGTTCCAAAAAAATAAATCAGAAAATTCAGGGCTAACATGGTTCTTTGTCACCATCTAGTGGCAATAGTGGAATGTTCATTAACACAATGACAGATATCACTTTATGATAATCACAACTTTAAAATCCCTTTAAAAGAATGCACAAAGTGAGTTCAGTGCAATATCTCGACCTGTACTGTATTTTATTCAAGTCAACGTCACATTTTTATGTCTTCACAATAAAAAGCATGTCACATTACAGCACATTTTCAAAGATAATTTTTAAACTCTCACAAAAAATGTGGAAACTTCCACTGCAAGAAATGTACATCAAATAAGAAAGTTTCCTTAATACAGCCATGGAAAATCAAATTAGGCACTAGATTGTAATAATTTAAACCGAGAAGATTTCCATGCATGCTGCACATTATGAATATAATATGAATATGTTGCATAATTGAATACATTTTCTCCATAAGGCAGTGTGGAGGAGTCTGGAGGACTGCTGCCGGATTTGTTCTTTTGGAGCATAACATGGTAATTCTGGACTAAGGGATCTGACAGCTTTTATAACCAGTTCCAGGCATCGAATGTCACATATAACTGGCGTTTTTGTGAGGTTATCTATGCTCGCTTGCTTTTCACATTATAGTATATTATGATGACTGTTACATTTGTTATGATCCAGACAAGGAACCAGATGCAGATACAGGGTACAATTCCAAAGAGGAGCATTCGTTGATAGGAATAGGATAAGAGGAGTAGTGAGGCCAAAGGACAAGAACCTTGAGAGGGGCAGCCCAGCTTAGTTATTGTTAACTGGAGAGAGTAGAAGGCATGTCCTTGCCTGGCCTGTTGCTGTGCTGTGGCAATCCTCTCACTGAAGCAGGACTGTTTGACAACAAGACCGAAGAGTTTAGCAGGAACGCAGTCCTAATTCTGAAGACCAATGAAGGCTTGGAAAGTGTTCCTAATAAACTGGCTAAGAGGAACAGCCTGGAACAGAAGATGAACAGGAACGCAGTTCCAATCCTGGAGACCAGTATTGAGGGGTTTGTTCCTATTAATAAGACTAAAGAATAATTACATTCTTGTCTATCGGTACCAATAAACACACAAAGGAGGAGGAAATTTGTTCAATGCCAGAACATAAACTGACTGTTAGGCTTTTGTAGGACAAAATGTTGCAATCCAGCAACACTACTGAACAAAATGAAAGCTTTTATGTGTGGACCGCTCACACAAGGTGCGGGGAACATTATGGATTACATCTGGGCGTGGGGAAGAAGGCAAGACAATAAATCAATTAAAGGAGACAGAACCACAAAGCACACATAGGTTGCTGGAAAGGAGGAGGAGACACTAATAGACACAAAGGGTTGTGATAACATAACTGAATAGATTTTTTTTCAGAGGGCAAAATAATGGAGTACTGATGAGTGCTGGTAGATTTGTTCTTAAGATGAATGACATGGTAGTCTATAGGATCGGACAGCTTTTATCCTGAAGTCTACACAACAGGCTAGACCATCCAGCCAGGACTTTTGCAGGTCCTGCATTTCTAATATAGGGCTACTTCTCTGTACCTCTTCCATTTTATGGTCCTGTGATGGGAACTACAGTCATGTTATAGCTGCATTGTCCCTGTCAATAAGAACTGCATTCATGATACAGCTACAATGAACCTCAGATGGGTACTACATACAGTGAAGTCCATAACTATTTGGACACTGCCACAAAGTGCATCATTTTGTCTTTTTGTCATTGTTTACCATGAAAATGGATTTTAAATAAAACAATCAAGATATGATTGAAGGGCAGACTTTCAGCATTGGATAAAAAAAATGTAGTGTAACCTGTGCAGCAATTACAGCCATTTATAGAGATACAGGATTCAAAAGTAACTGGACAATCTAACAATCATAAATTAAATTGTCATACTCAATGCCTCAAAGCAAATCTTTTGCAGCTAGTGATTGTCTGAAGTCCGGAACTCACAGACATTTCTAGATGCCAGGTTTCTTTTTCTCAGCCAGGTCTTTCTCTTTGACCATCTTCAGTTCCTGCTTGTTTCTTGGGAGTTAAGCATTCTATTTTGCCTTCAGTAGGTGAGATGCATACTTACGGTATTTACACACCGGGGACATAACAAATAAACAAGACAAAAAAGTGAATGATTAACCTCCAAATATTTTGCCTCAAAAGTATTCATACTGGCAGCGACGCAAATTTGCGACAGTCGATCATTAAATGGTTTGAAAAGATTTGTGGCAGCTCAACCGTCATAAAAAAAAGCTATGGATTCAACATCATCCAGTGATGAAGATCTTTTCCTCATCCTCCTCGTTCACCAGAAGGAGTATATTCAAAGTATACTTAAGTACTTAAGTAAAGGATCTCCATACTTCTTTCACTGCAACCTGTGTAGAATTTGCTATTACATGGATGGATTGGAAAATTTTGCGAGACAGCTAAAGTAATAGTCCCGTAGCTGGCAGTAGTAGAGAGGTTTTTGACTAAAGGAAAGAGTAGTTAACCAAGAAGGAGCATTATTGATTAGCATGAGTTTGGTTGATGTTGCTCTTCATCTTCTTTGTGGCCTAGATTCTTTTTCTACTCTCTATGTTTGCCGTTTTCGCCTTGCGAAAGCAAAGAAAAAAATCGACCACAATCTGAAAAATAATTACTTTGCTTTTTTCGCCGCATAATATTTGCCTTCTGTGTGAATGTACTCATAACAATAATGAAATTTCAAAAAAAATATATCGCCATGGAAATAAGCGCGTGAAAATGGCTCATTCAGGACAGGTGAATAAGTCATTGTCGAATATTTCACTTTATTGCCTCAAAGTTTGGGTTTTCCTTCTCAGTATGCTTTTGGACTTTATTTAGCCCTTTGCGCAGAATATGAATATCGCCAATTTTTCCTGTTGTACATGAACCTATATAAGGCTTTCTTAGTCAGTATTTGTGTCACAGAGATTGTGGAAAATTATTCCAATGAGGCAAGACGTTTGGAAATGTAATTACAGAATTATTTAGCAATTAAATTTCGGAATTTACAGACGTCGGCATCTAAATCTGCGCAGAGGGGTTAATCTGCATGTTGAATCCCCTACAATTGAGTTTTGAGCCATGATTTGAATAACGAGCCCAACACAATTCAGAGTTCATCCTGCTGCTTTTGTGAGCAGTCACATCATCATATCAATACAATTGAAATAGTTCCTTTGACAGTCAGGTAGGCCCACACCTAACCACGCTTTGCAGATGGTGTGGTTTGTTTTGGATCATGAGCATTTTTGTCTCCTATTCATGCACTTCACTTGCAATCATTATGGTACAAGTTTTGTCTCATCTGTCCATAGCTCATAATTCCAGAACTGTACTGGAATTTGTGGCAAACTTTTTGGCAAACCTCTTTTTTTGAGGTTTACTTGTGTGTAAATCATGTAGTAAACCCTCAGTATTTACCCTGGTGAAGTCTTCTCTTCATTGCTGACACTAACACGCCGACCCTTTGAAGAGTGTTCTTGATCTGGCCAGCTGCGGTGCAGGGGTGTTTCTTCATCTATCATCCACCAAAGTTGTAATCCATGGTCTTCAGGATTTTTTTATTCTTTTAGCACCATGGAATTCATATTGAGAATTAACAGCCATCACTTCCAAATGCAAATTACACATGATAAATCAACTTTTATCTGCTTATCTCCCCTAGAAGATATTTATTTATATTACACACACACACACACGCACACGCACACACACACATACACATATATATAGTATGTGGTTACTTAGTACAAAGACTTCACAATTTACAGATGATAAATAACACAAATTATGTGGGCGTGACCAGTTTTAACTTTGACAGCCATTATGGTAAAATAGAGTGGAATATCAAAATTCCAAAAGGGTCATTCCGTGTCAACTCAACCAGAGCCCCCCACATCAAAATTTTGATTTTGATAAAACTTCGCTCATTTCAAGAGATATGCATTGGCAGTACTGAGGTCAAATATTTCAGCTCAATTATTGCTAGTACCTGAAATTTAGCCTATTTTAGGGAAGGGGGGTCAATCTTAACAAAATCGCGTTAATTTTGGAGGGAGTTTGAGGGCCTCAGAAAAGGATTTTCAGAGCTGACAGACCCACAAGTTTCATTTTGTCTTCAGAATAGTTGCTGAACCCTTGGCTTAAGATACTTTTCTTTACTCAGTGTGTTTATTTTATCTGTACTGTAGCCTGGAAAAAGCAAAAAACACCAATCATACTATTTTTTTTCAAAATTTTATGCATTTAATATTCTGTAACTAATTAAGGTAGAGCCCTGAGATTTGGTATGCAAACTGTTGGTCAACTTTCTGAAGACCACAAAAAATATCAAAGTCACAATGGTTGTATTAAATGTTTTAATGACCTTGGAAGTTGTCTTCAGAATGAAAAGTGCGTATTTTGGGTCATTATAGTGGGTATATTTCTCAAAAGGGACACAAGTGATCAATGTCATATTTTTAGTGCTTAAAGGCATGGGTCTTGGGTCTAACATATTAAAAAACTGGAGATGTAAAACGCTTCCTTTAGACTGTACAGCATGCCAATCATATTAGGTGTCTAACTTACTTTTCAGGGCACCTTAGCCATGGTGTAAGTGAAAAGATGAATGTGACGCATACACTTGTTCACCTCCGCCAAGGAGGTACATGTTTTTGCCGGCTTTGGTTGGTTGGTTTGTTTGTTTGGTTGTCTGTCTGTCCGTCCGTCTGTCTGTTAGCAGGATATCTCAAAAACGGCTGCATAGATTTTAACCAAACTTTGCTGGATGTTAGAATAGCACAAGAGGAACAAGTGCTTAAATTTGGGCATATCTAGGCCAAAGTACAGCTGAGATATAGGCCAAAGTTCAAATCCAGCAATGCTGGCAGAGATTTCAAGTCTTGCCAATGGGCTGTGCTTTTGGGTTTTGCTGCCACCTGGCGGTGGAATGCAACAATACCCTACATCAGCCAATGATAATCACCTGATATGATTGGCATGCTGGACAGTCTAAAGGAAGAGTTTTACATCTCCAGTTTTTTAATTTGTTAGCCCCAAAACCCATGCCTTCAAGCACTAAAAATATGACATTGATCACTTGTGTCTCTTTTGAGATATAATGACCTAAAATACTCACTCTTGATTCTGAAGCAAACTTCCAAGGTTATTAAAACATTTAATACAACCATTGTGACTTTGATATTTTTTGTGGTCTTCAGAAAGTTGACCAACAGTTTGCATACCAAGTCTCAGGGCTCTATCTTAATTAGTTACAGAATAATAAATGCATTAAATCTGGAAAAAATTAGTATGATTGGTGTTTTTTGCTTTTTCCAGGCCACAGTACAGGTAAACTAAACACACTGAGTAAAGAAAAGTATCTTGAGCCAAGAGTTCAGCAACTATTCTGATGACTAAAAGAAACTTAAGGCTCTGTTTGCTCTGCAAATGCATATCTCAGGCCGTCAAACTAACTCCAAAATTATGGCGATTTTCTTAAAACTGACCCCCCCTCCCTAAAAGAAGCTAAATCTCAGGAACTGGCAATAATAGGCTTTATGCACAGCTCCACTACTTCCTGAACTTAAGCCAGCTCCTTTATTGCCTGTCTTTCAACAATGGACAACCTGGATTAATCAGTTTGTCCAATAATGAAAGACAGGAAATAAAGGAGCTGGCCTAAGTTCAGGAAGTAGTGGACTTGTGCATAAAGCCCATTGAGCTTAATTATTTTACCATTTCACACCAGATATATAAATCTTCCACTGTGGGGAATATTAAAAAAAATTAATTTTTTTTGGTGGGGAAGTTTGTAAAATTTGGTTGATTTAACATGGAATGACCCAAAAAAGTACTTTTCCCCTGCACGCTTCAAAGATCTCCAGAGATAAATTTAGAGATGACTGCACAAAAACTGGAAAAGGGTTCGTGAAAAAACTGTTTTGGACAAAATTCAAAATAGCGAAAATCTACCCATATGCAAATTAGAATATCTTTTATGGATGGATTTGTCTGCACCCACAGAATCCAGCAAGACTTTTCTTTCTGAGACCTATAATTCATAAGTTATAGGCCAAACCGTAAAGTTCACTGTCATTGTGTTTCAGCGTTCCATGGTTTTTTAAATTTTATTTTGAGTTTTGTGTCTTTCATTGCCCTTGTTATCATTTCTGGAAAATTTGGGCTAATCTACGCAAGTGGGAGTGGCCCTCGTGGATAGAATCATCTTGACTAGAGAATCTGGCAAAGTAATTTTTTTGCTTTTACGACCAGTGGTTCAAAAGTTACAAGCAAATACATGAAGTTCATTATTATATTGCCATATTGTGTTCAATCGGTGTAATTATTTTTGTCAGAGTGGTGGGAGTGATGTTGAACCTATTTGCCAAGTTTGGAAGCTGTAGGTGTTATGGCTTCAGAGATCCAGATACTTTTCAGTGAGCTCTCGCGGACAGACACGACGAAGAAAAAGAAGAAAAAATAATCAATGGAAATACAATATTGTTGCATCACTTATTGCTGGACGCCTAATAATAATCCTGAGAAATACGATATGGTTCCCGCCGCTTTGCTGCTTGGACCCTTAATAAATGAATGAAAATCCAATTAGAAAAAGAAAATTAATTTTAATTCTGTGGTGTCATTTAACCAGCAGTTTCAATAAAATTGCTGATACATACTCCAGCATACCTAGTGTATGTAAGTATCAACGTATGATGACGGTACATGTATGACAGCCAGCAAAATAACATGCCTAGATTGTCAAGGCCAATTCTTGTGAAGAGGCAGGTTATCACTCTCTAGCTTTCTTTGGCTATTTTGGCCACTTCCTCCAACATCTACCTGTCATGTTGTAACCTAGATTCTGCCCACTTACGATGGAGGACAGACCATGGACACCTCCACCCCATTTACTGTATTTCAAAAAATGGTCCAAAGCGATAAATTAGCTTAACCAAGTGGCCTAATTTCAATGTATCACATTAATTATGGACATAGCTCACATGCTTTGGGAGCAACTAAAAAAAGAAACAGTTATGTCACCACTCAGGCACACAGCCAGCAACTTTAATTGTCCTAAAATATGTAGGCACACCAAAGCCCAGTGTAATCTAATGAAAAGCTGTTTTATAGCAGAGGAAAGAAAATTGCTGTTCAAAGCATTTTTTTTAAAAGTACTTCATCCAGGATAGAGGGTCTGGAAGTCTGCCCAGCTGTTCTTTCTCATTTCGATCAGTCAAAGTTGGAGATGCCAGAAGAAGCTGAAGGTTGGCCCACATCAGCAACTGATGGGACATCCAGGGCAACGCTTATGGCTGCAGGGTTTGCAGTATGCACACCTCGCTGGCACTATGCAGAGCTGTAAGGCCGTAACATATGGCTAAAAAAGAGTCACTGATACTCTTGGAGCACTCTAGACCATGCTTGATATGGGCAGCGTCCCCAATCCTGGCTCAAGAGTCTACTTTTTTAACATTTATGTGCCAAAATGACGGACAGAATATCTTGTGGTTCTTTAATTAAAATTATGAGACCTTAGATCTACCCAGAAGACAAAATGCTAAGCCAAGAGGGGCAGCATATTCTGTTTTCATAGGGAAACATCCAGACAATACAGGTAAACACATAACACGTTAAAAAAATAGTGCCACGGCACTGTAGCTCACCTGGACATTCACTCCACCAAAGTTTTTCAGTCTTTTTGTTTAAGTCAACCATTGAATGGTATTATTTCAGATGCCAGTTAAACACAAACATGGTTTAACATGGTAATGAAAATATTTTTTCAAATAAAAACTTGAGCCTATCCCAGCTGACTACGGGCAAAGGCAGGGACCCACCCTGGACAGCTTATGAAAATATTTTTGAAATAAAAATTTGCAGCGTACATTATAAGCTGGGCACAATTTTTAAAAATGTTATGATAAAATGATAAAAATGTTTTGGAAACCAAAAAAATTCAATCAGAATTATTTTGCAAATATTTTCTGCTCCCTGATCCGTATATCTAAATTAAAAAAATTCAGTGATCGTGATTGTAGATCTATTTAAAATAACCTTCAATGCATTGGGAAAAAATAAAAAATGTGACATTTTGAAAAGTGTATTTATTAGATTCATACACTTTCCAGGATTGAAAGAAAGAGGACAGAGGTGATGTTCTGTGGTAATCATTTCCAAAAGGCATCCAACAGTTTACTTACCAATTAATGCTTCACTGTGCCACACCATATTCTTTCCTGAGGCTTCCCACAACAGCTGAATTTTAGTCTAGATAGCTCTATATTTTCCTGTAGCAATAATATACTTTTCAAACAGTTGAACACTATCAGCATGATCAGTGCTTTTATTGGTATTTCCCATGAAAAGGTGTGGCCAATGGTGAAATGAAGGTGAAAACGCATTGCACAGCAAAACCTGTAACGTGTTCAGCCTTGCTGCTTAGCATCTACAAAGGAAATTTCAATATGGCTGCCGCTGTTGCCATATTTGAAATGGAATCAGAACACCTCGAACAAACTTCCATCTCCCTAGCTACAGAAAGGTGTGTACAAAGGTTCAGCTCGATCAGTCACACAGTTTCAGAAAAGATTTTTAAAGATATTTCTGAAATTAAGGGGCGTGGCCCCATGACAGAGGTCAAATGAAGGTCAAAATGCCATGCACAGCGAAACCAGAGTTATACATGTTGAGTGTTGTTATTTGGCACATACACAGCAAATTTCAGCTGAATCACTCCAGAAATTAGCGATTAATGAGCCAAAATAGCATTTTAAATATGGCTGCCAAAGCCACCATAAAATGCCATGCACAGCGAAACCTGTAATATATATGTTCAGTCTTGCTATTTGGCATATACACAGCAAATTTCAGCTGAATCACTCCAGAAATGAGCGACTAATAAGCCAAAATAGCATTTTCAATATGGCTGCCAAAGCTGCCATAAAATGCGATGCACTGCTAAAACCTTAATATATATGTTCAGTCTTGCTATTTGGCACATACACAGCAAATTTCAGCTGAATCACTCCAGAAATGAGTGACTAATGAGCCAAAATAGCATTTTCAATATGGCTGCCACCCAAAGCTAAACCCGTAAAATATATGTTCAAAATACACAGCAAATTTCAGCTGAATTGCTTCAGAAATGAGTGAATAATGAGCCAAAATAGCATTTTCAAACCCACCATAAAATAAGCTAAACCCGTAAAAAATATATGTTCAGTCTTGCTATTTGGCACATACACAGCAAATTTCAGCTGAATCGCTCTAAAAATAAGTGACTAATGAGCCAAAATAGCATTTTCAATATGGCTGCCAAAGCCGCCATATTTGAAGTTGGATCGGAACGCCTCGACCAAACTTTGGTGTCCTCGTGGGTTGGAACATGCATGCCAAATTTCAGCTTCATTGGCCCAGTAGTTTCGGAGAAGAAGATGTTTACAGACACCGACGCACGACGACGACGCACGACAACAGACAAGGAGGCCATGACATAACCTCATCCGGTCTTTGTCCAGGTGAGCTAAAAATCAACAAGGCCATATTCTGTAGTAACCAGAAGACTCATATTACTCACTGTCACAGTAGAAAATAAATGTCTGCTACAAGGGAGATTTCAGATTCCATGAATATGAAAATTTGGGTTAAAAACCTTAAGAATGAAATACCAAGGAAGCCACCGGTAATACTAAGCTGATGCAAAAGCTAAAGTATTAGCATTGTCTCATCTACTTATGGATGAGTTATAAAGCTAATTTCATTCACATTGATTCACAATTTTTTTTTTTTATTTTTTTTTTTACCATGACATTTTTGCTTTTATGGTTCTGAATCGATCAAAAACACTCAATTTACATGGTATTTCTCATTCACATAAAAAGACAGATGGGTGACAAACATCAGTTTGACCACATGATGGCAATGGTGTACAGTTTCAAGGCTCAATGACTTGTGCAGAAGGTCGGCTTCAACCTCCAGGCAAAGACCTTGCGTGGCGCTCTGCGTGACGGATTCAGACATTCAGTGGTCAACTACTTTCTGCCCAGTTTAATTCAGGATCAAACCAATAAGAGCCTACTTTAAATATCAGCGGTGTCAAATGTTATTTATTTCACTTTCACAATTGATTTATTTTGTTAAAAATAAGAACACTATCACTAGAGATCTGCATGTAAGCTCCTGTCTATAGGCTCTCTGCCAAAAGTATAGCATACAGATTTATTCAAAAATAATTTGCATTCCTGCTTTTTTCACCCAATTACAGGATATTTAATTTTTATTTATTTTACAAGATATATCAATGTAAATGTACAAAAATGTACAGCACTGCAAAAAGTATTTGCCTTCTCTCTGATTTTGTCCATTTTTCCTTATTTGTCATATTTAAATGTTTCAGATCAAACAACTAATTTTAATATAAGACAAAGACAATGTGAGTAAACATAAAATGTACCTTTTAAATGACCATTTCATTCATTGCCGTTAAAGAGTAATTCAAAGCCCATGTGAAAAAAAAAGAGTTGCCCCCCCTAAACCTAATAGCTGGCTGTGCCACTCATGGCAGCAACAACTAAAATTGAACATCTGCGATAAATGGTAATGAGTCTTTTACATTACTGTGGAGGAATTTAGGCCCACTCCTCTTTGCAGAATTGTTTTAATTCAGCCACATTGGAGGGTTTTCGAGCATGAACTGCCTGTTTAGGTCATTCTACAGCATCTCAATTGGATTCAAGTCAGGACTTTGACTAGCCACTCCAAAACCTTCATTTTTTACCCCTGGATTAGCGAAGCTTAGGAAGGAGTGTTGTGATGACACTCGAGTGTCACTCACTAATCAATCAATCTTTCAATTTGCAGTTAGCACGGCCACGGGCAGTGTGATTCACAAACAGATTATCCAGGAGTTAACGATAGTGTCACTTTGATTTCTTCTTTTGAGCTATTCAGGAGTTAACTTGCTGGTGTGCACTGCTTTGGATCATTGTTCTGCTGCATAACCCAACTGCGCTTAAGCCTTAGATAACAAAGTTATGGCAGGTCATTCTCCGTCAAATTTTTCTGATAAACAGAAGAATTCATAGTTCCACTGCAATTATGACAAGTCGTCCAGGTCCTGAAGCACCATGGCAGCCCTGGACTGTCACACTATTACCTCCGTGTTTGTTGTAATGATGGTCTTATTGTGAAATGTTGTGTTAGCTTTATGCCAGATGTTACAGGACCCATGTCTTCCAAACAGTTCCTCCTTTGACTCATCAGCCTACAAAATATCATCCCAAAATTCTTGGGGGTCATCAAGATGTTTTTGGTAAATGTGAGGCAAGACTTTGTGTTCTTTTCGGTCAGCAGTGGTTTTTCGCTTTGACATTTTTGCTCAGTCTCTTTCTTTTTGTGGAATCATGAACACTGACCTTAACTGAGTCAAGTGAGACCAGCAGTTCTTCAGATATTAGCCTGGGTTCTTTTGTGGCCTCCTGGATGACTTGTCGTTGCGCTCTAGGAGGAATTTTGGCAGGCTGGCCACTCCTTTGAAGGTTCACCACCGTTCCATATTTTCCTTATTTGTAGATAATGGTTTTCATCATGGTTTTGCAGAGTCCCAGGGCCTTATAAATGGTAACCCTCTCCAGACTGGTAGATGTCAATGACCATGCTTCTCATCTGTTCTTGAATTTCTATAGATTGCGACATCATCTCTCGGATTTTCAGGTCTTTGAGCAGGCGGGATTCTGACTTAGAGGCATTCAGTCATAATCCCACAGATGGTAGCTTCGCACCATTGGAAATAAGAGCAGGCTCTTTGACTCTTCTTTTGCAACTTTTCCTGGGTTGCCAACAAAAACTGAACATATCTTTGCCATAGTTTTGAAAACAGCGAAAATTAGTTTGCAAGATAACAATATTATATGGACACCTGGCGTCTCCTCCATTACCCCAAGTTCTGCCACAGCACAGCGGCTTTGCAGAGAGGAGCACCCAGAAAGTTGACAGGATTGTCAACTCAGTCATGTTTTCAAGGATTAAACTAGAATGACTGTGGTGGCATTCAAGTGCTCAGGTGGAGACATGAAACTTGGTTAAGGACAGGGCATTGTCCCCAGTCAGTGTGCTGAATTTCAAAACTTTTTACTGTACAGTTCTGGGAGCTGCGACAGACACCTTGGCCAGAGGGAAAAGATTAATAAAAAAAGGTAAAAATATTTTTGTTGCCAATGTAGCTTTGATGTTTGACCCACAATTATGGTCGCTCCTGTTCTTTTTATGAGATGTGATAACATGCATCTATGAAAAATGGGCTAGGCAGACAGAACAGCACAATAGAGGCTGCTTTTATTCACGCATTCCACTCAAGGAAATGATCATGTGTCAACCTTCATCAGTTATAGACAAAACGTGATTGCCGTTGCATGTAATCAGTTTTGTCATGCATCTTTTAGCCAGTATTGAGTGGCTAACAAGCTAGCTACATCATTGTAAACAATGATGTTCAGTTACCGCCAAGCTATAAATCACTGCACTCCAAATCAAGTCAAGCTTCATTGTTGTTTATGAGAGAACACAAGTAATTAGCTGATTGATTTGTAACATATAGTTAAATGTTGGTTTTATTGCTCATGATGCATGGTATAATTAAATATGTGCAATATGTTTATTTGAGGGGACAATGCCCCCGTTTTGCCATCATGATGCTGAGCCTAACTGAACCTATGCACATAATGACAAAAAAGACAAAGGGCCATGGTTTTTAAGATTACTCAAAAATGAGATCTTTCTCTTTTCAGGAGTCTGCAAGGATTTAATTTGAGAAACTGTGAGGAACTTTTATGAATACAGGGGACACGACCCCTGATGTGAATTGAGAAGGGCTGGGTGAGACAAAGTATAAGATGAAGAGAGTGAAAGCGCTGAGGGGACAGGAGAGGAAGAGGAAAAAGCTTGTGGTCAGAAATCAGAACATTTTTTTCAATGAATGAGCTCATTCCACAGAGGATGATCTATGCCAGCTCTTATCTGCTTGCTTGTCACGTTCGATATCCATAACCAAGTATCAGCCCACAAAAACACACAGGTCAGGCGACAGCGAGGACAGTGACGCCATAATAGCACCAGTTAATCATGTTATCATTTGTAAAATACCCTCACAGCCAACAGCTGAGGTGCATTACTCTGAAGTGGAAGCGTGGCTGATGTAGTCTTGCCATTTCCTACGTAATATTGTAATGAAGGTTGGAAAGAGCCATGTTGTTATGCTGAATTGAGGAACTGACAATAGTGCTGTCTGTCCAAGAGACACATTTCTCAAAATAGTTTCAGGAAAAGAATACACAATTGCTAACCCCTGAACGACATGGTTATTTTCCTCAAATGGAGATCGTCATCTCCAAGGGAGAGAAATAAAAAAAAACCATATGACTGGAAATAAGCTAACGTCTCTTCACTTTAGTGTGATTCACTACTCAGCTACACTTACATGCAGCCAAATTATTGATCATTGGACATTAAGTGGGATCAAAACACTCAAAATGCATAATATTCTGACAACACATTACATTAAGGCAATAGAAAGCAACGCGCCCCTAATGCAGCATGGTGGAAGGCTTTAACCGCTGAAATGTATGGGCATGGCACATCTACATACAGTAGCAGTCTTGCAGTAACTGACCATTATAACGTTGTCTCTGTGTGAGAAAAGGATTGTTTTGTCTAAAAAAAAAAAAATTATAATAATAGAATTAATTTAATTTTTAAGCAGCAAACTGAATGTGTCACCGGAAATTGTAACCCACTGAGGTTCTGGACAACTTTTCCACAGATGCTGGTACTGCCCTAAAGCCCCAACTTGTGGTTCTTTGATGGGCTTATCAATGAAAGGTCATTTGCTGAGAGTAAACTGATCATCTTCATTTTCTTTGTCTGGTCAATTTGACGCAGCCTCCACACTTTCACCTTTGGAAATCAAACTAATGTATTAACTGCTGTGTCAAGTAAACAAAAAATGCAAGGGGAATTTCCAAATAGAGCATTTTCTTTGGAAAGAAGGGTCGAGTTTGTTAACTGCTATCTAACTGCAAAACAAGGACTTTCTTTACCCCCTAATTTGCTGCAGCTTTTGCCTGCCATATGAAATTGATCTGAGAGCCCCGCCCAATGACATTAATGTGAAATAATTTAGTTGATCAGTGAAAATAATGGAGTCTTTCCATATTTCAAGACTTTTCCTTTAAGAAGTCTGACCTACCTATCATTAACTGACATTGCATCATTGGTTCAGAGAAATACTAGAGTGCTCCTCACCAGTGTGAAGACTTCTGTTCTTCTCTGCTAACCCAGCACACACTTTTATACGAATAGCAGGCATTTATTTGGTGATTACTGACATCATTAATGACCTAATGCTGTTATTAATTCTATTCATAAAGAAGTTTGTTGGTTCTCTCTGTTAGCAAAAAAGAAAAGAAAGAAAGAAACTCCAGTGAAGCGAGACATACCGAGGAGTTCCAGGGAGAAATGCAGAAGTATTGGAGCAGCTAGCTACTTCAGGCCTCAGGTGGAGTGGACCCTGAGAAGGATTCCACTCCAGACTAAGGATGATGCCATGGGGCTGGCCAATTCAACGCCTTCTGAGACTCCTGCATTTGGAGCAGATCGCTCAGTCCTAAGCAAGACATTTCTGATAGAAATTTGATGGAATTGTACATAGCAAGCAAATTTTATTTATTTATTAATTTATACTGGGAGTCCGATTGAGAGCAAGCTCTCTTTTGTAACGGAGCCCAGTTGCGAACAATAGAAAACAGCCAAGAACAATAAATAAAAACAATGACTACATTACACATGTACATTCCGGCTTCGTGGCAGCCAATAAAAGACATTTAAAACAATCAATTGAAATAAGACTTTCCAACTTTAAAAACTGTTGAATCCTATTCCATTTCTGTGGAGCATAATACATAAAAGCAGTTTTACCCAGTTCAGTTCACACCCTTGGGACATCTAAAACCAAAAGGTCAAGAGTGCGCAAATACAAATCTACTGTGCGGCGCGACAAAGTAATGAAGCAGAAAACATGCAGATGATCCATTTTTTTCTGGGGAAGCAGACAACCTCCTCTTACACCCCCACAACCCCCATGAATTGCACGTTGAACCGATTGATAATTTGGTTATGGTTTAAATTACCTCTTGTTCCAAATCTGCCAGCAAGACATGGCTGTTTTTGGTTTTCCATTTACTACATTTACTGCACTTACTGCCATGTTTAAAGTGTGCTGTAGATTTTGCATATAACTGATAAATGTTCCCATTTAATATGTCATAATATCTGGCTGTAAGGTCTCGTAGGCGACTTAGGCATTGTTTTGAATTCAGAGTTACAGAAAGGTTGCCTTTGTTAGCTGTGAAACAGCTTGGTTTTTCAGATGTTGATTGGTGAACAATAGACAGTTTTATAACACAATGCATACATAATTTTAGTTAATTACTAAAATATATACAACGGTTTAACAACCACACAGTGTGTGATGTTCTGTACAAAAATTGTATGTGACATACAGTACATAAGCTTTCATTGTTCATTTGAGGGGTTCTAAATTGTTCCATTTTTTAATAATGCATTTTTAATCTCCATTTCAATCTCTATTTGGCTGATTTCTACTCTTGGTCCATGGATAAGATCATTTTGGCATTTGGCCTCATTTTTTGGTAGTTTGTACAGGGAGTCAGCAGACTACTTAAATGCCTCCCTTCCTCAAACCATGATACACTCCACAGATGCAAACTAGGAAAAAGAGATTCAGTGTGAGAGATATATTTCTGTGAACAGGCATAGGAGTGTCTGCCAGTAATGTCCTTCCATGAAAGAACTCATGATTGAATTCTGCTATACACAGAGATTGATAGAATTACAAACAACATAAGGTAACTTCAACTAGCATCATTATCTTAATAAGCTCCATAATTCAGCAGACAGAGCGATCGCATTGATGCAAAGAGCCCGTAGACATGGAACAGCTAATGGTTTGACTCAAACCCTGAGTGTTTCCCTGTTAAATCTGTCCAGCCCACTCAGTGGGTAACCTCTAAAATCAATGGTTTTGCTCCGCAATGTGTCATACACAGTCAATGGTCTAAGCTTGTAAAAAGACTGAAAAAACCCTCAGTGGCAGCTTCACACAGCCACAATAGTTCATGCACCATTTTTCTGTTTTGAGAGAATAGTAATTGTATTGTGACCACTTTCATGCTCATCCTATTTCACTCAAGAAGGAATGCATTTGACCACTTTTTCAGCTGATTAAAACTGAAATGAACTAAAGCTAAATGATAAGTTGGAGGAAGTCTTGAAATGGGGGGACTGTGAGTAAAAATTGTGGTAATGGAGATGGTGAAACCAAAGTATATTTTAAAAACTACTAATAAAAATAATTTTATACACATTAGCCTCGTTCGATCACAAAATTCAAATTGAAGACCTGTGTTCAAGAAGTACCTAAGTCACAAAATGATACTTTTGAGATTTTGAGGGTCAAAGTTTTCAAAACATGATGCTGATCATGACAATGGACAATGGAAACCCACCAGTACACAAGACGTGAGTACTTCTTTGCAGAAATCTTTGGCATCAGATGATGCTCTGGCCATTGTGGCTTTTAATACTGGTGTCAGCTCATTTCTTGCAAAATGTGACTTAAGTACTTCTTGCACACAGGTCTTCAATTGTAGCGACTAAAATTAAAGAAAGACCATTTATTTGTCCAAAAATGCCAGTGGTATACCGGCCACATTGTATAAATCCATGTATGCATATTTTTTCTTCTGGCTGATCCACACCTGAGGTCAGTGGTCTTGTGAATATAAAGCTGCTATGTATATTCCCAATTCACATGCACGTTACATTATTATGGAACAAAACTCAAATTTGGACAGTTACTTCAGTTCTAAAGCCTTAAATAGGCTCATGCAAAACAGGCAAAAAAAAAATATTATTTGTTTTATTTAATGTATTGAGTTGCCCGCAGGGCCAGGTCTCCCTTGTGAAAGAGATTTTGTCTCAGTGAGACTATCTGGTAAAATAAAAGCATAATAATATACATTTTATTTATTTATTATTTTTAATGGGACCATTTTCCTCAAAGTAGATATTTACTGATTTGACACTTTAATAAAAATTGTTCTATTTGGTATCATCTGAAAGGGCATGCAGTGTTTTCTCAAACTATCATCACTTTTCACCTGGAGATGATAGCGGAATAGAGTCATCATGGATGCCAAACAGGCTTTTAGCAACCCCCATTATCGCCCTTGAACAGCTCTATGAATCGGGCCCAGAGCTGTGACGTTACTCGTGGGATTAATTGTGACACATAGGCTATCGTGTGTATTTTACATTGCAAGCAAGACATTGAAATCCACAGAAAATGTCAGAATCTTTGCTTGACTTGGACATCGAAGTTGAAAAGGATGATTCAAGTGCAAGTTCAACAACTGGTGACAGTGATGATGATGATTGCTTGGTAGGAGAGGAAGAAAAATGAGGAAGAAATCAGCAACGATAGGGATGCAGCTGAACGCCAAAAGTTACCGCAGGCATACCAGTACGAACTGGAGCCTCGGGCACAGGCGAGTGAGCGGGAAGCAAGCTCTGGGGTCTGTTTCCCGAAAGCATAGTTGCTAACTTACTTATTTGGACTCATTGACTGTATACGGTCGAAATAGCTTTGAAAGTTGCCAATGTAGTAACTATGCTTTAGGGAAACCTACCCCCAAGTGAGGGCAGAGGGAACTCAGACATATACAAGCCTAGAATTTTACTGATGAGCACCTAACTGGCTAACAGGAGGCCCTTAAGCAATGAACAAAGCCATAATACTAAAATCCTAAACCAGCCTTCCCTCTGAATTTATTTCTCTGCATCGCAAAGCCAATTGTGTGCTGCTCTGTAAAGGCTACCGAGCACAGGCGCCACTCGGGCTCCAACCCGGGTCTTGGTGCTCAGAACTACTCCGCAAAGTGGCGCCTTAACCGGGTGAGCTAACTCGGTAGCCAAACAATATCATACTTTTTGAAGATCATAAATCTAATCCGCTAGAAATATAAAATGAAACGAGACCAAGAAATAGACAAATTACAGCAGGCAGACGATAGTCAATGCACTCGACTTCCTTACCATGAGTCTCTGTTTCCCACAAATTACGCCATCAGAAAGGGGCTATTTTCGCTTGATTTTTTGGGGGGATGTGCGCAAGTTCAAAGGGTGTCCAAAATGCCACTTTTATTCTCTTCCTGTTTGAGTGAGTGTGCAGAAAGTGCTTCATTCATTATCTTCATGACATTAGCTTTCCGCAGTGGTATAATTTGCCCATTTTTCGATTTCTCAATACATGTGTACTTTAAATAACCTATTAAAGTGAAGGGATTTTTTTTTCAAACCTAGTGAAAATAATTTGCTTGAGAGAAACTCCTCCATTAGTTTCAATGGATTTCAATGCATTTTAGGAATAATGTCTGCTTAGTCTCAGAACTTACTTTTTGGAGATAACTATTGACTCACAATTTGGATTCTCTCTCACTCTTCCTCTGCTCTCTCTCTCTCTCTCTCTCTCTCTCTCTCTCTCTCATATGCACACTCATACATACTGTACACACACATACTGAGCAGAAGAAAGAAAGAGACAGCCACACATACACACATCTTTAACTTAATTGCATAAACAAAAGGAACCTCTGGTGAAGAAGTAAGAAGTATTTACAAACAAAGTAGCTGTTGTTATGACTGGCACACCCACTGGACTGACTGAACTGAACTTTTGAACCTGCTTGAGTGAACTTTCCTTGAAGCAATCTTGCAGTCAGTCGAGACACAAGGAAGAGGACAGAAAAAATGGCTCATCTCAAGAACATATATACCTAACATATGGCAAGCGATTCAATATATTCAAACAGAGAATATCAATATGGCTGACATTTACATTGGATCTTCTCACATTCAGAAGTGAAGAGGTGAGGGTTTACCTGCTCAAGTAGGCTGTTCGTCAAACTGAGGTTTCGAGCCCTATGAGTACACAAACACGAGAGTACCAAAAAAGCCAGTGTCAGTATTAATGCATTGTGATGAGAGGTCACTACCCTGGGCGCTAGGCCCAACAGAAGCACATTGCTAATTGCTGCAAGCAGGCAACTGTATCATGCCTCAAAAGTGGAGACTGAGTGCACAATCACTACTTCAAGGAATTTCATTGGAGTTTGGGGACAGGGTTGATTTCAGGTGAAGACTTGCTATGACTAATGGCTGCCCACCCAGTGATCTAAGCCATGCACTTTTGAATTCCCTTCTATAATAATAATTTGTCATGCAATTGGTTATTGCTTTCATACAGGTTTTGCATTTTGAGTTTGAAATTATTTCTGTTATAATGGTATACAATATATTCAATATGCCATGTGATGTTCGCCATGAACTTGAACATTTTCATCTATTATAATAATCAGTAATCCAATTGGTTATTATTTTTATCCAGGTCTTGCATCTATTTTGAGATTTAAGTTTTCAATGATTGTATACAATACATTCAGTGCTCGTGTAAAACTAAACGTTGAAGCTGAAGTCAGGAAGATTTTTTTGGTCGTATTTACTGAAACTGTCACTATGCTTAGACATGCTTATATGAAGCAGGTGATTTTAGAAAAAAATCAGTGACTTTATCTCCACCCACAGCCTGTAATGAGATCTGCGAAATTCTACTGCTCCCGGTTCAATTAACCAATCAGATCATTAGCAAGCGCCTTCGGATGTGCACGCAAAATCGAGGGAGGGACTGGTTTGGATCTCAGCGCAAATAGGGGAGGGGTTTGAAAGTTGTACTCAGTCAGATTTTTGAACAAGTCCTCTTGGTCAAGCAATCTTCCCGACTTCAGCGTTAACATAGCTTTTATTCATGTCCGATGGTAATGGCTCTTACCGTGATTTGCTAAGTCCCAAGCTTAGAATTGGCTTTGCAACCCTTTCCAAACTGATAGATGTCAACGTCTTTGTTTCTCATCTTTTATTGAACTTCTTTTTATCATGGAATCACGTGCTGCTTTTTGTCTTCTTCAAACTTCCAGACAGGCTCCATTTAATGATGTTTAGATTCAACAGGGCTGGTGTTGGTGCAGTGGGTAGCACAGTCACCTCAAGCAAGATGGTCAAAATTGTATTTTGAGTTTACTCACGTTATCTTAGTCTAACATTAAAATTAGTTTGATGATCTAAAATATTTAAAGGAGCAATATGTAAGAAATGTATGTTGATTAATCATGAAATGGCCCTGATATATCACCAGACATTAAGGAATGATGTTAATTTCAAATACTTATATCACTGACAACAGTAGTCCAGCCAGAATATTCACCTTACAAAAGCGAAGTTGCAGCCCACAACTAATGTTTATGTTTTCATTTTGTGTTTTGGCCTGTTACGCCGCCCTCCACCTATCTCCCAATCACGAAGTCAGTGGCATTTCGGCATCCAGGTTGCCAGTTACCACTGAGCTGCAGCTACCAGCGTTTGGAGCACAAATGTCTGACGTTACTGAACCTAAAAGGCCTTGTTATGATTCCGAAATACGTCGTGACAAAGTCAGAAACAAAACAAGGATCTGGATAGGACATGCCTTTGAAAGATGGAGATGGCTGAAAGCGGAGAATAATTTGAAGACCGACGCCGAAGTTGCTAATTTCTCCTGGGCAGGTAAGATTCAGCTAAGTTTAGCTAACTTAATTATATTTAGTGCAGGCACGGACATTTCAAATATTCTCTACAGTCGAATAACGTTATGTATGTTCGTTCATGGTACGTTAGTGCGTATGCAGGTGGGTCATCGAATTGACTAGGTAACAAATTGTTTGAGAAATAAAGGTAACCGTGGCTCTCCGTTGCTAACATTAGCAATGCATTATTAGTTAGTTTCTCTTGCTTTATGCTGAGACACTGTGGAAACCGTTCCAACATTAGCACCGCCATTATGGCAATATGAAATGAAATTGAGACAGTACATCGGTCAAATGAGCCCTCATTCATTCTTTACGCATATTACAGTATGGACTTTTGTGGGCTATCCACACAGAAGAGTGAGGAGCAAGTTGACCAATATGACCATTGCTAAAGTTAGTTAGTCATTAGTCTCGCTCTTTTCTGAACTGAACTGAACTGAACTGAACTGAACACAACCCTGTCAGAGCAAATCATTGGTGATATTGAAACATAGCCATGGTAGCTCCGTGTAGTAGACGTTCTTGCTGGATCCGGGAACCTAGCTGGCAACCTCGTCTAGGGGAGAGGAGGAGGGGATACTGCGCTCTGCACTATTTTGAATGTGATTGCACTACCAGTTTTGGCCACAAACTTACATATTGCTCCTTTAAATGTGACAAATATGCAAAAATGAAAGAAATCGGAAAGGGGGAAATACTTTAACACAGCACTCTATTTTGCTCTCACTGTACTTTAGAACATTGATGTTGCTTTCACAGAAGTGTGAGTTTCCTTTGCCAAGGACACTGACACAACCGCATATGACGATAGAGCATGGGTTGTGGACTTGTTGCTGGTAACAGTCAGGATGGTCCTTTTCTTCTTTGCTGCAGGGCACACGATGTTCATTTCCTCCCAAAAAAAGACCTGAGATACTGAATCATTTAACCACAATATATGTTTCCACTGCGTGATGGTCCAGTGTTGATGGCTGCGATCTCAGTGTCGCTGATGGTCCCCCTAAACACTGTTAACATTAGGCTTCATCAAAATGTTGTAAAGCCAAAACAAGTGCCAAACATTCTTTTACAATTGTTGAATAGTTTTTCTGATATTTATCAAACTTTTTGGAAAAGTAACAAACAGGATGATCTACTCCATCAGTGTCCTCTTGCAGTAAAACTGCGCCTGCACCAATATCACTGGCATCAACAGCCAACTTGAACTCCTTTTTGAAATTAGGTGATAAGAGAACTGGTGCATTTTTGAGGATAGCTTTCAGTTGGTCAAATGAATTTTGAAATTTTTCATCCCAAACAAATTTTGCATTTTTTTTCAGTAAATTTGTCAAAGGTTCAGAAATGATAGAGAAATTTTTACAGAATTTTCTGTAGTAGCCAGCCATCCCTAGAAATCTCATTAGTTGTCTTTTAGTTGTAGGCTCAGTAAATTTAGTGATAACTTTTACTTTTGCATCAATTGGTTTGACTTGACCCTGTCCTATAATATGACCTAAGTAAACAATTGTAGCTTTACAAAAGTCACTTTTACTTGGTTCAACAAAGTCAACTTCAAGCAGGCATCCGACCTCCCGTTCAAGGCATTTCTGCTTCTCCGGATCCACTCCACAAGGATGCTGTTCCACAGGCTCGGCACCATCCCATAGGATGACATCATGGCAAACCACATCAATCCTTGATGGAACGTCAGGGAATATGTGACTGTATTCAAATATGAGCTGCTTTAGCTGTTGTTGTTGAAAAGGGTCCAGGTGGGACAACTTGCTGTCAATATTTTGAAGAATGTCTGAATTTTCAAGTTTGGCTGGACTGGGTTCATTTTCCAAGGGGCAGTCACAATATTCTTCAGAATTTTCCAGTTCAATTGTGTTTACCACATTGACTGGCTTTTGCTGAGTGTCTCTGTCAGTGTATTCTTTCAGCATGTTGATGTGACGCTTTGGTTTTTGTTTCCTCCTTCCAGGGATTAAAATGACGTAATTTAGATCACTGACCTTTTTGAGGACAGTGTAAGGGCCGAAATATCGACCTCTTAGAGGGTTTCCAGGAACTGGCAAAAGTGCAAGGACTTTGTTACCAGCTTTAAAACTTCTATCTTGGGAATGAAGGTCATATCTGGTTTTCATTTTGCCCTGAGCCTCTTTGAGATTAGACTTAGCAAAGTCACAAGCCTTAGGGAGACGATTACGGAAGTCAGAGACATACTGAAGCAAGTTCACTGGGACATCATCTTCGGCTATCAACTTTTCCTTCAGAAGCTTCAGAGGTCCACGGACTGTATGCCCAAAAACAAGCTCAAAAGGACTGAACCCAAGAGACTCCTGAACAGCTTCACGGGCAGCAAACAGAAGAAGATGGACACCTTCACCCCAGTCTTTCTCTGTGTCAAGGCAGTAGGTCCTTATCATGTTCTTCAGGGTTTGATGGAACCTCTCAAAAGCACCTTGACTCTCAGGATGGTAAGCTGATGACCTGTATTGTTTAATACCAAGCTCATGCATAACTTGTTGAAATATGCCAGACATGAAATCTGACCCTTGATCAGACTGAATAGACTTAGGAAGACCAACAAAGCAAAAAAACTTGGTAAGAGCCTTGATGATAGTCTTCGCCTTGATATTACGAAGTGGAATTGCCGCAGGAAACCGGGTGGAAGCACACATGAAAGTCAGTAGGCACTCACAACCAGACCTAGTCTTCGGCAATGGTCCAATACAGTCAATGATGATCCGACTGAAAGGTTCTTCAAAAGCGGGAATGGGCTTGAGTCGAGCCTTTGGAATATTCTGGTTCGGCTTCCCAATCATTTGATAAGTATGACAGGATTTGCAGTACTCCTGTACATCAAACCTCATGGAAGGCCAGAAGAAATGATTCCTGACACGTTGAAGGGTCGTCTTGATACCCAAATGACCTGACATAGGATTATCATGGGCCAGACTATGAGTTTCTTGATGATAAGACTTTGGAAGAACAATTCGATGGGTGATCATCCACTCTTCATCTGCAGAAACATCAGGTGGATGCCACTTTCTCATAAGCACACCATTTTCATAGTAAAAACAGACAGGAACTTGAGTAGCCTCTTGTTCACTTGCAGCCTGTGGTAGAAGATGCGCTAGATCACAAGCTTGTTTTTGCTCCTGAATAAGTTGTTTCCGAGACAGAATGTCATTAGAATGACCTGACAAGGACAAGTCTGAAGATTTCCCAGACATCTCAGGACTGGAATGTTCCTGATGAAAAGACTGCCCAATGAAGGTGTCAGCCAGGTTGAAGTCCAGGTCAGCATCATCTTGAATAGCCTTTTTGGCCATAGAACGAATAACCGCACATGAAGAATAGAGGTCTGGAATTTTCTCCTCTATAGATTCAGATTCTTGATCAATCAAAGGAGTGTCAGTTACAACAGGGTAGGGCACAACCTTATCCCCAGCAAGATCATTACCAGGAAGCAAATGAACACCTTTGAAAGGAAGAGAAGACCTAACACCAACAGTAACAGGCTCAGAGACCAAGTCTGATTTGAGATGAACATTATGGAAAGGTACACTTGTAAAACCACATTCTACTCCTTGAATGAGGACATTAGCCTGAGTGGACGATTTGTCCGAAAAAAGCAGAATATCTGCAAGAATAAGAGATTGGGAAGACCCAGTATCCCTTAGAATTCGAACAGGAGCAGATGAGAAAAAAATCATGTGAAAGTGAGACAAAACCATCGGTGATGAATGGCTCAAAACTCTCCATAACAGAATCAGACACAGAAGGTAGAAGATCAGACGATCTGACCTTTGATACAAGAGATTCTCTCCTAGTGGAAGCAGTTGGCTTGGTTTCTTCTCGTTATTGTTTTTTCTTGAGCGCATAACACTCAGAAATAAGGTGACCTTGCTTTTTGCAGTATTGGCAAGACACAGAATGTAAAGAATCAGAGGATTGCTTCTCACTGGAAGGTTTCCTCTCAGAAGTGGCCTTGGAATCATTAGAAGTGTTATTAGAAGCATTATTAGAAGCAGTCTTGGACTGAGACTTGCCTTGAAATTTAGAAAAAGTGGATTTTTGGACAAAAGAAAACTTATAAGTCAATGCATAACTATCAGTCAGGGTGGAAACATCTTGCAAAGTAATGGCTTGTTTCTCCTCAAGGTAGGTCTTGATATCAGGCTGGATACACCTTTTGAATTCCTCAATCAGAATAAGTTGCCTCATTCTGTCAAAATCTTTCTCATCTTTCATGGAATTACACCACTGATCAAACAACCCTGCAAAAATGTGCTATAGGAATCCTATAGGACAGTTCAATAGAATTCTATAGAACTTTAGTACCTCAAGTCCTATAGAAAAAAAGTTCTATAGAAAACAGTTCCATAGAAAAATCTCTGGAGGACTTTTTTTTCAGTTTGGAATCTTCAAGCTCACCCAAATTTGGAAGGCAACCATTTTATATTACATTTCCCAGCAATCCTTTCCCAACTTCCATCCCTGTAGCACAATGACCACTCATGTGCTACTCTGACCGGGGCTCGAACCCAGACACTTCTGCTCTGTAATGCAGTGCTTTAACCAAGTGAAAATTAAGGGAAAAGTTCAAAAGGTCAAACTTTCAACGTAATACTGCCTTCGTAAGCAAAAGAGGAACATGAGTTTTCCATTATAGCATAATAAAGTTGTAATGCCTTACATTTATATTTTTGAATTGCTGCCGAGGAAATGGAAAGAGGTCTTCATATACCGTAACTGAAATACTGCTAAGTTGTGTGGTCAGTCAGTCAATCAATCGTCTGATCAGAGAATCAATGAGTTGGTATGTGCCTGGTACCCCATGTGCTTAAGCACACCTTAAAGTTAAAAGGGACACAATTTCCTTGCTACTTCAGTATCGTGGATATCACTGCATATTGCACATTTTTATACCATTAGTCTGGTTTCTCACTTCTAGAACCCAGGTACACATAAGGTAATTTGACCCTTCGACAGAGCATTGCAAGGATTCATAAGATTTATTTTTATTTTTATTTAACCCTTATTTAAGATGTCTTTCCCATTAAGCTTTTGTTCTATTAGAAGGTCCTAAAGACCATCAAAGTCCTATAGAACAGGTTTTTCCAACTAGGGTGTTCTATAGGAAGGTCTTATAGAACAGCAATAATCTTATGGGACTTTCTTTTCCATTGAGGTGCTCTATAGGTTTCTAGCAAATTCCAATAGAACACACGGAAAATCCTGTAGAACATGCTGTTCTACTAAAATGTTCTATAGAGTTCCATTGATGTTCTATAGAGTTCTATAGAATTCCATAGAAGTCCTATAGAACATTATTTGCAGGGAACTGTTCCTTCAATCTGCCAAATTCAACATGAGTTTGACTGGCTTCCTTGTGAGAATTCCTAAATTTTTGCCTGTTAGCCTAGGGGACCAATTCATAACCCTTCAGAATAGCAGATTTGACAAAATCATAATCAGAACACTGTTGGATAGATAACTGGTTATAGATTTTCCTTGCTTTACCAGTAAGAACACTTTGTAACATCATTGTCCAATGCTCTTTTGGCCTTTCAAATTTTCAGCAATTTTTTCAAAATGGGTAAAGTATAGATCTACATCATTTTCTAGGAAGGGAGGAACAAGTCTGATGTGTTTAACCACATCAAAATGATCAGAAAGTCCAAAAGATTTTGTTACAGTACCTGCTTCTATTTTCTTCATTTCCAGTTCATACTGCATCCTTTTTTCTTCTAGTTCTTTCTCTTTCTCCAACCTTCTCTCTTCCAATTCTTTCTCCTTCTCCAACCTTCTTTCTTCCAGTTCTTTCTCCAACCTTCTTTCTTCCAGTTCTAGTTGTTTCTGGCATAGCTGCATCTCAAGTCTTTGCAGCTCTGTTGCAGACACTTCCACATCTTTAATCAATTCTGCTGCTTCTTCCCCAAAGATATCTTCATCGATGAAATGTTGCACCAAAATGTTGAATATTTCTTGTTTCTTCATTGATGATATCACATCAGATAATCCAAGGGTTGAGGCTATTTGCAGCAAGTCCTTCTTCTTTGCCAGCGCAATTGATCCCTGGGTTGGAGTTTTCAGGAAAATTTCAACATCAGAAGTCATGATTGCTGGTTTTTTCAAATAGTCACATGATTTAAAAATAATAGATCAGCTTTAATCTTTGGTGAATCCAATGGTTGATCCAGTGAATGGTTTATCTCAGTGGAACCTCCAATTTGTTATGACTTGAAAATCACAACAAAGAAAACCAGCAATGACAAACAAATTTGTTCTTCACTGATTAGGTCCAAAAATTTCTCCAAATAATCCACTGTGCAATCTTATAATAACACTCTAATGCCACTAATTAACTCTGATGCAAAGAAAAAACTCTCTCTAACTGAGCAAAATCACAGCATTTATAAAGACTAGGATTATTCTGGAAAGATCTGCAGGAGTCCTGGATGATCCGGCCCCCTCCAGGCAAGAAGAAGCCAGAAATTTCTAGAAAGCACTAGTCTATTTCATCACACACACGTGGTATTGCATCAGATCATGTTTTGCTACAGACACAGCACCAGAGGGTGCTAAATGATGAACAAAATAAACAAATAGCTGACCAGTAAGGCAGCACAAATAATATGTAACAAATCTCCATTTACAAATGATATACAGTGCTGTACATAAAACACTCATTCATAACAATGTATATTGACAAATAAAATGAAGTAGACCAGTCAAAATATAGAATGTCATGTCTTCATTTTGTCCGCAATGAAAATGTAAGCAAAAATACATTTAGAAATCACTGCTGTCTGCTTTACGTGCATTTTCCAAATCGTTGCAACTTTTTCTGAGCTGGGGTTGCAGAAGCTCTTATGGGAATAGGCGGTTATTGACCAAGGGCTGAATGCATGTGGTTTTAAGGACAGTGAAGATAGAGTTCTTTAGAGTGTGTGAGTGATGCAACCATCTCTAATGGCAACGAGCACCTCACGCCTGAACTCTGTCCTCTTATCTTGATGGTGAAACAAGCTCCTGCTGAATGGGTGTGCCCACGTTCAATAGCAGTGCGTACCACTGGACACTGACTCTCTATTTTGTGCTCTAAACTTGTGACACTGACAAAGGAGCATACATGCACATGAGTGAAAGGCCAAGAGAGTTAGATAACAGAGTGATCCAGTGAATGCAATGGCGAAAGTAGGGTGAGAAGGTTAGGGTCAATGGACTGGATTCGACTGTTGGAAATTGTTTAAGACAGGGCTGCCCAACCCTGTTTCTGGACAGCTACCATCCTGAAGGTTATCACTCCAACCAAAGCAAAGCACTCCTGCTTTTCGAGTTAGAGATCTTGATGAGCTGCTAATGAGCTGAATCAGGTGCGTTGAATTAGGGTTGGAGCAGAAACCTACAGGATGGTAGCTCTCCAGGAACAGGGTTGGGCAGCCCTGCTTTAAGATAAAGCATAAATGAGAGGGGTCACAAGGTCTGAGACTTTTTTCTAAGCCGGTCTCCAGATTTTATATTCTCATTTTAGTGGATGGTAGTTGTGTGTATCTGTCACGTCCGCATCCTTTTTTATGCTGCATTTTGTGGAGTTGTGTGCTGCTGTACTTTTAGTGGATCTCCTCAATACTGGTGGCAGTGACATCACAGTTCAACCTGGCTTGCAGTCACCAAAAATGCACACCATTGCCGGACAGCTGCCATCAGAGGGGCTATTGTCTACAAGGATGTAAAGGGAGATTGCCGTGCCAACTGTTTAACAAGACAGTCCAGTTGGCTGCGACCGCATTAGTGTAGCCCCCGAAAGTCCGCTTCTCCTCTTTTTTGCACATTATTCTGCCAATACTGTCCCTACGGCAACCGAAATCGATAGGTGTCATAAGTGAAATTTAACACATGTCCATACCGAATATGAAAGTAATCGGTCAAAAAATACAGCCTGTCCAGTGTCCACAAGGAAGTGTGTATGTTTCAGCACAAATTTGCGCATTTTTCCGCCAACACTGTTGCCATGGCAACCAAAATCGATGAGTCATACGTGAAGTGTGACACGTGTCCACAATATGAAAGTAATCGGTCAAAAATTTCAGCCTGTACAGCGTCCACAAGGAAATTGCTATGTCTTACCACTAATTTGCATATTATTTGGTCAATACTGTTGCTATGGCAACCAAAATTACTAGGTGTCATCAGTGTAGTACAAAACATGTCCATACCAAATATGAAAGTCATCGATCAAAAATTAAAGCCTGTAGAAGGTCCACAAGGAAGTGTCTATGGATGTGGACGCAGCGGCGGCGGCGGAGACGACACACGTGAATCCATAGTAGCCGCCCGGCTTCGGCCTGGGGCTACATTTAATTACTGTTTTTAGGATATTAGGATAATTGCACCGCAGCATATTTAAAATGAACCCGAACTTTAAATAGATTTGTGCATCATTTTATTCACCAGACCACCATCAACCACCTTAAGACTGAGGACACTATTTGCACATTCTATCATCTGCTACTTGCTGCCTTGATTCATTTCCATAAACTTCTTGTCGTTAGTAACTAGTTTTACTCAGTTATAGGTAATAAATAAGAGCGCAGGTTGGATGGACAGCGAGAGACTGCCCAGCTCCAGCATTGACTCATTGTTTGTACAAAGGACTAGAGCCAATACATTTAACAGAGGACCTTTTCCATCATTGGCATGAGTTACTAACATCACACTTGCTCCTTAGTGGGACCTCCAACTTGTGTAAGCTTGCAAATATGCTTAGCTTCGCTTAAACGTCATTACTATAGTCCTAAGTCCCTATTGTACTGCAAATAAATGCCAGTTTATACTTTTACACTTCACTTTTTACTCAACTGGGTGTTTACAAGTTGTGTTCACTGAAGTGGCTTTGTTTTATAGGCAATACCATACGCTGGACACAGGTGGATTTTGGGTCGTAACAGTGCGTGAAATTATATCATATACTCAGAAAAACCAAAAAATTATTACCATGACAGTGCCTATAATGGAGATGTAGGCATTGGAACTGGACCTTGGAGCAATGGAAGGTTGTCTGGTTTGATAAGTGCCATTTTCTTTAACATTATGTGAATGGCTTGGTACGCATGCCCCGTTTACCGGGGGAAGAGATGGCATCAAGATGCACTGTGGGAAGAAGAAAAGCAGATGTAAAGTGTAAAGATTTGGGCAATGTTCTGCTGGGAAGCCCTAGAATTAATTTAATCAACATCCAGCAAAATATCTCACTGGACGTTGGCCAACAGGGAATTCCCTTGCAATTTTACGGATACATATGTAACTTAAATTGCCCGTTTGCCCAATTTGTGGTCACAAGTAGCTTAACCGTGAGGTGCTCCTGTCATGGTTTAGGTGTGCGTTTGTTTGTTGGACCTTTCTTTGTTCTATCGTCCGGGACGATATCGGATTTCTTTTGCATCGAATTCCTGGCCCAGCTGGCTAATTGAGCTGGGGCGGAGTTTTCCGGACTCTATACATATGGTCGGGGGTTCGCCACGCCTATGGCTAGAGTGTCTGTTTGTTTCTAGCACTTCGGCCGAAGAAATCTCTAGTCAGTTTTGCTAGTGACTTGTTATCTTCCAATTATTGTGAGGAATTGCTTCTTTTGAAGTTTTTTCTCTTCTCTCTTAGTTTATTCTCTCTCGCATTGCTTCCTTGTTGCAGACTTTTATTCGTCCTTGGAAGCGCAAGCTTTTTCCGGAGATGTGTACCTCCTTTTATGTTTATCTCTTATCTGGGCTGTTCTTTGTTCTTTCTCTCACTGGTCGCTGCACCTGGCGTCCTATCACCGCCCATTACAGCTTCATCTCTGCACCCCTATTCTAAACCCCTCACGAACACCGCCTCAGGTTCTGCATTTGATGATATAATCATTTATATTTGCAGGCCTTGTGCCAGGTCATTAATAATAACTTGTCTCCCATTTTTCTAATGCAATTTTTCTGAGAAGAGCTGAGTGACCATTACATAAAAGAACATTTATTTTTGTTCAGTTCTCTGAATTTGCTGCATTTCTGTGTTTTAAATACTAATTGGCTTGGTTATGTGCTTGATGGGTTGTTGGTGAAGAGCAGAATAGGATGTAGTGCTTAAAATGGAATTGAACTCACGGAAGACACTAGGAAAGACAGCAGGCTAAAATGAAACTTTGAGACCAGGAATATATTGTTTGCCAAAATGTCCAAGGTAATAAAGTTTCCCCCCACCCCCCAAAAAAATAAAATGAATAAATAAATTAACATTTTAAAGGGAGTGGGTCAGTTTGAATGTGAGGCTTAGGCAAAAAGGACCAGATGCGTGCCAGGGAAAAAGCAGAATAATTGGGCCGGCAAGAATCAAAGTCAAACAAAAGGGTGTCACAGAATCACTAATAACAAACAGGCATACTACGTGCTCAGCTCTGAATGAAATAGATCAAAGTTCTGACAAGGAACAGGTTGCAGAGTGGGAGTTTATACACACAAGGCAGATAACAATCTAGGCGGGGTAACAGGTGTGTGGGATGAGCAAGACATTAACTGAGAGGAGAGACACAAGAGGTAATGACAATCACTGATTGGGGAAGGCAAAGACTCGGACTGGATTCACAAGACAATCTAAACATAACAGCTCCAGTTACGGAGTGGCCAAGTGGGAGAGGCGAGAGAAGTAGATTAGATTAAAAGATGGCTGCAAAGAGTTTGCAGTAATAAAGGCAAGGACCGGGATAGCAAAGAGAGGGCGGAGTTACAGATCAGCTGGGAAAGTAAAGAGATTCAGTTAGTAACGTTAGTACTTTGTGAAATAACAAATCTACCCAAATGGTGCATGTTTGTAAGTTAGTTATTTGCAAGGTTAGTGTATTAGTAAGGATTAGTAAATTAACTGGACAAAACATAGTGTGTTAGTAGGTGTCAGTCCTAATTAGTAAGAAGTAGGAGAAGTTAAACGAGAAGTGAAGGAAGTTCGTGAAGCACCAGAAAACCTCCGAAGTCACCCGAAATGTGACAACTCGCAGACAGGGGAGTACACTGGCATAAATATAAAGATGATGCAATACATAACAGGGGAAGACAATTGTGCAATCAACTGGCAATGGTCATGAAAATGACAAAATATAAATGAACCAAACAGAGAAATAAAACTGACAGAAAATTTGAACTAAACAGAAAACCAGGTCATGACATTGAGGGGCAAAGGAGGGTTTTGCAATGCTGTTGTGAAGGGAATTGCTTCCAAGAATGTGTTCCCGTTCGAGAACCACCAAACAGTGTCGCATGATCCATGACAAGATTTCATCTCTCATTCTGGTTAATGGAGAGATCCACAGAAGAACATTTATAAGGCTGAACTGTTCCACTTTCCTTTAAGTCCTATTACAAGCTTTTAAAAGTCTGTTAACTTTACTCTTGATAAGGTTATTTTCGAAGCCACTATGGTTTGGCAGGCATCGAGGAACCGTGTTCTGCAACCATGTTCTCTGAGTCCATATAGGATGGAATGCAGAATTTTTATTAACCACCAGCTCAGACTATACTCTCGCTGCTGATGGGCATAATGGTAATCAGGGTCATTGGTGGTAAAATATCCAATATTACATAAGAAACAAGATACATACTGCACTCACTGATGGTAAACGCATCAGTCTGGACTTTAGTTAGGGTGCCTTTAAATAATCTCTGAATTTGATGCCTGCAACACATTCCAAAAATGTTAGGACAGGGGCAATATAAGAATGGAAAGTGTTAGAATGTTGTAAAAATTAGAGGGCATGTACGATGTAAAAGGAGAATCCACAAAAGCTGCAGTTGTTTATGAGCAAACAGTGGTTGAGTCTGGCAACATTTTGCTGAATTGTTGTGTGACAGTGTGACAGATTAAAAGAAAACATTAACATGACAAAACACTGTATAATATTACTATAAATTTTAAGGAATCTGGAAAAATCTCTGCATAAAGAATGAGGTTGTAAATCTATACTGAGTCCTCGTGATCTTTGATCCTTCAGATGTCTCTGCATTGAAAACTGACACGTTTTTTGATGGATATTTTGTGATTGGCAGGGACTACTTTGGAAAAACTACATTCCTGCTGTTTTCCAGTAGATCCCTCCAGGGAGGGTGGCTGTTCTGGGACAATAGTTTGCCTATATATTAAATACATGGCTTATCATGTCTAAAACAGTGCGTGGATTTTCGTTCCATCACACAAAACACAAACTGTGACAGCACAAATGTTTGACGCGCTCAAAATACGCTTCAGATCTTTGGATAAGTTGCGCATGGGATGATGCGTTATCCACAATTCTGAAAAATCAGTTTTGAATCCGACCTGACTCACTATAACCCATCTGACTTCTATTATCAAATATTAAACTTAGCATTTCATTTGAAATGTCTTTATTATTATTTACAGTTTGGCTGACAAACGAAGTGGCTTTAGAAAGCAGCCCTTTGTAGTAGCAGCAAAAGCTATGGATGACATTGCTGTCACCACCTTTAATTAATCCAAATTTCTTTCATATATCTGACTTGATCTTCATTGGTCAGCCAAGCGGAAACGAGTTCTTTTCACTCCTGTAAAATATTATTCAAGGAATTAAGGTAGCTTTATCGAAATAATATTATTTTCATCTCTTTCTCGCTGGATATTTATTTCTAATTTCTAATTTGATGATGTTTTCATTCTAATCGCTCTCAGTCATTCTCCAACAGTGCATAATTATCTTTCTACCCTTGACCATTTTTCATAAGCTTGTTTTATGCACAAGTTGTTATGTAATGTAACGTTCAAATGCAGCCCCGGGAATTCACTATGATAATTTTTAACATCTGGATATGAATAAAACAATTTTGAACAAATTTTCAAAAATGTTTTTGATAAAATTTTTGGAGATATGGGAGTGTAAACGAAAGTTCAATCACGAGACATAGGATTCTCAAGCAATTGCACTTACCCAATCAGCGCCTTCTGTCTTCTTTTTTATATATATATATATATATATATATGCTTCTGTCTGTCTTGTTCCTGTCTGCTGTTGCAGAGATTCCGCATCGCCCACCGCCTCCCCACCGCCACCAACTTCTGACTCCGGCCTCTTCTGCATCTACTTCATCCGTATGGCCCTTCTGTCCAACGGGGGATGGCTTCGCCCCTGCCTGCTACCCAGGCAGATCAGCGCCCCACCTCGCTTGAGGGTCCTCGGGGCCGGAGTCATTGTCAAATACTGAATTTATTTCGTGTCATTGCATTGTTAATAAATTTCCTTTCCTTAAATCCGAAGTCTTCGTGATTGAACACTGTGTTCAGGTTACCATTCTTTCAGTAATGCTTTCCTTGCGCACTTCACCGACCCTTCTGTCTGCAGAAGATGGTTTTTCCTTGTGACTAGGCATCTGGTTTTTAAAGGGAATGGTAGATCACACTCCAATTGGTTTATTCATGTTATGCCTCAAAACACACCTATGATTAATTAAGAGATGAAGTCCAACCCCTTTGAACCATGCACCATAATTTGCGGCCAGATAACCCGTTGTTAAACTAACGAAAAAGAATTTTGACTCGAACTTGCACTAAGCACTTCAGACCATGCACTTAGATTGCTTAAATAGGGCCCTGAATGTAAATCTAAATGCAGAAACTGTTTGGAATATATGTTGCTCGGCCATGTCCCTTTTGTATGGAGAATTGCTGTTTCAAACCTTTTTTTCTGTGGAGTACAAGTTAAAAGGGATTTGCCAATCATTGTTTACTGTTTTTTATTACCCCTTCCAAGGAGGTTATGTTTTTGGTTTGGTTTGTTTGTCTTTTTTTCAGGAGGATTATGGAAGAACTATCGCCCCGATTTTCATGAAACTTGATGGAAGGGTGTAGCAGGGGCCTAGAGAGGCCACAAAATTATTTTTCGCTTCAGTTAACACTGCTAGATATGGCATTTAGTCTTGGCGGACAACATGCCATACATCTTAAATCCAGTAGATGTCAGTAGAGTTCAATAGTGCAAAAATAGCTAATTGCAGAAATATGCTGGTTGTGCTTGCGGATTCGCTTATCATAGAATGGTGCAGTACTGGCTGAGGTGGAGGTCTGTGCTCTATGAGTGCCACTCCAGTTAACATTTTATGTATTTCCCCAGTTCTTCTGAAATTGAGGAATTGAGATCTTACAACCTTAGCCAATTTTTGTAAATAAGGAGTGAGAATGTATTTCTTTTGAGTCCCAACGTTCTCTGTGTTTTACAAAAATGAAAATGGTTTAATTTCAACATTGTTTAAATAACTGAAAAGTTATCATAACTATCTGCAATGTGACAACTAACCAGGAACTCGTTGCAAAACGAGCCATTTGTAACAGAGACAACAAAAATCCACCAGATAATATCATGTCAACAATAATAAAACAGCTTCATGTTGAGCTGCCATGTCCGCCATTCTGGCTCTCAGTCTGACAACGGCTCATGATTTGTCAGTTTTATTTTTAAAAAAAGGATGTGCAGTACTGGTCCTGGTGTTTTCTGGTTAGGGAATCTGCTATACATGCTGGTCAGTGCTGCCCACAGTTGCACTGAAAACCAGATTATTGGAGAGAAGTGTATGCGCTAATCTTGCAGCAGCAGGAAGAATGTTCATTAGATGTTTATTCTTGGATCTTGGGATTGTAATTCGGCAACTTCGGATACTCCACTGCAGGGTAAGGGGGGGGAGTAGGGGAGGGAAGGGGTTTGGCTGAGGATTTATTTGGCTTCTACGCTTCTGAAATGATTTGGCTCCCTTACACACAGATAATTGAGAGAATACATTTTGTGAGGCAGTCAGATAGCTGCTCGCGTTTTCTGGTAAGGGGCCAAAGTGTCCATTTCATTTACTGAAAACTATAATATAGGAAGGGATAGCAATTTAAAGGCTCTGTTTTTCATGGTCAAGAACCCCTCATTCTGAAAGCAAAATCAAATCAAAAAATTTTTTACCACAACTATCTGTGGTATCTGTGTCTCCCTCAAACCGCAAGGGAATATTAAGGCAATACTAAGTCATGTAGTCAGTTTCAAAGAAAGAGAAGTTTTTTTTTTTAATCTTCAGAATCCCTAGCACATGAAATAAACATGAAGTGGACAAACAAGTTTGTCAATTTCAGCCCCATTACTCAATTTGGTCTTTCCTTCGCTCAGCTTCTTTGATTTTATCTGACAAGATATATAAACTGAAGTTTTTTGTTTGTAGATATGAACAAGGCTCCTGCTGAATGAAAAACAATTTCACCATCCATCACTGGAGATATTCACCTGACAATGACATAGAAAATTACATGCCCTCCCCCATCTGTCTAAGGGCAGGATGATGCTTAGACTCATGGAAGCCTGGGAAAAGAATTTCATGCACATTTTAAGACATTCACTGACCCCTAAGAGATCAGTGCCATGTCCTATTCCAGCCACTGCTCCCTCTCAGCTTGTTTTTTCTCTTCGCACCAGGCCAGTGAATTTGGGCAGTCCCTCGCTGGTGACACACTCCTACTGTCAGGATGAAATTCAAAGCAGGGCTGAGGGTTGGAGGTTGGAAAAATGGCCCCTAATCTGGAGTGAATTTCAGCCTCTACCAGGTTATGGTGACATGAAAGAGAGTGAGAGCACACAGGCTGATTATGGAGAGAGGAGAAGATGGAGGTGCATTATGGGCTGAGTCTGTGAAGGCATTTGAGAGCACAGCCGATGGTGTAATAAACAACAGCGTGGTGATCTGCACTTCTAAAATGGAAACAAATAACAACATTACCGTGTCAAACATCGCATCCATCACAGCACATTATTTGGAAGCAAAATTTAAGTCTTTAAGGTAATTTTCTATTTTTGGAAGTTTTCTTATCTTTTTTTCATTGCCAATTTTTATTGCAACTAAATCCAAACCATAAGTGGTACATGTGCCTTTGCCTTTATGAACGGCTTAATTTTATAGCTTGCATTAATTCGCAGAGATTCATCGTGGGACATCATAAAGTGCTAGTTCTTTTTTGAAAAAAATGATAAGATATACAACATGTTGAACACAGCATTTTAGAAACAGCAAACTAGGACTGTTGGGACAGCCATTAAACAGTGCAAACAATGTACCAAAAAATAAAAAAGATGGACATGAGGACTGATAATTTTTTGTCTTATTACTGCCATTCAGTATCGCTTGTGATCATACGGCCACATGGTATGGACATGCGGAATGCTACTAAAAGGGTTCTACAGAGCAGGTCAAACCATATTTATAGAAAATGAAAGATATTTTTCCTGTTCAGCTTGAATTCTGTCTTGATTTTAAATGGCAAATACAACCCCAATTCCGAAATAGTTGGGACGAAGTGTAAATTGTGAATAAAATCAAAATGCAATGACTTTCAGATCACGAGCCAATATGTTATTTACGATAGAACATAGATAACATTTCAAATGTTGAAATTGAGACATTTTACATTTTCATCCACAAAATTAGCTTATTTCAAATGTTCTGGCTACAACAGGTCTCAAAAAAGTTGGGACACAGGCATAAAAGGGCTGAAAAAGCACTTAATATATAAGAGAATCAGCTGAAAGAACATTTAGCAAGTAATTAAGTTAACTGGCATCAGGTGTGTAACATGATTGGCTATAAAAGGGATGTCTTAGAGAGGCTGAGTCTCTCAGAAGTAAAGATGGCCAGAGGCTCTCCAACCTGTGAAGGCTTGCGTAAAAAAATTGTGGAATACTTTAAAAACAACGTTCCTCAATGTCAAATTGCAAAGGCTTTGAAGGTCTCATCATCGACAGTGCAAAACATCATCAAAACATTCAGAGAAACTGGAAAAATCTCTGTGCATAGGGATAAGGCGGAATACCTTTACTGGATGCCCGTGATCTTCGGACCTTCAGACGCCCCTGCATCACTCACCGGCATGATTCTGTCATTGACATTACTAAATGGGCCCAGGAATACTTCAAGAAACCACTGTCTGTAAACACAGTCTGCCGTGTCATCCACAGATGCTACCTAAAACTCTATCATGCAAAAAGGAAGCCATTGTTGAGCATGATCCAGAAGCGCCGCCCTGTTCTGTGGGCCAAGGCTCATTTAAAATGGACTGTAGCAAAGTGGCAAAGTGTCCTGTGGTCAGACGAGTCCAAATTTTACATTCTTGTTGGAAATCATGTGCATCGTGTCCTCTGGGCTAAAGAGGAGACAGACCATCCCTCCTGTTATCAGCATTCAGTTCAAAAGCCAGCATCTCTGATGGTATAGTGATGCATCAGTGCATATGGTGGGGGACACTTGCATGTTTTAAAAAGCACCATGAATGATGAAAGGTATATAAAGGTTTTAGAGCAACATATGGTACCCTCCAGATGACATCTATTCCAGGGAAGGCCTTGTGTATTTGAGCAGGACAATGCATAACCACATACTGCAGCTATTACTACAGCATGGCTTCGTACTAGAAGAGTCCGTGTGCTGAACTGGCCTGCCTGCAGTCCTGATGTTTCACCAATTGAGAACATTTAGCGCATAATTAAACGAATAGTCTGTCAAAGGAGACCCAAAACTCTCCAGCAGCTGGAAGCCTGTATTATACAAGAGTGTGATCATATTCCAATGGCTAAACTCAAGAAACTTTTCTCCTCAATGCCCCGACGCCTCCACTCTGTGTTAAAAAGAAGAGGGGATGCTACACCATGGTAAACAGGCCCCCGTCCCAACTTTTTTGAGACCTGTAGCAGCCATCAAATTTGAAATGAGCTCATTTTGTGGATAAAATTGTAAAATTTCTCAGTTTCAACATTTGCTATGTTATCTCTGTTCTATTGTGAATAAAATAATGGCTGGTGTGATTTGAAAGTCATTGCGTTTTGATTTTATTCAATTTACACTTTGTCCCAACTATTTCGGAATTGGGGTTGTACTTACTGAGTCTCGTATTCCTCCAGGTGGAGCTCAGAGGAGTCACATATTTTCCCGAGACCTACCAGAGGAAAAGCAAGGGCTGTACATTGGGCTTTCTCTTGAGCACGGAACACACAAGGGGCTTCCTCTTACTCTTATGTTATCATAATACTTCAAATGATCCAAATGGAATGCTTGTTTGACGAACAACACACATCCATCAAGTTTGATCAAAATAAAAAAAATTATTTTATTTAATTATTTAAAAATGCACCAAATGTTACGTCCTGAGTATTCTGTAATTGCATCTCCCACAGTACTCCCCTCCCCATTTGTTCATTCCCTGTGCTTCACAAGCATTTCCCACTTCATTGATTGTTGTCTTGTGTATTTAAATCCCCGGTCTTTGTCTTCCCTTTGCAAGATCATTATATTCTGTCCTTGGTTTTATCAAAAGAATTATAGATACCAACTCACTTGAGATACCCTTCCCTAAGACTGCATTCGTGGAGAGTGACTTCTGTTAGTCCCTCCTTCAGCCGTGTTCGAAGGTGTGCATCTCCCCAAGCATACCCTGGTTCATTTGGCTTGCCATCCGGTTTACTGGCCTTGGACCAGTCCCTTCGACCGTGGCTTGCCTGAACCTCGATATTCCAGCTCATCGTTCCATTAAGATATTTCTTATTTCTTAACAAATTGGCCAACTGCCATTTAGTGACTGTTTACTTTGAAAAAGGAGAGGTCTGGCACCTGTAAGTGCTTGCGACTTTGCTCAGCCTTTTTATCAATTGGCCCCCTTTCAGTTATTCTATTATTAACCTTATGGGGAAAACTGACTTGCTTTATTTGAAATCATACCCATTGATATCTTGCTGATAGAATACTATAACTGGATTGTCAAGTACTGCAATATAATTTTTACACCCACACCTGATGGAAAAGGGACATGTTGAGTTCTTCTTTAGAACTGATTTTGCAGAAAGAACTTTGCCGTTCCCCAGGCCACTGTGATTGAGCAGCATTTTTCACTTACAATCAGAATACTTCAAATACTACTGGAATCAGAAATGTGGTCCTATATAAGGGATGTAGCGGACACAGCTAAGAAAATAACCAACACATCATACATTACAGTCAGCAGGTTACAAAATAATATACCAGTGGTGGAAACAATTTTTGATTGAAACAATCCAGTGATACAAGGCTTCACTATTGGCCGGATGTGGAGAGGTAAACTTCAATATTTTTTTCTATAACCAATTAAATGAAATTTTTGATAGTTGCATACTACATTTTTACTTTTCCATGACTTGTCTACAGGTAGTACAGCATCGGCCAAGTAAAATACATAATGCTATCAACAACTCCATTAGCTTTTTATAAAATATATTAGAATTATGTTTCCACGGCGCTTCTCTATGGATATATACGAATGCCTGTTCCTTATGAGAAATCCACTTACCTGCTTGGAATAAAATTGTGGTACTTTGCAAAGGACTCATTATTTAGAAGGAATACTACTTCATTTAGGCAGCTATGATAAGACCCATTGGGACAAGCTGTATTGAAGAACACTGGGTCTCATTCCATCAGATGGAATGGGGACTCTGAGTGGGAGATTCTAGGCCAGATTTTATGCTGGGCTAGAAATGCCGCAAGCATCAGGTAATGTACTTGTTAAGTTCATCATAACAAACCCAAAACCATATTTAATTTTTACCGATTAATAATTTATCGGCCATATTCTGGAAGGCAGATTATTAACGTGGGAGTGCTG
Source organism: Gymnothorax javanicus (assembly GCA_029692085.1). Lineage (NCBI taxonomy): Eukaryota > Metazoa > Chordata > Actinopteri > Anguilliformes > Muraenidae > Gymnothorax > Gymnothorax javanicus. The sequence continues at coordinate 22,180,431 of CM056209.1, forward strand.
ATCTGTGCCTTCCTTGATCCACGATCTGATAGAAATGGTCCAAGATCAAACACTCCCACTGCAATATTTTGCAATCCTTAATCAATATAGACTATTGAATATTTACTTTTTATCTTTGTCAGGCTCTGTGTAATATCCAGGATGGTACCTCAGTGTCATTGCTCAATATTGTGACTGGACAAGTTTGTCATTTTATCGGACTGGGGCACATCTGGATTGGTTGACGTCTCAGTTTCCTGTTTGAAGTGAAACATATTGATTTTTGCATCACACTAACGCCTACATGCTCTCCTTTTAATGTCAATTATACCCTTGTCTGTTGGTAAGTGGTCAGGCTTAACTGCATGAGCATAAAAAGGTCTTGCAGGGTTATAACAGAGAGAGGACAGCAAGATGTGCTCTGCTAAAGAGATGATTCGACAGAGCTTTATTGAGACGGAGATTCTGATCGACAGCACACAAAGAGAAACAGGGATTAATGCCAAGAGATGTATTGTTACTATGACAGTAAACGTCATGCATCTATTAATGGGGAATAAGAGAAGTATGTATTCCTTATTTTTACATCAGTGATGCCATGTGTCCTGCCGTACCCTTTTGAAGGCAGTATGCAAATGAGACCTTCGTGATACTTGACAGATTAATTATCATTTTGTTTTTGAAAAAAGACACAAGGCTCAACTCACAAAAAGTAAGCAATGCTAAAAATGAGACCTTCGTGATACTTGACAGATTAATTATCATTTTGTTGGTCAACTCTTCCCAATAAAATTACATTTTCCGAACCTAAATATCTTTTATATATCTAATATATTTTCAAAACTAATACTAATCTCAATGCTATTTTATAAATGGACTACAATTACGACTGACTTACTACTGATTTTGATATTGCTATTTCACCTCATTCCTTTTACGTAAAATAGCCACATTTAACGGACCAACACGGAAGACCCATCCTTCTGTCAGTCATTTAAGGATGTACAAGATCTTTGCACTGTCATGGCTGAAACATTTATTAAATAAAAATGATGCCTAGGAATTTGAAATATAGATGAGGAACTTCCCATTGACTTTAATGGCAAGTCAAAATGCTAACCTTGGCCAGAAATGTGAAACGGATGACCATTCTTCGACAATGTGATGATAATTTCATTTTGTGCTTTCCAGTGCCAGCTTATTTATTTCTTGTATTAACTAGCTGCAAATCTCTGTCTGTTCAAAATACATCTCTCTCATAAATTGAGTATTTAGACTTGATCTCACATTCTATACCATACCTCAGCATTTTCATTTTGGTTCAATTTTGTTTAAAAATCAAAGAACCAGGTCCTAAAAGGACTTAAGTCACAAAATGTCAATTTAGAGAAAAAGGGGTATGAATATATAATAGATCCATAAAATCTGCTAATTGAAGACCTCAATGTTATTAGTACATAAGTCACAAAATGTAGTCACATAACATCTATTTAGAGAAAACAGGGTATGAATATATAATGGACCCATAAAATCTGCTTATTAAAGACCCCAGTGGTATTAGTACGTAAGTAATAAAATGTCCATTTTGAGGAAATCGATTTAAGTAACTATGAAAGACGTTTTCTCATCCTCACCTCATGGTGCGTGAAAATGTGACAGAAGTACTCTTAGCACCAGGCTATTCAATCGCTGAAAAGAAATTATTTGAATCATAATGTAATAGTTCTGTTATTTTGATTGATAAAAGCTATTCCATGAACAATATTTAAAAAAAGATTAAGTGTTGTTTGGGAATTTTTGCACTCATTAGAAGTGTATAAAATTTGTAGCACATCAACTAATTTGCTTGAACCAGCAGTCATTTTGAGGCAGCAGATTGTCCTGCAACTTGAAGTTGAAACCGCCATTCTGCATACAACAATGACCAAGTAGCGTAAAATCAAATATTTAGTTTCTGTATTTACCTTTAGATTGATATACATGCAGAATTTTCTCATTTAACAGTTCAATGTATAAGTAATAGTTAAATTTCCATGAAGAATTTTCATTAATAACCAAAATTTTGAAAAAGTTGGCACATCATAGACAATGTAAATAAAATCAAAAAGACATGATTATTCACATTATAGACGTTATATCGTGTACTAATATAGCTTTAATTGTTTATTGAAACTATGTGAAGCAATAACTGTAATAGAGTCACAAAGAGTTGGCAAAATTGACTGTTTACCACTGTGTAATTTCACCATGTCTTTTAATTGCACTCATTAAATGCGTAGGCACTGAATACACCAGTTGGTCACAGCCAGTGTAACAGGATTATTGTAGGTTGTTGAAATTGGTCAAAATTAATTTCAATGTTCATTCAGTATTCCATGCATATTCAATAAAGTTACTTCGCCATATTAATTTCTTTGGGGAAAAGCCTTTTATTCTACCTGAATCTGCGGGGGACACCTTTTGCCTTTTTGGCTTTAGCGCCCTCATGTGGCGGCCAATGATGGTAATTATAGAGAAATGAGGTCGTCAGCTAGCCGCCTTTGCTTGCTGACGATTTTAACTCTGGTACGTACTGAATCAACTCCATTTTTTTTTTCAAATATGAAGCTATAAAAGTAACTTCACTCAAATTACTGTATTTTAAATGGTATGAATAGTCTCATCACATCTTGTGACTGTTGTTAAGTTGTTAAGTCTAATGGCCTCAAACAAAGCTAGGTAGTGAGGAGATTAGAAAGAAAGTTAGTGCGTATCACCATGTTGAGGAGATGGTGTTGATGTCTTCAGTGTGAAGGCAAATTCCTTTTGGATGCACTTTCAAACCGAGATAAGGTGAAGAGTCTTTGATTAAATGATGTGGCCTGTCGTGTCTCTCAGCCAAGTCATGTCAAGAATTAATGACTCTATGATTGCCTAATCTGACACAGTGACTATCGTATCAGACAAAAATATTGTGTAGTGTGTACCCGGCATAAAGGATTCTGATAGGCAGGTTCCTTGTGTCATATCACAGTGAGGGAAGACAAGCCGAGGGAAATTACACTCACTTCCGTCCAAAATCTAACTGCTTATTCCTGGTCAGGGTCGTGAGAGAGTTGTTGCCTCAACTAGCATACAGTGGGTGAGAAGCAGAAACACTTCCTGGGCACAGATCTATCACAGGGATCACACACCATTCTCTCACTCACTCATACCTACGGGCAGTTTAGAGTCTCTAGGTAGCCTGCCACGCATGTCTTTGGACTGCGGTGGAAACACAAACATGGGGTAAACATGCAAATGTCACAGGCTGGATGAAAACTCATGACCTTGCAGTGAGGCAACAGGGCTAACCCCCACATCACTGCACCATCCCGCCCCACTCAGTTAGCTGCTTAAATAGCTAAAGTACCAGGAAATCTTTGAAATGATGGCAGCGGGGGGAAGTGGTGGAATAATGTGAAATGAGTCACCGAGAGCAAGGCGACAGAAAAAAGGTTAATTAATCATCTTGAGTAAGAGGAGATCCATTTCGCTTGTATGAGGTCGGAACACAGGCTCAGGCACGCTGATTCCAGCTGGCTAAGTGAACACTCAGACAGAGACACAGCAGGTAGGACCGAGAGGGACGGAAGGAGAACTAGGAATACATAAAAATGGAAATATCTATTTTGAAAGAATACGGTCCCAATAGAAACAAATTAAATCTCAACCATCAGAAAGTGCAATACCCCTGGACAATAATTGCGGTTCTCTTCCATGCTCCACTGAGCTAGTGTGTACACACATGCAAATACACAAGCTCAAGGCAACGCAAGATTTAGCTAAATTCAATTTTCAGCTCTGATTGAAAAGCAGTGTGCTTTATGCTTAAATACAGCTATACTACAGTGTACTTACTACTTTGTACTTAAATACCATGAATTTAATCGTTGAAATTTGTGAAAATGTTAAAGAAAAACATTTTTGTCTAAAAAAGTAATGTGTAGGACTTTTGCTGACAATGATAATAATAGCTTCTTTTTGAGAGAAAAAGTCAATATCTAGTGAGGCAATCCTTTGCTTTGATCACAGCATTTAATCTTTCAGGCATAGTTTTCACATTTTTTACTTCCTCTCTCACTAAACTATTCCATATTGTTTGAAGTTCATTCCCAAGAGATTCTTTCGATGTTACAACAGATTTGCTCAATAGAATTAAGGTGGACTTTGAGCAGGCCAAGTCATAACTTTTATGTCACCAGATGTTTCTTTCCAACGGAGATAATTATTGCACGACTTGGTGTGTTTAGGGTCATTATGATGTTGAAAATAAAATCCCGCCCAATCAGTCTCTTGCCAGATGCAATGTGCGCATCACATGGATGCTTTTGATCCCATGATTCCGTCGATTTTTATGAGATCACCGGCTCCTTACGAGCAGACTGAACCCCAAACCACAACATTACCAACTCCATGTTTTACTGAAGAGGTTTAACAGTCATTTTTGAAACGTTCTCCAACTCTGTGGTGCACATAAGTTCTGCGTTTGCATGAGAAAATTCTGAATTTTGATTCATCGATCCGAAGGACTTGTTTCCAGTCCAATGGTGCCCGATCCTTGCATTTCTGGCAAACTCAAGTCTATTTTTGATGTTGCCAGCTCTTGGCTGCAACACGACCAGTCAGACCATTTTCACACAGGCATCTGGAAATAGTATGTCTTGATACTTTCATCTCATCACTTCTGGTGCTAATAATATCATAATGGAGTTCTCGTGCTGTCAAATGCCTTTATTTTTTTACTTGTCATACACAGACAACGAACATCTGAGGCACTTACTGTAACTTCCGTTTTGCACCTCTATTGCTGCTAGTTTTCAGCAAACCAATCTCTTCAAAATGCTTGATGGTGTTTCTATCGGTGCCATTGCAGCATTTAACATCTGGGTCATTCCATGTCAAATCATCAGATATACAAAACATTTGTCACCATGTAGTCATAGATTGTATCCATATTTTCACATTAGATATATATGTATTAGTGATGAACAAATCTGAAATTTCAGCTCATTTGGACCAAAAATGAATTTTTAGTGAATTATTTTCTAAGGGTACTGTCCCTCAGTTTCCTAACTGATTCCTCAATTATAGTAGAAAGACCACTCCAAAAATTGTTGATGTGTTTTGACTAATATAAATTTTGCAGGTGTCTGAACAGGGGTGGGGTAATCTCGAGAATCGCATGGCACTTTAAGCTTCTTATACATTTAACTATGCAAAATTTTAAGTGTTTTCAATCATTAGGCAATCACATGCTGAATTGTACTAATTCCTGTTTTATAGTAGACATAACAGAACAAAAATTGTTGATGTGACTTGAACGACATACATTTCAGAACTGTCTAAATAGGGGTCAGGCAATTTTTGAGAATCACACTTCTTTGCATCAATAAAATTTACTGACACTAATTGTTGTAAACTGACTGTCAAATTAAAACTTTGTATTCCATGCTATGTTAACAGTGTTATTGCTTCCTAAATGCAGCAAAGACCACAACAATGTTGTCTGTCCCAGTTTTGTCCAACTTATACTGCCGGGCTGTGCGTCCAGTGACATCCGGAGTTGGAACAGTTCGGAGAATGTTATTGAATGGCACCCAGCTTTTTTTTTCAGAAGAAGTCCATGTTAATGCTTGTGTCCTCTTGTTTCGCTTCATGAAAAACAACAGCAACTAGAGGCACTCGCAGAGTGCAAACCTCCACCAAGGCAGCACAATCCAAATCTTGCTGAGTGGGAGCAAAGCTCAGTTATCGCGTGTCATGGGATTTCAAGATGGCCGCCGTGGCGGCCATATTGTTTTCACCGAAACAATTGTTTCGGTGAAAATCAATTGTCAATCAATTGTTCACAATCAGACAGACAGACAGATAGACAAACAGGGCCAAAAACATAGCCTCTGCCCCAACTTTGTTGGCGGAGGTAATAATCAGAAATTATTGATCAATAACTGGTTCAGGTTTCTCCTTGCCAACATGATCTGCCAACCTGCATATACTGACCTTTCTGTGAATGTGTCATGCATTGATGAATTGAGAACTTAGAATTATTGTGATTCAATAATCATTAACATTGTGTAAGAAGCTGAAAATGCCAAATGATTCTTGAGATTACGCCACCCCTGTTCAGACACCTGCAAAATTTATATTGGTCAAAACACATCAACAATTTTTGGAATGGTCTTTCTACTATAATGGAGGAATCAGTTAAAAAAATAGAAGAAAATCCAAGGTGTGCTCCTGGAGATACGGTGGTTTGAACAGGTGGCATTGTAGCGCTTTTTTTCACATTTGGCAAGGTACTGACTGCAGTTGGTGATGAATTCATGGTGAATTCAGCCTGATGTATATTCAGCAGACACAAATAAATGGAAAAAATGCCAGAGTGCTTATGAGGTTTATATTGGGGGTGTTTTGGGGACCTAAACATGGAATTGCCTGAACAAAAGGCACTTTTTGTGTCCTCATAGCTCCACAACCAAGAAAGGTAAAGTAAAATGGACTGCATTTTTTTGATTAAGCGGTATAACATTGCTTAGATTCAAAGTTTCAAAGCTATTGGTGTAATAATAAAAAAGTTATGCCGTGTTAAAAACAAGAAAATTGTCAATTGACAAAAAAAACTGACGGACAGTACCCTTAGAAAATAATTCATCAAAAATTAATTTTTGGACCGAATGAGCTGAAATTTTGGATTTGTCACTGATATATATTTATACAGCTGCATATAAAAAATTAGCAAAATTTAGAAGGTGGTGGTGAGACCCATTTGATGATCTGACATGGAATGACCCATCTTCAGCATCAGGTAATGCCACAATGCAGCTACGAACAATCTCAGAGAGCTCCTTCTGTCGTGCCATCGCGTTTAACACTGTGACACTGCTCAAAGTTCATGTCACCTTATAGACTGGAACGACTGACCATCAGAGGTAATTTGCAGAATAATGTTGCCGCGGACCAGTTCAAACAAATTTTTCAGCATCAGTAATCATGGAATCAGCCATCAAACATGCATTCAGCCTATGCCAGAGTCAAAAAAAAAATAATTTACAACACCTTTCAATTGTTATAAAAAGTTTGTGTTCAATGTTTTTGTTTATGACCCATATTTTTACCTCAGTATACTTGTGGAAATGTTTTTTTTTTTTTAATTGCCTGCAATAGTATTTTTCTATACATTTTCACCAAAAAAATATAGAGAAACAATATATTAGTATAAATAATAAAATATTATTATATTATATATTAAATATATTATATATATTTTAGATGAAAGTGGCTGTGTAAGATGATCACTGCACACTACTGTAGGTCTTAGAGATTTGTGATTTACTAACATCTAGTGGTAGGCCTATAGCCTCTACAGATCCCTGATCTCAGCATCATTGAGGCGATGGTAGAGAACTGAGAGAGAGTCAAAAGAAAGTGAAACAAGCTGTCTGCAGGACACCCTTGGCATCTTATGCAATATTCTTAGAACAACCTATCAGCCAATTTCCCTATAAAGTTACAGGAGAGTGTACTTGAAAAAATTGATGCAATTTTAAATACAAAGGTGGCTCACACCATCTCTTTTCTTGCCACAGAAGTCAATATACTGGGCTGTGAAACAGTATTTGCCCTCTTCCCAATCTATTCTATGTTTGCATATTTGCATATTTGTCACATTTAACTGTTTCAGAACATCAGGCTAATTTTAATGTTAGCCTAAGATAGCCTGAGGTAAAACAGAGTGCAGTTCTTAAATGATGATTTCATTTAATGAAAGAAAAAAGGTCACCAACCTCACCTCACCTTATGTGAAAAAGTAATGGTCCCCTTAGTTACTAAATCAACATATTAAATTAACAATTTGGTTTAATTTCAAAAGACACACCAGGCATAATTATCGCCAGCCATGTTGAATCTAAACATCACTTAAAAAGAACCAGTCTGGAAATTTTCAGATGAAACTGGCCAACCCTTTCCCTCTAAAGAACCACTTCAGTGGGTCCAAAAAATTAAACTTTTGTTTGATTGAAAAGACATAATGTTATCTCAGTTGCAGACAGGTTGGGCAAGTGAGCCATATTTTAAAAGCTTTACTTTCCTGGACACTTATGATTAAATATAACCTAAAAGTGTTCTGCTCCCTTGTTCTCAAACTGGAAAACTTGAGATCAAGTTTCTTGGGTATTCTCAGGAGGGAAAGTGTTAAGCAAGTTACTTCTACTGTGGTCCTTTGCATGACCATTAAACAGCAGGTGAGAGCAGCAATCTCTATATAGCTAATGTCTAGATCCTGTACATAATTTTATACGCATTCCCCTGTAATTCAGCAGGACCTGTTGTTGATTGTTGGAAACCTTGGGATCTCCACTAGAATTTAAATTAGGCCCGATGCTCCACAGGTTTGAAAACAGCAGCTGCATTTGACAGGCACATATGAGTCTGTAGGTTTTATGGGGTTAATAATTTTATTTTAATGAAGGGCCTCAACTGCTTTTAAATTTATTTAATCAAGATTTCAGCCGAGTGACTGAAAGATATGCTCTCTCTCATCCTTGGAATTGCCAGTGCGACAACTGGGGAGTTAATTTAGATTGTAGTGCAATACCTTAAAAGTATAAAGTAATCAAAGGCCCCCCCTTGCCCAGCTTGTGGATTGTTGCAACAGTTCTTGAATCCCGGTTCAGCTGTCATGCGGATGGCCCTGGGAACGAGGTTGATGGCAGGTTGAAAGGACACGCACAATTCACACGATTTGTCTTATTTTCTTGCCTTTTTAATATTTTCTTGTAAAATACTGATCTTTTCACATTACAAAGGCTAACTAATAGAATTCAAACTGAAATATTCTCCTTTACAGGAATGGAACAGAGTCTTTTTAGGATTTCTTTTTTTTTTGTGGTTATTTTCAAATGGCGCAAACTCCATTTGATATTGAAAAATACTCATCCCACATGAATGAGTTACAAGCCAATTTCCCATATCAATTTTGGCCAAAACTTTCGATCGTGATGGCATGGAAATATTAGTTTCACTGGCCGCTAGTGGCCGCTCGTGTGTACACTATTGAGGTCGAAGTTTACGATTCGCGAGTGAGTGAATGAGTGCGTGTCACATTTGCATTTTTGCCCCCCCCAACAATAACTCGCGGATGTGCAGTCCACTCGCTAAAAATGCCGAATTCACCGATCCTGTATTCATGTCGTTCTGCAGAATGACGTGATAAAATTGTTGACTGCAAGCAATGAAATTTTCCAGGTAAAATTAAAAGTGATGAAATTATGTACGGTGCAGATACCAAAGTAAGACTCAAACCGTTCACTCGCTATTTGTCACTGTCTTACAATTGATTCAATATGATTACTGAAATGAAAGCATATTGTCCCTTACAGCGTTTGAGAACATCATAACATAATTTGACAAACTGATAAATTGGGGAGCGGCAACTTCATCCAACAACGAGGCTTAGCAAAAATAAAATCCTTCTTGTCATTCTCAGGTTTTGAAAAAGCACCCCATACTTTTATTACCTCTTGTCTTGACTAATCTAACTCCCGGTACATGGGAGTCAGCCAGTCTTCGCTACAGAACATTGCAGCTAAGTTTTTAACTAGTTCCCACAAGTGAGAGCATTTTACCCCCGTACTTTGCTCGTTCCACTATCCTCCAGCTGGCTCTACCTTACCTATTTGACCTTTTAGCTCCTTATACCCCATCTAGATCATTCAGGTCTCGGAACAGTCACTCCTGGTTGTCCCTCGGACCCAAGAAAAGCTTTGGATAACTGCAGATTTTATGTTGTGGGTCCCAGTCTGTGGAACAAACTTTCCCTCCACATCAGATCTGCCTGCTCCATGAAATGCTTTAAAGCACAGCTAAAGGCCTACCTCTTTTCATTGGCTTTTAAATGTGCTTACATTGTTACTTCTTAATCAATGTTTTATAATGTTTGATTTATTAGTTATTTACATAACTCAATAATTTTTATGTTGATTTTTGCATGGGTCTGTGCATGATTTTGGCCACCTGCTCTGTTGATCTTGTTTTCTTTTGCCTATGCTTGGAAAGCATTTAGGTCAGCACATGTTGTTTTGAATGTGGCACAGAAATAAATTTGACTTGACTGTAATTTTATGTTCATATTGGATCCCAGTTCTTGATTATTTAAATGCTGCAAGCCTTACCCCAGAAAAACTGACCCTGAAGCTTTTTTTATGCCCTGCATATTTTTCCACACTTGGTTTCCCTGAAATGCATTTGTAGAGGGTGGAACAAGAAATTGATGTTAGCCCAGAGCTGGGACGTAAATTTATCCATAAGGAGGATCATGCCGATCCCCTTGTGTGTGTGATTGTTTAGTGGGCCAGAGCCAATTAGACTATCACTCAGCTACTTACCTCAGAAGAATAAAGTATCCCATCCCAAAATATATCTAAAATACCTTTTTTTAATCTAGTTACAATATTTGTTTCTTGATTTTTTTTTCTTTGAACATGCTGTATAATCATGGCAGGTAAAATGCCATTACATCAAGGCACAGTCACTTTTAGGGGAGTTCTGGACATCTGAGGGTGTGGAAGTTTGTAAGGTACAGAAGGTTCATTTGTGAGGAAGGAGACTGAGTCACATAGTGAAGGTGTGGTCTCTATCAAAGGAGGAGGAATATAACTGATGCTGTTTTCCTTTTATTTCAAATAGATCTGTTTATAAAAATTAATATAATTTTCTAAACTTTCAGAATTTCTGATTATATACACAATGAAACTGCCTATATTTTTATGGTTTTTTGCCAAAAGCTTGTTAATAAATAAAAATAAATATTGATAAGATATTGAATGAGGCTGAAAAAATCCATCCTTTTGTTTGGAGGCCATTCTTGTTGGGCAGGAGATAACCAGCGCTTTCCTTTTCCCAGGAAATAAACATGTGTGTTGTGTTGTCCAGACATGCCTTCTCTGTAGAATAAACACAGGAAGAGAAGTGGACAGATTAGTATTCAGGACTGGTGGAACCTCTTCTGTTTGCCATTAAAGTATTTTTGCCCTGTCAGCTATTTCGTATTATACAACCATCATTTATAAAGCCACACATTTCCTGGGTATACAGTGATGGTCAGAAGGTCAGGGACAGTGGGTTCCATGAGTGCTGGAAGTGCTAATGGCTAAAGGTGGAGAATAACTGTAATATTTGTTTTGAAAGATCTTCAGATTAATTTTGAGATTACTTGCGTGAGTGAAGGTACATATATCTCCACTTACCTCTTCTTTTGGCAGGGTTTGGTGTCTTTAAGGGAATATCTAAATGGGGGTTGGTTGTGTGATAAAGATACGGGGGGTCTAAGCAGTAAAAGCAAGAGATTGGCTACTCACCATGTGTGGACAAACACCTCAAACATTCACATCTGGCTGTCTCTTCGCCGTCTCCCAAAGGCTTTTGCACCAACATTAGTTGGGACAAAGTTGCTGCCGCCAATGCCCCCTGATCGGCTGAGGAAGTCCGCCAGACGGTGTGTAACACACGTGGCAGTGTTACAGCCTCGTTTTTGCGCTGTGATGCTGTTTTTTGGAGGAAAGATGGAGGTTATTGGGACATTGTGCTCCTATTAAAACACCAAAAAGCATTCAATACTTTACATAATGTAGAAGACATTAATAAATTGCAATAATACAAAATAAAATTTAAGTCTTAATAAGTATCATTTTTCAAAATATTAATAACAATGAACTTGGTATAAGCCTATTTTGGGACATTTTTGTGGTCTTACCTGTAAACTGTGAATATACGCCTATGTCATGATATTAAAGGGGCTAATTAAGTTCATATACCACCAGTCATGTTAATGAGCTCCTGCGATTCCCACAGTGATGATTCCACAATGAATTCTTATATTGGCAGGTGCAATAAGTGATGTTACACAAGCATGTACAAGGAAAAAACAATCTGATGTATTGATTTACTTTAACAAAAGAGGGTAAAGAGATTTTCCTGGTAGAAAAATAAGTTTATTCAACAGGAAACATAGTCATGCATGAAAGAAGCATTTATTATTGTTGTAATTATTACCATTATTATTATTACTTGTATAATTTTATTACTTGATATTTTCTCAGTATTTGAAAGAGGGTGCATACCATGCACCTAAAAAAAGTACAGGTATAAGCAAATAAATTTTCCCTTTCGAGATTCAAAAACGTGCAAATCATAATTTGAGTGTCTAAAATGGCCCCGCTATCATTCTCTGCTGACTCCAAGAGGTTCAAGGGAAAACAGAAAAAAAACAAAACAGATAAAAGAGAATTGTGCAATCATGATTTTCTCAAAAGTCAGTCAAGCAGGCAAGATCCTCATGCATCAAAAAAAATTTTTAACAAAAAATTTAAATGATGAGGAAGGTGGGGATAGACTGCTTAGAGGGTGTCATAAGATTCGGCGTAGCTTGCATAGCGATCGGTTCCGAGGCTCCGCTTCTTGCCAGGCGTGCTGGCACCGACGTCGGTGCGCGGGTAAGTTTGCAATTTGTGCAATTCCTGCGACAGTTTACCCAGCACGCACGTACTCAGATTGGAACAGCGCTTGGACAGGGGTCTATCCTGGCTGTTGAAAGAAACAACATGCAGAGAAACAGTCATAGTAACATGCTCAAGCAGGCACATGCTCCCACTCTCCCTAATACAACCAGACACACGCACACACATGTACACACACACACACACACACGCAAACACACACACACGCACACGCACACACACAGGCAAGCGTGCACACAAGCCCTCATCCAAACATCTAGCTGCACATTCCTCTCCGTCATGCACGTCAGGGAAAAATAAATGCATTGCCAAAAATTGCGCTTGAATGTACGTCTAAAGGTAGGAACATTCTGAAACCATGCTGTCTCAACAACCCACAAATTAAGGTTTTAACTTAACACCAGTCAGTTACATTTTTGTGCACCAGCCACATCCCCCCAAGACTGCACGTTTCTGTACATATGTCTCTGCTCTCATGCATACCATTCTGTTAACATTAATTCAGACTGTGCATGCACTCATTCATTACTTCTGGCATTCTCTTCCTTGCATGTTCAGCAGGCAGGCAGGCAGTCTTTGACGCATTCCCTTACAAAAAAAATAAATATAATTCATGCAAGAGAGGGCTGTTATGGAGAAATCTCCTATGTCAGTCAAAAACCCCCATCTTTTTTGATCGTTGTTGTCTGTGCACGTACCTCTACTGTACTGTCCTAAGCAAAAACTTGCAGGATTGACTGCTAGAGGAAGCTGTGGAATCATTCCTCACAGAGTGGAAATCAAGGATTAGTGCAGAGTAAATTGGTTGCTCCGAAATCACGCGAAAACCGGAACACCCAGCATACAGCCAAAAACCTGTGTGTCTTGATCTCATTTCATAACACTGCTCACTCCTTCTCAGCAGCTCTATGCATCCTAGTTCACTGAAGAATTTGAACATAATGTAGAGTATAGGTGGTAAGTGTCCTGTACCTATTGCCATCAATGGCTTGTTGGTCCATTTCCTCAGCTGTCATCTGCAGAAACTCTTTCACAATGGCATTCAGTAGCCTCCGAGCTTCATAGTCAGTCAGCGTGATATGGTCTGTCGTCTCTAAACCGGGTCTGCAATGACAGCGTCGACCAAGATGATCAGACTGAAAATAGCCCACTCATTTGCAATGTCACTGAAGTTAAAAGCCACTCCCTGCTGCTACAAGGGACCAAAGCCAGCATCAAAACAATCTGCTAAAGTATCTATGCTGACAGGTAGCCAAGATAAGATTTATGATAAAATCAATAATGAAGCACAAATCTGGAAGGGCTTGGACTTGGGTATTAGTTACAAAGTACATATCATCAATCTAAAAAAAATGTAATTACTGACTTTTTTAATCCTGTGAATGTATTTGTAATTTTCTTCTTAAAGAAGCTGTGCTGTCTAATGTGGAGGAAAGGAAAGAGGATCGCTTCTACATACTTTGCATAGGACCACATGTAAACATCTATATGCCATCAAAATGCGACTTTTTGTTCTTCTTTGTGTTTTGCAGCTCTTTACTAACGTCGAGCAATGGACATTTGAAAATATTGCAGTGACAGTCCCCTGTCCCCTTACTCTTCCTTCCTTTCTTTTTCCATTCCACTTCGATGTCTGTTTGCCTGCTCTACAGTATATGCCTGCTGATCTACCCGTATGTCTGTCCCACGCATTTTGTCTCACCTGGTGGGAGCGGCATTTGAGCTGTACATCTGGCATATGACCAGGGCATAGGCAACAAGGAGGGCGGATATCTTCAACATAATCATGGTCCCTGTAGCGACAGACACAAAATTGTCATTTCCACAGCTTTCCACACAAAAATAATCACTTAACAGATTGTTTATTTTAATATGTTATCTTCTTCATCTTCACATAGTGCAAAGATGACACCCTGCAGTAATCTCTGCTTTTTTAAAACCGAAATCGTCCGCAAACGAGTTGCGTTCGGCTCTCATTTTATGGAAACCTGATGTGCCTCTTCAGCCATTCTTTGGTGATAATTTTATGGGGACTGTAAAAGCTGCTCGATGGGTGACACTCCCAGTGTCACATCCAATCCCAAGTGCCTCCCTCCTGTTTCTAAAAGCCTCTCACCAGAGATGCGAGGGAGAAATGCTCACTGTTTCCCTTTTCTTGGGAAGGGAAGATCTTCCATTGATCATCCAAAGTGGAGCAGTCCTGTGCACTTGTGTTGTCTCAGAAATTATTGGGGGGGTCGCATTTGTAGTTATCATCAAGATTAGTGGCTATGGCCCGCTTTCCTCTCAGGCTGAGTGCATTAGCCTAATGAGCTGGAGCCCCGCGCTCAGAGGAAGTGCGGTGTCCCTCTGTGAGAATCCATCAATCTCCATCCTCACCACATTTCTACTGCTGCCAAAACAAGACCTGGCAAAATGCACCTGGGAATTTAACATCCAAGCATTGTCCTCCAGCACAGAGTAAAGCTCAAAATCTCACAAGTGCAAGAAAAAGATAGAATAATATTTCACATTGATCTTATCAAGTTGGACATGAAATTCAAAGACAGTAGTTTCAAGTTTAAGGCTTAAACTGTCTAGCTTCACACTGGGTACAATTGCCGGCAAACGGACAGTTTGAAGAAAGGTCGACTTACCTTGGGTGAGTATTGGATCTTCTTATGCAACAAAAAAATAGGAGAAGACTAATCTAAACTTGAAGACCGATGTGGGATTCTGTTGCAGGCAGCTACAATTCACTGTCCTTTATATCTACTACAAGGGTTTGTGAAGAGACTGTGTAGGGATCTAATTGTTCTCTGTCAGCCAATCGAAGTGTTCAGCAGCTCTCGCCAGCCAATCAATGGCTACCCTTTGGGTTTGCACATCCACTCAGGGGTATGGCACTCAAATTGCGTCATTCTTCGGTCACTGAGTGCTTCATTCACAAAAACTTGCCAGTCATTTTAGATCTAAATTTACATTGAGGTCATTCATTCAACCAGAACAAATCAAATGTAGGCATATGGAACTCTTTTCTGGCAGTGCGTAATTTATATACTTTGAGGAAGGACCATTGCCTTGGTTGCTATAAAAAAAATTACTGGCATATGGCTTGGAAGCAGAGCCATCTACTGTACAGAAATCCTCATTGCAGGTATTTCTCACTTGAAAATCCCAATTAACTGTCGACAGGCTTCCTTTATATAGGATGCAGCTACATAATATTTTGTTCCATAAAAAAAAAAAAAAACAAAAAGCTGAAGTGAGTGCTTCTTAATTATAATTCACTGTAGGGACATGTGTGATTGTTTGCAGAGCAGAACAAACAATGATGCTCCATTATATGCTTTGCATTCATTTAGAAATGATTTAATGCGTGTCAGGATTGGCAAACCATTTTGGAGCTAAATTGCTGAGAGTAAAACATATTTGCTTTCAAAAACAAAGGGACAATTATAGGTCCTCTTCTGACTGGCTTATTTTACATTCTTCCATGATGCCCGTGGGGTAAAATTTAAGTAAATGAAAGTGAATAAAGTGACGGCATATCATAAAAGGCCAGGTCTGCATCTTTGCTCATTCATTTAACTTTTTTGAATTCCAGCACCTGTCACAGACTTATTTTCAAAAATCGTGTCTTTAATCATGTAACTGGGGAACCACAATGGGACTTACACTTTTGAAAAATGCATTTTTGCTGAAAAAAGTAAAGCCAATTGAAAACAACAAAAATCAATTGGCTTGATCACGAAAATTGTCGGAAGACAGATACAAAACTTCTGTAATGTGGCGTCATTCACTCTTCCCCTTTTTTTTTTTTCTTTTTTTTTTGGGGGAGGGGGGAAATGTGGGGGTGTTGATCTTAATGAAAATCCGCTTTTGCGTCATGGAGGGGCCCATTAGTGTGGATGAGTCTTTAGTGCTATTGAACTCTGCGATGGGGCTGATGACAGAACTGGTAAATCACTGCATGTAGAGAGCCAGCGCAGTGCACCCCCTACGCCCCCAGGTGTCTGGTCGAAGGCAGAAAATTGCGGGTGTCTGCCTTTGAAGAACGGTGCCTCTTTACCTTCTGTCGGAGACCTGTTCTGTTGAGAATTCAGACACAGCCTCTGAACACAAGGTTACAGGCAACCAGTGTCTCTCACTTTGGGTGGTACCTCGCACACCCCCCACCAAAATCACCTTCATATGAATATAGTGACCTTTCAAAAAGGTTTTGGTGCCAGACTTGGAAGGGTCACCCACTCTAGAGTAAGTTATTGCAGAAGACTGTTAGTGATTTTTACTGAGTCATATCTGGATGGAGTTTAGGGTTTAATTCATGGAATCCCATTGTGAACATTGGGTAATTTTTTTTTTTTTTTTTTTACTGATGGGGTTGGTTTTAATGGTATTTTATCTTGAATTACCCCAAACAAAAATTTTCAGTCTTTGACTGCTCAACTAAACTGTTTCAAAAATGACTGCATTTGTGTGGTCATTTAAAAAAAATTATAATCATATTCTCTTTATGTCCAATTACATAGTGGGAGGAAAACATAAAGTATGTGATATTAAATGGCCTATTTTATGTTTTGTATTTTGGAGAACAAAACCGGCCTATTGTTAATCTTAATAATCTTTAGGCAACTAAAGAACATTATGAAGCGTGAGAATGTATGTGTGCGCGCGCGCGCGCATGTGTGTGTCTGCATGTGTATGCGCGTGTATGTTTGTGTGTATGCAAGTTTCATGTGTGAATATGGAAGCATAGTATTTGAAGTGTGTGTGTGTACGTGTGTTTGTGTGTGTGTGAGCTCATCTGAAGTGTAGCTCTTTGTGTGTCCCCTTATGTTTCTGTGTCCAGTGGATTATACTGTAAATTGCTTCCGCAGGAAACCACAATGCCCACAGTGATTTTTCAGTCAAACAGTGAACAGTTGCCTGATCTACACAGACCACAGAACTTGAAAGCCTCACCCAAATAGAGGGCAGCTATTCCTTCAGAATGTTGTGTGTCCTGCATAAGTCCACCAAGAGGAAACATTTGCACACCTTGCAGCTGTGCTTACACTGAGATTAAGACTCGGCTCACACCTGACATGAGACTACGCCACTTCCCGAGAGCCAACGGCTGAGGGGTGCTTCAGGTAATCTATGTCCCCTCACAGAGGGCTGCTTTGTCCCGAGCGGACGCATGACTGCTTTCTGTGTACACCCTCAGACATTAAGGAGATTAGACTTAATTGCTGATTGTTGGGCATCAATCAATCCTCTGTTGCAACAGAACGGTTTTCAGCCACCTGTCTGTAAAGCTCGAAAAAAGCATCCCATATCAGTCTCCTTCCCCGCATCAACCATACAGCAAGACAGTGGATTTTCAAACAGGGTGATGTGTTTATATCTCTTATGTGGACAAACTGAAAAACTGTGGATAGTTAGTTTCAGATGCAATGATCATAAAGTAGTCGCTATGAGGACTTACTGGAGGCAGTGACGCAAAGTGAGAGACAGACTCATAAGCCTAGAAATCTTGGCTTATGATACCAGTTATTGAACAAAATATATTACAGGAACTAATGAAAATGAATGATGCAAAAAATCAAAATGTAATACTATATTAATCAGATAAGAGACCAATGTTAAAAGGGGTAGGTACTGAGACACTCAAGGCCCCACCCTCTGTACCAACACGTACAAAGCATTTATAAAAATGTGATTTTATTTGAGATAAAAATGCAAAGAAAAATTGAATAAGGTACACAAATGTTATATTTGCTGAATTTGTTGGAGTAAAGAGTTATCATTCTACTGTACTTATTTTAACATCTGAGTTTCTTGTGTAATTCTCCCTTTTTCCCTGGCTGGACTGATGGGAATTCCAATTATGAAAGGATAAATGTCAAATTGGGAA
Source organism: Gymnothorax javanicus (assembly GCA_029692085.1). NCBI lineage: Eukaryota > Metazoa > Chordata > Actinopteri > Anguilliformes > Muraenidae > Gymnothorax > Gymnothorax javanicus. The sequence continues at coordinate 22,198,824 of CM056209.1, forward strand.
GCGATTTGGCGGTTAAAAACTACAAGCTCTCTTTTCAGGAAATGTGACTAATAAACATGCAATTCAGGAGATTGAAACACATTCATCCTCATTATGCCTGTCTTTCCTGCACCAAATTGAAAGTAGAGCAAAAGGCCAGTGAGGCTACATCATTCTTGGTTTTGAATGTACAGCCGGTTATTTGAACAAAGTAAGACAATGCGAAGCAAATTGAAAAAGTGTTTCAATCAAATGTACAAGGGGACCATGGGTAGACTATCATACCTGTGTCGTCTTCTTCTTCTTCTTCTTCTTCTTCTTCACAACTGCAATTACTGGGGTACAAGTACATGTTCAGTTTGATTTTGAACTAAAACAAGGAAGTTGCCCTCAAGTTAAAGAGCCATTATCAGAATGGACATCACTTGTTCACTACATGGCCAAACATAACTGGATACTCGTTGGTTTGAGGCTATTTTTCATAGATCAGACTAGGCCTCTTGGTTTCACTGAAAGAACATCTTTACGCTGATGTATAAATGTATATGCTTTGAACTGTTTAAGTCAAATAAAAATGTTATCAATAACATAATAATAATAATAAGCCCCCCGTGGTTGACCAACGTCAAGTCCTGTGCATGTCATAAAAGGCAAACTGAATACGGAAAAATGACAAGACTGTTCATCACACCGCATCGGTCATCGTGTGAGTCAACAAGGACCGCAATCTTCAGCTGGGAACCAGGCTAAGATCAAAAAGTCTGCTACTGGAACAGATGCACATGTTCATGTGCTAGGGGTTATCCAAACTGAGGATGATCCTCATAATGCCCTTAATTTCCATCATCACATATTGAACATACAGTTTACTTGATAAGAACAATAATTACTGTCAGAGCAAAAGGGATGTTGAAAAGGATGTTATGTATGTAAAGATTAAGTGGTTATCAATAAAGCCATTCTGGAAGAGACTAAGAAAAACAAAAGAAACTAGTCAACGGCAAGGATTGATTACAAGAAGGCATTTGATAGCCTGCTTCATAGTTGGATAAGGAAATACCTAGAGATCTATAAAATTTTCATCAGATTTATCTCTGAGAGCATGAGAATTTGGCTGACCGCTCTACATCTCCACCACTCAAATGGGTCACTAAGATCTAGACTGATAAACATCAGTAGTGGAATATTTCAAGGAGATTCATTTTCACCTCTGCTACTCTGTCCTACACTTGGACCACTTTATAGCCCTCTCAATAATAATGGTAATGGGTATGAATCCAACAAAGGAAAATTAGACCATCTCTTCTATATGGATGATCTGAAAATGTTAGCAGAAGATGACAACCAGAAAATTGGCCTTCTTTCAGTTGAACAAACATTATGTGATGACATTAGAATAGAATTTGGTCTTGATAAATGTGCAAAGGTCACTTTTAAAAAGGGAAGAGACTGTCTGGTACCTCTAACATAGTTCTGGATATTAATACCATGATCAAGGAATAGATCAAGAAGGAGCTTATATATATCTTGGAGTGAATGAGAAAGATGGTATAAAACATTCAATGATGACAGAGAAACTCCAGAAAGAGTATTATAGGAAAGTAAGAATGGTTCTAACAAGTGAACTAAATGCAGCCAATAAGTTCACTGCGATAAATACCCTAGCTATTCCTGTAGGAACATACAGTTTCAACATCATTAACTGGAAGCTCAGTGATATTAAAAGGCATGATGTAAAGACTAGAAAAATGTTGACAATGGAAAGAATGCACCATCCAAAAGCAGATGTTGACAGATAGGCTTTCTAGATCAAAAGGTGGGCGGGGACTGGTGCAAGTTGCAAGACTATTACAGTGAGCTTGATACCTATTTATGTAAAACTAATGATCCACTTTGTGAAAGAGCACAAGATAGCTAAAAAAAAAGCTTCTTTCGATAAAGAAAGATGCAACAAAGTGTAAAAAGAATGAAAAGTTCCAGAAAATGTCATCTATCGGAAATGAGACAACAACTATGTATGCCAGAATAATGAAAAAGAATGTAAAATCTCTTGGTCTGTAACAACTAAAAACCACCTGTTAAGATAAGGTACTGCATGGAAAGTATGCAAAAAGAATAACAGAAGCAGATGTAGGCAATCATCAGACAAACCATTCTTTAAAAGCCATAGGCATTAAAGCTGAAACTGAGGGCTTAAAAATTGCTGAACAAGATCAAAGCCTTCTTAACAGATCCTATCACCATCAAATAATAAAAGATGGTACTGATCTATCATGTAGGATCTGTGACTAGTTTGAGGAAACCATTAATCATATCATCTCTGGACGCTCTGAACTGGGAAAGTCTGAAAACATCAACCGCCGTGATGAGGCAGCGCTTATCTTCATTGGAAAAGGCTAATAACAGAAAGACAACTGATAAATGGTATCAACATCAACCAACACTGCAACTGAAAATAATGATTTCACAATCCTTTGGGACATGCCAATTCACAGTGATCGAAAAATAGGCCAGATATTGTTATCAAGAATAAGAAAGAAAAAACATGCCTACTTATTGTTATGTCTATTCCATTAGATCAAAATACCTACGTCAAAGTAACTGAAAAACTGTCTAAATATAAAAACCTAGAGATTGAGATAAATAGGATGTGGGGAATGAAAACAGAAATTATTCCAGTTGTCATTGGAGCTCTGGGACTTGTCAAGAAAAGGGTTGAGAAATTTTCCAACAAGATCCCAGGAAATATACATATTCATGAAGTCCAGAAAATTGCAATCCTTGGAACAGCTCATATATTAGGAGGGTACTTTCAATCAAGGAATAAGAATCTTTACCTTGCAGTGCCTTAGGTCTATTGTTTAGACCTAGTCCTGTGGGATGAAACAAGCAATAAAGAAAATAAAAAATTATTATTATTATTATTGTTGTTGTTGTTGTTGTTGTTGTTGTTGTTGTTGTTGTTGTTGTTATTAATAATAATAATAATGGATGGAAAATCACTGGTTTTTGCTTGGCAATGTGTTAGGGACCTGTATAGCCTATTTAGGTGTCCTGAGCTGACTTGTGATAATATATAACCAGTCTTCCCCTTTTTCATTCACTCATTGGTGTGCCATCTACCACAACGGTCCTGTTTTAATCTGAAAAAAAAAAAACAAAGAAAAAACATAAACTTTCAATTATTGTTGATATCAGTTTGATGTCACACATGTCCTGGAGAAAAGTCCTTTGTGTCTACAGAGCTCAGGGAGAGGAATAGAATCACCTCCTTAAATGCCAATAACAAACCAGTCATTAGAGGAACAGGGAGTGGGGGAGACCCAGGGAGGTTTGTTTGCAACATTTAAAGAGGCAAAATGTCAGCTGATTTGGCAGGAAGCAGAGTAGTGTTGGAAAAATGCAGTTAGTGCTAATGAGACAAAAAAAAAAGAAAAACAAGAATCAGTGAACAGGAAAGACAACTCTCCTGACCACCCGAGAGGAACTCGCATCCAGCGAAAGGGAATTGTCAAAGGCCGACCCTTTTTCATGAATGAACAATGCTGCTTTTCCTTCAGAATTCCCCTGGTGGCCAAATCAGGTTGGGAATCAATTAAATATGACAGCAAGCAATTTGTATAAATAAAGAAAGCCTGTGATGAAACCTAATAAATACAGTTGATGTAGAAGGACTGCTCAGCCTGACTGAAATTGCCAGAAATAACAATGGCATAAATGCCAGACTTCTTCCATTTTTAATGTGACCTTCCAACAAACAAAAATTAAGATAAAAAACAAATAGTTAATCATCACAACACTTGTGTGAATGCCATCTGTGTCTCCACCCATTCAGCAACTTGCGTGTCTATCAGACGTAATTTCTCCTTTTGATTGGTTTGAGTCTTGCTTGTTGCCTTTTCCCCAGCTGTGTCTCATTTCCTAGTTCTCACACGTTGTACCTGTGATATGTATTTGAACCCCCTCCTTTGAGTTGCAAGTTGCTGCATTGTAATTAGTTTTGTGTGCTTAAACCCAGTCAGTATTTACTAGTTTAACGTTTTGTCGTTTGAAGGTAAAGTTTAGCCTTTATCTTCCTTATTTAGTTATTAAGTACAAGCTCCCGAGCCACTCTCAGAGTTCTGGGCTCAGGACCGCGTTCTTGTTAATTCCTGTCCGAGAATGTTTCTCCATCCAGTTTATTAGGGACAGGATCCCAATCCTTCTGTCTTCAAGATTAGAACTGTGTTCCTCCTAAGCCACTCCTTCCTTCCCTGTGACTGTTCAACCCCGCCGAAGAGTAAACTCCATCTGGCTGTCATCCCGGAAAGCCAGTGGCCGGCGATTGGCATCGCCTCCTCACTTCATCCACAACATCTGAAGTGAACTGTGCTTTCCTCTTCTGGGTTCTATCCCACTGTTCCATTATTCCTATCAATAAACATTAACCATGTTATCGCTTCACAGTTGGTGTGCACCCAACAGATCTTTCACAATTAACCCTTTGAGTGCGAATAAATTTTCAAGGAATTAAAAATGTAATTATTCTGAGCTGTTGAAAATCTATCAGGGAGCTCTTTTAAACAAGTTGCCACATGATAGGTTTTCAACAGCATCTGGTTTTGATATCTTACACCACTGGGCAACTATAGTTGCCTATGGCGCTCAAAGGGTTAAGGGCAAAAAGTTAAACATTTTTCTCATCCGAGCATTTTTTACATTGGTTTTGATGTTTTGGTGTATTTTTTGCCAAAAATTGAACTTTTGGGCCTTGGATTCTAAAAGATATGTATTGCCCAAAGATAATGTCTCTCATTTTCCAAGGAACACCATACGAACTGTGAAGCATTGTGGTAGCATCTTGCATTAGGGGTGTTTCTCTTCCGCAGAGATTGAGGCTGATATGAAGATGGATGGGATGATGAATAGCTCCCAATATCAAAGTATTCCGGAACAAAATCTGCTGGCCTACGTCAGGAAGCTGGAGAAGAAGAGGGAATCCATCTACCAAGATGACAGTGAACCAAGCAATGGCCTCACAAAAGGAAATCAAGCCTAGGAGCAATGGCCCAGCCAGTGATCCCACCTCAATCTTATCAAGAACATGAGGAGGGACCTGAACAGAGCACGCAAAAGATCTCTCAGAAATTTGAGGGCACTGTTTTGAAAGCAAGAGTGTAATAAAATTCCAAAATGAAGATTGTCAAAGTAACATAGACACGTGCATGGTAAAAAGAGCAAAAGGTACTTGCATAAAAACACATTACTAAATGCATCATCAAATCAGTTAATCTGTGAGACAACAGACTTGTCCATTGTCTTTCAGTGTCTTGAAAGGTAATTAGCCCTGGATTTTCGAGCATGGAAAATTGATGCCCTGTACAGAATTCCACCCTCTCATACTACAACTCAGCCATGAACAATCAACTACCCCCTCAATGTCAACCATGCCTATTTGTGATTGTATCCCCTTTTCGCAGTTCAAGATCATAATATCTGCCCCCACCCATCGTCCGCAATGACAGAGCAAATGGCAAAACACCCCAAATACCTCTAGTCTACAATGGCAATTTTATTTTCTACCCATGCTTACAAGTCAAACTCTTCCAATGATGCTGCTTCTATAAAATTGTGGAAAGTATTTGACAGATCAGGGTCTTCAAGCATGATTGATACATAGCCTACAGGCGAGGTTGGAACGCGTTTTATTGGCTCAACTACAGTGTCGCTGTATGTCCGCCTATACAATGAGGTTGTTGAAGCGAGAAGTTTAAGTTTAACGTCTTGAGGCTGCCAGTTATCAAATATGATGATGTGATTCATTTTAAACACGTGTTTCATCGTCCTGGATCTAAGGGCTTAAGTGGAATCTAACCTTTGCCTCTGCTGAGGGCATTCCCACTGCTTAGAAGAGATGAGAAGGTGGAAAATATACATTTACGTTGGAGACTATTTGTCAAATTTTCTCTTTTTAAGTCGGGTGTCAGGTCTTTTAAAGTCACTAACGGAGGCAATTTCTCTTACGAAGACATGTTCTGTATAGGGGTTTCAAATCCTCAAGCAGAAATCTAATAAAATTTAAGAGTGCAAACCAATACCCTTTGTTGTAGAAGCCATTTTGCCATGATGTTTCGTGAAAGGAATAGCAGACCACTACGGTGTGTCCAAATTACCAGATTTCTGTCAGTCGAGGTGTTATACAGTCGCTTCATAAGAAGGTAAAATTGAAGAGTTTTTAAATGATTCTGTTCCGTAACATTCGTTTGTTTATCTTTTGCCAATTACCAAAAACTGATTTGGTTTTCTAGTGGTCTCGAAAGAATTGATCAACAGTTTTAATTTCAAAAGGAACAGTTCGTCAATGATTATGATCCTAGCGACACGACCAACCAATCTTAACAAACTAGAGGCGGGGGATAGCTCCACGAATACGGCGCTGATAATGTAACCTTTTGAGAGGAGTGCCGATAGCCTAATTAACAAGCCGTGGCGAAAATGGAGTTTACCGGCCGGCTGACGGTTTTCAGGATGGTGTCCTATGGACAGGCATGCTTATACTTAGGGAGTCTCCTGATCATTCTACTTTCGTTCTTGCTTGTTCGTCAACTTGTTAAGCAGAGGAGACCGAGAGGGTTTCCTCCGGGACCAACACCTTTGCCTGTAATTGGGAACATCCTGTCCCTTGCCTCCGACCCACACATCTACATGAAGAAACAAAGTGAAATTCATGGACAGGTATTGTGTTTACTGAGTATACGTGAGCCGGCGATTCACTTGATGTTAACGTAGTGCTGCAGAGACGACACAAAGAAAGAGTGTGCAGGGCGCATTCCCCCTGTCGAGCTGATGTGACTGGACATCCTGTTATCTGGCGATTCAGTTGTGGTTTTTATTATCAAAATTCGCATAGTTGGTCAAAGCTTTGCAAAGTTAGATAGACTTTATTGATATGAGCTGGACACCTAGGCTTTCATTTCCAGCTGAAAGTCTTCTTGCAAAAGAAGCATACGTGACAGTATTATGAACGTTCTCCAACTGTGTGAAAAGTTACGAAGAAGAATACGATCAATTGCCATATAGTCTCATTAAATTCTTTCAAACAGCGTAAATAACGACAAGCCAGGATAGTATCCACTTGAATTATCGAAGACCCGGAGGGTTTCGGAGAGTTCAGATAATGAGTTGGCTTTTGTCTGTCTGGCTCCCCATCCCCCCGGCGCTATTAAATATCTGCACAGGCGAATCGTCTGCACAGGAGAACAAGTTAATCCATGCAAAAACTCGAAACTCACCGTAATAAAGACATGTGCCACATTTCATTCTATTCTGATCTTTTCGACAATGCTTCTCAATTTTTTTGTGTTGCTCCGTAAGTTTACAATAAAATGAGTAGCCATAACAAGCCTAATTAAGCCGTCTTTGTGCTAAGGTATCAAATATGCATAAAATACGAATCTCAAATAGTCGCGTGCATTTAGATTCTAGAAACTCTGGATGAGTCGACTGTAAACGAATTGGTTATTTTTTTGTTTATTTATTAGATATTCAGCCTTGATTTAGGCGGCATCCCCACCGTGGTGCTGAACGGCTACGATGTCATCAAAGAGTGTCTTGTACATCAGAGCGATGTCTTTGCCGACCGTCCATCTCTGCCATTGTTTGAGAAAATGACAAAAATGGGAGGTAAGAAGGTAAATTACCTCTGTGAACAGGTAGACGTTTTGATTGCTTTGCAAGGCCAACACTTCTCTCTCAAAGACAGAAATGGCACCAGCCTGTAAGTGAGTGTCTGCACAGAACTTCGTCTTACCAGTTGGGACAGAGACTAGTAAAAGGAGATGCCTGAATTCAGGCGTGCTGTAAAACACTTTTTCAATATTTGAATAGTCTGCTGTTTCCATTCTAAGAAAACTGACTGGGGTTGTTGGGAGAAAAGTGACACGTCACATTCTACATTTTTTCTTCTGTTTTGGATTGCAAAAAGGAATTATTAGCCATTCTCAGTCAATTTGTCATAGGAATTTGGGTACAATTGATAAGGCTCAGAAATGAGAGAAACCTGAGGAAAGCCTACTGTATATAAAAATCCTACCTTGAGGCATCTCATAACTTTGGGGCCAGAATATTGTGCCTCCTAGTGGAAAGCGTTAGGGTGCAGCAGAAATCATTTTGATTTTATGAGTGCCTTTTGCTTATTGATGGGTGGAAAGGCTTGCTCAAAACAGGCCTATACTGACCTGATGTGCTTAGTCCAGTACATATGAGCAGAGTTATTAGCCATTCTTAGATTTGTCTGTACTTGAGATGTGGCTATCAATCTTACAACAATGGTTTCATGTGCAATTTTTATTTATTTATTTATTTATTAACTGTTAAATCATTGTATCTTTAATCTTGGCCTATGTCCATAAATATGAATCCAGGTTCATCATCAGGCAATTTTGTTAATCTCTGTTAAAGGACTTCTTAATGCCAAGTACGGCCATGGATGGGTCGAACACCGCAAACTTGCTGTCAACAGCTTCCGATACTTTGGCACTGGTCAAAAAACGTTTGAAAACAAGATTTCTGAAGAGTGTATGTTTTTTGTCGATGCCATCGACGAGCACAAGGGGAAGCCTTTTGACCCCAGACACTTGGTGACAAATGCTGTATCTAACGTCACAAACCTCATCCTTTTCGGCAACCGCTTTACCTACGATGACCACGAGTTTCAGCACATGATTGAGATCTTCAGTGAGAACGTGGAGTTGGCGGCCAGCGGCTGGGCCTTCCTCTACAACGCGTTCCCCTGGATTGAGATCCTGCCTTTCGGAAAGCACCAAAAACTCTTTCGAAATGCCGCAGAGGTCTACGTCTTCCTGCATCAGATCATTGAGCGTTTTGCGCAGGGCAGGACGTGCCAATTGCCGCGCCACTACATTGACGCCTATCTGGATGAGATGGAGCTGAGTGCTGGTGACGCCAATACCTCATTCTCCCTTGAGAACCTCATCTTCTCTGTGGGCGAACTCATCATTGCTGGCACAGAGACCACAACCAACGCCATCCGCTGGGCCATGCTGTACATGGCACTGTACCCCAGCGTCCAAGGCAGGTACACCGCAACATCATGGGTGTTTACATGAGTGCGTTATATGAGTGATGAGAGGTGAAGTTCATATTGCTAATGTGTGGAGGCTCTATAACTTTTGAAGTGAACAAAAATTTTCCTACCTGCAGCAGAATCCACTAATTAAAGTATATTGTACGGTTCTAACAGTTCACTGAATGCCATACTGTATGTTCTTTTAAATAATTCATTGCTCGTCCACATCTGTCAGTATAGGACCCCTCTTCTTCTTGATGTTTGAAATAACATTCAGCAGTGACTCCTATGTATATGTATATTGGCAGTGTCTGCGATTACATTAGAAGACTGTTTCTTACAATGTTTAAATCGTGGGATGAGAACACAAATGGGACCGCATGAGTGGGTTGAGTCCCTGAATGAATCTGCAGTCCACTAGGTTATGATAGGATGTGTATTGGAATGGCCACAGCATCAGTAATTTATGTCTCAATACTGTTATTATTAGGAGCCAGTATTTTATATATCACTTATAACTCTCATAATTATGATCATTGATGTATAATAATTGTATTATTATTAGTATAGTTGTTGCTGTTGATGTTTATTGTCGTTGTTGTCATTGTTATTAATGTTGTTGTTTTTGTTACTGTTGTCACTTCTGTTTTTTCTGATAAGTGACTGTACCCAGTGGTGCTGCTGCTGATGAATTGCCCGTGCCCTCTCTCTTCCAGAGAAGGTGCAGACAGAGATTGACCGGGTTCTAGGGAATAGCAGGCTGCCTGTCCGGGAGGACCGGCTGCGGATGCCCTACCTGGAGGCTGTTCTGCATGAGGTCCTGCGCTTCTGCAACGTGGTGCCGCTGGGCATCTTCCGAGCCACCTCCGGGGACACTGTGGTGAGGGGGTACTCGATCCCGCGCAGCACCCTGGTCATCACCAACCTATACTCTGTGCACTTTGACGAGAAGTACTGGAGCCACCCAGACGTCTTCTCCCCGGAGCGCTTCCTGGACAGAAACGGCAATTTTGTCCGGCGGGAAGCCTTCTTGCCATTCTCTTCAGGTAAGTGAAACGTCTCTCTCCTACAGTGTGATGTTAGATTATGGTTTCACTGACACAGGTTGAGCTCAGTCCTTGGCTAAATTACGTTTTGAATGGATCCATGCAAAAATCATGTTAGTCTCAGACTAGACTTCATCACTGTCTGTGGAAAAAGCCCCAAAAGGGATAAACAATGCAACATTAATCATTTTTAATCTTAAATCCAAAATGTTTTTTCTGATTCCAGTCTTACAGTGCAGGGATTTGTTCGAAATACTATGCAACACTCCTAAGCTAAGATCAAATTCAGAAATCACATTTGCATTGGAGAGATACTTTATTTAACTGGGAACATCGTTCATAAGCTTAACCCTTTGCAGAGTAGGTTACGCATATAAAAAGCGAGGAATTCCTTAACGGGATGATAAAATAATTACTTAAAATGATAAAGCCTTTTGTTTTCCTATCAACCTATTCATCATATATTTATGGCCTATTGGAAATATTTTGTCAATATTCAAGGCTTGTGTTCCAGACTACATTTCTTTTGTTACTGGTGGTGATTGTGACCTCAGCTTTTGAATATTCGGTTAAGAACCTCCTGGTCACATATCTGTGATCTTACTCCTTAAAGGGTTGATGCTCAGTAATGTGAATGTATAAACTCACGTTTCAAATAATATACTGATTTATTCCCCTTGCAATCCCCTTTTCAGGGCGTCGGTGCTGCTTAGGAGAGCCGCTGGCGAGGATGGAGATGTTTCTGTTCTTCAGTACATTGATGCAGAGGTTCAGTCTGCATTTTCCCCCCAGGGCAGTCCCAAGCCTCACCCCCAAACTGGGCATGACACTACAACCTCGCCCCTATGCCATCTGTGCCACTAGGAGGCAGCAGGGACAAGTTAGCCCCACATCTAAACTGCTGTGAAACTAAACCGGCACAGGCCAGTCCAGAAAGAGAGCTAATGGCTCCCATCTGAACTCCCCAACCATATCTGTAGCTATACATGACTGCAGTCATGTTTCTCTGAGCTTGCTTTCATTTGACGCTGTTGAACTGCAGTTCATCTTTTTGTTATCCGAGTCAGTTAAATAAGAAATCATAGCAAAGAATCAATATGGAAGCTGATGATTGTACCAGGAAGCATCTCCAGCTTAAGAATTAGCAAGCCTAATATGTGGCGTTAAGTTCCAAAGTTCAGAACTGAATCATGACTGCTGTTGTTCAAACTGTAGTTTTGCATGCAGCATGCAATGCAGGATTGGGAACAGCATCTCCTTGTAGTAATAACTGTACAACTTAACTGGTGGATTGCTGAGTGAAAGTAAGCAGTGGCTTACTGGACACGCTATGCTGCCTGTGCTAGAATGCACTCACCCAGAGTTGATATGTGACAATGGGAATGGGTTCAATTAACACTGCACTTCATAAATTAGTTATATTTGAAATTAAAAGGAGGATATGGAACAGTCATTTGTATTCAGGACAAAGCGTGGAATATCACATAATGTGCTACTTTTTCCAAGCCTGCCTACACAGGAAGTAGGTTACTGCAAAAGATAAAAAGTATGTTTTTAATACACATTTGTTTTACAGTGCTTTTCATCATGAGTATTACATGGCACAGTGTAATGTTCTATGTGTTTTTGTGCAGAAGAACTCATTTTCATTTCTTCTTTTTTACGGCTTCAAGAACTTTAAATTCTCTTTTCTGATCTGTGTTGGTGTCAGTTTTATATAATAATATATTATATATGGATCATGGGATTGAAATGAATTGCTGGATCTTTCGGAGAATATGAAACAACAGTTTGCACAAAGCAGTACTTTCACATACAGTGTGTGCCAGGTTGGCAAAGTCTTTGGCCAATCCCACCTGCTTCACAGAAATGTGCCGAAACTGGAACATGCAGAACTGCTGTGTCAGGTAAAGACAAAAGGCACACCAGCTGTCTTTCCTAGAATATGTGTTATATCCTCAAATGCCGCCTGTTACGAAATTCTGCCTTTGGCTTCAGCATATTTATCTGCTCTATGAACCATGAACTCTTTCTGGAATGTCATCTTGTGACTGACAGAAAATTGATTTCAGTGTGGAATAATCCACTATGTCAGTACATTTGGAAAAATTTCTCAGTACTGTGCACAAGAATTTTTCATGATTTTTATCATGTCTTAGTGTTTTACTTGTTCAAGTGTGTAGTAAATATGTGAGTTGAATTGGTGAGTTTTTCCAGCATCATCAGTTAATTGTTGTATTAATTAATTGTGTAAATATGGCAGTGCAATTCAGGTTTCAAGTGTTAAGTTTGGCAAAATTTCAGAGAATGAAAAGAACATGTGTTTGGTAATCCGTTCCATGTTCTGTTAAACTGATTTTCTACGGGGTTTATATTTGACCAAGCATGATCATTACTATTCTTTGTCAAATTAAACAGTTTGTAATATGATGACAATTTGAAGAAGTTACAAATTAAATTATTAATTAAGTAGAAAAACATCTAATTACAGGGGAATTTAGATGAACAATGAGCTGCTGCAGAATGAAGAAGAAACAGACAAAATCTTCGACTTAAAAATCTCTGACATTTGGAGGACAAAAGTGTGGTATAACACTGGCAAATGCAATCAATAATTGGACTTCCACACACACCAGCGCTCTTGGGTAATATTTTCATGGGTGAAATTGATTTTCTGCTCTAGATTTTAGTCATTAACATATTAACTTTAAACACAATGATGTGAAGGGATAGATTTTTGTGAGACAAATTGTCACATTCCTTTCTAGATGAATATGTGCCTCATCTTTTGTACACTTTGTCTGGAAACATGATAACCTTTGCACATGTGTTTAGTTAGGTTATAAAGGTGTAAAGGTACTTGGGCCAGGATTCAATTGTTTGCCCTTCACTTATGAGCTGCTGTTCTTGATTCTCCTCATGAATTAAGTTTGGTGGGTTTGTTATTGTGATATGCGAGATCACCTAAATGTGTAGAAAAAATTGCTTGAATCTGTGCCATACTATTGCTCACTTCTTGGAATTATTCCATGCCAAAAAAAAAGTATTTTAAGAATCTTAAATCTAACAGAGGGTGAAGCTTTTAGGCTGAGTTGACAGAAACTTATGCCTGAAGTATAGAGTCATATATTTTATGAAACAACTGGGTTTATGTGACATTGGCCAACCAATCAGCTAGCCTAGAATGGCTCAACTGGCATCCAATGAGACCGCTTTATATTAATAACCAATCTGCACCATGTTGTGGAGGAAAGTCCCGCCTTCTCACTGAATGATTTTTCATTTGAATATTGTTAGAAAGAGCGTTTAAAAATATCCATAAAAATTGAATCGCAATGGGAGACTTAATTACAGTTTTAATTATGAGACCAAGATACGTTTGCTTCTTGAAAAAAGAAGGAGTATTTCTGACAATGCATTTTCATTATTAGTTTTGCTGATTTGTTTGATTTTTGTTAGTGTTATGGCGGAGCACTTCCTGAGAATTAAAACAGATAGGGGGAATGTAACTGAATTTTCAATTTGTTAAAAGAAGTGCATACATGGACTTGAAAATCAAAACGCAAAGCGGACGATTACATAATAATTTTTATGATGATACAATTGTGTGCCTGCTACTCGACAAAGGAAAAGCATTACCGAGAATGTATTTTCATTTGAAGATTTGTGTTCTCCTTTTTGTTAGCGATATGGAGGGGCACTTTTTGAAAATTAAAATGAAAATAGGGAATGCGATTTAATTTTCAATTAGTTATAAAAAGTGCATACATGGACTTGAAAATGAAAAAGCAAAGAGGAGGATTACATTTTCATTATACTAATAATGCGCTGGCTTCTTGAAAATGAAAAAGGATTTCTGAGAATACATTTTCATTGTAATATTGTTCGCTATATGCCTTCATAGTGCCATTGTGTGTGGGTTTGATTGCTAATGCCTGCATAGTCAAAGACATGCCTCCTCTTTTAACATGTGGGCAAAAATACAGTAATGTATAAAAACAGAAATAAAACCAAAAATGAATAAATAGGGAAATAAATAAGGCTGAGAATAAATTGGGTAATGAATAGAAATAGAGAAGATGTAATCAGAAAAAATAAAAAGGTGGGAATCTGAAAATGAACTACAGAAAGTTGTTTTTTAGTGGGCAAAAAAAGAGGTTGCCCCAATTCGAAGCATTTACCCTGCAACCTTTGACGCAAGTGAACTTAATATGATGAATGCTCAACTAGACATTGTTACAAACACATCATTAAAGTATAAAGCTCTTCTGCCCAGCAGTTGCTGAGATCTCATCCACACAAAATAAAACACATTTTCAAATCCAATGACGTTGACCTTTGACCCAGATTAAATTAATGTGGTGGTTGCACAACTAGACATTAGTATTAACACATGCCGAAAGTATGAGGCCATTGTGCTAAGTGAGTGCTGATATCTCATCTGCACAAGAGAGCACGACACTAATGCCGACGCAGACCGGAAACCAGGGTAAACCATAGTTGGGCCGGCCTTAATTAATGCAGAAATAAGTAATTTCACAAGTAATTTTTTTTTTTTTTCAAATTTTTTTGCACGTACAGTGCCGTGAAAAAGTATTTGCCCCCTTCCTGATTTCTTTTTTGTTTTTGCATATTTGTCACACTTAAATGTTTCAGATTATCGAACTAATTTTAGTGTTTGACAAAGATAACCCGAGTAAATACAAAAAGCAGTTTTTAAATTATTATTTCATTTATTAAGGGGAAAAAGCTATCCAAACCTACCTGGCCCGGTGTGAAAAAGTAATTGCCCCTCTAAACCTAATAACTGGTTGTGCCACCGTCGGCGACAACAACTGGCAATGAGTCTTTCACATCCCTGTGGAAGAATTTTGGCCCACTATTCTTTGCAGAATTGTTTTAATTCAGCCACATTGGAGGGTTTTCGAGCATGAACGGCCTGTTTAAGGTCATGCCACAGTATCTCAAACAGATTTAAGCCCAGACGTTGACTAGGCCACTCCAAAATCTTCATTTTGTTTTTTTTAAGCCATTCAGAGGTGGAATTCCTGGTGTGTTTCCGATCATTGTCCTGCTTGTGTGCTTGAGCTTGAGGTCACAAACTAATGGTTGGACATTCTCCTTCAGGATTTTCCAGTAGAGAGCAGAATATATAGTTCCATCAATTATGGCAAATCGTCCAGTTCCTGAAGCAGCAAAGCAGCCCAAAACCATCACACTACCACCACCATGTTTGACTTTTGGTATGATGTTCTTCTTATGAAATGCTGTGTTAGTTTTATGCCAGATGTAACGGGACACACACACCTTCCAAAAAGTTCAACTTTTGTCTCCTCAGTCCACAGAATACTTTCCCAAACGTCTTGGGGATCATCAAAATGTATTTTGGCAAATGTGAAATGAGCCTTTGTGCTCTTTTTGGTGAACAGTGGTTTTTGCCTTGGAACTCTCCCATGGATGCTATTATTGCCCAGTCTCTTTCTTATTGTTGAATCATGAACACTGACTTTAACTGAGGCAAGTAACACCTGCAGTTCTTTAGATGTTGTTTTGGGTCCTTTTGTGACCTCCTGGATGAGTCATCAATGCGCTCCTGGAGTCATTTTGGTAGGCCAGCCAATCCTGGGAAGGTTCAGCACTGCTCCAAGTTTTCTCCATTCGTGGATAATGGCTCTCACCGTGATTCGCTGGAGTCCAAAAGCCTTAGAAATGGCTTTGTAACCCTTTCCAGACTGACAGATGTCAATTACTTTGTTTCTCATCTGTTCTTGAGTTTCTTTAGTTCGCGGCATGATGTGTTGCTTTTTGAGATCCTTTAGCCTACTTCACTTTATCAGACAGGTTCTTTTTATGTGATTTCTCGATTTAACAGGTCTGGCAATCATAAGGCCTGGGTGTGGCTAGTGAAATTGAACTAAAAAATTTGATTAATCACAGTTAATTCATGATTAACAAGCGGGGGCAATTACTTTTTCACATAGGCCCAGGTAGGTTTGGGTAGCTTTTTCCCCTTAATAAATGAAATCATAATTTAAAAACTGCATTTTGTATTTACACGGGTTATCTTTGTCTAATATAACATTTTTTTTTGATGATCTGAAACATTTAAGTGTGAAAATTATGCAAAAAAAAAAAGAAATCAGGAAGGGGGCAAATACTTTTTCACGGCACTGTATATTTGGGTCACTCCACGCCAAACTGAACAGGGCTCCTGGCCTTACCCCCTCCGATTTCCGTGAAACCTATTTTAAGAATAGCCCTTAGGACCAATAATGAGTCGCCCAAATTTCAGCACCAACGGTGCAATAGTTTTTGAGATACACGCCTTTGAAATTTGCCGACCATGCCCATAATGCCATTTTGCTTGATGCCAGGCCAATGTTTAGAGGGCCATATCTCCGTGCGCATCAGTGCAATTCACTATATCTTTTCCTACCTATGACAATACATTGTTAGCTTTTGGAATTTGTGACCCTCCAGTCCATTTGGTTTAGTAAAATCAAAGGTTTGAAATGTGTCATGTCAGCAAAAATGCTAAATTAGCATATTTTTCAAAGTGATAAATGGTCATGTCGACAGTTAAAATTTGCTGAAAAAGTTTCATACAAGTAATCTCTTATCCTTTATGTCCATGTATACCAAGTTCCATCAACTAGCCGAAACTCCTTCAGGTAAAAATCAATAGGACAACTGAGCCCCTCAGAACAATAGTGGTCGAACTCCATTTTTTATCATTTTGGAAAAACAGCTTCCAAAGTTTCGACGTTGTCAAATTCAGTCTGCCAGTAAGCATTTAGACCTGTCTTGAAGTGGCATCCTTTGAATCTTCGCTTTCATGGTCAGAAAGTAGTTTGTTGTCAACGTTGACAATTTTTGTTATTTTTGCATGTTTCGCTTAAGAATTTTGGAGTTGTGCGAGAGTTTGCACCACTCTTGCACTACTATCTATATTTCAGAGGTGGAACTAACAATCTTCTGGCCCATTATTGCATGAATAGATTTTACCTTTAGCATGAAAAATATGGGTCTAACTCAGAAAAATTAGAAAATCGGAGTTAGACCACCATTGTTCCGAGGAGCTCAACTATCCTTGATCACAATGAAAATGCTAATTAATCCAAGGAGTGTTTTTTATCTTAAAAAAAACGTAAAAGTTAAACAGATATTGGTAGCAGGTTACACTATACAACGATTAAAGCCACGTTTCTTAGTATTTAAAAAAAATTGGTGCATTAATATTTCTAATTAAAAAAATATCAAGACTTCAAGATGAGCAATTTTAAGATGCTTTATTGATGACGCTGGACAATTTGTAATATAGAGAGATCATAAATTTCCTAGTAAAGGAGATAGAGCAATTCGGGTTCACGTTGTAAATATGTTTTTCAGGAGTAGAAGCAGATTGTTTGAAGTAAACTTCCGTAGAATTTGATGTTTAATTTACATTTTGGGTTTTTGGTCATGTGGTATATTTCAGACTTTTGTTTTAGTCGAGCCAAACCGAAGAGGCCAAATCCAAAGTTTGGTACTTAAAAAGTCGATATACAATGTATCTGTTTACGATCCATGATATTTTAAGGCTTTAAGTAGAAAACTATCAAAAGCAACCCCTTTGGATTAATTAACATTTTCATTGTGATCAAGGATAGTTGTCCTATCAATTTTTACCTGAAGGAGTTTCGGCTAGTCGATGGAACCTGGTATACATGGACATAAAGGATTAGAGATTACTTGTATGAAACTTTTTCAGCAAATTTTTACTGTCGACATTATTGTTGCCACTTTGAAAAATATGCTAATTTAGCATTTTTGCTGACATGACACATTTCAAACCTTCGATTTTAACTAAACCAAACTGACTGGAGGGTCACAACGCATTTTGATACTTACCACGCCGATATACAGTGTGACTAGAAAGACAGGTTTGAGATCGTGAACATGCTGTACAAAAAAATCTGTCTGGAAAATCCTTTGGAAAATGTCGGTATGCAAATTTAACTAGCATTTTCCTCAATTCTCGTTTTAACATAATACAGCCGACAACATTTCGGATGTCAAATTCCAAAAGCAAACAATGTATTGTCATAGGTAGGAAATGATTTAGCGAATTGCACTGATGCGCACGGAGATATGGCCCTCTAAACATTGGCCTGGGATCAAGCAAAATGGCACTACGGGCGTGGTCGGCAAATTTCAAAGGCGTGTATCTCAAAAACTATTGCACTGTTGGCGCGGAAATTTGAGCAACTCATTATTGGTCCTAAGGGCCATTCTTAAAATAGGTTTCATGGAAATTGGAGGGGGTAAGGCCGGGAGCCCTGTTCAGTTAGGCGTGGAATGACCCATTTACTTTCAAATTGACCTGCACATTAAATTGATAATTGAGCCTTTTATATCTACATGTCTTTTATTATTTCATGTACTTATTTATTGAGTCACAATTTATTTTTGATTTAGGCAGTTTTGTTCCTCCATACATTTCATCTGTGAAGTGAAAAACGATTAATGATTTTATGTCCAGATGCATCACCCTCATCTTCAGATCTCGTGTTGCTTCATCTCCTGTGCCAAGCCCCTCCAGTGCAATCTGGGGACATAGTAGCTTGTTTTGTTGCGTTGTGGAAAAGCAGATGTTTTCCAGACATTTAGTCAATTTCCTTATAGTGCAAATGGCGCCATTACGTGGCCATCTGCCTGTTCCAAAAAGTAGGATTCCTGAGTTAGCAGGATAAATATTGTGACTAAAACCCTGACCAAGCCAGACCACAAATTGAAGTAAAATAGACGGCAAGTAGGCATACACTCTGGCTTCCCTTGACCTAGGTGAAAACGGGTAGTGACCTCGTTCGTAGCCCCGTTTTCATGATGCGATATCCTAACACTTCAGGGCAATTTTCAATTCTAGACGTAAACGATAGATACACAAAACGGCAGACGTAGACTCAAGCTAACTTACTGATAGCCCTAGTAAGAATTAGTTTCCGATTTTTGTTTGGTTCACTTTGCTGGCAAACTCACTGATCCTGCTTTGTGGAATAGTCCCAAGATGTGCATCTCTCTGTTTTAAGCCTCCTGTTATTCTCTCGGCTCATCTGAAATTCTGTACTCAGTCCACGTGAAGGACGTACCAGGCCAGCAAGATCATATAAACAGAAATCACTCATCCCCTTTGTGGTCTATCTAGTGAGTTTCAGATGCTCAGAGAATTAAGCATCTTCTAACTTTTTTAATTGGCTATGCCTAATTTATTCATCTTAAGAATCATATATAATCAGATGTCAAATGTTAATCATGTTAGAGAGGTCTAATATGTCTTAGTGATGTGTTGTCGAAAATGATGCACTATGTTGGTCTGTTCTTCTGTTGAGGCCAAAGGCGAATCTCCCCAAAAGTGGTCAATTTAATGTACAGTAATCTAATCTTCAATCATGGCTAAGACCCAGCTAGTCACTCACTTCTTTGGCAACTGTCTGTTGCATATTTCCATTAACCCACAGTTATGGTTTTCTGTGAAACTTCATGAAATGCATTTTTTTAAAATCACCACAACCCGCAGAAAGACCCCAAAGTGTGCCTGCTAACACAAGGTACTTGTGCTCCATGGAAAATCTTGATTCATCGCTGTGTGGTGACTCCTCCCATTAGTTTGGCAACTAGTGTGCTCACTTCTGGTACAGTTTCTATGGCAGTTTAGCAAACAAACAGGTGCACTGTTGCAAATGGACATTCTGATCTTAAGTCTTAGTGGCCTCATCAAAAAATTACAAAAGATTTGTCAGCCAGGACCTTACCTTCTGGAAACCATGTTGGCTATCCTTCAGGATATTATTACCGCCAATAAATAATTCAAACTTGTCTTTAATGGTAGATTCCAGTATTTTACACGTAATGCAAATTAAACTGACAGGCCTGTAATTTCCGGGCTCAGTACAGTCCCGTCTTGTGTATTGATATTGTATTGCCCCGTGATATTGCGGTACAAACCCTCTCCACCTTTGCTGAGGAGATGAGGAAAGTCTTCGACTGCTCCTGCTTCGGGCATGCTGCTGCATGGTGCCTCCTTCAGCTCCACCAAGGCAATTTATCAGTCTCTTCTACTCCATTGAATTCTGCACCCTGTCTGCCTGCTCCCACTGAGATCCCTCAGCACTGTATGACACCTGCCTGCATGGCCTTGCTGACTGGATACAGAACAAACTGACCACATGCCTCCTACCACCTGACCTCGACGCGCTAATTCATCTTACTCCCAGGATGAATACCTGCTTCCAGGAACAGTTGATGGATCAGCGAGCTCATCTCTGGGCCCCGCTTTCATTACGACCCATTCTTCTCACCAGGCACTTCTGTTGGAGCCTGTGCTTGTGGAGTATGCAAGATTCAGCCAACTCAACCGAGTAAAGCAACAGAGTCGCATCAACTCAGACCTCCGTGTGCACTATGTAGCATCGAACCACATCCTCACTGACTGCCCAGTCTAATGACCCCATGTCATCCAGGAGGAAGACGTGCTGTCTGGTGCTGTTATTTCTTCCTCTCACCCTCTGCTATTGAAGGCACAACTCCTCTGGCAGGGCCGCCAGCTACAGGCTAAGGCGTTGGTAGACTCTGGAGCAGATGGCAACTTGGGGTTCCCTTAGTCCTTCTACCCCAAGCCCGTCTGGGCCCTAGGCCTCACCGGGATTGCACTCCCGGCATTATGGAGGGCACCAGCTCGGTCCAGATGCGTGTTTCCAACCAATATCTGGAGACAACTGTCCTCTATCTCCAGGAATCTCCTCTAACCTGAGGTGCTGAGGAAATCCTGACTGAGGAAGCACAATCTACTTCTAGACTGATGCAAGGGGGTCATCTGGGAGTCGAGCTCATTTTGTCATAGGTCCTGCCCATAGCCTACCACCAGTTCGGTCTCCCAACCAGCCACCCATTCTACTGGCCATCCAGCCACCCATCCTGTTCCTCGTCTCGCCACCTGTCCCACTCGATGCCATGCCGTTGGCTCAGCTCGTAGTCCTGCCGCTGTTCTGTAGTCCCCGCCTCCAGCTCCTGTTTTCCGCTGAGGGGGCCTCCCTCTCCAGCTCCCTTTCTGATGACGTGCCTGGCCTACCCTAGCAGGTGTCTTGAGTTTGAAGGCCACAAAAGGAAATGTGGCTCCCAAAAACACAAGCAGACCCATAGTCCAGAGCTACCACTGCCCAATGGTCCAGAGCCCAAGCTGCCTCGTGAGCTGGAGCCAGAATAACCCCGCAGTGCAAAGCCTGCGTTGCTGCTCCCTCAGATCCCAGTTTGTCTCAGTGGGGGCTCTGTAGTTCCTTTCTCCAGCCCTAGGGAGGTCTTCATCTCCAGCTCCCTTCTGGGGACATGCCTGGCCTTCCCTGGCAGGTGGGTTTGGGGGCCACAAACGGAAATGAGGCCTCCAAAGACCCAAGCTGCTTCGTGGCCCAGAGCCAGAGCTGTCCAGCAGTCCTGAGCCCAAGCTGCACTGCAGTCCAGAGCCAGACACACCGCTTCATGCACAGGCTGCACTGCTGCCACCTCAGACTTCAGTCCATGGCTCAGTGGAGTCTCGATATCCAGCTCCAGACCCCATTTCAGCTGAGTCATCCGGCCCTGATCTAGCAGATGTTCCACAGCTCAGTCTGATTCCAGTGGGCATTCCGCCACCCAGTCAAAATCCTGTGGATGTCTCACTGCCAGCCCTGACCCAGTGGGTATTCTGCTGTACAGTCCAGGTCCCATGGACATCCCACTGTCCAGCCCCAACCCAGTGGGCATTCTGCTGGCCAGTCCAGATGTCGTAGGAGTTCTACCATCTAGCCCTGACTCAGTGGGACTTCCACAGCCAAATCCTGATCCAATGGGTGTTCCTGCGCCCAGTCCAGGTCCCATGGATGTCCCACTGCCCAGCCCAAATTTC
The DNA here is from genome assembly GCA_029692085.1 of Gymnothorax javanicus. Classification (NCBI taxonomy): domain Eukaryota; kingdom Metazoa; phylum Chordata; class Actinopteri; order Anguilliformes; family Muraenidae; genus Gymnothorax; species Gymnothorax javanicus. Next base: position 22,220,833 of record CM056209.1, read on the forward strand.
GTGGACAGCCCACTGCCCAGTCCAGATCTAGTGGGGGTCCCGTCAACAAGGCCAGATCCAGTGGGTGTTCCGCCACACAGTCCAGATTCAAATGGCATTCGATCGCCCTGTCCTGATCCTGTGGACGCTCTGCCACCCGGTGCTGAGGGCATTCTACCACTTGATCTTTTGGGCATTCCACCTCCCGGTCTCGTCACCCAGTCCTGATCCTGTCGGCAGTCTGCCTCGTATGCCAGACCTTCACAGTGTCCATGTCTACCCCAGTGGCAGTGGCAAACAGGGGACCCAGCATCCCAGACTACAGTAACCCACTCTCTGGCACAGTCCCTCAGAAGCGTTATGTAGGCCATGCGGATTTGGTCAGTGGGGAACAGTGCTGATTGGAGTTTGAGAGCCAGAGAACACTGCCAGAGGAACGAGCTACAGGTGCCTGGATGGCCATCATAAGGGCTGGGTGATGGAAGGCGAGGACCCAACAGGAGCTAAGACAGAAGCCACTGGAGCTGGTGGAATGTATGGTTAAAGTTGCAGGAGCTGCCAAGCGAGGAAGTTCAAACTTAAAGCAAATGACTCAAGAGTCTTGGTGATGCTCTCCAGCTTGGAATGTCACTGTCGCAAGAGTGCACCTTGACGGTCAAGCAGGGCACGGAATTGGCTGTCGTCTGCTGATTTGATCATGACGATTTTGTTCTGACAAGCCAGAATCAGAATACAGGCGCTAATAAAAATCCAGTTCACAGGTTTTATTATAAATCAAGGTCGAGCAATCGAGGTCAGTATCAGGCAGTAAGAATGTGGTACAGAAGGGAGAATCCAGAATTGTTACAGTTCAGTCCAAAAGTTAAAAACCAGGAGGTAAGTATGCCAAAGCAAAATTGCTAAATCAAAACCAAAAAGCCAATCAGAAATCAAACACGGGTAATCAACAACACACAAGGAACAGGATTGAATTGAAAACCAAATCATGACCAGGAATCAAAGACCACTCGTAAGGAAGACACAGGTAAACTGGCTTGACAAACTGTCAATGGAATGATTGGTAATTAGGGAATATAAAGGGTGGCAAAAGGTCTAATTACATTGGGTGCAGGTGTGTGGAGCTGAGGAATGTGCAGGGAGGTGTGGCAACAAATGAGGGAACAATCAAACAATTAAACAATGAACGAGGGGTGGTACAGTTTTGGGGTTGAAAACTAAAAATATGGCGGATGACAGATGAAAGGGAATGACTAGACAAATACAATAAACTGTTAAACTGGCGAACAAGAAAAATAATAAATGCAAATTCAAAATAAACTTCAAACAAAACTACACAGATTAGATCTTAACAGATTGCTGAAGATACTGCAGTAGTCTTTGCTTGTATGGCATATGAAAGGGAAAAAAGTGGGCCCAATATGTTCACATAAAAATAATGAAAGGATAAATAATGACAAACTTCTACATTACAAAAATTGAGGAGAGAAAAGAAAAAAGACAGACTGAAACACAGCAACTGACTTGCCGCTGTTGCAAGTCCACAGGACCACATGCAATCCATTAATACTCGCTGTATTACTTCTGAAAACAGAATGCCTCTTAAAGCGCAACTTTTTCATTGTGAGGTTCACTTCAGCAGAGCCCTCCAAATCTCTTGGCAGTTTATAATGCAGCCTCCTGTTTCCTGAGTGACAGTTGAAATTAACTGAAGGTGGTCCATTGGGTTGTCAGCTTGTTTTTCATCCACCCAGGGGATACAGGACAGGGACAGCAAGTATACTGTTGTGAGCAAAACTGAGACTTCTTGCTGACAGTCACGCACATCAAAACATCCAGAGATGAACAACTGTGCCACCACTGCCTGCTGGAGTGGACACAAAGATCAACCTGCATTCTGAGCTAAAGCTCGGTTGTTTTCAATCATCTCCCAAGAGCCACCATACCCAGAGGATTTTCTCAGTAAATAACCGAACAGGACTACCATATGGTCCAGGCCTTTGAAATAAAACATGCATGCATGCTTGAGTTTTATCAGTAAGCATATGAGACCACATCACAGCACAATATGCACTGTGTATGTGCAATATCAATCGATGAAATGAAAACAAGCACGCGCACCGAGAAAAATAAAATTGCACGACAACCTAAGGATGATAAAATAAAATGACACAATACAGTGTATTTCCACATTTATTCAAACAATATAAATATTCAGATTTCATGGTTAACATATTACAATACACTAAAAAATAACCTACTGTAACACACATAAACTCACACAGACACACACACACACACACACACACACACACACACACGCACGCAAAATGATAGACCAGAGACATTAAACCCCCCAAAAATCTTTTTATAAGGTTCAAACATTACACCAGACATACACATTTAGGTGCTACATACTGGAGAATGTCTTTCATAAAAGTTAATTACTCTGACAAAACACTGGCTGATTTGAGTGCTCATGGAGGAAAAGCTTTCAGAGACATAACAGTTCACTCTATTGGCAAAGCTAGAGGACAGGTGTGGCTTCATGACTCTGAAAAGAGAAACAACAGCACAGACAAGCCCATGCTAGAGCCCCCTCTGCTGGTGAAGACACAGACACCTTGGACCAGGTATCCAGGTCAGATCAGATCCATCTTCCCCCAGTCATTTTAGTCTAGTGCCAACTTATGGTTCCGCCGTGCTAATGCGTGGTGCCTTCTGGGAAATAATCCTGAGAACATTAGTGTAGGGGTTCACAAAGCTTTGCCATTTGGAGGTTTCCTCAAATGGCATCCTCCTGGATGGGACTGTTAACTTCAGACACAGGTATCAAATTTTATTATAGGCTATAATTCAGGTATTGTTTAAACCAGTGGTACTTGGAAACAACTTAATATATCCATTACAGATATGGAACTCATTTGAACAACCTGCATATTTAATAATTACATGGATTTAAATTAAAAAAATGTTAAAAATGAGGCATGTATACACGGCAAAAAAAAAAAAAGATTTACAACCACTTTATCTTGTGTTACAACATTAAACACTTATTTCTATCACCTTTTTTCTCAGACGAAAAATCCGCCACTGATGTGAGATAACTTTGACTCATTTCTGGATTAGTCCATGGGGTGAGAAAATCTTACGTATCCCAAAGACAAATGTTGAAAAGAGTGAAAATTATCTCTCATCTCTGACAGACTTTTTGTCAGTAAAAAGGAAATAGAAATAAATGCTTTACATCTTAATACAAGATTAAAATGCTTGGTGATTTTTTTGCAGCGTATGTGAAGACAAAAAATTCTCTTATTAAAAAAAAAAAAAGAAAAAAAAAGTTGAATGTCAAATTTTGCAGAGGACCCCACCGGACTTCTTCATGGACACTTAGGGGTCCCCAGACCCAGTTTAGGAACCCCTACCTTGGTTCAGCAAAAAAGCTTGAACCAAATAATATTGCAATACTTAAAGAGGTCCAGGATGAGTGGGGTTATGGAAAACACACATACATTGTACCCAAAGAAATTAACGCCAAATCCCACAGTTTCTTGACACCTCAGATTTCACATCTGAATATAGTGTTTTGCAAAAACACTAGAGACAGGATAATAATCACAGGTTTCTGCATGCAGAAGATCATGTCAACCACATATAAAATAGATGCATTGTGATACAGTTGATTATTTAAAAAAAATATATGCAGATTTTTTTGGTGCAGAGGCTAAACACTTGTTTGGTAGTAAAAGGTGCATGTTTTTAAAAACTCCTTTTAAATATACCAGCTTGAGTTATACTTGCTGCTTGAGAACATTGATCACCATCAGATCATGTTTCGATAAAAACCTCGAGAAGTTGTTTGCCCTTCATGATGTTCGAAGCAATTGCATTTTACTACTTCTAGTGGAATGCTGGGAGATCTTGCTTCAGAGAAAAATAGAAACTAGGTTTTTATGAGTTTTTATGCGGTGCAGCACAAAACCATTTAGAAAACACAGCAGCTGTATTCTAGGGATTAGCCAGAATGCTGCGAACTTGCTCACTGGCCTTGGACAGACGTTTGACAGATTTTCACAATTTGAAAGTCAACAGAGTTGCACAGAAATCAGCAGCAAGTTTTTCAGAAGAAATCAATTACTGAGGTGAATGCATTTCTGTCTAATTTAACCCACACTATCACTCAGTTTGGAGAGGCAAGAATACCATGGCTTCATGGTCAGCGCTGCAACCTCTGTTAACTGAGAACTGCAAAGACAAGCACTCCCATCCCTGAAAGCCCGTCCACTCTAATAGTGAAATTCGCTCATTGAGTTGAGGAGGACACTTCACATGCAATTTGAGCTTCTAGACTGTAGTTACCTGACTGACCAGAGGGGGCGTTAGTCCGTGACAAGACATAGTACATTGCTGCAGCCTCAATGCCCTTTCTTGTCCAGGCAACACCTTCAAGAAATGCCAGCTTCAGCCCGCCCTGGCATAGTCCAGTACAAACTCAACACTAAACAATCAACACGTAGGTAGCCCAGTGCCTTAACATCACAGGCCAAGAAGTCATGAACAAAACATGCGAAAATCCCAATAGCTTGTCAGCAGAGGAATACTCCTGTGCATTATGCAACTCTGCGTTTCTTAGCATGTTATGGCACTGATAAATACCATACAGTGTGAAAACAGACTTATCACACTCAGCGATCAGCTCTCCAATTTTCTGTGGAATCAGTCGCTCTAAGCACTTGGGTGGGGTATTCAAATTAAAACTTTGCATCATAACCCTAACAAAATAAGTTAAAATTAATGGGAATCCTGAGAAAAAGTGAAAAAAATGTATATTCAGCAAGTGCAGGGTTATGTGTGCGTGGTTATATGTATGTGTTTGTAAATATATATAGAATTAAAATGAGCGAACCCTCATGCAGGATGGAACAACTTATCAGAACCACTGTGCATTCCCAAAAATATACAGGATACAGGTCAACAAGAAATGAACAAGGCAGGCTACCCAGAAGGACAGAAGGCATTGTCAAGAAGAAGGGAAACATATTTGTCCTCAGTCAAAATGTCAGCACTTCCACAGTGTCTGTTTATACAGTATTTTGTGTCATTAGCCCAAGGGCGGAAATAAACCGCACAGTTTGAGCAAAAAAAAAAAAAAAAGTTATAAAAAATAAACAATTTGTCAATATGTATCCTCAACTCTTTTGAGTATACAGATGGGATAGGCACATTTCATATACATACACCTTTAATATATATTTTTAAAATATATATATCTTGTTTTTTATTTCTGGCAGTGAGACTCTGCCCTCTCCATCTCACCACTTTGGTAACTGCCTTCAATCACATCAAAAGAGGCATATTAATATTATTATTTTATTTTTAGTACCTAACAGATAGCAAAGTTCTTTATGTTCCACCAAACGACAACAGCTGCATCCTTGGGAACTGCCTCCCATTTCGCACTTCCCCAAAAACTCTCTTCCCCCTCCTCCAATCAGCAAAGAGCAAGTGTTGTGTCGGTTATCGTTTGCTTTTGTATAATTTCCCTGTCAGATGCAAATGCATATGATCTGCGGGAGGAGTCCGCTCACAGTAAAAAGGCCTTTTTTCTGAGCTAAGGTAAGGTCAAGTCAGTGTGGGAGAATCCACACGGAAGCTCAGCCAATCGAAGAGATGTGGGCGGCTCCATCAACACCATGCACATGGCGAGGGGGTGGTCTTACCTCCACTGCAACACCCCTCCACCTCTTCCCAGGAAGTCCAGCCAATTCCCAATATTGTCTCCACCCCTTCCTGCTGCTACGGCCGCTCCTCTTCCTCGGCCTCCTCTTCAATCACCTGAATGTCCTCAGAGGCAGTGGACAGCACAGAAGCTTCGGAGGACATTGGCTGAGCGGGGGGTGGTTTGCCAGGGTCTTTGCTCTTCTCCTCAGCCTCAATGGTTTCCTTCCAAACCTTGTGGTTCTCCGTCAGGTGATGCACGATGCTGCAGAAAAGTCGCCGCCGTCGTTTCCTCCGTTCTGCACAGAGGAGCACAAGGGTTAGACAGCGCAGCAGCACGCTCAGGGCAAAAAATGGGCCCGGCCTAAAATGCCAAATTATGAAGCTTTTTCTCTTAACAAAAAAAATCACTGATCAGAAAATTAATGAGGATCAAACAAATAGATAAAGTCTCTCAGTATGTGATAGCTTTTCCTCATGAAGTCTTCAGATGTTTAAACCTTGTGGGTTTAAACCAGTTTTACAGAAAGAAGAGTTGAAAATGACACTTGATTCTGCTTTAGAAACAGCTTTAACAAAGTGGGAAGCAAGCCTTTCTGCAATATTCTATACTTCAAAAAATTAATAGATTTTTCGCAGTTAAGCAGCTCAGTTTCAATGTGAAACAGTTTTCACCATTTTTTTCACTGCTGCAAAAGTTAACGACCAAGTGATAGCACAGAAGGTCTCAGTAATACATTTGTTCAATCCTTGCTAAGTTTCTTACCAAAAATTTGTTAAGACAGTTGAAAGCTTAATATTTCGCACATTTTTTTGCGCCGTGGACTGTTTATTGCAGCGGAGACCCGCAGTCTACCATTTTAGTCTGAAAGACCACATTAGTCAGCAGTAATTATTACGAATACTGTGTTTTCCCAAGGTTTTTTCCAGCCAAGGTGCATTGGTTTCGCAAGGGTTCTGATTTACTGCGTAATAAAATGTTGCAAGCAGCATGGGGACATACACAAACACGTGCACAAACACAGCTGATTCTGGGAACTTTGGTCAATTCATGCCTCTGGAGATTCATCAGTGCTGATGCCAACATTTCCTACATGCTTACTGTAAAACATATCACCTATTGCTAGTGTGCATTTACCATTCACTATGGAGGGCCAAAACTGCAAGTCTTATGCCCTTTATGCAGAGGAGCAGATCTTAGATGCTAGCGTCTATGGAACCACTCAACTGATGCATTCAGTGGCAGCATTCTAAAACCATGGGGTAGAGGCAAAATGTATGTTGAATATTCAGCAGAAAGTGGCGCCCATAAACTATTGAGAATATGGACGTTTCAAGTCTCGCGACTGTCGCCCAGGAACTGTATGAACTCCTCATCCAAGCCTGATCTGCAAACAGGCGAACATACTTGTCAATAGAATCCATCCTGCAGTCGATAAAAATAATCTTTCATAACAAAAAAATTTGCTTTCCGTCGCAGCAGTAAGCTAAAGCCATAATAGCCCAAAAGCATGCTAATTTAGCAGTGAAAAAAATCAGCTTCTGAAGCTAAAATTGGACATGGAATTGATACTACGTCATTGTTCTCTCCATTGTGGCCATCTAATATGAAAAAAACATATGACCCAACCATTGATTTATGCGTCAGTTATCGCCTCAAACAACCTCTACCCAAAATACAATCTGATTAGTACCTGCTGACATTGTACTGCACAAAGCTCAGCTGTAGTTCACACCCACATTAAACTTTCCTGGTTTTATCCAAGAGAGAACTTTCATACAATCATTGAAAGAAATTGATTTGGCTGCAAGAAGAAATACATAAAGCCTTGTGAAACAGCATGTTCAGTTGCATCTTCTCAACTTTGTGCATTTGAATTACGCGAGTATACTGAACGATTCGCAACCAAAGAGTGTTCATGTTACTTTCACAAGATGGAAAAGCTATATACTGTGTATCCATCTTAAAGACATGGGCACCGGGAGTGAGTCTGGTGGGGACAGTACTGCAGAGTCCTCTGCGCCTGACAGCTTTGATTCTCTGGAGGAGGAAGCCTGCTATCATAGGGGAGACTTTCTCCTCGATGTGTGAGTATTGTTGCTTGCAATATTTCAGTTATTTAGCTAGCTATGTAGTTTTTTTGGCTTTCCACAGTTGTCATGATTTTCATGCTATTGCAGCTTGTCACACTGGTTATTATCACTAGCAGTAAGCCTTTGCTAAAAATATGGAATATAATCCATAGCCTTACGGCAATGGCAAGCAAACTTGTCCAAATGCTATTCTCCAGAAACGACTCCTTCAGCCAGTGGAAAGGATGCCTTTGAAGGGACATGAACCTCGCACTGCCCAAGGAAGAAAACTGGGATTTGCCTAACACACAGTAGAGGACCCAAACCTGCGCATAAATTTGCGAGAATGTCTCGATTCATGGCTCCACTGCTGCATTTCTAAGGACAACCTCCCCTCACCTCAGTAAGACTGAACATTCCAGGCTGTAGCTTTAGTTCTCTTTAGTATTGCCTGAGTTTCATCTGAACTGTGGTATATATAAATCAGTACCTACGTATGCACTCTTAAGATTCATTGTTAGCTGAGTATTTAGATCGGCTTACTTGTAAAAATCTCAGGGTTTCTCTGCTTCCAGCAAACTTTCTAAGCAACCTTCTAGCCCACTTTAAGCCTTCTCTATTTGTCTCCAAGCCAATAGACATGAGTACATGCACGCGTTCGCGCACCCGCTCACCCTTCCACACAATCACTAACACGCTCACACTCATCCTTACCCTCACTACTTTCCACATTAGCTGTTCTTTGTTTGTCTTTTTAATACATTTTTTATTAAACTCGATGTCCGTTTGAATATCACATGAACACAGGAGTCTAGCCAAGCGGTCATCTGAAGACTTCCAAAAATCCTTCAGATTATAAATCATATTTTATGTAATTATTAATATTGGTTATTTTTTATTATTAATTGAAATAACTATATTTGTGGTTGTAATAATTTTATGAGACTGATTACTAAATTCACAGGTTTCCTGCTTCACCAAATTGGTATCCCGCAGGAGGATTATTGAGAAAAACACATCGCAATTATCCATCCTCGCCATTTTTACATTTACGTAAAGGCGTTTCCCCTACAATCCACAAGATTTAAAAAATAGAAAGTTCCGTGCACGTGGCGTAAAGACAAAGACGGCCATCATATGATAAAAAGGGAATAGCCAGTTTATATTACTGCCATGAAATATCCTCATCCCATCAGCTATGATTGGAAACACAACAGTGGTCGAAGATCAGCACTATTTAATAGGGGCCATTTTCAGGAAATACATAAAACTTCTTTAACTGAATTTGAGCGCATGAGCTCTATGGCTCTACAGCACACTGAATTTATGAAGCCAGTTGTAGGTACACGCAAGGCAGCAAACTCAACAAGAGCAGTAAGTCGTTTACTTTTATGGCATGGTTCAATATCTTCTTCCAACTCCTCCTCATCATCCGTTTCTGTATCGTCTTCTTCTTCCTCCTCCTCCTCCTCTTCCTCCACTGTTCCCTCCTCGTTGAGCCACTGTCCAGGCAGCAAGCCAGCGGCATCATATGAGGTGCAGAGAGGCCCCACAATGTGTGTGATGAAGGACTCCTGCAGCTTAGCCAGCTGCGGAGAGGCACGGTCCATGAAAGGGCTGATGGGAAGTCCCAGGCTCGCTTCCTCATCGCCCTGGAAATGGCAAACAAGGGCTGTTACAGTCTGCTCTGGGTAAAAAAAGGTAAACTGTGCAAAGGATCAAGGTTATTTCAATATACTCAGTGCATTTTGCAGGTATCTGTTAATGCAGACACAACATGAAAAGGGATTAAATTCATCCATGGTTCACATAGTATGAATTTAAATACCAATTTAAAAAGGTCTGCAAATTATGTCACGACAACTATGATATATGTATTCACTGCTTAAGAATCCAGTGTGTACAAATCCAAGGAGTCAATGTTTGGTCACTGTCCGAATACTTACTGAAATAAGGTTGGCACATCAGGAAAAATGCATATAAAATCAAAAAAGACTCATCTGAAAATTCCATTTACCCACTAAATTATGGAATTATTACATGTTGATGTTTGGCTTTGGTTCTGCAAAGTAAGTCTTTACCCTCCGCCTGTGGCTGAAGCAGCGAATAGTGTTGAATCTGGCAAAGGATTACCAAAGTATTTCTGAGCCCATGTTATGACATCCTTTGCGGTCAGGTGATGGTTTTTAAGACCATAATGTCTCAGAGATCGAATATCGGGCACATTTAGATGTAATTTTCAAAGTAGTCCTCTACACATCCAGATTTGACTGGATTCCATCCATCTTTCAAACTTTCAAAAGTACAGTAGAGGGTAAAATGCTCACAATCGTACCTATTTGTCTTTGGGGAATGATGTTCTCAAAGTGATGGATTATTAGATCACATATCTGCTGGCAAATTGGCGAGCCTCAACCCCTCTTTGCTCTTGAGAGACTAGGCCTTTTTGGGAAGCTCCATTTATAGTAAAACATGATTAGCTCACCAGTTTTACATCACCATAGTACTGCAACCAGTAACATCATTAGTAGTCCTAAATGGCCTCTGTGCCAAATTTTGGAGCCTACTGTAGTCATCAGATTTTAAATAAGAGTACATGTTCGATAAAAACTGAGTTAACAAGTTAAAGCATCAAATAATGTGCTGTTGTGGTGTTTTCAATATAGTAGTAGAGGGTGGAAGGACTTTTTGATTCTACAAGCAATTTTTTTTAACTCAACTGGTTGTTGACCAGCTGACTTTTTAAGAAGGGAGCACTCTGTCATCCATCCATGGTCACTTGTCATTGTCTTTCGTCTGTTGTCCGTAAACAATTCGACCTGTGACCTCCAGTGGTCACATGTATTGATAAAATTTCACAATACATGGTGTACAACATCTTTAGCATGTAAACTACTTTGGGATTGCATTTCAGCTTCATGCCCCAAAAGCAGGCATGACAGGGAGGTCATATTGAAAAACTGAAGTTATCCATTTTTGTCTAAACACATAAACAATGAGTTTTGACGATTACTGAAAAATGGCGATTTTGTGACCTCTGATATTCTTTCACCCATGGACACTTATCTGAACAACCCTTAACCTCTAGCGGTCGCAAATATTGATCATTTGGAAACAGTTTGCATGTGACATCTTCAGGATAAACTAGTTTGATATGTAATTTCATCTAAGTGCCCCACACCCAAATCGATGTAGCAGGGTGGCAGACCAGCGGAGTTTCGGGTTCACTTGAACCTCCAGTCCATAATGTGCCAGGCGTAAAAGACGAAAGACAGTGGAAAGAAATACCTGTTCATAAAACTCATTGACAATGCCTTCTGTCCATTTGAGGTGAAGCTCGCGACTCTTCGCTGGCCCGTTGATGTCTGCCAGCTTTATGCATACTTGGCAGACTAGGAGCCGATCGTTCTCATTAGTCCAGTCAATTCCCGGACTGCCCACATCATTTACCTTTTTAAACAGAGGAAAATGGCATACAGTACATTTTATGCTCAATACAAATGCAGGTTATCACCAGAAAGATTCAAAGGAAATGCTTTAAAGACAAAACCCATAAGAACCAAAGGAAATAACAACAGTATAACTTTGTAGTATCCTCAAACAAAAATGCTCAGATGATTTCCCCTGACAAGACCCTCAAGTGATCATTATTTTATTCAAAAGGTTTAAAAGAGAAAAGCAGACCATACAAATTTAATGTTACCCATACAGACTGTGTTCATGATGGCAACAGAATTTTTCCTTGGAACATGTGCACTCACATTTTTTGAAAATTCTGGGCATGAAATTTCTTGCAGAGTTTCCTCAGCAATGTGACACTAACATTAGAACAAGAATTAAGAGCAAAGCTGCTTACCCACCTTTGAATTGAACTCTGCCAAGAAGTCAAAATGCTTCTTCAGGTCGGTGGCTAAGATGGCTTCAATAACCAGGAAGCGAAAGCGCTTGAACTCCACATGGTCCAGGTTGGACAGGAAGTTGAACTCAGGGCGAGACAGGAACAGGCTCCAGGCAGAGGCAGCATGATGGTTCTCCAGCACAGAGCGGTCGTTATAGAGCACCGCCTGGGAGGAGATGGGGGGGCGGGGTAACAGAAAAAGAGACAGCACAAGAGTGAGAGGTGGAGCTGCAGACGGAGCAGGGATGGAGTCACATTTCTATGGCCTCATACCGATAACAAAAGCAAAAGATAATGTGCCTCAACACTTAAGACCCCCCTCAGTGCACATTTGTTACAACAATGTGGCCCCTAGCGGTGCAGCCAGGTATTGCATAACACATGCGCTACTTGTAAGTTTCTTACAGACACACACAAGCGCAGGCAAACAGTCATGACAATGTCAATATCCCTTCGGAAAATTGTGTTCTGCTGAGGTCAGAATGACATTAGAACCAGCAGCAAATGCCCAAAGCATCTTTCCTGCTCATGATGATGAAAAAAGTTAAAAACATACTAAAAGAAGGGAAAAAAATTTACCAACTACCTATGATTCAGACACTCCATTTGATGGAAACACCAGCCACAGAATATAAGACACTATCCCATTACCCATGCTGCACATCACATCCTTCCATTTTTTCAGTGAAGGAGCCATGAGTAGAGATGACAATGGTACCGTTATGGGGCAGTTCTAACACCTGTCCTTACCTGCGGTGCATTAGTAGCTACAAGAAAAGCATTTGTGCGGCCGGGGTGGTCGTAATCGTGCATCGCCGCCGCAACGTACAGCGCCATGAGCTCCAGGGCAGGGATGTTCCAGGCCAGGCAGCCGTAGCTGTCGTCTGAGATGGAGGAGGACTTGGAAGAAGCATAGGCCATCCTGCCGGGGGAAATCCCGCTGTCTGAGTCTAAGAAGAGAGAGCACCCATTCATCACTGCTGCTATTGGCAGGGAGCAAAACAATCACGTCATTAGCTGATTTTAAAAACACAGTGTTATAAATACATAATGCCAAAGTTACGGCGCGCTCCTTCACCAAACCTTATAATGATTTTTTTTTTTTGTAAATAAATTTGGCATCTCCAATCCCACCTGAATCTGGAATGCCCAACTCGAGAACTATGTACAAGGCTTGCTCGTATGAGACCCCTTGTTACCAGCTCAGGCGAGAGAGACAGTTCGTGGCTCTCCTCCGAAGCACGCACCTGTCAGCCCCTGCATCTTTACACTCATTGGTCGAAACTATCCCAAGTTCAGAACAAGGGTGGAGGATACCGAACATGAGCAAGCTTAGAATCTCACTGACGAGCGCCCGGCTGGCCAGCAGGAGGCGCTTGAGCAAGAAACAAAGCAACCATTTTAATATCCTTTCCCAGCAGTCCCTTCCCAATTTGCATCCCTGCAGCGCTTTAGCCAATCGTGCGCTGCTCTGAAAAAGCTGCCGACCACTGCCGATTGGTATGAGCGGGGATCAAACCTGCGCCATGGTAGTCACTACTGCTCCGCAAATGCGGCACCTTAACCAAGTGAGCTAACCCGGCAGCTCCGAACCTTATAATGATTAATATCCACCTTTATAAGGTTTTCAGTCTCGATCAGGTTATCCGTAAGCATGATTTCAGTTGCCCAATTTCTTATTTTTGTTTTAGCAAGCCACAGTGCCTTGACGTTAGCACGCACATTGCCATCTTACGTTATATCCACATTTGGAATGTCCAACTAGAATCTCAGACAATCCATCACCACATTTTCAATGCAACCCACTAGGCCAGAGAGACAGTCATGATGTCGCTAGAGTAGCAGGTTTTGAATTGAGTATGCAGGCATACAGTGGTGTTCATTCCCTACAGTGGGTCTCAATCCTCAAAAAGATGCAGGAATTCTCCTCGGCTCAAACTCTCCTTCCCTGGGCCATGTTTTCAAACAGGTGTCACATGTCAGGGAGCAGCTACCATGCCGAGGGGCCATGTGTACCCGTTTTCACAGCAGCCAGCACAAACACAAGCCAGACGCTCAAAGGTTGTGAATCATCACGACAGGCAGCATTACATGGTAGCTGTCTGCACCGGCTCTCTGAAAAGTTCACTGGTATTCTGACATCAAATGCACAATCATTGTTCCGCACAATTCAAAGAAAATACACGTGCACAAAAATACTTTTTGCCTCTTCCACAGTGGTATTTTGTGAATGTAAATCCCTAAGTCAGCACAGGACTGAAAAAAATTTTATTTCATTTTATTTGTGTAGTGCTTTCTTAGACACTGCAACAAAGACGCTCTAAGGAGGAAATGGAAAAAGAAAATTGGGAAGAAACCAGACTTGAATTAGTGGAAGAGTGAGTCAGAGTGCGATCCATTTGAGAGATTGAAAACGGCCCCAAAGCGCTGAGCTCAGCATTGGCCACAGCTCATCTCGATCGCAGCGCAGGGGCATCGGATGCAGGGTAGGTCCTTCTGTTTGGCAGGGAGACCACCAGCAATACTAATTCCTTTCCCATGCATCAGGCATTCGTCACCGGCCATTATCAGAACAGTCTTTTCTAAAGCTGAAGCAGCTGATGAGTAGGAAAGCGACGCTCGCGCATGGGCATGTACGTCAGAGATACAGGGGATCAATACTGGATATGCCTGGGCCAAGAACAAAATCTCCAGGCCAAAACTAGACTGTTCTACATTACATCAACGCTAAACTTGTCTTAAAAACGTACCACTTACACCAAATATACTCAGGAATGTAGGACATTTACAATGCAGGACATTAGGGAACATAAAGCGCATGAACAGGACAGAACTTGTGTCTTTTCATGACTCTGAAAGGTTTTAAAACCACTTGATGCCAAAAAGGGCAGCACTTATACTTACAGAGGATCATACACTAGTGGTCAGAGTTTCATAACTTTCATGAGATGACCAAGAGTATAAGATTCTGTTTATCACACAACTGAATTCTGTAATTTAATAAAAAACAAATGTATCTTCCGTTAGCGCTTTAATGGTATTTCACTGAGCTAACTCCAACACTCTGCCACTCAGTCAGTCAGTGAGTCACAAACATTCGCATTTGAACTAGCAACGGTTTCTATATTCATAGTCAACTGGGTAGCCAGCTTAAGTTAGTTCACTAGCTACCTAGTTAACAAACTAATGTTACATAATGATTATGGAAAGGTACTGCATGCACACAAGCCAGCTAGCAAAGTAATGTTAACTTAGTTACGATAGTGGCACTTAGCTATCTTGCTACAGTGCTAAGCCATGCCGATTCAACTAAGGTTACACTTGGTATTCAGTTTGGCTAAATATTAAAAGAAACTGGAAACCATTCGCCTCATTTTTGAGGACAGTTTGTTTTTACCCACAGACTGCCGGAGGAACTACCGGTCACTGTCAACCATGACATGACATGGAGCAATTTTTTTCTTCGCGCTACGCCAATGAAATTTTCGCAAAAGTGTTATGTACCTAAGGTAATATCATAATTATGTATTGAACAGGGATGAGTGAACACTACTACTGCACTACTACAGTTATGTGACAAAGTAAAGTAAGTAAAGGATCACACATACCCATATGACACTTATGGTTCCAATGATACAATAAATATACTTTTGCAATTTACATAAGGAAAACAATTGTTTATCAGTTCATAAATGAAAAATGTAATTATTACTGCCATGGGCAGAACCCAGAGGTAGTAAGAAATGCAGCATTTATGGTTTGTTTCTTTGGAATGTTGTTAACTTTGAGATGGGCTGTAAAATAAAAGTTGGAGGAGGGTTAGCCACTGATGTCACTTCCTGTAACATACCCGTGTCACTTCCTGACACCTGCTCATTATGGATCTGCTGAAACCCCGGGATGGGCCGTGTGGTCAGGTACCAGACCGCGTGCAGGACGTCTGTGGCGTGGACCCGGTTGTGATCTAAAGAGGGGAGTCCACATGGTCAGTGCAAGTCACTTGTGGTCAGTCTCCCGCAAACTGATGATCAGCAACCAGGGCAAGCATTGTGGTGCATTTTAAAAAGAGTGTAACATTCATTTATCATCTCCTCAGCACTTCAATGCCAGCTTCCTTCTCCCTCCCAGTATCTCAATTAAGCCAGTCTTATTGCTGCAGCACACAGCTTAACCTCTGGAGGACCTAAAACTATTGTTAAAAGGAAGTTCAAATGGACAAGCAAGAATGAGCTTGGCCAGAGAATGCAGAAGCTAGTGTCTAAACAAGCATCATGATTAAAAACCACACCGCATCATTCAAATACAATTTCTATTCAAGCTCTGTAACTTCATGCACTAAACAATACACCTAAAATTATTTGAGAGAACATTGATTTCACACTTACAAGGTATATCCCGATAGCCATTCTCGAGAGCACAAAAGTATGCCATGAACTCGTGCATAGGGATTTTAAATATCTCAAACAGACTTGTGTCCTGGAACAGAGTGTACGTCACCTAGGGAAAGAAAAGCACACCGTACAGGCCATTAAAAACCAGCCACAGAACTGCATGTACTGTACAACAGCACACACCTCCACGGGAACATGAGAAAGAGTATATGGTGAAGTAACACTGATAGGCTAGAACATGATAAACACGGAATTATTGTTATTAATAGTATGAATTGCAATTACTTTTATGGAACTCTGTGATAACACTCTTGTCAATGTTGAACATTTAGGAGCACGATTAAGCATCCCAGTTAGATGTTGTGTGCCTCAATTATTTTTCCATTTAGCTCTGATAAATTTACAAGTGCTCATAACAAAGGAAAAATATAAAGACCTGCTTTACAAAACACAGACTGAGGTGGATGCTGATGAATCTTGGTGATGTAAAAATAAAAACAGGACAGGGACGTGCAAACGTCCAAAAGCACATAAAGCATGGCTATAGCATTGGCACTGACACGGCTGAGTATGCGGCCCGTTTTCCCTCCTGTTCGTTCCACAAGGTCAAAGATTTGGAAGTTCCAGTTGTTGAGTGTCTCCATGAGGGAGTCCTGTTCCTCCAACAGGGTATCTAAAGAGAAGTCCTCACTCTGAAAGAGACAGAAAGAGGGGAGTAGAGAGAATGATTGGGAGATGGGGGGGCACTTACATATCTGCCTTGATCTGAAGCCCCAGGTGATGCACATGTAGTGCTATGACAAACTATTTGTCAACCTCCTACTTTTTTCTATTTTTGCATGTTTGTCACACTCAACTGATTCAGATCTTCAAACAAAATGTATTACTAGACAAATATAACCAGAGCAAAGGACAAAATACAGTTTGAAATTATCATTTTATTTATTGAACAAAAAACATTTTTCGACATGAACTGGCCCAGTGTGAAAAAATATTGGCCCCTTAGTTCCTTAAGGTTACAGGACTCTTCGTCCACGGATTTTTCATCCCCAGACTTTTTGTCCCCATGCACTCTTCATCCCTGAGGACTTTTCGTCCCTGGACTTTTCGTCCCCGAGGACTATTATAAGGGTTAAGGTTAGGGTTAGGGATAATGTTATTATACAGGAAGAGGGCAAAATATTATTGGGGATGAACAATCCAGGGATGCAGAGTCTGGGGATTAAAAGTTCATGGTGATGAAAAGTCAGGGGATGAAGAGTCATAGACCCATTACTAAGTAAGCCAATTAACTAAGCAATAAACAAAAATATGCCAAACATTCTTGGAGATCACAGTGATCAGATTTCCATGTTTTCAGCAGTGATTTGCTTGCACACTTTCATTTTTCACACAAGACCTGCAGAGAAGTGTTTTCCAACTATTTGGCAAATCCGCCCTTATAATAGGAATGCGCTAAGCGCAAGGGTATCTGGCTTTTAAAGGGAAAGGGAGATGACACTGATTGGTTTATTTCATGTTGTGCACAAAACACACCCGTGATTAATTGAAAGATGAATTGCAACCCTTTGAACCATGCGCCTTACTTTGCACCCAGATAACCAGCCCTTAAACTCGTGAAAATGGATTTGGACACGCCCTTTATGCACTCGTGCCATGCGCTTCAGACTGCATACTTAGATCTTTAAAATAAGGCTCAAAGTGTCTGTCAAATTTAGCCTAGAATTAAAATAAGGAAAATTAATACAAAGTGTCAAAAGGCTAACATATCTGGGACTATTTCATAGGTGCGTATTTATCAGAAAATAATGCCCACCCTTATAACGCCCTTCAAAGAATCAGAGCTGAGTATTTAACAGACATGTGCTGTAACCAACTTTAATTGATAACTGGGTCAAGATAGACTAGATGCACCAAGGCTTCATAACTGCCTGTTAAACCCAAACATCATTTAAACAGAACCTTTCCAGCAGCGTGAACGAGCCTAAAAGGAGCACACTATGCCACAATCAAAAGAAATTCCAGGAGATAAGAGACAGAACAGTTACAGATATTTCTATATATTCTCTAGATCAGAGCACACATAGAATCTGCAGAGCTTCATATGATAGGAAGGTCATTCAATGCAGTTTTTGATAAGCATTTCAGTATTTCAAAACAAGTAATTTTTGGGGGCTCATCCTGTGACCAGTATTTCCACCAGTCAACTCTACTAAAATCCAAGTCCACAAACATTGACTGCACCTCTGTGTGCTGATGCTGCTGCTTTTCTACAGGCTCCAGGTCCTCCTCCATAAGGTCTGTACACGCACCGTCATCCAACTCCGCCCTGTCGTGTCCATATACTGCATCCTCCCCTGCTTCACCTGCTACAGAGAAGGGCAAGAACAATGCACTCTCTCATTCTCACACTGTGCATCCACAATCACATGTTCAGTCTTTCACCACCCAAGTCCCATCTCCTTAAGTGCTCATCAGTGATCCATGTCTGATCACATGATCCTTCTAAGCTATAGGCCCATTTTGCAGGAACCAGAAACAATACTCCTCGTAAGTATCAACATAAGGTTCTCCACTGACGGTTTAGATACGTATCAAAACAAATATCCCAGTTCTAAATGGACTAATTCCCACAAAAATATTATTGAAAGAGAGAAGGTTTAATTGTAATACAGAAGAATCGGCTTAAGGATAAAAGATTATCAACGGGGATCAAACTGTAAAAAACCTTAAGAAAAGGGGACAGTTTCTCACACAAAGTTTCAATCTAAGCTAAGCTAAGTATCACCCGCACAGGAAATTGGTGCTGTCGGGGCATGCTGGAAGTACCTGTGTGCCGGAGTTCGGCCTCAGAAGTCGATGGTAAAAGGCCATCACCCCCATCCCCACCGGGCGTGCTCTTGACTGTCACTCGCCCACAACTGAGGGGAAGAGGGGGAACACAGAGAATGGTCAGTCAACACGATACGCACGCTAACCACTGCAGTCTCAACTGTACCTACCAACACGTCTACAGAGACATAGCCACAAAAGGTATTCATATTCTTATTACACACTTTACAAAAAAACATTATAACTACTCTAAATAAAAAAAATTATGAATAAAATTTTAAAACAATTTCAACATTTCCACAAAAACAAATTGTAATTCCAAACCAGCAACATCAATTGCCATTTTTGAAAGAATTACAAGAACAGGCAGGACAGACCTTCCAGAGCTAATAAGGACCTGCCTTAGGCCAAAGCTCCTAATATTACTTGTACTTTAGTTCTAATAGAGAATATACCATGTTTTTAGACTTGCTAGCTTATTCATCAATAGCAATGTACACACTGGGAAGTACGCAAGCAGACTTTGGACAAGGCTAGACCAGCCATTTACAGAACGTATGTTTGCGCTACAGCTTACTGTTGCTGGTGTTAAGTAAGATTTATTTTCAGGAATCGGGTTGGTTCATGATTAGGGTAAGGATTAAGGTAAGGATCAGGTTAAAGTTGGAAGAAAATCTTTATTTCAAGTAAGATGAAATGAGAATCTCTTGTGAAATGAAAATTTGCACTAGTCATTTAGTGTGCACAAGACTTTAAGGTCCCCATTATGTCCCCAGGACGATAGCTAACTAACCATTAAAGGCCATTTCAAAATTTGTCCTTGCTGACATCATAGGTTGGAACGACCATCCAGAATGATGAAGGAACCTGGTTGTCTGCAGTTGATCTGTCCTTACTGCCACTGGGTGGCCAATTCCTCATATAATGTCAGGAAGGAACGAATTTTGAACCGGCTCGAATGGCTAATTGGCAGTGTATCTGGTGACATAATAGGAGACCTTTAAGTTAGAAGAATTCGGGCCCTCTTGTGGTTTGGTGTCACGTGCATTTGTTGAGTCCACTTAGGAGAGTGCGTTTAATTTTTAATACAATGTTTTTTCACCCTTAATTTGTCCTCCAGCATCCAATCAGCATTCCTTTGGAGGCTTGAGACTTCCATTGCCTCTAGCCTGTGGTAAAGGAAATGGGCCACCAAGTTGCAGTCCGTTTCCTTGTCATTACAAATATTATATACAGTAAGTAACGGCTAAAACTGTTCTTAATAATGTTCATTGTCACTCCTACATATTTCACATCACATTGGTTACACTTCACGATATACATGCATATGCAGTTTGTGTTCAGTTATTGTTTGATGCGTGTTCGTATAGAAAATGTTGATTTCTGGTAGTTCGCAGCTGAAC
Organism: Gymnothorax javanicus; assembly: GCA_029692085.1. NCBI lineage: Eukaryota > Metazoa > Chordata > Actinopteri > Anguilliformes > Muraenidae > Gymnothorax > Gymnothorax javanicus. Next base: position 22,241,124 of record CM056209.1, read on the forward strand.
AGATCCTTGAGGTTTTTGTTTTCTTGTGGGAAAAATGATCTTGTAGGCCTTTCGCATTACGGTAATGTTGTGTTTTATTTTTCTGTTCGCACCAAGGCTAAATACTGAGGAAATAGTGATAGGTTGGATGATTTTCCTGTGTCTTGTTGCTCTGTAGAACGAAAGGTCTGACCTGTCCTAGGAAAACTTTAGAATGCCTCTTGGTTCATTATAGAGGGTGGCCTCTTCAAAGTCTGTACAGTGTATACAAATTCCGTATAACTTGAGTAATGGTGATTTTGACAAAAAAATGTGCTTTGGGAGGAGACCATTTTGAGCAAAAGTGCATAGCATGTCTGTTTATTTAATCCACACTACCACGGCGTGAATAATTAAGTGTTTGAAATCTTCCAAACAATGTGTCCAGGTTCTATGTTATCAAACTGAATTTCTTATTGAATTGTAGCAGCCAATTTACAAAAGCTCAGGGTACTTCCCCATCAACTTTCTCACAGCCATCAGCCCTCTAGACGTGTTTGTCTGCGTTAACGCTAGGCTCAGGATGAGATTTAAGGTTAGTTTTAGTATCCAGGCTTGGGGAAACAGAGGGTTGAGCAGGACAGGGGGACACGGGGTTGCTGAACCTGGCACAGAGGCTGTGACAGCGCAGGTGCTGCTGGAAGTCCGGAGAGCTTAGCGTGTAGCTGAGCGGCTTGTGCACTGTAACACTGGGCTTGGTGAGGAAGTCGGCCGTGTCCGGGAACTCCACGGGGGCAGAGCGAGACACCAGGGAGGAGCCCACAGCAGGAGGAAGGTGAGAGGGAGAATTTACCGGGCTCAGACAGGGGGATGTACCTGCAGGTATGGAGAAAAAAAGAGAGGAAGGGGGAAAAGAGTGCGTGAGAGGGCACAAAATAAAACGAATGTAATTCAATGGTCTGATAACAGTTTAAGAAGGTTTTTAAAAATGCTTTCCTGCAATTCTTTGCCAGTGTTCTACAATTCCATTTATTTTGGCACCAGTATTGATAGCAACATCAGTATTTGAAGGGGCAGTTAACAGCATTCTAATCACATAACTGACATGATATAAGACTAAGTAAACATTCAATTATTCAGTCTGTAAATATGAAACAACTTTACAAAGCTCCCCCCATCAAAATGTACCATTTAGATAAAAGCGATTGATAGACTATGTGCTTTTACACGTTCGATCACTGGCTATAATCACAATAAATCTGTGATTCCCATTGTCTCACATCCAACATTTCCATATATACGGAATTCTGTTTTAACTTGTTGTCATTATAACTGCTTTCGCATCTGGAAGGAAACGTAGACTCCGTTGCTGACCAGTTTTTGACAGATCTTCGCATTATCACCGCGCGAAGGCCTATGCATCAAGCGCAGAAGGGTCCAAGTGCAGAGGCAATGCAATGGAGCATTTACATGGTCATCAAACTGGTTACCAAAATGGCTACACCAGCTTGTTCAATTGGCTAAAGATTTTCAGTCAGAATGCACTCAAATCAAGTTTACCTGAGGACACTTCATTCTGATTGAGCTCAAATCTGACAACATGTACTCTCAGTAAATGTGGCTACTGACTTACCTGCTCTTCTGGGCCCAGCATGGTAGGTCAGGCTCACCGAGGAGGACCTCTGCTTGGGAATGGTCAGCAGGTTAGTGCTGGGTCCATTGGACAGACACCCCAGGCTTTAAACATAGAGCAGTCACACTGAGCAGGCAACTTGACCCTTAGCATACAGAGGAACATTTGAAGCACAAGTGAAAAAGTGAACACAGCTCACTAATATGCCCAACCCTTGGGCACTGAAGAAATTATGGCATATTTTCATTTAAATTGGCTCTGCACCTCTGCATGAAGTATAGAATGCATGACTGAAATCTGAAAACAATCTGACGAGCAGTTTTTGAGAAATCGGTTGGACAACATTTGCAGTGCTAAATTTTCGAAATTCAAAATATGGAAAACAAAAGTAATTTCTGAAAAAATTTACCACATTTTCATGAAACTTAGCATTGCACTTCTCCATGAAGTGTAGAATGCTTGACTGCAATTTGAAAACAATCTGATGAGCGGTTTTTGAGAAATCCGTCGGACAAACTGGTGCGGACGGAAGGGAAGGGAAATTGAAGGGCCCATGTCATACAATGTAAACCAGGGGTGTCCAATCTTACCTACATCCCCAATTCCAAAATAGTTGGGACGAAGAATAAATTGTGAATAAAATCAAAATGCATTGACTTTCAGATCACATGAGCCAATAGGTTATTTGCCATAGAACATAGATAACATTTCGAATGTTGATACTGCGACATTTTACATTTTTATCCACAAAATGAGCTAATTTCAAATTTTCTGGCTGCAACAGGTCTCAAAAAAGTTGGGACATAGGCAAAAAAGGACTGAAAAAGCAATTAATATATAAGAGAATCACCTGACAGAACATTTAGCAAGTAATTAAGTTAAATGGCATCAGGTGTGTAACATGATTGGCTATAAAAGGGATGTCTTAAGCCTGCCAAACACTGGAGCTATCTGCTGAGCAAAAAGATATTCGAGACTGTTTGCTCAGCAGATAGCTCGCTGTGTGCGTGAAATTTTCGGTGAGTTCTCTGCCTCGCAAGGCATTGAGGCGAAGATCAAACATGTTTGACATTTTTCGCCTTGCGAAGTGAAAACCTCATCGTGTGCGCGCTATTTGAGCTACGTGCTCACGACAGAAATTCAGGTGGCCAATCAAATGCATCCTTCGTTCACATGATTTCAAGATGACCAGTCCGCTGAGGGCCGCCACCTTGAAATCATGTGAACGAAGGATGCGTTTTGATTGGCCACCTGAATTTCTGTCCTGAGCACGTAGCTCAAGTAGCGCGCAACACGATGACGCTTCATTTCGCGAGGCTTAAAAATGTCAAACATGTTTGATCTTCGCCTCAACGCCTTGGAAGGCAGAAAACTCACCAAAAATTACATGCACACAGCGAGCTATCTGCTGAGCAAACAGTCTCAAATAACTTTTTGCTCGGCAGATAGCTCCAGTGTGCGGCAGGCATTAGAGAGGCTGAGTCTCTCAGAAGTAAAGATGGCCAGAGGCTCTCCAACCTGTGAAGGCTTGCGTAAAAAATTGTGGAATACTTTAAAAACAATGTTCCTCAACGTCAAATTGCAAAGGCTTTGAAGGTCTCATCATCAACAGTGCATAACATCATCAAAAGATTCAGAGAAACTGGAAAAATCTCTGTGCGTAAGGGACAAGACCGAAGACCTTTACTGGATGCCCGTGATCTTCGGGCCCTCAGACGCCACTGCATCACTCACCAGCATAATTCTGTCATTGACATTACTAAATGGGCCCGGGAATACTTCAAGAAACCACTGTCTGTAAACACAGTCTGCCGTGCCATCCACAGATGCCACCTAAAACTCTATCATGCAAAAAGGAAGCCATTGTTGAGCATGATCCAGAAGCGCCGCTGTGTTCTCTGGGCCAAGACTCATTTAAAATGGACTGTAGCAAAGTGGCAAAGTGTCCTCTGGTTAGACGAGTCCAAATTTGACATTCTTGTTGGAAATCATGGGCGTTTTGTCCTCTGGGCTAAAGAGGAGAAAGACCATCCCTCCTGTTATCAGCATTCAGTTCAAAAGCCAGCATCTCTGATGGTATGGAGATGCATTAGTGCATATGGTGTGGGACACTTGCATGTTTTAAAAAGCCCCATGAATGCTGAAAGGTATATAAACGTTTTAGAGCAACATATGCTCCCTTCATGACGACATCTATTCCAGGGAAGGCCTTGTGTATTTCAGCAGGACAATGCAAAACCACATACTGCAGCTATTACAACAGCATGTCTTCGTAGTAGAAGAGTCTGTGTGCTGAACTGGCCTGCCTGCAGTCCTGATCTTTCCCCGATTGACAACATTTGGCGCATAGTTAAACGAAAAGTCCGTCAAAGGAGACCCAAAACTCTCCAGCAGCTGGAAGCCTGTATTAAACGAGTGGGATCAAATTCCAATGGCTAAACTCAAGAAACTTGTCTCCTCAATGCCCAGATGCCTCCACTCTGTGTTAAAAAGAAGAGGGGATGCTACACCATGGTAAACAGGCCCTGTCCCAACTTTTTTTGAGACCTGTAGCAGCCATCAAATTTGAAATGAGCTCATTTTGTGGATAAAATTGTAAAATTTCTCAGTTTCAACATTTGCTATGTTATCTCTGTTCTATTGTGAATAAAATACTGGCTGGTGTGATTTGAAAGTCATTGCATTTTGATTTTATTCATAATTTACACTTTGTCCCAACTATTTCGAAATTGGGGTTGTATAAAGGGCCAGTGTGGTCGCTGGTTTTTGTGAAAGCCCAAAACTAATACACCTGCTACTAATTATCAAGGTCTTGATTGAACCCTTGATCACTTAATTAGTTGAATCAAGTGCTGTAGCCCTGGGCTGTAACAAAGACCTGCACCTACACTGGCCCTTAACGAATAAGATTGGACACCCCAGACGTAAACAGTGTTTTTGTATCATGCCCTGCAACTCAAGATGGGCATTTCATGGTTTGTAGTCTGAAAGACTGTACAGTGCCGTGAAAAATTATTTGACCCTTTCTCAATTTCCTCTGTTTTGGCTTATCCTTCACACTTACATATTTCAGATCATCCTACCAACTATAATATAAGACAAAGACAACATGAGTGAACACAAAATGCAGCATTTAAAGGAGTATTTCATTTACTGAAGTTAAAGAGCTTTTCAAAAGCTACACCAAATGAGCCAAAACATTAAAACTACTCACAGATGCAGGGAATAATGTTGATTAATTTAATGGCTTGATTTAGTAAATAAGAACGCAATAGCTTTTTCACATAGGGCCAGGTATGGTTGGATAGCTTTCTTCCTTGAATTAATAGAATCAAGTAAAATCAGCAGTTTGCGTTTACTCAAGTTATCTTTAACTAATATTAAAATTAGCTTGATGATCTGAAACATTTAAGTGAGAAAATATGCAAATATAGAAGGAATACGTTCTCACAGCAATGTTGCTGGTGATGTTATCTGAAAGTTCATCCCTCTGTCAAAAGAGAAGTGGATATGGGTAGAAATAAATGCATAAAGGAAGGTGAATGTCTGTGACTGCATACTAAGCAACTGGACATAATGAACGTAATGAAATTTCCAACAATCGAGAATTCAACAAAGAAAAAAAATTACATTATTTTCCATTTGTGAGATGTGGAAAGAATCAAAAAAGATACAGACTGCATTTGAGATGAGGAAATGTAAACTTAATTGGAAACAATCAAATGGGAAATGATACAACTGTATAACAAGATTGTAATAAAAATCATATACTAGAACAAGATAATATTTTATAATTGTAAATGAGTCCATGAAACAATTATGACAGTAGAAGGCTCAAAATGAGTGTATTTGGCTTTCTTTAGATGGAAGCAAGACATGGGATATAATGGAGTCGTAAAATATAAGTCGTAGGATACAATGGAGACACAGGATATAAGGTGCTGACTGGAAAGAAGCATGTATAGAGTAAGTATAATGAATGAGAAGAGAAAATCAATGTCTGTATGACTGAATCTTGAAAAAACAATGCAAAGGAACCTAAATCAGTAGGTGTTGGATTGTGCAATCATGTGCTACAATGCAAGAGCCAGACAAAAGCAGCACACCAAATGAAGTCACACAAGAGAAGCTTGGCTGATAAATCCAAACATAAAACACAAAAAGAGATAAAAGTCAGTTGAATAAAGCATAATTCCACAGCAAAACTCTTTCTTTCAGCTGTTCCTTAGACTAAAAACTACCAAAAAATTACTGTTCAGCACTAACCAAATATAGCCAAGCAGCAAATGTGCAATATAAAGAGACCAAGTGTCACTGAAACTTTATGCAGACCCAAAAGAGAATCTAAATCACTGTCGACAGAACGCCAATTCATCTATATTGCTCATCTTGCTACTGCCACCAAGTGGACAGAATATTAAATTGCAGCCCAAAACAGGCACAATGGCTCTTCAAAAAAAAGCAAACATTTTGAGCATAAAAGTGAAAGGTATGCGTGAAAGAAAACATTATTAGACAAATTAATATTTGATTTACACACACCTTTCATTTTTTTTTGTTAAGTGGATTAACAGTTATCAAATGTTATCAATATCTCCCGCCACCATGAAATCTTGTTTTCAAACCCAATCAGGGTCATGACCAGTAACAAACACAAAAATTTTCATTCTTCCAGGCACAGTAGTTTCTGAAAAAACTTGCCCTACTAATCCAAACAGACACACAGATGGACAGAAGAACAGATTTGCTCCATTGCAATATCCCCCATTCCATTTTGTGGCAGGAGATTAATAATGTGTGCACCCTTTTATCTTAATTTCTCAGTCTAAAATGGCCATTAATTAATTCCAACTGTTTTCTCCTTAGCCAACCAGTGGGACATTTGGCCACAGTCAGTACTGGCTTAGTGACTTGAAGCCATCGCACACATGCAAGAATCAAGATCAAGCATTTTTACAATATCAGCAATTGTTAAGCCCCAATATATTGCTCCCTTAACAAAGCACTTTCTTTTTGTCTTCTTTGCTGTAAATAATTCCTAGGTCCCCAGCAGTTGCTGAACATGGTAATGTCCAGACTCTCTTCCCTCCTCTTCATGAAAGACTTAATTAAATAGTACTTTTATTGGAAGAAACGAATGAAGCATACATGAATCTGAAGCTTGGCACAAGAAAATGTGCTCATCTTCAAATTATTCATGTAAATAAGTGCACACTTCCTGAATATGATATAGTGGTCAAGACCACTTGTGATTTTTTGAAGCATCTTTGCCTTTTTGAATAGTTTCAAAAATGCCCAAAACTTCTTGCAGAGTACTATATGTGTGGTGTGTGACCAACTACACATGCATGCCTGTGCTTCGTATGCATTTGCGCATGTATTACAACCTGCTAATGCTGAGTTCAGGGTGGGGTCTCTTGTTGTTTCGCTCCCAGCGGTAGGAGGGCGCCTCCCCTGGAGAAGAGGTGGAACTGCGGCGCAGCTGGGGTGTGGGAAGGCTGTTCCGACTGCCCATGCCCTGGGGGCAGTCATTAGAGACAGGGGAAAATACATTTTGATGTTAAAAATTTATCAAGATATGAAATCAGAATACCCAAATTGAAAGTGTATCAAAATAGACAAGAAACTACAGAATTATGTATTTTGAAAATGCAAAAAATACATTTCCATTTCTAAGGCAGCATGACATCATTTACCAAACCACCTTTCTAAATACCAGAGGACATATTTAATATTGTCCCTTTGAATTCCGAATTTGATGCCTTCAACATGTTCCAGATTACTTGGACGGGAATAGAAAGACAAGAAAAGTTGTGGGATATTCAGAAAAAATAACCAGCTTAGAACATTCCTCAGATAACTGGATGAATGGGTAACAACTGATTTCGCAGCTTCGTTTCCAGAAGAATTGGAACAATGCATATAATGTAAATAAAAGCACAAAGCAATAATTTGCTTATCCCTTTCAGTGTATACTCAACTGAATAAAGAACATAGACAAAATAAGTAATGTTTTAACTTATCAACTTTATCGTTTTTGTAAAATAATTGTTATTTCAAAATGAGATGTCTCTCACACGCTCCAATGAAGTTGGGACAGGTCCATGTTCTCAACGGTGTAATATCACCTCTACTTTGAATAACACTCAGAGGTCAGTTTGGAACTTGGGGCACTACTTGATGGAGATTCAAAAGTGGAATTTCTTGCCCTTTTTGCTTGAAAGGAGATTTTTTTTTTACTGTGTGCATTATAATCTGCACATGATTACAGTGGGATACAGGTGTAGGCTGCAGGCAGTACCCATAGTCAGTGACTATAAAGATAATGGCCCATAGCTTTATCTTGCTGAAACAAGCATAGACTGTATAAAAAGATGGACGAAGCAACTGTGACGTCACCCATTGGTTTCAGCATACCATTTCGGAAGCCTCAATTTTGGAAATTTGAATAGCGCCATTTTGTCATTTTGAAATGTGATTCCTATTGGACGAGAGCATGAATTGAATATCCAGGAAGGAGCAAGGGGAAGATCTACGGGTTGATCTGACCGTATCAGACGAGGACCAGAGGATAGCCACGCTCCTAAAGCATATTCTGGCTTTATCCTTTATTATAGTCTTTTTGGGTCCATAATTCACAAAAATGAACATCATGATATATCGAAGGAGACTTGAAACTTACGATAGATACCAAAAAATAATGTGGAAAATCATAATTGAAATGGTAAATCAGGTGGAAAAGTAGGGTCATTTCTCATTACGCTTCTATAGGATTGAACTTCTTTCTGCAACCACCGACGTCGCCATCTGCTGGCCATTAAATAGAACGCAAATTTGAGAGATTTCCACTGTGGCCTCAGACCAGGCGCTGTGTAAATCTTTTTATACAGTCTATGAAAACAAGCAAGGGTGTCCCAAAAAAAAAGACATCCAGAAGGTATATATGGAATTCCAAAATGTGCTGTCATAGATGAGCAAGCGGCCCATGTTCAATGCGCTAATGCAGCAATTTCAGAGGAACTAATTTAAAGTATTTAAAATACATAAACACAGAACACTGAAGTATTTTTATATAAATTAAATACTAATTTTCATGAACCCCATCAAATACAAATGGCAAAATATGCATTTGAAATAAATGCATCAGAAATACTGTCCATCCCAGTGATAATAATATTGCAAAAATACATGAAATAAACATAATACCAACATAACAATTATTAATATCGTTATAAACTATTATAATTTTGAGATGGAAAAGCTCTCCAGGATTATATCTTATACACTTTAAAAAAATTTAATTTAAAATGAAAAATAGGTGCAAATACTTTTCTCGGCCATAAGCTCAGTGGTTTTTCGAGTGATGTCAAGATCAAATTGCCCCAAATTCAAGAGTCCATAACATACAACACATGCTTATACAGTATGCTATATCTGAGTCTTGCCAACCATTGGATGAAATGACTTCTTTGTACAACTGTTGCTAATCATTCATAAATAAAAACTAGACAGGTCAGTCGCCCATGACCAATGGGTGTAGCCCCCGATCCCCTGCATTTTTCATTTTGGCTTATTTTTGACACAAAATTGTCTATTATTTACTGAATTATGTTACCGACATTGATAGGCGCTGTGTCCTAACCACTGCCCATATACATACCAAATATAAAAGAAATAGCTTTAAATCTGTGACCGATAGAGCGTCCACAAGGAAATCTCTACGGCAGCGGTGGCAGCAGACGCGTGACAGGGCCAAATCCATAGTAGCCCCGACTTCGTTTGGGGACTACAGTAACATCAAAGTGTACTGTTTTTGCCACACACCAATGAGGAAATATAAGTACAAATTCACTAAGCTTCAGTATTAAATGCCATCCCATGATAAGCTTATTCAGGGTAAAAGGGTATAATGGAAAACTTAACATAAGTAGATTATTCATTCACGGGCGAGTTTGTTGCCACAGTTACACTGACTGCTCAGCAGAACAGCCCAGCTGCTGTCACCTTGTGCGGCTTCCTCTGGTCCCTCTCGGCAGGGTCATCCACCTCGGCGCAGGGGTAGAACCCAGGAAATGGGGTGAAGGGGTTGGCGCGGGGGCGGCAGGAGCCGGTGAAGGAGCCCATCAGGCGGCCAATGTTTCGCAGGGAGGTGGTGGTGTGGGGGGGCAGCGAGGGGTCCGACAGCAGGTCCGAGAGTAAGCTGCGTGCTTCATTAATGACGGAGAGGTCCACCCCGAGAGCACCCTAAACAGACAACCACGCGTGTGAGTACACACACACATATATGGACACTCACACACGCGCAAACACAGAACAAATCCACACTCAGATGACAGGGTTGGATTAAAGCACCCATGCATTTTTCCTGTTTTTCCCTGGATTACAGTCATTAGTGTGAATGCTGTTCCTCTACGCTCCATGAATCTGACTTCTGATTATTCTTCCATAAGTTTTTTGGTCGAATACTACTTCTGCATACTTTAAGCCACAGAAACCATTCAGCTATCAAAATATTTAGCAGTTTATGGACATTTATGCTTGTAGTCAACATCTTTTCTAGTGTTTCACAAATTAATTTCAGCTGTCTTCATTCACGCTGCACTTTAAGCAGGAAATACATTTTCTGGCTGCATTTGATTTTCTGATTTTTCCTAGATCCTTACACCCACTCATCAGGAGCAGTGCATTTGTATGCGTGACATGGGGGTTACACAACAGCACTAGTACTGTTGTAAGTAACACTTAGATTACGCAGGTTATATGCAAAACACACATGCATGCACACATACAGACACACACGCACACACACAGACACGCAGACACGCACGCACGCACGCACACACACACACACACAGATCTACATTCACATGCAACTGGCACTGACCTGAGCCTGTGGCTTGTACCACTGCTTCAAATCCCAATCCCACAGAATCATCTAAAAGACAGAAATACAGAAACCAAACGTAAGCAGTCAGAGTATGATTGCTTTAATGGATGGAAGCACTTAAAACCGGACTTCTTTCCCGAATCCCAATTCTGGGTCAGAAAGATGCATAATTTAGGAGTTCCGAAGAAGGAATTAACCGTTTAAAGCTACCTTGATATGGTCAAGAGAAACCCAATTTAAAACAAGTATGCTATCATGCTTAACATCAGTAACACAACACTGAATTCATAGATCTTCAGTTAACAGGGAATTACATACTCTGGCTCTTAATCATAACCTGAGTTACACGATTTCCTAACATGCAGCATTACAAAATAACATGATGCATCTTTACTCTTAGAACACATTTAATCATGGTTTTCCCGCTAAGTATATTTCATTGTTAAGGTA